>CM060369.1:138336652-140764152 GCA_030545235.1 Helianthus tuberosus
AGGTCGAAGCATTGAAAACAGAGAACATCAGGGCTGAGTCTCGGCGAGGATCGAAGAAACGGTTAGAACAAAAGGAAGACGGCGCTTACTACGTAACAAGGCGTATTTGGGTTCCATTTTATGGAAATCTATGTGAGCTTGTAATGGATGAAGCACACAAGTCTCGTTACTCGGTACATCCTGGTTCGGATAAGATGTTCCACAATCTCAAGACTACATACCGGTGGCCCCATATGAAAGCTAACATAGCGACCTATGTTAGTAAATGTTTGACCTGTGCGAGGGTCAAGGTTGACTACTACTTCAACAACCAGAAATCCCGACATGGAAATGGGAGCAAATTTCCATGGACTTTGTTACTGGTTTACCTAGATCTCAACGAGGAAATGATACCATTTGGTTGATAGTGGATCAACTGATAAAGTCTGCACATTTCTTGGCTATCAAGGAAACAAATAAGTTTTCTACTTTAGCATACGTTTACCTGAAGGAAGTAGTTTCAAGGCACAAGGTACCAACCTCCATCATATCTGATTGTGACGCGCCTTTTACCTTTGAGTTGTGGAAAGCGATGCACAAATCTTTTGGTCCTCATCTAGACATGAGTACAGCATATCATCCGTAGATGGATGGGCAGTCTGAATGCACCAGCCAAACCCTTGAAGACATGCTTCGATCATGTGTAATCGACTTTGGTAACGGCTGGGAAAGACACCTCCCGTTAGTGGAGTTTTTGTATAACAACAGTTACCACACCAGTATCCAGGCTGCTCCGTTCGAGGCATTGTACGGACGGAAGTGCCGATCACCTCTTTGTTGGACAGAGGTTGGCGAAAGCCAAATTACTGGCCCAGAACTTGTCGTAGACACAACAGAGAAGATTGCTCATATACGACAATGAATGGCGGCAGCTCGTGACCGTCAGAAAAGCTACGCTGATAAGCGAAGGAAACCACTCGAGTTCCAGGTTAGGGATCGAGTACTACTTAAAGTCTCACCTTGGAAAGGTGTAGTTCGTTTTGGTAAATGAAGCAAACTCAACCCGTGATATATCAGACCTTTCGAAATCACTGAGAAAATTGGAAAAGTGGCCTATAGACTGAACCTACCTGAAGAACTCAGCGGAGTTCACAACGTATTCCATGTGTCGAATTTGAAGAAGTGTCTGTCAGATGAGACCCTCATAGTTCCTCTCAAGGAGCTCACCATCGACGATCAGTTACGATTCGTCGAGGAACCAGTAGGGATTACCGACCGAGACGTTAAGGTTCTCAAGCGTACCAGGATACCCCTAGTTCGAGTTCGTTGGAACTCCCGTCGTGGCCCAGAGTATACCTAGGAACAAGAAGACCAAATGAAACACAAGTATCCCTAGTTGTTCGAGAAAAGTGAAACCACTACTGAGGCTGAAGCTACTACGGAATTTTGGGACGGAATTCCAAACCAATGGGGGGATGATGTGACACCCCAGGAAAACCAGGAAACAACGCAACCTAACTAGCTTCCTCAGTAACTACGTACTAAATTTCGAGATGAAATTTCTTTCAACTTGGGGATGATGTGACAACCCGTAACTTCAAGGTACAAACCGTTTGTTTCGCTTTTATAAATCAAATCCTATATTTATTTTATTTGACGAATTAACCATGTTCCTACTGAATTATATTTTATCCTTGTCGCGTTGAATTGGCTTGAGCCGTTTGAACCATAGCCATGTCCCGCTAGTCGACCCAACCTACTCGCGCAACCCGAAACCTTTGAGGGCCAAAACGTAGCGTGGATATCATACATGACATTGCTGATTCGTCGTACATATATATATATATATTTGTTGGTTTAGTAAAAATAATAATAATAATAATAAAAGTATACTAATAATAATAGTAGTAATATCGGCCCACTTTATCAATTGTTGGTGGTGGAAACTGCTACGAAATCTAATTCCCCAGCCCACTTTATCTCCTATATCGGCCCACACACAAAACCTCCACCGCCTTCCATGTTCAGTTATTAAGTTGCGTGAATACATGTAAATATATTGACATAAGGGTCACCCTCATGCATAACACGCGAACCCTACGGCAGAACAACACCTACCCCTCTCACCGTCGCAACTCTTCCCCTCTCACTTGAAATCCTACGACGAACCAACCACTGCCACTTTCTTGGCCGGCGAGTTCAAAACTCCGCCGACACTGGTGCTCTCCGTTCTACCTTCGGTAGCTCACGACACTCTGACTCAGAACTTCTTTCACTTCTCATCTTAACGCAGACTCTGTTATGACATCAAAATCAGGTTAGAACGCCGTCTTTATTTGTGTGCTTAAGGATTGATGATTCTGTGTAGATCTTGATATTTGCTAATAAGTGTGATGATGAGATTCATGATTTTCTTGTTTACGTAAATAATGGTCTAACTGGATAGCAAAACTTTGGCAATGAAGGTTGATATTTGTGTCCGTTAATTGTTGAAGATAATGTGAATAATGTTAAAATAGTGATATTATGATGTTGATGCTTTGTATTTGCTGGGTTCTTGCAAGAGTACAACTGATTATGCATAGTGTACACTTGGTCATGCATATTTAAATAATGAGAAATAAGGAACAAATCTTTTCTTGTGTCTCTAAGTAGTTTCTGTTAAATGGCTTAAAAACCATAAGGAAATTATGGTGTCCTCCTATTAATGGTGATAGTAATAAACTATTGATGAATGGGAGTGCTTGTATGCTTGACATCATGAAGGTGATTATACTTGACTATGCTTATGTACTTGATTGTTCTTATATGCTTGATTGTAATGCCATAGCTAACTGTTTACAACGTATCAGAACGTGAGTAGTTCTTGCGTATATGATTGCAATCATACTCGTACTCGGTTAAAGGTGTACTGTATGAACGTAAGACTACCAAATTTTAGAATGTACAATAGGTTGAGCTTAAGGTACAAATCAGCTGAGCATGTCACACACTCTCAAAATGGTCGTACACTTATTATTATTCCAATCACACATCTGAATCCCAAACGCACACTGTCTTGGGCCCATATCTTTGGGCTGCACAATTCAAGTGGCCGAATTCAAAGAATAAATGGGCCGTACAAATCCTACTAATCGGCTTGTTAGTTATAGTACATTTTAGATCACACACTTTTTATTATTGCCACCTAACTATACGATTGGATCACATGCTCTGTGTGTGGATTGTTAGAAATGCATACGTGAATACATGAATATTTATCGAAGTGAGTATATGTATGTCATCATGCTGTGTGTTGATTTCTAGAGATACGCATATGAATACATGAATAATTAATCTGATTAGACTTGAAAATTATAATAGGGCGTGATTGACCGAATGGTTTGATAATTAAGATTACCTGTCGATCAAACTACGGTGAGTTCACACTTTCTATAAGGCATGGGATTCCTGGAGGTTTGGGAATGGGTTAAGAAACTAAAACGAAACCTGCATATTCTCCTTGGGTAGAATATGTACCTCCATCCTCCATGGGAAGGATGACAACATTTAACCTATGTATTCTCCTTCGGTAGATTACGTACCTCCATTCCTCCGTAGGAAGGATGACAACATATAACTCACTAGACAAAACTCTATCATGAAGTCCCTTATTTTTATATCGACTTAATCGTCGGGCCGATGGCGAGCGGGTCATTTGTTAAATAGCGCTATTAGGTTTGACAAGCCTCACACCGTGCCGCAGAGGACGGGAGTTGACTAATGGATCTGGGCACTTAGTCAATGATGATAGACATTGACGTAGGGCACATAAACATGACTCTAGTCAGTTGTCGATATGGTATTGGGTCTAGGGGTTAACATGGGGTAGCCCCCACTGGTTATGGTTTGGGAAACAAGGAATTGGTTAATACATGGTTTTCAAAAGAACTTATGGTTTTTGGAACAACTTTAAAATGGACAACCAACTGTGAACTCGCTCAACTATCTTGTTGACTCGTTGTTACATGCCTTGCAGGTTATTAGATGCTTAGCTGGAGCTTGCATGTAAGCAGGAGTCGTTGTGGGACATGGACTGTTGAATTCCATGTTAAACATTTTGAACTTTTAAACTTATACTTTGGTTTTAAACTTTATGCTTCCACTGATAGCTTGAATTTGATTAACTTGTTTTGAACACCAATTATATTGTGTGGTTAGACTTTTATTTATTTAATTACATTGTTCAATATGATTGGTGGCTGGATCCTGGTTAGTCACGCCTCCTGCGGTGATATTTCGCTTGTGGATTTTGGGGGTGTGACAGTTAAACATGTTTTGACAATAGGGAATAACCTATTGTGGTTATACCTTATGATCACTTAGGTTTGTTAGTTATTTGTTAAGTAGTTTACATGCCCATAGAAAATGACCAAAATGCCCTTTTGAAGCATAAATTCATATTTTGCATATGTAATCAAGTTTTTGACATATAAACTGATTTAGTAACACATTTAAACATAATTGGGCATGTAAGACTTAACATAGGCCATAGATAACCATCCGACCTTAGATTTACGCAAATGACGCGTTAAAGTAGCTTAAACTACCTTAACGGGTCGAAACGGGTCAAAAGCACTTAGGTTAAGTTTCTAATAAGGATTTTAGGTCTATTAAATCATGCCGTATGAGTTCCAATACTCATTAAATTTATAGAACTTCATTCCATCTTATCTCCTGATTTAGGATCTGATTATTTAACATAGTGATTCCATACTAGGTACCACTTGATTCCTTGATTTCTCGAGCTGTGTTAGGACACTTAATCAAGGATACTTGCACCCTCAAGTGAGTACATAGTCCACTCTTTTACGTTTTCAATCATTTGGGGTGATTCATATGTGGCTATTCGTTATTTTCATGATTTCGACTATATGATTACACATGCATAGTACTATCTTTTGACGAATTGAACTATTATCCATGGTTTAAACACTGATTTCCAAAGTTTGTTAGAACTATTTTTTCATTTATAATGTTACTTATACATTCATTAACAATGATCAAGCCGATTGGTAGTACGATATAGCTCTATAGGACTAGACACCCCATTCCTGTTGTATGGAATGTCGGATACCAATGTTTTAACCAAATAGAATTGCCTTTGTTGTATTTCTATAGTCTCCAAAGTGTAGTTTGATGCACAAAGATTTGAATGTATTACCAAATCGCAATACATATAGTATATTTCGGTATACTATTAAGGCATATTTTGATATGCTACCAATGTGACACTGTTTTGCTAAAGCATAGTTTGATATGCTATTGTTTACAAAAGTATAGTTTGATATACTACCAAATCATGATTTAGGTATATTTCGATATACTACCAACATGATACTGTTTTACTAAAGTATAGTTTGATATACTACCAAATCACGGTCTAGGTATATTTCGATATACTACCAACGTGATACTGTTTTACCAAAGTATAGTTTTGATATACTACTGTCACACCCCGACCACGTAAAACAACAAATCGTGGTGGAAACGTCGGGGAGTGTCGTAATAGAATCATTGTTTCATAACCATGGATTAAATAGTTTCATTTTATTGAATTATTGAACTCATTGTTTTATTACAAATCAGATAAGTACAACTATTGTCTTTCAAGTTTTAAAGTCGCTAAGGCACTTGTCCATCCTATGTATAGCATGCATCAATAATCATCATATAGCAGCACTTGAAACATATGTAAAAATAGGTACGTCAGCATAAAAATGTCTGTGAGATACATAGGTTTTATTAAAACAGGATTCATGACTTGTAAGTTTTAAGAAAATGTTTAACAAAAGTAGTCACGAGCCTTAAAATATTTTCTTTTATATTTCATACAAAAAGTGATAAGAAATCAGATGATATAAAAAAAATGCATAATGAAATGAATAACCAAGTAAAAATGAGTTTGTATAAAATATGTTGTTCGTAAAACAATGTTTTGATAAAAAGGTTTGTAGTATATATAAAAATATACCTTGGTTTTAAGAATGTTGGAAAAGTAATATATTAAAATATATTTTTGGTCAAAAATAGTTGAACAGGTAGTATATCAAATATACTTTAGTTGTTAAAATAATAGTTTTCGGTAGTATACCATAAGTATACTTTGGTTTTGTAAATAACATGTGACATCTGTGCTTGTGTAATCATCGTACAGACTTTGAACAATACAATATTAATAAAACAATGTGTTTTGATCCCAATGTTTGTCATTTATGTTTGATTTTATGCACATGTTGATTTTTGATCGATTTTGAACTCTATATCGCTTTCTGGGAAGTTATACGCAAACTGATGCGTAAACGTAATCAGTTTAACGTGAAAAACACTCTGGAATAGAAAAATAAGTTTAACATACCTTAAATAACCTTTACATAACTTAGAAATAAGTTTTGAAGGGTTTGGTATGGCAAAAACAAGTTTATTCGCTCACAGGGACTATTAGCGTCAAACTGCAAAAGTCTGCCGTTTCGTAAGGCAACGTACAGTCCAGAACATGATCATAAGTTAAACATACCATATATAACCTAAAAATAGCTTAGAAATAAGCTTTGATAGGTTCGGTGTGCGAAAACATGCTTACATGATCTTACAGGGGCTAAAAGTGTCAAAAACGGCGTAAGTTTGCATTTTCGCGCATATCTTACGTTCTGACCACCTCTGGACATCCAAAATTTTTGTACACTCAAAAATATTTTTATTTTAGTGATCGCCAAGCAAAAATACCATTCATCGCTTAATTTGGTTTGTTTTCACGTCCGTTTGAGTTTCGTCGTAATTTAACGAATAACGCGACCGTACGACCAAACGAGCCGACATCCGAGAGTTTTCTGAGCACATTTTGAGTCCTCTAAACTTTATTGACTTTGTAGAGCCTTGAAAATGGCTTAACAGGTGTCAAAAGTGCCAAAAATGGACTCGAACACATGTAGGGACCAATACTATAATTTTTGAAACTTTGCGTAATCCCACCCCCATTACTTACGCTGGCCGCCTGAACAGCCCAGTGACCAGAAACTTGTTTTCAGCAATCTGTTGCTAATTCAGCGGCTGTTTATGCAATTTTCTTGTGTGGAGGCCAAGTTTAAGTGTTCTTCAAGGCTACAAATCAGTTCCTAACACATGTAGGGCCATTATTTCTTCCTTGTTGGCCACACAAACACATGGATTAATCTTGTTAATTCACAACAAGTATAAATAGCCCAACACTTTCATTTGTTCCTTGCTCATTCCTCCATTCTCTTCTCTACATCTGCTTTGGGAGCATTCTCATCTGATTTGGGAAGCTTTTTCTTGTAGAAAAGATAGCAAGGACCCTTAGTGAGCATTCCTTCATTCTTTAATTGCTTACTAGTTTAAAAAGTCAAACAGTGTTTGACTTTCAATTTGATCAGTCAATGGTCAATGCAAAGTTCGGTTGAACTTTGCAACGTGATTGTAATCATGATGGTTATAATCCTTAGTGATTAAACCTATTGATTACCAAGTTAACTAGGTGTAGTGACGAGTCAAAGTTTCGGTCAAAATGCGTTTTAGCACGCATTTTGCAACGGAGCTACTTTTGGGTATCAAAACACTTTGTTTTGATACCAAATCAGTAGGTTAAACATATTTTGACATGTTTAACTCGTCACTATTAGTTTAGTGCTTGTTTAGGGTCGTAAGGTAAGCGGTCTAAACAACCGCTTAGACTTTCGAACCCGACCCGTTTGGTCGATCCTTAGGATCCGAACAAGCTCGATTAGTGATCATAGTTGCATAGGGAATAACCACTGAGGTTATACCTTATGATCACATAGGATTGGTTAGTCGTTTGCTAGTTAGCTTATATGCCCATAGGAAATGACCAAAATGCCCTTTTGAAGCTAAAATCCATATTTTGCATATGTGAACTTATTTTTGATATGAAATCTGATTTAGTAACATGTTTAGGCATAATTGGGCATGTGAGACTTGACATAGCACATAGTTAACCATCCGAACATAGTTTTACGCTAACAACGCATTATAGTAGCTTATACTACCATAATGGGTCGAAACGTGTCAAAAGCACTTAGGTAGACTTTCAAATCAGAATGTTAGCTCTATTAAATCATACCATATGAGTTCAAATGCTCATTTGATTTATAGAACCTCATTCTATCCTATCTCCCAATTTAGGATCCGTTTATTAACATAGTTACCTATACTAGGTGCCGGTTGATCTGTGATCCTTGAAGCCTTATTTGGTCTTATTCTCAAGACTATTAGGCAATCCCAAGTGAGTACATAGTTCCCCTCTTTTACCGCTTTCAAATACTTTGGGGTGATACACATGTACATACGTGTTACTTTCGTGCATTTCATACTTTTATGAAATAAACATGCTAGTTTCACTTAGTACATATCTAGTACATGCTTTCAATTATGTTTTGCTATGTATGTTAAGCATGCTAGCACATTGATTTATTACACATTGGTTACATATGTTTACTTAGCATATGTACACATTGTTTTACATGACATTTCTGCTATGTATGTTTACTGAGCATGCTAGCATATTGCTTTACATGAACATTTCTACTATGTATGTTTACTTAGCATACTAGTACATGGTTTTCATAGCATGCTTACATTGGTTATGACATTTGGTATGTTCAATCGGGACAATAATACATTGATCACGCCGCTCGGTAGTATGTAATGGTACCATAGGAATTGACAACTCCCGTTTCCGACTTCTTAGGTTTGTTTGGAAGTTGGGAATGGCAGAATCCGACTACATAACTTAGATAAACCTTTAATTTGTTTAAAGGTTTGTCGCTGTGACAACTCAAGTTTCCGACTTTCACTTTCGCATTAAGTGCACGTTGACTTTGACTGTGTAGCTGTTTGACTCGTTTAATTTGTAACTGTACACGTTATTTTATAATGAACGCATTATGGCTGCATGATTTTGTGTTTGAATTGAATCTGTAAACTCAAACTGTTAAGACTTGAACAACTGACGGAACAAATGTCTCGCCATAACCAATCTCGACGAAACAGGCTGTTTCGCCGAAGCCCAGTTTCACCAAAGCCCATTAGGGCCCAGTTCACTTGTACGCATATAAATTACACGGAACTGTCTCATTTGTCACACGTTAACAAATTTGAAACCCTAGAGCGCCCCTCCTCTGTGTGACGGCAGTCTGGAACTCTCGAAGCTTCCCTTAGCCTTCAATCCATCGTTCTTTTCATCTCGGTTAGTGTGTATATTACAGAATCGATTACTTGTTATTGATTAAAAAGTCTGATTGATGAATGCTTTTAGTTGCGGCCCATGTGTGTGTTGTCAGGATATGTTAGTCATGATTCACTTGCTAATTGTTTGTATATATGTTGTTGTTTTGTAAAATAAAGAACACCTCATGGAATTGTCGGTTGGATTTGATAAGATTCATGGTTAGTAACATGGGTTGTTTATTAAAATCGTGATTGGTGGGACAAATCGGTGGTCAATGGGTGGGGAATTGTGAACCGCCGATTTCAAATGATGATGTTTGGTGGTGTTGATAATTCATAATTAATGGTCCAATCGGTTGATGATGTTGGAGGTCCAATGAGGTTGGGTGGTGGTTGCTTGTTGTCGGCCATTAGGGCCTTAAGATTTTGAGACATTGTTTTTTTTTATTATTGCTGAAACAGATCCGAGACTGTTATGACGAATCAAATGGGACGAAACAGATCTCTTGGCGAAACAGAAAGTGTTTCGCCAAGGACAGTCGACCAAATAGAATCTTGTTTCGCCAAACAAGACCACGACGAAACAGGATATGTGTTTCGCCAATATGTGTGTTTCGCCAAATGTGTAATCAACACAGTAACCTACTTTAATTCTGTTTAGAAGTTAACCGGGTTAGTTAACTGCTGTTAAGTATAACCATCCTGTGTATGATCTTAAATACGTGCCATGTGCTACTTGCTTATCGACTTTGTACTTATACGTGAACACAAACTGATTATTGTATACGTGCGTACTTTAGGACGTGATTGATTTACTTTGAGCACATACCTAGCATACCGAGCAAACCAATGTGAGTTCACACTTCTACCAAGGCATGGGATTCCCGGGGTTGGGAATGGGTTGATTGATTATTTATGTTTAATAGTTATCGGAATTACATACCATAGGCCTCGGGAGAGGAAGGTCAATGGTAGATACTACTAGACTAGTGATACACATACTTCTCTTCGCACACATGCCGGGATCGGCCGCGATACTAGAACAATCTTCGCAAACATGCCTGGAATGGCCGCGAACTATACATTAATCTTCGCAAACATGCCTGGAGGGCCGCGATACAAATATAACTAGTCTAGAAAACATGGGAAACCCCACTAAACTTCGCAAACATGCCTAGAGGGCCGCGATGCTATTACATACGATACATGATTTCTAATCGAACATACGATTTACGATACGAACATTATAACTAAATAACCTACTGTGAACTCGCTCAACTAGTTGTTGACTCGCTGTTACATGCCTTGCAGGACCTTAGGTACTTACGGAGCTTGCACGGGAGGCACGGTCGTTGTGGACATGGATCGTGAAATGTGTTGTTAAACATTATGACATTTTGTACTTAAACTTATGTTGGGTTTTACTTTAAATGCTTCCGCTACACACTTGTTTATGTTGGTTTTGGAAACACCTATCGTATTGATGAATGACTTTTACTATATACTTATGTTCAATATGATTGGTGGCTTGATCCTGGTCATGTCACGCCTCCAAGCGGTGGTACTCCGCGTATGGATTTTGGGGGTGTGACAGATTGGTATCAGAGCCATTGGTTATAGAGAACTCGGTTTTAATAATGGGAAAACGTTTTTATTAAAACCAGTCTATAACCAGAACAGTGCTCAACGATCCAAAACGACACTTCGCTCCACGTGTAAGACTCAACATCCTAGGTAATATGGTACATATTTTATTGCCTACTCGCTAGAATTACATGGAACTTTGCTCAGGGTATGCTTAGATTAACGTAACACTATTGCATGAGAACACTTGTGTGCTCACTTTCTTCTGTCATCGCACTATTCGCGAACCACTCTCACTTATGTTATCTTTGCTATGAAGATCATGTCTGGACGTATCAACATGACACAAGCCCAACTGACGGCTCTCATTAACGAGCGAGTTGCTGCGGCACTTGCAGCCGCACAAGCAGGAGGTATACCCTGCAGTTGTAAACTCACACTAGGATCTTTAGATCCTACACTCCTAAACCAACTCTTGTGTTTAATCTTGTCCTGGATTCTTGTACACAACAGGTCAGCACGCTCAGCCACCTGTTTGCACCTTCAAAACTTTCATGGACTGTCGTCCTACTACTTTTAGTGGCACGGAGGGAGCAGTTGGACTCCTCCATTGGTTTGAAAAGCTTGAGTCAGTATTTGAAATGTGTGAATGCCCCGAGGCTCGCAGGGTGAAGTACGCCACTGGTACTCTAGAAGGCATTGCACTGACTTGGTGGAATGCGCAAGTACAGATATTAGGGTTGGCTGTTGCTAACGCCACACCCTGGAATGATTTCAAGGAGTTGATCAAAGAGGAATACTGTAGCCGTGATGATATTCATAAGCTGGAGGTAGAGTTTTACCACTTGAAAATGACGGGGTCAGAAATCGAAGCGTACACCAGAAGATCGAATGAGTTGGCTATTCTGTGTCCTACTATGGTGGACCCTCCCATTAAGCGTATCGAACTGTATCTCAATGGTCTGGTGCCGGAAATTCAAAGCCACGTAACCTCAGCGAATCTTGGCACCATTCAACAGATCGTCAAGTTAGCTCATCGCCTCACCGATCAGGCAGTGGAACAGAACAGGCTGCCTAAACGCATCAGCGCTACTACTACCGCTACCACTCCAGTTACTCCTGCTACTCCCAGTGACAACAAACGGAAATGGGAAGGGGATTCCAGCAAGGGTTCAACTACCGTACAGTCTCAAGCACAGCAGCAGCGCAAGACTAGTGATTACCAGAGTCCGAGTCAGCAATCGTCTGGTGGTCAGGGGCAGAGTGGATATCGGGGAATTCATCCACTGTGTAACAGGTGCAACAAACACCACAGTGGTCAGTGTTGTAAAGGCCGCTGTCAGAGATGTCTAAGGGTAGGTCATGAGGCTAAAGATTGCAGGAGCTCAAGGCCTGCGAATCAGAACCAGCAACAACAGCCACCCGTTCCACGAAACCAGCCACAGCAACAACAACAAGGAAATAAGGCATGCTTTCAGTGTGGGGCTGAAGGTCACTTCAAGCGGAACTGCCCCCAGTTAAACCAGAATCAGAATAACAACAACAATACTCCGGGCAATGGGAACAACAACGGGGGAAACAACAACGACAACGGTGCTAGGGGTCGTGCATTTGTGATTGGTCAGGGTGATGCAAGGAACGATCCTAATGTGGTTATGGGTAAGTTTCTTCTCGACGACTTTTATGTTACTGTATTATTTGATTCGGGTGCGGATACCAGTTATATGTCTCTGAAAGTTAGTCAAATGCTTAAACGCGCACCAACACTTTTGAACACCAAACATGTTGTAGAGCTAGCTAACGGTAAAAGTTTAGAAGCCACGCACATAGTTCAGGGTTGTAATCTTATCCTCGCTGGTCAGACTTTCTCTATCGATCTCATTCCTATAACTCTGAGTAGTTTCGATATCGTCATTGGCATGGATTGGTTATCCCAACAACAAGCAGAGATCCTATGAAAGGAGAAGATCATTCGTATTCCCCGTACTGGCAAGGAACCTCTCGAAGTTCAAGGCGACAAGAGTGGTGTCGTGAGTGGCATCATCTCCTTCTTGAAGGCTCAGAAGTGTCTGCGAAAGGGCCACACAGCTGTTTTAGCACTCGTTACCGATGCAGCGAAGAAAGAGAAAAAGATTGAGGATATTCCAGTAGTACGCGAATTTCCTCAAGTGTTTCCTGAAGAGTTACCTGGGTTACCGCCTCACCGTCAGGTTGAATTTCAGATCGAGCTCGCTCCAGGAGCAGCACCTATAGCTCGAGCACCTTATCGCTTAGCTCCAACAGAACTGGAAGAACTGTCTAAGCAATTGCAAGAACTCTTGGAAAAGGGTTTCATACGTCCTAGCTCTTCGCCCTGGGGAGCTCCAGTATTATTTGTGAAGAAGAAAGACGGTACCTTTCGTATGTGCATAGACTATCGAGAACTGAACAAGGTGACCGTGAAGAATCGCTATCCTCTTCCACGTATCGACGACTTATTCGACCAGTTGCAAGGGTCGAGCTATTACTCGAAGATTGACCTGAGGTCGGCTTATCATCAATTGAGAGTCCGGGATGAGGACGTCTCCAAAACAGCATTCAGAACTCGCTACGGCCATTACGAGTTTTTGGTCATGCCATTCGGGCTAACGAACGCACCTACGGTTTTCATGGATCTTATGAACAGGGTGTGCAAACCTTATCTTGACAAGTTTGTTATTGTTTTCATTGACGACATCCTGATTTATTCAAGGGATCGGGACGAACACGAGCAGCATTTACGACATATTTTGGAACTCCTTCGAACGGAACAGCTGTACGCCAAATTTTCGAAATGCGACTTCTGGCTTCGTGAAGTCCACTTTCTAGGCCACGTGGTAAACACGGATGGGATTCATGTCGATCCATCCAAGGTAGATTCGATCAAGAACTAGCCTGCACCTCGCACACCAACCGAAATACGCCAATTCTTGGGTTTGGCGGGTTATTACAGACGGTTCATCAAAGACTTCTCAAAGATTGCACAGCCGCTTACATTACTGACACAGAAAGGTGTTGCTTACCGTTGGAGTGATACACAGGAAACAGCGTTTCAGCACTTAAAGGGTAGACTTTGTAGCACACCTATCCTCTCATTGCCTGAAGGCACGGACGATTTTGTAGTCTACTGCGATGCATCTATTCAAGGTCTTGGATGTGTGTTGATGCAACGGGATAAAGTTATTGCTTATGCTTCACGTCAACTTAAGATTCACGAACGGAATTACACTACACACGATTTAGAACTGGGAGCTGTTGTTTTTGCGCTCAAGATATGGCGACATTATCTGTATGGCACCAAGTGCACCATCTACACCGATCACAGGAGTCTTGAGCATATCTTCAAGCAGAAAGAATTGAACATGCGACAACGTCGATGGGTCGAGTTACTGAACGATTACGAATGTGCTATAAAGTACCATCCGGGCAAAGCCAATGTGGTGGCCGACGCCCTCAGTCGAAAGGATACTACACCTAGGCGTGTACGAGCGTTGCAACTCACTATTCAGTCTCGTCTTCCTTCACAGATACGAGATGCTCAGGTAGAAGCATTGAAACCAGAAAACGTCAGGGCTGAAGCCCTACGCGACTCAAGGCAACAGTTAGAACAAAAGGCAGACGGAGCCTACTATGTAACAGGACGCATCTGGGTCCCACTCTATGGTAATTTACGCGAGCTTGTAATGGATGAAGCTCATAAGTCCTGCTACTCAGTACATCCTGGTTCGGATAAGATGTACCACGACTTGAAAACTACATATTGGTGGCCTAGCATGAAAGCTCACATAGCCACTTACGTTAGCAAGTGTTTGACTTGTGCGAGAGTCAAAGCGGAATATCAGAAACCATCAGGCCCACTCCAACAGCCTGAGATACCACAGTGGAAATGGGAACAAATTTCCATGGATTTTGTTACTGGCCTACCTAGATCTCAGTGCGGAAATGATACTATTTGGGTGATCGTGGATCGACTCACAAAGTCTGCTCACTTCTTGGCTATCAAGGAAACGGATAAGTTCTCCACTCTAGCAGACGTATACCTTAGAGAAGTTGTCTCGAGGCACGGGGTGCCCACCTCTATTATCTCCGATCGTGATGCACGTTTTACTTCGGAACTGTGGCAAGCAATGCACAAATCTTTTGGCTCTCGATTAGACATGAGCACAGCTTATCACCCTCAGACCGATGGGCAGTCTGAGCGTACTATTCAAACTCTAGAAGACATGCTTCGGGCGTGCGTAATTGACTTTGGCAAGGGCTGGGAAAAGCATCTGCCACTTGTGGAATTTTCATATAATAACAGCTACCACACCAGCATTAAAGCTGCTCCATTTGAGGCATTGTACGGGCGTAAATGCCGATCACCTCTTTGTTGGGCAGAGGTGGGTGATAGTCAGATCAAAGGTCCAGAAATGGTAGTTGACACTACTGAAAAGATTGCTCAAATACGACAACGCATGGCAGCAGCTCGTGACCATCAGAAAGTATAGGCAGATAAAGACAGGAAACTACTCGAGTTCCAGGTTGGGGATCGAGCGCTACACAAGGTTTCACCCTGGAAGGGTGTTGTTCGTTTTGGCAAACGAGGCAAGCTCAATCCACGATACGTCGGACCTTTTGAAGTCATTGAGAAAATAGGCAAAGTGGCCTACAGACTGAACTTACCAGCTGAACTCAGTGCAGTTCACAATGTTTTCCACGTGTCGAATCTGAAGAAGTGTCAGTCAGATGAGACCTTCATAGTTCCTTTGAAGGAGCTCACTATCGACGAACGGTTGCATTTCGTCGAAGAACCAGTTGAAATCACGGACCGGGATGTTAAGGTCCTCAAGAACACTAGAATACCTCTTGTTCGAGTTCGTTGGAACTCCCGTCGTGGCCCAGAGTTCACCTGGGAACGCGAAGACCAAATGGAACTCAAATATCCCCAGTTGTTCGAAAACAATGCAACTGCTACTGAGGCTGAAGCTACTACAGAATTACGGGACGAAATCCCAACTCAACGGGGGGATGATGTGACACCCCAGGAAAAGCAGTAAACGATACAACTTACTTAGCTTCCTCAGTAACCGCATGCTAAATTTCAGGACGAAATTTCTTTCAAGTTGGGGATAATGTGACAACTCAAGTTTCCGACTTTCACTTTCGCATTAAGTGCACGTTGACTTTGACTGTGTAGCTGTTTGACTCGTTTAATTTGTAACTGTACACGTTATTTTATAATGAACGCATTATGGCTGCATGATTTTGTGTTTGAATTGAATCTGTAAACTCAAACTGTTAAGACTTGAACAACTGACGAAACAAATGTCTCGCCATAACCAATCTCGACGAAACAGGCTGTTTCGCCGAAGCCCAGTTTCACCAAAGCCCATTAGGGCCCAGTTCACTTGTACGCATATAAATTACACGGAACTGTCTCATTTGTCACACGTTAACAAATTTGAAACCCTAGAGCGCCCCTCCTCTGTGTGACGGCAGTCTGGAACTCTCGAAGCTTCCCTTAGCCTTCAATCCATCGTTCTTTTCATCTCGGTTAGTGTGTATATTACAGAATCGATTACTTGTTATTGATTAAAAAGTCTGATTGATGAATGCTTTTAGTTGCGGCCCATGTGTGTGTTGTCAGGATATGTTAGTCATGATTCACTTGCTAATTGTTTGTATATATGTTGTTGTTTTGTAAAATAAAGAACACCTCATGGAATTGTCGGTTGGATTTGATAAGATTCATGGTTAGTAACATGGGTTGTTTATTAAAATCGTGATTGGTGGGACAAATCGGTGGTCAATGGGTGGGGAATTGTGAACCGCCGATTTCAAATGATGATGTTTGGTGGTGTTGATAATTCATAATTAATGGTCCAATCGGTTGATGATGTTGGAGGTCCAATGAGGTTGGGTGGTGGTTGCTTGTTGTCGGCCATTAGGGCCTTGAGATTTTGAGACATTGTTTTTTTTTATTATTGCTGAAACAGATCCGAGACTGTTATGACGAATCAAATGGGACGAAACAGATCTCTTGGCGAAACAGAAAGTGTTTCGCCAAGGACAGTCGACCAAATAGAATCTTGTTTCGCCAAACAAGACCACGACGAAACAGGATATGTGTTTCGCCAATATGTGTGTTTCGCCAAATGTGTAATCAACACAGTAACCTACTTTAATTCTGTTTAGAAGTTAACCGGGTTAGTTAACTGCTGTTAAGTATAACCATCCTGTGTATGATCTTAAATACGTGCCATGTGCTACTTGCTTATCGACTTTGTACTTATACGTGAACACAAACTGATTATTGTATACGTGCGTACTTTAGGACGTGATTGATTTACTTTGAGCACATACCTAGCATACCGAGCAAACCAATGTGAGTTCACACTTCTACCAAGGCATGGGATTCCCGGGGTTGGGAATGGGTTGATTGATTATTTATGTTTAATAGTTATCGGAATTACATACCATAGGCCTCGGGAGAGGAAGGTCAATGGTAGATACTACTAGACTAGTGATACACATACTTCTCTTTGCACACATGCCGGGATCGGCCGCGATACTAGTACAATCTTCGCAAACATGCCTGGAATGGCCGCGAACTATACATTAATCTTCGCAAACATGCCTGGAGGGCCGCGATACAAATATAACTAGTCTAGAAAACATGGGAAACCCCCACTAAACTTCGCAAACATGCCTAGAGGGCCGCGATGCTATTACATACGATACATGATTTCTAATCGAACATACGATTTACGATACGAACATTATAACTAAATAACCTACTGTGAACTCGCTCAACTAGTTGTTGACTCGCTGTTACATGCCTTGCAGGACCTTAGGTACTTACGGAGCTTGCACGGGAGGCACGGTCGTTGTGGACATGGATCGTGAAATGTGTTGTTAAACATTATGACATTTTGTACTTAAACTTATGTTGGGTTTTACTTTAAATGCTTCCGCTACACACTTGTTTATGTTGGTTTTGGAAACACCTATCGTATTGATGAATGACTTTTACTATATACTTATGTTCAATATGATTGGTGGCTTGATCCTGGTCATGTCACGCCTCCAAGCGGTGGTACTCCGCGTATGGATTTTGGGGGTGTGACAGTCGCCACAGTCGCAAGGCTTGAATGTATGCGATTAACATTACTGCATAAATGTTTGTAATCATAAAGCGTTGTTTTCTGCAAAACATAACGTTTGATTTAAACTTAGGTTTATTCAAAAAGCCTGTTTTGTACATTTTCCTACGGGGTTGAGTAAATTCTTTTTATTCACCGTACATGACAGTTGTTTAACATTGACATATCACACAGTTTGAGTAAATTCTCATGTTTCCTCTTTTAGAATGCCTCCTCGACGTAACGTTCAACAACCTGATGCCGAACTGGCAGCTATTATAGCACAGTAGATGGCTGCTATGCTACCTGGTCTCATAACTCTAATAAACCAAGCCACCAATAACAATGTTAATGCACCTGCTCCGTGCAACTTTAAACAGTTTAACTCGGCTAAACCGCTCAAGTTTAGTGGTTCTGAAGGAGCAACTGGGCTCCTATAGTGGTTTGAGAGTCTTGAGAGCACCTTTCGCCATGTTCAGTGTCCGAACAATCGTAAGGTCGAGTTTGCTTTGAGTGTTTTCCAAAAGAGGGCTCTTACCCGGTGGAATGGGGTAATGAGAGATAGAGGTGCTGATGTTGCTTTGGGTCAGACATGGGAGGAACTTAGAGCTCTCATGATGAGAGAATTTTGTCCTCGTAACGAGCAAAGGGCACTCGAAAATGAGTTCCATGATCTGAAGCAAGACAGTGGTGAACACCGGGCTTATACTGATAGATACGAGGAGTTAAGCTTGCTCTGTCCTACAATGGTCACGCCTTTGGATAAGGCTATTGAGAAATACATAGACGGTTTGCCAGATCCTGTTCAGGATATTGTCACTGGCAGCAACCCTATTACCGTCCGACAGGCCATAGAACTAGTTGCTACCCTTACTGAGTCACAAGTCAAGAAGGGTAAACTCCACAGAAAGGGGGATAAGAAACAGAAACAAGCTGATAACACCAAGGAACAGAAGGGCAAGAAGGCTGCTGAGTCTTCAAAGAAATCAAAGAAGTGCAAGGCTTCCAAAAATTTCGTTGTCACTGCTCAAACTAACCAGGTTGCTCCTAATCAGGCTGCACAACCTGCTGCCAAGAGGCAGTATGCTGGTAACGCACCCTTGTGCAATAGATGTAACAGCCATCACCAGCCACAGTTGCAATGCCGCATCTGTACGAATTGTGGCAAGTTTGGTCATCTTGCGAACACCTGCCGATTTGCTCATAATCAAATTCAGGCAGCTCAAAACCAAGCAGTATAAAACCCTGCCCAGAATCTTGTACGACCTCATTATCCGCCTGGTTCATGTTTCAACTATGGGGATCTGACCCACTACCGGAACAACTTCCCGAGGTTGGCAAATGCTAATCAGGCACAGGCTCGTGGTCGAGTCTTCAATATGAACGCTAACGAGGCGCGTGCAGATAACGAAGTGGTGAACTGTACATTCCTTGTTAACAACCATCCTGCTTCTGTTCTATTTGATTCGGGTTCCGATAAGAGTTTTGTGTCCTTAGCATTTGAACCCTTGCTTGTGATGACTAGAACAAAACTAGGAAAGCCCTTGATAGTAGAAGTAGCTAGTGGTGAACCCGTTGTACTCGACTCTGTTCTTTGAAATTGCCAGTTGAACCTTAACAACTATCTTTTCCCTATTGACCTCACACCGATACAACTCGGGAGCTTTGATGTTATAGTAGGGATGGATTGGTTAGCTAAATACCATGCTGAGGTGGTTTGCTTTGAGAAGATTGTCCATATACCGCTTTCGACTGGTGAGATCTTAGAAGTTCATGGGGAGAAACCTGTTAAACTTATGTCTTGCACCCAAGCCCAAAAATACCTACGAAAGAAATATGTCGCTTTCTTAGCACATGTTGTAGAGGATAAAGGCAAGGGTAAGACTATACAAGATATCCCTGTTGTTCAGGATTATTTTGAGGTATTTCCTGAAGAATTACCTGGTTTACCCCCTGTATGCCAAGTTGAGTTCCGTATTGATCTGGTACCTGGTGCAAATCCTATTGCTAAATCACCTTACCGTCTTGCACCGTTTGAGATGCAAGAGTTATCTAAGCAGCTTCAGGAGCTTTCTGATAAAGGATATATCCGTCCGAGCTTTTCCCCTTAGGGCGCTCTTGTCCTATTCGTGAAAAAGAAAGATGGATCATTCAGAATGTGTATCGATTATCGTGAGCTTAACAAGCTTACCATCAAGAATCGATATACCCTACCTCGCATTGATGATCTCTTTGATCAGCTACAGGGTGCTACTTGCTTTTCAAAGATTGATCTACGTTCTGGGTATTATCAACCTCGAGTTCTCGAAGAAGATATTCCCAAAACAGCTTTTCGTACGAGATATGGTCATTATGAGTTCACTGTTATGCCTTTCGGTTTAATAAATGCTCCTGCTATTTTCATGGACTTGATGAATAGGGTTTGTAAGCCTTATCTGGACAAGTTCATCATTGTTTTCATTGATGACATTCTGATCTACTCCAAGACTCGAGCTGATCATGAGCAACATCTTCGTCTTACAATGGAGCTCCTAAAGAAAGAACAGTTTTTCGCCAAATTCTCGAAGTGCGAATTCTTGCTTAAGGAAGTTCAATTTTTGGGGTACATCATCAACGAACAAGGTATACATGTAGATCCCGCCAAAATCAGTGCGATTAAGGATTGGGATACACCTACTACTCCTACCGAGGTTCGTTCATTTCTTGGTCTCGCGGGTTATTACCCCCGTTTTATTGAAAACTTATCCAAAATAGCGGTTCCTCTCACTGCTTTAACTCAGAAGAGCAAACCTTTTGAGTGGGGATCCAAACAGGAAGAAGCTTTCCAGACCTTGAAACAGAAACTCTGCAATGCACCTATTCTATCCTTGCCTGAGGGTAACGACGATTTTGACGTGTATTGTGATGCATCTAATTTAGGCCTTGGCTGCGTTCTTATGCAAAGAAACAAAGTCATAGCTTATGCATCAAGACAGCTGAAGGTACACGAGAGAAACTACACCACTCATGATCTTGAGTTAGGTGCAGTGGTCTTTGCTTTAAAAATCTGGAGACACTACTTGTACGGTACAAAGTGCGTAGTGTTTACTGACCACAAAAGTCTCCAGCATATCTTCAATCAGAAAGAACTAAACATGAGGCAACGACATTGGGTTGAACTTCTAAACGACTACGATTGTGAAATTCGCTACCATCCTGGTAAGGCGAATGTCGTGGCTGACACATTAAGTCGTAAGGAACGTGTCAAGCTTCACTGTGTTCAAGTTCGATCTGACATTCAAACCCGCATTTTTCAGGCTCAACGTACTTGTGTTACACAAGATTTGATGGGTAAAGAATTACCGTGTCATACTAAGCCTGAGCTTGAACTGAGAGACTTTGGGTTATTCTATTTCATGGGCTGTTTGTGGGTCCCAAGCATAAACAATCTTCGCACCTTGCTTATGGATGAAGCTCACAAGTCTCGTTATTCTATTCATCCTGGTGCGGATAAAATGTATAAGGATCTTCGAACCCAATATTGGTGGCCGGGTATGAAGAAAGACATTGCCTTATATGTTTCAAAATGCCTTACTTGTCTTAAGGTTAAGGCAGAACACTAACATCCCTCTGGATTATTGGAGCAACCAGAGATTCCGGTTTGGAAATGGGAAAACATTTCTATGGATCTCATTACCAAGTTACCGCGCACTAAAAGAGGTCATGATGCCATTTGGGTTATTGTTGATCGTCTTACAAAGTCAGCACATTTCTTGCCGATCCGTGAGGATCTGTCTGCTGACAAGCTTTCCAAGATATACGTTGATGAGATTGTATCTCGACATGGTGTTCCCTTGAACATCATATCTGACAGAGATGCTCGATTCTCGTCTCGCTTTGGGAGAACCATGCAATCTGCCAAGGGTACCCAACTTCATTTGAGCACAGCATATCATCCACAAACGGATGGACAATCTGAGAGAACAATCCAGACACTGGAGGATATGCTTACAGCATGTGTGATAAATTTTGGTGGTAGTTGGGATTCGCATCTACCATTGATCGAATTCTCCTACAATAATAGTTATCACACGAGTATCAAAATGGCTCCTTTCGAAGCTTTATACGGTCGAAAATGTCATTCACCGGTCTGCTGGAATGAGATAGGTGAAGCTCAGCTTACTGGACCTGAACTTATTCTAGAGACTACAGATAAAGTCAAGAAGATTCGTGATAACCTTCACACAGCTAGAAGCCATCAAAAGTGTTATGCGGATCGACGACGCAAGCCCTTAGAATTTCAAGTCGATGATCACGTCCTACTCAAGGTATCCCCTTGGAAAGGTGTGATTAGATTTGGAAAGAAAGGAAAACTTGCACCACGTTATGTTGGACCATTCAAGATCGTTGAAAGAATCGGAAAAGTAGCCTACAGACTTGAGGTACCTCCTGAACTTGGAAATATTCATCCAACTTTTCACGTGTCCAATTTGCGAAAGTGTTTAGCTAACGCTAATCTTCACATTCCTCTCAACGAGATCCAAATCGATGAAACGATGCACTTTGTCGAGAAACCTGTGGAGATAGTGGACCGTACATTCAAACAGTTGAAGAACAAACGGATTCGTTTGGTCAAGGTTTGCTGGGAATCCAAACGTGGCCCAGAGTTTACTTGGGAACGTGAGGACCAGATGAAGACGAAATACCCGCATTTGTTCTCACAAGTTTCCTCTGAATAAATTTCGGGACGAAATTTCCTGAAGTAGGGGAGACTGTGACATCTGTGCTTGTGTAATCATCGTACAGACTCTGAAAAAAACAATATTAATAAAACAATGTGTTTTGATCCCAATGTTTGTCATTTATGTTTGATTTTATGCACATGTTGATTTTTGATCGATTTTGAACTCTATATCGCTTTCTGGGAAGTTATACGCAAACTGATGCGTAAACGTAATCAGTTTAATGCGACAAACACTATGGAATAGCAACATAATCTTAACATACCTTAAATAACCTTTACATAACTTAGAAATAAGTTTTGAAGGGTTTCGTATGGCAAAAACAAGTTTATTCGCTCACAGGGACTATTTGCATCAAACTGCAAAATTCTGCCGTTTTGTAAGGAAACGTACAGTCCAGAACATGATCATAAGTTAAAATTACCATATATAACCTAAACATAGCTTAGAAATAAGCTTTTATAGGTTCGGTGTGCGAAAACATGCTTACATGATCTTACAGGGGCTAAAAGTGTCAAAAACGGCGTAAGTTTGCATTTTCGCGCATATCTTACGTTCTGACCACCTCTGGACATCCAAAATTTTTGTACACACTAAAATATTTTATTTTAGTGATCGCCATGCAAAAATACCATTCGTCGCTTAATTTGGTTCGTTTTCGCGTCCGTTTGAGTTTCGTCGTAATTTAACGAATAACGCGACCGTACGACCAAAGGAGCCAACATCCGAGAGTTTTCCAAGCACATTTTGAGTCCTCTAAACTTTTTTGACTTTTTAGAGCATTTAAAATTGCTTAACGGGTGTCAAAAGTGCCAAAAATGGACCCGAACACATGCAGGGACCAATATTGTAATTTTTGAAACTTTGCTGATCTGGGGAGCCCAGGCGGGGCGCGTAAGCCCACCCCCATTACTTACACGGGCCGCCTGAATAGCCCAGTGACCAGAAACTTGTTTTCAGCAATCTTTTGCTAATTCAGGGGCTGTTTATGCAATTTTCTTGTGTGGAGGCCAAGTTTAAGTGTTCTTCAAGGCTAGAAATCAGTTCCTAACACATGTAGGGCCATGATTTCTGTGACAACCCGAGTTTTCAAGGTCTCTATTCGACTTAACTTGGAAATTAATTGCAAAGTGTGCTTTTATAATATAAGTGTTGTTTTGTGATGTGTATGTTATATGTGTATGTATTATACATATCTTGCATTAATAATAATTAATAATAGGAATTGTTTAATTATTAAACCTTGGGCCCTTAGCCGAAAACACCCACATACCCCACGAGAACACACCCCATGAAAACACTAGGTGTTTTCGTCTATTAAGAGGCAGCGAAAACAGAATGGGCTTCGGCCCAGTAACGACCGGTTATAATGTTTTGATATTAATCCTTTACGGGAAACTTAATCACCAAACCCTAGAGTCTCTCCCCACCTTGCGAGCGATGGCGATTCCCAGGTCATCATCTTTCGAAGATCTCTCCTTTTCCCTTAGCCTAGTTTTTGGTTAGTATGTTATCATGACTTCTTTTGATTGTTTTTGATTATGCACAAAGTATGGATTATAGGTGCATGCGTAGAATTTAGATATAAGTTAGGGTACTGTTTGCAAACTATTGGGCATGAATGATTCGTTGACATGCTAACTGTTAGTTAAGACTTTACAAGATGATGATATATCGATGATTGCATGTGACCCGACCTGAATGTGCTAACCCTATCTTTATATGATATAGCTGAGTTTATGATGAGTTGTTGCATGGAAACAGTGATTAGGATGATAGATGATTATGTTTTGATAGTGGATTTTGATGAATATAAAATTCATATAATTGTAATCGATTGCTTGGATAATATAGGAACATGTGAAGTTATCATGATACATAACAACTACAGCCTAGTTATAGTCCCAAGGGTTTTGTGATGATGAATTAATTATTCTCCTAAGATTGCCGCCCATTGTATGTATGTTGGCCCAATAGAGATCCTCCAAGAATCTCATATGTTTGCTACTTCTTTTGAGTGATGATGATATGATAACAATTATCTCTCCCTCCAATGATGATATTGCTATTCTCTTTTTGTCAAGCATGTGCCACCAATGATGATAATTATTTGATCTTTGAATATGTTTTGAGTTTGGCTGTGTATAATTAATCTTGTAATCGGTTGGGCCCCACAAGTGTAGAGCCCATGTTAAATCAACTCAACTGCACACCATAATAACTGGCCCCACCACTCATTTGTATATCTCATTTAATCGCACACTCATATATGTTGACCAACAACATCCGGATTACACATTTAACACATGACCCCACTTAATTGGTCTTACACTCTTGTTTTGTCGCACAACATACCCCTAACCGTACACTTCCCAGTTTGGGCTTCGACTTAATGGGCCTTCGTCTAGCAGGTCGCCATTTGAACCTTTGGACTACATGATACATGTGAAATACATTGTGCTTAGTATGAACTGTTACTTGATTAATACGTACACACTACTTGACAAATACGTGTTAGATACGTGTAGCTTATACGTGATTTCTTGTTTACCGTCCTAACGTGTGGTAACCATAATAGGGTGTGGTTGACCAACTTAGGACAAATGCTTTATCTACCGAGCAAACCAAGGTGAGTTCACACTTCTAAGGCATGGGATTCCCGGTGGGTTGGGAATGGGATTGAATAACTATTAATACTATCAACACTACTAGACTACTTACTCCTGTCCTCGGTAGAAGGGCACGTGCGTAAAACCTACGTACACTCATACTTACTACTGTCCTCGGATTGAAGGGCACGTATGTAAAACCTACGTACACTTATACTTGCTACGGTCCTTGGATCAAGAAGGGCACGTACGGATACGACTAGTCTAGTAGCTTACAACATGGGAAGCCCCCACTAAATATTAGCTTACAACATGGGAAGCCCCCACTAAATATTAACTTACAACATGGGAAGCCCCCACTATCTGAACATACGAATGGCCTAGTAATACTTACGATTTGAGAAACGAACTTAATACTGAACAACCAACTGTGAACTCGCTCAACTTTGTTGTTGACTCTGTGTTACATGCCTTACAGGTCGATAAGTATTCATGGAGCTTGCACAGGGAGGCGCAGTCGTTGTGGGACATGGACAGTGGATGCCATGTTAAAAACATTATGACATTTTGAACTTAGTACTTAAGATGGGTTTACATATTTATGCTTCCGCTAAACACTTAACTATGTTTTGGTTTTGAACACCTTTCATATTGATGGAATGAACTTTTATTATTTACTTACAATGTTCAATATGATTGGTGGCTTGATCCTGGTCAGTCACGCCTCCAAGCGGTGATACTCCGCGTGTGGAATTTGGGGGTGTGACAGATTGGTATTAGAGCCATTGGTTATAGAGAACTTGGTTTTAATAAGGGAAAATGATTTTGTTAAAACCAGACTATAACCTGTACAGTGCTCTACGATCCACAACGACGCTTCACTCCACGTGCAAGGCTCGACATTCTAGGTGATATGGTTTACGTTTTATTGCCTACTTGCTAGACTACATAGAACTTTGCTTTTGGTATGCTTAGATAAACGTAGCAACTATAGTTTGAAAACACATGTGTGCTTGCTCTCTTCTGTCACTTCACACTTACACACATTCGCGACACATTTCCTATTTGTGTTTCCTTCGATGTGAGGATCATGAGGGAACGTGTGAACCTAACTCAAGCCAGCTGACGGCTCTTATCAACGAACAAGTTACGACAGCACTCGCAGCTGCTCAGGCAGGAGGTATAACCTGCTAATCCAAACCTAACCTAGGATGTTAGATCCTACCCTCATGACCCAACTCTCGTGCTTTACCCAGTCTTTCCTTCCTCGCGCAACAAGGTCAGAACGCTCAGCCACCTGTATGCATATTCAAGACGTTCATGGACTGTCGTCCTAATACTTTCAGTGGCACTGAAGGAACCGTTGGACTCCTCCACTGGTTTGAAAAGCTCGAGACTATCTTAGAGACGTGTGAATGCCTGAGACTCATAGGGTGAAGTACGCCACTGGTACTCTCGAAGGCACTAAGCTAACTTGGTGGAACTCGCAAGTTCAGATGCTGGGGCTGGCGGCTGCTAATGCCACCCCATAGAAGGATTTTGAGGAACTGATCAAACGTGAATACTATAGTCGTGATGACATCCACAAACCGGATATGGAGTTCTTTAATCTGATGATGACGGGGTCAGAGATAGAAGCTTACACGAAACGATCCAACGAACTGGCAGTGTTATATCCAACTATGGTGGATCCTCCCACCAAGCGCATTGGGTTGTACCCCAAAGGCTTAGTACCAGAGATTCAAAGTCATGTGACTTCTGCTAACCTTGCTACTATCCAGGATGTTACTCGTTTTGCTCATCGTCTCACCTACCGGGCGGTGGAACAGGACAAGCTGCCTAAGCATATTGGTACTACTACTACTACTACTTCTGCTACTCCCAGTAACAACAAATGCATGTGGAATGGAAATTCGAGCAAGGGTCCCACTTCGGTTCAGTCTCAGTCGCAGCACAGGAGCCCCAGTCAGCAGTCAGGGTGGATACAGGGGAAATCACCCTAAGTGCAATCGATGTAATTTACACCACAGCGGGCCGTGCAACAAAGATCGTTGTCAGAGATGCAACAGGCCTGGTCATGAAGCCAAAGATTGTAGAATCTCACGTCCTGCAAACAAGAACCGACAACAGTAGCCACAAGCTCCACAGAATCAGCAGCAACAGTAGGGCAACAAGGGATGTTATCAGTGTGGTGCTGAAGGTCACTTCATGAGACACTGCCCACAGTTGAACCAGAACCAGAATCAGAACCACAACCAAGGAAACGGGAATAACAATGGAGGCAACAACGGGGGTAATAACGACGGCAATGGTGCCAGGGGTCGAGTGTTTGTGATTGGTCAGGGGATGAACCTTTCATGATTCGTGGCGACAAGAGTGGTGCTGTTGTGAACATCATCTCTTTAAGGCCCAGAAGTGTTTGCGAAAGGGCCACATTGCTATTTTTGGCTCTCGTTACGGACACCTCGAAGAAAGAGAAGAAGATAGAGGATTTTCCACTTGTACGCGACTATCCTGAGGAATTACCTGGCCTTCCGCCTCATCGCCAAGTCGAGTTTCAGATTGAACTAGCTCCTGGAGCAGCACCTATAGCTCGTGCACCTTATCGCCTAGCTCCATCAGAGTTGGAAGAACTCTCTACGCAGCTACAAGAACTCTTGGATAAGGGTTTTATTCGTCCTAGCTCTTCGCCCTGGGGAGCTCCAGTGCTATTCGTGAAGAAGAAAGACGGTACCTTCAGAATGTGCATCGACTACTGTGAACTTAACAAGGTGACTGTGAAGAATCGCTATCCTCTTCCACGCATCGACGACCTATTCGACCAGCTGCAAGGGTCGAGCTACTATTCCGAGATTGATATGAGATCGGGATATCACCAACTGAGAGTCTGAGAGGAGGACGTCTCCAAAACCGCCTTTAGAACTCGTTATGGACACTACGAGTTTTTGGTCATGCCTTTTGGGATGACAAACGCACCTGCGATCTTCATGGACTTGATGAATCGAGTGTGCAAGCCTTACTTAGACAAGTTCGTTATTGTCTTCATCGATGACATCCTGATCTATTCGAAGAGTCTGGAGGAACACGAGCAACATTTACGACTTATTTTGGAACTCCTTCGAGCAGAACAGCTATACGCCAAGTTTTCAAAATGCGACTTCTGGCTTCGTGAAGTCCATTTCTTAGGTTATGTGGTGAACAAGGATGGGATTCACGTTAATCCATCGAAGGTAGATTCGATCGAGAGCTGTCCTGCACCTCGTACGCCAACGGAAATTCGCCAATTCTTGGGATTTGGCAGGTTACTACAGAAGGTTTATTAAGGATTTTTCCAAGATTGCACAGCCTCTAACTTCACTAACGCAGAAGGGCGTTGTTTATCGTTGGGGAAATGCACAGGAGTTAGTGTTTCAGCACTTAAAGGATAGACTTTGCAGTGCTCCTATCCTTTCCTTGCCAGAAGGCACAGACGACTTCGTGGTTTACTGCGACACATCCATTCAGGGTCTTGGCTGCGTATTGATGCAGCGGGATAAAGTTATAGCCTACGCCTCATGCCAACTCAAAGTTCACGAAAAGAACTACACCACACATGATTTAGAGCTGGGAGCTGTTGTTTTTGCACTTAAGATATGGAGACACTACCTGTATGGTACCAAGTGCGCCATCTACACCGATCCCAGGAGTCTCGAACATATCTTCAAACAGAAGGAACTGAATATGCGACAACGACGACGGGTCGATCAGGTACCACCCAGGCAAAGCCAATGTTGTGGCTGACGCCCTCAGTCGAAAGGACACTGCGCCCAAGCGCGTACGAGCTTTACAACTCACTATACAGTCTAGTCTTCCTTCGCAAATACGAGATGCTCAGATAGAAGCATTGAAACCAGAAAACGTCAGGGCTGAAGCCCTATGTGGCTCCAGGAAACGATTAGAACGAAAGGAAGACGGTGCTTACTACGTAACAGGACGCATTTGGGTCCCACTCTATGGCAACCTACGAGAGCTTGTGATGGATGAGGCACACAAGTCTTGCTACTCAGTACATCCTGGTTCGGATAAGATGTACCACGATACCAGAACTACGTATTGGTGGCCTAGCATGAAAGCTCACATAGAAACTTACGTTAGCAAGTTCTTGACTTGTGCGAGAGTCAAGACGGAAAATCAGAAATCCTCAGGCCTACTACAACAACCAGAGATACCACAATGGAAATGGGAGAAAATTTCTATGGATTTTGTTACTGGCCTGCCTAGATCTCAACGTGGTAACGATACTATTTGGGTGATCGTGGATCGACTCACAAAGTCTGCTCATTGCTTGGCTATTAAGGAAATGGATCAGTTCTCCACACTAGCAGACGTATATCTTAAGGAAGTTTTCTCGAGGCACAGAGTGCCCACCTCTATTATCTCGGATCGAGATGCACGTTTTACTTCAGAACTGTGGCAAGCAATGCACAAGTCCTTTGGCTCACGTTTGGATATGAGCACAGCTTATCACCCGCAAATGGATGGGCAGTCAGAACGTACCATCCAGACCCTCGAAGACATGCTTAGGGCATGTGTAATTGACTTTGGCAACGGCTGGGAAAAGCATCTGCCACTTGTGGAATTTTCATATAATAACAGCTACCACACCAGCATTAAAGCTGCTCCGTTTGAGGCATTGTACGGGCGTAAATGCCGGTCACCTCTTTGTTGGGCAAAGGTGGGGGATAGTCAGATTACTGGTCCAGAACTTGTGGTAGACACAACAGAACGAATTGCTCAGATACGACAACGAATGGCGGCAGCTCGTGACCGTCAGAAAGTATACGCCGATAAGGGCAGAAAACCACTAGAGCTCCAGGTTGGGGAGCGTGTATTACTCAAAGTTTCACCCTGGAAGGGTGTGGTTCGTTTTGGTAAACAAGGCAAACTTAACCTGCGATACGTCGGACCGTTCGAAATCATTGAGAAAATAGGCAAGGTGGCCTACAAACTGAATCTACCAGCTGAACTCGGTGGAGTTCACAACGTCTTTCACGTGTCAAATCTGAAGAAATGTCTGTCAGATGAGACCCTCACGGTTCCTTTGAAGGAGCTCACTATCGATGATCAGTTGCGATTCGTCGAGGAACCAGTTGAAATCACGGACCGAGATGTTAAGGTCCTCAAGCACACCAGAATACCTCTTATTCGAGTTCGTTGGAACTCCCGTCGTGGCCCAGAGTTTACCTGGGAACGAGAAGATCAAATGAAACTCAAGTATCCCCAGTTGTTCGGGAACAGTGCAACCACTACTGAGCCTGAAGCTACTACGGAATTTCGGGACGAAATTCCAAACCAACGGGGGGATGATGTGACACCCCAGGAAAACCAGGAAACAACGCAACACAACTAGCTTCCTCAGTAACCACGTGCTAAATTTCAGGACGAAATTTCTTTCAAGTTGGGGATAATGTGACAACCCGAGTTTTCAAGGTCTCTATTCGACTTAACTTGCTAATTAATTGCAAAGTGTGCTTTTATAATATAAGTGTTGTTTTGTTTTGTGTATGTTATATGTGTATGTATTATACATATCTTGCATTAATAATAATTAATAATAGGAATTGTTTAATTATTAAAACTTGGGCCCTTAGCCGAAAACACCCACACACCCCATGAAAACACTAGGTGTTTTCGTCTATTAAGAGGCCAGCGAAAACAGAATGGGCTTCGGCCCAGTAACGACCGGTTATAATGTTTTGATATTAATCCTTTACGGGAAACTTAATCACCAAACCCTAGAGTCTCTCCCCACCTTGCGAGCGACGGCGATTCCCAGATCATCATCATTCGAAGATCTCTCCTTTTCCCTTAGCCTAGTTTTTGGTTAGTATGTTATCATGACTTCTTTTGATTGTTTCTGATTATGCACAAAGTATGGATTATAGGTGCATGCGTAGAATTTAGATATAAGTTAGGGTACTGTTTGCAAACTATTGGGCATGAATGATTCGTTGACATGCTAACTGTTAGTTAAGACTTTACAAGATGATGATATATCGATGATTGCATGTGACCCGACCTGAATGTGCTAACCCTATCTTTATATGATATAGCTGAGTTTATGATGAGTTGTTGCATGGAAACAGTGATTAGGATGATAGATGATTATGCTTTGATAGTGGATTGTGATGAATATAAAATTCATATAATTGTAATCAATTGCTTGGATAATATAGGAACATGTGAAGTTATCATGATACATAACAACTACAGCCTAATTATAGTCCCAAGGGTTTTGTGATGATGAATTAATTATTCTCCTAAGATTGCCGCCCATTGTATGTATGTTGGCCCAATAGAGATCCTCCAAGAATCTCATATGTTTGCTACTTCTTTTGAGTGATGATGATATGATAACAATTATCTCTCCCTCCAATGATGATATTGCTATTCTCTTTTTGTCAAGCATGTGCCACCAATGATGATAATTATTTGATCTTTGAATATGTTTTGAGTTTGGCTATGTATAATTAATCTTGTAATCGGTTGGGCCCCACAAGTGTAGAGCCCATGTTAAATCAACTCAACTGCACACCATAATAACTGGCCCCACCACTCATTTGTATATCTCATTTAATCGCACACTCATATATGTTGACCAACAACATCCGGATTACACATTTAACGCATGACCCCACTTAATTGGTCTTACACTCTTGTTTTGTCGCACAACATACCCCTAACCGTACACTTCCCAGTTTGGGCTTCGACTTAATGGGCCTTCATCTAGCAGGCCGCCATTTGAACCTTTGGACTACATGATACATGTGAAATACGTTGTGCTTGGTATGAACTGTTACTTGATTAATACGTACACACTACTTGACAAATACGTGTTAGATACGTGTAGCTTATACGTGATTTCTTGTTTACCGTCCTAACGTGTGGTAACCATAATAGGGTGTGGTTGACCAACTTAGGACAAATGCTTTATCTACCGAGCAAACCAAGGTGAGTTCACACTTCTAAGGCATGGGATTCCCGTTGGGTTGGGAATGGGATTGAATAACTATTAATACTATCAACACTACTAGACTACTTACTCCTGTCCTCGGTAGAAGGGCACGTGCGTAAAACCTACGTACCCTCTCTAGCTCCTGTCCTCGGGTTGAAGGGCACGTGCGTAAAACCTACGTACACTAGCTACACTAGTGTCCATAGATTGAGAAGGACACGTACGTAAAACCTACGTACACTCATACTTACTACTGTCCTCGGATTGAAGGGCACGTACGTAAAACCTACGTACACTTATACTTGCTACGGTCCTTGGATCAAGAAGGGCACGTACGGATACGACTAGTCTAGTAGCTTACAACATGGGAAGCCCCCACTAAATATTAGCTTACAACATGGGAAGCCCCCACTAAATATTAACTTACAACATGGGAAGCCCCCACTATCTGAACATACGAATGGCCTAGTAATACTTATGATTTGAGAAACGAACTTAATACTGAACAACCAACTGTGAACTCGCTCAACTTTGTTGTTGACTCTCTGTTACATGCCTTGCAGGTCGATAAGTATTCATGGAGCTTGCACAGGGAGGTGCAGTCGTTGTGGGACATGGACAGTGGATGCGATGTTAAAAACATTATGACATTTTGAACTTAGTACTTATGATGGGTTTACATATTTAAGCTTCCGCTAAACACTTAACTATGTTTTGGTTTTGAACACCTTTCGTATTGATGGAATGAACTTTTATTATTTACTTACAATGTTCAATATGATTGGTGGCTTGATCCTGGTCAGTCACGCCTCCAAGCGGTGATACTCCGCGTGTGGAATTTGGGGGTGTGACAATTTCTTCCTTGTTGGCCACACAAACGCATGGATTAATCTTGTTAATTTACAACAAGTATAAATAGCCCAACACTTTCATTTGTTCCTTGCTCATTCCTCCATTCTCTTCTCTACATCTGCTTTGGGAGCATTCTCATCTGATTTGGGAAGCTTTTTCTTGTAGAAAAGATAGCAAGGACCCTTAGTGAGCATTCCTTCATTCTTTTAGTGCTTACTAGTTTAAAAGTCAAACAGTGTTTGACTTTCAGTTTGACCAGTCAATGGTCAACGCAAAGTTCGGTTAAACTTTGCAACGTGATTGTAATCACGATGGTTATAATCCTTAGTGAATATACCTATTGATTACCACGTTAACTAGGTGTAGTGACGAGTCAAAGTTTCGGTCAAAATGCGTTTTAGCACGCATTTTGCAACGAAGCTACTTTTGGGTATCAAAACACTTTGTTTTTATACCAAATCAGTAGGTTAAACATATTTTGACATGTTTAACTTGTCACTGTTAGTTTAGTGCTTGTTTAGGGTCGTAAGGTAAGCGGTCTAAACAACCGCTTAGACTTTCGAACCCGACCCGTTTGGTCGATCCTTAGGATCCGACCAAGCTCGATTAGTGATCATAGTTGCATAGGGAATAACCACTGAGGTTATACCTTATGATCACATAGGATTGGTTAGTCGTTTGCTAGTTAGCTTATATGCCCATAGGAAATGACCAAAATGCCCTTTTGAAGCTAAAATCCGTATTTCGCATATGTGAACTTATTTTTGACATGTAATCTGATTTAGTAACATGTTTAGGCATAATTGGGCATGTGAGACTTGACATAGCACATAGTTAACCATCCGAACATAGTTTTACGCTAACAACGCATTAGAGTAGCTTATACTACCATAATGGGTCGAAACGGGTCAAAAGCACATAGGTAGACTTTCAAATCAGAATGTTAGCTCTATTAAATCATACCATATGAGTTCAAATACTCATTTGATTTATAGAACCTCATTCTATCCTATCTCCCGATTTAGGATCCGTTTAATAACAAAGTTACCTATACTAGGTGTCGGTTGATCCGTGATCCTTGAAGCCATATTTGGTCTTATTCTCAAGACTATTAGGCAATCCCACGTGAGTACATAGTTCCCCTCTTTTACCGCTTTCAAATACTTTGGGGTGATACACATGTACATACGTGTTACTTTCGTGCATTTCATACTTTTATGACATAAACATGCTAGTTTCACTTAGTACAAATCTAGTACATGCTTTCAATTATGTTTTTCTATGTATGTTAAGCATGCTAGCACATTGATTTATTACACATTGGTTACATATGTTTACTTAGCATATGTACACATTGTTTTACTTGACATTTCTGCTATGTATGTTTACTGAGCATGCTAGCACATTGCTTTACATGAACATTTCTACTATGTATGTTTACTTAGCATACTAGTACATGGTTTTCATAGCATGCTTACATTGGTTATGACATTTGGTATGTTCAATCGGGACAATAATACATTCATTAACATTGATCACGCCGCTTGTTGGTGCATACATCTGTCGATTTCGTCTTGTATCAAGTCTTAGACTAGGATTGTTAGATCAGGGCACGTTGTACGAGAAAATGTCAAAGTTTAGGTTGTTTAGTAGCTGATTTCGCTCCTGAGGCTGATTCCGCCCGAAATTTCATGTGGACATTTTCGAGTGGAATCACATGTGTCTAATTTCGCTCCAGATGATCTTGTGTCATTATGAGCGAAATCATGTGCCTATATATAGGCCACTTTGAGCGAAATCAGGTATCAGAGTTCTTGTATTCCATACCGAAGTGCTGCCAGTGTGAAGACTGATTGTAATAGCAGTTAGATTAAACAAAAGTGTGTTTTAAGTGAATTGATAGCTGTTTCTACGTCAGTTACTTGTTTTTCGCACCTGTAACTGATTAAAACTCCTCTGAACGACTTGTTCGGGTCTACAAACGATCCTACAAGTGGTATCAGAGCTCAGGAGGAGGAGTTCTGCAGAGATTAGCTGAATTTCATTAAAATTTCTTACTTCTACACCTTCTTTCTTCATCAGAATGAGATTTAATGGTCAAAATCTGATCAATTTTTCACAAACTGTAGAGAATTGGACATTAACAAATCCCTGAAACTTTGAGACCAAAATTCACACTAAAAATGAATAAATTGGACCTTCGAGCTGATTCCGCTCATGTGGATACTTTCTAATTTCACCTGAATTGATCAGATTTCGCTCCAAAATATCTGTTGATTCCGCTCCAAGGTACAGATCCTGAGTAATTCTGCTCCAAAAGTCTTGCTGATTCCGTTCCAGGGTACCTGTTTGATTTCGCTCCAAAGATTCATCTGATTTCGCTCCAGAAGTGCTATATCAGTGATTTCGCTCCAGTTCATCAAATCAGAGATTTCGCTCCTAGATACTTTTGATTTCACTTCAGAATCTGTTGTGATTTCGCTCCAAATTTCAGTTAGTGATTCCGCTCCAGAAATTGTTTTGCTATTTCGTTCGAAAGTTGCTGTCTTGAAAAACGTGGTGCTGAAACATGGATTCTGAATTCTACAATGCGTTTGCTTCAACCCCGATTACTCCGACTACCATTGCTTAAAACATGAACGCAGAAAATGAAACTGGAACGTTGCAAAAACCCCCAAAACTTATGGGAATTGAAGAGTATCGTGGATGGAAAAATCGTTTTGAGAATTGGGTTCAGGCAAACCATCTAAGAGCTTGGGAAAGTATTGAAACAGCATACATCAGACCACAGACTGCTATGAATGTTGATAAAATTATGTCAGAGTTTTCAGACTTAGAGAGAGAAAGTTATAAAGGAGAGAAAATGATGATAAGTCTGTTGCAGCAAGCTATTAAAGAGGATATATTTGTTTTGCTTCAGCATGATGGAAATGCGTTTTCGATCTGGAAAGCTCTTAAGAAGAAATTTGAAGGAAGTATAGAGATGTTACAGAGTAAAGCAGCTTTACTGAAAAAGGAGTTTGAGTTATTTACGAGCATGCCTGGCGAGACTACAAAGACTCTCATTGAAAGATACTGCCATCTTGTGCGCACCATGTCTCAGTTGAAGATTACTAAAACTCCAGCAGAATGGGTTGAAAAGCTTGCTCATGCTTTACCACAAAAGGAATGGGGTACATATCTCATGATTCTGAAGAATTCTGGACAGTTTAGCAGATAGTCTATTGGTCAGTTTATTGAAAAGCTGGAGGCACAAGATCTTGAATAGCAGAAGATTGCAAGAATGAATAGCTGAAGCAATCAACAAGACGTCAAACTGTACTACAAAGGAAATATTAAAACTGCTGAAGCAAGTCCAAAGATCCAAACTGCATTTAGTGCAGGAAATCAATCTGGAACAGGCATTCAAAGTTCATTTAACACTAGTGGATTTTCAAATGTTAATCCTCCAAGTGTTCAAAGTGCGAGTGTTGGTAATGGGCATATGATTAAGTGCAATGTGGCATTGCATCTTCAAAATGGTCAATATTTTTCTGAAGAAGTTGTGAAAAATCATAATGGCCTATTGGTTACTGCTTTGGAATCTTATGAAGGTTTTCTAGCCGGAAAGATTGGTAACCCGATGCTAACAAAGGAAGATTATGACCAAATAGATGCAGAAGAGTTGGAACTTATGGATATAAAATGGGCTTTGGAAAGTGTTCTAAGAAGAGCTGAAAAGTTTAAAATGATTACAGGACGAAATGATTTTAGCTTTAGGTTTTGATAAATCTAAAGTTACTTGTTTTAAATGCAGGGAGAAAGGTCATTTCAAGAGAGAGTGCAAGAACCAAGAAACAAGTGGACCAAAGAATCCTTTTGGAAAAGATGATTACTATAGAAAGTCTATATATCAACAAATCACTGTTCAACCACATCAACAAAAGGATTCACAAATAGCTCATGGAAAAATGATCGAAGATGCAAACAGGAAAGCTTACTATGGCATCATTGATCAAGATGCCGAGAAAGTGGCTGAAGGTTTTAACTGGGACAAGTACATTCCAGCTGATCCTAATGTTAAAGCTTTTATTGCTCAGATTGTTCAAAAGCCAGAGTTGATAAAGGAATGGATGGCTGTATTATCTGATGATGAAGAGAAAGATGAAGAATCTGTTTCATCTGAAAATAGTTCAACAGATAACAGTGATGATGAAGAGCTTGAAGAGATAAACCTTGGAAAAACACATTTATCTTCTGACAGATTTGAATTTTATTTTGCAGATAAATTGAAGAAACTCAAAGAGAGAAAAGCTGTAAAAGAATTGAAGGAAGTCAAAGTGATTGAGAAGATAGTGGAAGTGGAAAAGGTAGTTGAAGTTGAGAAGACAGTGGAGGTAGAAAAGATTGTTGAAGTCACAAAACCATGTTTTACATGTTCAGTATCTTGCAAACAATGTGAGGAAAAAGACGAGAGGTTTAGTGAATCAGAGAAGATGAAAGAAAAGTTGTTGTTTGATGTGAAAAATTTGAAAGAATCATACGATGTATTAAACAGAACAGTGAATAGTTTGCAGAAAACTAATTCAGAAAGAGAAGCTGCTTTGAAGATGTTGAATGCAACAATGATGTCGAAGCATAAAGAGATAAATTTTTACATCGAAGAATGTGCTAAATGGAAGCAAGAGTTGGATGGTGAAAAAGTATAAAATGAAAGAATCAGAAGATTACTAAGAAGTTATACAAGTTCTGATTACTTAATTGACCGAATTTATCCAACTGTTGCAGGTTTTGAAGTGTTTAAAGATGAACAGCCAAAGAATAAAAAGAATACTGGTAAGAAACAGCGTGTCTGTTATAACAAGTGTCCACCTCCAATTTGGGAAGGGTATTCGTCTAGAAAACCGAATGAGGAACAAGTAAAAAAGGCGGTCAATATAAAGTTAGAGTCCGAGTTAATTAAAAAAGTGGTCGATCAGGTGTTGGATAAGGATGAGGATTCAGAGTCAAAGTCCGAGTCCGAAAGTTCGTGTTTGTCAGTCGGGAGTTTGAGTTCGTTTGGAAAGAGTTCAAAATCGTTGGGAAAACGGATTTATAGTAAAGAATTTTTGTTGTCAAAATCTAATTTGAATGACGAAACATTTGAAGTTGTCTATACTTTGAGTGATTCTGACAAATTATATTTTGATAAAGAGTTTCCAATAAGAAGTGTTCGTTTTGACATGATTAAAAAGTTTTTCAAAATGACAGAAATAAATATTTCTGAAATAAAAGATTTAAATCTTATTGGAAAACCTAAAAAATACACTTCAAGAGTTCAACAGCGTTTAAACAAGAAAAAGAATTACGGTTCCGGTTCTGGTTGTCAAAAGAAACCAAACCGTAACGGTAATTTCAAAAGAAAAGGTTTTGGTTTTATACCACCAGAAAATTATAAAAATGAAAAAAATTCTAAAAATACAAAATTTGTTTCAGGTCCGTCTGCTGAAGAAGAAAAGAAGAACTTATTTTGGAGACAAACAAATCAAGAATTTTTTTCTGAAAAAAAATTTGAAGCTCATCAGAGGAGAGAGACTAGAACCTGTTTTAGATGCAATGAAGTTGGTCACATTGCATGGAACTGTCCCAGAGCAACTAAAACAAAACAGGGAGTCTCAGAAAAACTGAAAGAAGTTGTTGTTGATAAAACCGAATCACCAACTGAGAAATTTAAAGTTTTTAAAAATTCAACATTTGAAGTTGGTGAATGTTCTAAAAGATTTTACAGATGAAGTGTGAAACTTGACAACCAAAAGTGGGTTGTTAAAAAATCAGATGCAAAATCTGGCGATGAATCTGATTTCACAAAATTAGAGGAGCCACAATTTGATGAGAGTGATGAAAAATCAGTTCCTTCAATGGATGATGAGAACTTTCCACGATTGAGAACTGAAAATTTTAAACGAAAAATTGGGAAGGTTAAAATCTCAAATCAGTTTTATTCTGAGAAGGATAACTTTGATGTTGAGAAAGCATTTAATAGAAATGTAAAGAAAATTTTCAGGAAGATGGTCGATAAGAAGGTTAAAGGGGTAAAAGAATTTTACGCTACAAAGAAAGCAACTTATATCCCAACTGAATCTGAATTGATAACACCCAAGGCTGGTCAGGCTTGGGTGGACATTTTCTTTGCTTGAAAAACCTGACTTGCCGGAGATCCCAAGTTTGTAATCGTGGACCAGGAATCGGCATCATTCTTGTTAAACTTGTTTTTGTGAAAGATTTTAAAATTGTCTAAATTTTTACAGATTGAGGAATTACCGGAGTTTCCAGGTTGGTAAGTGAGAAGCAGGAATCGGCATCTTGGTTGGTAAAATGGTTTTGTGTAGATGTTTTATTCCTACATGTGATTAGATGTATTGGATATACTTACAAGTGGTAAGAGATTGTTTCTGACAAAGTGATTACTCAAGGTCATTAGTTTGAACTTGATGCAATCCTTATACAAGAGTTTGAATGAACAATATGATGAACCAATCCCTACAAGTGGTTTTCTATCAAACCTACAAGTGGTAAAAACAAACTTATTTTCCGGAAAAATCATTTTGATTAAAACAAACTTAAGTGTTTTGAAATCATAATGAGAAAATAATTTGTTGAAAGGGGTAGTTCTGATTGTTTATGCCAAGAGGATGGCGAATAGAGGTGATTTGATATCAGTTGTCACTTTCTGTATAGTTTGTTTTCAAATTCTTCTTTTAATGTGTTTGCATTTTAGGGGGAGTAAGAAATTTCAGAAAATCCAAAAACATTAGAAAATTTGAAAAAGCCAAAAACATGATAAAATTCAAAAATGAGTTTTGGTGTATAAAAGAGGAAATGATAGTACATCAGTGGGCGCTCACAACATGCTAAAGAAATGAAAAGTTAAAATGTGATAAACAATCTCACTGCGGATGTGCCAGTAGGTTTTTACACATTTAGTAGATTGTGACGAGATATAAACCTAAATTCAAACTTCCTTATTTCATGGGGAACACTACTTGGATATATAGGTAACCCCTGAAATCTCGTTTGAAAGGTCTCTCTTTCTGAGATACTAGGTCTTTATGCTTAGTGATATCTAGGGTATTATCCCGGGACTTCTGCTGAAAGAAATTTCTGACCTAGTCCCCGCATAATACTTTCTGCAATGCTTGAAATATAGCGCCACCCTCAGCAAATAGATGAAACAATAAAATTGATAGTCATTGCTGTTGAAGAAAAGATCCTCTAAAGGGGACACACCAAAAGTCGAAGCCGTAATCTCGCTGCGTATACGGGAGTATCGACCTGAGCTCTCATGGCCCTCACATTTTAACCCCTTACAGATATCATCTAGGTATACTCACCTGTAAGACTAAATATTGGGATCTGGATACGGGAGTATATTCAAGTAGTGGAACACGTGATTAAGTTTAAGTGATTAAGACATTAATATCGTATCTCGGATCAGTTGAACTTTGTGTGAAAATTTAAGTGGACCAAGATACTGACAATCTAGGTGAATTGTTTAAAACTTAAAATGAAATATAGCTTAATGGTATTAGTGATATGTCTCAAAAACTGATATGATCCTCTTACACAAACTCACAAAAATATTGTTTGTAAATATTTCGTTACAGCATTTCATTTTATTAATTTCAAAAATCCAAAAAGATTTTTGTCACACCCCGACCACGTAAAGCAACTAGACGTGGCGGAAACGTCGGGGAGTGTTGTAACAGAATTATTGTTTCATAACCATGGCATAAATAAATTCTGTTTTATTGAATAAATGAACTCATTGTTTTAATACAATCAAATAAGTACAACTATGATCTTCCAAGTTTTAAAGTTGCTAAGGCACGAGTCCATCCTAAATATAGCATGTATCAACAATCATTTCAAAGCAGTACCTGAAACATGTGTAAAAATAGGTACGTCAGCATAAAAATGCCTGTGAGATACATAGGTTTTGTGAAAATAAGGTTCATGACTGAAGTTTAAGAAAATGTTTAGTCATGATCCTTGTAATTTGTTTTGTTTTGTAAATCATTTGAAAAACAATAAGTTCAGATGATATGTATAAATAAGATAATAATGTATGGTTAAGTGATTAACCATGTAAAATGAGTTTGTATAAGTTATATTGTTTGAAAAACAACGTTTTGATAAAAGGTTTATAGTATATATAAAAATATACTTTGGTTTTAAGAAAGTTGAATAAGTATGATATATTAAAATATATTTCAGTTCCAATATTGTTAACCCAAGTGTACTAAATAACGCCACGGTATGTAATGCAATGAAAACACTTATTTATAAGAAGTACCAGCGGCGTATCTACCATGTATTCATCACATTACACCCGTCCCGTTATCTAAACACTAACCAAAAACCCAATCGTTTGATAGATAGTATATTAAATATACTTTAGTTGTTCAAAATAATAGTTTTCAGTAGTATATTACAAGTATACTTTGGATTTATAAATAACACATTAAACTATGTTTTGGTTTTGTAAGTAGCATATCAAAATATGCTTTGGATGTGATAAAATAACATATTAAACTATGTTTTTGGTTTGTAAATAACATATCAAAATATGCTTTGGATGCGATAAATATATGTTGGTTTTGTACAATACCACACATGAGAGTATATCAGAATATACCTTTGGGAGTATATCAAAATATACAAATAAAAGTGTGACTTATGAATTCATTCAGACCTAGTGCATCAAAATACACCTTTGAGACTATAGAAATACCACAAAGGCAATCCCTATTTGGATGGAGAAACAAATTGGTTTCAGACATTCCATGACAACAGGAATGGGGTGTCAAATCCTATAGCGCTATATCATACTAACAACCGATCTGGTGAACAAAATAAGTACAATTCAACAATTTATGTTATAGTCTTTGAAAAATCAGTGTTTAAACCATAGATAGTCATTCAGTTTGACAACAGATAAGTACTAACATGTATAATCAATTATACTTTTGGAAAACATGAAAATAACAGATAGGTACACATGCTTCACCCAAAACAGTTTGAAAACAGTAAAAGAGGGGTCTATGTACTCACCTGAGAGCGCTTAGGAGTCTTGCACAACTACCAAGCAAGCTAGAGGAGTCCCGGAAATTAAACGGTACCTAATATAGGTAACTACATAAATAACCCGGACCTAAATCGGAGGATCGGATAGAATGAGGGCTCGTAAACCAGATGAGTATGGGAACTCATGTAGTATGGTTTAATAAAGCCTACATACTAAATGAAACCTAGTCTAAGCGCTTACGACCCATTACGACCCGTTTAGGTAGCTTATGCTACTTTAACGCGTCGTTCGCATGAAACGCGTTCGGACCGCCTAACTAGTCCTATGACAAGTAATATATGCCTTAACATGTCTAATATGGTTGTAAAATCAGTTTAGATGTCAAAAGTTATGTTACATATGATTAAAACGAATTTTGGCATCAAAGGGGTATTTTGGTAATTTACCTAAGGCATATAAACTACCTATCATACAACTACTTAAACAAAGCGACCATAAGGTATAACCCCGGAAGGTTATTCCCTATATACTATGGTCACCTAAGGTATTTGGTCGGATCCTAATGATCGACCAAATGGGTCGGGTTCGAAGGTATAAGCGATTTATCAGATCGCTTACCCTACGACCCTAGACAACGTGGTAATCAGTAGGCATAGTCCCAAGGGACTATAACCATCGTGATTACTATCACGTTGCGAAGTTCAAACAAACTTCGCATTGACCATAAACTGGTCAATGCAGAAAGTCAAACAAAGGTTGACTTTCTGACTCGAAAAGCAATAAAAGAAAGAAAAGAACGAAAGAATACTTACGAAGGGTCCCCGAATGCTAACCTCGATCCAAGTAGCTCAGGTATGAAACAATGGTTTCAACTTAGAGCTTCACAAATCAAGATTCTAGTGGTTTTTGCAAATGAAGGCATGGGGTATTTATAGGATTTCCCGAACCGTTAGGATCGTTTCTTGGAAAAAGTGCTTCAATCTTGGCCATACACTAGCACCCATGGTATTGTAATACCATGTGCCCAAAATAACAGCCCATAGATTCCCAAAACCATGTGCAACAAGTGGAAAGGACTAGATTCGATGTATAAGCAAACATCTTTCAGAAATGACAGTTTTGGTCCCTGTTATGTGTTTATGCCATTTCCGACACTTCTAAGGCCCATAAAGCCTACTTTAAGGCCCTAAAATGATGATTAAACATTGTGGACATGAAACATTCGCAAAAATATGTCGGATGTTGGTTCGTTTGGTCGTACGAACGCGATGTTCGCTTAATTACGACGGCATGCGCATAAGCGCGAAAAACGATCCAAATGGCGTGACGAATGGATTTTTCTTATGCCAAACACTAAAATAAAATATTATAGTGCTTACATAAATTTTTGGATGTCCGGATGTATTCAGAACGTAAGTTATGCGCGAAAATGCAAACTTGTGCAATTTTTGACGCTTTTAGTCCCTGAAAGACCCAAAAGTTTATTTTATCACACCGAACCCCTCAAAGCCTATTTATAAGCTATATAAAGGATATTTAAGGTGTGTTTAACTTATGGTCATGTTCCAGAATGTCTGTTACAGTTCAAATTGGCATACTTTCGCAGTTTGTCAAGTTTAGTCCCTGTAAGCGAATTAACTTGTTTTTGCCATACCAAAGCCTTCAAAACTTATTTATAAGTTATGTAAAGGTTATTTAAGGTATGTTAAGCTTATTTCACTATTCTGGAGTGTTCGTTGGATTAAACTGGTTATATTTACGCATCAGAGCGCGTATAACCCTCAAGAAAGCGATTTAAAGCTTAAATTCGAACAAGAGTTGATATGTGCAAACGATACACATATTTTTACAAATCCCAAGTATGAAATACAATATTTCATTGGTTTGACATTTGTTTGATGGTTGAAGTGACACAGGTGTCACAGTCTCCCCTACTTTAGGAAATTTCGTCCTGAAATTTAATTCTAGAGGAAACTTGTGAAGAAAGCTGTGACGGTTTCGCCTTCTAATAGATCCATTGAACCCTTAAGTAAAACTATGGGCCATGTTAGGACTCTTAGCGAATTTGTTAACCCTCAAAGTGAATTCCTTGTGGTAGTAAAACATGGAATTTTGAACTACGGACAGAAGAACGTTTCTTATGAAGACTTATCATAGGAAACTTGGTGTGTGATTGAGATCAGAATTGGGGAGTGTGAGAATAAATGGCATTGGTCGAGGTCCAAGACTTCTTCCGTATCATTATTCTTGTCACTATAGGTCTTAACACATGACAAAGCTCCCTGTGGTTTCTGTGCACTAAATTCCATAATTATGTAGGCCTCCATAATTACGTAATCCCTTGCACAGTCCGCACAGTTCATTTCATAATGCGTAGAGGAAAAATAAATTGAATAAACATGAAGCGACTCGACTAGATCACCAAAGGATCTTTTTAATTAGATCAACGAACGATCTTTTTAACTAGATCAACATATGATCTTCTTAACTAGACCGTTGTACGATCTCCTTAAATAGACCACTTAAGGGATCTTTTCAATTATATCATCACATGATACTTTTAATCAGATTTTCAAAATTAATCTGTTTATCTAGACCACTCAAGGGGTCCAATTTTAGAATAGTACTTTAAAACCCAAGGGACTTGACTACAACGTAGAAGTCCATTAAGGATTTAAGATAGTACTTTTGGATATCCTACTATGAATCCCTTATATGAGATATGGAAGATTCTATGAGGATTTGGATGGATCACATAAAAACACAAAACATATAAGAAAACACTTAAGCACATAATCACATAATTGATTAACTTGATTCTTTAATTTGTTATCTTTAGGTATGGATATTTAAAGTACACCAGGAAATCCAATCCGTGGATTTCATTTGGCACTATAATTATAAGAATCTAACTATGGAAATAGAAAGATCTTAGTAGGAATTCGAATTTATCCTTATTGAATCGTAATATACGTATTAAGGCATACGAATAATTCAATTTAGGACTCCGATTTGATTGATAATCATCCATAAGGATCTTAATTATGAGGATAGAAAGATCCTATTTTGAAATTTGGAATCTTGTGTAACGAAAGGTTTTTCGATACCTTGCACGAGGTGTGCTTAAGTCGATCCTTGAGATAGAAAGTTCATGGGGTTGAGGCGCTAGATATGCCAAGTGACACATAAAGCAGAGTTTGAAGGTTGGGTACTACGTATGTTAAGTCGATCATACGAGCAGGGTTGACTTAGGGTTGATTTAGACCACCTTGGTTTGGGTCAAATTGACAAGCGTTTGTCAGGTGACCGAGTTGTCCACGTGATGCATATAGACGACACTGTCGGTAAGCTTGGTGAGGTGCATTACATTTGTTGTACATAAGCACATACCGGCATTAGGTTTCCTTACAAAAGGTTGAGCAGCAGCAAGATTTGTAACAGCTTTGCTTTGGATTGCAAAGCGGCACATGTTAACCAAATGTCTCCATCGAACACCGTGGGTACATTTGAAACAGGGTATTTGATTTGGATGATGATAGTGGCATTGGTTGCACCAAGGAGCAGTTCCCTTATACGGCTTCATCCCTGAGACGAGTCACGGTGATAGCTAAATCAACTGCCTTCTGGTAGTACGACGCCTAATTGATGGACAATTGCAGCACCTAGTTCGGACATTGTTGTTGCAACGTAGAGGCACCATGTAGAAAATGGAAGACATGGGAGGAAACAAGGGAAAGTTAATCAAAAGAAAATGACAACGCATGAAGATTTCGACCATTTGTTTGTTACCAAAGGCAAACAAATGAGACATCGACTAATCAAAGTAAGCGGGTCAATATAATGTATCGCGAAGACATGCTCGCCTATAAGTGAACACTCGTCCCAAGAATTCCCAGGTAAGCACAACTGGTCTCGCGTCTGATGAGATATATATGAAGTGCTTGCCTAGACAGAAAACCCAGAATACAGGCATTCACCCTTCCAGTTTGCACGTGTTCACATTATTTAAAACCCAAAACCTTGACGAGATTTTGAAAACTTAAAGGGGTTCAAAACCTTACAATTGAGGGTTCAAAACCTTGTAATAAATCATCCTAGAACAGATGATTAGTTTTCAAAGCGGCTTTGAAATTTATGTTCTGGTTGTGGTCGTCGCCTAAGGATAGGTGACGATATTGTTTTAAAACTAAACACAAGAAAACTTGTGTTAGGGTCCTAGAAAGGTTATAGTCTAGGTCAAAGAATTACTAATAACCTAATTCCCTATAACCATTGGCTCTGATACCAACTTTTCTGTCACACCCCGACCACGTAAAGCAACTAGATGTGGCGGAAACGTCGGGGAGTGTTGTAACAGAATTATTGTTTCATAACCATGGCATAAATAAATTCTGTTTTATTGAATAAATGAACTCATTGTTTTAATACAATCAAATAAGTACAACTATGATCTTCCAAGTTTTAAAGTTGCTAAGGCACGAGTCCATCCTAAATGTAGCATGTATCACCAATCATTTCAAAGCAGTACCCGAAACATGTGTAAAAATAGGTACGTCAGCATAAAAATGCATGTGAGATACATAGGTTTTGTGATAATAAGGTTCATTACTGAAGTTTAAGAAAATGTTTAGTCATGATCCTTGTAATTTGTTTTGTTTTGTAAATCATTTGAAAAACAATAAGTTCAGATGATATGTATAAATAAGATAATAATATATGGTTAAGTGATTAACCATGTAAAATGAGTTTGTATAAGTTATATTGTTTGAAAAACAACGTTTTGATAAAAGGTTTATAGTATATATAAAAATATACTTTGGTTTTAAGAAAGTTGAATAAGTATGGTATATTAAAATATATTTCAGTTCCAATATTGTTAACCCAAGTGTACTAAATAACGCCACGGTATGTAATGCAATGAAAACACTTATTTATAAGAAGTACCAGCGACGTATCTACCATGTATTCATCACATTACACCCGTCCCGTTATCTAAACACTAACCAAAAACCCAATCGTTTGATAGATAGTATATTAAATATACTTTAGTTGTTCAAAATAATAGTTTTTAGTAGTATATTACAAGTATACTTTGGATTTATAAATAACACATTAAACTATGTTTTGGTTTTGTAAGTAACATATCAAAATATGCTTTGGATGTGATAAAATAACATATTAAACTATGTTTTTGGTTTGTAAATAACATATCAAAATGTGCTTTGGATGCGATAAATATATGTTGGTTTTGTACAATACCACACATGAGAGTATATCAGAATATACCTTTGGGAGTATATCAAAATATACAAATAAAAGTGTGACTTATGAATTCATTCAGACCTAGTGCATCAAAATACACCTTTGAGACTATAGAAATACCACAAAGGCAATCCTTATTTGGATGGAGAAACAAATTGGTTTCAGACATTCCATGACAACAGGAATGGGGTGTCAAATCCTATAGCGCTATATCATACTAACAACCGATCTGGTGAACAAAATAAGTACAATTCAACAATTTATGTTATAGTCTTTGAAAAATCAGTGTTTAAACCATAGATAGTCATTCAGTTTGACAACAGATAAGTACTAACATGTATAATCAATTATACTTTTGGAAAACATGAAAATAACAGATAGGTACACATGCTTCACCCCAAAACAGTTTGAAAATAGTAAAAGAGGGGTCTATGTACTCACCTGAGAGTGCTTAGGAGTCTTGCACAACTACCAAGCAAGCTAGAGGAGTCCCGGAAATTAAACGGTACCTAATATAGGTAACTACATAAATAACCCGGACCTAAATCGGAGGATCGGATAGAATGAGGGCTCGTAAACCAGATGAGTATGGGAACTCATGTAGTATGGTTTAATAAAGCCTACATACTAAATGAAACCTAGTCTAAGCGCTTACGACCCATTACGACCCGTTTAGGTAGCTTATGCTACTTTAACGCGTCGTTCGCATGAAACGCGTTCGGACCGCCTAACTAGTCCTATGACAAGTAATATATGCCTTAACATATCTAATATGGTTGTCAAATCATTTTAGATGTCAAAAGTTATGTTACATATGATTAAAACGAATTTTGGCATCAAAGGGGTATTTTGGTAATTTACCTAAGGCATATAAACTACCTATCATACGACTACTTAAACGAAGCGCCCATAAGGTATAACCCCGGAAGGTTATTCCCTATATACTATGGTCACCTAAGGTATTTGGTCGGATCCTAATGATCGACCAAATGGGTCGGGTTCGAAGGTATAAGCGATTTATCAGATCGCTTACCCTACGACCCTAGACAACGTGGTAATCAGTAGGCATAGTCCCAAGGGACTATAACCATCGTGATTACTATCATGTTGCGAAGTTCAAACGAACTTCGCATTGACCATAAACTGGTCAATGCAGAAAGTCAAACAAAGTTTGACTTTCTGACTCGAAAAGCAATAAAAGAAAGAAAAGAACGAAAGAATACTTACGAAGGGTCCCCGAATACTAACCTCGATCCAAGTAGCTCAGGTATGAAACAATGGTTTCAACTTAGAGCTTCTCAAATCAAGATTCTAGTGGTTTTTGCAAATGAAGGCATGGGGTATTTATAGGATTTCCCGAACCGTTAGGATCGTTTCTTGGAAAAAGTGCTTCAATCTTGGCCATACACTAGCACCCATGGTATTGTAATACCATGTGACCAAAATACCAGCCCATAGATTCCCAAAACCATGTGCAACAAGTGGAAAGGACTAGATTCGATGTATAAGCAAACATCTTTCAGAAATGACAGTTTTGGTCCCTGTTATGTGTTTATGCCATTTCCGACACTTCTAAGGCCCGTAAAGCCAACTTTAAGGCCCTAAAATGATGATTAAACATTGTGGACATGAAACATGCTCAAAAATGTGTCGGATGTTGGTTCGTTTGGTCGTACGGACGCGATGTTCGCTTAATTACGACGGCATGCGCATAAGAGCGAAAAACGATCCAAATGGCGTGACGAATGGATTTTTCTTATGCCAAACACTAAAATAAAATATTATAGTGCTTACATAAATTTTTGGATGTCCGGATGTATTCAGAACGTAAGTTATGCGCGAAAATGCAAACTTGTGCAATTTTTGACGCTTTTTGTCCCTGAAAGACCCAAAAGTTTATTTTATCACACCGAACCCCTCAAAGCCTATTTATAAGCTATATAAAGGATATTTAAGGTGTGTTTAACTTATGGTCATGTTCCAGAATGTCTGTTACAGTTCAAATTGGCATACTTTCGCAGTTTGTCAAGTTTAGTCCTTGTAAGCGAATTAACTTGTTTTTGCCATACCAAAGCCTTCAAAACTTATTTATAAGTTATGTAAAGGTTATTTAAGGTATGTTAAGCTTATTTCACTATTCCGGAGTGTTCTTTGGATTAAACTGGTTGTATTTACGCATCAGAGCGCGTATAACCCTCCAGAAAGTGATTTAAAGCTTAAATTCAAACAAGAGTTGATATGTGCAAACGATACACATATTTTTACAAATCCCAAGTATGAAATACAATATTTCATTGGTTTGACATTTGTTTGATGGTTGAAGTGACACAGGTGTCACAATTTTCAGTGTGTTTTAGAATAAATTTTGAAATAGTAAAAAAAAAATTTTAGACAACTGATTTTGGAGAGCTGATTTTCAAAATTCCAAGTGCTAGACATGATGACCATGGAGTGAGAGGGAGTTTATGATTTTAAACTAAAATGTTTGAATCTTAATTTTACTAGTGGTTCATCATGTGTATATTGAGAGAAAGTCTGAGTTAGTGCATGCCTCAATACTTGAAATGTGTAAAATTTACTTTGAGGTAGAGATGGTGCAGGTTTGAGGAAAAGCTGGATGTAAGCCAGGTTGATAGATACTGAGAAGCTTATGTTTGAAAAGCCAGGTTCCGATATTTGAGGACACTGAAGACAAAGCATGAGCCAGGCAACGATCTTGAACCTGTGAACGCCAGACTACGATCCTGAAGCAGATGATGCTGAAGAACTAGAGGAATGCTAGCACATTGTTAGGGGAAGTCTGTTGTTACTGCTAGATAAAGTGAAACCCAGAAACTGATCAAGACTGAAGATGCGAAGACTTGACACAGTCAGACTTGTCAACATCTGAGGGGGAGTCTGTTGGTGCATACATATGTCGACTTCGTCTTGTATTGAGTCTTAGACTAGGAATGTTAGATCAGGGCACGTTGTACGAGAAAATGTCAAAGTTTAGGTTGTTTAGTAGCTGATTTCGCTCCTGAGGCTGATTACGCCCGAAATTTCATGTGGACATTTTCGAGCGGAATCACATGTGTCTAATTCCGCTCCAGATGATCTTGTGTCATTATGAGCGAAATCATGTGCCTATATATAGGCCACTTTGAGCGAAATCAGGTATCAGAGTTCTTGTATTCCATACCGAAGTGCTGCCGGTGTGAAGACTGATTGTAATTGCAGTTAGATTAATCAAATTTGTGTTTTAAGTGAATTGATAGCTGTTTCTACGTCAGTTACTTGTTTTCCGCACCTGTAACTGATTAAAACTCCTCTGAACGACTCGTTCGGGTCTACAAACGATCCTACACCGCTCGGTAGTATGTAATGGTACCATAGGAATTGACAACTCCCGTTTCCGACTTCCTAGGTTTGTTTGGTAGTTGGGAATGACAGAATCCGACTACATAACTTAGATAAACCTTTAATTTGTTTAAAGGTTTGTCGCCACAGTCGCAACGCTTGAATGTATGCGATTAACATTACTGCATAAATGTTTGTAATCATAAAGCATTGTTTTCTGCAAAACATAACGTTTGATTTAAACTTAGGTTTATTCAAAAAGCCTGTTTTGTACATTTTCCTACGGGGTTGAGTAAATTCTTTTTATTCACCGTACATGACAGTTGTTTAAAATTGACATATCACACAGTTTGAGTAATTACTTATTACTCGCTATGCATTGCATTTGGTTATACATGATACATTTCACACATGACATTGAACATGATTTACACATAAACATTTTGACATTGAACAAGACATTTTGATTGGTTTTTGATAAGTAACTTATGTAACGGGGCTATGTGTTATATGATAAAAACATGGTGGATACGCTGCTGGTACTTCCTGTATTTAAGTGCTTTTATTGTATTATACATTGTTGCGTTATCTAAGCCATTTGACAAGAACATTTTATATAAAGACACGACATTGTTTTACAAATTTCATATTTACATAAATTCACTTTCTACTTGGTTATTTATTTAACCATGCATATTTCTTTTATATCATTTGATTTTCATATCGATTTTCATATGATTTCATAAAAGAAAACAGTTTTACAAGGTTCATGAATACTTTTGTTAAACCACTCTTTTAAACTACAAGTCATGAACCTGCACAAACAAAACCTATGTATCTCACAGGCATTTTTATGTTGACGTACCTATTTTTACATGTGTTTCAGGTGCTAATGCATGATGATGTTTGTGCTACACTTAGGCGGAGTCGTGCCTTAGTGACTTAAAAGACAGTTATTTATGTTATTTTGTTTGAACTAAAAGATAAAGTAAACTTTAATCAATAATACATAACTTTAATTACCATGGTTCTTGAAAAAATTATTCTGACACCATCACTCCCCGGCGTTTCCGCCGTGGTTTTCGTTGTTTTGACGCTGCCGGGGTGTGACATAACATATCAAAACTATGCTTTGGTTTTGTAAATAACATATCAAAACTATGCTTTGGTTTTGTAAATAACATATCAAACTATGCTTTGGTTTAGTAAATAACAAAATATATGTTGGATTTGTACATAGTATATCAAATTAAACTTTGGTAAATAATATCACATATGAGAGCATATCAAACTATACTTTTGAAGTATATCAAAATACAATAAAGAAAATGTGATTTTGAATTCATTCAAACCTTAGTGTATCAAACAACACCTTAGAGACTATAGAAATACCACAAAGGCAATTCCTATTTGGATAAAATTTGGTTTCTGACATTCCATACCACAGGAATGGGGTGTCCCGTCCTATAGCGCTATATCATACTACCAATCGGTTTGGTGAATGTATAAAATAAGTACAACCCAACAATTTTTATAATCTTTGAAAATTAGTGTTTAAACCAAAGATAATCATACAATTCAACAAAAGATAAGTACTAGCATGTATAATCAATTTATACTTTGAAATCATGAAAATAAAAAATAGGTACACATATTTCACCCCAAAACATTTGAAAACAGTAAAAGAGGGGACTATGTACTCACTTGAGATTGCTTAGAAGTCTTGAATAACAACCAAGTAAAAGCTAGAGGGATCACGGAATCAAACGACACCTAATATAGGTAACTATGTAAATAAACCGGACCTAAATCGGAAGCTCGGATAGAATGAGGTTTCGTAAACCAAATGAGTATGGGAACTCATGTAATATGGTTTAACAAAGCCTGCATACTAAATCGAAACCTAACCTAAGTGCTTACAACCCATTACGACCCGTTTAGGTAGCTTACGCTACTTCAGCGCGTCGTTCACGTAAAATGCGTTCGGACCACCTAACTAGTCCTATGAAAAGTATTATATGCCTTAACATGTCAAATAATGTTGCCTAATCAGTTTAGATGTAAAAATTCAGGTTACATATGCTTAAAATGAATTTATGCGTAAAAAGGGCATTTTGGTCATTTACCTAAGGCATATAAACTACCTATCATACAACTACTTAAATGAAGTGACCATAAGGTATAACCTCAGAAGGTTATTCCCTATGCAACTATGGTCACATAATATGCTTGATCTGATCCTAATGATCGACCAAACGGGTCTAGTTCGAAAGTCTAAGCGGTGGTTTAACGAAGTTAGAAAACAAGTTTGATATCAAAACAAAGGGTTTTGATACCCAAGAATAGTTTGGTTGCAAAATACACATAATCGCGCATTTTGACCGAAACTATGACTCGTCACTACACCTAATCAATGTGGTAATCAGTAGGTATAGTCACTAGGGACTATAACCATCGTGATTACGCTCACGTTGCGAAGTTCAAACGAACTTCGCGTTGACCATAACCTGGTCAAAGCAGAAAGTCAAACACAGTTTGAATTTTATGCTTAAAAATGCATAAAAGCATGAAAGAATACTTACAAGAGGTCCAAGCTATGAAGATTTGATCTAAAAATTCTCAGGTATGAAGCTTTGAGCTTCAACTTAGAGAAAATTCAGATCAAGTGTGAGTTGGAATGAAAGTGGGGGTGGGTTTATATAGGATTTCCAAAGCTGTTATGATCGTTCCTCAATAAACGAGCATCAATCTGGACCTACCATGTGTGACCCTTGATTTTGAATACCATGGGTGCCTTAAAACAAGCCCATAGATTACTTAAAACCATTTGCAAACCATGGGAACTGCTAGATCAAGCTGGAAATAGATTTTTGCAGGTTTGATGGTTTTACGCGGGCCGCGTAGACATAAGCTTATTCTTACGCGCCCCTCCTAGAACTTCCAGATCAGCAACTTTTCAAAATTGGCAGAACAGGCCCCTGATGCTTAAAACTTGATTTTTGACACGTTTAAGCCCCGTTAACCTCATTTCAAGGCTCCATAACAAAGTTAAAGCATATGGAACATGAAACATGCTAAAAAATATCTCGGATCTCAGTTCGTTTGGTCGTACGGTTGCGTTGTTCGGTTAATTACGACGAAACACGAACGGACGCGAAAAACGATCCAAATTACGCGACGAATGGATTTTATCATGCCAATCACTAAAATAAAATATTTTAATGATTACATAAATTTTTGGATGTTCAGATATATTCAGAACGTAAGATATGCGCGAAAATGCAAACTTATGCACTTTTTGACGCTTTTAGTCCCTATTTGACCAACAGTTTGTTTTAGCATACCGAACCCATCAAAGCCTATTTCTAAGCTATGTAAAGGATATTTATGGTATGTTTAACTCATGATCATGTTCTGGAATGTCTGTTACTGTCACACCCGCTCGTAGCGGAAACGCAAGGTGTGATCTGTATGGTTTTCATTGCATAAATATCGTTGTACATGAACAAACTATATGAATAAATACAAGCTCCAATGCCATTGTCATAATTGTTCAAAAGATCGCAACATAAGTTATGTACATTGTTTACGAACCATCAAATGAAAATAAGTTGTCATCGTTTTATACATCAAAATGTAAATCTTAAAATGTCAAGACTTTGACCACTATATCACCGCAAAGAGGCGGTATATAACAGGCAAACCCTTCAATAGTTGGCATGGAGTATTGATACTTGTTTTCTTTGAACTGAAACCTTTGCATTGGTCCACTAATTCCCTGAAATACATGTAAGTTTGAAAACATCAACAAAAGTTGAGCGAGTTCATGCAGTTTAGCTGTACAAGATGTATCTGTATCAAAACAGTATGTAATATGTATTTGTCTCAATTGTCATTGTATCCAAACTGGATATAAGATGTATCTGTAAAATATGAGATGTATTTGTATTTGTATCAATTGTAGTATGAAAAGCGTCAATGAAATCGTGATCATTAATGTTTTGCAAGGACATTAATATGTGTGACGAAATAGGAAGCAAACCAACCCTAGACGATTTTTAATTGTATCGACACCATGTCGTAGGGCAACAAATGCACTCCTAGGCAAAATGGCCATGAGTGGGGCTCGCCAACACCCATTAGATCTAAACCTTTGTTCCTTGGTCCAAACTGGATTAATGGTGCTTTAGTTATGGCCCTAATTTCTCACATGATCTAAGGTGTTTCATTCCTTGACTTATCATACTATTGTACATGTATTTTCCCCGATAGTTGTAAAGCTTGAAAAGCATTTAAAATGAATAGGGGACATGAACTCACAGAATTGCATCCGTAAACTGTATGTAATTGTAACCTCACTTGCATTGTCCTTGAATTGTATCACGACCTACAAAGGTCCTAGAATTGTTAGACACTATGGTCTTTGTATCGACTCATGTACAAGTCTTTTGTCTTGAGTATGTGTAAGACTTATATGTCTTTACTGTTCGTTAACTGTGTATTCGATGAATGAGTTGTTCAAATGTTCGTTAACTGTGTATTCGATGAATGAGTTGTTCAAATGTCCTGTGTATTCGATGAATGAGTTGTATAGTCGGATCTAGTCCGCTGAACCTCGTGTCTTATATGTATCACTTGTATAGTTGTGTTTCCAATAATAGTATCATTGGGCCAAGCCCATGTTTTCAAGTTATTGGGCTTAAATAGCGCTGGGCCTTAAATAGTGTTGGGCCTTAAATAGTGTTGGGCCTCAATAGTGTTGGGCCTCAAATAGTGTTGGGCTTCAATAGTGTTGGGCTTCAATAGTGTTGGGCTTCAATAGTGTTGGGCTTCAATAGTGTTGGGCTTCAATAGTGTTGGGCTTTGGCCCATATGTTTGGTGTTTTGGGCTTAGCCCATGAATTTATGTTAAGCCCATGATGAAGATAAGCCCATTAAGAAAACTAAACCCATTTGTAGAAAAATAGCCCATTAAATAAATAACCCATTAGGTAAAATAAGCCCATTTACAAAAATAGTCCATTAAGTATAATAAGCCCATTTGTTATAATATAGCCCACTAGTAGAAGTAAGCCTTTCATTTTTATAAAAATCTTTTTATAAAAATTTACTAAGTATACTTTTTGGTAAATAAAAACATACTAGTTTTTATAAGTTTATAAACATCCGAAATTTGTTATCGATAGCTTATTTATATTTCGTGTCGGAAAATTGTCTAAACATCGTAGTAACTCTTCGGATTGGCAATTCACTTATGTAGTCGTCCGTCGTTCATTTTGACCATAAATGGTGTCCGATTATTTGAATCGTCCGTAACCCGTTTTAAGGCGTGAATATGTGAAGTCGTGTAAGACTTTGATTATTATGTATCATGTGTTCATTATTACCATTGTAATAAAGTTCCTATCTTTGATATATATAACTAATACATCAAATACCACACATCACTTAAGTTGTTAAAATGATCAAATATATATTTTCTAAAAAAAATATATATTTATCTTGTCTTTTCTTTTATAAAAGCCTTTCTAAAAAAAAAACTTTTTAATCTAATAAGATTTAACCAAAAATGATGGTTTTTCTTAACATAATGTCTTTTAAAAAAAATGGCTATATAACCTTTGTATTAATCATTTGGCCATGTTTTATAAACATATCATTTTCTTTATCAAAACACCACCAATTTACTCATCATCTTGACTAAACATATGAGACTTTTATAAAATAAAACTTATCAAGATGATTTCCAAATCATGTAGGGTTTTAAACATGATTATTACATACGCTAACTAGTTCAAAAACCAAGTTTAATTCTAGTTCTAACAACTTTTATAAAAATCTCTAGTTGTATGTTACTTTTTATAATCTTGTAAAAGTCTTGTTTTTAAATAAAAACCTTTAATACTTTCACAAGAACAATAGTTATGATCATCCATTTAATCCTTTATGTTAAAAACCCTTTAACATAAACATGTATAATTTTTAGATCATAACTTAAAACATACTCTAACCATTTATTTATCTCATAATCATCATAATAAGCTTAAATAAGCATATAACAAGTCTTAGATCACAATATAAACAAACATAATTATATCATGATTTTTTATCTTTGCTTCTTTGTATTTTTCTCATGTTATTATGTATGATCTCTTGGTTATTATTAGTAATAATAACATCATAAACATAATATATGTCTAAAAAAAAAATAGTTATAGAAGCTTACTTCTAGCACAAGGCTAGGGATGATCTTAGAAGATTATTAAGACTTAGAAGATGATGATCTTGTTGGTAGAACACTTTTGTTATGGATGAAAACCCTTCCTTTCACTTCCACTAGCTTTAGATCACTTTATGTTACTTGGAAATCCATGTTGATCTTGAAGGAAATGATAAAAATAATTGGGTTTATGGTGTTCTTGGTGGATGATGAAGATGATGAGAGCTTTTGTGTGTTAAAAATAAGGTGTAAAAGTGAGTGGTAAAGTGTTAGTTTACTTAGTGATTAAGTGTTGTAAAAATTAACCAACATAGTCCACTTGAAACTAACCATACAATATCTAGATATTTAGCAAGTAATTAGAGAATGTGGGACCCCTTTATAAACGTGAACATGAGGGGAAAAGGGTCTTGAATTTGTTTCATGGGTTAAGTGTTCATTTCATGGTAAAATGTTGTAAATGTTTAAGTATTTTAAGAACTTTGACATTTTATATAAAAATATCTACAAGGTTTTAAGCCTTCATATTTTAAAGTAGTGTGACACTAAGTAAAACTAGTTCACCGAAATTTTTAGTGTGTAATTCGGGTGAAAAATTCGGTTCAGGTCCTGTACCGGGTTAAATACTGACACCGTGTTTTATTTAGATAAAAACATAACAAAAATTATTTTTGTACTTGTTTTATTATCCAAATATTTAATCCAACTTTTTGGACTAAAACTTTTATTATTTTTGACACGGTTCCGGTACCGGCTTTGCTGACTGACAGTTTACTGAACTAGCCATGCAGCTTAATGCAATAAGATTCGATTGCGGATTTTGTGTCGTTTTTACTACCCATTATATTATTTATGTCAAATAATATTTATTTTTGGGTTTTTCAGATAATTACTGTTTCGTTCTACGGACATGCTGAATTTTGCGAAAAGTTATTGAAATGGTAAGTTTTAGCACTTTTCGGCAGTTTTCGAGCAGTTTTTTGGTGCTACCGGACATTGGTAATATATTAAACCAAACCCTTGTATTCCCATATAGGGTTTAATGTATATTTGATGTTGGACTTTCGTCTGAGTCCTACAGATGTCATTTAGATGGTTTCTGTGGATCCTGAGTTTTCGCCAGCACTTTAGTTCACTAGGTACTACTCTAGTTGTTTTGGTGAATTGTTTACACTATTCCAAATGTAACCAATAAAAATGAATAATGTGCATCATAAATGAATATTCCTTGAGTGCTCTAAGATGTATATCATGTAATCATATAGTTCGAGTGTTCGAAACACATACTTGTATAATGTAATTCATTGCTTTAAATGTACATAAATTACCAGAAAGTGGCAGTTGTCACATTCTCCCCCTGTTATTGAGAATTTCGTCCCGAAATTCACGCTGAGTCATCCTATACAGGAGACTACTCGAACAGGTGAGAGTATTTGGCTTTGATTTAATGTTCACGTTCCCACGTATATTCAGGTCCGTGTCGAGAGTTCCAACGAATTTTTACTAATATGTTATGACTCCTTTGTATTTTCTGGACCTTCTGGTCCATGACCTTAACAGGTGCTTTGTGAATTGGAGTTTGTCATCAATATGAACCTCATCCTCCGGGATGAAAACTGTTTCTTGCGTTGGACTCTTTTCAAGATTCGACACATTAAATATGTCGTGTACTCTACTTAGTTCTTCTGGTAACTTCAGCTTGTAGGCAACAGTGCCTATTTTTTTTCTAAGATTTCAAATGGTCCAATGTAACGTGGGTTAAGCTTTCCACGTTTACCGAACCTCGCTACGCCTTTCCAAGGCGAGACTTTCAATAAGACTTTGTCTCCGACCTCGAAAGATAATGGTTTTTGTCTTTTATCTGCGTAGCTATTTTGTCGATCGTGAGCCGCCTCAATACGGTCTCGGATCTGAAAATTTTTATCCGTAGTCTCTTGGACTAATTCCGGACCAATTAATTGACTATCGCCAGTTTCTGCCCAAAATAGCAGAGAGCGACACTTTTGACCATAAAGAGCTTCAAACGGTGCAGCTTGTATACTAGTATTGTAGCTGTTATTGTAGGAAAACTCAACTAAAGGTAGATGAGTATCCCAATTGCCGCCTAAATCCATAACACATGTGCAAAGAATATCTTCGAGTGTTTGGATTGTCCGTTCGCTCTGGCCGTCAGTTTGTGAATGAAAGGCCGTACTTAAATTCAAATGAGATCCAAAGGCCTGTTGAAATGATTTCCAAATTCTAGAAATAAAATGACCGTCTTGGTCTGAAATGATTGAAATAGGCACTCCATGACGAGCCACTATTTCTTTGAGATAGAGTTCCGCTAGTTTCTCAGTACTATCCTTCTCCCGAATCGGTAAGAAGTGTGCGGACTTTGTTAGTCTATCGATGATTACACATATCATGTAGTGACCTCTTGAGGTCCTGAGTAACTTCGTAATGAAGTACATCGATATTTGTTCCCATTACCAAATGGGAATCTCAGGTTGTTGTAACAAGTCCGAGGGATTTTGCTACTCGACTTTGACTTTCGCGCAAGTCAAGCATTCTCCAACATAAGTCGCGATATTACTTTTGAGGTTAGGCCACCAATAGTATTCTTTTAATACTTAGGCCTATGTGCTTCCTCAAAATATCATATCAAAGGCCGCCAAAGAATGGAACCCAATTTCGACCCATAAGGTATGAAGTTCCATCTTCTTTCGGCACTAATTGTTCCTGTATGCCTCGAAGTGTTTCTGCTTGAATATGCTCTTCCTTGAGCGCTTGTGAATCATCTTCTCTAATGCTTGAACTCTTAGTGTTCTAACTTGCTCCTTGCGGCTCAAGGCGTCAGCTACAGCATTCGCCTTGCTCCAATGGTACTTTATTTCACAATCATAGTCGTTCAACAATTCAACCCTACGTCGTTGACGTATGTTTAATTCTTTTTGGTCGAATTATGTGTTGAAGGCTTTTATGATCCGTGAGAATAGTGCATTGAGTACCATATAAATAATGTCGCCATATTTCAAAGCGAATACCATCACGCCTAACTCAAGGTCGTGAGTGGTATAGTTCTTCTCGTGAACTTTTAGTTGGCGTGCCGTGTACACGATAACTTTTTCACGTTGTATGGGTACACAACCCAATCCTTGATGCGAAGCATCACAGTTTACAACAAAGTCATCTGTATCGTTGGATAATGATAAGATTGTAAAATGCTATGCACAAATCTTAAGAATAAGTTGTAATGTTATATCTTGTTTTTCGATTGGAGCGAATTTATTGTCTTTAACAACTCTAAAATGGTTCTCAAATGTTGCTCATGTTCATCAGTCGATCGAGAGTATATCAAAATGTCGTCAATAAACACTAAGACGAATTTGTCGAGATACGGCTTGCACACACGATTCATTAAATCCATGAAGACCGCTAGTGCGTTTGTTAAACCAAAAGAGGCATAACGAGAAACTCGTAATAACTATAACGAGTTTTAAAAGCCGTTTTTGGTATGCTTTCTTCATGAATTCATAACTGATGATACTCCGATCGTAAGTCTATCTTAAAGTAGAAGCTAGAACCTTTCATAAACCATTTGAGTTAGTTGGAAATTCATTTGTAACATGGTTTAGAAATATGAATTTTCGTTCATCGAAATGTTGTGCATTTTTGCAAAACTTGCATGTCTTTCCACCCCCAAAACCTTTATAAAGATGTATAGTGGTAAAGAGTGGGGGTTATGAACTCACAACATCCTTATTCGGTCAACTACAAAGTTCAGAAGGTGCTAATCGACATGGAGATTTGGCTATGGGTGCGGTTCCCGGTACCAAGTCGATGTGAAGCTCGACTTGTTGATATGGTGGTAGTCCTGGCAAGTCTTCAAGAAAGACTTCAGGAAATTCTTTTATCAAAAGAATATCTGTCAGCTGTGGCCCAACGGCCTTCTTGTCTACAACAAGTGCTAGATGGGCAATACAACCTTTCCGTAAGCACTTATGTGCTTTCATGCCATTGATGATCCGCAATGGGGTGTCGCGCTTCTCTCCATGTATCACTAGTGTCTCTTCGTTCAGTAGTGGTAGGCGAATGTTCTTCTCGTGACATAAGACTTTGGCTAGGTTATCGGATAACCAATCCATGTCAACCACTACTTCGAAAATACCCAACTCAATGGGTACGAGATCGATATGAATTTCAGCTTTAGACTCGACTAGTTTACTGTTTGCCAATTCTATAGAATGAGGAGACATCTAGCTTACTTGACTCTAGGCCAAGTACATTTTAAATTCTGTGTGGCGAGGACTTCACTGTATAGTTTTAGAAACCCTATGTTTAAATGTAGGATAACCCAATCCCTATTTGTAGCTAGGACAATCCCGTCCCTAGCCATGAAACTTATGTATGTGAAATGTTGAGATGAAGTTAAATTGCCAATTGTATAAAATAACATGGATGTGAAATGTTGACGAATAGGATACATACCGGTGGCCCTTAATGAATTTGATATGTCTCAGCTAATTACCCATTAGCTATCTTGATATAGTAATGTGTGTCCAACATGACTCTAATTCGAGTATATGCTTAACATTTAAAAGCAATAGCTAAGCTCAGTGTTGGTATTAAAAGAATTGATACATGATGATCGTAGAGTGTACGTATTCATGACTTCATTGGGATTTTGTGGAGTATTCATAGTTCTAACCACACACACACTTATTCACATTTAGGATTTCGGTAAATTACCAGCATACATCCTGGTGCCAAAATCGTTTATGGCAGCAGTTGCCTTCATTTCTCTCATGGCGAGAGTTATTGTTTAAGTGATCGAGGTAGGGAGGGATGATGCGGTTATGCTTCGGATCTCCGAGGCTAAACCTAAAATGTAACACTCAGTGTGTTTGAATTCGGGTGTTACCCACTATGGAACAACCCTTGAGATATCGTGAAAGCATCAAGTGTAACCAACAATATTAGCTCCAGTTATGATCGAGTTCTTTTATAAAATCATATGAAAATAGATATGAAAATCAGATGATATAAAAGAATGATGTATGGTTAAATAAATAACCAATAAAAATGTAGTGTATAAATATATCATGTCTTGAAATAGAATATTATGTCTTGAAATAGAATATTATGTCTTGTGTAGAGGATGTCGTGTCTTGTGCAAAAATGTCATGTCTTGTCTTTGTCGAAGAGATTTGAATAACACCACGATATGCAATATAATATAAGCACTTATATATAGGAAGTACCAGCGGTGTATCCACCATGCTTTTATCATATTACACACGTCTCATCACTTACAAATGACCACCAAAATGTCTTGTGTATACCAACGTCAAATGATATGTATAACAATGTCTTGCGTAACAATGTCATGTATAAAACATGTCTTGTGTAGAAGCAATGGTTTTCAACACATAACTTTTAACTTAAACAGTTGATTCTTTTGGCACCATGATCTTTTTAATACTCAATATTAAAAGAAACTAGACATATATATTTGGATAAATATAGTCTATCATGCGCCCAAGAATGAAGAATGCAGTAGGTCATCGAAACCTTAAGACCGCATGGTTCATATATGTTTGAATAAATGATAATACGAATAACCGAGAATGAATGATAATGTGGATAACCAAAACCAAAAGGTGTAATGCCTCTTGCGTGTATTGGTCATATGTTTAAATGGAAAAAGAAAAAAAAATAATTCGTTCAGGAGGGGAAACCAACCCGTGGCCTCCGTCCCTATAATATGGGTTCCCTACTCTATGACCTCAATCATCCGAAGTAGAGAAAATCCTTTGTCTTATTTGTCCATGTGACCATTATGGTAATAGTGCTTGAGTTTCACGAGCTCTAGCAAGATGATTAGAATCTACAAAAATGTCGAATAGAATGCAATGAGGGAGTTGCAGCATGGCTCATGCCATACCATTCATTGGGAAAAGACAAATGTCAAACGACGGAATTTATTGTATCATTTCCAATGAATATGATAAGGTGGAATATGATAACGTAAGGTAAGGTAAAGTAGGGTAAAGTGTCATAGACACCATGGAACCAACCCATGTTTAAGAATTTCGAGAATGTTGAGGAAAATCCTCCATGAGTAGCTAACGAGTTTTGTTTGTTTAAATGACTAGTCTCATCTGAATTGTGATATAGATCGAATGTTAGGTGTGAACAAATACGTGTCGTCTTCCTGTATTGTATTATAGGGTGTTATACTAACCACCCCCAGTTCGTGTTCTACTAGATAGGAAGAATTGAATCTCAAGTAATAACTTAAGAATTTTAAATGAATAGTGATCATTAGCTTGACCCGCAGAGTCCACCAGAATTTCCATGCACTACAAGTTGTTATTACGTGGGCCCCCGTAATAATAAATTGTCTTGCATGGTCACCCTAGCATTCTCTCGTTCAGAGCAGAAGATCAGTCAGTGAGAGGACACTATTGTTTATATACCTTCAACATAGAAGGAAACTTCGTGATAGTTCACGTGTCAACGTCCGTTGTTGTTACTCGCAGGACGGTACGACGTTAGATGAAATAGAAATGGAAAGAATCTGTAACAATAACAATTGAAGGGGCACCTTCAAGATGAGTACTTCATCTTCCTTGTAAGGACAAGAGTATATCCACCTTGATTAGTATGAGTCACATAGATCTCGTCCCACTAATGGAGTTGTTGTCCAAGGTTACCACCTTCGCCTCATCGTCATTATCATGGTCAGGCGTCTCAGCATTCGCGAGAAAGCAACCATATTTTACGGAATTAAGTTTAAGATTTCACTTAGGAATCATGTTCGCCATAAGCTCCGCAATAGACATAAGATTGATATTTTCGTCGTGTGAGTAAAGAATAATAATAGAGTTTGAAGTCGAATGTATTTTGTTCTTGGCAAATATTTCATGCACATATATATGAACCACCTATATATATAATCATGTAAAATCCTATCAATCAAGGATTTCTATCTTGTATAAGCTGAACTTGTAAACTGTTTATAATGCATAAACTGATAATGTAATGTATTGTAGGCACATAGTCTATTAATGTATTGTGTCTGTTTCTCATAGACTTCACCCATGGAAATGTCCTCGCTTGATTTATGTGAAATGAATTTTTGTTGTAGTGGACCTTGAAAAATGTTTATGCAATGAAAACCTTTTGACTTGTCCAATTTTATTTATAATCTGTTCAACATGAACAAGAGGTTTTCGTGAGAGATCCCTAGTGATTGTAGACTTAGACTCGAGAAAGAATCCTGGTTCACTACAATCGATGCTCTGATACCAATCTGTCACACCCGCTCGTAGCGGAAACGCAAGGTGTGATCTGTATGGTTTTCATTGCATAAATATCGTTGTACATGAACAAACTATATGAATAAATACAAGCTCCAATGCCATTGTCATAATTGTTCAAAAGATCGCAACATAAGTTATGTACATTGTTTACGAACCATCAAATGAAAATAAGTTGTCATCGTTTTATACATCAAAATGTAAATCTTAAAATGTCAAGACTTTGACCACTATATCACCGCAAAGAGGCGGTATATAACAGGCAAACCCTTCAATAGTTGGCATGGAGTATTGATACTTGTTTTCTTTGAACTGAAACCTTTGCATTGGTCCACTAATTCCCTGAAATACATGTAAGTTTGAAAACATCAACAAAAGTTGAGCGAGTTCATGCAGTTTAGCTGTACAAGATGTATCTGTATCAAAACAGTATGTAATATGTATTTGTCTCAATTGTCATTGTATCCAAACTGGATATAAGATGTATCTGTAAAATATGAGATGTATTTGTATTTGTATCAATTGTAGTATGAAAAGCGTCAATGAAATCGTGATCATTAATGTTTTGCAAGGACATTAATATGTGTGACGAAATAGGAAGCAAACCAACCCTAGACGATTTTTAATTGTATCGACACCATGTCGTAGGGCAACAAATGCACTCCTAGGCAAAATGGCCATGAGTGGGGCTCGCCAACACCCATTAGATCTAAACCTTTGTTCCTTGGTCCAAACTGGATTAATGGTGCTTTAGTTATGGCCCTAATTTCTCACATGATCTAAGGTGTTTCATTCCTTGACTTATCATACTATTGTACATGTATTTTCCCCGATAGTTGTAAAGCTTGAAAAGCATTTAAAATGAATAGGGGACATGAACTCACAGAATTGCATCCGTAAACTGTATGTAATTGTAACCTCACTTGCATTGTCCTTGAATTGTATCATGACCTACGAAGGTCCTAGAATTGTTAGACACTATGGTCTTTGTATCGACTCATGTACAAGTCTTTTGTCTTGAGTATGTGTAAGACTTATATGTCTTTACTGTTCGTTAACTGTGTATTCGATGAATGAGTTGTTCAAATGTCCTGTGTATTCGATGAATGAGTTGTATAGTCGGATCTAGTCCGCTGAACCTCGTGTCTTATATGTATCACTTGTATAGTTGTGTTTCCAATAATAGTATCATTGGGCCAAGCCCATGTTTTCAAGTTATTGGGCTTAAATAGTGCTGGGCCTTAAATAGTGTTGGGCCTTAAATAGTGTTGGGCCTCAATAGTGTTGGGCCTCAAATAGTGTTGTGCTTCAATAGTGTTGGGCTTCAATAGTGTTGGGCTTCAATAGTGTTGGGCTTCAATAGTGTTGGGCTTCAATAGTGTTGGGCTTCAATAGTGTTGGGCTTCAATAGTGTTGGGCTTTGGCCCATATGTTTGGTGTTTTGGGCTTAGCCCATGAATTTATGTTAAGCCCATGATGAAGATAAGCCCATTAAGAAAACTAAACCCATTTGTAGAAAAATAGCCCATTAAATAAATAACCCATTAGGTAAAATAAGCCCATTTACAAAAATAGTCCATTAAGTATAATAAGCCCATTTGTTATAATATAGCCCACTAGTAGAAGTAAGCCTTTCATTTTTATAAAAATCTTTTTATAAAAATTTACTAAGTATACTTTTTGGTAAATAAAAACATACTAGTTTTTATAAGTTTATAAACATCCGAAATTTGTTATCGATAGCTTATTTATATTTCGTGTCGGAAAATCGTCTAAACATCGTAGTAACTCTTCGGATTGGCAATTCACTTATGTAGTCGTCCGTCGTTCATTTTGACCATAAATGGTGTCCGATTATTCGAATCGTCCGTAACCCGTTTTAAGGCGTGAATATGTGAAGTCGTGTAAGACTTTGATTATTATGTATCATGTGTTCATTATTACCATTGTAATAAAGTTCCTATCTTTGATATATATAACTAATACATCAAATACCACACATCACTTAAGTTGTTAAAATGATCAAATATATATTTTCTAAAAAAAATATATATTTATCTTGTCTTTTCTTTTATAAAAGCCTTTCTAAAAAAAAAACTTTTTAATCTAATAAGATTTAACCAAAAATGATGGTTTTTCTTAACATAATGTCTTTTAAAAAAAATGGCTATATAACCTTTGTATTAATCATTTGGCCATGTTTTATAAACATATCATTTTCTTTATCAAAACACCACCAATTTACTCATCATCTTGACTAAACATATGAGACTTTTATAAAATAAAACTTATCAAGATGATTTCCAAATCATGTAGGGTTTTAAACATGATTATTACATATGCTAACTAGTTCAAAAACCAAGTTTAATTCTAGTTCTAACAACTTTTATAAAAATCTCTAGTTGTATGTTACTTTTTATAATCTTGTAAAAGTCTTGTTTTTAAATAAAAACCTTTAATACTTTCACAAGAACAATAGTTATGATCATCCATTTAATCCTTTATGTTAAAAACCCTTTAACATAAACATGTATAATTTTTAGATCATAACTTAAAACATACTCTAACCATTTATTTATCTCATAATCATCATAATAAGCTTAAATAAGCATATAACAAGTCTTAGATCACAATATAAACAAACATAATTATATCATGATTTTTTTATCTTTGCTTCTTTGTATTTTTCTCATGTTATTATGTATGATCTCTTGGTTATTATTAGTAATAATAACATCATAAACATAATATATGTCTAAAAAAAAAAAATAGTTATAGAAGCTTACTTCTAGCACAAGGCTAGGGATGATCTTAGAAGATTATTAAGACTTAGAAGATGATGATCTTGTTGGTAGAACACTTTTGTTATGGATGAAAACCCTTCCTTTCACTTCCACTAGCTTTAGATCACTTTATGTTACTTGGAAATCCATGTTGATCTTGAAGGAAATGATAAAAATAATTGGGTTTATGGTGTTCTTGGTGGATGATGAAGATGATGAGAGCTTTTGTGTGTTAAAAATAAGGTGTAAAAGTGAGTGGTAAAGTGTTAGTTTACTTAGTGATTAAGTGTTGTAAAAATTAACCAACATAGTCCACTTGAAACTAACCATACAATATCTAGATATTTAGCAAGTAATTAGAGAATGTGGGACCCCTTTATAAACGTGAACATGAGGGGAAAAGGGTCTTGAATTTGTTTCATGGGTTAAGTGTTCATTTCATGGTAAAATGTTGTAAATGTTTAAGTATTTTAAGAACTTTGACATTTTATATAAAAATATCTACAAGGTTTTAAGCCTTCATATTTTAAAGTAGTGTGACACTAAGTAAAACTAGTTCACCGAAATTTTTAGTGTGTAATTCGGGTGAAAAATTCGGTTCAGGTCCTGTACCGGGTTAAATACTGACACCGTGTTTTATTTAGATAAAAACATAACAAAAATTATTTTTGTACTTGTTTTATTATCCAAATATTTAATCCAACTTTTTGGACTAAAACTTTTATTATTTTTGACACGGTTCCGGTACCGGCTTTGCTGACTGACAGTTTACTGAACTAGCCATGCAGCTTAATGCAATAAGATTCGATTGCGGATTTTGTGTCGTTTTTACTACCCATTATATTATTTATGTCAAATAATATTTATTTTTGGGTTTTTCAGATAATTACTGTTTCGTTCTACGGAAATGCTGAATTTTGCGAAAAGTTATTGAAATGGTAAGTTTTAGCACTTTTCGGCAGTTTTCGAGCAGTTTTTTGGTGCTACCGGACATTGGTAATATATTAAACCAAACCCTTGTATTCCCATATAGGGTTTAATGTATATTTGATGTTGGACTTTCGTCTGAGTCCTACAGATGTCATTTAGATGGTTTCTGTGGATCCTGAGTTTTCGCCAGCACTTTAGTTCACTAGGTACTACTCTAGTTGTTTTGGTGAATTGTTTACACTATTCCAAATGTAACCAATAAAAATGAATAATGTGCATCATAAATGAATATTCCTTGAGTGCTCTAAGATGTATATCATGTAATCATATAGTTCGAGTGTTCGAAACACATACTTGTATAATGTAATTCATTGCTTTAAATGTACATAAATTACCAGAAAGTGGCAGTTGTCACAGTTACTATACAAATCGGCATAGTTTCGTAGTTTGATACAAATAGTCCCTGTGATCGAACAAACTTGATTTCGACACACCAAACCATCCAAAACTTATTTCTAAGTTATGTAAGGGTTGTTTAAGGTATGTTATGTCACACCCCGACCGCGTAAAACAACCAATCGCGGCGGAAACATCGGGGCGTGTTGCAACAGAATTAATGTTTCATAACCATGGATATCAAAAGTGTTTCGTTTTATTAAACATTGAGTAATTACATCGTCTGGAAATCTAATTACACTATTTAAACATAGTCTATCATTGTTATTGAGTCACTAAGGCCTTGTCCAGTCCTATGTGAGCATGCATCTTATCAATCGATATCATCCAACATACCTGAAACATATGTGAAAACGAGGTCAGCAAAGAAATGCTGGCGAGTACATAGGTTTTGTAGGAGTGTCGAAATCATGGCTAGTTTAGACGTTGCAATACTTTATTTAAAAACCTTGTTTTGAAAAGATTATAATATTGCAACTTAATTAACCAACTCAAATCAAGCGAGTTATAATTTGTAAAACCTCGTAGCCATGACTCTTAACCCAAAAACATTTGTTTTAGTACATTATTTGAAAAACAATGATAAGTTCAGGTAATATGTATCAGTAATAGAATAATGCATGATTAAATGAATAACCATGTAAAATGAGTTTGTATAAGATAAGTTGTTTGTAAATAAATGTCTTGTGAAAAGTATGTTACTCGTATAAAATGTTCTATGTCTCAAACTGAAATGATTCAAATAACGCTACAATATGTAATACCATACAAACACTTATATATAGGAAGTACCAGCGGCGTATCCACCATGCTTGTATCATATTACACACGCATCGTTACTTAATCACTTAATCAAACCAAACCAAACAATGTAAAATGTCTATGTCAAATATCCATATCAAATGTCTATGTCAAATATCCATGTATGGCAAGTGAAATGTCTCAACTAAACCATATGCACAAAAACAAAGTATTGAAGTAAAAACTTGGTTTAAATCAAAGTTATGTTTTGTGGGAAATACATGATCAAATGTCAATCATGTACAAATGTTTACCCAATCGTTAAACCATCGTGTGAAAACCAATCGTTTACCCAATCGTTAAAACATCGTGTGAAAACCAATCGTAAATCGTTTAATTCGTTTTAGGTCGTGAAACTACTTATGTGATCGTCTCGCTAATAACATTCAAACCTTCGTGACTCGCATTAATAAACCCTTACCAAAGGATAAATTAACAATTCGCATTAATAAACCCTTACCAAAGAGTAAATTAACATCTCGCATTAATAAACCCTTACCAAAGAGTAAATTAACAATTTCAGATTCAGTCGCTACCACTACCCCCACACATAACCACGGGTGCAGTAAGATAACGGGATTTGTCAGATCCTATGGTACCATAACCTAATACTGGTCGGCTTGATCATTGCTAATGAATGTCATTTGTTATGTAACTACAACCAACAAGTTTGTTCACTTTATGAAATCGTTATTAGTTTTGTATAAATCGCCTTAATCGTTGTTGAAACCATCGTTATAACATCGAAAACATTTAGCACATATGAGTCACCCCAAAACAATTGAAAACAGTAAAATAGGGGAAGAATGTACTCGCCTGAGATTGCTCAGATGTCTAAAGATAATCACCAAGTAATGCTAGAGATCTCGGAATATCAAACGGCACCTAATATAGGTAACTACATTAATAAACCGGACCTAAATCGGAGGATCGGATAGAATGAGGGTTTGTAAACCAAACGAGTGTAGAGACTCGTGTCATTTGGTTTAACAAAGCCTACATACTAAATGAAACCTAACATAACTGTCTACGACCCATTACGACCCGTTTGGGTAGCTTATGCTACTTTAACGTGTCGTGCGCGTGAAACGCGTTCGGACCGCCTAACTAGTCCTATGACAAGTATTATATGCCTAAACATGTTACATAATCAGTTACGTGACAAAAGTTTAGGTTACATATGCTAGATTACCAATTATGTATGAAAAGGGTATTCTGGTAATTTACCTAAGGCATATAAACTACCTATCATACAACTACTTAAACGTCGTGACCATAAGGTATAACCTCGGAAGGTTATTCCCTACACTATGGTCACCTAATGGGTTTGGTCGGATCCTAATGATCGACCAAACTGGGTCGGGTTCGAAGGTATAGGCGATTTATTAGATCGCCTACCCTACGACCCTAGACAACGTGGTAATCAGTGGGCATAGTCCCAAAGGACTATGACCAACGTGATTACACTCACGTTGCGAAGTTCAAACGAACTTCGCATTGACCATTACTGGTCAACGCTGAAAGTCAAACAAAGTTTGACTTTCTGACTCGAAAAGCAGTAAAAATAAGGAAAAGAACGAAAGAATACTTACCCAGGGTCCAAGAATGGAAGGTTTGAACTCGAACACTCTCAGGTATGAAGTGTTAAACACGACAACTTAGAGAGCAAGTTCAGATTCAAAGGTGTGAGTTTTTGGGTGTGATGTTGGTGGGTATTTATAGGAAATGGTCCACCGTTGGGATCGTTTCTTGGATAATGTGCCATGAATCCAACCCGTACACTTGTCGGAACCTTATGGTAACTAAAATTCCATCCTTATCACATGACTAGACAATTAGGAACATGTGGTTGTGGTTAAATCTGCTGAAAACAGGCTGTTAGAAACTCTGCATCTGGTCAGAAGACCCCATACGCATCGTAGGGCAAAAACCCATACGCATCGTAGGGCTTAACTTTGGCAGATTTACACTTTTGGTCCCTGAACTGTATTTAGGCCATTTTTGACACGTTTAAGGCCCGTTAACCCCATTTCAAAGATCTAAAATGAAGTTAAAGTATAGGGAACTTAAAACATGCTCAAAAATATATCGGATGTCGGTTCGTTTAACCGTACGGTTGCGTTGTTCGGTTAATTACGACGGAATGCGCATAAGCGCGAAAAACGATCCAAATGACGCGACGAATGGATTTTTCTTAAGGCGAACACTAAAATATAATGTAGTCATGCTTACATAAATTTTTGGATGTCCAGATGTATTCAGAACGTAAGTTATGCGCGAAAATGCAAACTTGTGCACTTTTTGACGCTTTTAGTCCCTGAATGACACAAAAGTTTATTTTAGCATACCGAACACCTCAAAGCCTATTTCTAAGCTATGTAAAGGATATTTATGGTATGTTTAACTTATGGTCATGTTCCGGAAGGTCTGTTACAGTTCAAATTGGCATACTTTCGCAGTTTGTCAACTTTAGTCCCTGTAAGCGATTAAACTTTGATTTCATCACACCAAACCTTCCAAAACTTATATCTAAGTTATGTAAAGGTTATTTAAGGTATGTTAAGCCTACGTCACTATTCCGGAGTGTTTGTTGCATTAAACTGGTTATATTTACGCATCAGTGCGCGTATAACCTTCCAGAAAGCGATTTAAAGCCTGAAATTGAACAAGAGTTGATATGTGTAAACGATACACATATTTTTACAAATCCCAAGTATGAAATATAATATTTCATTGGTTTGGTATTTGTTTGATGGCCGTGAAGGCACAGGTGTTACAGTCTCCCCTACTTTAGGAAATTTCGTCCCGAAATTTATTTAGAGGAAACTTGTAAGAGCTGAAAACATGAAGTTGAAAAGATCGAACAATATTGGCTAGGTTTCTGAACTTCTAGTAACTTTAATAACATCATGATTGCAATGTAAGAGGGATACTTATATACAAGTATATGAAGCGTCATTGGTGCGTCCACCGTACCTCCATTACATCGTTCTCATTTCGTTATTTTTGTCACTATCGGATCTTACACATAATAAATCTTACTGGGTTCCTATGCACTAAATTTCATAATTATGTACGTGTCCATAATCAGACAATTTCTTGCACAGTATACACAGTCTATTTTATAGTGTGTAGGGGAAAACCAAATGAACAACCCTGTGATGAGTGTAACTAGACCGCCATAGAGTCCTTTTAATTAAATCAATAAATGATCTAAATAGACTATCAAGGAGTCTGTTCAGCTACATCACTAGATGTCGTTCTTTAATCAAATTGTGAATCAATCTTTTAGACTAGACCACTTAAGGGTCTCTCATCGAATCATGGAATGGTACCATATAATCCCAAGGGTCTTTAACTACAACGTAGAAGCCCATTAAGGATTTAAAGTAGTACCTTTTGAATATCCTACTACGAATCCCTCATATAAAGATATGAAAGATTCTATGAGGATTTGAAAATTGGATCACACAAAAACATAGAGGAGAACACATAAACACATATCACATAAACACAAAATCGCATAATTGTATAATCGTTTAATCGCAAAATCGTTTAATCGCAAAATCGTTTATTCGTATAATCGTTTAATTTGTTATCTTTGGACATGGGTATTTAAAGCATACTAGGAATCCAATCCGTGGATTTCACTTGATACTTTAAATATTTTCAATAATCTAACTATGAAAATAGGAAGATCTAAAAAGGAATTCGGCTTGTCCTAATTGAGTTGTAATGTACATATTAATGTGTACAAGGAATCCAATCAGGCTCCGAAATCAACGAAGGTGTTGATCGTGGTCGGCTCGGGACTTTGAATAGATCAAGATGTCATCAATAAAAACAATGACGAACTGATCCAAATAAGGCTTGCAGACCCTATTTATTAAGTCCTTGAAGATGGCTGGAGCATTTGTCAAACCAAAAGGTATGACTGTAAACTCGTAATGGCCATACTTCTTGCAGAAAACCGTTTTGGGAACATCTTCTTCGAGAATACGAAGTTGATGATACCAAGAACGCAAATCGATCTTGGAAAAACATGAAGTACCCTGCAGATGATCGGATCATTGATTTAAGGTAGGGAATATCGATTCTTGATGGTAAGCTTACTAGGCTTACGTTAATCGATATACATTCGAAAAGATCCATCTTTCTTTTCACAAGGAGAACAAGAGTTTTCCCCAAGGTGAAAAGTTCGGACTGATGAATCCTTTATCAGACAACTCTTGAAGCTGTTTTGATAATTCTTGCATCTCGAACGGTGCAAGACGATAAGATACTTTAGATTTAGAAGAAACAAGTGTTTGAGGTTCTTAGGGAGATCACAAGTGATCATAAAAATGACAGAACCACACGAGTAGTTTTGTCTTTGTGTTGACATCATAAGGTTGGATCAAACATTCATACAATTGCATTAGTTGAAAATAAAAACCACAAATTTTTATTTATATAACAACCGCATTGTCTTAAAATGTTACTAGATAACAACCAGAGGAAAAATACAAAATACTAATTGTTCATTCCTTCAACATTGAGTGCCTCATTGATGTTAAACACTCAACCACGTGCTGGATTCACATTGACGTTGACGTTCGCATTTGGGTTTGCGTTAGCATTTGCATTCACCAGTCTTGGGCAGTTGTGGCGGAAGTGACCAATCTCTCCGCAGTTGAAACATGAACCCAATGGGAATCTCGCAGCATTCCCTTGAACCGGAGCTTGAACCTGAGCAGCCTGATTTTGTCCCAAACGACAAATATTGGCCAAATGCCCAAGTCTACCACACGTTGTGCATTTCTTGCAATCTTGTTGTGCAACGTGATGACCGTTGCAACGGGCACAATGAGGTGCGGTACCGGCATATGCTTTCTTTGCAGGTGGCTGAGCTGGTTGGTTCCGCGGGTACTGAGCAGTCTGTGCTGTAACAGCAAAGTTCTGAACATCCTTTTGCTTTCTTGATTTCTTTGACGTCTCACCTTCCTTACCCTTCTTGTTTTGACCTTTCTTGCTATCCTCCATGTCAGCTGTCTGTTTCTTGCCCTTGTCACCCTTCCTGTGTAACTTGTTCTTCCGAATCTGTGACTCAGTCAATGTCGCTGATAACTCGATCGCCTGACGGAGTGTGGCAGGGTTACTACCAGTAAGGATGTCTTGTACCGAGTCAGGTAGGCCGTCGATGTACCTTTCGATAGCTATGTCAAGTGGGGTAACCATTGTCGGGCAAAGCAGACTCAGCTCCTCAAACCTATCAGTATAAGCCCTGTGCTCACCACTATCCTGCTTCAAATCATCAAATTCCTTCTCTAAGGCTCGCTGTTCATGACGAGGACAGAATTCCCTCATCATAAGAGCTCTTAGTTCAGCCCATGTCTGTGCCAAGGCAATCTCAGCACCCCTATCTCTCATAACCCCATTCCACCATGTCAAAGCCCTCTTCTGAAATACGCTCGAAGCAAACTCGACCTTGCGATTGTCAAGACACTGCACGTGGCGAAAAGTATTCTCTATGCTTTCAAACCACTGAAGAAGCCCAGTCGCTCCTTCAGAACCACTAAACTTGAGTGGTTTAGCCTGGTTAAAATCCTTGTATTTGCATGGAACATTGTTGTTGTTGTAGGCTTGGATCCATTGAGCAAAGAGGTTTGGGAATTGAGCAGCCATTTGCTGCGCAATGATTTCTGCCAGCTCGGCAGTCTCTATCTGGCTTTCGCGTCGAGGAGGCATTGTCTAAAAGAGGAGACATGAAAGGAAAAGAGTGAGAGAATTTAGACGAAAAGAATGAGATGAACAAATCTGATGAAAGCAAGGGTAGTGGTCATTTGTTTGTTACCACAAGGTAAACAAACGACACACAGTGACTAATCAAAGTAAATGGGTCAAAAATAATGTATCGCGAAGACATGCTCGCCTATAAGTGAACACTCATCCCAAGAATTCCCAGGTAAGCACAACTGGTCTCGCGTCTGATGAGATGTATACGAAGTGCTTGCCTAGACAGAAAACCCAGAATACAGGCATTCACCCTTCCAGTTTGCACGTGTTCACATTATTTAAAACCCAAAACCATGACGAGAATTTGAAAATTCAAAGGGGTTCAAAACCATATAACAGAGGGTTCAAAACCTTACAATAGAGGGTTCAAAACCTAGAAATCAATCATCCTAGAACAGATGATTAGTTTTCAAAGCGGTTTTGAAATTTATGTTCTTGTTGTGGTTGTCGCCTAAGGATAGGCGACGGTATTGTTTTATGACTAAACGCAAGTAAACTCGCGTTAGGGTCCTAGAAAGGTTATAGACTAGGTCAAAGCATTACTGATTACTAATAACCTAATTCCCTATAACCATTGGCTCTGATACCATCTTTTCTGTCACACCCCGACCGCGTAAAACAACCAATCGCGGCGGAAACATCGGGGCGTGTTGCAACAGAATTAATGTTTCATAACCATGGATATCAAAAGTGTTTCGTTTTATTAAACATTGAGTAATTACATCGTCTGGAAATCTAATTACACTATTTAAACATAGTCTATCATTGTTATTGAGTCACTAAGGCCTTGTCCAGTCCTATGTGAGCATGCATCTTATCAATCGATATCATCCAACATACCTGAAACATATGTGAAAACGAGGTCAGCAAAGAAATGCTGGCGAGTACATAGGTTTTGTAGGAGTGTCGAAATCATGGCTAGTTTAGACGTTGCAATACTTTATTTAAAAACCTTGTTTTGAAAAGATTATAATATTGCAACTTAATTAACCAACTCAAATCAAGCGAGTTATAATTTGTAAAACCTCGTAGCCATGACTCTTAACCCAAAAACATTTGTTTTAGTACATTATTTGAAAAACAATGATAAGTTCAGGTAATATGTATCAGTAATAGAATAATGCATGATTAAATGAATAACCATGTAAAATGAGTTTGTATAAGATAAGTTGTTTGTAAATAAATGTCTTGTGAAAAGTATGTTACTCGTATAAAATGTTCTATGTCTCAAACTGAAATGATTCAAATAACGCTACAATATGTAATACCATACAAACACTTATATATAGGAAGTACCAGCGGCGTATCCACCATGCTTGTATCATATTACACACGCATCGTTACTTAATCACTTAATCAAACCAAACCAAACAATGTAAAATGTCTATGTCAAATATCCATATCAAATGTCTATGTCAAATATCCATGTATGGCAAGTGAAATGTCTCAACTAAACCATATGCACAAAAACAAAGTATTGAAGTAAAAACTTGGTTTAAATCAAAGTTATGTTTTGTGGGAAATACATGATCAAATGTCAATCATGTACAAATGTTTACCCAATCGTTAAACCATCGTGTGAAAACCAATCGTTTACCCAATCGTTAAAACATCGTGTGAAAACCAATCGTAAATCGTTTAATTCGTTTTAGGTCGTGAAACTACTTATGTGATCGTCTCGCTAATAACATTCAAACCTTCGTGACTCGCATTAATAAACCCTTACCAAAGGATAAATTAACAATTCGCATTAATAAACCCTTACCAAAGAGTAAATTAACATCTCGCATTAATAAACCCTTACCAAAGAGTAAATTAACAATTTCAGATTCAGTCGCTACCACTACCCCCACACATAACCACGGGTGCAGTAAGATAACGGGATTTGTCAGATCCTATGGTACCATAACCTAATACTGGTCGGCTTGATCATTGCTAATGAATGTCATTTGTTATGTAACTACAACCAACAAGTTTGTTCACTTTATGAAATCGTTATTAGTTTTGTATAAATCGCCTTAATCGTTGTTGAAACCATCGTTATAACATCGAAAACATTTAGCACATATGAGTCACCCCAAAACAATTGAAAACAGTAAAATAGGGGAAGAATGTACTCGCCTGAGATTGCTCAGATGTCTAAAGATAATCACCAAGTAATGCTAGAGATCTCGGAATATCAAACGGCACCTAATATAGGTAACTACATTAATAAACCGGACCTAAATCGGAGGATCGGATAGAATGAGGGTTTGTAAACCAAACGAGTGTAGAGACTCGTGTCATTTGGTTTAACAAAGCCTACATACTAAATGAAACCTAACATAACTGTCTACGACCCATTACGACCCGTTTGGGTAGCTTATGCTACTTTAACGTGTCGTGCGCGTGAAACGCGTTCGGACCGCCTAACTAGTCCTATGACAAGTATTATATGCCTAAACATGTTACATAATCAGTTACGTGACAAAAGTTTAGGTTACATATGCTAGATTACCAATTATGTATGAAAAGGGTATTCTGGTAATTTACCTAAGGCATATAAACTACCTATCATACAACTACTTAAACGTCGTGACCATAAGGTATAACCTCGGAAGGTTATTCCCTACACTATGGTCACCTAATGGGTTTGGTCGGATCCTAATGATCGACCAAACTGGGTCGGGTTCGAAGGTATAGGCGATTTATTAGATCGCCTACCCTACGACCCTAGACAACGTGGTAATCAGTGGGCATAGTCCCAAAGGACTATGACCAACGTGATTACACTCACGTTGCGAAGTTCAAACGAACTTCGCATTGACCATTACTGGTCAACGCTGAAAGTCAAACAAAGTTTGACTTTCTGACTCGAAAAGCAGTAAAAATAAGGAAAAGAACGAAAGAATACTTACCCAGGGTCCAAGAATGGAAGGTTTGAACTCGAACACTCTCAGGTATGAAGTGTTAAACACGACAACTTAGAGAGCAAGTTCAGATTCAAAGGTGTGAGTTTTTGGGTGTGATGTTGGTGGGTATTTATAGGAAATGGTCCACCGTTGGGATCGTTTCTTGGATAATGTGCCATGAATCCAACCCGTACACTTGTCGGAACCTTATGGTAACTAAAATTCCATCCTTATCACATGACTAGACAATTAGGAACATGTGGTTGTGGTTAAATCTGCTGAAAACAGGCTGTTAGAAACTCTGCATCTGGTCAGAAGACCCCATACGCATCGTAGGGCAAAAACCCATACGCATCGTAGGGCTTAACTTTGGCAGATTTACACTTTTGGTCCCTGAACTGTATTTAGGCCATTTTTGACACGTTTAAGGCCCGTTAACCCCATTTCAAAGATCTAAAATGAAGTTAAAGTATAGGGAACTTAAAACATGCTCAAAAATATATCGGATGTCGGTTCGTTTAACCGTACGGTTGCGTTGTTCGGTTAATTACGACGGAATGCGCATAAGCGCGAAAAACGATCCAAATGACGCGACGAATGGATTTTTCTTAAGGCGAACACTAAAATATAATGTATTCATGCTTACATAAATTTTTGGATGTCCAGATGTATTCAGAACGTAAGTTATGCGCGAAAATGCAAACTTGTGCACTTTTTGACGCTTTTAGTCCCTGAATGACACAAAAGTTTATTTTAGCATACCGAACACCTCAAAGCCTATTTCTAAGCTATGTAAAGGATATTTATGGTATGTTTAACTTATGGTCATGTTCCGGAAGGTCTGTTACAGTTCAAATTGGCATACTTTCGCAGTTTGTCAACTTTAGTCCCTGTAAGCGATTAAACTTTGATTTCATCACACCAAACCTTCCAAAACTTATATCTAAGTTATGTAAAGGTTATTTAAGGTATGTTAAGCCTACGTCACTATTCCGGAGTGTTTGTTGCATTAAACTGGTTATATTTACGCATCAGTGCGCGTATAACCTTCCAGAAAGCGATTTAAAGCCTGAAATTGAACAAGAGTTGATATGTGTAAACGATACACATATTTTTACAAATCCCAAGTATGAAATATAATATTTCATTGGTTTGGTATTTGTTTGATGGCCGTGAAGGCACAGGTGTTACATGTTAGGCCTATTTCTCTATTCCGGAGTGTTTGTCACATTAAACTGATTACGTTTACGCATCAGTTCGCGTATAACTTTCAAGAAGGCGATTTAGAGCTCGAAATCGAACAAGAATTGATATGTGTAAATGATACACATATTTATACAAATCCCAACTATGAAACACAATATTTCATTGGTTTGGTATTTGTTTGATGGTCGTAGTGACACAGGTGTCACAGTCTCCCCTACTTTAGGAAATTTCGTCCCGAAATTTAATTTTAGAGGAAACCTGTGAAGACAACTGTGATTGTTTCGCTTTCTAATGAATCCTTCGTACCCTAAGTAAAACTCTGGGCCATGTTTGGATTCTTCTGCGAATTTATCAACTGTTAAAGTAATGCCGTTGTTGTAACAAAAGCATGGAGCTTTGAACAACGGATAGGAGAATGTTTCCTATAAAGACTATTATAGGAAACTTGTGTGTGCTCGAAATCAGTGTCGGAGAGTGTAAGATAGAATAACATTGGTCAAGGTCCAGGACTTCTAGTGTCTTAAATAATGCTACATTCACAATGAAATAAGGAACACTTATATATAGGAAGTACCAGCGACGTGTCCACCATGCCCTTTCTACATTGTTCCCGTTTCGTTATTCTCATCACTATAGGTCTTAACACATGACGAAACTTGCTGTGGTTTCTATGCACTGAATTCCATAATTATGTATGCATCCATAATTACGTAATTCCTTACATAGTCCGCACAGTTCATTTCATAATGCCTAGGCGAAAAATCAATCGAATAAACATGACGTGACTTGACTAGACCACGAAAGGATCTTTTTAACTAGATCAATGAACGATCTTTTTAACCAGATCAACACATGATCTTCTTAACTAGACCGTCGTATGATCTCCTTAAATAGACCACTTAAGGGATCTTTTCAGCTATATCATCACATGATATTCCTAACCAGATTTTTGAATCAATCTCTTTTAACTAGACCACTCAAGGGGTCCAATTATAGAATAGTACCTCATAATCCAAGGGTCTTAACTATTACGTAGAAGCCCATTAAGGATTTAAGGTAGTACTTTTGGATATCCTGCTATGAATCTTTCATATGGAGATATGGAGGATTTGGATAATGAACATTCGGATCACACAAAAACACAAAACATATAAGAAAACACATAAGCACATAATCACATAATTGTTTAACTTGTTCTTCATTTTGTTAATTTTCTTGTTAATTGTGCACACGAGTATTTAAAGCACACCAGGAATCCAATCCGTGGATTCCATTTGGCTCTTTAAACATCTTCTAACTATGAAGATAGGAAGATCTTAATAGGAATTCGGCTTTGTTTCTTAAAAAGAAACGAGTATTTAAGAATCCTTTTTTTTTGGGAGATCACAAGTGATCATAAAAAGGAAAGAACCACACAAGTGGTTTGTTTTGTAAGGAACACAGTTCCTTGGTGTCAGCATCGAAGGGTTGTATCAAACATACATAAGAATTTTGCAAAATAAAATTGAAACAACGAATTTTATTTATATAACAACTGAGTTGATTCAAACATCAAAAGATAACATACAAGGAAATAGAAAAGACTAATTGTTCACTGCTGCATTGTCGTTCGCGTTTGCCTCATTTATGTTAAACACTCGTCCACGCGCTGGATTTGCGTTAACAAGTCTTGGGCAATTGTTTCGGTAGTGAGTAAGGTCACCACAGTTATAACACGACCTAGGGGGAAACTGTGCTTGAGCAGCAACAGGATTTGCAGCAGCTTAGTTAGCATAACGGCAGGTATTGACCAAATGTCCCAATCGCCCGCAGTGGGTACATTTGTGACACTGCACTTGCTCCAGATGATGATAGTTGCATTTGTTGCACAAAGGAGCGGTACCAACATAGTTTTTCCTTGTACGAGGCTGTGTTGGCTGGTTTGGTGCAACCTGATTGTTCTGAGCAACTATGACAAAGTTTTGTGAAGCCTTGTACTTCTTCTTCTTGGATGTCTCAGCCTGTTTATCCTTTGGTTCTTCTTGTGTAGACTTGTCAGATGGTTTCGGGTCACCCTTTCAGAAAAGCTTACCCTTCTTGATCTGGGATTCAGTCAGAGTAGCATACAATTCAATGGCCTGTCTGACGGTAGTAGGGTTGCTGCCAGTAACGATATCCTGAACTAAGTCAGGAAGATCATCAATGTACTTTTCAATCGCCTTTTCCACAGGCGTAACCATGGTAGGACATAACAGGCTCAGTTCCTTATAACGGTCAGTGTAGGCTCGATGTTCACCGCTGTCTTGCTTTAGATCGTTGAATTCTCTTTCCAATGCTCAAAGCTCATGACGAGGACATAACTCCTTCATCATTAGAGCTCGAAGCTCTTCCAAAGTTTGAGCTAGTGCCACATCGGCACCCCTATCACGCATCACACCATTCCACCATGTAAGAGCACGCTTCTCGAATGCACTGGATGCAAACTCAACCTTATGCTCATTCGGACATTGCACAGGTCTGAAGGTGCTCTCCAAACTTTCAAACCATTGTAGGAGCGCGGTTGCTCCATGAGACCCAGAAAACTTCAAAGGTTTAGCAGAATTGAAGGTGTTGAAACTACACTGAGCATTGTTGTTGTTATTGTTGTTGTACAACTGATGGATCTGGGTTACTATGCCTGGAAGCACAGCAGCCATTTGCTGAGCGACAAGGGCTGCGACTTCTTCATTAGTTAGAGGTTGTGCTTCTCGTCGAGGAGGCATTGTCTATAAAGAACAAGGAAACATGAGAGAAAACAAGTGAAATGGCATTGGGTAAGAATAGGATGTTACAATTGCCGACCAAAAAGCAGGGGTGATGGTCATTTGTTCGAACCACGAAGCAAACAAATGACACAAAAGCTGAATAAAAGTAAATAGGTCCTCATAATGTATCGCGAAGACATGCTTTAGCCTATAAGTTGGCACTCACCCCAAGAGTTCCTAGGTAAGAGTGACTGGTCCGATTATGTGGATTTGTATGAACACTCTAGCCTTAGACAGAAAACTCAGGATACAGGCATCCACCCTTTCATATTGCACGTGTTCACATTATAAGACCCAACTTTGACGAGATTTTGAAAACTTTGAGGGTTCAAAATCTTATAATAAATCATCCTAGAACAGATGATTAGTTTTCAAAGCGGATTCGAAATTTGTGTTCTTGTTGTGGTTGTCATCTAAGGACAAGTGAAGGTATTGTTTTAAGATCTAAACACAAGAATCTTGTGTTAGGGTCCTAGGATGGTTATAGTCTAGGTCAAAGCATTAATAATAACCTAATTTCCTATAACCATTGGCTTTGATACCAACTTTTCTGTCACACCCCGACCACGTAAAACAACAAATCATGGCGGAAACGTCGGGGAGTGTCGTAACAGAATCATTGTTTCACAACCATGGATTAAATAGTTTTGTTTTATTGAATTGTTGAACTCATTGTTTTATTACAAATCAGATAAGTACAACTATTGTCTTTCAAGTTTTAAAGTCGCTAAGGCACGAGTCCATCCTATGTATAGCATGCATCAACAGTCATAATATAGGAGCACCTGAAACAAATGTAAAAATAGGTACGTCAGCATAAAAATATATGTGACATACATAGGTTTTATTAAAACAGGATTCACGACTTGTAAGTTTTAAGAAAATGTTTAACAAAAGTAGTCATGAGCCTTAAAATATTTTCTTTTATATTTCATACAAAAAGTGATAAGAAATCAGATGACATAAAAAAATAATGCATAATGAAATGAATAACCAAGTAAAAATGAGTTTGTATAAAATATGTTGTTTGTAAAACAATGTTTCGATAAAGGGTTTGTAGTATATATAAAAATATACCTTGGTTTTAAGAATGTCGGATAAGTAATCATAAGTGTACTTTGGTTTTGTAAATAACATATCAAAACTATGCTTTGGTTTTGTAAATAACATATCAAAACTATGCTTTGGTTTTGTAAATAACATATCAAACTATGCTTTGGTTTTGTAAATAACATATCAATTATGATTTAGTAAATAACAAAATATATGTTGGATTTGTACATAGTATATCAAATTATACTTTGGTAAATAATATCACATATGAGAGCATATCAAACTATACTTTTGAAGTATATCAAAATATACTAAAGAAAATGTGATTTTGAATTCATTCAAACCTTAGTGTATCAAACTACACCTTAGAGACCATAGAAATACCACAAAGGCAATTCCTATTTGGATAAAATTTGGTTTCTGATATTCCATACCACAGGAATGGGGTGTCTAGTCCTATAGCGCTATATCGTACTACCAATAGGTTTGGTGAATGTATAAAATATGTACAACCCAACAATTTTTATAATCTTAGAAAATTTGTGTTTAAACCATAGATAATCATACAATTCGACAAAAGATAAGTACTAGCATGTATAATCAATTTATACTTTGAAATCAAGAAAATAACAAATAGGTACACATGTTTCACCCCAAAACATTTGAAAACAGTAAAAGAGGGGACTATGTACTCACTTGAGATTGCTTAGAAGTCTTGAATAACAACCAAGTAAAAGCTAGAGGGGTCATGGAATCAAACGGCACCAAATATAGGTAACTACGTAAATAAACCGGACCTAAATCGGAAGATGGGATAGAATGAGGTTTCGTAAACTGAATGAGTATGGGAACTCATGTAATATGGTTTAACAAAGCCTACATGCTAAATCGAAACCTAACCTAAGTGCTTACGACCCATTACGACCCGTTTAGGTAGCTTACGCTACTTTAGCGCTTCGTTCGCGTAAAACGCGTTCAGACCGCCTAACTAGTCCTATGACAAGTATCATATGCCTTAACATGTCTAATAATGTTGCCTAATCAGTTTAGATGTCAAAATTCAGGTTACATATGCTTAAAATGAATTTATGCGTAAGAAGGGCATTTTGGTCATTTACCTAAGGCATATAAACTACCTATCATACAACTAATTAAACGAAGTGAGCATAAGGTATAACCTCGGAAGGTTATACCCTATGCAACTATGGTCACATAATATACTTGGTCGGATCCTAATGATCGACCAAACGGGTCTAGTTCGAAAGTCTAAGTGGTGGTTTAGACCTCCTGACTTACGACTCTATATAAGCACTAGACTAAAAGTGACGAGTTAAACATGTTAAAACATGTTTAACGAAGTTAGAAAACAAGTTTGATATCAAAACAAAGGGTTTTGATACCCAAGAATAGTTTGGTTGCAAAATACGCATAAACGTGCATTTTGACCGAAACTATGACTCGTCACTACACCTAATCAACGTGGTAATCAGTAGGTATATAGTCACTAGGGACTATAACCATCTTGATTACGCTCACGTTGTTAAGTTCAAACGAACTTCGTGTTGACCATAACCTGGTTAAAGCAGAAACTCAAACACAGTTTGACTTTTACGCTTAAAAACACATAAAAGCACGAAAGAATACTTACAAGAGGTCCAAGCTATGAAGATTTGATCTAAAAATTCTCAGGTATGAAGCTTTGAGCTTCAACTTAGAGAAAATTCAGATCAAGTGTGAGTTGGAATGAAAGTGGGGGTGGGTTTATATAGGATTTTTAAAGCTGTTAAGATCATTCCACGATAAACGAGCATCAATTTGGACCGTCCATGTGTGCCCCTTGTTTTAGAATACCATGGGTGCCTTAAAACAAGCCCATAGATTGCTTAAAACCATTTGCAAACCATGGGAACGGCTGGATCAAGCTGGAAATAAATTTTTGCAGGTGTGATGGTTTTAAGCAGGCCACGTAGACATAAGCTTATTCTTACGCGCCCCTCCTAGAACTTCCAGATCAGCAACTTTTCAAAATTGGCAGAACAGGCCCCTGATGCTTAAAACTTGATTTTTGACACATTTAAGCTCCGTTAACCTCATTTCAAGGCTCCATGATGAAGTTAAAGTATAGGGAACATGAAACATGCTCAAAAATATCTCGAAAGTCGGTTTGTTTGGTCGTACGGTTGCGTTGTTCGGTTAATTACGACGAAACACGAACGGACGCGAAAAACGATCCAAATTACGCGACGAATGGAATTTTATCATTCCAATCACCAAAATAAAATATTTTAATGATTACATAAATTTTTGGATGTCCGGATATATTCAGAACGTAAGATATGCACTTTTTGACGCTTTTAGTCCCTGTTTGACCAAAAGTTTATTTTAGCATACTGAACCCATCAAAGCTTATTTCTAAGCTATGTAAAGGATATTTAGGGTATGTTTAACTTATGATCATGTTCTCGAATGTCCGTTACTATACAAATCGGTATAGTTTCGCAGTTTGACGCAAATAGTCCCTGTGATCGAACAAACTTGATTTCGACACACCAAACCATCCAAAACTTATTTCTAAGTTATGTAAGGGTTGTTTAAGGTATGTTAGGCCCATGTCACTATTCCAGAGTGTTTGTCACATTAAACTGATTACGTTTACGCATCAGTTCGCGTATAACTTTCAAGAAAGCGATTTAGAGCTCGAAATCGAACAAGAATTTATATGTGCAAATGATACACATATTTATAGAAATCCCAAGTATGAAACACAGTATTTCATTGGTTTGGTATTTGTTTGATGGTCATAGTGACACAGGTGTCAAAACTACCGACTCTGTTATTTCACAAACTAAAGTATATTTTGATATACTACCAAAGTATAGTTGATATGCCTTTTTTAAACTAAAGCATAGTTTAATATGCTATTTTCAAACCAAAGTATAATTTGATATGCTACCGATATTTTCATTCTTAAACCAAAGTATACTTGAGATATACTACCAAATCTATTATTTCATTAACCAAAGTATATTTTGATATACTATCTATTTAACTATTTCAAAACTAAAGTATACTTTTATATACTATTTATCCAATCTTTTCAAAACCAAAGTATATTTCTGCATATACTACAAACCTTTTTATCAAAGCAATGTGTTTTCGAAACCAAACTTTTTACAAGGATTCATGGTTATTTTTATAAACGCAAAACCTTTTCTTGTACTATCCAAAGCCATGAATCTAATTCGCAAAACCTATGTTACTCACAGGCATTTTTATGCTGACGTTTTATTTTCACATATGTTTCAGGTACTACTACTATGTGTTGATTGTTGATGCATGCTACACAAAGGATGGACCCTTGCCATAGTGACTTTAAAACTTGAAAGATAATTATTTGTATTTATCTGGTTTGTATTAAGACAATGAGTTCATTAATGAAACAAAACAAATCTTTAATCGCCATGTGTTGTGAAACAATGATTCTCTTACGACACTCCCCGACGTTTCCGCCGCGTTTTGTTGTTTTACGCGGTCGGGATGTGACAGAAAAGTTGGTATCAGAGCTCATGGTTATAGGGAACTAGGTTATTAGTAATGCTTTGACCTAGACTATAACCTTCCTTGGACCCTAACGCAAGAAATTTGCGTTTAGATTCTTAATACAATACCAATCACCTACCCTTAGGTGATTAACAAAAAAACAAAACACAATTTATTCTCTCGAGTCAAAATTTTAGAAAACATCATAGGAAGTCATCTATCCTTAGATGATTTGTTTTTAGGCTTTTAAGCCTTTGGTGTTTTCAAAATCTCGTCAAAGTTTGGGTCTTTATAATGTGAACACATGCAAACCGGAAGGGTGGATGCCTGTACCTCGAGTTTTCTGTCTAAGGCTAGAGTGTTTGTACAAATCTGTAGTATCGGACCAGTCACTCTTACCTGGGAACTCTTGGGGTGAGTGTCCACCTATAGGCTAAAGCATGTCTTCGTGATACATTAATATGACCCATTTACTTTGATTAGTCACAGTGTCGTTTGTTTGTTTTAGTTAACGAACAAATGGTCACAATCCTCATGTTTCGTCGATATTTTTAACATTCAAGTTTTGAGTATCCAATAACATCTCATTGTTTTCCCTCACATCTTCCATTATCTTTAGAATGCCTCCTCATCGCAGTGATACTAAAAGGTCCGAACTAGCTGCTACAATTGCCCAACAATTAATCATAGTACTCCATGGGATCATTGAGTTAGCTATCGCCATGTCTCATCTCAATGATGAAACTACACTAGAGGTGTTGGTGCATCCGTCTGTCGCCTACGTCTTGTATCGAGTCTTGTTTAGAGATAGATAGAATAGGGCACGGAATCCTAGAATTCGGTATTTAGGAGTGATTCCGCTTGAAATGACATCTTGTCATTTCAAGCGAAACCTCATAGCTTCTTGATTCCGCTTGTATGAACTTAGAACATGATTTCGCTCGAAGTGTTATATTGTGATTCCGCTTGAAATGATTCTGTCATGTTCAAGCGGAACCTGTAATCCTATATATAGGTCTTGTGGAGCGAAATCAGGTAGTAGTGGTATGTGTTGTCTTCCGGTGAGCCACGAAGTGCTGCCGAAGTGTTGTTGTGCATGTAAAAAGTTTTCTGAGCAATAAAAACAACAGTTTAAAGTGAATACAGTTGAAATCACACCGAAACACTTGTTTCTGCCTCTTGTTTTGGTGAAAAACTCTTCTGATCGACTCGTTCAGATCTAAAAACGATCCTACAAGTGGTATCAGAGCTCAGGAGGAAGAGTTCTTGCTATTTCAGTTGCGTTTTCTGTTTTTCTACACCTTCTTCTTAAAAATTAAAAAATTTTCACGGTAAAATCAGCTCAATTTAACATATAACAAGCGCAATCATATTTTGATAAACTCTTGAAAGTTTCATAAGTAAAATCGACCTAAAACTTGAAATTTTTGACCTTCCGCTTGAAACTGTTTTTGGAAAAGATGACGTCAGGGTGATTCCGCTTTAATTGCTTCTTGATTTCACTTGAGAATACACTGATTCCACTTGAAAAAGGGGTTTCGCTTGAAATTCTGTTTGATTATGCTCTAAAACAGATTCCGCTTGAAAGCTCAGCTGGTATTCCGCTTCAAATCTTTAAAATTTGATTCCGCTTGAACGCTCATAGTGATTCTGCTCCAAATTTTGATTTCTCTTGAAAGTATATCCCTTGCTATTTCGCTTGAACTTTGGAGTTTGTAAACTTTTGAAAATTGAAACATGGACAATGAGTTCTACGATGCCTTTGCTGGACCAATGAACATTAATCAGACCACATTGCTTGAAAATGAAACGGGGACTTCACAAAAACCGCCTAAGCTTTTGGATATTGATGATTATAACGGATGGTCCGAACATTTTGGATGCTTGGGAACACACTGAAGTCCCATATGAAAGGCCCACAAAGAACGGTAATCCGATAATGACAATCAGAGAAATGAGTGCTGAGGAGAAAAAGAAGTATAGAGATGAGAAATTGATGGTGAGTCTGTTACAGCAAGCGATCAAAGAGGACATTCTGATTTGCTTCAACATGATGGAAGTTCTTATTCAATCTAGAATGAATTGGAAGCAAAATTTATAGGAAGTGATGATATGCTCAAGAACAAGATGTCACTCATGAAGAAAGAATTTGATCTATTCCATGGTTTGAAATCTGAAAACACCAAGCAGATTATTGAAAGATATTGTAACTTGGTGAGAAATATGACAAAGCTAGGCATCAAAAAGGATACTGATGAGCTGATTGAGAAACTTGCAGATGCGTTACCACATGATACTTGGGGAACATATATGACGTTGTTGAGAAACAATCAGAAAGAATATAAAAAGTTAACACTGGATGAGTTTATCAAACATCTGGAAGCTCAAGAGATGGAGCAGAGGAAGGTCGCCATGATGAAGAACTATGATGGAGAACAAGACATCGGCTTGTATTTCAAGAGTGGTGTTAGTGAAAAGACAAATTTTTCTCCAAAGGTTGAAACTGCTTATAACGCAAAAGGTTCTTCTGAAAGTGAATCTCAGGGTTCAAGTAGCACAACAGGATTCTCTTCATTTCCAACTTATGATCCACAGTTTTCTACAACAAAGAATGGCAAAGTTCTTCAATGCAACATTGCCTTAAAACATGAGAATGATCAGAATTATACTGAGGAAGTTGCAAAGAGTCATATGTCTTTGTTAGTGACAGTGCTTGAATCTTATGGAGGCTTAGTTGCAGGAAGGATCGGGAATCCAATGCTCACTAAAGAGGATTACGATCAAATTGATGCCATGGAAATGGAATTGATGGATATTAAATGGTGCATGGCCAATGTGTTGAGACGGGCTGAAAAGTTCAAACAAATTACAGGCAGAGATGATTTTCGCGAGGCACATGTTTCAAGTTTGGGTTTTGATAAGCCTAAAGTTACTTGTTTTCGTTGCAGGGAAAAGGGGCATTTCAAGAGAGAGTGCACAAATCGTGAAGCTAGTGGAGCTCAAAACCCTTTTGGAAACATAGATTACTACAAGAAGGAAATTTATCATCAAGTCTCACAACAGCCATATCAACAACAACAGGCACCGCATCAAGCACAAACTGCACATGGAAGGAATGTGATTGAAGATTCTAAGAGAGCATGTTTGGTTAATCAGGGCAAGGATGGTGGATAAATACATTCCAACAGAAACTAAAGTATGTTTGGCAGATCAAGATGATGAAAAATTGCCAGAAGGGTTCAGTTGGGATAATTTTTGCCCAGATAGAGAATTTATGGAAAAAGAAATGTTAAATGCCAAAGCTTTTGTTGCTAATGTTAGAGATGAATATTGGGCAGAAAAATACAGAAAAATGAGAGAAGAGGAAAAATGGAGAAAAATTGAAGAAGAGGAAGAGGAAGAAGAAAGAATAAAAGTTGAAGCTGAGAAAGAGAAAAAGAGAAGAGCTGAGATGTTTCAAGTGAGAAGAACAGTCAAAGAAGTTCCAGAATTTGAGATCAAAGCTGATACTGAAGCAGTCAAAATTCCTGTAAAGTGTTTGAATTGTGATTCTTTGATCATGCAAAACAACGAGCTGCTACACAACATAAAAAGATTGAAAGAATCTTATGATACTTTGAACAGAGAGATTAACAAGTACACTGAGTCGAACAGTGAACAAGCCGTTGCATTGAATACACTCAAAGGAGCTTACATGAGACAACTTAATGATGTCAATTACTACAAAGAGAAGTGTGCTGAGCTGGAATTGAAGTTGGCAACACAAAGAATAGAAACTGAAAGAGTCAATAATTTACTGAAAAGTTACACATGTGCTACTTTTGTTGTTGACAGGATTTATCCAATTGTGGAAAGAATGAAGACTTTTGAAGAAGAGAAGATTTCGGAAGAAAAGAAGTCCGAGACAAAAGAAGAGGATGAAGTAGAAATTTCTGGTAAGAAATCAAGTGTTATCTACAATAGATGTCCGCCCCCGGTCGAAAATGGATATTCGCCTCGAAATCCAAATTCCGAAAGAGTCAAAAAGGCAATTAACTTACAGTGGGAGTCAGGGTCGTCAGATAATTTGCCAGAAAATATTGATGTTACGCTCACATCGTCTGACACTGGTCATGAGTCCGAGTTGATTAAACATGTGGTCGATCAGGTGTTAGATAAAGATGACATAGAGGAGTCAAAAACGGAGTCCAAATATGAGTCAAAGTCTGAATCTGACAAGTCAAAGTCAACAATCAAAAAGGACAAATGGGTTTATGATAAGGAATTTTTGCTATCAAAATCTAATTTGAATGACGAACCGGTCAAAGTAGCATATACTTTGAAAGATTCTGACAAATTATATTCTGATGAGATTTTTCTAATAAGAAGTGTTAGAATTGAAATGATTAAAAAGGTTTTCAAAATTACAGAAATTAATATTTCTGAAATAAAAGATTTAAATCTTTCTGGAAAACCTAAATAATACACTTCAAGAGATAAACATAGAAATAACTAGAAAATGGGTTACAATTGTGGTTATAGTTTTCAAAAGAAACCAAACCATAATGGTAATGTCAAAAAGAAAGGTATTGGATTTAATCAACCGAAAAATCATAAAAATGAAAAAGTTTATAAACCAAAAACTGTGTTTGTTTCAGGAAAATCTTTAGAAGATGAGAAAGAGCAAGCGTTCAGAAAGCAGACAAACAAAAAATTCCTTGCCAAAAAGCAAGAAAATGTGAAGAAAAGTATTGCTCAGAAGACTACAGAGACGAGAACCTGTTTTCAATGTAAAATAATCGGTCATATTGCAAGGAATTGTCCAAAGGCAATCCAAACAAAACAGGGAGTCTCTGGTAAACTCAAAGAAAAAGTTGTTGAGAAAACTGAACTTTCAACCGAAAAATTTACAGGCTTTGAAAATTCAACTTTTGAGGTTGGTGAATGTTCAAAGAATGTGTTGAAAAGAAAAGATAATCTGAAAAACCAAAAATGGGTGGTTAAGGGTTCAGGGAATAGTTCTGGTGATGAATCTGATTCCACAATATCAGAGGAGCCACGTGTTGAAGAAAAGGTTGAGAAATCTGTTCTGACAGTGGATGATGTGAATTTTCCACCACTGAATGCTAAAAATTTGAAATCTAAAATCGGGAAAGTTGAAATTTCAAATCAATTTTTTTCCTAAAAAGAAAGAATTAGATATTTAAAAAGTCTTCAACCCTGCAGTGAAAAACATTTTTGGAAAAATGGTTGAGGGGAAGGCTAAAGGGGTAAAAGAGTTTTATCAATCAAAAAGGAAAGATATAAACCCGAATGAGATTGTAAAAGTTACACCCAAGGAAGGTCAGGCTTGGGTGGATATATTTTCCAAAGAGTAAAAACCTGACTTGCCAAAGATCCCAAGTTTGTAATCGTGGATCAGGAATGGGCATTCTTCTTGATAATCATTTTTGTGAATGAATTTTATAATGACTAAATTTTGGCAAGACATAATGCAGGAATTGCTGGAACTCCCAGGTTGGTAAGTGAGGAGTAGGAATCGGCGTTCTGAGAATTCAACCTACATGTGGTAGTGGTTGGTAAACCATGTGGTTGAAAAAGAGTTTGTGATAAAAGTGTTAATATCAAGGTCATTAGGTTGAACTTGATTGGATTATTCTTACAAGTGGTAAATCAGGGACATTAAGTTGTATCTGATTTCCTACAAGTGGTTGTAAAACAATGTGATGAATCTAACCCATAACCTACAAATGGTAAAATCAATCAACAAAACTAATTTTCCGGAAAAACTATTTGATTTAAACAAACTTAAGTGTTTTGAAATCAATGGGAAAATAGTTTGTTGTAAGGGGGAGTTCTGATTTTTTATGCCAAATGGATGGAGATTTGATGTGATTTGATATCAGTTGTCACTTTGTTTGTACAGTGTGTGTTCAATTTTTTTTTTAATTGTGTTTGCATTTTAGGGGGAGTAAGAATTTTCAGAAAATCCAAAAACATTTGAAAATTTGAAAAATCCAAAAATATGAAAAAGTGAAAAATGAGTTTTGTTGTCAAAAAGAGGAAATGATAGTACATCAGTGGACTGTCACCACATGCTAAAGAAATGGAAAGTTAAAATGGGATAAACGATCTCACTAAAGATGTGACGGTAGGCTCAGCTAGACTAGTAGATTTGCGATAACGATACAAACTTAAATGAAAAAGCCTAGTTCTAGTGGGAAACATGATTGAAAGCATAGTACTTAGTTTTGTCCTTCTTGATTGTGTGCCTACTCGGTAATCGCTGATTGTCGAAAGACATAAAACTGGTTAAGTTTGTGAACTTTCACAACTTTGCTGAAAAGTCGCTGTGATTGTGTATTTCATTTTGCAAAGATTTAAACTTGTTTTATTTCTTTATTTTGTTTAAGCATTGGACATCCTCTGCATATACGTGAGTATCGAACTGGATGTTAGTGCCTAAACGTTCTGCTTTATTTTCTTTGGTGTTTCGTTTAAGCTTTGGATCACCTCTACGTATACGGAAGTATCGACCTGGTGATTAAAGCCTAAACAACTTCAACTTGTTTTATTTTCTTATTTTGTTTAAACATTGGACTTTCTCTGCGTATACGAAAGTATCGACCTGATTGTTAATGTTTAAACTTTCTCCTTTGTTTTCGCATAAATCACAGTTGATAAAAGTTTAAAGGAATTACTTGAGCCAGTGTATTGCATGATGAGGGGAAATGCTGAGATCGTGGGGTCCATAAGAATTTAGTGCAAAATTAATATACCTTAACGTATCGGTAAGTATTTCGAAAGTTGTTAGATTGGGTTTAAGTGGACAACAATATCGTCAATCAATGTGAATCGCTTAAAACTTAAAATGTTTTAAAGCTTAACGGTGTTGGTGATTTGTCTCAAAAACTGATATGATCCTCTTACACGAACTCACAAAAATACTATCTGTAAATATTTTCTTTACTGCATTTCTTTTTATTCAAAAATCCAAAAAGATTTTAGTGTGTTTTAGTATAATTTTTGTAAAATCCAAAAAGATTTTCGACAACTGGTGTTGAAAAGCTGATTTTCGAAATTTCAAGTGCTAAACTTGATGAACATGTTTAGGAGAGAGTGTATGAAGAAGTTTTTATAAGTGGTTTGCAGAGAACAAATCATTTTGAATATTTTCTGCAAATAGTTTCTAAATTTTAAAGATTTAATTTTTGAGAAACTTATGTGTGTGGTAGAGAATTTGCAGGTATGAAGTAAATTTCCAGACTACGATCCTAGCACATTGAGAGGGGGAGTCTGAAGACAAAATAGAAGGGGCAGTTAGATCTAGTGTTGATCATGGAACTGCAATTGAGTAAGAGAGATTGAAGAGAGAAGATAGAGATTGAAGATGCTTACAATGGAGAAGCACAAAGACTGATAAAGACTGAAGGTTTGACAACCGAAGACTCGACACTAAAGACTTCGTCAACATCCGAGGGGGAGTTTGTTGGTGCATCCGTCTGTCGTCTACGTCTTGTATCAAGTCTTGTTTAGAGATAGATAGAATAGGGCACGGAATCCTAGAATTTGGTATTTAGGAGTGATTCCGCTTGAAATGACATCTTGTCATTTCAAGCGAAACCTCACAGCTTCTTGATTCCGCTTGTATGTACTTAGAGCATGATTTCACTCGAAGTGTTATATTGTGATTCCGCTTGAAATGATTCTTTCATGTTCAAGCGGAACCTGTACTCCTATATATAGGTCTTGTGGAGCGAAATCAGGTAGTAGTGGTATGTGTTGTCTTCCGGTGAGCCACGAAGTGCTGCCGAAGTGTTGTTGTGCATGTAAAAAGCTTTCTGAGCAATAAAAACAACAGTTTAAAGTGAATACAGTTGAAATCACACCGAAACACTTGTTTCCGCCTCTTGTTTTGGTGAAAAACTCTTCTGATCGACTCGTTCAGATCCAAAAACGATCCTACAAGAGGCATCTAAGAAGACAAAAGCCTAGCCTTCAAGGAATTCAAAGAAGCATAAAGCTTCAAGGAATCTTTCAACGATTGCTCCAGTTCCGCTTAGCCAAGTGGGACCTAGCCAGGTGACATCGCCACCAGGTAAGAAACCATACAGAGGAAAAGCTCCTCTGTGCAATCAATGTAACCTTCATCACCATGCCAGTGTCCGATTCCGAAAATGCTCAAACTGTGGACGGTTTGGTCATACAGCAAAAATCTGTCATTTTGCCGTTACACCAAACGAAGCCATGGCAGTTCCTACTCAATTTATCGCAACTCCTCATGCGATACATGTTTGTCCTAACTACCCACATGGAACCTGCTTCAATTATGGTTATCCTAACCTCATCAATTGACTTGACTGGCAAATGACGACTCAACGAATGGGCACAAGATTAACACTGGCAACATCAAGGCTTGTGCTAATGTTGGAATAGACACATAAACTTTTATTTACAAGTTAATGTGAACACGTGTATGCATGACATACCCCTATGATGCCGACACCAAGGAACCGTGTTCCTTGCAAGACAAACTACTCATGTGGTTCTTTCATTTTTGTGACCACTCTTGATCTCCCCGAAAATCCTAAGTACTCGTTTCTTTTAAAGAAACAAAGTACACGGTACGATTTACAAATTCTTAAACAGACAATTGTAGTACCATTTTAAATCCTTGATTTGATATCTAAAGGTACTTTCATAAGTCCTTAATTGGACCCAGGTTATGTGACTATGTATATGATTATCAAGTACGTTTTTTTCTACGTGTGTTTCCTTAACATGCCTAGCACATTGATTTCAAGGACCTTTTTTTGCGTCATATGCTGACTTAGCATATCTAGCACCTGGATTTCATGAACACTTCACTTCGTATGTTGACCTAACATACCTAGTACATGGATTTCAAAACATTTTCACCACACAAATTCCAAATCCTATTAAGATCTTCCTATCTTCATAGTTAGATTCTTGAGAATGTTTAAAGTACTAATTGAAGTCCTTGATTGGATTTCTGATGTGCTTTAAATGCATATATACAAGTTAATGAATGAGCTGATAACCAAGTTAACAATTATGTGATTGTTTGTTTTTCTAATGATTGCTATCTAAATCCTTGTAGAATCTTCCGTATTTTTATATGTTAGATTCTCAGAAGGATACTCAAAGTACTATCTTAAATCCTTAAGGGGCTTTTCTATGCAAATAGTCAGACCCTTGGATTCCATAGTGCTATTTCAAAACGATTATTTGGTTCAAAGTTAAAAAGACCCTTGGGTGGTGTATTTAAAGAGATCGTACGTCGGCCTAGTTAAAGAGATCATTTGGTGGTCTAGTCAACTCATTACATGTTTGTTTGATTGAATTTTTGCCCTACACATTATAAAATAAACTATGCGGATAGTGCAAGGAATTACGTAATTATGGATGCATACATAATTATAGAATTCAGTGCACAGAAACCACATCAAGTTTTGTCATGTGTTAAGACCTATAGTGATAAGAATAACGAAACAGGAACAATGTAAAAAGGGCAGGGTGGATACGCCGCGGGTACTTCCTATATATAAGTGTTCCTTATTACATTACGAGCGTAGCATTATTTAAGTTACTAGAAGTCCTGGACCTTGACCAATATTATTTTATCTTACACTCTTCGACTCCGATTTCGAGCACACACAAGTTTCCTAATATAGGCTCCATAGGAAACATACTTCTATCCTTTGTTCGAAACTCCCTATTTTGTTGCAACAAGGACATCACTCTGACATGAACAAATTCGCTGGAAATCGGAACGTAGCCCAGAGTTTTACTTAGGGAACGGAGGATTCATCCGAAAGCGAAATAATCGCATCTGCTTTCACAAGTTTCCTCTAAAATTAAATTTCGGGATGAAATTTCCTAAAGTAGGGGAGACTGTGACACCTGTGCCTCTACAATCACCATACAAATACAAAGTCAATGAAATCCTGTGTTTCATTCTCGGGGTTTGTACAAATTACATATGACATTTATACATATCACATCTTGTTCGATTTCGAGCTCTAAATCGCTTTCTAGAAAGTTATACGCAAACTGTTATGCAAACATAATTAGTTTAACGCGAAAAAACACTTCGAAAGAGTTACATAAGCTTAACATACCTTAAATAACCTTTACATAACTTAGAAATAAGTTTCGAAGGGTTTGGTATGGCAAAAAGAAATTTATTCGATCACAGGGACTATTTGCGTCAAACTGCAAAAGTCTGCCATTTTGTATGGTAACATACATTATGGAACATGATTATAAGCTTAACATGCCTTAAATAACCTTTACATAACTTAGAAATAAGTTTTGAAGGGTTTGGTATGGCAAAAACAAGTTTATTCGATCAGAGGGACTATTTGCGTCAAACTGCAAAAGTCTGTCGTTTCGTATGGTAAAATACATTCCAGAACATGATTATAAGCTTAACATACCATAAATAACCTTAACATAGCTTGTAAATAAGCTTTGAGTGGCACGGTATGCGAAAATACGCTTATTTGATCAATCAGGGACTAAAAGTGTAAAAAACGGCGTAAGTTTGCATTTACACGCATATCTTACATTCTGACCACATCCGGACATCCAGAAATTTTTGAACTCACTAAAATATTTTATTTTAGTGATCGGAATGCAAAAATACTATTCGTCGCTTAATTTGGTTCGTTTTCGTGTCCGTTCGAGTTTCGTCGTAATTAACCGAACAACGTGACCGTACGACCAAAAAAAACCGACATCCATGATATTTCCAAGCATATTTCAAGTCCCCTATGCTTTGACATCATTATAGAGCCTTGAAAATGGGATTAACGGGGTTTAAACGCGTCGAAAATGCACTTAGAAGTGTGCAGGGGCCTGTTCTGCCAATTCTGAAACTTCAGCCTATGCCATGGCATCCGGCGACAGCAAAAGGCCTTTGCTGTGGTGAGACGCGATGCCTTAAATTTTTAGCAAGTGTGTTTTTTAGCTGTAGCATGTTTCTTGAGGGACTTTTATGCAAATTCTTGGTGTGTAAACACCTCTCCAAGCAATGCTAGCTATCCTAAAACACTTGTATGGCTAGGATTTAATGCTTGGGGGCTACACAAACACTTGTAATGATCTTAGAACATCTCCACAAGTATAAATACCCCTCCATTCTTCCTCATTCTTTGCTAATTTCATACTTTGAACTCTAAGTGGAGGAATTCCTGCTTTGGGAGCCACCTACCTGAGTTCTAGTACATCCTTCCAGCCTTTGAACACCTTGTAAGTGTTCTTTCATGGCTTAGTTGTTATTTTCAGCCATTTAGAGCTGAAAATCAAACAGTTTGACCAATAGTTTGACTATCAGTTTTGACCATCAATTGGTCAAGTCAAAGTTCAATTGAACTTTGCAACGTGATTGTAATCACGATGGTTATAATCCTTAGAGATTATACCTACTGATTACCACATTGATTAGGCGTAGTGACGAGTCAAAGTTTCGGTCAAAATGCGTATTTACGCACATTTTGCAACGGAACTATTTTCGGGTATCAAAAACCTTTGTTTTGATACCAAATCAGTTTTCTAACTTAGTTAAACATGTTTTGACATGTTTAACTCGTCACTACTAGTTTAGTGCTCATTTAGGGTTATAAGTTAAGCGGTCTCGACAACCGCTTAGACTTTCGAACCCGACCCGTTTGGTCGATCATTAGGATCCGACCATACTTATTTAGTGATCATAGTTGCATAGGGAATAACCTACTGAGGTTATACCTAATGACTACTTATGTTGGTTAGTTATTTGTTAAGTAGTTTACATGCCCATAGAAAATGACCAAAATGCCCCTTTGAAGCATAAATTGTTATTTTGCATATGTAATCAAGTTTTTGACATATAAACTGATTTATTAACACAATTAAACATAATTTGGCATGTAAGACTTAACATAGGACATAGATAACCATCCGACCTTAGATTTACACAAACGACGCGTTAAAGTAGCTTAAACTACCTTAACGGGTCGAAACGGGTCAAAAGCACTTAGGCTAAGTTTCTAATCAGAATGTTAGGTCTATTAAATCTTGCCATATGAGTTCCAATACTCATTTGATTTATAGAACTTCATTCCATCCTATCTCCCGATTTAGGATCCTATTATTTAACATAGTGATTCCATACTAGGTACCACTTGATTCCTTGATTTCCCGAGCTTTGTTAGGACACTTAATCAAGGATACTTGCACCCTCAAGTGAGTACATAGTCCCCTCTTTTACGTTTTCAATGTTTTGGGGTGATTCATATGTGCCTTTATGGTATTTCTATAGTCTCCAAAGTGTAGTTTGATGAACTAAGGTTTGAAAGTATTACCAAATCGTGATATATAGTATATTTCGGTATACTATTAAGGCATATTTTGATATGCTACCAACATGATACTGTTTTGCTAAAGCATAGTTTGATATGCTATTGTTTACAAAAGTATAGTTTAATATATTACCAAATAATGATTTAGGTATATTTCGATATACTACCAACATGATACTGTCTTACTAAAGTATAGTTTGATATACTACCAAATCACGATCTAGGTATATTTCGATATACTACCAACGTGATATTGTTTTACCAACGAATAGTTTTGATATACTACATACTCTGTTATTTAACAAACTAAAGTATATTTTGATATACTTCCAAAGTATAGTTGATATGCTATTTTCAAACCAAAGCATAGTTTAATATGCTATTTTCAAACCAAAGTATAATTTGATATACTACCGATGTTTTCATTCTTAAACCAAAGTATACTTGAGATATACTACCAAATCTATTATTTCATTAACCAAAGTATATTTTGATATACTATCTATTTAACTATTTCAAAACTAAAGTATAGTTTGATATACTATTTATCTGATCTTTTCAAAACCAAAGTATATTTCTGCATATACTACAAACCTTTTTATCAAAGCAATGTGTTTTCGAAACCAAACTTTTTACAAGGATTTATGGCTATTTTTATAAACGCAAAACCTTTTCTTGTACTATCCAAAGCCATGAATCTAATTCGCAAAACCTATGTTACTCACATGCATTTTTATGCTAACGTTTTATTTTCACATATGTTTCAGGTACTACTACTATGTGATGATTGTTGATACATGCTACACATAGGATGGACCCTTGCCTTAGTGACTTTAAAACTTGAAAGATAATTATTTGTATTTATCTGGTTTATATTAAGACAATGAGTTCATTAATGAAACAAAATAAATCTTTAATCACCAAGTGTTGTGAAACAATGATTCTGTTACGACACTCCCCGACGTTTCCGCCGCGGTTTGTTGTTTTACGCGGTCGGGGTGTGACAATGAGTGGTTATGAATGAATGATTCTAGGGTTCATATGAATTAAATGATAAAAACCATGATTTGATCGACTAATGTAAAAGATAGAAACAGTTAGAATTAGTCTTGCAAAATAATTGGAAACTGTCAATTTGCTATAACTGATTTGCATGATTTTAGGGGATTAGATAACTGATCACACAAGCTTGTTTGACCGCACAAGGGCAATCGCACAAGCCCTCGGTCACACAAGTCAGTCGCACAAGTTCGGTGCAACAGAGTAAAGCACAAAGTACAATTATGTTATGCACGATCGCACAAGGTATTGTGGATCGCACAAGACCGTGTCAATCGCACAATACCTTGGGCCACACAAATGTTTAAACTATACTATGTTATTGGGCCGAACAACCCAAAACCCCAATCGCACAAGTTATTTTTAATCGCACAAGTCCATATGGACCGCACAAGTTAAGTGTTTGTTTAATTGTTTGGGCCGGGTTTGGACTTTATCGCACAACCCATTGTAGATCGCACAAGTTATGCAAATCGCATAATAGGTTGGGCCGGGTGTTTCATTGGGCTTTATGTTTCAGATCGTACAAGATGGTTGGGCTTGCACAACCATAACAGCCTAATCACTCGAGTTGCACAAGTTGGGTTATATTTATGTGGACTGTATGCTACTGTTTAACATGTCGAGTGTAAGTTAACTAGTTGCCATGATCCTACGTGTTTGCCATGATCAATATGTGTTCATAACTTGTTAGCTTATGTGTAACCTTATGTGCACTACTTGAACCTAGGCCTGACTTGTATGGTAACCATGTTAGGATGTGGTTGACCACTAGCAGCTCGATTTGACCTTTCTGTGTATCTGCCGAGCTAACCTAAGGTGAGTTCACACTTTCTACAAGGCATGGGATTCCCGGTGGTTGGGAATGGGTAATTGATTGAAAGGAAACCTGCGTATTCTCCTTGGTTAGGATACGTACCTCCACCCTCTTAATTGAAGGGTGAAAACATTGGAACCTGCGTGATCTCCTTGTATAGGACACGTAGCTCCACCCTCTTAACTGAAGGGTGACAACATTATTACTAGACCAAAATCTCTATCATTAAGTCCCTCATTTTTATATCAACTTAATCGTCGGGCCAATGGGGAACAGATCATTAGTTAAATAGCGCTATTAGGTTTGACAAGCCTCACACCGTGCCACAGAGGACGGGAGTGGACTAATGGATCTGGGCACGCCAATGATGACAGACATTGACGTAGGGCACCCAACTTTCTCTGTCAGTAGTCGATATGGAAACTGTGACACACGTGCCTCTGCGACCATCAAACAAATACCAAACCAATGAAATATTGTATTTCATACTTGGGATTTGTATAAATATGTGTATCTTTTGCACATATCAATTCTTGTTCGATTTCAAGCTTTAAATCGCTTTCTGGAAGGTTATACGCTCACTGATGCGTAAATAAAACCAGTTTAATGCAACGAACACTCCGGAAGAGTGAAATAGGCTTAACATACCTTAAATAACCTTTACATAACTTAGAAATAAGTTTTGGAGGGTTTGGTGTGGCGAAATCAAGTTTATTCGCATACAGGGACTAATTTTGACAAACTTCATTTTAGAGCCTTGAAATGGGATTAACGGGGTTTAAACGTGTCAAAAATGCATCAAAAACCATGTTTTGCACATTCAGGGAACAAAATTGACAATCTGCCATAGTTATCTTAGGAAGGGACCAAAATGAAAAATCTAAATTCCAGCTTGTTCCAGCTATTCCCCTCATTTGCACATGGTTTTAATGAAACTAGGGGCTCCCATGGTTTCACAAAACCATGGGCACATGTGTACGAATGAGATCGAAGCTCGTTTTACGATGAACAATCTTAACGGTTGTGCAAACACTATAAATATCCACCTTCCTCATTTGCATTCTTCACACCTTGATCTGATTGCTCTCTAAGTTGAAGTGCTTTCACTTCATACCTGAGAATAATCGGGTCAAACTTCTGTTCTTGGACCTTTTGTAACTCCTCTTTCGTTCTTTTTCGCGTGAAAGTCAAACTGTGTTTGACTTTCTGCTTTGACCAGTTTATGGTCAACATGAAGTTCGTTTGAACTTCATAACGTGAGCGTAATCACGATGGTTTTATTCTCTTGTGACTATACCTACTGATTACCACGTTATCTAGGCATAGTGGCGAGTCGTATTTTCGGCCAAAATGCGTATTCTTGCGTATTTTGTAACCAAACTACTTTTAGGTATCAAAACCGTTTGTTTTGATACCAAACCTGTTTTCAAACCTCGTTAAGCATGTTTTAACATGTTTAGCTCGTCACTTTAGGTTTAGTTCCTATGTAAGGTCGTAAGGTAGGCGGTCTAAACAACCGCTTATACTTTCGAACCCGACCCGTTTGGTCGATCTTTAGGATCCGACCAAACACATTAGGTGACCATAGTTGCATAGGGAATAACCTTCCGAGGTTATACCTTATGGTCACGTCGTTTAAGTAGTTGTATGATAGGTAGTTTATATGCCTTTTTACGCCAAAATTCATTTTAAGCATATATAACATAATTTTTTATATCTAAACTGATTTGGCAACAATATTATACATGTTAAGGCATATTTTACTTATCATAGGACTAGTTAGGCGGTCCGAATGCGTTTTACGCGAACGACGCGTTAAAGTGGCGTAAGCTACCTTAACGAGTCGTAATGGGTCATAAGCATTTAGGTTAGGTTTCGTTTTAGAATATAGGCTTTGTTAAACCATATTACATGAGTCCCTACACTCATTTGGTTTACGAAACCTCATTTTATCCGATCCTCCGATTTAGGTCCGTGTATTTACATAGTTACCTAAATTAGGTGTCGTTTGATTCCGTGATCCCTCTAGCTTTGCTTGGTTGTTATTCAAGACTTCTAAGCACCCTCAAGTGAGTACATAGTCCTCTCTTTTACTGTTTTTCAAACGTTTTGGGGTGAAAAACATGTGCCTACTTGTTACTTTCGCGCTTTTCCATATCATATACTTGCTATGTTCATTAGTACACTATTAGTACATGATTTCGTTATGTTTTGCTATGTATGTTCACTTAACATGCTAGCACAATTGTTTTATGTTTTGAACCATTTGTAATCGTTGGGTTTATGTTAACCATTTGTAATCGTTGGATTTATGTGAGCCATTTGTAACTGTTTGAGCCATTGGGTTAGCGAAGTGATTAGGTAACATGGCGGGTGTAATGTGTTAAAAGCATGGTGGATACGCCGCTGTTACTTCCTATATATAAGTGCTTTTAACACATTATATATCGTTGCGTTATCTAGATCACTTGGGTAAACGATTTTGAAACAATGTCACACAATGATGTTTTCTGAATAATATAAACCATACTAGTTTTATTAACGAGTTTCTATGAGATATTTTGCTATTTGATTTAATAAAACAAATGTTTTAGAGTTAAGAATCATGGCTACGAGATTTTATAAATTATAACCAACTTGATTTGAGTTGGTTAATTATGTCGCAATACTATACTTTTCAAAACAAGGTTTTTATATAAGTATTGTAACATGTAAAATGAGCTATGAATCTGAAACTCATATAAAACCTATGTTCTCGCCGACATTTTTATGCTGATGTATTTTCACATGTGTTTCAGGTACCATAGTTGATGATGTTTGATGATGATTGATGATGATATTTGTGTACGCTCACATAGGAATGGACGAGGCCTTAGTGACTTAATAACTATGAAAGTCTATTTATTCGTGTTTTGTTTCTAATTCCAATGTAATGTAATACATATAATTCAATAAAACAAAATTGTTTAATCCATGGTTGTGAAATAATGATTCTGTTACAACACTCCCCGACGTTTCCGCCACGTTTTGTTGTTTTACGTGGTCGAGGTGTGACAGAAAGTTGGTATCAGAGCCAATGGTTATAGGGAATTAGGTTATTAGTAATGCTTTGACCTAGATTATAACCTTACTAGGACCCTAACACAAGTTATCTTGTGTTTAGTTTTAAAACAATACCGTCACTTATTCTTAGGTGACAACCACAACAAGAATACAAAATTTGAATCCGCTTTAAAAATCAATCATCTGTTGTAGGATGATTTATTGCAAGGTTTTGAACCTTCAAAGTTTTTGAAATCTCATCAAAGTTTGGGTCTAAATAATGTGAACAAGTGCAAACTGGAGGGGTGGATGCCTGTACTTTGAGCTTTCTGTCTAAGGCTAGAGTGTTCGTACAAATCCACATAATCGGACCAGTCGCTCTTACCTGGGAACTCTTGGGGTGAGTGTCCACTTATAAGCAAGCATGTCTTCGCGATACATTATATTGACTCATTTACTTTGATTAGTCACCGTCTTATTTGTTTGCCTTAGGTAACAAACAAATGATTGCAATTTCTATGCGTTATCATTCTGTTTTGATTATCCGATATCATTTCACTTGCTTCCTCCCATATCTTTCATTATCTTCATGATGCCTCTTCATCGCCACAACAATGTCCGAACTAGGTGCTACAATTTCCCAACAAATAGGCGTCGTACTCCAGAGGACCGTTGATTTAGCTATCACCATGACTCGCCTCAGGGATGAAGCCGTATAAGGGAACCGCTCCTTGGTGCAATCAATGCCACCGTCATCATCCGAATCAAATACCCTGTTTCAAATGTACCCACGGTGGACGATGGGGACATTTGGTTAACATGTGCTGCTTTGCAATCCAAAACAAAGCTGTTGCAAATCTTGCTGCTACTCAACTCCAAGCCAACCCTGCTCAAGCTCGCTTTCCACCTGGATCGTGCTACAACTGTGGCGAGACGAGCCATTTCAGGAACAAATGCCCAAAGATTGTCAATGCAAATCCAACCCACATATGAGCATTTGGCTGATTAGAAGAAAGTGCTGCTTTAAATAAATTTGTGTCTTCTGCTTTTGTTTCTTTTGTTGAATCCTGAAACAATCTGCTTTGTTTATAAATAAATTGTTGTTCACAATTCTGATGTACAAGTGTAGTTATATATGTGTATGGCATTTCCCTATGATACCTACATCAAGGAACTATGTTCTTTAAACAAACTACTCTTGTGATTCCCCCTTTATATGATCACTCATGATTTCCTCGAAAATTTTAAGTACTCGTTTCATTCTAAGAAACGAAGTACAGAAAATAAGTGACATTATGAGTAATCGTGCATTTTGCACATTGGTGCCTTTAAATCCTTGGTTTAATAACTAAGGGTATTCCTCAATCTCATACCCATTACATTCTGATTTTCATAACAACATGCATAGCATAAGTTTTCAAAACAACCCTCATGATTTCAAAACATTCCATATAGTTTGAAAACATTTTTAACATAGTATATTTACTTAATATATCAAGTGCATGATTTCAAAAGCATCATTCTTGTTTTCAAAAACCTTATACATAATTTCAAAATTCATCTCGCATGATTTTAAAAACATTTTATAAATATAGTTATCTAATACGCCTACTTTATGATTTCAAGAGTATTATGTAAGATTCCAAAAACATTAAACACATTTCAAAAAGAACCCCATGCATAGTTTTCAAAAACATTTTCCCCATACATTGACTTAACCTTCAAACTCTGCTTCATATGTCGCCTTGGCATATCTAGCGCCTCAACTTCATAAGCATTTTACTTCATGTTTCAACTTAAGCATGTCTAGTGCAAGGTTTTGAAACGCCTCCCGCTTTTCAAATCCCAAAATCCATATGGGATCTTCCTACATTCACGATTAGATCCTTGTGGATGGGTATCGTTCATCGGAGCTCTTAATTGAATTCTTTGTATGATTCAATACTTACATTACGATTCAATAAGTACAAAGCCGAATTCCTATTAAAATTTTCCTATCTTCATAGATAGATTCTTGAAAATGATTAAAGTGCCAAATGAAATCCAAGGATTGGATTCCTAGTGTGCTTTAAATATCTGTGTCCAAAGATAACAAATTAAAGGTCAAGTTAAACAATTATGTGATTATGTGCTTATGTGTTCCCTTTTATGTTTTTGTGTGATCTAAATTTTTGTTATCCAAATCCTCGTAGAATCTTCCATATCTTCGTTTAAGGGATTCATAGTAGGATTTCCAGAGGTACTACCTTAAATCCTTAAGGAGCTTCTACGTAATAGTAAAGACCCTTGGATTATAATGTACTATTCCATAATTAGACCCCTTGAGTGGTCTAGTTAAACAGATTAATCCAAAAATCTGGTTAGGAATATCATGTGATGATATAGCTAAAAATACTCCTTGGTGTTCTAATTAAAAAGATCATTTGTTGATCTAATTAAAAGGACCCTATGATAGTCTAGTCACACTCATCATAGGTTTGATTCTCTTCCCCTTCACATTACAAAACAAACTGTGCGGACTGTGCAAGGAATTACGTAATTATGGATGCATACATAATTATGGAACTTAGTGCACAGAAACCACTTAGTGCACAGAAACCCAGTTCATTTCCGTTTCTGAAGAATACCCATTGAGGAAAATAAATCATTCCGTTCATTTTCGTTTCTGAAGAATATCCATGGAGGGAAATGAATATCCCTGATTTTTCTTTTTCCTTCATTTCCGTTTCTGAAGAATACCCAATGAGGAAAATGACTCATTTCATGCATTTTCGTTTCTGAAGAATATCCATTGAGGGAAATGAATATCCTTGATTCATCCTTCATTTTCGTTTCTGAAAAATACCCATTGAGGAAAATGACTCATTCCGTGCATTTTCGTTTATGAAGAATATCCATTGAGGGAAATGAATATCCTTGATTCTTCCTTCATTTCCATTTCTGAAGAATACCCATTGAGGAAAATGACTCATTCCGTGCATTTTCATTTCTGAAGAATATCCATTGAGGGAAATGAATATCCTTGATTCTTCCTTCATTTCCATTTCTGAAGAATACCCATTGAGGAAAATGACTCATTCCGTGCATTTTCGTTTCTGAAGAATATCTATCGAGGGAAATGAATATCCTTGATTCTTCCTTCATTCCCATTTCTGAAGAATACCCATTGAGGAAAATGACTCATTCCGTTCATTTTCGTTTCTGAAGAATATCCATCGAGGGAAATGAATATCCTTGATTCTTCCTTCATTTCCATTTCTGAAGAATACCCATTGAGGAAAATGACTCATTACGTTCATTTTCATTTCTGAAAAAAAATGTCCGTTGAGAGAAATAACAGGATTATGCCTTGCATATCTTTGATGGGTTTTTCTACGCAAATTGTGACAACTCGTATTTCAGAACCTATCTATGTGTTTAATGTAACGTGTGTGGACCTTATGTGATTATGTGAACTTTGATGATTAATGAAATGTTATGTGATTATGCATTGTGCTTGTATGTATGTATTAGGGTCACACAAAATAAACCTATCGCACAACAATAACCCGAATGCAAAAGCCTTTGGGCTGTGGTTCCTTAACACTCTTGGCCCACACCCTTTTGTGATTGAACCGAATGGGCAGCCCGTTAGGAGGGTTCGGCCCACTCCCTTTTGTCGCATAACTCATGAGGGGAGTGCATACTCCTCATTAGTTGTAAATCTCATAACACACACAAAACCCTAATATCTCTCTCTCTCTCTCTCTCTCTCGAACCCGACGACGACAACACCCCTTCTCCATCGAGGATTTTCTTGATTCGGATCAACCTTTTTGTTCTACCTTCTAACCGGTAAGTGTTCTTATTATTGGTTATATGATTTGAACGAGGTTATGATTGAAGTGATTCTACATGATAGCCTTAGGATGCTTCGTAATTGATAATAATGGAATTTAGAGTTTGTTATTCAGATCACATGTGTATGATTAGATCATGATACGAATTAGTAATCGGATAATGATAAAGATGATTAGAACCGAATGTAAGTAAGTCGGCTGTGATGTGTTTGAACTCGGATGATATGTGATGATCCTAGTGTTAGATCCGATTAAATGTTATGATAGGTTGTTTTCATGATTCGGATGTTTAATTAGGGTTCATATGAATTACACGATGATTGCTTGGTTTGATCGAGAATTTGCATGATCTAAAACTGATTGATTGTTGATTGATAACTACATAAATGGAAACCATGTAACTGATTGCAAGATTTTAGGAATAATTAAACTGATCACACAAGTCCCCTAGTCGCACAAGAGCCGAAAGCACAAGCTCTTGAATCGCACAACACAATCGCACAAGTCGTAGAGTGCAACTGATTAAACACTGGGTACTACACCACATTGCATGATCACACAAGACCTTGTGGATCACACAAGACCTTGTGGATCGCACAAGGTTGTGCCGATCGCACAAGGATTGGGCCACACATGAACGTTTGGACAATTGGGCCTCAAAGCCCAATACCAATCGCACAAGGACTGGTCAGTCGCACAAGACCAACCGGACCGCACAAGACTCATGTTTATTTGTTGGGCTGTATACATGTTGGACTGCTATGTTACTGGGCCGGGTATCTTTGGGCTTCAATGGGTGAATCGCACATGGCTGTTAGACTTGTGCGAGCCCAATCTTTTGAATCGCACAAGTATAAATATGTTATGTACTTAACTGTTAACATGTGCCATGACTATTACGTGCTCGTAACCTGTTAACTTGTGTGAAACTTATGTGCACTACTTGAAACCAAAACCTGACTTGTATGGTAACCATGTTAGGACGTGGTTGACCACATATAGCTCAAGTAACCTTTTCGTGTATCTGTCGGGCAAACCAAGGTGAGTTCACACCCTTTCCAAGGCATGGGATTCCCGGTGGGTTGGGAATGGGATTTGTATGACTACCCGTACTTTTATCACTAGTAGACTACTTACCACCGTCCTTAGTTTCGGAAGGATGCCAGTGCTAAAACCTACATAAAACCTACGTACTTTTGTCCTCGGTTTGGGAAGGGCACCAGTGTTAGAACCTACGTAAAACCTACATACTATTGTCCTTGGTTGGGAAGGACACCAGTGCTAAACCTACGTACTCGTTACGTACTACTATCCTCGGATGGGGAAGGGCACTTACGTAAAACCTATGTAAACTCATACTTACCACTGTCCTCAGATTGGGAAGGACACCTATAGATACAATTAGTCTAGTACCATACAACATGGGAAGCCCCCACTTATTATTGCAAAGGTTTGGGAAACAAGGATACAGGGTAACGCATGGTTATGGGACAAACTTACGATTTCTGAAACGAACTCATTAGCTGAACAACCAACAGTGAACTCACTCAACTTTGTTGTTGACTCGTTGTTACATGCCTTGTAGGTCGATAGGTATTCATGGAGCTTGCACAAGGAGACGCAGTCGTTGTGGGACATGGACAGCTGTGTGCCATGTTAAACATTTGAAACGTTTAAACTTATGATTTGGTTTTAGACATTAAGCTTCCACTTGCGACTTAAATTATGTTTTGTTTGGACACCAATTATATTGTGTTGGGTTTCATAAACTACTTACATGCTTGTTCAATACGATTGGTGGCTTGATTCTGGTCAGTCACGTCTCCAAGCGGTGATACTCCGCATGTGGATTTTTTTGGGGGTGTGACAGATTGGTATCAGAGCCATTGGTTATAGTGAACTTGGTTTTAATAAGGGAAAAAGTTTTTATTGAAACCATACTATAACCTGTACAGTGCTCAACAATCCACAACGACGCCTCGCTCCACGTGCAAGACTCAACATTATAGGTGATATGATTTATGCCTACTTGTTAGTTACATAGAATTTTGCTCATGGTATGCTTAGACACAACGTAACAACTGTTGATTGAAGCCACATGTGTGCTCACTCTCTTCTGTCATCAAACTTTCACGAACCTCTCTCACTCATGTTTCCTTTGATATGAAGATCATGAACGGACGCGTTAATATGACACAAGCCTAGTTGACGGCTCTGATTAACCAACAAGTTGTTGCGGCACTTGCAGCCGCACAAGCAGGAGGTATACCCTGCAGTCGAAACTCACTCTAGGATCTATAGATCCTACACCTCTAAACCAACTCTTGTGTTTAACCTTTTCCTGTTCTTATACACAACAGGACAGAATGCTCAGCCACCTGTGTGCACATTTAAGACTTTTATGGACTGTCGTCCTAGTACTTTCAGTGGCTCTGAAGGAGCCGTTGGACTCCTCTACTGGTTTGAGAAGGTCGAATCAGTCTTCGAGATGTGTGAATGCCCTGAGGCTCGTAGGGTGAAGTATGCCACTGGTACTCTCGAAGGCATTGCGCTGACTTGGTGGAATGCGCAAGTTCAGATGCTGGGGTTGGCGGCTGCTAATGCCACCCCATGGAACGACTTCAAGGAAGTGATCAAGCGGGAATACTGCACTCGTGATGACATCCACAAGTTGGAAGTGGAGTTCTTTAACCTGAAGATGACAGGGTCAGAGATAGAGGCGTATACGAAAAGATCAAACGAACTGGCCATCTTGTGTCCAACTCTGGTGGATCCTCCCATCAAGCGTATCAAACTGTACCTCAAAGGCTTAGTACCAGAGATTCAAAGCCATGTAACCTCTACTAAACTTGCTACCATCCAGGATATTACTCGTCTGGCTCATCGTCTCACAAACCAGGCAGTGGAGCAGAACAAGCTGCCTAAGCGTATCGGTGCTACTACCACTACCACTTCTGCTACTCCCAGTGACAACAAGCTAAAATGGGATGGAACCTCTAGCAAGGGTTCAACTACGGCTCAGCCCCAGGCACAACAGCGAAAGACTGATGACTACCAGAGTCCTGGTCAGCATTCTTCTGGTAGTCAAGGGTAGGGTGGATATCGAGGAAATCACCCAAAGTGCAATAGATGCAACAGACACCACAATGGTCAGTGCAACAAGGGTCGTTGTCAGAGGTGTCTCAAGGTGGGTCATGAAGCCAAGGATTGCAGGAGCTCACGGCCTGTAATTCAGAATCGTCAGCAGCAACAGCAAGCACCACAGAATCAGCAACATCAACATGGCAACAGAGGATGCTTTCAGTGTGGCGCTGAAGGTCACTTCAAGAGACATTGCTCGCAGTTAAATCAGAATCAGAATTAGAACCGCAATCAAGGAAACGGGAACAATAATGGGGGCAACAATGGGGGAAACAATGATGGCAACGATGCCAGGGGTCGAGTGTTCGTGTTGGGCCAGGGTGACGCAAGGAATGATCCTAACGTAGTGATGGGTAAGTTCCTTCTCGACGACTTTTATGTTACTGTTTTATTCGATTCGGGTGCCGATACCAGTTATGTGTCTCTAAAAGTTAGTCAATTACTTAAGCGCACACCAACACCTTTGAACACCAAGCACACAGTAGATTTAGCAAATGGTAAAAGCCTAGAGGCCACGCATATAATTAAGGGTTGTAATCTAGTTTTAGCGAGTCAGACCTTTTCCATCAATCTTATTCCTATAGTTCTGGGTAGTTTCGACATCGTCATTGGGATGGATTGGTTATCCCAACAGCAAGCAGAGATCCTATGCAAAGAGAAGATTGTTTGTATTCCCCATTCTGGTAAAGAACCTCTCGAAATTCAAGGCGACAAGAGTGGTGCTGTGGTGGGCATCATCTCCTTTCTTAAGGCCCAGAAGTGTTTGCGAAAGGGCCACACCGCTATTTTAGCACTTGTTACTGACGCATCAACGAAAGAGAAGAGAATCGAGGATATCCCTGTAGTACATGATTTTCCTCAAGTGTTCCCTGAAGATTTACCTGGGCTACCACCTCATCGCTAGGTCGAATTCCAAATCGAGCTAGCTCCTGGAGCAGCGCCCCTAGCTCGAGCACCTTATCGCTTAGCTCCCACCGAGCTAGAAGAACTATCCAAACAGTTGCATGAACTCTTGAATAAGGGTTTCATTCGTCCTAGCTCTTCACCTTGGGGAGCACCAGTATTATTTGTGAAGAAGAAAGACGGTACCTTCAGGATGTGTATCGATTATCGTGAACTCAACAAGGTGACCGTGAAGAATCGATATCCTCTTCCACGCATTGATGACTTGTTCGATTAGCTGCAAGGATCGAGTTATTATTCGAAGATTGACCTGAGGTCAGGATACCACCAACTGAGAGTCCGGGACGAGGACGTCTCCAAAACAACATTCAGAACACGTTATGGCCACTACGAGTTTTTGGTCATGCCTTTCGGACTGACAAACGCACCTACGGTTTTCATGGATCTTATGAACTGAGTTTGCAAGCCTTACCTGGATAATTTCGTTATAGTCTCCATCGACGACATCCTGATCTACTCTAAGAGTCAGGAGGAACACGAGCAGCATCTACGGCTTATTTTGGAACTACTTCGAACAGAGAAACTTTATGCTAAGTTTTCAAAATGCGACTTCTGGCTTCGTGAAGTCCATTTCCTAGCCCATGTGGTAAACGAGGATGGGATTCATGTTGATCCATCCAAGGTAGACTCGATCAAGAACTGGCTGCACCGCGCACACCAACAGAAATCCGACAATTCTTGGGTTTAGCAGGCTACTACAGAAGGTTCATCAAAGACTTCTCAAAGATTGCACAGCCGCTTACTCTACTGACTCAGAAGGGGGTCATCTATCGTTGGAGTGATGCCCAGGAAACTGCGTTTCAGCACTTAAAGGATAGACTTTGTAGCGCACCTATCCTCTCATTGCCAGAGGGCACGGACGATTTTGTAGTTTATTGCGACGCATCCATTCAGGGTCTTGGGTGTGTATTGATGCAACGTGACAAGGTTATTGCATATGCGTCACGTCAACTAAAAGTTCATGAAAGGAACTACACTACGCATGACTTGGAATTGGGAGCAGTGGTTTTTGCTCTTAAGATATGGAGACATTACCTGTACGGTACCAGGTGCACCATTTACACCGATCACAGGAGTCTCGAGCATATCTTCAAACAGAAGGAATTAAACATGCGACAACGTCGATGGGTCGAGCTATTGAATGATTACGAATGTGCAATCAAGTACCATCCGGGCAAAGCAAATGTTATGGCCGACGCCCTCAGTCAAAAAGATACTACGCCTAAGCGCGTGGGAGCATTACAACTTACCATACAATCTAGTCTTCCTTCCCATATACGAGATGCTCAGGCAGAAGCAGTGAAACAAGAAAACGTCAGGGCTGAAGCCCTACGCGGCTCAAGGCAACTGTTAGAACAAAAGGAAGACAGCGCCTACTACGTAACAGGACGCATCTGGGTCCCACTCTATGGCAATTTATGAGAACTTGTAATGGATGAAGCGCATAAGTCTCGTTACTCGGTACATCCTGGTTCGGATAAGATGTACCATGATCTCAGAACTACGTATTGGTGGCCTAGTATGAAAGCTCACATAGCAACTTACGTTAGCAAATGTTTGACTTGTGTGAGAGTCAAGACTGAATATCAGAATCCATCGGGCCTACTCCAACAACCAGAGATACCACAATGGAAATGGGAGCAAATTTCCCTGGATTTCGTTACAGGCCTGCCTAGATCTCAATGTGGAAATGATACTATTTGGGTGATCGTGGATCGACTCACAAAGTCTGCACATTTCTTAGCTATCAAGGAAACAGATTAGTTCTCCACTCTAGCAGAAGTTTATCCTAAGGAAGTTGTCTCGAGGCATGGGGTGCCAACCTCTATTATCTCTGACCGTGATGCACGTTTTACTTCTGAACTGTGGCAAGCAATGCACAAGTCCTTTGGCTCACGATTAGACATGAGCACAGCTTACCACCCACAAACAGATGGGCAGTCTGAACGCACCATCCAAACTCTAGAAGACATGCTTTGTTCATTTGTAATCGATTTTGGAAACAGCTGGGAAAAACATCTCCCGTTAGTGGAGTTTTCTTATAACAACAGTTACCACACCAGCATTCAAGCCGCTCCATTTGAGGCATTGTACTGGCGTAAATTGTCACACCCCCAAAATCCACACGCGGAGTATCACCGCTTGGAGGCGTGACTGACCAGGATCAAGCCACCAATCATATTGAACATAGTAAGTATTAAATGTAAAACAACCAAACCAATATGAAAGGTGTTCAAAACATAAGTGTAAATTCAATGTTTAGCGGAAGCATAAATAAACCCAATCATAAGTAGCCATTTCAAATGTTTAAATATTGTTCATAACATCCACAAGCTGTGCCCACAACGACCGTGCCTCCCGTGCAAGCTCCATAAGTACCTAAGGTCCTGCAAGGCATGTAACAGAGGATCAACAACTAGTTGAGCGAGTTCACAGTGAGTTTGTTTAGTTATAGTGTTCGTAAAGCAGTTCGTATGTTCATTAGTAACCATGTATCGTATATATCGTATCGCGGCCCTCTAGGCATGTTTGCGAAGTATAGTGGGGATTTCCCATGTTTGCTAGACTAGGTATAGTAGTATCGCGGCCCTTCCTGGCATGTTTGCGAAGATTAGAGTATATAGTTCGCGGCCCTTCTTAGGCATGTGTGCGAAGATTGTCATAATATCGCGGCCGACCCTTGGCGTGTGTGCGAAGATCGTTTAAATAAGTATAACCAGTCTAGTCTGTTCTTATCCATAATCCTTCCTCTACCGGGAATCATACATCTAAGTTCCATAAACTGAACGAATAAATAATCCAACCCATTCCCATCCTGGGAATCCCATGCCTTGGCTGTGTGAACTCACCTTGGTTTGCTCGGCAGATACACAAAAGGGTTTCTTGAACTATGAGTGGTCAACCGCGTCCGATTAGAGAATGAACAAAGATGATTCGGAAGCTAAAATCTTCGATGATAAGGGATTGCTTGCCGTCGAGTTTGAGAGAGAGAGAATGAGAGCTAGGGTTTGTAAGTTTGTGAATATTTTGCAACAAATGAGAAACAACCTCCTAAAGGTGTGTGTGTATACGTATAATGGAGTGGGCCGAACCCTCACTTGGGCCGCCCTTGATCCGAATACAAGTTGTGGCCCAATTGGCCTTGTGCGATCGAGTGGTGTGTGGTTTAGGCTCGTTCACTATACTAACATTCAATACACACATATCACATAAATATGCATTTATTCAATTAGAGTAACTCACGTAACGTTACAAGATAGGTCTAAAGTACGAGTTGTCACATTATCCCCAACTAAAAAGAAATTTCGTCCCGAAATTTGGCATGCGGTTACTGAGGAAAGCTAATGGTGTGACGTTGTTTACCTGAATTGTATCGCGGCTCCCCTGAGCATGTTTGCGAAGATTACTGGTTTTCTTGGGGTGTCACATTATCCCCCCGTTGATTTGGAATTTCGTCCCGAAATTCTGCATTGGTAGCTTCAGCCTTAGTAGTAGTTGCATTGGTTCCGAATAACTGGGGATATTTGAGTTCCATTTGATCTTCACGCTCCCAGGTGAACTCTGGGCCGCGGCGTGAGTTCCAACGAACTCGTACAAGAGGGATTCTCGTGTTCTTGAGGACCTTAACATCCCGGTCCGTGATTTCAACAGGCTCCTCGACGAAGTGCAACCGCTCGTCGATAGTGAGTTCCTTTAAGGGAACTATGTGGGTCTCATCTGACGTACACTTCTTCAGATTCGACACATGAAAGACGTTGTGAACTGCACTGAGTTCAGGTGGTAAGTTCAATCTGTAGGCCACTTTGCCTATTTTCTCAATAACTTCGAAAGGTCCAACATATCGTGGATTTAGTTTGCCGCGTTTGCCAAAACGAACCACACCCTTCCAGGGTGAAACTTTGAGTAGCACTCGATCCCCAACTTGGAATTCGAGTAGTTTCCTGTCTAAATCAGCGTATGCTTTCTGACGGTCGCGTGCTGCCGCCATGCGTTGTCGTATTTGTGCAATCTTTTCTGTAGTATCGACTACCATTTCTGGACCTGTGATTTGACTTTCTCCCACCTCTGCCCAACCGAGAGGTGACCGGCATTTACGCCCGTACAATGCCTCGAATGGTGCAGCCTTAATGCTCGTGTGGTAGCTGTTATTGTATGAGAATTCCACAAGTGGCAAATGTTTTTCCCAACCGTTGCCAAAATCAATTACGCACGCCCGAAGCATGTCTTCTAGAGTTTGAATCGTGCGCTCAGACTGCCCATCTGTCTGAGGATGATACGCCGTGCTCATGTCTAAACGAGAGCCAAACGATTTATGCATTGCTTGCCACAGTTCTGAAGTAAAACGTGCATCACGATCAGATATGATGGAGGTTGGCACACCGTGCCTTGAGACCACTTCTTTCAAGTAGATGTCTGCTAGTGTAGAGAACTTGTCTGTTTCTTTGATGGCCAAGAAGTGAGCAGACTTTGTGAGTCGATCTACTATCACCCAAATAGTATCATTTCCGCGCTGAGATCTAGGTAAGCCAGTAACAAAATCCATGGAAATTTGCTCCCATTTCCATTGTGGTATCTCAGGTTGTTGGAGTGGTCCTGACGGTTTCTGATATTCTGCCTCGACTCTCGCACAAGTCAAGCATTTACTAACGTATGTGGCTATGTGGGCCTTCATGCTAGGCCACCAGTATGTAGTCTTAATATCGTGGTACATTTTATCCGAACCAGGATGTACCGAATAGCGAGACTTATGAGCTTCATCCATCACTAGCTCACGTAAATTACCATAAAGTGGAACCCAAATGCGTCCGGTGACGTAGTAAGCACCATCTTCCTTCTGTTCTAAACGTTGTCTTGAGCCACGTAGGGCTTCAGCCCTGACATTTTCTGGTTTCAATGCTTCTACCTGAGCATCTCATATCTGGGAAGGAAGACTAGACTGTATGGTGAGTTGTAAAGCTCGTACGCGCTTGGGCGCAGTGTCCTTTCGACTGAGGGCGTCAGCCACAACATTGGCTTTGCCCGGGTGATACCTGATTGAGCATTCGTAATCGTTCAGCAGTTCGACCCATCGTCGTTGTCTCATATTGAGTTCTTTCTGTTTAAAGATGTGCTCGAGACTTCTGTGATCAGTGTAGATAGCACATTTAGTGCCGTACAAGTAGTGTCGCCATATCTTAAGTGCAAAAACAACCGCTCCCAGCTCTAGATCGTGTGTAGTGTAGTTCTTTTCATGAACCTTGAGTTGGCGTGAAGCGTATGCTATAACTTTATCCCTCTGCATCAATACACATCCAAGACCTTGGATGGATGCGTCGCAGTAGACTACAAAATCATCCGTGCCTTCAGGCAATGAGAGGATAGGAGCGCTACAGAGTCTATCCTTTAAGTGTTGGAACGCTGTTTCCTGTGCATTACCCCAACGGTAAACAACACCCTTCTGCGTCAGTAGCGTAAGTGGCTGAGCAATTTTTGAGAAGTCTTTGATGAACCTTCTGTAATATCCCGCCAAACCCAAGAATTGGCGTATTTCTGTTGGTGTGCGAGGCGCAGGCCAGTTCTTAATCGAATCTACCTTGGATGGATCGACATGGATCCCATCTTTGTTCACCACGTGACCTAAGAAGTGGACTTCACGAAGCCAGAAGTCACATTTGGAAAACTTAGCGTATAGCTGTTCTGTCCGTAAAAGTTCCAGTATAAGTCGTAGGTGCTGCTCGTGTTCATCCTGACTTTTCGAATAAATCAGGATGTCTTCGATGAAAACAATGACGAACTTGTCGAGATAGGGTTTGCACACCCTGTTCATAAGATCCATAAAGACGGCAGGCGCGTTCGTTAGCCCAAATGGCATGACCATAAACTCGTAGTGGCCGTAGCGTGTTCTGAACGCTGTTTTGGAGACGTCCTCGTCCCGGACTCTCAGCTGGTGATAACCTGACCTTAAGTCTATCTTGGAGTAGTAGCTCGACCCTTGCAGCTGGTCGAATAAATCATCTATGCGTGGAAGAGGATAACGATTCTTGATCGTCACCTTGTTGAGTTCACGGTAGTCTATACACATCCTGAATGTACCGTCTTTCTTCTTTACGAATAACACTGGAGCTCCCCAAGGCGAAGAGCTAGGACGTATAAAACCCTTCTCCAAGAGTTCTTGTAGCTGCTTTGACAGTTCTTCTAATTCAGTTGGAGCTAAACGATAAGGTGCTCGAGCTATAGGTGCTGCTCCTGGAGCGAGCTCGATCTGAAATTCAACTTGACGATGAGGCGGCAATCTAGGTAATTCCTCAGGAAACACTTGAGGAAAGTCTCGTACTACAGGGATATCTTCAATCTTTTTCTCTTTCTTCGAGGAATCTGTGACGAGAGCTAGAACAGCTGTGTGACCCTTGCGCAGACACTTCTGAGCCTTCAAGAAGGAAATGATGCCACTCACGACACCACTCTTGTCGCCTTGAACTTCGAGAGGTTCTTTGCCCGTCCGAGGAATACGAATAACTTTTTCTTTGCATAAAATCTCCGCTTGTTGTTGAGATAACCAATCCATACCAATGACGACGTCAAAGCTACCCAAGGTTATGGGAATGAGATCGATGGAGAAAGTCTGACCAGCGAGGATAAGATTACACCCTTTAACTATGTGTGTGGCCTCTAGACTTTTACCGTTAGCTAACTCTACAACATGTTTGGTGTTTAAGGGAGTTGGTGCACGTTTTAACATTTCACTTGCTTTTAGAGACATGTAACTTGTATCCGCACCAGAATCAAATAGTACAGTAACATAAAAGTCGTCAAGAAGAAACTTACCCATAACCACGTTGGGATCATTCCTGGCATCACCCTGGCCGATCACAAACATACGGCCTCTAGCACCATTGTTGTTGTTGTTGTTTCCCCCATTGTTGTTGTTCCCATTGCCCTGGTTGTTGTTATTGTTCTGGTTCTGGTTTAACTGAGGGCAATCCCGCTTGTAATGACCTTCAGCCCCACACTGGTAGCATCCCCTGTTTCCCTGCTGCTGCTGCTGCAGCTGGTTTCGTGGAGCAGGTGGTTGTTGTTGCTGATTCTGATTCGCAGGTCGTGAACTCCTGCAATCTTTAGCTTCGTGCCCGATTTTGAGACATCTCTGACAGTAGGCCTTGCGACACTGGCCACTGTGGTGTTTGTAGCACCTGTTACACAGTGGATGATTTCCCCGATAACCACTCTGTCTCTGCCCACCAGAAGTTTGCTGACTTGGGCTCTGGTAGTCATTAGTCTTGCGTTGCTGAGCCTGAGATTGAACTATAGCTGAACCTTTGCTGGAATCCCCATCCCATTTCCGCTTGTTGTCGCTGGGAGTAGCAGGAGTGACCGGAGTAGTAGCGGTAGTAGTGCTGATGGGTTCAGGCAACTTGTTCTGCTCCATCGCCTGATCCGTGAGACGGTGAGCCAGCTGTACAACCTGCTGATAAGTGGCGAGGTTTGCTGAAGTGACGTGACTCTGGATCTCTGGCACTAGACCCTTGAGGAACAGTTCGATTCGCTTGATTGGAGGGTCCACCATCGTAGGACACAATAGAGCAAGTTCATTAGATCTTTTGGTGTATGCCTCGATCTCTGACCCCTTCATCTTGAGATTGAAAAACTCGACCTCCAGTTTATGAATATCATCCCTGCTGCAATATTCTTCTTTGATCATTTCCTTAAAGTTGTTCCATGGGGTAGCGTTAGCAGCAACTAACCCCAGCATTTGCACCTGAGCTTTCCACCATGTGAGAGCTAAACCCTCTAGAGTACCGGTGGCATACTTCACCCTGCGTGCCTCAGGGCATTCACACATTTCGAATACAGTCTCGATCTTTTCAAACCAGTGGAGGAGTCCGACTGCTCCCTCCGTGCCGCTAAAAGTACTGGGACGACAGTCCATGAACGTTTTGAAAGTGCAAACAGGTGCTTGACCTGTTGTGTAAAGAATTTGGGCAAGTTTAAACACGAGAGTTGATTTAGGAATGTAGGATCTAAGGATCCTAGTGTGAGTTGTAACTGCAGGGTATACCTCCTGCTTGTGCGGCTGCAACTGCCGCAGTAACTCGTTCGTTAATGAGGGCCGTCAACTGGTCCTGGGTCATGTTGATACGTGCAGACATGATCTTCATAGTAAAGATAGCATAAGTCAGAGAGGATCGCGAATCGTGCGATGACAGAAGAGTGTGAGCATATAAGCGTTCTCAAGCAGTAACGAATAGTAATCAATGTAATCTAAGCATACCACGAGCAAAGTTCTATGTAGTTCTAGCAAGTAGGCAATAAACATAAACCTTATTACCTAGGATGTTGAGTCTTGCACGTGGAGCGAGGCGTCGTTGTGGATCGTTAAGAGCACTGTTCTGGTTATAGTCTGGTTTTAACAAAATCATTTTCCCTTTATTAAAACCGAGTTCTCTATAACCAATGGCTCTGATACCAATCTGTCACACCCCCAAAATCCACACGCGGAGTATCACCGCTTGGAGGCGTGACTGACCAGGATCAAGCCACCAATCATATTGAACATAGTAAGTATTAAATGTAAAACAACCAAACCAATATGAAAGGTGTTCAAAACATAAGTGTAAATTCAATGTTTAGCGGAAGCATAAATAAACCCAATCATAAGTAGCCATTTCAAATGTTTAAATATTGTTCATAACATCCACAAACTGTGCCCACAACGACCGTGCCTCCCGTGCAAGCTCCATAAGTACCTAAGGTCCTGCAAGGCATGTAACAGAGGATCAACAACTAGTTGAGCGAGTTCACAGTGAGTTTGTTTAGTTATAGTGTTCGTAAAGCAGTTCGTATGTTCATTAGTAACCATGTATCGTATATATCGTATCGCGGCCCTCTAGGCATGTTTGCGAAGTATAGTGGGGATTTCCCATGTTTGCTAGACTAGGTATAGTAGTATCGCGGCCCTTCCTGGCATGTTTGCGAAGATTAGAGTATATAGTTCGCGGCCCTTCTTAGGCATGTGTGCGAAGATTGTCATAATATCGCGGCCGACCCTTGGCGTGTGTGCGAAGATCGTTTAAATAAGTATAACCAGTCTAGTCTGTTCTTATCCATAATCCTTCCTCTACCGGGAATCATACATCTAAGTTCCATAAACTGAACGAATAAATAATCCAACCCATTCCCATCCTGGGAATCCCATGCCTTGGCTGTGTGAACTCACCTTGGTTTGCTCGGCAGATACACAAAAGGGTTTCTTGAACTATGAGTGGTCAACCGCGTCCGATTAGAGAATGAACAAAGATGATTCGGAAGCTAAAATCTTCGATGATAAGGGATTGCTTGCCGTCGAGTTTGAGAGAGAGAGAATGAGAGCTAGGGTTTGTAAGTTTGTGAATATTTTGCAACAAATGAGAAACAACCTCCTAAAGGTGTGTGTGTATACGTATAATGGAGTGGGCCGAACCCTCACTTGGGCCGCCCTTGATCCGAATACAAGTTGTGGCCCAATTGGCCTTGTGCGATCGAGTGGTGTGTGGTTTAGGCTCGTTCACTATACTAACATTCAATACACACATATCACATAAATATGCATTTATTCAATTAGAGTAACTCACGTAACGTTACAAGATAGGTCTAAAGTACGAGTTGTCACATAAATGCTGATCACCTCTTTGTTGGGCAGAGGTGGGTGATAGTCAGATCACAGGTCCAGAATTGGTAGTAGAGGCAACATAAAGGATTGCTCAGATACGGCAACGAATGGCGGCAGCTCGTGACCGTCAGAAAAGCTACGCTGACAAGCGCAGGAAACCACTCGAGTTCTTGGTTGGGGATCGAGTGCTACTCAAAGTCTCACTGTGGGAAGGTGTAGTTCGTTTTGGCAAACGAGGCAAGCTCAATCCGCGATATGTCAGACCATTCGAAATCATTGAGAAAATAGGCAAGGTGGCCTGCAAACTAAACCTACCAGCAGAACTCAGTGGAGTTCACATCGTTTTCCACGTGTCGAATCTGAAGAAGTGTCTGTCAGAAGAGACCCTTATAGTTCCTTTGAAGGAGCTCACTATCGACGATCAGCTGCGATTTATCGAGGAACCTGTAGAGGTTACTGACCGTGATGTTAAGATTCTCAAGCGCACTAGAATACCTCTTGTTCTAGTTCGTTGGAACTCCCGTCGTGGCCCAGAGTTCACCTGGGAAGGCGAAGACCAGATGAAACAAAAGTATCCCCAATTGTTCGAGAACAGTACAACCATTACTGAGGCTGAAGCTACTGCGGAATTTCGGGACGAAATTCCAAACCAACGGGGGGAGGATGTGACACCCTAGGAATACCAGGAAAACCATGCAACTTAACTAGCTTCCTCAGTGAGTACGTGCTAAATTTCGGGACGGAATTTCTTTCAAGTTGGGGATAATGTGACAACTCATATTTCAGAACCTATCTATGTGTTTAATGTAACGTATGTGGACCTTATGTGATTATGTAAACTTTGATGATTAATGAAATGTTCTGTGAATATGCGTTGTGCTTGTATGTATGTATTAGGGTCACACGAAATAAACCGATCGCACAACAACAACCCGAATGCACAAGCCTTTGGGCTGTGGTTCCTTAACACTCTCGGCCCACACCCTTTTGTGATTGAACCGAATGGGCAGCCCGTTAGGAGGGTTCGGCCCACTCCCTTTTGTCGCATAACTCATGAGGGGAGTGCATACTCCTCATTAGTTGTAAATCTCATAACACACACAAAACCCTAATATCTCCCTCTCTCTCTCTCTCGAACCCGACGGCGACAACACCCCTTCTCCATCGAGGATTTTCTTGATTCGGATCAACCTTTTTGTTCTACCTTCTAACCGGTAAGTGTTCTTATTATTGGTTATATGATTTGAATGAGGTTATGATTGAAGTGGTTCTACATGATAGCCTTAGGATGCTTCGTAATTGATAATAATGGAATTTAGAGTTTGTTATTCAGATCACATGTGTATGATTAGATCATGATACGAATTAGTAATCGGATAATGATAAAGATGATTAGAACCGAATGTAAGTAAGTCGGCTGTGATGTGTTTGAACTCGGATGATATGTGATGATCCTAGTGCTAGATCCGATTAAATGTTATGATAGGTTGTTTTCATGATTCGGATGTTTAATTAGGGTTCATATGAATTACACGATGATTGCTTGGTTTGATCGAGAATTTTCATGATCTAAAACTGATTGATTGTTGATTGATAACTACATAAATGGAAACCATGTAAATGATTGCAAGATTTTAGGAATAATTAAACTGATCACACAAGTCCCCTAGTCGCACAAGAGCTGAACGCACAAGCTCTTGAATCGCACAACACAATCGTACAAGTCATAGAGTGCAACTGATTAAACACTGGGTACTACACCACATTGCATGATGGCACAAGACCGTGTGGATCGCACAAGGTTGTGCCGATCGCACAAGGCTTGGGCCACACACGAACGTTAACTTATGTGAAACTTATGTGCACTACTTGAAACCAAAACCTGACTTGTATGGTAACCATGTTAGGACGTGGTTGACCACATATAGCTCAAGTAACCTTTTCGTGTATCTGTCGAGCAAACCATGGTGAGTTCACACCATTTACAAGGCATGGGATTCCCGGTGTGTTGGGAATGGGATTTGTATGACTACCCGTACTTTTATAACTACTAGACTACTTACCACCGTCCTCAGTTTGGGAAGGACACCAGTGCTAAAACCTACGTAAAACCTATGTACTATTGTCCTCGGTTTGGGAAGGGCACCAGTGTTAGAACCTACGTAAAACCTACGTACTATTGTCCTCGGTTGGGAAGGACACCAGCGCTAAACCTACGTACTCGTTACGTACTACTGTCCTCGGATGGGGAAGGGCACTTACGTAAAACTCACATAAACTCATACTTACCACTGTCCTCAGATTGGGAAGGACACCTATAGATACAATTAGTCTAGTACCATATAACATGGGAAGCCCCCACTTATTATTGCAAAGGTTTGGGAAACAAGGATACAGAGTAACGCATGGTTATGAGACAAACTTATGATTTCTGAAATGAACTCATTAGCTGAACAACCAACTGTGAACTCGCTCAACTTTGTTGTTGACTCGTTGTTACATGCCTTGCAGGTCGATAGGTATTCATGGAGCTTGCACAGGGAGACGCAGTCGTTGTGGGACATGGACAGCTGTGTGCCATGTTAAACATTTGAAACGTTTAAACTTATGATTTGGTTTTAGACATTATGCTTCCGCTTGCAACTTAAATTATGTTTTGTTTGGACACCAATTGTATTATGTTGGGTTTCATAAACTACTTACATGCTTGATCCTGGTCAGTCACGCCTCCAATTGGTGCTACTCCGCATGTGGATTTTTTTGGGGGTGTGACACAAAAAGATAAAAACCCTAGATTCCATGCAAGACAATTATTTAACATGGTGTCACAGACAGACTCCTACGAATAAATTTCGGGACAAAATTTCCTAAAGTAGGGGAGACTGTGACACCTGTGCCTCTGCGACCATCAAACAAATACCAAACCAATGAAATATTTTATTTCATACTTGGGATTTGTATAATGATGTGTATCTTTTACACATATCAATTCTTGTTCGATTTCAAGCTTTAAATCGCTTTCTGGAAGGTTATACGCGCAATGATGCGTAAATAAAACCAGTTTAATGAAACTAACACTCAGAATAGTGAAATAGGCTTAACATACCTTAAATAACCTTTACATAACTCAGAAATAAGTTTTGGAGGGTTTGGTGTGGCGAAATCAAGTTTATTCGCTTAAAGGGACTAATTTTGACAAACTGCGAAAGTATGCTGATTTGTACTGTAATGAACATTCTGGAACATAACCATAAGTTAAACATACCGTAAATATCCTTTACATAGCTTAGAAATAGGCTTTGAGGGGTTCGGTGTGCTAAAATAAACTTTTTTGGTCATTCAGGGACTAAAAGCGTCAAAAAGTGCATAAGTTTGCATTTTCGCGCATATATACATCCGGACATCCAAAAACTTTATGTAATCATTAAAATATTTTATTTTAGTGATTGGCATGATAAAATTCCATTCCTCGCGTAATTTGGATCGTTTTTCTCATTCGTTCGTGTTTCGTCGTAATTAACCGAACAACGCAACCGTACGGCCAAACTAACCGACATCCGAGATATTTTTGAGCATGTTTCATGTTCCCAATACTTTAAATTCACTTTAGATCCTTGAAATGGGATTAACGGGGTTTAAACATGTCAAAAATGCATCAAAAACCATGTTTTGCAAATTTAGGGACCAAAATTGACAATCTGCCATAGTTATCTTAGGAAGGGACCAAAATGAAAAATCTAAATTCCAGCTTGTACATGGTTTTAATGAAACTAGGGGCTCCCATGATTTCACAAAACCATGGGCACATGTGTACGGATGAGATCGAAGCTCGTTTTACGATGAACGATCTTAACGGTTGTGCAAAAACAATAAATACCCACCTTCCTCATTTGCATTCTTCACACCTTGATCTGATTTCTCTCTAAGTTGAAGTGCTTTCACTTCATACCTGAGAATAATCGGGTCAAACTTCCGTTCTTGGACCTTTTGTAAGTCCTCTTTCGTTCTTTTTCGCGTGAAAGTCAAACTGTGATTGACTTTCTGCTTTGACTAGTTTATGGTCAACATGAAGTTCTTTTGAACTTCATAACGTGAGCGTAATCACGACGGTTTTAGTCTCTTGTGACTATACCTACTGATTACCACATTATCTAGGCATAGTGGCGAGTCGTAGTTTCGGCCAAAATGCGTATTCTTGCGTATTTTGTAACCAAACTACCTTTAGGTATCAAAACCGTTTGTTTTGATACCAAACCTATTTTCAAACCTCGTTAAGCATGTTTTAACATGTTTAGCTCGTTACTTTAGGTTTAGTGCTTATGTATGGTCGTAAGGTAAGCGGTCTAAACAACCGCTTATACTTTCGAACCCGACCCGGTTGGTCGATCTTTAGGATCCGAACACACACATTAGGTGACCATAGTTGCATAGGGAATAACCCTCCGAGGTTATACCTTATGGTCACATCATTTAAGTAGTTGTATGATAGGTAGTTTATATGCCTTAGGTAAATGACCAAAATGCCCTTTTTACGCCAAAATTCATTTTAAGCATATGTAACATAATTTTTGATATCTAAACTGATTTGGAAACAATATTAGACATGCTAAGGCATATTTTACTTATCATAGGACTAGTTAGGCGGTCCGAACGCGTTTTACGCTAACGACACGTTAAAGTGCCGTAAGCTACCTTAACGAGTCGTAATGGGTCGTAAACATTTAAGTTAGGTTTCTCTTTAGAATGTAGGCTTTGTTAAACCATATTACATGAGTCCCTACACTCATTTGGTTTACGAAACCTCATTTTATCCGATCCTCCTATTTAGGTCCGTTTATTTACATATTTACCTATATTAGGTGCCGTTTGATTCCGTGATCCCTCTAGCTCTGCATGGTTGTTATTCAAGACTTCTAAGCACCCTCAAGTGAGTACATAGTCCCCTCTTTTACTGTTTTTCAAACGTTTTGGGGTGAAACACATATGCCTACTTGTTACTTTCGTGTTTTTCCATATCATATACTTGCTATGTTCATTGGTACACTATTAGTACATGATTTCAATATGTTTTGCTATGTATATTCACTTAACATGTTAGCATAATTGTTTTACATTTTGAACCATTTGTAATCGTTGGGTTTATGTGAACCATTTGTAATCGTTGGTGTTAGTGCATACATCTGTCGACTTCGTCTTGTATCGAGTCTTGTACTAGTTTGTATAGATCAGGGCACGGAAAACGAGGAAATGTGAGTTTTCAGGTAATTTCATTTGAAATGTCACAGGGTCATTTCAAACGAAATCAGCTTGTCATTTCACACAGAATTATGATGTTAATTTCGTTTGAGTGATTCCGCTTGAAAGTGATTCCGCTTGAGCATGTTCAAGCGAAATCACTATACCTATATATACCCTTGACCTGATTTCGTGTGTAATGCTTCTTGGTTCCGACACCGAAGTGCTGTCGAAGTGTCTCTGACCTGTAAACTGTTATTTGATCAATAAACAAGATAGTTAATAGTGATTCTAGTGTTATACAAGCTAAACGAAGACTGAATCAATAAATTCTGCCTCTGGTTTAGTCTAAGAACTCTTCTGATTGACTCGTTCGGTCGGTAAAATGAACCTACAAGTGGTATCAGAGCTCAGGAGGAAGAGTTCTTACCATTTAGCTTGTTTTCGCTGGAAAATTCTGATTTCTACACCTTCTTTTCAAAATTAATCAAGATTTCACGGTCAAAATGAACTGATCTTTTGATATTGTGTGTAAAATATTGTTTTAACAAACCCTTGAAAGAATCAAATCAAAATTCAGTTTAAAAGTGACAAAAATGGGCCAAACAATTAATTCAGTTTGAACGAGCCTCTGATTTCGTTTGAAAGGTTGAGGCAATTTCACATGAAATTACTGATTTCGTTTGAAAGATATCTTATTCCGTTTGAAAAACTGAGGTAATTTCACAAGAAATTACTGATTTTATTTGAGTTACATCTGATTCCGTTTGAAAAAGTAATTCCATTTGAAATTAGCATTTGATTCCGCTTGAAATTGTAATTTCGTTTGAAAGTGTGTTGTTTCACACGAAATCAGCTATTTCGTGTGAGAGTGATTCCGTTTGAGAGGTATTCCGTGTTAAAATAGGTATTTCCCTTGAAGTGCTTATTTCGTTTGATAGCAACTGATATTGTGAAACTTGTTACTGAAACATGGAAAATTTTGAAGATTTAATGGTGTATTACTATATATCTCAAGAGGAGAGTCCTATTAATATTGAAGAAAAATCAGTTTTAGAAGAATCAATTTCGAGAGAACCAGTTTCAACAAAAAAGGATTCAGAAATGATTTTAGATAAAACTGAAAAGGATTTAGATGATGTTTCAGAAAAGAATGAAGAAGATTCAGAAATTATTTCAGAAAGAGCTCCAGTTTTTTATCATTCATACTCATCTGATGAAGAGAGTGATGATGATAGTAAAGAAATTGAAAAAATTGAATTTTATAAAAAGTTATTTTCATCTGAAATGTTTAATGAATCCTTTGCAGAACAAATTGAAAAGCTCAAGAATAAACTTGCTGTGAAAAAGAAGAATCATGAAGCAGCAAATGTGGAAGAAAGTGTAAAATCTAAGAATAAACAGGTTGACAGTGTTCATCTAGAAACATCTGAACAAGATGAAACAACTGTGTTGTCAAAGAAAGGTGAAGTCAAACCTGAAGAAAGAATTCAAGTGATAAAAGAACAGGTTGAAGAAATTCTAGCTTTCAAGATGAAGAAGAAAGCTGATGGTGATAAGATGCCCGGGAAATGTTCAAAATGTGACATATCTGAAGCAGAAAATGTCGAACTCTTAAAAGAAGTGGAGAGTTTGACATTGGAAAACAAAATTTTGAAACAAAAAGAAAAAGATTTTCAAAGTAAAATAATGATTTTAGAAGATGAAAAATATGTTATTTTTAAAAATAATATTGAAAAACAGATTGCAATAAATTCTCATTTCCAGAAAATCATTCGGCTTGAAAATGAAGCTGAAGTTGATAAAAATAATATCAAGGAGTTAGAGAAGAAGTTGAAAGGTTTTGAGACTTCGTCATCAGTATCAGATTATTTTTGTCCAAAACCGATCAATTCAATACCAATAGGTGACAATGTCACAAATTTTGACAATGTTAAAATTGAAGATTGTGATGATAAAACTGATGACGAAAATGAGGAAAAGAAATTGTTTCTGAAATTAAAAGAAAAATTTCAAGAAACTGTTCTACAGTCTACTGAAAAAGGCGAATGCTCAAGGAAAAAACCTTTGAAGAAGAATGTGGAACCAAAACAAAAGGGTAAAAATTAGAAAAGTTTTCAAAAAGAAAATAAAAGGTCATCTGTTCAATCATCCAATCGTGATAAAAAAATCACAAGAATTTGAAAATCAAAACTCAAAAACAGTTGGTAATAAGTGGTGCAGGTTTGACCAAAGTGCTCAAATGCCAAATCAAGTTTTCAAGAGGAGTGATGATCACCACAAAGCCAATCAATGTTATGATCTGAGTATGTAGTTTGATAGTAGTAAATGGTATGATAATAGAGTGTGTTACACTTGTGGTTGTCAAAGACACATTGCTGTTAACTGCCAAAGTGGGAGTTTTGAGACGAGAAGATGCTTTGAATGTCATATCAATGGACATATTGCCAGAGAATGCCCAATGAGATCAAAGAGAAGATCGAGGGCTGAATCTCAGAAAATGGCAAAGAAACCAGTTAAAGTCGAAGAAGCCCAAAGAACAGAAAGTTCTAGAAAAGAAAGTAAAGCTTTCACAAGGGCAGAAAGACAGACTGAGGAAGAAAAGGAAGAAAATGAGAGAGTATCTGGAAAAAAAATTTGTCCTCGGATAAAACAGGAAAATCCGATAGTAGTTCTGATAAATCGTCTTGCTCACCAAAGAATGACAAATCAAGCAAAACGAATTCATCAGATACAAATCTGAGGATGAAAGGGATTTTAAAGAAAGAAAAAGTGGTTAATCAAGAGATTAACAAATCAAAGAAAGTGAAATTTTCACTTTCTGGCGATGAGTTTGTTTCTTTGGAAACAAAGGAGTCATGTTTTGGCAATGAATCTGACCTATCAAAGTCAGACAAGCCACATTCAGGCAATGAATTTGTTTCTTCGGAAACAAAGGAGCCATGTTCAGGCAATGAATCTGGTTCGCCAAAGCCAGAAGAGCCATCTGTTGAGGTAAAAAGTGATAATTCCGTTAAGACAATCGATGATGCAAGTTTTCTATCATTGTCAAACGGAAATTTAAAACAAAAGATTGAAAAGAAACCGAGTGACGATCACTCAAAAACACGCAAGGTTTGTCAGGCTTGGGTGGATCTGTTTAAATGAAAAACCTGACTTGCCGGAGCTCCCAGGTTGGTAAGAGTGGAGCAGTAATCATCATCTTTCTTGAGAAATTCACAATCGTGATATTTCGTCTTACAAGGGGTAAATCAGGGACATTAAGTTATACTTGATTTTCTACAAGTGATAGTTTTGTGAAAATCGGGAAATGTTAAATTCATACATGAGATTGAAATAACAATGTGATGATACCCCTAAACCTACAAGTGGTTTGAGAAATCAACAAAACTAATTTTTCCGGAAAAACCATTTTGATTAAAACAAACTTAAGTGTTTTGAAATCATAATGGGAAAATAGTTTGTTGTAAGGGGTAGTTCTGATTGTTTATGCCAAATGGATGGTGAATTGAAGCCATTCGATATCATGTTGTCACTTTATTTTATACAGTTTGTTTTCAAATTTTCTCAGAAAATCAAAATTGAAACGTATTTTGATTTTAGGGGGAGTAATAAAATTTTTAGAAATTTTGAAAATTTGAAAAATGTCAAAAACATTAAAAAAAGAAAAAATGCGTTTTGTTGTGAATAAGAGGAAATGATAGAAAATCAGTGGACTATTACAGCATGCTAAAGAAATGAAATGTCAAATGTGATAAATGGTCTCACTAAAGATGTGACGATAGGCTCAGCTAGATTAGTAGAATTGCGATAACGATACAAACTTAAAAGAAAAAGCCTAGTTCTAGTGGGAAACACGGTCGAATGCATAGTTCTTAGTTTTGTCCTTCTTGATTGTGTGCCTACTTAGTAATCGCTAAATGCAAAGAGCATAAAAACTAGTTAAATTTGTGAACTTTCACAATTTTACTGAAAAATCACTGTGATTGTGCATTTTTTTTGCGAAGACTTAAACTTTTTTATTTCTTTATTTTGTTTAAGCATTGGGCATCCTCTGCGCACACGTGAGTATCGAACTGGATGTTATTGCCTAAACGTTCTACTTTATTTTCTTTGGTGTTTCGTTTAAGCTTTGAATCACCTCGGCGTATACGGGAGTATCGAACTGGTGATTAAAGCCTAAACAATTTCAACTTGTTTTTATATTTTCTTATTTTGTTTAAACATTGGACTTTCTCTGCGTATACAAAAGTATCGACCTGATTGTTAATGTTTAAACATTCTGAGTTGTTTTCGCACTAATCACAGTTGATAAAAGTTTAAAGGCATTACTTGAGTTAGTGTATTGCATGATGAGGGGATATGCTGAGATCGTGGGGCCCATAAGATTTTAGTGCAAAATTAATATAACTTAACGTATCTGTAAGAATTTCGAAATTTTTTAGATTGAGTTTAAGTGGACAATAATATCGTCAATCTATGTGAATCGTTTAGAACTGAAAATGTTTAAAGCTTAAAGGTGCTAGTGATTGGTCACATAAACTGATATGATCCTCTTACACAAACTCACAAAAATATTGTTTTGTAAATATTTCTTTACTGCATTTCATTTTTAAATAAAAGTTCCAAAAATATTTTAGTGTGTTTTAGCATAAATTTTTGAAAAATTCAAAAAGATTTTCGACAACTGATGTTGAAGAGCTGAATTTCAAAATTTCAATTGCTGAACATGATGAACAGGGTTGGGAGTGTGTGTTTAAATGAAAAAATTTGTTTTGAGAAAGAAAGTTTGATTAGTTAATCAAGATCATTAAGTTGAACTTGATGTAACTATTGTAAAAACTTATGTGGTTGTGAAATAGTTTGTGCAGGAAATGTTGAATAAAGCAAAGTTTCGATTCCTGGTGTTGAATTCCAGGCTTTCGTTACTATGCTACAAGATAAAGAATTCCAGACTGCGATCCCAGCTGAGTGAAAGGGGGAGTCTGAAGACAAAGAAGCTAAGTTCCTGATCCTGTTGCTATGGAAAGCCAGGAGAAGTTCCTGAAGTTGAGAAGACTGATAAAGACTGAAGGTTTGACAACCGAAGACTCGACACTGAAGACTCGTCAACATCTGAGGGGGAGTCTGTTAGTGCATACGTCTATCGACTTCGTCTTGTATCGAGTCTTGTACAAGTTTGTATAGATCAGGGCATGGAAAACGGGAAATGTGAGTTTTTAGGTAATTTCGTTTGAAATGTCACAGGGTCATTTCAAACGAAATCAGCTTGTCATTTCACACGGAATTATGATGTTAATTTCGTTTGAGTGATTCCGCTTGAAAGTGATTCCGCTTGAGCATGTTCAAGCCAAATCACTATGCCTATATATACCCTTGACCTGATTTCGTTTGTAATGCTTCTTGGTTCTGACGCCGAAGTGCTGCCGAAGTGTCTCTGGCCTGTAAACTGTTATTTGATCAATAAACAAGACAGTTAATAGTGATTCTAGTGTTATACAAGCTAAACGAAGACTGAATCAATGAATTCCGCCTCTGGTTTAGTCTAAGAACTCTTCTGATTGACTCGTTCGGTCAGTAAAACGATCCTACAGTTGGATTTATGTGAGCCATTTGCAACTGTTTGAGCCATTGGGTTAGGGAAGTGATTAGGTAACGGGGCGGCTGTAATGTGTTAAAAGCATGGTGGATACCCCGCTGGTACTTCCTATATATAAGTGCATTTAACACATTATATATCGTTGCGTTATCTAGATCACTTGGGTAAACGATCTTGAAACGATGTCACACAATTATGTTGTCTGAATAATATAAACCGTACTAGTTTTATTAACGAGTTTCTACGAGATGTTTTACAATTTGATTTAATAAAACAAATGTTTTGGAGTTAAGAATCATGGCTACGATATTTTATAAATTATAACCAACTTGATTTGAGTTGGTTAATTATGTCGCAATACTATACTTTTCAAAACAAGGTTTTTATCTAAGTATTGCAACATGTAAAACGAGCCATGAATCTGACACTCATATAAAACCTATGTTCTCGCCGGCATTTTTATGCTGACGTATTTTCACATGTGTTTCAGGTACCATAGTTGATGATGTTTGATGGTGATTGATGATGATTTTGGTGTACGCTCACATAGGAATGGACGAGGCCTTAGTGACTTAATAACAATGAAAGTCTATTTGTTCATGTTTTGTTTCTAATTCCAATGTAATATAATAAATATAATTCAATAAAACGAAATTGTTTAATCCATGGTTGTGAAACAATGATTCTGTTACAACACTCCCCGACGTTTCTGCCACATTTTGTTGTTTTACGTGGTTGGGGTGTGATAGTAACGGGTCTAGTGGGATATTCATGGGGTAGCCCCCACGGCTGGGAGCCAGAGTAAAAAGAAAGTAATAACCATGTTTTTAAACTATGGGGTAACCCCCACGGCAAGTAAGCCAGCTAAAAGAAACCTATGTTTTTGAAACAACATAAAATGAACACTCAATGGTGAACTCGCTCAACTTTGTTGTTGATTCGTTACTATATGCCTTACAGGTCATTAGGTGCCTAGATGGAGCTTGCATAGGAGGACGAGGTCGTTGTGGGACATGGACTGTTGCGTTCCATGTTAACTATTATGAACTTATAACTTATGTTTTGGTTTTAAACTTTATGCTTCCGCTGATAACTAGAACTTAGTTAATTTGTTTTAGACACCAATTATATTGTTAGTTGGTTTTACATCTACTTTAATACATTGTTCAATATGATTGGTGGCTTAATCCTGGTCACGTTACGCCTCCCGTGGTGATACTCCGCATGTGGAATTTGGGGGTGTGACAGATTGGTATCAGAGCCATTGGTTATAGTGAACTTGGTTTTAAAAAGGGAAAATATTTTTGACAAAACCAGACTATAACCTGTACAGGCTCAACAATCCACAACGACGCTTCGCTCCACGTGCAAGGCTCAACACTACTTGGTAATATGGTTTATGTTTGTATTGCCTGCTTGTTAGTTTAAGTAGTGCATTGTTCATGGTATGCTTAGTTGACCTTACAACTGTTGCTTGAAAACATGTGTGCTTACTCTCTTCTGTCATCCCATACTTACGCATTTTCGCGAAACTTTTCTCACTTGTGTTTACCTCAGCGTGAAGATCATGAGTGGATGTCTCAACTTGACTCAAGCCCAGCTGACGACTATAATAAACGAATGAGTTGCTGAGGCACTCGCAGCAGCCTAAACAGGAGGTATAACCTGCCATTTCGACCTATCCTAGGATGTTTAGATCCTACTCTCGTGAACCAACTCTCGTGCTTAACCTTGTGTTTTTTTTCTCGCGCGACAAGTCAGCATGCTCAACCTCCCGTATGTACGTTCAAGACCTTTATGGACTCTCGACCTAGTACCTTCAGTGGTACAGAAGGAGACGTAGGTCTCCTCCACTGGTTCGAGAAGATCGAATCTGTTTTCGAAATGTGTGAATGCCCTGTTGCTAGTAGAGTTAAATTTGCTACAGGAACTCTTGAAGGTGGTGCACTCACTTGATGGAACGCATAGGTTCAAATGCTAGGGTTGGCAGCTGCTAATGCCACCCCATGGAATGACTTTAAAGATCTGATCAAAGAGGAGTATTGTCATCATGATGACATTCACAAGCTAGAAGTGGAGTTCTACAATTTGAAGGTGACAGGGTCTGAAATTGAGGCGTATACGAAGAGATCGAATGAATTAGCGACTTTGTGTCCTACCATGGTGGATCCTCCTTGCAAACGTATCGAACTATACGTCAAGGGTTTAGTGCCAGAGATTCAGATTATGGTGATTTAAGCTAACCTTCTCACGATTCAGCAGGTCATACGATTATCCCACCGTCTCACTGATCAGGCAGTTGAGCAGAATAGACTGCCAAAGCGTATTAGTGCTACCACTACTTCTGATGCTACTAGTGACAACAAGCGCAAATGGGATGGAAATTCAAGCAAGAGTTCAACTTCTGTTCAGTCTCAGTCTCAGCAGCGAAGGACTGATGACTACAAGAGCCCTAGTCAACAAACTTCTGGAAACCAAGGTCAGGGTGGGTACAAGGGAAGTCACCCTAAGTGCAATCAATGTAATTTGCACCACAGCGGGTTGTGTAGCAAGGGCAACTATCAGAGATGTAGCGAACTAGGCCATGCAGCCAAAGATTGTAGGAGTCTTTATCCTACGAATCAGAGGTTACAACAACAACAGCATACCCCACATAATCAGCTCCAGCAGCAGCAGCAACAACAGGGTAACAACAAAGGATGTTTTCAGTGTGGTGCTGAGGGCCACTTCAAAAGAGACTGCCACCAGCTGAACCAGAATCAGAATAACAACAACAACCAGGGAATGGAAACAATAGGGATAACAATGATGGCAATGGTGTCAAGGGATGTGCATTTGTGATTGGTCAGGGTGATGCGAGGAACGATCCCAACGTCGTGACGGGTAAGTTCCTATTGGATGATTTCTTTGTTTCTCTCTTATTCGATTCGGGTGCCGATACTAGTTATGTTCCTTAGAAGTTAGTCAGATGCTTAAGCGTACCCCAATTCCCTTAAACACCAAGCATGTTGTAGAACTAGCGAACTGTAAAAGTCTTGAGGCCACACACACAGTTAAGGGTTGTAATCTCTCACTCGCTGGTCGGACCTTCTCTATCGACCTTATCCCCATCGTTCTTGGTAGCTTCGACGTCGTCATTGGGATCCATTTTTTATCTCAACATTGAACAGAGATTATTTGCAAGGAGAAAATTATCCGCATTCCTCGTTCTGGTAAGGAACCTCTCGTAATTCGTGGCGACAAGAGTGGTGCTGTTGTGGGCATCATCTCTTTCCTTAAGGCCCAGAAGTGTTTGCGAAAGGGGCACACTATTATTCTAGATCTCGTTACTGACACCTCAACGAAGGAAAAGAAGATAGAAGATATTCCGATCGTACATGACTTTCCTGAGGAATTACCTGGTCTTCCACCTCATCGTCAAGTCGAGTTTCAAATCGAGCTAGCTCCTGGAGCAGCGCCAATAGCTCGTGCACCTTATCGTTTAGCCCCATCAGAATTGGAATAACTATCCGCACAACTACAAGAGCTTTTGGATAAGGGTTTCATTCGTCCAAGCTCTTTGTCCTGGGGAGCTCCAGTTTTGTTTGTGAAGAAGAAAGACGGTACCTTTCGAATGTGCATCGACTATCGCGAACTCAACAAGGTGACCGTGAAGAATCGTTATCCTCTTCCTAGTATAGATGATCTGTTCAACCAGTTGCAAGGGTCGAGCTTCTACTCTAAGATTAATCTGAGATCGGGCTATCATCAACTGAGAGTCCGAGATGAGGACATCTCTAAGACAGCATTCAAGACTCGTTACGGACACTATGAGTTTCTGGTCATGCCTTTTGGGGAGACAAACGCACCTGCGGTCTTCACGGATCTTATGAACCGAGTATGCAAACCTTACTTGGATAAGTTCGTTATTGTGTTCATCGACGACATTCTGATCTATTCCAAGAGTCGAGAGGAACACGAGCATCATCTGCGACTCATTTTGGAACTTCTTTGAACAGAACAACTTTATACTAAGTTTTTGAAATGCGACTTTTGGCTTCGTGAAGTCCATTTCCTAGGCCACGTGGTTAATAAGGATGGGATTCACGTTGATCCATCCAAGGTTGACTCGATCAAGAGTTGGCCTGCACCTCGAATACCAACTGAAATCCACTAATTCTTAGGTTTGGTCGGTTACTACAGAAGGTTTATCAAGGATTTCTCAAAGATTGCACAGCCTCTTACTGTTCTTACTCAGAAGTGTAGGATTGAAGGTTCAACCTAACGAGTCGATCAGAAGAGTTCTAGACCAAACCAAAGGCGGAATTCAATGATTTGGACATCTTTACAGCTTCTTTAACACGTAGAATCAATTTAACTGTCGATTGTATTGATTTGATAGTGTTTACAGATCGTTCGACACTCGGCAGCACTTCGTCTCCGGAATCAGATTGTTACAAATGAAGACCTAGACTCACATATATATAGGAATCGCCAGACCGCATGAACCAGCCTCACCAGTCCGTGCGACCTGGTCAGATCGTACGAGCTGGATTAGCCAGCTCGTGCAACCTGGTCAATCATCCCCAAACTCCTATTTTCTAGTCTAATGAGCTCCGGTCTACACAATCTATATACATGACTCGATACAAGATGAAGTCAACAGACATATGCACTAACAGACTCCCCCTTGGATGTTGACGAGACTTCTGTGTATTGAGTCATCAGTCTTGATCGGTCTTCTCGCTCTTTCCAAAGTATCTTTCTCTGTAAGCATCCTTCAATCTTTATCTTTCAATCTCTCTTGATCAGATCTCTCGATTCTTAAACTCATCAGCATTAGCAGCTTCTATCTCGAGCGCTGTTCTAGAATAGCAGTCTGGCTCTATAACATTCAGACTCCTTACTCTGAAATCTTCCAATTAGCAGACTACCCTTTGCTAACAGACTCCCCCTTAAGTTGTTCCGGGATCGCAATCTGACATATCACTCATTCTAAGATCGTGTCCTGGCTCAAACTCTGCTTAGGCTTAGACACGGGGATCTGGCTCTATAGCTTTCACAGGTTCAGGAACATCTCCTGGCTCTCCGTAGCAAACAGATCAGGAACCTGGTAACCTGCACAATTCTCTACCCAAAAGTAAATTTCACAATTGTTAAAATTTAACAAATTTAGAAACCACTTGTAGATATCATTCAACATCAACAATAGTTATATCAAGTTCAAATTAATGACCTTCATTAACTAACAGTAAAATCAGCCTCAAAACATCACTTGTAAGATTATCTTAAAACATTTCTCAAATTATCTCATACTCTAACTTCATTTTTCATTTCAAACACACTCTCCCAACCCACTGTCGTTCATCATGTTTAGCACTTAGAATTTTGAAAATCAGCTTTTCAACATCAGTTGTCGAAAATAAGATGAAATAAAATCTTTTTGATTTTTCAAAATTTTATGCTAAAACACACTGAAAATCTTTTTTTTTTTTGGGAAATAAACTATATACAGACATATTTTTGTGAGTTTGTGTAAGAGGATCATACCAGTTTTTGAGGCAAATCACTAACACCGTTGATCTTGATTTAACTTTAAGTTTTAAACAAATTCACTTCTGATTGTCAATATTGTTGTTCACTTAAACCTCTACACAAGTTTCAATTGATTCAAGATACGAGATTAGATGTATTAGAACTAACTTATTAGCGTGTCCCACCTCAGAATATACTCATGTATCAAGATTCCCTGAATTTCATCTTACAGGTGAATATAGCTAACTGATATCTGTAAAGGGTTTATATTTAGCAAGAGACCCTGAGAGCTCAGGTTAGTACCACCGTACAGACAAAGAGATGAGGGCTCGGCTTAGGTGGTGTTCCTTTAGGAATCTTTTACTGCTATTGTCATTCTTTCGATAGTATTCAATTTTGAGCAGTTTATTGGGGGATCAAATGCAATGAAGCATTGATTTAGCAGAAAGTATTATGCGGGTTCAAGGCTATTGCTCCCGCAAAATCAGATGAACCGGCATAATACCCCAGATATCTGTTTTCTATAAAGACCTCGTATCTCAGAATCCGGCAATCTCTCAAACAAAATTTCGGAGTACTAAGTCCATATATCCGAGAGATGTTACCCACTAGAATAAGCAGTTATTCGTCATGTTTATATCTCGAACTCAATCTACTAATCGTGTGAAGTCTACTGGCACATCATCACTGAGACTTGTTTAAAAACATTTTTCTTTACATTTCTTTAGCATGTTGTGATAGTCCACTGATATACTATCATTTCCTCTTTTTCACAACAAAACTCATTTTTTATTTTTTTATGTTTTTGTATTTTTTATTTTATCATGTTTTTTGATTTTTCAAATTTTCAAAATTTTAATTTTTTACTCCCCCTAAAATCAAAAATATGTTTCAATTTTTGATTTTTCGGGAAAATTTGAAAATAAAAGCAATAAACTGTACAAATATACAAATAAAATGACAAACTGATGTGAATTGCTTCCATTCTCCATTCTCTTGGCTTAAACAATCAGAACTCCCCTTGACAACAAACTATTTTCCCATTATGATTTCAAAACACTTATGTTTGTTTAAATCAAAATGGTTTTTCCGAAAAATTAGTTTTGTTGATTTCACACATCATGCGGATTCATTCATCACTTTGTTCTTTCAACCACTTGTAAAAACTATCACTCGTAGGTTTTTCATAGAAACTTTTTTCAAGAATGATGCCGATTCATGCTCCACGATTACCAACTTGGGAGCTCCGGCAAGTCAGGATTTTACTTTTTAAACAATCTCACCCATGCCTGATCAATCATGGGTGAACCATAATCATTTGGTTTAACAACTTTCGATTCATAAAATTCTTTCACTCCCTTCACCTTCCCATCAGCCATCTTACCAAAAATATGTAGCACTTTACCATTAAATACTTTTTCAGCATCAAATTCTTTCTAATCAGAGAAGAATTGATCTGAAATCTCAATCTTACCAATTTTTTATTTCAAGTTTTCGTTTGACAATGGTGGAAAATTTTCATCATCCATTGTCGGAACGGAATTCTCATCATTTAGCACAAGAGGTGGCTCCTCTGACTTTGACGAATCAGATTCATTGCCAGGAACAACCTCTGATTTCTTAACAACCCATTTATGTTTGTTTAAATTGGCTCTTCTTTTGTAAAAATGTTTCGAACTTTCACCAACTTCGAAAGTCAAATTTTTTAACTCCTTAATTTTTTCTATTGTTTGTTCCTTTTTATCAACACATTTTTCTTTCAATTTAGAGTTAGAAGAAACTCCCTGTTTTGTGTTGGTGGGCTTTGGGAAATTCCAAGCAATATGTCCAACCTCTCGGCATCTGTAACAGGTTCTTCTTTCAACTCTCGGTTCAGATTCCTTCAACATATTCTTTTGCTTTTTGGCAAGAAACTCTTTGTTTGACTGTTTCCGGAAAGGTTTCTCATTCTTCTCTTCAGAACTTGCACCTGAAACAAATTTAGTTTTTGGTTTAACTTCTTTATAATTTTTATGATTTTCTTGTGGAATAAAACCAAATCCTTTCTTTTTGAAATTACTGTTATGGTTTGGTTTCTTTCGATAACCCGAACCAGAACTGTAACCCTTTTTCTTGTTCAATCTTTGTTGAACTCTTGAAGTGTACTTTTTAGGTTTTTCAGTAAGATTTACATCTTTTATTTCGGAAATATTAATTTCTGTTAATTTGAAGACCTTGTTAATCATTTTAATTTTAACACCTCTTATTGGAAGTTCTTCATCAGAATATAATTTGTCAGAGTCATTCAAAGTATATGCTACTTTGAATGTTTCGTCATTCAAATTATTTTTTGATATCAGAAAATCTTTATTGTAAACCCTTTTGACCGGTGAAATCGAACTTTTGTCTGATGAACTCGAATTTTCAGAATTAGACTCTGACTTTGACTCTTCATCTTTCTCCAACACCTGATCGACCACTTTCTTAATTAACTCGGACTCATGATCAGTGTCAGACGCTGTGAAGGTGACATCAATATCATCTGGTAATCCATCGATAGACTTGGATTTCAGATTCAGATTGAGTTCTTCAGCCACCTTTTCAAAGTGTCGGGGGGTATAGCCATCCCACATTGGATTTGGTACTCTTTTATAATTAAAACCATTTTTCTTACAAGAATTTTCTTCAATAACATACTCTGAACTTTGATAACTTCGAAGTAAAGTATTCACTCTTTCTGTTTCAATCGTCACCGCTGCCAATTCTTGTTTCAGCCCAGCAATAATCTCGATATATTTGTTGATTGCAGTTTGCTTTTGAAGAACTACTGCTTTCAGAAGATTCTTCATCTTGATATCCTCATCACTAGCTCCTTTGTACCAATTGACTTTGCTACTTTAGAGATCATATGATTCCTTTATGCTTCTCACATTATGCAATAAGTTCTCTTTGAGCTTCTCCAAATCAGCATACTTTGTATCTTTCTTGGTACAATCTTTGCAGGGTTCTAAACACTTAGCACAAGATTTTTCAACCTCTACAATCTTTTCAACTTCAACAATTTTTTTAACTTCAACTATTTTTTCAACTTCAACTATTTTTTCAACTTCAACTATTTTTTCAACTTCAACTATTTTTTCAACTTCAACTATTTTTTCAACTATTTTCTCCACCACCTTTTCATTCACAAACGGTTCTTTCTCAACTTCTATCTTCACTTCATTCTCTTCAACCTCGACCTTCTCTGTCGGTTTTTCTTATACTTTTGCCTTATCAGCTTCTATCTTAACTTCAGTCTTTCCTTCAGCAACCCTTCTTACTTCCATTTCTCTCTTCAGTCTAGCAGCCCTTTCCTCTTTCAATATCTCTATTTTATCTGCAAAAAACAAATCAAAACTATAAGGATCCAATTGTTTTCTAGCTTTATTAATATACTCTTCCTCATCATCAGTGTCTTCATCACTTCCTAAAGACTTAAAAATCGGTTGTCTTCTAGGACTGTTCTTAGATTTGATTGATTCCTCTTCCGAGGTTGAATCATCAAAGATTCAAGCAATAAATGCTTTAGAAACTGAAGGTCTAGAAGGATCATAATCATCCCAATTGAAATCTTTCAGAATCCTTTCATCTTCTTGGTCTACCAGACCAAAACAAGCTTTACCCTTTGATTCTTCAATCGGAATAGTACGTGAGTGTGAAAATTGTTGTTGATATGGTTGTTGAGCAACCTGATGATAAATTGCTTTTCTATGATAATCGTTGTTTCTGAAAGGATCTTGTCTTCCGGTTGCTTCTCTGTTTATACACTCTCATTTAAAATGTCCTTTTTCTCGGCAACGAAAACAAGTAACATTCGATTTGTCAAAACCTACCTGAGATGTTGCAGCTTCACGAAGATCATCTCTTCCGGTGATTTGTTGAACTTTTCTGCTCTTCTCAAAACGCTAGTTAAACACCACTTGATGTCCATCAACTCAAGTTCTTCAGAATCAATCAGATTATAATCCTCTTTTGTAAGCATCGGATTTCCGATTCGTCCAGCAATTAAGCTTTCATATGATTCTAACACAGTGACAAGAGATGCCATGTGTTGCTTCGCAATATCTGGAGAAAAATTTAGACCATTTTGAATATGTAATGCAACATTGCATTGCAATACTTGACCGGTAAAATTTGTTGAACTTTGTTGTTGAGAACTCGGTGTCGAGAAATTTGGTTCAAAACTTGAATAAGACGAAGAATATCCACTGCTCTGATTTGTATTGCTTGCATTTGTTCCGGAAGAATTTTCAGCACTGAACGCAGTTTGAATCTTCGGACAAGGAGTAGTCTCAATCTTGTTTTCTCTGTAGTATAGACTAACATCCTGTTGAGCACCTGGACTTCTCATTGTAGCAGTTTTTTGAATTGATAGCTCATGTTCTTCCAACTTCTGGATAAACATACTCAAATTCATATCTTCAAATTGTCGGTTTTGCTTTAAAATCAATAGATATATTCCCTATTCATTCTGTGGTAGCGCATCGGCTAGCTTATCAACCGATTCTTCATCTTCTTTCTTGATTTCCAATCTTTTCATCTCCATGACTAGATGACAATATCTCTCAACAAGCTTCCTAGTCGTCTCACCTTCAAAAGCTGTATACATATCAAACGATTTCTTTAGTAATGCTCGTTTATTTTTAATCATATCGGCACTACCCTTAAACTATTTAATCAACGCTCTCCAGATTGATCTAGCAGTTCCCTCATGTTGAAGCAAAACAAAAATATCTTCTTCTACTGCTTGTTGAAGAATGCTAATCATCATTTTTTCACTGGTGTATCTTAATTTTTCATCCGGTAAAAATTGACTTAATTGTTTTTCTTTTCCAAGTACATCTTTCGGTAAAGTATAATCTTTCTCTAAAGACACACATGCATCAAACTTGTTCGCTTGTACCTAGTTTTCAAAACGGTCTTGCCACCCTTTAAAGTCCTCAATGTACATAAGCTTTGGAGGCTTTTGGAAAGTTCCCGTTTCATTCTCGATACCGACAGTTTCGGCAACGGTAACAGGAGTAACCGGGGCAGTAGCAAATGCATTATAAAATTCGTTGTCCATGTTGTGGTATGAAAAATTTCACAAACTATAGATTTCAAACAGTCTGGAATGTCACGCGAGCTGGAAATCCTCAAACCGTATGAACTGAAATCACTCCAAACGATCTAGATACTTTCAAGCGGTCTGGGTCACACCGTTTGACAATTTCAAACGAGCTGGAAAATTTTCAAACGACCTGGTAAAACTGATTCATCTCGTGCGATCTGAAGTAAATATTCAAACGGCCTAGTATAATAAAATCTCCTCGTGCGGTCTGAAACAACAAACTCAAATGAGCTGATAAAGTCGCACGCGATCTGGAGATGTTTCACACGATCTGAGCAGAATTCAAGCGACTTGGACAAAATTTCAAACGACCTGAAGATTTTTCGAATGATCTGAAGGGATTTTCATGCGATTTGGACTGAGATTCACTCCGTTTGAAACTTTGGTTTGAATTCTTCATTTTGCCAAATTTGATCAGTTTTTAGTTTGAATTTACGGTTAAATTTGTTCCCAGATTGTTCAAAACGGTGTTTTACGTGTTATTTGTCAAGATCATATCATTTTAGCCGTGGAATCTCGGTAAATTTGTTGAAAAAGTGTAGAAAAATGAGTAGAAATGAGTTTTATCTGTGAAAAACAAGTTGTATGGTAAGAACTCTTCCTCCTGAGCTCTGATACCACTTGTAGGATTGAAGGTTCGACCTAACGAGTCGATCAGAAGAGTTCTAGACCAAACCAAAGGCGGAATTCAATGATTTGGACATGTTTGCAGCTTGTTTAACACGTAGAATCAATTTAACTGTCGATTGTATTGATTTGATAGTGTTTACAGATCGTTCGACACTTCGGCAGCACTTCGTCTCCAGAATCAGATTGTTACAAATGAACACCCGGACTCACCTATATATAGGAATCGCCAGACCGCAGCCAGCTCGTGCGACCTGGTCAATAATCCCTAAACTCCTATTTTCTAGTCTAATGAGCTCCGGTCTACACAATCTATATACATGACTCGATACAAGACGAAGTCAACAGACATATGCACTAACAAGAAGGGTGTCACCTACCGTTGGGGTGATGCTCAGGAATCCGCATTTCAGCAGCTGAAGTAGAAGCTTTGTAGCGCACCTATTCTCTCATTGCCTGAAGGCACAGACGATTTTGTGGTTTATTGTGACGCGTCAATCCAAGGACTTGGTTGTGTGTTGATGCAACGTGAGAAAGTCATTGCTTACGCATCACGCCAACTTAAAGTTCACGAAAAGAACTATACTACTCACGACTTGGAGTTGGGAGCAGTGGTGTTTGCTCTTAAGATATGGAGACATTACTTGTACGGTACCAAGTGCACCATTTACACCGATCACAAGTGTCTCCAGCATATCTTTGATCAGAAGGAGTTGAACATGTGACAGCATCGGTGGGTCGAACTCCTTAACGACTATGAATGCGCAATCAAGTACCATCCAGGCAAAGCCAATGTTGTGGCAGATGCCCTCAGTCATAAAGAAACCAAACCTAAGCGTGTACGTGCGTTACAGCTTACTATTCACTCTAGTCTTCCCGCCCAAATTCGTGATGCTCAGGTCGAAGCATTGAAAGAAGAGAACATCAAGGCTGAGTCCCTGCGAGGATTGGAAAAATGGTTAGAACTAAAGGAAGACGGTGCTTGCTACTTAGCGGGGCGCATCTGGGTTCCATTTCATGGTAATCTGCATGAGCTTGTGATGGATGAAGCACACAAGTCTCGTTACTCAGTGCATCCTGGTTCTGATAAGATGTACCAAGATCTCAAAGCTACGTACTGGTGGCCCCACATGAATGCTAACATAGCGACCTATGTTAGTAAATGTCTGACATGTGCTAGGGTCAAGGTCGAATACAAGAAGCCATCAGGCCTACTGCAACAACCAGAGATCCCGACATGGAAATGGGAGCAAATTTCCATGGACTTCGTTACTGGCTTACCTAGATCTCAATGAGGAAACGATACCATTTGGGTGATAGTGGATCGACTGACAAAGTCTGCACACTTCCTGGCTATCAAGGAAACGGATAAATTCTCTACTCTAGCAGACATCTACTTGAAGGAAGTAGTCTCGAGGCATAGGGTGCCAACTTCCATCATTTTTATTGTGATCCATGTTTTACCTCTTAATTGTGGCAAGCGATGCACAAATCCTTTGGCTCGCGTCTATACATGAGCACAGCATATCATCGACAGATGGATGGGCAGACTGAATGCACCATCCAAACTCTTGAAGACATGCTTCGAGCATGTGTAATCGACTTTGGTAACGGCTGGGAAAGGCACCTACCTTTGGTATAATTTTCGTATAACAATAGTTACCACACTAGCATCCAGGCTGCTCCGTTCGAGGCCTTGTATGGATGGAAATGTCGATCACCCTTATGCTGGGCAAAAGTTGGTGACAGCCAAATCACTGGCCCAGAACTCGTCATCGACATGACGGAAAAGATTGCCCAAATACGACAACGAATGGCGGCAGCTCGTGACCGTCAGAAAAGCTATGCTGATAAGTGCATAAAACCGCTCGAATTCCAGGTTGGGGATCGAGTGCTACTTAAAGTCTCACCTTGGAAAAGTGTGGTTCGCTTTGGCAAGTGAGGCAAGCTAAATCCGCGTTATGTCGGACCTTTCGAAATCACTGAGAAAATCGGCAAGTGGCGTATAGATTGAATCTACCCGAAGAACTCAGTGGAGTTCACAACGTATTCCATGTATCAATTCTGAAGAAGTGTCTATCAGATGAGACCCTCATAGTTCCTCTCAAGGAACTCACTATCGATGATCAATTGCGATTCGTCGAGGAACCAATAGAGATTACGGACCGAGAAGTTAAGGTTCTAAAACGTACTAGGATGCCCATTATTCGAGTCCGTTGGAACTCCCGTCGTGGCCCAGAGTTTACCTGGGAACGAGAAGATCAAATGAAACACAAGTATCCGCAATTGTTCGAGAAAAGTGAGACCACTACTGAGGCTGAAGCTACTATGGAATTTCGGGATGAAATTCCAAACCAACGGGGGGATGATGTGACGCCCCAGGAAAACCAGGAAACCACGCAACCTAACTAGCTTCCTCGGTAACTACATGCTAAATTTCGAGACGAAATTTCTTTCAACTTGGGGATGATGTGACAACTCGTATTTCAAACCGTTCGTCGTACTTTGATGTAACATGTTTTGAACATTATGTGATTACTTGATATGTTGATTCTAATGAGATATTATGAATTTGAATGTTATGTGTATGTAATTGTATTGTAAATGTGTTTGTATATTACCTAAGTTGGATAGCACAACACACTTGGGACACACACCATAAATCCAATGGCATAACATCCTCTCAGCCCACACTCTTGTTTAAATGATTGACCCAAAGGGGCAACCCATGAAGGGTCCGACCCACTCCCTTATTTCGAATAACATCAAGGGGTGTATGGTATGATCCTCATAATCCTTAAAACACACAACACATACAAACTCTACACTCTCTTTCTCTCCTTCGAAGACCGACAACAGCCCTTTCCTCACCCGAAGTCTCCTTCATTCCAAACAACGAGTCCGGTTAGTATTTCACTATGGTTTGCATAATACAGGATGTTACGATCCCTATGATTGTTTGTTAATCGATATTGCGGTTGTTATGATCTTGTATGATGACTTAGGTTTCTTGTTAGTAGAATCATTGATGATATATGTTTATGCGATCGATACAAATGATTAGCTTTAATGTTAAGGTTGTATGTGGAAACAAGATGTGGTAATATTCTAATCGGCTCATAAGTATATTGTAATTGAACCGAACATAAGTTAATCGGCTATGATGTGATTGGATTTGGATGATTAGTATGATTTGACGTGAGTTGTTGCATGATGAATTAAGGATTTTGATGTTAATCCTACTGTTTGATTCGATAATGATGATGATGAGTGGTTATGAATGAATGATTCTACGGTTCATATGAATTAAATGATAGAAACCATGATTTGATCGACTAATGTAAAAGATAGAAACTGTTAGAATTAGTCTTGCAAAATAAATGGAAACTGTCAATTTGCTATAACTGATTTGCACGATTTTAGGGGATTAGATAACTAATTGCACAAGCTTGTTTGACCGCACAAGGGCAATCGCACAAGCCCTCGGTCGCACAAGTCAGTCGCACAAGCTCGATGCAACTGAGTAAAGGACAAAGTACAATTATGTAATGCACGATCGCACAAGGTATTGTGGATCACACAAGATCGTGTCAATCGCACAATACCTTGGGCCATACAAATGTTTAAACTATACTATGTTATTGGGCCGAACAACCCAAAACCCCAATCGCACAAGTTATCTTTAATCGCACATATGGACCGCACAAGTTAAGTGTTGTTTAATTGTTTAGGCTGGGTTTGGACTTGATCGCACAACCCATTCTGGATCGCACAAGTTGAGCTGATCGCACAATAGGTTGGGCCGGGTGTTTCATTGGGCTTTATCTTTCCGATCGCACAAGATGGTTGGGCTTGCACAACCATAACAGCCCAATCACTCGAGTTGCACAAGTTGGGTTATGTTTATGTGGACTGTATGCTACTGTTTAACAAATCGAGTGTAGGTTAACTAGTTGCCATGATCCTACATGTTTGCCATGATCAATATGTGTTCGTAACTTGTTAGCTTATGTGTAAACTTACGTGCACTACTTGAACCTAGACTTGACTTGTATGGTAACCATGTTAGGACGTGGTTGACCACTAGCAGCTTGATTTGACCTTTCTGTGTATCTACCAAGCTAACCTAAGGTGAGTTCACACTTTCTACAAGGCATGGGATTCCCGGTGGTTGGGAATGGGTAATTGATTGAAAGGAAACCTGCGTATTCTCCTTGGTTAGAATACGTAGCTCCACCCTCTTAATTGAAGGGTGACAACATTGGAACCTGCGTGATCTCCTTGTATGGGACACATACCTCCACCCTCTTAACTAAAGGGTGACAACATTGTTACTAGACCAAAAAATCTATCATTAAGTCCCTCATTCTTATATCGACTTAATCACCGGGCCAATGGCGAACGGGTCATTAGTTAAATAGCGCTATTAGGTTTGACAAGCCTCACACCATGCCGCAGAGGACGGGAGTGGACTAATGGATCTGGGCACGTCAATGATGATAGACATTGACTTAGGGCACCCAACTTTCTCAGTCAGTAATCGATATGGTAACGGGTCTTGTGGGATATTCATGGGGTAGCGCCCATGGCTGGGAGCCAGAGTAAAAAGTAAGGAATAACCATGTTTTTAAACTATGGGGTAACCCACATGACAAGTAAGCCAGCTAAAAGAAACCAATGTTTTTAAAACAACATAAAACGAACACTCAACTGTGAACTCGCTCAACTTTGTTGTTGATTCGTTACTATACGCCTTGCAGGTCGTTAGGGGCCTAGATGGAGCTTACACAGGAGGACGAGGTCGTTGTGGGACATGGACTGTTGCGTTCCATGTTAACTATTATGAACTTATAACTTATGTTTTGGTTTTAAACTTTATGCTTCCGCCGGTAACTAGAACTTAGTTAATTTGTTTTGGACACCAATTATATTGTTGGTTGGTTTTATATCTACTTTAATACGTTGTTCAATATGATTGGTGGCTTGATCCTGGTCATGTCACACCTCCCGCGGTGATACTCCACGTGTGGAATTTGGGGGTGTGACAATTCCACCATCGGTTGGGGTGTGACAACCAGAATACACATGGGAGCTCGAGTTAGAAATGCAACGAAAATATCCCCACCTATTCCAATGAATCTTGAGGACGAGATTTAAAACAAGGTGGGGGGATATAACAACCCTCGAAAACGCCCTAAAATACCCCGTATGTCCATAACCGAACCCGTATAACCTTAGTTTTTATTAAAAACAAATAAAATCAGGTTCTTCACTCGCTCGCGGGCCGCGGCAGGGACACATGGGTGTGTCGCAGGGCACGACAGGCCATTGACTTACCGGACACCCAGAGTGCCACGTGTCGGGACATCTGCTTGACCTACTTAATGATTGGTCAAACCTATCCGTAGCTAGGTGACTCTCGCGGGCGCGAGAGGATTCCCATGTGCTGGGCGCGGGGCGCGAGAGAGCTCTGATTCAACTATAAATTGAGCTTCAGTCTGCATTCTTAAGCCATTCAAACTTCTTTTCTCTCTATCTCTATTATAGCCCGAAAATACAAGATAAAATGCCCCTTAGAACACGAATCCGTTCCAATAACCGATTGATTTGGGACCCACCAAAACATGTCGAGGCTCTGCCTGAATAAGTTCATTGGGGTTCTGTCTCGTGTTGTATGGCTAATGTGATTTGGGTTATTTTACTAACACGCGTGCATTGTATGTTCTTAATAGATACTCGAGAAAATAATCAAGAAATATTACCAGGCGTAGAATACTTAAGTTTGCAATGTGAGTCCATTCTCTTTTCTCACCATTTGTGAGTTCATTCTCTTTTTCTCACAGCTTGTGAGCCATTATTTCAAATATTTTCCAAAACCCTAAATGTTTATCCGTTATAATTACAGTGATTAAGTCTTTGTATTCTACAATTGCTGCCAGTATAATGGGGTTTGTATATAGTACTTGATAAACTTCACAATTGAGTACATGTATCCAATGTGTGATATGACCATAGTCACAAATCCGTCGAGTGACAAGTACTGAACAAGTAATTAGGTTGATATAAACATTGTAACTGCTCTTAATACTGTAATATTATAACAACTGATGTTTTATAAATTGGAATGTACTCGCTAGTATTTCTTGCTGATAAAATGTTTTTAAAACACGTTTCAGGTAACTTAATGTGAGGCTATAAGAAGCCAGCTATGGAGCATTGAAGGCTTAAAGAAAGTGGATATAAAGTTACCTAAATAAAAAGTTTATGTTTCCAACAACTAGGGTTTATCCCTATAAAGATGTTATGAATGAAACGGGGGTTTTATCCCATTTGTTTATTATAAAAGTTGAGTGTTTTGAAACTCTGAAAATTATTTCCTAACTACGATCCTGACGTTTCATTTTCACTATCAAATTAATAAACACCGACACAACCGGCTGTTGCTCGCGGCTCCCGCTCCTGGGGTGGGCTCGGGGGCTACGACATCTGCTGTGCTATATTTGTTTTTAATTGTCTATGATGATATCAACTATGTCACAATACTCCTCACTGGGCCCACCGGGTTATGTGGAAATATCGGGGTGTGACAGTTAATAATAGCATGAACTTAGATTAGAAAGTAGTTAAAATGGTAGCTTAAGAATAATGCCTACCGGATGCTTGACAAAGTGTTTAAATAAATTGTCGAGCTTCATAGTATAATCACTTACGCTAATAGGCAGTTTGACTTTTAATAGTCAAACTGACCAAAATGAGATCAAATGGTAATTTTGATGTAAAGTCCGTGAGGTGAGATACGCTTAATAATGTTGAATGAGCTAACCATCTTACGAATGATAAAAGGTAGTTTGACGCTTGACAAGCTAGGTGGAAGCTTGGGAAGGATGCGGGTAAAACGAATCAAATATGAAGGAAAGACATAATTTGGATGCAATGTAAGTAAAGCTTACACCCTTTTTGTAGGATATGTATTTAGTTTATAGGTTATAAAAACGATAAAGGTTATATCCAAAATATGGGTTCCGATGCGAAATGATACGGGTCGGAACAAATAAAAATAATAAAAACCATGTTTAATGGTAAAAAGGGGCGAAATGGTAAATTAGTCATGAGATGACATATATAAAATGAGTTTTCAAATGAATACTTAATAAAGTAAGCCAAAACGAATAATAAGGGTAAAACAATAATCTAGTCACGTGTAGACGATAAAAGTTGAAGTTTAAACGACACCCTATGGTGTAAGCTATGTTGGGTTAAACGCGTAAAAACGGAAGTAATAGATATAGCCATATGGTGAGAAATCCGCAATAGGTTACATGAATGAAATGGTAAATAAATACCATTCAATTATAAGTACAAAATGTTTAGTCGTTTAGACTAAACGTGTCAAATGGTGATGTTAACACCATTTGACAAATAACGACTAATAAGTTCTTGTCGAGTCTTATGCTCACAGGATAAAACGACTTATGGAATTTGTGTTGATATGAATTAGCAAATTATTAAGGCATGGTATTAAAATGGGTCAATACGTTGACCCGAGCCAGGTACGTGTAAATAGGATTATAGCTAAATGTGTGATTTTGGTCAAATATATTATTGAAAGTCCTTCATCGTAAAAGGAGGGACTAAAGTTGACCAAAACACCCTTGATCGATAAATTGGGCAAACGACCCTTAAGGTTTTTTTTAGAAATAAGTATTGTAGGATCGTGTACAGACCCGAAACGAGTCGATCAGAGGCGTTCTACACAATATGAAAGGCGGAAACAGACATATTGTGTGTGATTCAGCTAGAATATCACTTTTAACTGTCTTTCTATTGATCTGGTAACAATTACAAGTCTGTAGACACTTCGACAGAGCTTCGCCATCGGAAACACACTTCCTAATTTCGTTTCAAATGAAACAGACCTAACACTTATATATAGCCAACTAATTCTGCTTGAACATGACTCAAGCGGAATCACATTACAAACGAAATTACATCCCAAACGATATTACATAGTTCAAACGGAATTAACTAGTTAATTCCGTGCGGAATTACTAGTTGGCCTTTCAAGCGGAATTAGCTCTAAAACTTCTTTTCTCGATCTTTATGCCCTGAACAATGCAAGACTCGATACAAGACGTAGTCGATAGACGCATGCACCAACATACTCCCCCTCGGATGTTGAGGAGTCTTAAGTGTCGAGTCTTCAACGTCTTCAGTCTTTATTAGTCTGATCTCTCTTTGAAGTATCTGACAGTGTAAAACTTCCTCAATCTTTCCTCTTCTCTTTCTTCATCAGCACCAACGTACTCCTCTTGAACAAACAATCTTCCTTGGATGTTGATCTCGATCTGTCTTTCGCAGGATCAGGATTGTATCCTGGCTTTATATTCTGTCACACCCCAACCACGTAAAACAACAAAACGTGGCGGAAACGTCGGGGAGTGTTGTAACAGAATCATTGTTTCATAACACATGGAAATTGAAATATTGTTTTATTAAATAAAAGAGTTACAATGTCTTGACAATCAAAGAAACATAACATAAATAACTAGTCTTGCATCTTTTATTGTCACTAAGGCCCAAGTCTGCCTAAGTGTATCTTGATAAATCCTATGCATCATATCCTGAAACACATGTGAAAATAGGTACGTCAGCATAAAAATGCCTGTGAGATACAAAGGTTTTGTGAAAATAGGATTCATGACTTGTAAGTTTAGAAAAAAATTGTTTAGCAAAAGTCAGTCATGAACCTTGTAAATTGATTAGTTTTGTAAATCGTTTGAAAAACAATAAGTTCAGATGATATGTATAAATAAGAGAATAATGTATGGTTAAATGAATAACCAAGTAAAATGAGTTTGTATAAGATAAGTTGTTTGTAAAACAATGTCTTGTGAAAAGTATGTTAATTGTATAAAATGGTAAGTGAAATATATCAACTAAACCATATGTAAAATGCACAAAAACTAGGTATTGAAGTAAAACATGGTTTAAATCAAAGTTATGTTTTGTGTAATGAATGCATGCTATACTGATATAAACATCTATGCGGTATTGTGAAAATTCATACATCCAAGCCTTGCGACAGTCGGATAACCCTGTTAGTAAAGGTTATCAAAAAATTTATTCGGCTTCGGTCATTCCTTACGTCCAAACAAACCCGAGATTTCAGGAATGGGATTTGTCAAGTTCTATGGTACCACTACCTACTACCGAGCGGCATGATCAGTGTTAATGAATGTACATTGTCCCATTTAAACAAACCAAATGTCGTACCTAAATGTAAGCATGTGATGAATAAAATAATGTACTAAGTACGCACACAATGGGCATACATAGCACAAAATCTAATGTAAAATAATGTACTAAGTACGCACACAATGGGCATACATAGCATAAAATGTAATGTAAAATAATGTACTAAGTACGCACACAATGGGCATACATAGCATAAACACAATGAAATCATGTACTATAAATGTACTAATGAACATAGCAAGTATATGATGTGAAAGCAGGAAAGCATGAAAGTAACAAGTAGGCACAAGTGTTCCACCCCAAAATGTTTGGAAAACAGTAAAAGAGGGGTCTATGTACTCACATAAACACCTTGAAAACATTTAAAAGAGGGGGTTCTATGTACTCACTTGAGATTGCTTAGTAGTCCTTGAGTAACAACCAAACAATGCTAGAGATCACGGATATCAAACGGCACCTAATATAGGTAACTACATTAATAAACCGGACTGATAACGGAGGATTGAATAGATTGAGGGTTCGTAAACCAAATGAGTATGGGAACTCATGTAATATATTTTAACAAAGCCTACATACTACAATGAAACCTAACCTAAGTGCTTACGACCCATTACGACACGTTTAGGTAGGTTATGCTACTTTAACGCGCCGTTCGCGTAAAACGCGTTCGGAATGCCTAACTAGTCCTATGATAAGTAAAATATGCCTTAACATGTCTAATATTGTTACCAAATAAGTTTAGATACCAAAAGTTATGTTACATATGCTTAAAATGAATTTTGTCATAAAAAGGGCATTTTGGTAATTTACCTAAGGCATATAAACTACCTATCATACAACTACTTAAACGAAGCGAGCATAAGGTATAACCTCGGAAGGTTATTCCCTATATACTATGGTCACCTAATGTGTTTGGTCGGATCTTAATGATCGACCAAACGGGTCGGGTTTGAAAGTATAAGCGATTGTTTAGATCGCTTACCTTACGACCCTATATAAGCACTAAACTAAAAGTGACGAGCTAAGCATGTTAAAACATGCTTAACTAAGTTTAGAAAATAGGTTTGGTATCAAAACAAACGGTTTTGACACCTAAAAGTAGTTTGGTTACAAAATACGCAATAACACGCATTTTGGCCGAAACTACGACTCGTCACTGAGCCTAGATAACGTGGTAATCAGTAGGTATAGTCACTAGGGACTATAACCATCGTGATCACGCTCATGTTATGAAGTTCAAATGAACTTTGCATTGAGCATAAACTGGTCAATGCAGAAAGTCAAACGCAGTTTGACTTTCAAGCTAAAAACGCATAAAAGCATGAAAGAGGACTTACAAGAGGTCCAAGAATGGAAGTTTGATCTGAAATTCCCAGGTATGAAGTGTTGCAACTCCAACTTAGGGAAATGATAAGATCAAGGGTGAGTTTGAAGCAAATGGGGGTGGGGTATTTATACGAAAACCAAGACCGTTAGGATCGTTTCTTGAAAAACGTGCTTCGATCTAGGCCGTCCAAGTGTTGAAATGTTATGGTGCATCATTTGCCCCCACCATCAGAGATTAACATGTGGCATTGGCCTTTGGAGTGTTTAAAAGCCATTAATCAGCAGCCAAAACAATTTTTCTGCATCTGACCCCTTCTTGCACACCGTAAGACTTATAACCTTGCGGTGTGCAAGGACATTGTAGGTCTGATACTTTCAAAAATGGCAGAACAGGCCCCTGAAGCTCCAAACTTGCTATTTGATGCACTTTTGACACGTTTAAGCCCCGTTAACCCCATTTCAAAGCTCTAAAATGAATTTAAAGTATAGGGAACTTAAAATGTGCTCAAAAATATCTCGGGTGTCAGTTCGTTTGGCCGTACGATCACGATGTTCGCTTAATTACGACGGAATGCGCATAAGCGTGAAAAACGATCTAAATGGCGTGACGAATGGATTTTTCTTATGCCAAAAACTAAGATAAAATAATTTAGTGCTTACATAAATTTTTGGATGTCCGGATGTATTCAGAACATAAGTTATGCGCGAAAGTGCAAACTTATGCACTTTTTGACACTTTTAGTCCCTGAATGAGCCAAAAGTTTATTTTAGCACACCGAACCCCTCAAAGCCTATTTCTAAGCTATATAAAGGATATTTAAGGTGTGTTTAACTTATGGTCATGTTCCGGAATGTCTGTTACAATTCAAATTGGCATACTTTCGCAGTTTGTCAAATTTAGTCCCTGTAGGCGAATTAACTCGATTTTGCCATACCAAAGCCTTCAAAACTTATTTCTAAGTTATGTAAAGGTTATTTAAGGTATGTTAAGCCTATTTCACTATTCTGGATTGTTTTTTGCATTAAACGGGTTATATTTACGCATCAGTGCGCGTATAACCTTCTAGAAAGCGATTTAAAGCTTGAAATCGAACAAGAATTGATATGTGAAAAGGATACACATATTTATACAAATCCCAAGTATGAAATACACTATTTCATTGATACAGTATTTGTTTGATGGTCGCAGTAACCCAGGTGTCACAGTCTCCCCTACTTTAGGAAATTTCGTCCCGAAATTTATCTAGAGGAAACTTGTGAGAGCTTAAAACATGAAGTTGAAAAGATCGAACAACACTGGTTAGAGTCCTTGAACTTCTAGTAACTTTAAATAACATCATGCTTACAATGTAGAAGGGACACTTATATATAAGTCTATTTAAGCGTTATTGGTGCGTCCACCGTACCTCCATTACATCGTTCACATTTTGTTATTGTTGTCACTATCGGTTCTTACACATAATAAATCTTATTGGATTTCTGTGCACTGAATTCCATAATTATGTACGCGTCCATAATTAGACTATTCCTTGCATAGTTCACACAGTCTATTTTATAATGTGTAGGGGAAAACCAAATGAACAAACCTGTGATGAGTGTGACTAGACCACCATAGGGTCCCTTTTATTAAATCAATAAATGATTTTAATAGACAACCAATGAGTCTTTTCAGCTTATATCATCACCTGTCATTCTTAACCAGATTTTTGAATCAATCTTTTAGACTAGACCCCTAAAAGGGTATCTTATGAATCATGGAGTGGTACTATATAATCCAAGGGTCTAAACTATTACATAGAAGCCCATTAAGGATTTAAGGTAGTACCTTTTTGAATATCCTACTACGAATCCCTCATATGAAGATATGAAAAATTCTACGAGGATTTGGATAACGAATATCCAGAGTATACAAAAACACAAAATGCATAAAAGAAAACATAAGATGCATAAACACATAGTCATATAACCACAAAGATTGTTTATCTAGATCTTTAATTTGTTAATTAGTTTTGCTAACAGGGCACATGAATTTAAAGCACACTAGGAATCCATCTCGTGGATTTCATTTGGTACTTTAAACATTATCAAGAATCTAACTATAAAGATAGAAAGATTTTTAAAAGAAAAATTCGATTTTGATTATAAGGAACCAAAATGTTCGAATTTAGGTACATAAGGAATCCAATCAAGCACTCTGATTTGAATGATAATCATCCACAAGGGTCTAAATGTGAAGATAAAAAGATCCCATATGGATTTTAGAAGTTGAAGATGTTTTGAAACATTGCACTTGATGTGCTTAAGTCAAAACATGAAGTAAAAATGCTTATGAAGTTGAGATGCTAGATATGTCAAGGCGACATATGAAGCAGAATCTGAAAGTTAAGTCAATGTACGAGGAAAAATATTTTTGAAAACTATGCATGGGGTTCTAAAAAAAATGTGTTTAATGTTTTTGAAACCTTATATATAATACTTTTGAAATCATAAAGTAGGTGTATTAGGTAGGTATATATTTATAAAAAAATTGTTTTAGAATCATGCGAGATGAATTTTGAAATTGTGTATAAGGTTTTTGAAAACATGAATGATGCTTTTCGAAATCATACACTTGATAAGAAAATGTACTGTGTTAATATTGTTTTCAGACTATATGAAACATTTTGAAATTATGAAGGTTGTTTTTGAAAGCATAGCCAATGTTTTTGAAATAACATAGACAATGCATTTAAAAATTGTTTTCAAACTATATGAAATGTTTTGAGATCATGAAGATTTTTTTTGAAATACTTGTACTGTGTATGTTGAAAAATCAAAACGTAATGGGTATGAGATTTGAAAATACCCTTAGTTATCTAACCAAGGATTCAAAGGCACAGATGTGCAGAAGCATGATTACTCATAATGTCACTTTATTTTCTGTACTTCGTATCTTAGAATGAAAGGAGTACTTAAAATTTTCGAGGGAATCATGAGCGATCATTTGAAAGAGAGAATCACAAGAGTAGTTTGTAAGGAACATAGTTCCTTGATGTAGGTATTACAGGAAACCACACTCGCATATCAGAATTGTGAACAATAATTTATTTATAAACAAAACAGATTGTTTCACATTACAAGAAAACAGAAGAATAAAAGCATAAGACAGCAACATTTTCTAGTCAGCCAACTGCTCATCCGTGGGTTGGATTTGCATTAGCAAGCTTTGGGCAATCCCTTAGGAAATGGCCAATCTCGCCACAGTTGTAGCAAGACCCTGGTGAGAAACGAGCTTGAGTAGAGTCGCCAGCTTGCTTTGGAGCAACTGCAGCTTGGCAAACTCTTGCTGTATGACCTTTAAGTCCACAAATTTGGCATTTGCGGCACTTCACACTAGGGTGATGATGAAGGCTACATTGGTTGCACAAGGGTGCAGTTCCGTTGTATGGCTTCCTAGCAGGGGGTTGAGCTGGTTGGTTGGGGATGGCTTGACCATTGTGAGCGACCACGGTGAAGTTCTGAGAAGCCTTTCGCTTCTTTGACTACCTAGGGGATCGTTCATCCATGGTCTTTGATTACTCGATTGGTTTCTTGGCTGATGGGGCTGTCACTTGGCTAGGTCTTGCCTGTTTTGGTGCAACCGCCGCGGGATTCTTTGAAGCTTTACGTTTCTTTGGTTTTGGTGAAGGCTTGGCTTCCGTCTCCTTTGGTGATTCTTGAGTGGCTTCATTGTTGAGACGAGAGGCTTCATTGTTGAGATGAGACATGGCAATGCCTAAATCCACAGTCTTTAGAATCACTTCACCTATTTGCTGGGCAAATTTGGCTGTTTGCTCGAACATTTGACCGTTGCTGAGAGGAAGAGACATTCTAGAAGAAAATGAAAGATATAGGAAGAAACAAGTGAAAGGTTATCGGCAAATAAAACAAAATGACAACGCATAGAAATTGCGATCATTTGTTTGTTACCTAAGGCAAACAAATGAGATGGTGACTAATCAAAGTAAGCGGGTCATATTAATGTATCGCTGAAGACATGTTCGCCTATAAGTGAACACTCACCCCAAGAGTTCCCAGGTAAGAGTGACTAGTCCGATACTGCGGATTTGTACGAACACTCTAGCCTTCGACAGAAAACTCAGGGTACAGGCATTCACTCTTCCAGTTTGCACGTGTTCACATTATAAGACCCAAACTTTGACGAGATTTGAAAACTTAGAGGGTTCAAAACCTTATAACAGAGGGTTCAAAACCTAGTAATCAATCATCCTAGAACAGATGATTAGTTTTCAAAGCGGTTTTGAAATTTATGTTCTTGTTGTGGTTGCCGCCTAAGGATAGGTGACAGTATTGTTTTATGACTAAACGCAAGTAAACTCGCGTTAGGGTCCTAGGAAGGTTATAGACTAGGTTAAAGCATTACTAATAACCTAATTCCCTATAACCATGAGCTCTGATACCAACTTTTCTGTCACACCCCGACCACGTAAAACAACAAAACGTGGCGGAAACGTCGGGGAGTGTTGTAACAGAATCATTGTTTCATAACACATGGAAATTGAAATATGGTTTTATTAAATAAAAGAGTTACAATGTCTTGACAATCAAAGAAACATAACATAAATAACTAGTCTTGCATCTTTTATTGTCACTAAGGCCCAAGTCCGCCTAAGTGTATCTTGATAAATCCTATGCATCATATCCTGAAACACATGTGAAAATAGGTACGTCAGCATAAAAATGCCTGTGAGATATAAAGGTTTTGTGAAAATAGGATTCATGACTTGTAAGTTTAGAAAAAAAGTTGTTTAGCAAAAGTCAGTCATGAACCTTGTAAATTGATTTGTTTTGTAAATCGTTTGAAAAACAATAAGTTCAGATGATATGTATAAATAAGAGAATAATGTATGGTTAAATGAATAACCAAGTAAAATGAGTTTGTATAAGATAAGTTATTTGTAAAACAATGTCTTGTGAAAAGTATGTTAATTGTATAAAATGTTATATGTCTCAAATTGAAATGATTCAAATAACGCTACGATATGTAATACCATACAGACACTTATATATAGGAAGTACCAGCGGCGTATCCACCATGCTTGTATCATATTACACACGCCTCGTTACTTAAATCACTTACTCAAACCAAACCACCAAAGTAAAATGCTTATGTATAATCAAATGTCAAAATGTTTATGTGCAAACCATGTCTAATGTCTATGTCTAATGTTCATGTCTAATGTAAATCATGAATTGTGTATGTAAATGTCAAAATGTTTATGTATGGTAAGTGAAATATATCAACTAAACCATATGTAAAATGTACAAAAACAAGGTATTGAAGTAAAACATGGTTTAAAGCAAAGTTATGTTTTGTGTAATAAATGCATGCTATACTGATATAAACATCTATGCGGTATTGTGAAAATTCATACATCCAAGCCTTGCGACAGTCGGATAACCCTTTTAGTAAAGGTTATCAAAAAATGTATTCGGATTCGGTCATTCCTTACGTCCAAACAAACCCGAGATTTCAGGAATGGGATTTGTCAAGTCTTATGGTACCACTACCTACTACCGAGCAACATGATCGGTGTTAATGAATGTACATTGTCCCATTTAAACAAACCAAATGTCGTACCAAAATGTAAGCATGTGATGAATAAAATAATGTACTAAGTACGCACACAATGGGCATACATAGCATAAAATGTAATGTAAAATAATGTACTAAGTACGCACACAATGGGCATACATAGCATAAAATGTAATGTAATGTAAAATAATATACTAAGTACGCACACAATGGGCATACTGTCACGACCCCCGACCCGGTTTAACCCCTTTCAGGAGCCGCGAGATAGAAATCCCGTGGTATTTATTTAATTGAGTTTAACAGCGGAAGTTTATCATCAGGATCTTTTTAAAGCTAAATTTTTCCCGATTATTTTATTTCACAACTCGGGATAAACCCCGGTAATTTACAATACTATGATTTCACGGAGAAATCTTTATTTTACAAAACATGTTTCTTTATTTTATATTGAGCCACTTCCTTAAGCTTGCAGTGCTCCACAACACTATTCCTGAATCACAACAGATTACCTGAAACATGTTTGAAAAAGGTTTTGTCAGCTGGAAATACTGAGTGAATCATTCTTTTTACTAAAACGACACATTGTTATAATTTACAGTATTAAGAGCGATTACAAAGTTTCTGAGATCAAACCAACTACCCACATTATTTGTCACTCGACCCATTGGCCCATTCGTCCAATGGTGTCTGTGACTATGGTCATATCCCCCTTGGCTGCCCCAATGGTGAAGATTATCAAGTAATGTATACAAAACCCCACATACTGGCTGTAACTTGGTGATTACAAAGACTTAATCCTCGTAATTATAAGATTGACAATAAACATGATTTTGAAAGTAATTTAATAAAAAGAGAATGACTCACATTGCAGATTTAACACGGATAGAGTCTAGTCTACGGATTAGCCTTGTTAACCTAATTTAAATAACAATGCACACAAAACTGGGTTAGTAATCAATACAGCAATTACGATAATTCACGAGATCAAACCCTCATAACGAATGACAAAGTGCGATACTTAAACATCCATCGAATTAACGACGAATGACAAAGCATAACCCTAATGTGGGCAGCACTTAAACATCCATTGGATATATTGATCGATCGGACAATGAATCGTAATAGCGATCGAGTTATTACCCTGTTTTTGTGGCAGCAATTAGTGACCGTGTGTGTTTTGATAGTAATTCTACGATATCTCAGTGTATTTCTGGAATTTCTACGTCGTTCAAGTGCCAAACTTCGATTGCCAATGTCTGCTATTTATAGTAAAATTTTGACCAGGCTTGCGCACCGTAAGCCTTTTTCCTTGCGGTGCGCAAGGGACACGAAATCACTATAGGGTAGCCACGTTTGGGACTAGGCCTGCTGAGTTGATAAATTTGTAAAATTCGAATTTTACAGCACACGATTTAGATAATCGTAACTAGGGTTTTCCCCCCTGAGTTTTAGGGGCCCTGATCCTGATTCTGATTGTTCTGAAAATTTTAGGGTTTGTGCAGAATCACTTGGGTGTCTTAATTAGGGTTTCTTATTGAACTAAATATAATAATAATTAATAGTTTTAGTGAGAGTTGTTACATTTTCCCCACCTTAATAAAATCTCGTCCTCGAGATTTATTCAAATAAGTAGGGATACTTTCGCTTCATTTCAGATTCCAGCTCCCAAGTGTATTCAGCTCCTCTCTTTGAATCCCACTTGACTTTGACTAAAATTAGTCGCTTGTGTTTGAGAAACTTTATTTTTCTGTCTTCTATCTGAAGAGGTTTCTCAACAAATTTTAACTTTTCGTTTACCTCTATGTCTTGAAGAGATATTACTAGAGACTCGTCTGATAGACATTTCTTGAGATTGGATACATGAAATACATCATGTACTCCAGATAACTCTTCTGGTAATTGTAAACGATAAGCAACTGGTCCTATACATTGGATCACCAAAAATGGTCCTATGTATCTTGGACTTAGCTTTCCTTTCTTACCGAATCGGACTACTCCTTTCCAAGGAGAAACTTTCAAAAGTACTTTATCTCCGACTTGAAATTCCAGTGGCTTGCATCGATTATCGGCATAACACTATTGACGATCTCTAGCCGTCTTCAGTCTTTCCTTGATTTGTGTGATCTTATCAGTCGTCTCTTGCATAATCTCTGGACCTGATAATTGACTTTCTCCTATTTCTGCCCAACAAACTGGAGTTCTACACTTCCTTCCATACAGTGCCTCAAATGGGGCAGTTTCAATGCTTGCATGATAACTATTGTTATAGGAGAATTCAATTAATGGTAAGTGATCATCCCAGTTTCCACCAAAATCTATTACACATGCTCGGAGCATGTCTTCTAGAGTTTGGATTGTCCTTTCACTTTGTCCATCTGTTTGGGGATGATATGCAGTGCTTAAGTTTAGTCGAGTTCCCATTGCTTTCTAGAAACTTGTCCAAAAATGAGAAGTGAAACGACTATCCCTATCTGATACAATGGAGAGTGGAACTCCATGTAAGGATACAACTTCATCTACATACAACTTTGCCAATCTTTCCATGCTAAAAGTTTCTTTCATAGGTAGAAAGTGAGCTGATTTGGTTAATCGATCCACAATTACCCAAACCGCATCATTACCTTTTCTGGTTTTGGGTAACTTAGTAACAAAATCCATTGTTATAAGTTCCCATTTCCATATTGGCATTTCTAATTGTTGTAGTAGACCTGAAGGTTTCTGATGCTCTGCCTTAACTTGTGAACAAGTAAGACACTTAGAAACATATCTAGCTATATCCTTCTTCATGCCTATCCACCAGAAATTATTTCTTAAATCTTGGTACATCTTATTATTTCCAGGGTGTATGGTATACCTAGATTTATGAGCTTCCTCTAGGATCTTATTTCTTAATTCTCCCTGCTTTGGTACCCAAATCCTTTTCTTATGTAATATCCAAATTCCATCATCTCCCTGTTCTAAATCTTTTATTCGTCCTTTCATTCCTTCAGCATCATCCTTGATTGCTGTTTCTTGAACATTTTCAGTTGTTCCATTAAATCTAATTGTAAATTTAATCTAAGAGCACGAACCCGTCGTTGTTTCTCATGATACTTACGACTTAAGGTATCTGCAACCACATTTGCCTTTCCTTCGTGATATTGAATATCACAGTCGTAATCACTTAGAATTTCCATCCATCTCCTTTGCCTCATGTTTAACTCTTTTTACCCAAATATATATCTTAAACTTTTATGATCTGTATAGACAGTAAATTTACTTCCGTACAGATAATGTCTCCAATTCTTAAGGGCAAAACTTACGGCTCCTAATTCTAAATCATGAGTCATATAGTTTTCTTTGTGCTTTTTCAATTGTCTTGAAGCATACGCAATTACCTTCTTGCGTTGCATTAGCACACATCCAAATCCTAGTTTTGAAGCATCACAGTATACTTCAAAATCTTCAGTCCCTTCTGGTAAAGCTAGGATTGGAGCATTTGTTAACTTTTGCTTTAAAATCCTAAAAGCTTCTTCTTGCTTAAGCCCCCATTCAAACTTAACTGCTTTACAGGTTAGCTTAGTTAATGGTACAACTATTTTGGAAAAATCCTTAATAAAATCCTAAAATCCTAGGATTGGAGCATTTGTTAACTTTTGCTTTAAAATCCTAAAAGCTTCTTCTTGCTTAAGCCCCCATTCAAACTTAACTGCTTTACAGGTTAGCTTAGTTAATGGTACAACTATTTTGGAAAAATCCTTAATAAACCGTCTATAGTATCCAGCTAAACCTATAAAACTTATAATTTCCATTGCGGTTTGCGGAACCTTCCAATTGGTAATTGCCTCTATCTTAGCAGGATCGACATGAATGCCTTCGTGATTCACCATGTGTCCTAAAAATTGCACTTCCTTTAGCCAAAATTCACACTTCGAGAATTTGGCATAAAGCTTTTCTTTTCTTAACAAAGTTAAGAGTGCATGCAAGTGCTCACAATGTTCTGTCTGACTTTTGGAATAAATAAGTATATCGTCTATAAAAACAATTACAAATTTATCCAAATACGGTTTACAGATTCTATTCATCATGTCCATGAATGCGGTAGGAGCATTCGTTAACCCAAAGGGCATGACTATAAACTCGTAATGACCATACCTAGTCCTGAAAGCAGTTTTAGGTATGTCTTCCTCTTGTACCTTTAATTGATGATATCCGGAGCGTAAGTCAATCTTAGAGAAATATCTAGCTCCCTGGAGTTGATCAAACAGATCATCAATCCTAGGTAATGGGTATCGATTCTTAATTGTTACCTTATTCAATTCTCTATAATCAATACACATTCTCATCGAACCATCCTTCTTCTTTACGAATAACACTGGCGCTCCCCAAGGAGATGAGCTTAGTTGTATGAGTCCTTTACTGAGTAATTCATCTAATTGTGTTTTCAGTTCTAACATTTCGGTAGGAGCTAACCGATAAGGTGCCTTAGCTATCGGTGTAGTTCCAGGAATTAGATGAATCCTAAATTCTACCTCCCTATCTGGTGGTAATCCTGGTAATTCTTCTGGGAATACATCTGGGTATTCTGAGACTACAGGAATTTCCTTAAGTTCTTTGTTCTTAGTATTAATGATTACTGAAATCATATATACTATTCCTTGCTTTCGTTCATAACTAGCAACTTTCATTACTGATATGAACTTCATGGGTTTACGCGGTTTATCTCCTGTAATCATGATTACTTCTCCAGTAGGTGCCTGAATTTCTATAGAATTCTTATCACAAAGAATTCGAGCATGGTTGGCTATTAACCAATCCATTCCTAACACAACATCGAATTTAGCTAATTTCATAGGTAATAGATTTGCAGAAAATTTATGACCTGAAAGTTCTATTTCTACTTTTTACAAAACCTGATCTATTTTAACTGAATTCCCATCTGTGGTTTCGACTGTAAAAATCTGCCTACTGTTGGTTAAAGGTAACTTAAGAGCTTGACAGAATAAAGTATTTATAAAACTTTGGTTTGCACCAGAGTCAAATAATACTTTTGCGTATACGTTGTGAACTAGGAACGTACCAGCTATCACATCTTGAATAAGTTCTGCTTCTTGAGTGGTCAGCTGGAATGCTCTGACATTCTTCTTAGTAGCTCCCTCGGTCGCCTTGGATTTGTTGTCTGCTGGTTTGGCCAATTTAGGACATTCTGTTTTAAAATGCCCCGCTTCTCCACAATTAAAGCAGATTATGGTTTTCTTCCTGCAGTTTTCTTCACGATGTCCTACAGCTTTGCGAAGGTTGCAGGTCACATTACATCTTCCATAATGTTTCCTTTTGCAATTCCTGCAGAAATGAGGATTTGAAGATTGCCCTGTTTCTCTTCTCTTGAAGTTGCTATTATTACCCGTACGAAATCCTAGGGTAATTTTCTGAGCCAGTTCCTTTTTCCTGTTTTCATCTCTTATGCGTACCAGTTCATCCGTTAGGGTGTTAGCTAATTCCACCGCATCGTCAATAGTACGAGGTCTCGTAGCTTTAACGATGTTACGGATTTCGCTAATTAGTCCCCAAATATAGCGAGAAATGAGTACCGGTTCTGGCGAAGCCAGTGTTGGTACCACTCTAGCATATTCGAAGAATGTCGAAGTATAACCATGACAATCCACATTCACCATCCGGTGGTTCAAGAACTTATTTGCCATTTGATCTTTTTCATACTTGGGACATAATTTTCTTTCTACAAGATTCTTAAATTCTTCCCATTTCATGGCATATGCCTCGATCCTTCTTTTAGCTTGTAACACTGTGTTCCACCATTCTAACGCCCCTTCTTTAAAAAGATTTGATGCATACATAACTTGATCTTCCTCAGCACATTTACTTATGGTGATCACTGCCTCAGTTTTCTCTAACCAACGCAGTGCTGCAATAGCTCCTTCATTACCTGCAAACTCAGTTGGTTTACAGGCAAGGAATTCTTTGTAAGTGCAACCAGGTGTTGCAGCTTTCATTTTCTTGAAATTTGGGGCTTGCAGATCATTATTGTTATTAACATGATTACCACCTCCGTTTATACTATTACTAAAGTTATCGCCTTGTGTACGTTTACTAGGAATGATTGATTGAGGTTTAATAGGTTTTTGAACAGCAGCAACGATTGCTGGAATAGCATTAGCTATTCCTTGTGCAACGATATCCTCGATATCTTGCCTATTTAACAATTGCTCTTCCTGAATTTGCTCGGATTGATTTACTTCATTTACTGGTTCATTACCAATATTTGCCATCTGATAATTAATTTATAGATAAATAATAAGTATAAAGTAAGAAACAATCCAATGTCACAATTAATTGCACATAATCACGTAAACAAATATACAAACAAAATTGTAAATTTTCTAAATTTATATATTATGCTTCTATATACAACCGTTTTATTGTTTATTTTACACATACTGATTTTTATTAATATTACGGTTATTTTACAAATACAGACTCATAACCCATTTCTCCCTCGTCAACTTGCATCTTTAATAACCATGTTCCCTCTCATCATATTTCCATGAAATTTGTCCTCCTATCTCTGGGATCCTATTCGCAGCATCCATCAGCTCTTCACCAAAATGGCGAAGTTCAGCCATATTCTCGTTACTCATCGGTGGATTTGGTAGGGGTTCTGGATCAAATTGCGGGAGAAAGGAATAAGGACTGTTGATAAGGTTTTGGAATTGCCAATCATTGGTCCACCACTCGTCCATACCTAAAGGTTGAGTGTGGATTATTGGTTCTAGGATTGCCGGTTCTAAATTCATGGGAATTTGGTTTTCAATAGGATGAGTAAAAACATTTGTATTGACATGCTGAATGGTATCACAGCTTGCCAATATAAAATCTATTTCCTCCTGAAATGTCATTTCTTGGGTTTTAGAGCTTTCTCCAATTTCCATCTGAGTTTGTCTAGAACCTTTTCCAACCTCCATTTCTATTTCCTTAGAATATTCTTCAAACTGTATTTCCATTTGCCTAGAATCTTCCTTGACTTCAGTCTCCAATTCTTGCTGTCTAAAACTTTCCCCGGTTTCAATTTCTATTCCTTTTTTCTAAGGGATTATTTATTTTAGGAAGTCTCTTAACTGGCTTTTTCCTATGTACACGCCTCCCCCACACATATCTCTTTCTTTTCTTTGGTTTTGGCTTTTCCAGAGGTGGAGCGTTGAATTCTATAGGTTGTTCCACATCAGGAAAGTACCCAGTAAACTCTTTAGAAACTTCTATGTTTACATGGTAAAGGTTGAGATTCTCTAGGGCTCCAGATAACTCATTTATGCTGTTTAACATATATGTAAAATAATAAATTAACATTTTATAACAAATTTTACAGATAAACCTCAAATATTATTGCATATTTTGTGACTAGTTTAATACAAAGGAAAATTAACAATTAAACATACTAAGTTTTATTGTAATTTTATTTATTCACTGGATAATAGTTCTAGCTTGTAAGTTGCTAATACGGAGTCATGGTATTCTAAAGATTAGCATTTACTGCTACAGTGGCTAACATATAAAGATCCGCCCATTTTTCATCTAAATTGTCTTCCCATGGTGATTTACTGATTAATTCCTGGGTTTCCTTTTTAACTTTCTTTTCTCAGGATTTCCTTAATTTCTCCTGACTTTTTTTTTTAATAATCAAACTTCTTTTATCCGGAGAAAGTGGTTCCTCGTATTGGGCTTTTCGAACAAATATCCCTTCTTCAGGAGTTTGGGATGAACTTCCCTTCTCATTTGATAACCTATCAAATTTAAGATAGATGTTTGAAAGCTTTTGTTTACCCATACTGTAACTAACAAATAGTCAGTTAATAAAACACATAATCACATAATAGTAATCAGGAAAAATTAAGTATTTATAAATACTTAATTAGCTTAACTCAGTGGCTCTGATACCACCTTTTTCTGTCACGTCCCCCGACCCGGTTTAACCCGTTTCAGGAGCCGCGGGACAGAAATCCCGTGGTATTTATTTAATTGAGTTTAACAGCGGAAGTTTATCATCAGGATCTTTTTAAAGCTAATATTTTCCAGATTATTTTATTTCACAACTCGGGATAAACCCCGGTAATTTACAATACTATGATTTCACGGAGAAATCTTTATTTTACAAAACATGTTTCTTTATTTTATATTGAGCCACTTCCTTAAGCTTGCAGTGCTCCACAGCACTATTCCTGAATCACAACAGATTACCTAAAACATGTTTGAAAAAGGTTTTGTCAGCGGGAAATACTGAGTGAATCATTCTTTTTACTAAAATGACACATTGTTATAATTTACCGTATTTAGAGCGATTACAATGTTTCTGAGATCAAACCAATTACCCACAGTATTTGTCACTCGACCCATTGGCCCATTCGTCCAATGGTGTCTGTGACTACGGTCATATCACCCCTTGGCTGCCCCAATGGTGAAGATTATCAAGTAATGTATACAAAACCCCACATACCTGTTGTAACTTGCTGATTACAAAGACTTAATCCCCGTAATTATAACTTTGACATTAAACATGATTTTGAAAGTAATTTGATAAAAAGAGAATGACTAACATTGCAGATTTAACACGGATAGAGTCTAGTCTACGGATTAGTCTTGTTAACCTAATTTAAATAACAATGCACACAAAACTGGGTTAGTAATCAATACAGCATTTACGATACTTCACGAGATCAAACCCACACAACGAATGACAAAGTGCGATACTTAAACATCCATCGAATTAACGACGAATGACAAAGCATAACCCTAATGTGGGCACACTTAAACATCCATTGGATATATTGATCTATCGGACAATGAATCGTAATAGCGATCGAGTTATTACGCTGTTTTGCGGCAGCAATTAGTGATCGTGTGTTTTGATAGTAATTCTACGATATCTCAGTGTATTTTTGGAATTTCTACGTCGTTCAAGTGCCAAACTTCGATTGCCAATGTCTGCTATTTATAGTAAAATTTTGACCAGGCTTGCGCACCGTAAGCCTTTTTCCTTGCGGTGCGCAAGGGACACGAAATCACTATAGGGTAGCCACGTTTGGGACTAGGTCTGCTGACTTGATAAATTTGTAAAATTCGAATTTTACAGCACACGATTTAGATAATTGTAACTAGGGTTTACCCCCCCCCCCCCCTGAGTTTTAGGGGCCCTGATCCTGATTCTGATTGTTCTGAAAATTTTAGGGTTTGTGCAGAATCACTTGGGTGTCTTAATTAGGGTTTCTTATTGAACTAAATATAATAATAATTAATAGTTTTAGTGAGAGTTGTTACACATACATAGCATAAACACAATGAAATCATTTACTATAAATGTACTAATGAACATAGCAAGTATATGATGTGAAAGCAGGAAAGCATGAAAGTAACAAGTAGGCACATGTGTTCCACCCCAAAATGTTTGGAAAACAGTAAAAGAGGGGTCTATGTACTCACATAAACACCTTGAAAACATTTAAAAGAGGGGGTTCTATGTACTCACTTGAGATTGCTTAGTAGTCCTTGAGTAACAACCAAACAATGCTAGAGATCACGGATATCAAACGACACCTAATATAGGTAACTACAATAATAAACCGGACTTATAACGGAGGATTGGATAGATTGAGGGTTCGTAAACCAAATGAGTATGGGAACTCATGTAATATGGTTTAACAAAGCCTATATACTACAATGAAACCTAACCTAAGTGCTTACGACCCATTACGACCCGTTTAGGTAGCTTATGCTACTTTAACGCGTCGTTCGCGTAAAACGCGTTCGGAATGCCTAACTAGTCCTATAATAAGTAAAATATGCCTTAACATGTCTAATATTGTTACGAAATCAGTTTAGATACCAAAAGTTATGTTACATATGCTTAAAATGAATTTTGGCGTAAAAAGGGCATTTTGGTAATTTACCTAAGGCATATAAACTACCTATCATACAACTACTTAAACGAAGCGAGCATAAGGTATAACCTCGGAAGGTTATTCCCTATATACTATGGTCACCTAATGTGTTTGGTCGGATCTTAATGATCGACCAAACGGGTCGGGTTCGAAAGTATAAGTGATTGTTTAGATCGCTTACCTTACGACCCTATATAAGCACTAAACAAAAAGTCATGAGCTAAGCATGTTAAAACATGCTTACCTAAGTTTAGAAAAAGGTTTGGTATCAAAACAAACGGTTTTGACACCTAAAGGTACTTTGGTTACAAAATACGCAATAACACGCATTTTGGCCGAAACTACGACTCGTCACTGAGCCTAGATAACGTGGTAATCAGTAGGTACAGTCACTAGGGACTATAACCATCGTGATCACGCTCACGTTATGAAGTTCAAATGAACTTCGCATTGACCATAAACTGGTCAATGTAGAAAGTCAAACGCAGTTTGACTTTCAAGCTAAAAACGCATAAAAGCATGAAAGAGGACTTACAAGAGGTCCAAGAATGGAAGTTTGATCTGAAATTCCCAGGTATGAAGTGTTGCAACTCCAACTTAGGGAAATGATCAGATCAAGGGTGAGTTTGAAGCAAATGGGGGTGGGGTATTTATGGGAAAACCAAGACCGTTAGGATCGTTTCTTGAAAAATGTGCTTCGATCTAGGCCATCCAAGTGTTGAAATGTTATGGTGCATCATTTGCCCCCAACATCAGAGATTAACATGTGGCATTGGCCTTTGGAGTGTTTAAAAGCCATTAATCAGCAGCCAAAACAATTTTTCTGCATCTGACCCCTACTTGCGCACCGTAAGACTTATAACCTTGCGGTGCGCAAGGACCTTGCAGGTCTGATACTTTCAAAAATGGCAGAACAGGCCCCTGAAGCTCCAAACTTGCTATTTGATGCACTTTTGACACGTTTAAGCCCCGTTAACCCCATTTCAAAGCTCTAAAATGAAGTTAAAGTATAGGGAAGTTAAAATGTGCTCAAAAATATCTAGGGTGTCGGTTCGTTTGGCCGTACGATCGCGATGTTCGCTTAATTACGACGGAATGCGCATAAGCGCGAAAAACGATCTAAATTGCGTGACGAATGGATTTTTCTTATGCCAAACACTAAAATAAAATATTTTAGTGCTTACATAAATTTTTGGATGTCCGGATGTATTCAGAACGTAAGTTATGCGCGAAAGTGCAAACTTATGCACTTTTTGACACCTTTAGTCCCTGAATGAGCCAAAAGTTTATTTTAGCACACTGAACCCCTCAAAGCCTATTTCTAAGCTATATAAAGGATATTTAAGGTGTGTTTAACTTATGGTCATGTTCCGGAATGTCTGTTACAGTTCAAATTGGCATACTTTCACAGTTTGTCAAATTTAGTCCCTGTAGGCGAATTAACTCGATTTTGCCATACCAAAGCCTTCAAAACTTATTTATAAGTTATGTAAAGGTTATTCAAGGTATGTTAAGCCTATTTCACTGTTCCGGAGTGTTCGTTGCATTAAACGAGTTATATTTACGCATCAGTGCGCGTATAACCTTCCAGAAAGCGATTTAAAGCTTGAAATCGAACAAGAATTGATATGTGCAAAGGATACACATATTTATACAAATCCCAAGTATGAAATACACTATTTCATTGATACAGTATTTGTTTGATGGTCACAGTGACCCAGGTGTCACATATTCAAACTCAGAATCCAGGCTATCCTGCACATCCTCTACCTCACAATAAATTTCACAAATTTAACATTTTACAAATTTATATATCCAGACTCCCTCTCAAATTTATCAAGAATGATTTAACAATGTTAATAACTGATGAACCACTTGTGAGTAAATATTCAAACTTTTTAGTTTAAACGACTCCCCCTCAAATTAATCATCATGTTTAGCACTTGAAACTTTGAAAATCAGCTCTCCAACATCAGTTGTCGAAAATCTTTTTGTATTTTTTCAAAATTTATGCTAAAACACACAAAAAAACTTTTTGCATTTTTGAATGATATGAAATGCAGTAAAGAAATATATACAAACACTATTTTTGTGATTTTGTGTAAGAGGATCATATCAGTTTTTGACAAGTCACAAGTACCGTTGAGCTTAGTTACACATTAAGAATTAAACAATTCACTTAGATTGCCGATATACTGATCCACTTAAATTTTCACACAAATTTCAACTGATTCAGGATATAAATTAGGTGTATTAAGAACTAAAACTCATTCATGTGTCCCACCTTTTGAATATACTCCCGTATCCAGATCCCAATATTCAGTCTTACAGGTGAGTATACAACAGAAGATATCTGTAAGGGGTTAAATGCGAAGGACCATGAGAGCTCAGGTCAGAACTTCCGTTCAACAGAGAGATGACGACTTCGACTTTTGGTGGGTCCTCTTTAGAGGATCTTTTTTACAACAGCACATGATTTTCATTTTTCAATGTTTCATCATTTTTATGCTGAGGGTAAGCTTTTATTTCAAGCAAGCGTAAAGTATTCTTCGGGGACTAGGCCATTGCTTCCGCAAAATTAGAAGTCCCTGGATAATACCCCAGATATCACTTTGCATAAAGACCTAGTATCTCAGAAAGAGGGATCCTTCAAACGAAATTTCAGGGGTTACCTATATATCCAAGTAGTGTTCCCCACGAAATAAGCAAGTTTAAATTTAATTTTAAATCCCGAACAAGCTTACTAAATGTGTAAAAACCTATCGGCATATCATCAGTGAGACAGTTTAACACTATTTAAACATTACATTTCTTTAGCATACTGTAACTTTCCACTGATGTACTATCATTTCCTCTTTACAACACCAAAACTCATTTTTTTGAATTTTATCATGTTTTTGACATTTTTCAAATTTTCTAATGTTTTTGGATTTTCTGAAAATTCTTACTCCCCCTAAAATGCAAACACATTTAAGGAAATTTGAAAACAAACTGTACAATTAAATAAACAACTGATATCGAATTGCTTCAAATCGCCATCCACTTGGCATAAACAATAAGAACTCCCCTTTACAACAAACTATTTTCTCATTATGATTTCAAAACACTTAAGTTTGTTTTAACCAAAATGATTTTTCCAGAAAATAAGTTTTGTTGATTTTACCACTTGTAGGCTAGGGGTAATTCTTTCCTCTTTTCAATGAAATGAACCCCATATATTCTTTAACCACTTGTAAGAAAGATAAATCAAGTACAATTTAATGTCCCTAATTTACCACTTGTAAGACGAAATATCACAAAAGTGAATTCCTCAAGAAAAATGCCAATTCCTGCTCCACACTTACCAACCTGGGAGCTCCGGCAAGTCAGTCTTATCAATTATGAAAAACTGACATCCAAGCTTCACCGAACTTGGATGTTTCCTCCTCAACTTCACCTGGGTAATAAGTTGCTTTCTTTGTTTCATAAAAGTCCTTTACCCCTTTGACTTTTCCCTCTACCATTTTTTCAAAAATCTTTTTAACATTCCCATTAAATGCTTTCTCGACATCAAATTCCTTCTTCTTTGAATAGAATTGATTCGAGATTTCCCCTTTCCAATTTTTTATTTAAAATTCTCAGCTCTCAATGGTGGAAAATTAACATCATCCATTGGAGGAACTGAATTTTCCTTTTTAATTTCAAACTGTGGCTCATCTGACTTTCTGGAATCAGATTCATCGCCAGATTTTACATCTGATTTCTTAACAACCCAAGCTTGATTGTTAAGATTTCCCCTTCGCTTGTAAAACCTTTCTGAACATTCACCAACTTCATATGTTGAGTTTTTAAACATTTTAAACCTTTCAGTTGGTGGTTCGGTTTTATCAACAACTATTTCTTTGAGTTTTTCTAAAACTCCCTGTTTTGTGTTGGTTGCCTTAGGACAGTTCCGTGCAATGTGACCAACTTCTTGGCATCTGTAACAAGTTCTAGTCTCTTTTCTCTGATGAGCTTCAGTTTTCTTCTTTTCAGCAAGAAATTCCTGATTTGACTGTCTCCAGAATGAGCTCTTCTTTTCATCCTCATCAGAAGTACCTGAAACAAATTTTGTTGATGTTTTAGAAATTTTCTCATTTTTATGATTTTCTGGTGGTATAAAACCAAGACCTTTCCTTTTGAAATTATCATTATGGTTTGGTTTCTTTCGATAACCTGAACCAGAACAGTAACCCATTTTCTTGTTTATTCGTTGTTGAACTCTTGAGGTGTATTTTTTAGGTTTTTCAGTAAGATTTACATCTTTTATTTCAGAAATATTAATTTCTGTAAGTTTGAAAATCTTGTTTATCATTTCAGTTTTCACACCTCTTATTGGAAATTCTTTATCAAAATATAATTTGTCAGAATCATTCAAAGTATATGCAACTTCAAATGTTTCGTCATTCAAATTAGATTTTGACAACAAAAATTCTTTACTATACACCCGTTTTCCCGACGACTTTGAACTCCTGACAGACGAACTCAAACTCCTGGACTCGGACATTGACTCGGACTCCTCATCCTTATCTAACACATGATTGACCATCCTTTTTATTAACTCAGACTCATGATCTATGTCGGACGCTTTGAATGTGATGTCAATATTGTCTGGTAATACATCGGTTATCTCGGACTCCAACTTTATATTGACTGCCTTTTTTACTTGTTCCTCATTCGGTTTTCTATACGAATACCCTTCCCAAATTGGAGGCAGACACTTGTTATACCTGACACTATGTTTCTTACCAGTATCCTCTTTCTTCGGCTTCTTGTCGTCAAACGCTTCAAAACCTGCCACAGTTGGATAAATTCTGTCAATTAAGTAATGAGAACTTTAATAACTTTTCAGTAATCGTCTGATTCTTTCATTTTCAACTTTTTCAATTTCCAACTCCTGCTTCAACTTAGCACACTCTTCAATATAGTAATTGATCTCTTTCTGTTTTGACATCATTGTTGCATTCAGCATTGTCAAAGCATCTTCTCTTTCAGAGTTTGTCTTCTGCAAACTATTCACAGTTTTGTTCAATACATCGTACGACTCTTTATCATTTTTAACATCAAACAACAACTTCTCTTTTAACTTTTGAAGCTCACTAAACCTTTCATCTTTATCTTCACATTGTTTGCAAGGTTCCAAACACGTAAGACAGGGTTTAGTTACTTCAATAATCTTTTTAATCTCCACAATCTACTCGACTTCAACTACCTTTTCCACTTCAACAATCTTCTCAACAACCTTAACTTCTTCCATTTCTTTTGTAGCTTTTCTCTCTTTAAGTTTCTTCAATTTACCTGCAAAATAAAATTCAAAACTGTCAGAAGATAAATGAGTTTTTCCAATGTTTATCTGTTCAATTTCTTCATCATCATCACTAGTATCTGTTGAACTGTTTTCAGAAGAAACAGATTCTTCATCTTGACTTTTCTCTTCATCAGATAACACTGCTATCCATTCTTTCATCAATTCTGGCTTTTGAACAATTTGAGCAATGAAAGCTTTAAATTCCCTATTCTCATCCACAAACCTATCCCAGCTAAATCCTGGAGCCATTTTCTCATCATCTTGATCAATGATACCATAATAAGCTTTCTTATTTGCATCTTCGATCATTTTCCCATGAGCAGTTTGTGAATCTTTTTGTTGATGCTGTTGATGAGCAACTTGTTGATATATGGCTTTTCGATAGTAATCATCCTTTCCAAATGGATTCTTTACTCCACTTGCTTCCTGATTTTTGCATTCTCTTTTGAAATGACCTTTCTCCCTACATCAAAAACAAGTAACTTTAGATTTATCAAAACCCAAAGTAGAAACATGTGCATCCAAGAAATCATTTCTTCCTGTAATCATTTTGAATTTCTCAGCTCTCCTCAGAACACTTGCTAAACACCATTTAATATCCATAAGCTCCAATTCCTCTGCATCAATCTGGTCATAATCTTCCTTGGTTAGCATAGGATTACCAATTCTTCCAGCAATCAATCCTTCATACGATTCCAAAGCAGTAACCAGTAATGCCATATGACTTTTAACAACTTCTTCAAAATTTTTTTGACCATTTTGAAAATGCAATGCGACATTGCACTGAATCATATGTCCATTACCAACATTTGCACTTTGAACACTTGGAGGATTGACATTTGAAAATCCACTAGTGTTGATTGAACTTTGACTGACTGATCCAGATGAATTTCCTGTACTAAAAGCAGTTTGGATCTTTGCACTGGATTTAACAGTTTGAACATTTCCTTTATAGTACAATTTGATGTCTTGTTGATTGCTCGAACTGTTCATTCTGGCAATCTTTTGCTGTTCAAGATCCTGTCCCTCAAGCTTTTCAGTAAACTGTCCAATTGACAATCTACTAAACTCTCATGTATTCTTTAAAATCATGAGATAGGTACCCCATTCTTTCTGAGGTAAAGCATCAGCAAACTTTTCAACCCATTCTGCTGGAGTTTTTGTAATTTTTAACTGAGACATGGTATGCACAAGATGACAATATCTCTCAATGAAAGTCTTTGTAGATTCACCTGGCATACTTGTAAACAACTCAAATTTTTTCTTCAATAATGATTTTTTGCTATTGATCATTTCCGTACTTCCTTCGAATTTCTTCTCAAGTGCCTCCCATATTGAAAAAGCACTACCATCATGCTGAAGCAACACAAAAATGTCCTCTTTGACAGCTTGTTGTAAAAGACTAATCATCATTTTCTCTCCTTTATAACTATCTCTCTCTTTGTCTAAAAATTCTGAGATAATTTTATCAACATTCAAAGCAGTCTGTGGTCTAACATATTTTGTTTCAATGCTTTCCCAAGCTCTTAGATGATTTGCCTGAACCCAATTCTCAAAATGATTCTTCCAGCCATGATACTCTTCAATTCCCATAAGTTTCGAGGGTTTTTGCAAAGTTCCAGTTTCATTTTCCATGTTCGTGTTTTTAGCAATTTTAGCCGGAGTAGTCGGAGATGTAGCAAAAGCGTTGTAGAATTCTTCCTCCATGATTCGGTAGCACGTTTATCAAGACAATCACTGTTCAAACGAAATCAGATCTTTCAAACGAAATTACTTCCAAGTGAGATTACCTTCAAGCGAGATTACTTTTAAATGAGATTAAACTGCACAAACAAACTTCAAACGAAATTAAATGTTTCAAAAGGAATCACCAAATGGAATTTAATTCCGTGTGAAATTAAACACCAGTTCAAACAAAATAATGCTTTTTAAACGAAATTATAATTTCATTTGAACGATTTCAAACGGAAATACAAATTTCGTGCTGAATTAGTTTCACTTACAAATGGAATTAGCCAAATGAGGTAATTCCGTATGGAATTATGGGGCAATTTAAAGCGAAATTAGAATGATGTCAGCAAATACTATCTGATGTTCAAGCGAAATTATCCATTTTGTCAGAGTTAATTCGAATTAAAGTCCAATTTTCTCAAGGATTTGTTAAAACATGATTTCGCTTATGATATGTGAAAATCAGATCATTTGGACCGTTAAAACTAGTTCAATTTATAAAAGAAGGTGTAGAAGTAAGAAAATAAGATGAAATCAGGCTGAAATCTGCAGAACTCCTCCTCCTGTACTCTGATACCACATGTAGGATCGTGTGCAGACCTGAAACGAGTCGATCAGAGGCGTTCTACACAATATGAAAGGCGAAAACAGACATATTGTGTGTGATTCAGCTAGAATATTACTTTTAACTGTCTTTCTATTGATCTGGTAACAATTACAAGTCTGTAGACACTTCGACAGAGCTTCGCCGTCGGAAACACACTTCCTAATTCCGTTTCAAATGAAACGGACCTAACACTTATATATAGCCAACTAATTCCTCTTGAACATGACTCAAGAGGAATCACATTACAAATGAAATTACATCCCAAATGATATTACATAGTTCAAATGGAATTAACTAGTTAATTCCGTGCGGAATTACTAGTTGGCCTTTCAAGCGGAATTAGCTCTAAAACTTGTTTTCTCGATCTACGTGCCCTGAACAATGCAAGACTCGATACAAGACGAAGTCGACAGACGCATGCACCAACAAGTATTATGATTAAGTAAGTCTTTGATAAGCATAAAAGTTATAGGCACATGACTTTTTGGGTCAAACGCCTCAAAAAGGGTCATTTCCGTAAAATGACTAACCAAAGAGTAGAATTCGAAATAAATGGTTCATTACATTAAATCCACCACGAAAATAGTTGTGATTGAAGATAATTAGATAACTTAATGTGGAAATGTGATGTGCGAAAAGAGAGAGCGAGATTTAAACTTAAATGTTTAAATCCTATAAACGGGTCAAAATGAATTATGCGCATAGTTTGGGTAAAAATGGTGTGACACCTGTGTTTGTAATCTTTGTAAACAGTTCAGTTATCAATAAAACAAAGTTATTTGATCCCAGTGTTTGGTTGTTTATGTTTGACATTTTTCATGTTTTGACTTTTGTTCAATTTCAAACTCTATATCGATTTCTGGAGAGTTATACGCAAACTGGTGCGTAAACGTAATCGGTTTAATGTGACAAACACTCCGGAACATCAACATATACTTAGCATACCTTAAATGACCTTTACATAACTTAGAAATAAGTTTTGAAGGCTTTGGTATGGCAAAAACAAGGTTAATCGTCTACAGGGACTAAATTCGACAAACTGCGAAAGTCTGACAATTCGTACAAGAACAGACATTCCGGAACATGAACATAACTTAAACATACCAAAAATATCCTTTACATAGCTTAGAAATAGGCTTTAAGGGGTTTGGTGCGCAAAAATAAACTTTTGGGTCATCCAGGGACTAAAAGCATCAAAAAGTGCATAAGTTTGCATTTTCGCGCATAACTTACGTTCTGAATACATCCGGACATCCAAAAATTTATGTAAGCACTAAAATATTTTATTTTAGTGTTTGGCATGATAAAATTCCATTCGTCGCGCAATTTGGATCCTTTTTTCGCGCTTATGCGCATTCCGTCGTAATTAAGCGAACATCGCGATCATACGACCAAACGAACCAACATCCGGCATATTTTTGAGCATGTTTCATATCCACAATGTTTAGGAATCATTTTAGGGACTTAAAGATGGCTTAACGGGCCTTAAACATGTCGGAAATGGCTTTAAACACCAACAGGGACTGAAACTGTCATTTTTGAAAGTAGGTTGCCGATCAGAACATCCAGACGGGGCGCGTAAGGTCCTGCACATGTCTTACGTGGGCCGCAAGGACCTCCCAGAACTGCAAAACCAGTTTTAACAGCTGTTAAACACCCAAAACCCACATGCAAATGGTATTTCTGAAACTATGGGCCAATACTAGGGGCTCCAATGGTTTTGTAAAACCATGGATGCACATGTATGGATGAGATTGAATCTCGGTTTACCAGGAATGATCCTAACGGTCCTAAGAAATCTATAAATACCCCTCACCCCTCATTTGCAAAACCCACACCTTTGAATCTGAATTTGTTCTCTAAGTTGATGTGTTTAGCACTTCATACCTGAGAATATTCGGTTCAAAATTTCCATTCTTGGACCCGTTGTAAGTCCTCTTTCATTCCTTTAGTATTTTCTACGTTGACCAATTTATGGTCAACATGAAGTTCGGTTGAACTTCGCAACGTGAGCGTAATCCGATGGTTATAGTCCCTTATGACTATACCTACTGATTACCACGTTATCTAGGCTCAGTGACGAGTCGTAGTTTCGGCCAAAATACGTATTCTTGCGTATTTTGTAACCAAACTACTTTTAGGTATCAAAACCGTTTGTTTTGATACCAAACTTATTTTCTAACTTAGTTAAGCATGTTTTAACATACTTAGCTCGTCACTTTTAGTTTAGTGCTTATATAGGGTCGTAAGGTAAGCGATCTAAACAATCGCTTATACTTTCGAACCCGACCCGTTTGGTCGATCTTTAGGAGCCGACCAAACACATTAGGTGACCATAGTCGTATAGGGAATAACCTTCCGAGGTTATACCTTATGGTCACGACGTTTAGTTAGTTGTATGATAGGTAGTTTATATGCCTTAGGTAAATTACCAAAATGCCCTTTTTACGCCAAAATTCATTTTTAGCCTATGTAACTAAATTTTTAACATCCAAACAGATTTAGTAACAATATTAGGCATGTTAAGGCATATTCTACTTATCATAGGACTAGTTAGGCGGTCCAAACGCGCTTTACGGGAACGACACGTTAAAGTAGCATAAGCTACCTAAACGGGTCGTAATGGGTCGTAAGCACTTAGGTTAGGTTTCATTTTAGTATGTAGGCTTTGTTAAACCATATTACATGAGTTTCCATACTCGTTTGGTTTACGAACCCTCATTCTATCCGATCCTCTGATTTAGGTCCGGTTTATTAACATAGTTACCTATATTAGGTGTCGTTTGATTTCCGTGATCTCTAGCAGTGCTTAGTTGTTACTCAAGGACTTATGAGAAATCTCAAGTGAGTACATAGACCCCTCTTTTACTGTTTTCAAACTGTTTTGGGGTGAAACACATGTGCCTACTTGTTACCTTCATGCTTTCCTGTTTTCACATCATATACTTGCTATGTTCATTAGTACACTTATAGTACATGATTTACATTACATTGTCTTGCTATGTATGTTTACTAAGCATACTTAGTACATTGTTTTACCTTACATTTCTGCTATGTATGTTGACTGAGCATGCTAGCACATCGATTTACATGACTTTTCTCTTTGTATGTTAACATTGCATATTTAGTACATTGTTTTCATATAACATGTTTACATTTGGTATAACAATTGGTTTGTACAAACGGGACTTATATACATTCATTAACATTAGCTACGCCGCTCGGTAGTAAGTAATGGTACCATAGGACTTGACAAATCCTGTTCCTGACATCCTAGGTTTGTTTGGGTGTAAGGAATGACTGAATCCGAAAACATTTCTTTTGATAACCTTGACTTAGGGTTATCCGTCTGTCTCAAGGCTTGAATGTATGCGTTAACTTACCACATAAGTGTTTGTATCAATATAACATGCATTTACTTTGCAAAACCTAACTTTTTGATATATTCAAAACACTTTGTTTTGTACATTTTTACATTTGGTTTATGTAACAACACATTACTTACCATACATAACATTTGTTACACATTACTTGACTACATTTGGACTTTCAACATTTGATATGGCTTATACAAGGACTTTCTGACAATTGGTTTAAACGTAGACTTTATACATGGGTGGTTTGTTTAAGTGACTTAAGTAACGAGATGTGAGTAGTATGATACAAGCATGGTGGATACGCCATTGGTACTTCCTATATATAAGTGTTTGTATTATATTACATATCATAGCGTTATTTAAATCATTCATTTTGGACTTATACATTTTACACAAGTAACAGGCTTTTCACAAGACTTTGGTTTACAAAACAGTTCATTCTATACAACTCATTTTACTTGGTTATTCATTTAACCATATATTATTCTTTTATTTATACATATCATCTGATCTTATCGCTTTTTAAATAATTTACAAAACAAAACAATTTACAGGATTCATGACTAAATTTTATTAAACATTTTCTTAAACTTAAGTCATGAATCCTATTTTCACAAAACCTATGTATCTCACAGGCATTTTTATGCTGACGTACCTATTTTCACATGTGTTTTCAGGAGCTGTTGCATAGGATGTTCGAGACACACATAGGCGGACCAGTGCCTTAGCAACTTAAAAATAAAGCTAGAACTAGTTTAATTATGTTATGTACTCTTTGTTTCTTGTTTAAAACAATGTAACTCTCTTGTTTGATAAATAAAACGTATCTTTAATTTCCATAGTTGTGAAACAATTATTTCTGTTACAACACTCCCCGACGTTTCCGCCACGTCTTGTTGTTTTACGTGGTCGAGGTGTGACAGAAAAGTTGGTATCAGAGCCAATGGTTATAGGGAATTAGGTTATTAGTAATGCTTTGACTAGACTATAACCTTTCTAGGACCCCAACACAAGTTATCTTGTGTTTAGATCTTAAAACATGCACTTCGCCTACCCTTAGGTGATAACCACAACGAGAACATCAATTCTGAATCCGCTTTGAAAATTAATCATCTGTTCTTGGATGATGGATTACTAGGTTTTGAACCCCTTTGAATTTTCAAAATCTCGTCAAAGTTTTGGGTCCCAAATAGTGTGAACACGTGCAAACTGGAAGGGTGAATGCCTGTACCCTGGGTTTTCTGTCTAAGGCTAGAGTGTTCGTACAAATCAACATAATCGGACCAGTCACTCTTACCTGGGAACTCTTGGGGTGAGTGTTCACTTATAGGCGAGCATGTCTTCGCGATACATTATTTTGACCCATTTACTTTGATTAGTCACAATGTGTTGTTTGTTTGCCTTGTGGTAACAAACAAATGACCACCGTCTTTGCTGTTGTCAATTTTAGAATCATCTCATTCTTTTCATCCAATCATCTCACTCGTTTCCTTTCATGTTTCCTCTTTTAGAATGCCTCCTCGACGCGACAATCAGATAACGAATGCCGAACTGGCAGAAATCATCGCGCAGCAAATGGCTGCTGCTTTCCCAAATCTTATTGCTCAACTGAACCAAGCCAACAACAACAATCATGCTCCATGCAATTTCAAGAGTTCAATTCGGCTAAGCCACTCAAGTTTAGTGGTACTGAAGGAGCAACTGGGCTCCTACAATGGTTCGAGAGCACTGAGAGTACGTTTCGCCACGTTCAGTGTCCTGATAATCGCAAGGTCGAGTTTGCTTCCAGTGTGTTTCAGAAGAGGGCTCTTACATGGTGGAACGGGGTTATGAGAGACCGCGGTGCTGAGGTTGCTTTATCACAGACTTGGGCGGAACTTAGGGCCCTTATGATGAAGGAGTTTTGCCCTCGTCATGAACTGTGAGCTTTGGAAAGGGAATTTGATGATTCGAAGCAAGATAGTGGTGAGCATCGGGCTTACACTGATAGGTATGAAGAATTGAGTCTGCTTTGCCCGACCATGGTTACCCCACTCGACAAGGCTATCGAAAGGTACATCGATGGTCATCGCGCAGCAAATGGCTGCTGCTTTCCCAAATCTTATTGCTCAACTGAACCAAGCCAACAACAACAATCATGCTCCATGCAATTTCAAGAGTTTCAATTCGGCTAAGCCACCCAAGTTTACTGGTACTGAAGGAGCAACTGGGCTCCTACAATGGTTCGAGAGCACTGAGAGTACCTTTTGCCACGTTCAGTGTCCTGATAATCGCAAGGTCGAGTTTGCTTCCAGTATGTTTCAGAAGAGGGCTCTTACATGGTGGAACGGGGTTATGAGAGACCGCGGTGCTGAGGTTGCTTTATCATAGACTTGGGCCGAACTTAGGGCCCTTATGATGAAGGAGTTTTGCCCTCGTCATGAACTGTGAGCTTTGGAAAGGGAATTTGATGATTCGAAGCAAGATAGTGGCGAGCATCGGGCTTACACTGATAGGTATGAAGAATTGAGTCTGCTTTGCCCGACCATGGTTACCCCACTCGACAAGGCTATCGAAAGGTACATCGATGGTCTACCTGACTTAGTGCAAGACATCATTACTGGTAGTAACCCTACCACAGTCCGTCAGGCGATCGAGTTAGCAGCGACATTGACTGAGTCGCAGGTTCGAAAGGGAAAGCTGCATAAAAAGGGTGACAAAGGTAAGAAGCAGGCGTCTGACAAAGAGGATGGCAAGAAAGGTAAAAATAAGAAGGGAAAGGATTCTGGTTCCTCAAAGGGGTCTAGGAAGCGAAAGGCTTCCCAAAACTATGCCGTTACTGCATAGGCTCAAGCTGCACCAAATCAGCCAGCGCAACCACCCGCCAAGAGGCCTTATCTTGGCAACGCACCTTTGTGTAACAGGTGTAACGGCCATCACCTACCACATCTCCAATGTCTTCATTGCACTAACTGTGGAAGAAATGGTCATCTTGCCGCTACGTGCCGCGTTCCTGTCAACCAGAACCAGGCAGTTCAGAACCAAGCCCAACAAGTTGCTCAGCAACAAGGTCAAGCTGCACGACCTCATTTTCCTCCTGGTTCGTGCTACAATTGTGGGGATCTGACCTACTACAGAAACCGGTGTCCAAGACTAGCTAACGCAAATCCAAATCAGAATCAGGCTCAGGCTTAAGGTCGAGTCTTCAACATGAATGCACAAGAGGCGCAAGCAGACAATAATGTGGTCAACGGTACGTTCTTTGTTAATAATCAGCCTGCATCTGTTCTTTTTTATTCGGGTGCAGATAAGAGTTTTGTGTCATTATCTTTTGAGCCATTTCTTCGCATGTCTAGAACGAAACTAGGAAAACCCTTGACAGTAGATGTTGCTAGTGGTGAACCCATTGTTCTTAATTCTATTCTTCGCAACTGCCAGTTGAACCTTAATAACCATCTTTTTTCCAATCGACCTCACGCCAATGCAACTTGGAAGCTTCGACGTTATAGTGGGTATGGATTGGTTATCCAAAAAGCACGCAGAGGTTGTTTGTTTTAAGAAGATTGTTCGTGTGCTGCTTTCGACAGGTGAGATCCTACAGGTTCATGGTGAGAAACCTGCTGGTACTCTCAAACTCATGTCTTGTTTTAAAGCTCGGAAGTATCTGCGAAAGAATTATGTGGCCTTCTTGGCACATGTTACCGCAGATAAAGGCAAAGGTAAGTCTATTCAAGATATTCCTGTTGTTTGGGATTATCCTGAAGTATTCTCTGAAGAGTTACATGGTCTACCCCCAGCACGCCAAGTCGAGTTCCGTATTGACCTCGTACCTAGTGCAAATCCCATTGCCATAGCTCTATATCGTCTTGCACCATCTGAGATGCAAGAGTTGCCTAAGCAGCTTCAAGAGCTCTCTGACAAAGGTTTTATCCATCCTAGCTTTTCACCTTGGGGTGCTCTCGATTTTTTTGTCAAGAAGAAGGATGGATCTTTTAGGATGTGTATCGATTATCATGAGCTTAACAAGCTTACCATCAAGAATCGATATCCCCTACCTCTCATTGATGATCTCTTTGATCAGTTACAGGGCGCTTCTTATTTTTCAAAGATTGATCTGCATTCTGGGTATCATCAACTTCGTGTGCATGAAGAAGATATTCCCAAGATACCGTTCCGCACTCGCTATGGGCATTATGAGTTCACAGTTATGTCTTTCGGGTTGACTAATGCTCCTGCTGTTTTCATGGACTTAACGAATAGGGTCTGCAAGCCTTATTTAGATAAGTTCATCATCGTTTTTATTGATGACATCTTTATTTATTCTAAGACGCGAGCTGATCATGAGCAACATATTCGTCTTACTCTGGAACTCCTAAAGAAAGAGCAACTTTTTGCCAAATTCTCAAAGCGTGAATTCTGGCTTAAGGAAGCTCAATTTTTAGGACATATTGTCAACGAACAAGGTATTCATGTAGATCCCTCCAAGATCAGTGCGATTAAGGATTGGGATACGCCTACTACTCCTACTGAAGTTCGTTCTATTCTTGGTCTGGCGGGTTATTATAGCCGCTTCATTGAAAATTTCTCGAAGATTGCAGTTCCTCTAACTGCTCTAACTCAGAAGAACAAACCCTTTGATTGGGGATTCTAACAAGAGGAAGTTTTTCAATACTTGAAGCAGAAGCTTTGTAATGCGCCTATTCTATCATTGCCTGAGGGTAATGATGATTTTATCGTGTATTGTGATGCATCAAACTTGGGTCTTGGCTGTGTCCTCATGCAAAGGAACAAAGTTATAGCATATGCATCGAGGCAGTTGAAGATACATGAGAAAAACTACACCACTCATGATCTTGAGTTGGGTGCAGTTGTCTTCGCTCTTAAGACCTGGAGACACTATTTGTACGGTACAAAATGTGTGGTTTTCATGGACCACAAAAGTCTTCAGCATATCTTCAATCAGAAAGAACTCAACATGAGGCAACGACGTTGGGTTGAGCTTCTAAACGACTATGAATGCGAAATTCGCTACCATCCTGGTAAGGCGAATGTCGTAGACGATGCTTTAAGTCGTAAGGAACGTACTAAGCTTCATTCTGTTCGTGTTCAATCTGATATTCAAGCTCGATCCGATATCCAGGCATGGATTTCTCAGGCTCAACACACTTGTGTTTCACAAGGTTTGTTGGGTAAGGAGTTACCCTATCATATAACACCTGATCTGGAACTGAAGGACAATGGATCGTTTTACTTCATGGACCATTTGTGGGCCCCAAGCCAAGATGATCTTCGCACCTTGCTTATGGATGAAGCCCATAAGTCTCGTTATTCTATTCATCCTGGCTCAGATAAGATGTATAAGGATCTTCGTATTCATTATTGGTGCCCTGGTATGAAGAAAGAGATTGCCTTATATGTATCAAAATGCCTTACTTGTCTTAAGGTTAAGGCTGAACATCAACGTCCTTCTGGTTTATTGGAGCAACCAGAGATCCCAGTTTGGAAATGGGAAAACATTGCTATGGATCTGCTTACCAAAATTCCGCGCACAAAGAAACGTCATGATGCCATCTGGGTAGTTGTTGATCGTCTTACTAAGTCAGCGCATTTCTTGCCAATCCGTGAGGATTTTTCTGCTGACAAACTTGCTAAAATCTATGTGGATGAAATTGTATCTCGACATGGTGTTCCTTTGAACATCATTTCTGACAGAGATGCTCGCTTCACTTCTCATTTTTGGAGAACCATGCAATCTGCTATGTGGACCCAACTTAATCTGAGCGCAACTTATCATCTGCAAACGGATGGTTAATCTGAAAGAACAATCTAGACTCTGGAGGATATGCTTAGAGCTTGCGTGATCGATTTTGGTGATAGTTGGGATTCACATCTTCCGTTAATAGAATTCTCCTACAACAACAGTTATCACTTCAGCATCAACATGGCTCCTTTCGAAACTCTCTATGGTCGAAAATGTCGTTCACCAGTCTGCTAGAATGAGATCGGTGAGGCTCAGCTTACTGGACCTGCCCTCATTTTAGAGACAACTGGTAAGGTTAAGAAAGTTCGTGATAACCTTCAGACAGCTAGAAGCCGTCAAAAGAGTTACGCGGACCAACGATGCAAGCCCTTGGAATTTCAAGTCGGTGATCACGTATTACTTAAGGTCTCACCTTGGAAAGGTGTGATCAGATTTGGAAAGAAAGGAAAACTTGCACCTAGATACGTTGGACCATTCAAGATCATCGAAAGAATCGGTAAGGTAGCCTACAGACTTGAGTTACCTCCTGAACTTGGAAATGTTCATCCAACCTTTCACGTGTCCAATCTCAAGAAGTGTTTGGCTGATGAGAATCTCAACATACCGCTTGGTGAAATTCGTGTGGACAACACGATGCATTTTGTAGAGAACCCTGTGGAAATCATGGAACGTGAAGTCAAATGGCTCAAGTGCAAGCGCATTCCATTGGTCAAAGTTCACTAGGAATCTAAGCGTGGACCCAAGTTTACTTGGGAACGTGAAGATCAAATGAAGGCGAAGTATCCACACCTATTCCCTCGAGTTTCCTCTAAATAAACTTCGGGACGAAATTTCCACAAGTAGGGGAGACTGTGACACCTGTGTTTGTAATATTTGTAAACAGTTCAGCTATCAATAAAACAAATTTATTTTATCCCAATATTTGTTTGTTTATGTTTGACATTTTTCATGTTTTGACTTTCGTTCAATTTCAAACTCTATATCGCTTTCTGGAGAGTTATACTCAAACTGGTGCGTAAACGTAATCGGTTTAATGCGACAAACACTCCAGAACATCAACATATACTTAACATACCTTAAATGACCTTTACATAACTTAGAAATAACTTTTGAAGGCTTTGGTATGGCAAAAACAAGGTTAATCGCCTACAGGGACAAAATTCGACAAACTGTGAAAGTATGACGATTCGTACTAGAACAGACATTCTGGAACATGACCATAAGTTAAACATACCATAAATATCCTTTACATACCTTAGAAATAGGATTTAAGGGGTTCGGTGCGCTAAAATAAACTTTCGGGTCATCCAGGGACTAAAAGCGTCAAAAAGTGCATAAGTTTGCATTTTCGCGCATAACTTACGTTCTGAATACATCCGGACATCCAAAAATTTATGTAAGCACTAAAATATTTTATTTTAGTGTTTGGCATTAGAAAATTCCATTCTTCGCGCAATTTGGATCATTTTTTCGCGCTTATGCGCATTCCGTTGTAATTAAGCGAACATCGCGATCATACGACCAAACGAACCAACATCCGGCATATTATTGAGCATGCTTCATGTCCACAATGTTTAGGCATCATTTTAGGTCCTTAAATATGGCTTAACGGGCCTTAAACATGTCAGATATGACATTAAACACCAACAGGGACTGAAATTGTCATTTTTTAAACTAGGTTGCTGATCAGAACATCCAAGAGGGGCGCGTAAGGTCCTGCGCATGTCTTACACGGGCCGCGAGGCCCTCCCAGAACTGCAAAACTAGTTTTAACAGCTGTTAACAACTGTTAAACACTCAAAACCCACATGCAAATGGTATTTCTGAAACTATGGGCCAATACTAAGGGCTCCAATGGTTTTGTAAAACCATGGAAGCACATGTATGGATGAGATTGAATCTTGGTTTACGAGAAACGATACTAACGGTCCTAAGAAATTGATAAATACACCTCACCCCTCATTTGCAAAACCCACACCTTTGAATCTGAATTTGTTCTCTAAGTTGATATGTTTATCACTTCATACCTGAGAATATTCGGATCAAAACTTCCATTTTTGGACCCGTTGTAAGTCCTCTTTCGTTCCTTTAGCGTTTTCTACGTTGACCAGTTTATGGTTAATGCGAAGTTCGGTTGAACTTCACAACGTGAGCGTAATCACGATGGTTATAGTCCCTTGTGACTATACCTACTTATTACCACGTTATCTAGGCTCTGTGACGAGTCATAGTTTCGACCAAAATACGTATTCTTGCGTATTTTGTAACCAAAATACTTTTAGGTATCAAAACCGTTTGTTTTGATACCAAACTTATTTTCTAACTTAGTTAAGCATGTTTTAAAATGCTTAGCTCGTCACTTTTAGTTTAGTGCTTATATAGGGTCGTAAGGTAAGCGATCTAAACAATCGCTTATACTTTCGAACCCGACCCGTTTGGTCGATCTTTAGGAGCCGACCAAACACATTAGGTGACCATAATCGTATAGGGAATAACCTTCCGAGGTTATACCTTATGGTCACGACGTTTAGTTAGTTGTATGATAGGTAGTTTATATGCCTTAGGCAAATTACCAAAATGCCCTTTTTACGCCAAAACTCATTTTTAGCCTATGTAACTAAATTTTTGACATCCAAACTGATTTAGTAACAATATTAGGCATGTTAAGGCATATTCTACTTATCATAGGACTAGTTAGGCGGTCCAAACGCGCTTTATGTGAACGACGCGTTAAAGTAGCGTAAGCTACCTAAACGGGTCGTAATGGGTCGTAAGCACTTAGGTTAGGTTTCATTTTAGTTGTAGGCTTTGTTATACCATATTACATGATTTTCCATACTCGTTTGGTTTACGAACCCTAATTCTCTTGGATCCTCCAATTTAGGTCTGGTTTATTAACATAGTTACCTATATTAGGTGCCGTTTGATTTCCGTGATCTGTAGCAGTGCTTAGTTGTTACTCAAGGACTTCTGAGCAATCTCAAGTGAGTACATAGACCCTCTTTTACTGTTTTCAAACTATTTTGGGGTGAAACACATGTGCCTACTTGTTACCTTGATGCTTTCCTGTTTTCACATCATATACTTGCTATGTTCATTAGTACACTTATAGTACATGATTTACATTACATTGTCTTGCTATGTATATTGACTGAGCATACTTAGTACAATCTTTTACCTTACATTTCTGCTATGTATGTTCACTGAGCATGCTAGCACATCGATTTACATGACTTTTCCACTTTGTATGTTAACATTGCATATTTAGTACATTGTTTTCATATAACATGTTTAGATTTGGTATGACATTTGGTTTGTACAAACGGGACTTATATACGTTCATTAACATTAGTTATGCCGCTTGGTAGTAAGTAATGGTACCATAGGACTTGACAAATCCCGTTCCTGACATCCTAGGTTTGTTTGGATGTAAGGAATGACTGAATCCGAAAACATTTCTTTTGATAACCTTGACTTAGGGTTATTCGTCTATCTCAAGGCTTGAATGTATGCGTTAACTTACCACATAAGTGTTTGTATCAATATAACATGCATTTACTTTGCAAAACATAACTTTTTGATATATTCAAAACACTTTGTTTTGTACATTTTTACATTTGGTTTATGTAACAACACATTACTTACCATACATAACATTTGTTACACATTACTTGACTACATTTGGACTTTCAACATTTGATATGGCTTATACAAGGACTTTCTGACAATTGGTTTAAACGTAGACTTTATACATGGGTGGTTTGTTTAAGTGACTTAAGTAACGAGATGTGAGTAGTATGATACAAGCATGGTGGATACGCCGCTGGTACTTCCTGTATATAAGTTTTTGTATTATATTACATATCATAGCGTTATTTAAATCATTCATTTTGGACTTATACATTTTACACAAGTAACATGCTTTTCACAAGACTTTAGTTTACAAAACAGTTCATTCTATACAACTCATTTTACTTGGTTATTCATTTAACCATATATTATTCTGTTATTTATACATATCATCTGATCTTATCGCTTTTTAAATAATTTACAAAACAAAACAATTTACAGGATTCATGACTAAATTTTATTAAACATTTTCTTAAACTTAAATCATGAATCCTATTTTCACAAAACCTATGTATCTCACAGGCATTTTTATGCTGACGTACCTATTTTCACATGTGTTTTCAGGAGCTGTTGCATAGGATGTTCGAGACACACATAGGCGGACCAGTGCCTTAGCAACTTAAAAATGAAGCTAGAACTAGTTTAATTATGTTATGTACTCTTTGTTTATTGTTTAAAACAATGTAAGTCTCTTGTTTGATAAATAAAACGTAACTTTAATTTATATAGTTGTGAAACAACTATTTCTGTTACAACACTCCCTGACATTTCCGCCACGTCTTGTTGTTTTACGTGGTCGGGGTGTGACAAATGGTAAAGGATTAAATCCTTGTCATAAGATATGTAAAATGGTGTTAAAATGAAACGGGTCGCAAAATTGCATAAGGGATTTATAAGCATATGTTAAAGTGCACTAGTTCAGTAAAGTGTGCACTATTTTAGTGTAATGTGCACTATTTCAGTAAAGTGTGCATAACTTCAGTAAAGTGTGCACTAGTTCGATAAAGTGCACTAGTTTAGTTAAGTGTGCACTATTTCAGTAAACTGTGCACTATTTTAGTAAAGTGTGCACAACTTCAGTGAAGTGTGAACTAGTGAAGTGTGAACTAGTGAAGTGTGAACTAGTTCAATAAAGTGCACTAGTTAGTAAAGCATTCACTGTTTTAGTAAAATGTGCACTAGCTCAATAAAGTGTGCACTACTCCAATAAAACGTGCACAACTTCTGTAAAGTGTGCACTAGTTTACTAAAGTGCGAGGGGCCATATAGTTGGCAAAATTTTAAAGTTTACTGTATAGTTTAAGAAACTTGTTTAAATGTGTTTCAAAGTCTTCATAACTAATGTTTATGTTGATTTTGCTTATATGTGAATGATATAAAGCTTACGGATGAAGATCAAGGGACTTATAAGAACCGAACACACGCTAAATTGAAGCTTCTGCAATATGCTTCGTCATCACGTTTTGAACGACGACTGTTATATAATAAGCGTAAATGTTTTACTTCTTAAAATGTTTTAAGAAATCCATATTTTCAAACGTATGTGAAATCATAAATACACAATTATAGTTGAAATTTATCTGAAAATTGTATAAATGAACTAAGGGTCTTACACTATGGACTTCTCATGTCCATCCACCCAAAGTTCTTCATATTTCGACTATTATTCGTCAGAATTTACTTGTGTCATGTGGATGACACAACCTCCATTCAATCACTTGGATACTTTAATCATAAAAGCTTCTTCGGGTAATTCATAATGTTTGTTGTTCCACGAATGGTGAGTATATCAACAGATGTGGATTTGGTTTTTGAACTAACCAATCTACGTCTAAAACTATATCGAATCCAGCAAGATTTATAGATAAAATATTATTAAAGACAAGTTGATTCGTGAAGGATATCTCATATGTGAAACCATCTAGGTTTGCCACTTGATTTTTATAAAGATATTTAAGACTTGAAAGGGCAGAATTAAAATTTTATTAAATTTACAATCGATGAAGTTTAACTAGCTCCAATGTTTAGAAAAAGTTTCTTGTAAATAAATCATTTACAGGAAATATATTCGTAATGATATGTCTTGAACTGCTTCTGCTGTAGAATATTGGAAGGCTCAAGCATTGCCTTTCTTGCCATCAGTGGCCTTATTCTTCCCGTCAGTCGCCCTCTTTGGGCAGCGGGTCTTTATATGGCATTTCTCGCCACATCTATAACAGGTGGCATCCTTCAATTTTTTGCGTTCATGAGACTTGTGATCCATCTCCTTACAGATGCCACAACCCTTGGTCGGCTCATGGAAACATCTTCCGAAGTATTACTTCCCGTAGGTTTTACATTCGGGTTTTGCCTCATTCGGCTTGGACTAGTTATAATTCGAACCGATCTTACCCTTTTTGTAATCCTTACTTGGGGTATCATCACGCTTTCGATTGTGATCCTCCTCGGCCTTAATCGCCTTTGCTCTTATTTCATCTCCAGTGAGAGATAGAACCAGATCCACAGCGGATCTAAAAGTCATAAGTTTGGAGGATTTAACTATCCCCTTGATTTCTAGAGAGAGTCCTCCAATAAACCGCGTAATGCGCTTAGGCTCGTGGGTAATTAAATACAGCACGAGTCTTGATAAGGAGTTGTATTTAGATACATAGGCTCGACACTCGAGGCCTTTCATGGTCAGCTTTAGAAAGTTAGATTCGACTTTCTCCACCTCGTGAGGTAGGCAGTAAGTCTCGCGGATCAATTCCATGAACTCAGACCAACTAAGGTTGTACATTGCTACCTTGCCAGTGGATTGGATCAGTGCCTTCCACCAAGTCAGAGCATCCCCCTTGAAGGATTGGGACACGTATTTAACAGTGTCCTTGGCGGTACAACCGCTTATATCAACAACGGTTTCCATTTCATCCAGCAACTTTAGAGCATCAATAGCTCCATTCTCACCCGTAAAGTCACAGGGTTTACAAGAAACAAAGTACTTATATGTACACTCCTTCTTAGAGTCATGTGACTCAGCTTTCTTGATACTCTTAATACTCTGCTCACTCTTAGTTGAGGAGAAATGAGTCTTTTCTGTCTTATGAGTATTAGAGTGGGGCTTAGAAATAGAGTCCTCTTTCTCTACTGATGGCTCTGGCCCTTTAAGTGTGGCCATAAATCCAGCCAGGGCTTTACTGACTTCACCGGCAACTTTGGATCGAAGATGATTCTCTTCGTCGTTACGAATTTGGAGCTCTAAATCGTCACCACCGTTTTCCTTACTTACTTCACCAATGTTAGGGCTTGCCATAAGTTTAACTGAAATAATATAGCCATCAGTAATATTTCGAGAACTAAATAGCAAATCAATGAATTTGCATTAGATCTTATAGATCTATATATATATGTATTTATATATATCAGTTTCTCTAGCCTCACTTACCACAGTTGGTAATGGGCTTTGCTGTATAGCACATTGGCTTGTCACAAAGGACATTTAAATATAACACATTGGCTTGTCAACGAAGGACAATAAAAGATATGGCACGAAGGCCTTATCACAAAGTACGTGAAAGATATGGCACGAAGGCCTTGCCACGAAGTACATTAAAAGATATGTCAGAAAAGGCCTGGTCTCAAAGAACGTTAAAATACAGCACAAAGGTGTTGTCACGAAGGACATAATAAGATATGGCACAAAGGCCTTGTCATAAAGGACAAATAATCATGACAGAAAGGCATTGCCACAAGGACATTAAAAGATCTATATATGTAAGCGGCGTTCTTATTTGATGAAAGGCTTTAAGGTTTGAACATAGTTCATTACCTTTGGACAAGAAGTCGTAGACCACAACTGTCATTGTCATAATTTGACGATATAATATGGCCCGTAGGCAATTCAATTGACATCACAAAAGGATGTTACAATAATAATAATAATCATCACACTGATGATCTTAGTCATGATCGTACTGATCATATAGACTATGAGGCTTGGGCAAAGCCCACCACCTTGGACAGTAAAAGTTATATATATGTTGGTGCATTTTATGTGACAACAACTTTGGATTGGTCTTTGGATATTAAATAAGATTGGGCCACGAAGACTTACGAAGACTTTAAGGAATTGGAGTTAGTTAGTCTAGCCCAACCACGTCTGAGTTTGTGTTGTTTGAGTCCATTTAGTCTAGCCCAAATCGTGTTTAGAATGCTTGTGGGCTTAGCCCATTTCGTATACATGATGTGTGTATATAAACAACATTTAGTTATTGAGTTAGGGTTAGACATTCTAGAGTTTGAGTGAGTTTGAGAAAACACAAAACATTGGCTATGAGTTCTTGTGATCTTGAGTGGTTGTAAACGTTTCGTTAGATAATCACAGAAGATCGATTTGTGAAATGTTTCACGTTCTACTACATAATTCTTGTATCTGTTTAATGGATTTATCAAGGGGATTCCGCACCCTTGGTAGATTATCAGTTTTGTTACGATCCATACGGGATAGGGGACCTACAATTATTATTAGAGCACTTGCTCTTGTGTACGGTTCAAAACTGATCGACAGGAAACAAGTTCCTTTTTGTTTGGTTGAAGAATTTTTGGTGCTGCAGTCATAAGTCACGAAGAACAGGAAGAACAACATAGAAAATTCAAAATATTTGGTGTTTGATCTGTTTTGGTGTTTGGTGTTGACTGTTTGCTGATATTTCAGAGTTGTTTTGGAAATTTTTCAAAAGGAATTAATTTTCTTTTTGATTTTTAGGAGATTTTGCTGATTTTTCAGGATTGTTTCTTGACTGGAATCTTCAGTTAAAAGAGGTTGCTACTCATGATTCAGATGCTGCTACTCGTGATCTCGACTCAGGTCTCGACTCAAGGTTGCTACTCGTGGTTTCGACTAGTGAAGTTTTGACTCGAAATCAGTGATCTCGACTCAGGTCTCGACTAGTGGATTTTTCACTCGAAATTAGCGGTTTCGACTGAGTTTTCGACTCGGTGTGGTTGACTCAAAATCAGAGATTGCGACTTGTAACCAGAGGTCTCGACTGGGATTTCGAGTTGTGTAGTTTTGACTCAAAATCAGGTAATCTCGATTGAGATTGCGACTCAGAATCGACTGGTTTCGACTGGAAGTAGGTTGAGACTCGAAACCAGGTGGTTTCGACTGGGAGATTGCAACTAAGGTTGTGGTGGAATTTTCGTTGGCAAGCGTAGATAAAAATTCACGTTTTCATGAATAGAAAACTATCCGTAGCTCATCTCAGTAAACTGTTTGCACCGTTGGATTCCTTGGATTTTTAGGACAAAAAAACATTTTGGTAAAAAAGTCCCGAAAAAGGTCTTCAACATTATATATCATTGGATTCGTAATTTCGAGATGAATCTAATGGTATAATTTGGTAAAAACAATTTTCAGAAATTTTTTTTTATGGTTTTACCTGTCTGTTACGTTAAAATGTCGAACATGTCTAATTTGAATGAACTTTTGAGGATGGAGCACGAGGTTGGCGCAATAACAAACTGCCTAAGATGATGAGGTGGAGAACTATCTGACATAGAAGGACAGGTTTCAGTATTTCATTGAATATCAGGACACACGGATGTGGATCTGTATTCAAGATGGTTATGTGAACCCAACCCAAGATTTTGAAGGCAGACAACGTGTCACCGCCGATGTGTGTTAGTGCATTATGTCTGTAGCTTCCGTCTGCATCGAGTCTTATGTATTTTGTCTTGTATGTGTGTTTTTATATATGTATGTAAACGTATGTATTTTGTATCTAGACAAAACAGGGAACGGTACGCAAACTGTTAGGTGTCATCCGTACGGATGGCAATCCGATCGGATGACATCCTCACCTCCCTGTGTTGCCTATAAATAGTGGTTTATTAGGGGCATTAGTCTAGAACTTTTGGCCAGATTGTTGAAGCAAAGCTCTATCTGACTTTCATCCGGAACTTTTGTATTTTCACAGTTTATCAATGAAATCAGACATGTTAAGCGTTGTGATTATTGTTGTTGATTCTCAGACGGTGTTGAGGGATTCCGCACCTCGCCACTGATGGATTCCGACACGTTCTACTACTAGAACAGATCCTGCGAAAGGCTTAACAAGTGGTATCAGAGCCACAGGAGGTCGAATCGGAGACAACTACAGCAATTTCATCGAGATTTCAGCCATTTTCTGGAGATTTCAGTCAAATCTCACCGGAAATTCTGACAATTTCTTCACCTTCTTCTACATTTCTTGTAGTTTTCATATTTTCACACCTTAAAAACAGAAAAACTCAAAATTAAGTAAGATTTAAAGACGAAATTGAGTAAATTTGGTATCAAACTGATCGGAATTCATAATAGAACAATCCTACAAAGTTTCATTAAAAAAATTCAGACTAAAACATCATCAAATCGATCAAAAACTACGGATTGTTCTTCATGCATGCTGACGTCATTCATCGGATCGGATTGCATTCCGATCGGATTAGACTAGATTTTGTTCACAAATCCTTGCTGACATCATAGCTCATTCGATCGGATTGACATCCGATCGGATAAGCATTAAGGTTTAAAGAGTTAAAGGCCAAGTCACTTCATTCGAACGACCATCCGATCGGATCACCATCCGATCGGATAGCCGTTCGACACTTCTGCCATCCGACACTTGTGCACTTGTTTCATTGCTCATTTGTGTCATCCGATCGAATTGCCATTCGATCGAACGACCATTCGATCCAAGTGTTCAGTTTTTGAAATTTGTGAAAATTTTTCTAAGTGTTTGATTTTTTCAGGATTCTCAAGATGGGAGACGACCTTTTGAACCCATTCAGTGACATCTTTGCATACAACACAGGAGATACATCAACAAAAACAAACACCAATACCAATATAAATCCAAAAAAGGCGATCGCAGATTCTTTAAGCGTCGACAATGCCTATGGAACTTACAACAAGCCATCGAAGTTGATGGCAATCGAGGATTACAACCGATGGGCCAATAGATTTGATTAATTGTTGAAGGCTTTTGCATACCCTAGCTGGAGGTGCTTGAAAAATGGTTACGATATTCCAAGACGAGATTATGAAAACTTTGTTGATAATGAACAAGATATGCTTATTGCTGAGCAGAAATGTATTGCCCTACTTCATCAATCTGTCCGAGATGATATTATTTCCCTGATTGACTACACTAATTCAAAAGATTTACGGGCTAAACTGGAAAAGAAATGTATTAGGGGAGATGAAATTATGAAAAACAAGAAAAGACTGTTGAAAAAGGAGTTTGATTTATTTGCTTGTATGAAGAATGAGAGTGTATTACAGATGATTGAAAGGTTTTGCCACCTAAAGTTTGAACTCGTCAGATATGGGATCACAATAGCTGAAGATAAGATGGTTGAAAAACTGTTTGCGTCTCTGCTAGATGAGAAAGATTGGCAATACTATGGTCTGGTACTGAAAAATACCAAACTGATGGCAGAAATAACAGTTGATTGGTTGATCGAGAGATTCAAAAGTCATGAATTGGAAATCAAGAAAATGAACAAAGGGAACAGCGCCCCTTATCAACAGAATGTCAATCTCTACTATAGGGGAAGTATGATTCCAAAAACCACCTCACCAAGAACTGGCTTTACTGATGAAAGTAAAAACACTGTGAATCAAGATATAAACAGCAGCAGTTCTTCGACGAGCAGTGGTTATCATGGAAGTGGTTCATCCTCATCTGTTCCAAGCAATCAGCAAACTCAAAATGTTCCTAAAATGTATTTCAATGCAACATCGCTGTTAATCTTATCAATGCTCAGAATTTCAATGGGGAGACAGCGAAACAACAAATGGTATTCCTTGCTTCTATTCTGGAATCGTATGAAAGTCTGGTAGCTGGAAAGATCAGAAACATCAATCTTACAAAAGAAGACTACGACCAGATAGATCCTGAGGAGATGGAGGTGATCGGTATACGTTGGTGCATGGCGAGTGTAATCCGCAGAGCACAATGATTCATGGAGATCACAGGGAGATATTCTATTGGAGGGCCTTCGACAAAACTCGGTTTTGATAAATCCAAAGTGACCTGCTTCAAGTGTAAGCAAAAGGGACACTTTAAGCGTGAATGTAGAAACTCTGCAGCAGATGAAACAGCAAATACTTTTCATGATGATTACTACAAGAAAGCTATTTATCATAGAAATTGAGAGGAACCACCGAGGATGCAACAAATCGAGGAGACTCCAAAACAAAAATCGAGAGTGTTAGCAGTCATCCAGGATGATGAAGGTTTCGATTGGAGTGAGTTCTTGCAGGAAGATGACGTAGTTGGTTTTGCATTTATGGCACAAATTGAACAAACACAAGAAGAAAGAACATACATCCATCAAAAGATGTTGGCTCTACATACGAAGGAAAGGATCTATGCAACTTAGAAAGAAGCCAAAAGAGCAAATAGATGGGATCCGGATCGTGAATGTTACTTAGATCCAAAAGGGAAAATTTTGTGGAACCATCATCAGTCGAAGTCGAAACTCACATAAAATCGATAGCAGAAACTGAAAAACATAGGGAGATCGAGGAAGCAAAGAAAGCCGAAGAAGAAAGGCTAAAGTCAATGAAGGTAGACAATGGGATCATTGACACTACTATGGAAATGATGGCAGAAAACCTGCCGAAAACGACAGACCAAGTTCTTATGGCAAAAGCACTCGAGGTAGATTCCAAGTCTACTTCTAGTTCTCAGTCATTAAGCAAGGTCAGTAGTAGTTGTTCAAATAATGAATCAGGTAAGACTGATTGTGCTAAAACATAATGTGATTGCGAAAATTGCATGAAAGAATGCAAAGTCTGCAGCACACATGCTTATCTCTCACTCAAAAAGATCCAGGATCTGGTTGAAAAAGTTGATATGGTTGAAAAACATATTTTAAACCGAGATAAACTGTTTAGAGCTTCAAATGAAAGAATAAAAGAATTAACTGAAAAGATTGGAAAAGATAAAAATGATGTTGAACGTTTTCAGAAAGAAAATGAAAAATTAACTCTTGAAAACAGAACAATTTCATAAAATTTTGAAAAATTAAAAAGAACAGTAAAAGATCCTGATGAACGAAATGGTAAAACTTACAAAGAAAACATCCACTTGTCTGGAGTTCTTCATGCAAAAGAAAAGCAAATCAACCAGCAATTGGATGATATCGCAAGTCTTAAGCTTCAATTCCAAGAAGCTAAGATTGAAAATGAAAGAATCAATCTGAAATTGACCAGTTACAACTCTGCTAGCTTTGTTCTTCTACACATTGTTCCCAAACCAATTGGGAAGAACAAAGTTGGTGAAGATGTCTACTCGGATGGAACAGGGGTGGGTTATCATCAAGTTCCACTACCTGTGCTCAATAATTTTTCAAAGAAACAGTCTGGGTTGGATAACATTTGTGAAACAAGTAAGAAAACAGATGCTGAAAAACTTCCAGAAACAATTGATGTCACATTCACTTCATCATCTGATGAAGATAGTGTTCAATCTAAAGTCGTAAAGAATGTTGTTGAGAAATGGTCGGGTGGTTATCAAGGTGGTAAGAAAAATCAAAGGAAGAACGTTCAAAACAAAAAGTTTGTTGAAAAGAAAGTGTTTGTTAAAAGCTCAAGCTCAATTTCCGAGCAAGAATCGGAAATCTTTTCGAAAACGAATGAAGATTTTTTTTGCAAAGAAGGCCTCCCAACCCCAGACTGAAGGTAAAAGTCGAGAAGTTGACACCTGCACTTGCTACAAATGCAACAAAGTTGGACACATTGCACAAAAGTGCACCAACTCAAAACCTAAGTCTGTGGTTGTTGAGAATCCAAGAAAGAAAAATGATGTCAAAGGCAAAGCGCCAATGTTTGTTGAGAAGAATATTTTGAAAAATGAAAACATTAAAGTCAAAACTGAACCCGTAAAACAGCCGGTAAAGAAAACTGATCATTTTCACAAACGGCTTTCTTCTTCACAACAAACATGGAAGCTAAAGTAAAAAACACCAGCCAAGACATCTGATGAATCAACACCAAAGGTTCAGCCAAAATAACCATCTTCAACCGAACAAGTTAAGATGGATGTACCTTTGGATTACTTTCAGAAACTTGGGAAACAAACTTTGACCTCACCAGGGAAGAAGTATGTTCCAAAGAAGGTTCAACCATCTGGTCAACCTTAAAAAGTCGATTTTTTCTTATATAAAGAGGTTGAGGTTGGAACCGAGGAGAGTTTGAAAGTAAATGATAACAACTTCCCACCACTATACACAGTAAAATCTCACCTCAATGTCAAGCTACCCTAGTCAAAGGAGGCTTGGGTTGCCTCAACTTCTAACTAATTTCATGTGAAATGTGCAGGAGCTTCCAAGGTCTATCTCGAAGTGGATTATGGACAGTGGAGCATCCCGACACATGACAGGGAGGAAGACCCAGTTATATGATGTTAGAGGTTTCAATGGTGGTTACGTCGGTTTCGCAGGAAATCAAGGAGGATGTATTATTGGGGAAGGAACGTTCTTAAATGGTGTGATTACATTTGAGAGAGTCAACTACATAGCCGAGCTAGAGAACAATTTGCTCAGCATATCTCAAATTTGTGACAGAATGTACTCAACACATTTCACGGATAAGGAATGTCTGATTCTGAAGCCGGGGTTTGTCATACCCAAGGAGTGGATTTTCATGCGTGCACCAAGGGTTAATGATCTGTACGTGTTGGATATGAGCATTGCTATGACTACCACAGGTCAACCTCAGTGCTTCGTATCAAGAGCCACTAAAAAGGAGTCAGAGTTGTGGCATTGAAAGATAGGCCACATTCACCTACGCAAGATGAACTACCTGGTGCATAAAGATCTTGTAAAAGGGGTTCACTTAAAGAGTTTTCATCTAGAGGGAGAATGTATCAGTTGTATAAAGGGAAAACAACGAAATAAATCCATCAATGTAAAAAGTTGAACTCAGTCTCGAAGCCACTAGAAAGACTTCACATGGATCTTTTTGGTCCTATGAATGTCAAGAGTATTACTGGTGATCTTTACTGTTTGGTGGTTACTGATGACTATTCAAGATTTTCGTGGGCGATGTTCCTGAAGTCGAAAGACGAGACATTTGAGAGTTTGCTGAAGCTTTTTAGAAAGATAGAGAATCTGTACCGAACCCGCATTCGAAGACTAAGAAGTGACAATGGTACGGAATTAAAAAATAACAGAACGGAGGAATTTTGTGATCGAAAAGGTATATTGCAAGAGTTCAGCACACCTTATACTCCACAACATAATGGAGTTCCAGAAAGAAAGAACAGAACGCTAATCAAAACAGCACGAACGATGCTAGCTGATTCAAAGTTACCAATCAACTTTTGGGGAGAAGCTGTATCAGCCGCTTGCTATACACTCAACCGGGTACTTCCTGTGAATAAGCACAACAAAACATGTTTCGAGCTGATCAACAATCGCAAGCCAAATCTTGAATATCTAGAACCGTTTGGGTCACCATGCACTGTTCTAGATCCTGACGAAAATTTTGTTCAAAGAGCATAGAAGGTATCTTCATGGGATATTCCAGTCCTCTAAGAAGTGTCTTTGTTCCAAGTCTCAGGAGGATCATCGAAGCACAACATGTTGAATGTCAAGGCTATACTATACCTCCACAGAAGCCCGCAGATTTATGGCGATTCAACTATGATGCCTTATGGGATTCACTTGATCTAGAAGAAGAGCCAGAATACTTTGATGATTTAGATATTTTATGAGAATATGAAGCATCTCAGGGAAGATTTCCAGCAAGGTCTTCTAAACATCCCAATGATGATGAAGCTGGTCCAAGTAATGCTGGAGAGAATGATGAAGTTTAGCAAACTCTGACTACTTCGAAACGTGAACTTGCTCCAGAAAATCAGACCGCAGTCAATGATGATAATTCAAAATCTTATGATAGACCTACTTTTGATCATGGTGATTTAGAATCTGAGGGGGAGCAAATCCAATCTTCAGATCAGACAGTTCTTGACAATGAACAAGTTGCGGATCAGAATGTCACAAATTTGGAAGGCGAGGTGGATGTTCCTGGTGAAGTTATGCCGAGGACTTTTTCATACCACCCCGAGGAGTTGATAATAGGAGAGCTGCAATCAGAAGTTCATACAAGAAGCCAGATTGACCATGGCCTTACTTGCTTTTATACTAAAATTGCTCCATTACAAACTGAATTCTCACTCAGTTTCTTTATTTCGCAGATTGAACCACGAACATACAAGGAAGCACTGACGGAAGAATCATGGGTCAATGCAATGCAGGAGGAGCTGAGCCAATTCGAGAAACTTGGTGTATGGAAGCTTGTGGATCTACCTGATGGACACCAGAAGATAAATACCAAATGGGTGTTCAAATGCAAGAGAGATGACCGAGGAGTGATAGTCAGGAACAAAGCTCGACTCGTTGTCCAGGGCTTTAGTCAGCAAGAGGGGATAGACTTAACAGAGGTTTACGCTCCAGTTGCTTGACTTCATGGAAAGGTTTTAGAGTGTCACACCCTGACTTTTACGGAGGCGTGATTATGTGTGACTTGCTTAATATCATTGCATTCAATCATAACAACAACTATATGATAAAACTAAAGATGATCATCCATTAAATAAGTTTAAAAACATAACAACATTGTTTTAAACATAGACTTCAAATTCGAGTACAAACCATGCAATTTGTTTAAGAGTTCACAAAGACACGACAAAAGACATTAAATAAAACCAGGCTTTGGAAGATGTGTCTTGTCTAGGATAAGACACACTATCTAAACCCTAAGACACCGGATGGCATCTTCTATTCTCAACATAACTTGAACGTCCAAACGCCCACCAGATCCACACTTAATTCCCTGAAATACATGTAGTTTGAAAACATCAACAAAAGTTGAGCGAGTTCATCTGTTTAGTGTGTGAGCTCGAATAAACCTTGAAATCATTATAAGTAAGTATGTATGTATGTTTGTAAATCCCGGTATGAAAGCAACAAGGAAAACAGATCATTAATGGTTTGCAAGGCCATTAATATGTGTGACGTGATGCAGGAAAACTCAAACCTAGCAAATTTTGTCTCCGGCAATAAGACATAGTCACCTCATGGGCCAAACCCCGGTCCACAAGGGTGTGGGCTTGCTACACCCAAAATAGATCTACCACTCATGTCCCTCGGTCCTTCAAAGAGGATTAATGGTCTTAAGCATCATACCCACCACTCACATGATCTAGCAGTACTATTCCTTAGCCAACCATACCACATATAAACGTAAGTAAATAGTTTGTAACATGTACTTCACCCCCGAAGTTATAAAATTGAAAACAGTTAAAAGAAAAGGGGGAACATGAACTCACAGGTTTGCGTTCTTCGTATCCGCCTGTAACTCTAAGTTTCCTCTGATGTACATGACTACCTACAACGTACTATGGTCTATTAGACAAGCTGGTCGTGCCTTGACTTAGTATTACTTATTGTCTTAGAGTTATGTTTCATTGTGTCTTCAATATTATTCCAAGTTATATAATTATTTGTTAAAATAATAAATATTTTAACTTAGATTACATTTATCAAATTTTGGAATAATAGTTAAAATAATATATCTTAACTTGTTACTTTTCAAGTATTTAAACATGTATATCCTTCCCAAGGATGGGTGTATTTGTATTTATATTCTTATACTTGTATATTTTTGCCATGTATGGGTGACGGGTGGTCCGTAGGACAACCCTTAAGTGTCTTAAAAGGATTAAAATCCCATGCTTTACACGATTAATTGCTTGAACTTGGTAACTACTAGATGTTTGATGTTGCAGGTGCTTAAGTGCATAAGGAGCGGATTTTATGGGAGATTGGAAGTTGTGAAACAAGGATGGAGCGTGGGAACTAATGAAGGAAAACAAGGAAAAGAGTTTCAGCCGCTGCCGTAACCTACGATCAGGGCCGTAGGTTACGGCCTCAATCTTGCACACATGTACCCGCCGTAGCCTAGTCTCCCAATGGCGTAAGGAAACAATTGGCACCGTAACCTACGGCGCCAGCCGTAGGCTATGGTGCCTTATGAAGCTTCGGTTGACTATTGACCGCCGTAAGCTACGGTACACGGCGTAGCTTACGGTGCCGTATGGATTGATTGTGTAACTTATGCATTAAATGAGCTTTTGATGGGGTTTTTATGGGTCTAATCATTGGTATTTCGGTTATCAATCACTTGGAGACAAATTTGGCTTGTGCTTAGGGCTTGAAGACTATCTTTAATCATTGGTTTCAGGTTTTTAACTTGTTTGAAGATCAAGACTTGGTTTATGATGTTTGTTCAAGCCATGAGTGGCTAAACTTGTAATGATTGTCTTTAGTTGAAGGTTTGTGATACTTTATGCTTTGATTTCCTTATTTCTAGAATAACAAACTTTATCTTTATGTTTGTTTGTTATGGTGTGTGATTAGTTGTTAGTAAATTGTTGATTCTTATGCTAAGCTAGTTTGAAATCATATGTTCTTGGTGTCGTTGGCAATCGAGATATCATGGGTAGAATTAGACTTGGGTAAGGGTTAATTGATAATCGGGTAACAACCTCACGTTCTAGGAATCTGAGTACTTAGTTCCCTTTCATCACTACAAGTAATCACACATGAACTATGTCTATGTAGTTCTTTCTAATGGAATGATAGCATAAACGTCGAAGCAAACCGGAAACTAAAGATGGTAATTTGTCTCTAAATTGTTTAGAAACCAAAACTCTCATTTTGCAATTAGAATAGTAATCTTAGTTTTTAAAACTCAAATCAATCAATCCGACTCTTGAAATTATTTTATTGCAATTAGTTTAATTTTAGTTAACATAGAGAAACTTTTAAATAGCACATATTCCACAAACTCCCTGTGTTCGATACCCACTTGTCACTAACTATTTTGTAGTAATTGGATTAAATTTGATTGCGACCACGACAGCACGTCAAATTATGGCACCGTTGCCGGGGAGTAGGGCGCAACGTGTGTTATTTTTTATCTTTTTAAGTTTGTTATTTTTCTGGTTTACGCTGGGTGTGTTAGTGTGCAGGTATTTACAGGTGCATGCGTACTAGAAGCTCTCACAAGCTTTCACCATTGGCATTTGATCCATAAATTGAAAGGACTTTGAGAGGAAACAGAATTTTGCTAAGAGAAAACAAAATCTGCGGTTCACCAACAACACCTACTACACCAATTACACCACTTAGATACATGGATCCACCGCCACCACCCACTACGGGTGAGCTTATACCACCTTTCATACCATCATCAACACAACCTTCACCAAATACCACCATGCCTAACACCACTACCGACCCTACTCCACCACATGATGTTACACCACCCAACACTACACCACCTATTACTACCCAAGTTGAACCTACACTTATCTTTAGCCCTTCTACTAAAATTCCACCATTTTCACATTTCTTTCCAGCTTCGGGTCAATCATCCTCCACCTATTCAATACCACCAAATTCAACTGTTGTTCATGCTACTTCTTCATTTAGACCACCGAACCAATCGGGTTTTCAATATTCATCTCTTCCATGTGGGCAATCTTCGGGTATAGGAGGAGATGGATATTATGAAGGGTATGAAGAGTTTGAGGGATACGAAGAAGATGGATTTTACTATGGGGATGATGGAGGTAATTTGGTACCTCAAGGAGGAGTAGTTCAACAAAGTCAACCATTGCAACGAATTCAAGACATAGGTAGGTTACCGGTTGGGGTACAACATGTTCGGCCACAAGGTGTACAATTGCAACATCCTACACCGTTACAACAAATTCGTCCACAAAATGCACAACCTCAATTCCAAAGGCCAATTCAAAAACAACTGATACAACATCAATTTCAACCACCATTTGCACATCAAGGGCCTATGCAAAGACCAATGGGTCCTATACGTCCAAGAGTCCGGTTGGGTGTACCAAGGAGACATCTTCGAGAACATGCAAGAGGTATAGAAGCACATTTTAGACCGGTGATCACTCATAATCCTTCACCGGTAGTTATTCCTTACAATGATCAAGGGAGAACATTTGAAGTTAGAACCAACTCGTTACAAAGTTTGCCAAAATATAAGGGTCTAGCAACGGAGGAGCCTTATTTTCATTTGGAGGCTTATGATTCGATTTGCAACACTCTTGGGAGTCAAGGATTTTCTGCCGATGATGCCAAATTGGTACTATTCCATTTTTCTTTGGAAGACATGGCTAAAAAGTGGTTCTACACATTACCTTCGGCATCCATCTATACATGGGCGGAAATGCAACAAATTTTCTTGGATGAATTTTATACCGCTCAAAAGACAAATGATGCTAGAAAAGGGTTGAGAAGTTTTCAACAACAATCTGGTGAGGTGTTTCATGAAGCATTCGAGAGGTTTAACATGATAAAGAATTGCCCTCATCATGCGATAGAATTATGGGAGTTGATGAATGCTTTTCATGAGGGGTTATGTGCCAATGATGCACATGACTTAATGTCCATCACAAATGGCACTTTTAGCACAAATTACGTGCATGATGATCGGGAATTCTTGGAGCAAATGGAGGTCATATCAAAGAGAAAAGCTCAAGCATCAAGGAGAGCACGACCGTCCATTACCCGAAGTCAAGTGCACGTTGTAGCAGATGGTAATATTCAAACTTCTAATCAAATTTATGAAGTTTGTGCACTTTGTAATGAGTTAGGACATGCGGCTGAAAATTGCCAAGGAGTGGAAGGGCAATATGAGGAGGTAAATGCTTTGCAAGGGCAAGGAGGGGGTGGTAGAAATTACAACATGAATTCCAATACTTACCAACCCGGTTTGAGAAATCACCCAAACTTTAGATATGGAAATCCCTCGAATCAAGCCAACCCGAATTTTCAAGGAAGTCAAGGTAACTTTGGTTCGCGCCAACCTTTCAATAATCAAAGTGGAATATCAAACGGGTCAAGAGCAAGGTGGGTCATCGGGTGGAAATGAGATGATGGAGATGCTAAAGACAATGCAAGCGAAAATGCAAAAGAGATACCAGATGGATGATGGTCGCATGCAAAAGGACGAGGCCCGTGACAAAGCAATTCAAACTTTGACCACCCAAATGGGTCAACTCGCAACCAAAGTGGCGGACTTGAAAAAGAATAAAGGTCAATTACCAAGCGACACTAAGGTAAACCCGTCTCATAATTCTTCTAGAGGTAATAACATTAATATTAATCATGTAAGCGTTTTAAGAAGTGGGAAAGAGTATAAAACCAATCCTTCACCGGATTTGGTTGATGGGGTGGTTGAGGACGTAACGGGTCAAGAGAGTGAGGAAGAAAATGAAACACCTAACATTTCTTCTAAAAAACCCAATTTTGAAAAATCCGCTAATAACGAAGAAATAAAAAATAAAAGTGAGGAAGGGGGATCTAGTCAAGTACCATTTCCCTCGGCTTTGTTAGATCCGGGTAAGAAAATTTTTATTTCAAAACGGGGTCCTCAAAAGGAAGAGATGTGGGATGTTTTCAAACATGTTAAAATTAATCTTCCTCTACTTGAAGCAATCAAACAAGCACCTGCTTACGCCAAGTTTTTAAAAGAATTATGTACTTAAAAGAGGCAACAAAATGTGCCTAAATTGGTTGATTTGATTGAGCGGGTAAGCGCGGTTTTAAAAGAAGATCTTCCTCCTAAGCTACAAGATCCGGGAACGCCTCTTATTAACATTCAAGTTGGGAATTTTCAAACTGCAAGGGCGTTACTAGATCTTGGGGCCGGAGTAAGTATTCTACGGGGGGGTTATATGACCAATACGACTTTGGTCCATTGAAACGGGTTGAGAAAATGGTGCTATTAGCTGATTTGTCTCATAAACTTCCTCGGGTTATTGTGCGGGATGTTATAGTAAAAGTTGACGAATTTTATTATCACGTTGATTTTCTTGTGTTAGATTACTCATCTGCGGACCCAATTCAACAACATAACGTTATTTTGGGTCGGCCGTTTTTGAACACCCGACATGCCGTAATTGATTGTCGATATGGTACGGTCGACATGACATTCGGTAATAGAAAAATGAGATTAAATGTTTTTACTAACGGTGCTAATGCTTTTGGTGATGAGTGTTTTTTAGCAGATTTCGTTGATGGATACAACCCACATGAATATGAAGAAGAGATTTTGGAATCGTGTATGTGTGATGTTTCTTTGTAGGTTCACGCTTGTGCATTGGAAGTGGAAGAGAAAGAGCAAGAGGCTCTAGCGGTGAAGGAAGGAATACCGCCATGGACCCACCAAACGGAGAATTTACCGGTGGGAATCGATTTGGGCAAAAAACCTTCGTTGGAAAGTCCACCAAATGTGGAGTTGAAGGAGTTACCTAAACATTTGAAATATGCATTTTTGGGGGAGAATGACACCTTGCCGGTGATCATTGCTTCTAATTTGGCGGTAGCTCAAGAGGAGGAATTGTTGCGGGTTTTGAAGGCTAATAAGGCGGCAATTGGATGGACGATAGCCGACTTGAAAGGTACTAGTCCATCCATTGTCATGCACAAAATCATTACAAGTGAAGATGCGAAGCCAACCCGTGAAACACAAAGAAGGTTGAACCCAAACTTGAGAGAAGTGGTCAAGAAAGAAGTTATAAAGTGGTTAGATGCGGGGATTATTTATCCCATTTTGGACAATGCATGGGTAAGTCCGACTCAGGTAGTGCCTCAAAAGGCCGGTATCCTGGTAATTAAGGATGAACAAGGCGAGCAAATTGCCCCCCGACCGGTCTCCGGGTGGAGAGTTTGCATTGATTATAGAAAACTAAACGCCGCTACCTCAAAGGACCATTTTCCGTTACCCTTCATTGAACAAATAATTGAAAAACTTTCGGGTCAAAAATACTATTGTTTTTTGGATGGGTATTCGGGATATAACCAAATTTCTATTCACCCGGACGACCAACACAAAACCACATTTACATGTCCATATGGCACATTTGCTTTTCGGTGAATGCCGTTTGGACTATGTAACGCCCCGACCACATTCCAAAGATGTATGATGAGTATATTTTTGGACATGGTCGGGGAATCTCTTGAAGTGTTTATGGATGATTTTTCCTTCTTTGGCCCAAGTTTTGAGTCTTGTCTTGATAAGTTAGAAAAAAGTTTTAAAAAGGTGTGTTGAGACAAACTTGGTGCTAAGTTGGGAAAAAAGCCACTTTATGGTTCAAGAGGGTATTGTGTTGGGTCATGTGATTTCGGACCGAGGGGAATGGAGGTAGACAAAGCAAAAATTCGGGTGATTTCATCTCTACCCCCACCAAAGAATGTCAAGGGGGTGAGATCATTTTTGGGACATGCGTGGTTCTATAGAAGGTTTATTAAAGGGTTTAGTGTAATTACAAAACCTTTATGTAACCTGTTATGAAAAGATGTCCCTTTTGATTTTACTAACGAATGTTTGCAAGCGTTATCTTGCAACCACCGGATTGGTCGAAGCCGTTTGAAATTATGTGTGATGCTAGCGACACGACCACTGGAGCGGTTTTGGGTCAAAGAGTTGATAAAAAGCCGGTGGTGATTTATTATGCAAGTAAAACTTTATCCGAGGCGCAATTGAATTACACCACAACCGAAAAAGAATTATTAGCGGTGGTGTATGCCTTGGACAAGTTTAGATCCTACATTTGGGGGAGCAAGGTGATCGCGTATTCGGATCATAGCACGGTCCGATATTTGATGGAAAAGCAGGATGCAAAGCCCCGGTTGATTTGATGGGTGCTTTTGTTGCAAGAGTTTGATTTGGAGATTCGGGACAAAAAAGGGTTATGAAAATGTTGTTGCAGATCACTTGTCCCGAATCCCATTGGAAGGTGTTGATGACCTGAGCGAGATTAATGAACGGTTTCCCGATGAGCAATTGTTGGCTGTCTCCACTTTTGTTGCACCTTGGTATGCCCACTATGTGAATTATTTGGCCAAGGGTGCAATTCCAAATCATTGGACGAAGAAAAGAAGACAACAATTTCTAAGCCAAGTCAAATAATACATTTGGGATGAACCAGACTTATTTAAGATTGGACCCGATCAAGTGATAAGAATATGTGTTCCCGAGACTGAAGTACTAGAGATTTTGACGCATGCTCATTCGTCGGGAAGTGGAGGGCATTTTAGTGGGAACAAAACGGGTTATCGGGTGTTGTCATGTGGGTTTTATTGGCCAACAATTTTTAAAGATTCTTGCGAGTTTGCTCGAAATTGTATAAATTGTCAAAAAGTAGGAAGCATATTAAAACGGGATGAAATGCCTTAACAACCAATCTTGGTAGTGGAGGTGTTTGATGTTTGGGGAATAGACTTCATGGGTCCTTTCCCAAATTCAAACGGGTTTTTGTATATCTTGGTGGCGGTGGATTATGTTTCAAAATGGATAGAATCTATCGCTACAAGAACCAATGACCATTCCGTTGTGTGTAAGTTCGTGCAATCAAATATTTTCGCTCGTTTCGGTGTACCAAGGGTGATAATAAGTGATGGTGTTTCACACTTTAAAAATTTTAAATTTGGGAAATTGCTGGAAAGATACAATGTGAAGCACCGAGTTGCTACACGGTACCATCCGCAAACAAGTGCACAAGTTGAAGGGTCCAACCGTCAAATTAAAGAGATCCTCATGAAGACGATTCGAACGGATAGGAAGGATTGGTCAAGTAAACTTGACGATGCGTTGTGGGCATATCGGACGGCCTACAAAACTCCAATTGGTACTACTCCTTACCGGATGGTGTATGGGAAGGGATGTCATTTACCAATGGAGTTAGCACATCGAGCACATTGGGCAATAAAAACTGTTAATGCAGATTATGATGAAGCGGGTCGAGTAAGGAAGTTGCAATTGAGTGAAATTAAGGAGATTAGAGATGAAGCATACGAATGTGCATCCGCCTATATAAAGACAAACTGAAGAAAGTTCATGATGCAAAGTTAAGAAAGAAGAACTTCGAAGTGGGTCAAAAGGTGTGGTTGTATAATCCAAGGTTGAAAATGTTTACGGGCAAACTCAAGAGTAAATGGATGGGTCCTTATGTCATCCGAAGAGTGGGGAGATTTGGAGATGTCGATATTCAAGATGAGAAAACTAATAAGCAACAAACGGTGAACGGGCATCAGCTCAAACCATACTTAGAATGCAACGACATCAACAATCTTGAGCTCGACAAAGTGGGTTACATTCTACGCCCACTAGATGACGATGAAGCATGAGAGGCCTAGGTTTGATATTTATACATAGGTAGCTTAGTTTGTTTGTTTTGTTTTTGAATTACCGTTTCCGTTTAAAATTTGTGTTCGAAATAAGTGTGGGGAAATTCTTACGAATTGCCCGAACATAGTGTTGAGGACAACACGGGTTTTTAACGGGGGGCAGGGTATAATTTTGCATGTTTTCGAAAATTATAAAAACCATAAAAATTATAAAAGTTAAAAAAATAAAAAAATAAAAAATAAAAAGAGTAAAATGCATGGATAGTCCTTATGGTTTTGCAAAATAACACCTATAGTCCCCAACTTTTAGAAATTACACCGGTGCTCCCTATGGTTTAACACTTTGTTACTCGTATAGTCCCTGGAGTGGATCAGGGTTAAATAATTAAGTTAAGTGGGTGTAAATTTACAAAAATAACCTTATAACAACCCCACCCTCACCCCACCACCACCCCCTTCTTATAACTTTAGCTGTCGCTCACCATCACCATTCCATACCACAACCGCTGCCACCCCATTTTCTGGCCAGATCCACGTCCACCACCACCACCTTGGATTTTATTCATGTATTCCTGTGATGTAGTTAGTTGTTTGGTATTTTGTTTGTGATCGAACCTGACGCCATTGTGTAACAGAAAATGAGTCTGTTAAGTGTTTGAAAATGATGATAATTTTACAGAATTGTTTATATGCACTGAAATTATAGTAACAACTCACAACTAGTTACTATTGATTTTGATGAACAGACGTTATAGCAATATTTGATAATATTTATTCTGATTATAAAGAGAAAAACATATTGGTGAAGGAAACATTCTTCTTCTCTGTCACCGTCGCCGTTATTGGCGCCGTCACCGATTGAGGTTGGTGATGAAACCGTCAGTGTGGAGAGAGAGGAGGCGAAGGAATCGGATTCCGACAGGATAAGTGGAGGAAATAAAGTAGGTGTTACGTTTGGATTGATTGTTGTTGCGTGTTTCGTCGGATTTGGAGGTGTTTTGTACCGGAAACAGCAACAGAATATCCGGTGAGCACCGTATAGTCAGCCGACTCGATTGGAGTTCTTCTAGATCGGTTATTGATATTTTGGATTTTAGTGTGAACATATTGCACCATTTTGATCTAGATTGGAGAAGATGAAGGGTAAATTTGTCATTTCGCATCCACTTAACTGAGAAAACTAACCGTCATCCACTCTAGGGACTATCTGAGTAACAAACTGTCAAACCACAGGGAGCACCAGTGTAATTTCCAAAAGTTGGGGACTATAGATGTTATTTTGCAAAACCACAAGGACTATCCGTGCATTTTACTCAAATAAAAAAACAAAACATAAAAATTTGTAAGTTAAAAAATGGCCAGCCCATATACGCCCAGATGTCGTCGTAAGCTACGGTGAGGGGCGTAGCTTACGGTGGCCAGTGTTCCACAAAAATCTCTTCGCCACAATTTAACTGCCTTACGACAGATTTTTTGTCCAGGTCTCGCCGTAACCTATGGCGATGACCATAGGCTACGGCTCAGAGTTGTGAGTTGGGTGACTTTTGGGTGTCGGCAGTTATAAAAAATCAATTTTTAATTAATAATAATAACTAATAATAGGTGTAACTTTCCCCACCATTACTTTTCTACCATTAACCCCATCCACAAGATCGATCCATCATTCCCCACCCACATATTCCTTTTCTTCTTCTTCATCTTCCTCACTCAAGAACCCTAATCCTCCATAACCATAAAACCTTCATATCTTCCTCAAATCTTGACCAAATCCAGTTATTCTTTAGTCCATCTTGGGTAAAATTTCATAAGGAATTCAGAGTTATACTCATATTTCGGAGATTCCTTTGTTTTTGGTGGTCTAATTTGAGCATAAGGGGGCCGAAAATTTAGGGGTTTTTGTGTGTTTTTGTTTAACTTGAAGTGCTTATTATTTTCATCCTCTACAAAGTCAAGGTATGCAATTTCCTTTCATTCTTTGAAGTACATTGAGGTTTGTAAGTTTCCATTCTTGTTTTTGCTTACACACTTGCTTGTAGAAGATAGATGACAGGATTTTGTTGAGTTATTGAATATTTGGGTATAAATGTAGATGATGTCTAGAGAAAAATTTTTGGACAAAAAATCTAATTTGTAGAGACATCATGCCGAATTTTTGTTTGAAAGGATAAATCTTTGGTTTTTGTACATCTATACCCATAATATAAAGCAAGTGTGGGGAAGATTGTGAAGTTGAACTTATTTGATTTTTGTGTGTGGTTTGCGAATGTGTGTAGGATATGGTGAGAACAAAGGAGAAAGCAGGAGCAAGTTCCTCTAGAAAACCGCAATGGGAAGCACAACCGAAAAAGAGGAGATTGGTTCGGGTTGGTGACCCGGACTCGGAAGAAGATGCGCCTCCAAGGGGTCCAAAACCGGATTAGACATCCGGTTCTCTACTTGATCAACCCGAAGAGTGGCGTACTGATTTGTTTCACGAACAAAGGAAAGAGGCTTTTATTCGTGAGAAAGAGATTCGGGAAGTGGATTTCGGGCCATTTGGGATAACGGCTAAGTTAAAAGAGTTGGGTTGGGAGGCGACACTTAAATGTTATGAAAATGAGATTAAGACAATGTTTGACCAACTTAAATTTCGGGCCATTTGGGATAACGGCTAAGTTAAAAGAATGGATGGCCACGCTTGAATGTCCTCCGTTCAAGGCCCCAAGTAAGATGAAGCTCATTGGAATGTGTAAGGAGGTGAAGGTCGAGATGTCATATGATTCCTTGCGCTGCATTGCAAAGTTTGATAGTAAAACGTCTAATTAATACATCTACCCAAGCCTAAAAGATCTTTACCACAAGCCTGAAAAACACCCCCAATGGCAACACATGCTCGATTATCTCTTTCTTCCGGGTACTACTCACGGGAAATTGTTGAGAAGGAACTTGAGAATGGAGGCGAAGTTATTGTTGGTGTTGTGTACACACAATGTCATCCCACGGCGGGGTGATAAGATGGAGGTTAGATTTCAGGAGGTGCCGGTTCAATTCATGTTAATGCACGGTTCGCCCATGGTTCCCTTCCGGTTCTTAGTGTTGAACAATATTTGGCTCAGTCGAAATAGTGGTGAGAGAAAAATTGTACCCCATTGCCGATTGATTACAGCATTGTTGAAGAAATATGGGGCGATTGGAGCCGAGGACAAAGGCTCGTATAAGAGGTTTAAGCCATTCGATATAAAGAATTTAGGACTAGGATGGTAGTACAAGGAGTCAGAAAGGTACCATAAGTTGAAGACCGATGGGAGACGGTGGAGAGTTTTGAAAGCAGATGCAAGGCTATTACAACCAGGCAAGGCTGATGAGCCTGAGGTGAGTGATGAGGAGGTTAGTGGTGACGATGATTACCGTGAGGACACATTCACGGTTGATGTTGTGATGGGGGCGCTGGCCCAAGTGGTAGTGTTCATGGAGCAGGAGTACAGTCGGGGTATGTGGGTAGTGCATTTAATTATGCACAAAAGCCTTATGATCCTTATTTGGCTCACACGGGGAACATGGGGCAGGTTATTGAGCAGAGGCGACCACCTACTTTTGGTGATTGGTCCGAACCCAATTAGATGCTTTTTGATCAGCAGACTTATATGGGGGCTAGCATGGAGAGAGCTCTTAAACAAAGCTATGACAGAAATTGGCAATGGAATCGAGCTCATATGTATGCCCACCATGAAGAAGTGAACAACTGTTACTTGGATGATCGCCAGAGACACTTACATGATCAGTGGCATGCGGGCCAACCACTTAAAGCGGACCCACCAGTTGTGGATTACACCACATTGCCACCATATGATGGCAGTGTGACGTATCCCACCCCACCATTGCATCATTCTCAATGGGTGGATCCACACACTATGGGTCATCAGTAGGCGAGTCAAGGGGGTGATCAAGGCAGCAGCTGCAGTAACAGAGCATTTGGGTTTGGAGAATGGAATGACATGATGACTTCCATTTTTGGGCCTCCGCAGCCAAAGTACTATTGACCAGGTCGTGTTTCATTCTCTTGTATATTTGTGTATATTTTTCATGTTTATGTTTATGGTTGGGAGGTCGGGTGGTGTTTATGTGTTGATGCGATTTATGGGATGTGCTAGTGGTGGTGTGTTTATAATTTTCATAAAAAAATAAAAAATACAAAAAGAAATTTGGGGTTTGAGAGTATTAGCGAAAGCTATGTTTTTGGTTAAAAGCGATCTTCCCTTCAAAACCATACATTGGGACAATGTATCCCAAGTGTGGGGATGGGGGGAAATTTTTGAGAATTTTAAAAATTTGTGAAACCAAGCGAAAAATTGTTGAAATTTGAACACTTGATATTGTTCCACTTGACACCCCGACACCCTTTTCTTGTCATTTCTTGGTGAGTGTTTGAGCCACACATGATTATTATAGATGCTTTCTTTGTTTTGAGTGGCGGTGTGTGCATTGTGTTAATAGAACTTGTGTACGAATTCTTGTTGAAGCCTAGGATTAGCATGCTTGTGAAAATGATAGGGACTTTTAGGTAGCTTCGTCGGGATGTGTGAGAGTGTGGGATTTGTGGGTTGGACCTCATACGTAATATATTTGAGCTTGGTATTGTGAGGGGTGGGGGTTTGGTCTTTAGAAAGCCATGTTTGAGCCTTATACCATTCGGTTGTGACCCAAACCTACTTCTTACAAAACTTTACCTATTGATACGACCCGGTTTAGGAGTTTAGTTTGTGATTGTTGATGTTCTTGTATATATTGTTGAGTTTTATGTGTTATAAAAAAAGAAAGAAAAGAAAAAAAAAAGAGAAAAATATGAGAAAAATACAAAAAAGAAGCATTTAGTTGCTATAGAAGTTGATGATGTTTTGTATATAGTTGATGTTGCTTAGTTTAGTAGTAGAAATAAAAAATCGGGTCGAATCAATGAGCTACTTTCACATTCCCACTATTTCCTACCTTTACACATAGCCTCGTTACAACCCATAGGTCCTTTTGATTCATAAGCATGCTAAATACTTAATAGGAGGAGACTTGATTTGTATATAAGCTTATTGTCGCATAATCGCACATTTGCATTAAGCGTGTTAGCATAATGTTGCTAATATTACTTGTCATTGAGAGTTTTTGTGAGGGGTGTGTCTTGTGGTATGATAAAAGTTTAGTAGAAGGATGGTACATTTTAGCTTGGTTTGCATGATTGATCGCTTGTGCTTATGAAATGGTTTTTGAATGAGTTGCTTGGGACAAGCAACGGGTAAGTGTGGGGATGTGACGGGTGGTCAGTAGGACAACCCTTAAGTGTCTTAAAAGGATTAAAATCCCATGCTTTACACGGTTAATTGCTTGAACTTGGTAACTACTAGATGTTTGATGTTGCGGGTGCATAAGGAGCGGATTTTATGAAGTTGGGATATGGAGATTGGAATTTGTGAAACAAGAATGGAGCGTGGGAACTAATGAAGGAAAACAAGAAAAAGAGTTTCAGCCGCCGCCGTAATCTACGGTCAGGGCCGTAGGTTACGGCCTGAATCTTGCACGCATGTATCCGCCGTAGCCTAGTCTCCCAATGGCGTAAGAAAACAATTGGCACCATATCCTACGGCGCCAGCCATAGGCTACGATGCCTTATGAAGCTTCGGTTGACTGTTGACCGCCGTAAGCTACGGTACACGACATAGCTTACGGCGTCGTATGGATTGATTGTGTACCTTATGCATTAAATGAGCTTTTGATGGGGTTTTTATGGGTCTAATCATTGGTATTTCGGTTATCAATCACTTGGAGACGAATTTGGCTTGTGCTTAGAGCTTGAAGACTATCTTTAATCATTGTTTTCAGGTTTTTAACTTGTTTGAAGATCAAGACTTGGTTTATGATGTTTGTTCAAGCCATGAGTGGCTAAACTTGAAATGATTGTCTTTAGTTGAAGGTTTGTGAGACTTAATGCTTTGATTTCCTTATTTCTAGAATAACAAACTTTATCTTTATGTTTGTTTGTTATGGTGTGTGATTAGTTGTTAGTAAATTGTTGATTCTTATGCTAAGCTAGTTTGAAATCATACGTTCTTGGTGCCGTTGGCAATCGAGATATCATGGGTAGAATTAGACTTGGGTATGGGTTAATTGATCATCGGGTAACAACCTCACGTTCTAGGAATCTGAGTACTTAGTTCCCTTTCATCACTACAAGTAATCACACATGAACTGTCTATGTAGTTCTTTCTAGTGGAATGATAGCATAAACGTCGAAGTAAACCGGAAACTAAAGATGGTCATTTGTCTATAAATTGTTTACAAACCAAAACTCTCATTTTGCAATTAGAATAGTAATCTAAGTTTTTAAAACTCAAATCAATCAATCCAACACTTGAAATTATTTTATTGCAATTAGTTTAATTTTAGTTAACTTAGAGAAACTTTTAAATATCACATATTCCACAAACTCCCTGTGTTCGATACCCACTTGCCACTAACTATTTAGTAGTAATTGGATTAAATTTGATTGTGATCACGGCATCACGTCAATGGGTGTCGTATTTTGGAATGTATTTATACGTACGAGAATACGTATTCTTCTTATGATTGTTAAGTATTCTTATACTTAATTTTGTATTAACTCTTCCGGAATTATATCTTTAATAAAATTTCATCAATATATATTTCCAAAATATATATTTTAAGAAATATTACTTAGAAACATCATTCATAATTTTTCTTTGGCAAAAATATTTGTATTTCCATATAAGTCCCAAAAATAATATATTTCAAGTTTATTTGAGAAAATACATTTTCCCCCAAAAATAATGTATTTAATGTTTGTTTGAGAAAATATATATTTCTTCCAAAAATAATATACCTTCTAAATAATTTCAAGAAAATATATATTTTATTCACCAAAAATAATATATTTTCTTCTTATCAAAATATGATATAAATTTGTAGTAATTATGAAAATCCCATTTTCATTCTCTTGGTGTCCAAAATACCAATTACCAAAATATACTTGTAAATAATTTTCCGAACTATTTTGGGAGTTATATTCGTTTGTTCGGTTTGTCCAATATTTTGGGTATAATTTATGTGTTCATTCTCTTGGAATTTTGGTAATATTTTGGATTGTAATATCTTGGTATTTGGACGAGTTATATTATTTCAAGTCCTAAAATAATATAACTAATACACATAATATACAAATAATAACACACATGGTGTCTTCTAAATATATATTTCCTAAATACATTTTTAGTCACTTTTATTTATAAAAATCAACCTCCAATATTTGTAATTTTTGTAACAAAATTTATGGCAAACTTTATGTGAAAATCCATGGTTTAAAACATACTTGTAAATATTTGTTTAAAAATATTTTTCTAAGTGTTTAATTTTTAGAAAAAATTTGCCATAGTTTCCCCTAAAAATGGAGGTCTCCATGCTTTCAAAGCATATCATTTTCTTTTGTAAATCAACACAATCAATCAACAATCAACAATAAGTAATCTATACTTACCAATCTTGCCAAAAACAAGCATAAACTACTACTTCATGAACTTGAAAATTTATAAAAATTTGTAGCAACTTACTAGTGTATTTAGTAAGTCTTGTTACCCTTTAAAGTGTGGTTGATTCTTTAAAAACATCATTTTTAAAGAATTTAGATCTTTACAACTTATAATCATATGTTCTAAAAATGTTTCTTCTTGGATTTTTCTTGTTACACAAGTGTTTCTACACTTGTTTAACCACCAAAAATGAGGTTTATTTATGTAAGAACGAAGATTAAGTAAAACTTGAATTTTTAACTTGGTTTCTTGAAAAATCATTCTTGAAATCTTAGATTTACAAGACTTTAAACTTACTTTGTTCATCACTCAACAAGAAAACAATTATTCATTCATTCAAGTTCATGACTTTTGTGAGGATGATCCATTAATCTTTAACACTTTCATCTTCTCATCTTGCTAGATTATGTTTTTAATTATGATCTAGCAAGATCATATGATGATCTACATCATTTACACAAGTAACAACAATCAACCAGTAATACAACACATAAACAACATGATTTCTTCATGATTTAATCTTATGTTCATGTTTCATTCTCTTGATTCTTAGTGTTCTTCAAGATTAACCTTATGTATTATCTTTTAACCACTTGAATAAGATGTAAAATGGAAAGATTTGTGTTCTTAGCACTAGCTCAAGGCTAGGGATGATCAAGAAAAGAAATGAAGTGGAAAAAAGCGAATGGTGAAGGTCCTTCAACTTCTGAAAGCTCCAAGCTTCCTTATACGGCTTCTAACACCTTTGAGTATGTATGGATCGCATGAGAAGTGAATGAAGATGATGGGGTGGAGATGGGTTACAGCCGTGAGGTAAGGGGAAGGGAATGGGAAGATGGTGTTGGGGATATGAAGATGAAAATGAAATGCTTAGTCTTATGGTTATACTTATAATATGTCAACACAAGATTGTCTAGTGTATAATGTGTTTAATAAAGTGGAAGCAAGATCAAATAAAATAACCAAATAAAATCTAGGGTGGGCCATGCTTGTTGGACTGAAAATAGGTTGGGGGAGGGGGGAGGGGTCTATTCATAGGTTTAAACTAATTTGTTAGTTAATAGTTGGATTTCAAGTATATAGTTAGGTGTTTAGTTACTTGATGCTTATATAGTGTGTTATGATGTCCGGGGACCATAACTAGCTTGGTAATGTTAAAACAGTGCTTCTAGTGAAAATTTGGTGTTTCGGGTAGTGTCGGGTTGTTCGGTCGGTTACCGGTTCGTTACGGTGCTAAACTATGCAGTTTAGTGTGCTTTATGTACCCTTTTATGACAGTTTCGATTCCCGACACTTAGGAAAGCATTGATGACCATTTAATCATATTTTTGCATGATATTAGAATGTTTAAATGCTGAATTTGCTGATTTTCTGCAGAATTCTTCATTTTATGTGAGTTTTAGGCACTTTCCGGCACTTAAACTATCACTAGGAAGGCAGTTTTGTGATCCTTACTTTCCTACACACTATACTAGTGTAACTCTTGGTTTCTGGACCGTTCTGTACCTCAATACCATATTTGTCTATGTTTTGAACTTTGTCAGCATTTTTCTAAATTGTCTGATAACTGTGTTGCCGGTGTTTCGTGCATCATTCGAATCAACAAAGTTTGTATGTAGTAATGATACATTATTTGCAATATTTGATGCACATGTATGTATATGGAAAATGTCAGAAAGCAATTCAAGTAAATAAATTGTAATTCAGCACAGTCATTAAGAACTAATCATTGTTTAATTATTGTACGGATGCATGCAAATTTGACAGTTGTCACATTCTCCCCCTGTTAAGAAAATTTCGTCCTCGAAATTTAAGCCACATTAACTCCTTAGGGTTACGTTATACACACATGGATATGAATAATACCATAGTGCTTAGTCACAAAACCGAATCAAAACTTATTCAAATCAGGTGAATCCAAGGACATATTTCAATAATAAAAATCCAGCAGTTAAAAGGTGCTTGTTTCAGAATTTGATGTCAAGGATACTAGACGTATAGATGTATAACCTAGTGTAACTTAGTTAACAGGGGTTCAACAGAAGAGGAGTTTTGACCAATAAAATTTTCAAACGATCGCTTACAATATGCAAATGAGTTCTAGAAACAATAACATCCGCTAATTGGTCTCAGAATCGGTAAGCTCAAATGTAAGAGTGACATGAAAATGATCCGTTAACTTTCGAACAAGTAAATGAATCAAATTAGTGTGTTAACAATATTGAATTGCAAGAATACACCGAATGAAATACAAACGAATCTAGTATATCATTGTCTTAATTTGAAGTTGCATTAAGAATGTTTAAATGACAAGTCAGACAAAAGTATGTGTAGTTTCGTGTGAAACGGTTGACCATGGCTAGCACTATGACAACTGTCAAAAATCCAGGTATCCGCACAATTAGTTAATCTTGATTAATGCTTAATGATTGTGCTAAAATTACAAGTAACTGCATTTTGATTACTGCCATACACAAACATGTGCATCATACATTGTTAAATGTCATACCAATATTGCATGAAAGTTATATTGCCTCAAATGATACATTAAATACAGTTAGCACAGTTATCCGATAAATCAGAAATACGTAGACGAAGTTCAGTACATAGACAGACAGTGTTTTTGAGACCCAGTGTGGACCAGAAACTAAGCACTAGACTAGTATAGAGTGTAGGGAAGTAAGGATCACAAAACTGCTTTTCTAGGTGAGAGTTTAAGTGCCGGAAAGTGCCTAAAACTCACCCAAAGTGCTGAATTTAGCAAAATTCAGCATAAATCAGCATTTTAACACATGAATATTATGCAAAAACATGATAAAATGGTCCTGAATACTTTCCTAAGTATCAGGAATTAAAAGTGTCACAAAAAGGTACATAAAGAACACTAAACTGTATAGTTTAGCACTTTACCAAACCAGTATCTAACCGAACAACCGAACACTACCCGAAACATCAAAATTACACTAAAAGCATTGTTTTAATGTTTCCAAGCTAGTTATATTCCCCTAACATCATAACACCTACTAAAAATATCTAATAGCCAAGACATGTAACTAATACTTGAAATTAAACTAGATTGTAACTAATTTAGTTTAACATATGCTAGACCCCTCCCCTCCCCCCCCCCCCCCCCCACCTAGTCTAGGGCCATCATGGCCCCTACACAATTGGATTTTATTTCATTTGTTTACTAGATCTTGCCTCTAAATCTTAAGCATATTATTCGAGGGGTGAAGGACTTGAGATGGTTATAAGTAATACATAGAAGATCATTCTCTCATTCTCACACATACTAAAACACACACAAAATCTCTCTTCCTCTCCCTCTTGTTCACGGCTGAGACCACAACCACACACCATCATCATCATTCATCCAATCTCATCCATTCTAAGGCCATACAAAGGTGTTAAAGGGTGTATAAGGAAGCTTGGTGGCTTTGGATCTTCAAGGACCTTTCTTACTTGCTTTTATCCACTCACTTTCTACACTTGATTCATCCCTAGCCTTAAGCTAGTGGTAAGATCCTTAAACACTCTATTTTACATCCATTTTTAGTGTTTAAAGAAGTATCATAATCAAAACTTCAAGAACACTAAAGAACATAAGCATGAAACTTGAACATAAGCTTGATTTATGAAGTAATCTTGATGAAACTAAGTTGTTTTTTAGATGTATGCTTGTTGATCATTAAATGTTTGTAGAAATGATGTTGATCATTATAACATCTTGCTAGATCGTGATTAGAAACATAGTCTAGCAAGATGAGAAAGTAACAAGGTTGTAGGATGAAAGATCATCCACACTTGAATCATGAACTTGGAAAGAATAAAGTTGTTTTCTTGAAAAATCATGATCAAAGTAAGTTGTTAAACACATAGATCTAAGGATTTATAAATGGTATTTCAAAAGAACCAAGTTAAAAATATGAGTTTTGTTAAATCTTTGTTCTTACATAAATAAACACTATTTTTGGTGGTTAAACAAGTGTAGAAACACTTGTGTAACAAGGAAATTTTGTAGGATCGTTTTCAGACCCGAACGAGTCGATCAGAAGAGTTTTGCTCAATACGAGTGGCGGAAACACAAGTATCGAGGTCAATTCAGCTAGATTATCACTTAAAACTGTCGTATTATTGATTTGATAACAAAATACAGCGAGACGACACTTCGGCAGCACTTCGTTGCTCTGACCGGAACAGTTAACTCTGATCTCGCTTGAACTCCTATATATAATATTCTGATTTCGCTTGAAGTGGTTCCAAGCGAAACTAGATTCCAAGCAGAATCTGATTCCGAGCGGAATAACACTCATTCACTTTCAAGAGGAATCACCTAGTTCAATCGGAATTACATTAGCTCGAACTACGTGCCCTGATTTAACAATCTACGTACAAGACTCGATACAAGACGAAGTCGACAGACGCATGCACCAACAGACTCCCCCTCGAATGTTGACGAGTCTTCAGTGTCGAGTCTTTGCATCTTCAGTCTTTATCAGTCCTCTAGAACTCTTTGAAGTATTTAACGCTGTAAGTATCCTTAAATTTCTCTCTTCTCTTTCTTCCAGAATCGCAACCTAGCTCTGTGCTCTTTTCACAGATGTCTTCAGACTCCCCCTTTCGATAAGCTGGAATCGCAGCCTGTCTTGTTAAAATCACAGAGTCTTCAGGTATTGGAACCTGGCTCTCTATCATCTATCTAAGATCACTTAGCTCTTATCCTGCACATTCTTTTCACATGTTCAGATTCAGGTTCGATTCCTGGCTCTTACCTGCATGAATCTCTACCCAACAATAAATTTTCTGATAACCACTTGTGAATAAAATATTCAAATCTAATAAATCACTTGCATGAATTATTCAATCAACGAATGATTTTACAATGTTAATCTCTGATTAACCACTTGAAAATATATCATTTTTCTTATCAAAACAACACTCTCCCAAACCATTTGTTCATCATGTTTAACACTTGGAATTTTGAAAATCAGCTCTCCAACACCAGTTGTCGAAAATCTTTTTGTATTTTTCAAAATTTATGCTAAAACACACTGAGAATCTTTTTGGATTTTTAAATGTAATGAAATGCAGAGAAGAAATATTTACATACAATATTTTTGTGAGTTTGTGTAAGAGGATCATATCAGTTTATGAGACAAATTACCAACACCATTAAGCTATAAACATTTTACGTTCTAAACGATTCACTTAGATTGTCAGTATGTTGATCCACTTAAATTTTCACACAAAGTTCAACTGTTTTGAGATACGAGATTAATGTTTTAAGAGACTTAAACTTATTCGCGTGTCCCACCTCAGAATATACTCCCGTATCCATATCCCAATATTCAGTCTTACAGGTGAGTATACCACAGATGATATCTGTAAGGGGTTAATTGCGAAAACCGTGAGAGCTCAGGTCAGAACTTTCGTTCAGCAGAGAGATGACAGCTTCGAATTTTGGTGTGTCCCCTTTAGAGGATCTTTTGTTTCAACAGCACATTATTAGCATTTTGCAATATTTCATCATTTTTTATGCTGAGGGTTGCACTGTATTTCAAGCAAGTATAAATTTTCTCCGGGGACTAGGCCATTGCTTCCGCAAAATTAGAAGTCCTGGGATAATACCCCAGATATCACTGAGCATAAAGACCTAGTATCTCAGAAAGAGGGACCTTTCAAACAAGATTTCGGGGGTTACCCATATATCCGAGAGATATTCCCCACGATATAAGCAAGTTTGAAATTTAGATTTATATCTCGTCACAATCTACTAAATGTGTAAAAACCTACTGGCATATCATCAGTAAGACCGTTTATCACATTTTTAACTTTCCAATTCTTTAGCATGTTGCAATAGTCCACTGATGTACTATCGTTTCCTCTTCTTTAACACAAAAACTCATTTTTCATTTTATCATGTTTTTGGCTTTTTCAAATTTTCAAATGTTTTTGGATTTTCTGAAAATCTTACTCCCCCTAAAATGCAAACACATTTTAGAGAGTTTGAAAACAAACTATACAAATAGCATGACAGCTGATATCGAATCACTTCAATTCTCCATCCACTTGCCATAAACAATCAGAACTCCCCCTCACAACAAACTATTTTCCCATTGACTTCAAAACACTCAAGTTTGTTTTAATCAAATGGTTTTTCCGGAAAATTAGATTTGTTGAATTTATAAAACCATTTGTAGGTTAGGGGATCATCACATTGTTTTTCAAAATACCACTTGTAAGAAATCAAGTACAACTTAATGTCCTTGATTTACTACTTGTAAAATCACCTCCTGTTGGTGCACTACATCTGTCGACTTCGTCTTGTATCGAGTCTTACATTGAATTGTATAGATTAGGGCACGTTTTACAAGAAAACTGGAAAATGTATGTAATTAGATGGGGATTTCGCTTATATGGACCTAGGGTTTCGCTTATTAGGACATGTTAGGATTTCGCTCATGTAGACATGTTCCTAAGAGCGAAACCATCTATCCTATATATAGTTCACATAAGCGAAATCAGAGTAACAGTTGTTTGATTCCATACCGAGGTGCTGTCGGTGTGAGTTTTGGCTGTAATCTGTCAGATATCAATACAAAAAGGTGTTAAAAGTGATTTGCCAGCTGTTTCTAAATCAGATACTTTTTTTCCGCACCTGTATCTGATCAAAACTCCTCTGAACGACTCGTTCGGGTCGAAACACGATCCTACAAGTGGTATCAGAGCTTCAGGAGGAGGAGTTCTGCAGAGATTAGCTGGAATTCATCGATATTTCTTACTTCTACACCTTCTTTATTCAGTTCAGATAGTTTTACCGGTCAAAATCAACTCAAAATTTCACAGATTGTGCGTAATTGGACATAGAGAAATCCCTGTAAGTTTTGGCGTTGAAATTCAAATTAAAAATGGACTAAAATTGGATCCGATTAGGTTTCGCTTATACGTACATTCTGTGGTTTCGCTTATTTGAACACAATAATTTCGCTTATATGTCAGGCTGGTTTCGCTTATTGTGACATCATTTTTAAGTGATTTCACTCTTGTGTCATCTAAGGTTTCGCTTTTAGTGACATAAAGTGGTTTCGTTTATTTGAACATCAGGTTTCGCTTTTGTGAACACCTTAACAATCTGATTTTGCTTTTAAGGACATCCAAGAACCTAATTTCGCTTTTAAGGCCACTAAACAACCTAATTTCGCTTTTGTGTACACCAAGAACCTTAATTTCGCTCATAAGGACTGTTAGTGTGAATTTCTAAAATCTGAAAAATGGACGAGGAATTTTACAACGCATTCGCTACCCCGGATACCCCGATCAGTATTGCACAAAACACGATGTTGGAAAACGAAACGGGAACAATGCAAAAACCGCCCAAGCTATTGAACATCGAAGAGTACAAAGGTTGGGAAGGTCGGTTTGAAAATTCGGTGCAAGCTAACTATCTTGATGCATGGGAATGTGTCGAGACAAAATATATTCGACCGATGAATGATGATGAAGAGGTTGTTCCAATTAAAGATCTAAGTGCTGATGCTAGAAAGAAATACAAAGATGAGAAAATGATGCTAAGTCTTCTACAACAAGTTGTGTAGGAAGATATCTTGGTGTTATTGCAACATAATGTAACTTCTTATTCTATCTTGAAAGCATTAAAGTCAAAGTTTCAAGGCAGTGAGGAAATGATCAAAACAAGAAATCACTTTTGAAGAAAGAGTTCGATCTGTTTCGTGGGTTGAAAAATGAAAGCACAAGGGAGATAATAGAAAGATACTGCAATTTGCTAGCTAATATGAAGAGATTGAGTATTAAGAAAGACAATGAAGAGTTGATCGAGAAGCTTGCTGATGCTTTGCCACACGAGACTTAGGGTACATATCTGATGATGCTCAGAAACAAGAAAGGATTCAATACACTCACTCTGAGTAAGTTCATTGAGAAGTTGGAAGCTCAAGAAATGGAACAAAGAAAGATTGTTCGAATGAAAGATTTCGATGGTGAACAAGACATCGGACTTTATTACAAAGCTGGGGTGAATGAGAAAACCACAAATTTTTCGCCAAAAGTGGAAACTGCTTACAATGCTAAGAATTCATCTGGAAGTTCATCAAAAGGATCAAGCAGCAACACAAGTTTCTCATCATTTCCATCATTTGATCTGAACATTTCAGCAACAAAGAATGGGAGAAAACTTCAATGCAACATTGTTTCAAATCTTGAGAATGATCAAGATTACTCCGAGGAAGTTGCTAAAAATCAAATGTCTTTGTTAGGAATGGTATTGGAATCTTACAGTGGTTTTGTGGCTGGAAAGATCAGAAAACCTATGCTTACAAAAGAGGATTACGATCAGATCGATGCTGAGGAGTTGGAGCTAATGGATATAAAATGGTGTTTGGCTAGCGTTTTGAGGAGAGCTGAGAAATTCAAGTAGATAACAGGAAGAAATGATCTTCGTGAGGCTGGTGTTTTTACTTTAGGTTTTGACAAATCTAAAGTCACTTGTTTTCGATGCAGGGAGAAAGGACACTTCAAGAGAGAGTGTACAAATCGTGAAGCAAGTGGAGCTCAGAATCCTTTCAACAACAACAATGATTACTACCAAAAAGCCATTTACCATCAAGTTGCTCAACAACCACCTCAACAACATCAACATCAAGCACAAACTGCACATGGAAGTATTGTGATTGAAGATTCTGGAAAGAAAGCTTGTGTGATTAATCAAGTTTCTTCAAAAAGAGCTGATGGTAGTGCCTTGAAAATAGATCAAGATGACGAAAAGTTACCTGAAGGGTTTAGCTGGGAAAATTTTACATGGGATGATTATATACCAGATCAAACTTCTGCTTATAAAGCTTTTATTGCACGAGTTGAAGAAGATAGTGATGATGACACTGAGTATTGGGCAAGAAAATTTGATGCTGATATGAAAATGATAGCTGAAAGTGACAGTGAAGATGAAAAAGCCAAGAAGAAAAAGAAAAAGGTAAAGACACCAGTTAGCAGTGACGATGAAGACGTTCCAGTGATTAAAAGGAAAGTAAAGGTTGAAGTTCAAAAGTTCAAGGTTGATGAAGATATTGATGCTAAAAAGATTTCGGTTAAGTGTGAAAATTGTGAAGCTATAAAGAAGCAGAACAGCACACTGATTTACAACTTGAACAGTTTGAAGGAATCTTATGACGTTCTAAACAAAGCCATGAATCAATACAACCTAACAAGTGAAGAACAAGCAATAGCAATGAAGACACTTCAGGGAGCGTTAATGATAAAGCAAAAAGTTGTGAACAACTACATTAAGAAGTGTGCTGCTCTTGAACAGAAATTGGAACTGCAAAGAATTGAGACAGAAAGGGTTAATCGTTTGTTGAAAAGTTACTCATGTACTTCTTATGTCATTGACAGGATTTATCCGACTGTTGAAGGCATGAAGGCATTTGAAGAGGATGAAGTAACTGAAGAAAAGAATGATGATGGAAAAATGACTGAAGAAAAGAATCCAGAAAAGAAGAACAAAAAGAAGAGCGACACAAAGAAAAAGACTGACAAGAAGGATTCTGGTAAGAAACAAGATTTCAGTTATAACAAGTGTCCACCCCCGCTAGAAAATGGATATTTGCCTAGAAATCCAAATCAGGAAAGAGTCGAAAAAGCAACAAATTTACAATGCGAGTCAGAGTCCTCAGTTAAATTGCCAGAAAGTATTGATGCCGTGTTTACATCATCTGACACTGATCATGAGTCCGAGTTAATTAAGAAAGTGGTCGATCAGGTGTTGGATAGAGATGAAACTGAGGAGTCAAAGTTGGAGTTAAACTCAGAGTCAAAGTCAGAGTCAGAGTCAAAGTCTGGTTCTGAAAGTTCGAGTTCGACAGTCAATAGTCCAAAGTCTTCAGTTAAAAGGGTTTACAACAAAGAATTCCTGTTATCAAAATCTAATTTGAATGATGAAACATTCAAAGTTGCATATACATTGAATGATTCTGACAAATTATATTCTGATGAGGAATTTCCAATAAGAGGTGTAAAAACTGAGATGATAAAAAAGGTTTTCAAACTTACAGAAATTAACAATTCTGAAATAAAAGATTTAAATCTTACTGATAAACCTAAAAATACACCTCAAGAGTACAACAAAGATTAAACAAGAAAAAAGGTTACAGTTCTGGTTCTTGTTGGCACAAGAAACCAAACCCTAACCGTAATTTCAAAAAGAAAGGTCTTGGATTTACTCCAATAGAAAAACAGAAAAATGAAAAATATATTCGAGATTTTAAATCAAAAATAGCATTTGTTTCAGGTACATCAGCAGAAGAAGAAGAAGAAGAAGAAGAAGAAGAAGAAAAGAAAGAATTCTGGAGGCAGTCAAAAAGTGAGTTCCTTGCAAAGAAGCAAGAAGAGATGAAGATGGCTAAGCAGAAGAAAGATACGAGAACCTGTTTCCAATGCAACAAAGTTGAACATATTGCCAGGGAGTGTTCAAAGGCAATACAATCAAAACAGGGAGTATCTCGTAAACTCAAAGAAAAAGTGGTTGAGTTTGAACCACTAATTGACCGAACCAAATTATTCAAAAATTCTACATTTGAAATTGGTGAATGTTCAAACAAGTTTTACAAGAAGAGAGCTAAAAATGTGTCACACCCCGACCACGTAGAACATACAAATCGTGGCGGAAACATCGGGGCGTGTTGCAACAGAATTAATGTTTCACAACCATGGATATTAAAGTTTCGTTTTATTGATTAAAAGTGTTACAATGTCTTAACAAACAAGGAATTACAACATAATTAACTAGTCTTGCATCTTTTATTGTCACTAAAGCCCAAGTCTGTCTATGTATATCTTGATCATCTTATGCAACAGCTCCTGAAAAACACATGTGAAAATATGGTACGTCAGCATAAAAATGCCGGTGAGATACATAGGTTTTGTAAAAATAGGTGTCATGACTTATGTTTGAGAAAATGTTTAGTCATGAACCTTGTTATTTGCTTTGTTTTGTAAATTACTTGAAAAACAATCAGTTCAGATGATATGTATAAATAAGTGAATAATGTATGGTTAAATGAATAACCAAGTTAAATGAGTTTGTAAAAGATAAGTTGTTTTGTAAAACAATGTCTTGTGAAAAGTATGTTATTTGTATAAAATATTCTATGTCTCAAACTGAAATGATTCAAATAACGTTACGACATGTAATACCATACAAACACTTATATATAGGAAGTACCAGCGGCGTATCCACCATGCTTGTATCATATTACACACGCATCGTTACTTAATCAAACCAAACCAAACAATGTAAAATGTTCATGTCAAGATGTAAATCATGTCAAATATCCATGTCAAATGTCTATGTCGAGTATCCATGTCAAATGTCTATGTCAAATATCCATGTCAAATGTCTATAGTCCAAAAATAGTCAAGTAATGTATAACCAAAATGATATGTATGGTAAGTAAAATTTAGACTACTTAAACCATAAGAAAAAATGTACAAAACAAAGTATTGAAGTAAAACTGGTTTAAATCAAAGTTATGTTTTGTAAGATATATGCATGCTATACTGAATATGAACATTTATGCGGTATGTTAGACGCAAACATTCAAGCCTTGAGACAGTCGGATAACCCTTTCAGTCAAGGTTATCAAAAGAATTGTATTCGGATTCGGTCATTCCTTTCATCCCCACCTACCCGGGATGTCCGAAATGGGATTTGTCAAGTCCTATGGTACCACTACCTACTAACGAACGGCATGATCGGTGTTAATGAATGTATAGTATAGTTTAAACAAACCAAATGTCATACCAAAATGTAAGCATGTTTTATGAAGATAATGTACCCAGTATGCTAGAGTAAACATACAGGGTAGAGCTGTAAAACAATGTGTCCATATGTTACTGGAACATATGCAACAGAGATGCAGTATAAAACAATGTACTAAGTATGCAAAGTCATCATACAAAGTAGAAAAGTCATGTAAAACAATGTACTAAGCATGTTATCAGTCAACATACATAGCAGAAAAGTAATGAAATCATGTACTATAATGTACTAACAAACATAGTCGGTATATGATGTGAAAACAGAAAAGCAGGAAAGTAACAAGTAGGCACATGTGTTCCACCCCAAAACAGTTTGGAAAACAGTAAAAGAGGGGTCTATGTACTCACTTGAGATTGCTCAGAAGTCCTTGAGTAACAACCAAACAATGCTAGAGATCGCGGAATATCAAACGGCACCTAATATAGGTAACTACATTAATAAACCGGACCTAAATCGGAAGACTGGGTAGCATTAGGGTTTGTAAACCAAACGAGTGTGGAGACTCGTGTGATATGGTTTAACAAAGCCTACATACTAAATGAAACCTAACATAACTGTCTACGACCCATTACGACCCGTTTGGGTAGCTTATGCTACTTTAACGTGTCGTGCGCGTGAAACGCGTTCGGACCGCCTAACTAGTCCTATGACAAGTATTATATGCCTAAACATGTTAAATAATCAGTTACGTGACAAAAGTTTAGGTTACATATGCTTAATTACCAATTATACATGAAAAGGGTATTCTGGTAATTTACCTAAGGCATATAAACTACCTATCATACAACTACTTAAACGTCGTGACCATAAGGTATAACCTCGGAAGGTTATTCCCTACACTATGGTCACCTAATGGGTTTGGTCGGATCCTAATGATCGACCAAACTGGGTCGGGTTCGAAGGTATAGGCGATTTATTAGATCGCCTACCCTACGACCCTAGACAACGTGGTAATCAGTGGGCATAGTCCCAAGGGACTATGACCAACGTGATTACAATCACGTTGCGAAGTTCAAACGAACTTCGCATTGACCATTACTGGTCAACGCAGAAAGTCAAACAAAGTTTGACTTTCAGACTCGATAAAACAATAAAATAAGGAAAAGAACGAAAGAATACTTACGAAGGGTCCAAGAATGGAAGGTTTGGATCCGAACACTCTCAGGTATGAAGTGTTAAACACGACAACTTAGAGAGCAAGTTCAGATTCAAAGGTGTGAGTTTTTGGTTGTGATGTTGGTTAGTATTTATAGGAAATGGTCCACCGCTAGGATCGTTTCTTGGAAAAGGAGGCAATGATCAAGGCCGTACACTTGTCGGAATGTTATGGTGCCACAAATGCTCCATAACTTAGTGATTAAGCAAGTTGCAAACATGTGGTTGTGGTTAAACCTGCTGAAAACAGGCTGTTAAACATTGCACCTGGTCTGCAGACCCCATACGCATCGTATGGTATACATACCATACGCATCGTATGGTGCAAGTTTGGCAGAATTACAGTTTTGGTCCCTGAACTGTATTTTGGCCATTTTTGACACGTTTAAGGCCCGTTAACCCCATTTCAAAGCTCTAAAATGAAGTTAAAGTATAGGGAACTTAAAACATGCTCAAAAATATCTCGGATGTCGGTTCGTTTAGCCGTACGAACGCGATGTTCGCTTAATTACGACGGAATGCGCATAAGCGCGAAAAACGATCCAAATGACGAAACGAACGGATTTTTCTTAAGGCGAACACTAAAATATAATGTAGTCATGCTTACATAAATTTTTGGATGTCCGAATGTATGCAGAACGTGAGTTACGCGTAAAGATGCAAACTTGTGCACTTTTTGACACTTTTAGTCCCTGAATGACCCTAAAGTTTATTTTAGCACACCGAACCCCTCAAAGCCTATTTCTAAGCTATGTGAAGGATATTTAGGGTATGTTTAACTTATGGTCATGCTCCGGAAGGTCTGTTACAGTTCAAATTGGCATACTTTCGCAGTTTGTCAACTTTAGTCCCTGTAAGCGATTAAACTTTGATTTCACCACACCAAACCTTCCAAAACTTATAACTAAGTTATGTAAAGGTATGTTAAGCCTATTTCACTTTTCCAGAGTGTTCGTTGGATTAAACTGGTTATATCTACACATCAGAGCGCGTATAACCCTCCAGAAAGCGATTTAGAGCTTGAAATCGAACAAGAGTTGATATGTGCTAACGATACACATATTTTTACAAATCCCAAGTATGAAATATAATATTTCATTGGTTTGGTATTTGTTTGATGGCCGTGAAGGCACAGGTGTTACAAAATGACAACCAAAAATGGGTGGTTAAGAAGTCTGGAGGTAGTTCTAGCGATGATTCTGATAAGTCAAAATCAGAGGAGCTATCTTCTGGCGATGAATCTGATTCCACAAAATCAGAGGAGCCACAGGTTGTTTTAAAAGGAGAAAAATCATTTCTGACTGTGGATGATGAAAATTTTCCATCACTTCGGACTGAAAATTATAAAAAGAAAATTGGTAAAGTTGAGATATCAAACCAATTTTATGATGATAACAAGGTTTTTGATGTTGAAAAAGCTTTTAACCCCACTGTAAAACATATTTTTGGTAAAATGATTGATCGAAAAGTCAAAGGGGTTAAAGAGTTTTATGAGAAGAAGACGAAAAAAGATAAAGTTGAACCATCCCTAGTTTGTGACTGGGATGGTACATACTATGAACAGTAAGTGTCTCGACTTGTCGGAGCTCCCAGGTTGGTAAGCGTGGAGCAGGAATCGGCATATTTCTTGAGAAATTCACAGGATGGTAACTGTGATATTTCAACTTACAATTGGTTGAAAAGGTTTTCACTTACAAGTGGTAAATCAGGGACATTAAGTTGTACTTGATTTTCTACAAATGATATTTTGGGAACAATATGATGAACCATGCCCCTATAAGTGATAAAATCAAACTTATTTTCCGGAAAAATCATTTTGATTAAAACAAACTTAAGTGTTTTGAAATCTAAATGAGAAAATGGTTTGTTGAAAGGGGGAGTTCTGAATGTTTATGCCAAGTGAATGGCGAATTGAAGCGATTTGATATCGGTTGTTAATTTTTTTTAGAAAATAAACTGTACAGGTAGAGTTTTAAATTTTTTTTTCAAATTTCCTAAAATGTGTTTGCATTTTAGGGGGAGTAAGAATTTTCAAAAAATCCAAAAACATTTGAAAATTTGAAAAAGACAAAAACATGATAAATTCAAAAATGAGTTTGGCTGTGTAAAAGAGGAAATGATAGTACATCAGTGGACTGTCACAGCATGCTAAAGAAATGTAAAGTTAAAATGTGATAAACGGTCTTACTAAAGATGTGACGGTAGGCTCAGCTAGACTAGTAGATTTGCGAGAACGATACAAACTTAAATGAAAAAGCCTAATTCTAGTGGAAAACATGGTCGAAAGCATAGTACTTAGTTTTGTCCTTCTTGACTGTGTGCCTACTCAGTAATCGCTGATTGTCGAAAGACATAAAACTGGTTAAGCTTGTGAATTTTCACAATTTTGCTAAAAAGTCGCTGTGATTGTGCATTTTATTTTGCAAAGATTTAAACTTGTCTTATTTCTTTATTTTGTTTAAGCATCGGACATCCTCTGCGTATACGTGAGTATCGATCTGGATGTTGTTGCCTAAACGTTCTGCTTTATTTTCTTTGTTGTTTCGTTTAAGCTTTGGATCACCTCTGCGTATACGGGAGTATCGACCTGGTGGTTAAAGCCTAAACAACTTCAACTTGTTTTTATTTTTTATTTTGTTTAAACATTGGACTCTCTCTGCGTATACGGAAGTATCGACCTGATTGTTAATGTTTAAACATTCTGCTTTATTTTCGCACATAACACAGTTGATCAAAGTTTAAAGGCATTACTTGAGTCAGTGTATTGCATGATGAGGGGATATGCTGAGATCGTGGGGTCTATAAGAATTTAGTGCTATCTAAATATACCTTAACGTATCGGTAAGCATGTCGAAAGTTTTTAGATTGAGTTTAAGTGGACAACAATATCGTCAATCAATGTGAATCGTTTAGAGCTTAAAATGTTTAAAGCTTAACGGTGTTGGTGATTTGTCTCATAAACTGATATGAGCCTCTTACACAAACTCACAAAAATATTGTTTGTAAATATTTCTTTATTTCATTTCGTTTAATTTCAAAAATCCCAAAAAGATTTTGGTGTGTTTTAGCATAAAATTTTTGATAATCCAAAAAGATTTTCAACAACTGGTATTGAAAAGCTGATTTTCAAAATTCCAAGTGCTAAACATGATGAACAGATGGTTTGGGTAAGTGTGTTTGTTTTGATAAGAAAAACGATATAGTTGCAAGTAGTTCATCAGAAATGAATTGATATATTTTGTGCTTAAATGTTTATCATAAAACTTATGTTTGTGGTAGAGTTTTATGCAGGAAGATTCAACATTTGAGGGGGAGTGCATGTTGATGATGATGAATTTAAAGATGTCAAAATCTAAAAGAAGAAGTTTGTTCATGATAAAATTTGAAAGAGATGAAGATAGAGAGAGAGAAGCCCAAAGACTGATCAAGACTGTAGAAGTTAAGACACAGCATTGTCGTGACTCGATAGTCGACTCGTCAACATCTGAGGGGGAGTCTGTTGGTGCACTACATCTGTCGACTTCGTCTTGTATCGAGTCTTACATTGAAATGTATAGATTAGGACACGTTTTACAAGAAAACTGGAAAATGTATGTAATTAGATGGGGATTTCGCTTATATGGACCTAGGGTTTCGCTTATTAGGACATGTTAGGATTTCGCTCATGTAGACATGTTCCTAAGAGCGAAACCATCTATCATATATATAGGTCACATAAGCGAAATCATAGTAACAGTTGTTCGATTCCATACCGAGGTGCTGCCGGTGTGAGTTTTGGCTGTAATCAGTCAGATATCAATACAAAAAGGTGTTAAAAGTGATTTGCTAGCTGTTTCTAAATCAGATACTTGTTTTCCGCACCTGTATCTGATCAAAACTTCTCTGAACGACTCGTTCGGGTCGGAACAAGATCCTACACCTTCACAATTTCAATCAAATACCACTATAGGTAAAACTTCATTTTCAACCACATGTCGGTTTACTTACCAACACTTACTAACCTGTAGGTTGAATTCTCAAAATGCCGATTCCTACTCCACACTTTCCAACCTGGGAGTTCCGGCAAGTCATACTAGTAGCCAATTTTCAATTTTCAAACAAAGAAATATAAGAAAGATGCCAATTTGTCACACCCCGACCGCGTAAAACAACAAATCGCGACAGAAACATCGGGGCGTGTTGCAACAGAATTAATGTTTCATAACCATGGATACCAAAGAGTGTTTCGTTTTATTAAACATTGAATAATTACATCGTCTGGGAATCTAACTACACAATTTAAACGTAATCTATCATTGTTATTGAGTCACTAAGGCCTTGTCCAGTCCTATGTGAGCATGCATCTTATCAATCGATATCATTCAACAATACCTGAAACATATGTAAAAACGAGGTCAGCAAAGAAATGCTGGCGAGATACATAGGTTTTGTGAAAATAAGATTCATGACTTCTGTTTTAAGAAAATGTTTAGTCATGAACCTTGTAATTTGCTTTGTCTTTGTCTTTGTAAATCATTTGAAAAAAATAATAAGTTCGGATGATAAGTATAAATAAGAGAATAATGCATGATTAAATGGATAACCATGTAAAATGAGTTTGCATAAGATAAGTTGTTTATAAATAATTGTCTTGTGAAAAGTATGTTACTTGTATAAAATGTTCTATGTCTCAAACTGAAATGATTCAAATAACGCTACAATATGTAATACCATACAAACACTTATATATAGGAAGTACCAGCGGCGTATCCACCATGTTTGTATCATATTACACACGCATCGTTACTTAATCACTTAACCAAACCAAACCAAACAATGTAAAATGTCTATGTCAAAATGTCCATGTCAAATGTCTATGTCAAATATCCATGTCAAATGTCTACGTCAAAATGTCATGTATGGCAAGTGAAATGTCTCAACTAAACCATATGCACAAAAACAAAGTATTGAAGTAAAACTTGGTTTAAATCAAAGTTATGTTTTGTGGGAAATACATGATCAAATGTCAATCATGTACAAATGTTTACCCAATCGTTAAACCATCTTGTTTTAATCGTTCAAATCGTTCTTGTTCTCGTTCTTAACAAACCCTTACCAAAGGGTAAGTTAATATTTTAATTGTGAAACTACTTTATGGTCGATTCTCTAATAACATTCAAACCTTCTTGACTCGTTCCTCGTTCCAACTCGCTCTCGTTCTCGTTCTTAACAAACCCTTACCAAAGGATAAGTTAATAATTACAGATTCAGTCGCTACCCACAACACCCACACATAACAATGGGTGCAGTAAATAACGGGATTTGTCAGATCCTATGGTACCATAACCTAATACTGGTCGGCTTGATCATTGCTAATGAATGTCATCGGTCATGTAAACTACAACCAACAAGTTCGTTCACTTTATTGAAATTGTTATTAGTTTTTGAAATCATTGTATTCGTTCTTGAAATCATTGTATTCGTTCTTGAAATCATTGTTAGCGTTCTTGAAACTATTGTTATCGTTCTTGAAACCACATTGTAATTGTTATTGAAATCATTGATAAAGCATTTAGCACATATGAGTCACCCCAAAACAGTTGAAAATAGTAAAAGAGGGGAATAATGTACTCGCCTGAGAGTGCTTAGGAGTCTTGAACAACTACCAAGTAAGCTAGAGGAGTCCCGGAAATCAAACGGTACCTAATATAGGTAACTACATAATTAACCCGGACCTAAATCGGAAGACTGGGTAGCAGGAGGGTTCGTAAACCAAATGAGTGTAGGAACTCATATGATATGGTTTAACAAAGCCTACATACTAAATGAAACTTAACCTAAGTATTATCGACCCATCGCGACCCATTAAGGTAGCTTATGCTACTTTAACGCGTCGTTTGCGTGAAACGCGTTCGGACCGTCTAACTAGTCCTATGACAAGTGTTATATGCCTAAACATGTTACATAATCAGTTATGTGAAAAAAGTTTAGGTTACATATGCTTAATTACCAATTATACAAGAAAAAGGTATTCTGGTAATTTACCTAAGGCATATAAACTACCTATCATACAACTACTTAAACGATGTGACCATAGGGTATAACCTCGGAAGGTTATTCCCTACTTACTATGGTCACCTAATGTATTTGGTCGGATCCTAATGATCGACCAAATGGGTCGAGTTCGAAGGTATAGGCGATTTATCAGATCGCCTACCCTACGACCCTTGACAACGTGGTAATCAGTGGGCATAGTCCCAAGGGACCATGACCAACGTGATTACACTCACGTTGCGAAGTTCAAACGAACTTCGCATTGACCATTACTGGTCAACGCTGAAAGTCAAACAAAGTTTGACTTTCGGACTCGAAAAGCAGTAAAAATAAGGAAAAGAACGAAAGAATACTAACCCAGGGTCCCCGAATGCTAATCCCGATCCAAGAACTCAGGTATGAAACAATGGTTTCAACTTAGAGCTCTCAAATCAGAATTCTTGTAAGTTTTAAAGCATATGGGGGTGGGGTATTTATAGTATTCGGGTAACCGTTGAGATCGTTTCTTGGAAAAGGGGAAACGATCAAGGCCGTACACTTGTCGGAACCTTATGGTGCCTAAAAGTGATCCTTATCTTCATGACTAAGCAATTAGGAACTTGTGGTTGTGGGTTAAACTGCTGCAAACAGGCTGTTTGGTACTCTGCATCTGGTCTGCAGACCCCTAGCGCACCGCTACGCTTAAAGTGTAGCGCACCGCTAGGCACTATTTCGGCAGAATTACACTTTTGGTCCCTGAACTGTATTTAGGCCATTTTCGACACGTTTAAGGCCCGTTAACCCCATTTCAAATCTCTAAAATGAAGTTAAAGTATAGGGAACTTAAAATATGTTCAAAAATATGATGGATGTCGGTTCGTTTGGCCGTACGAACGCGATGTTCGGTTAATTACGACGGAATGCGCATAAGCGCGAAAAACGAACCAAATGACGTGACGAATGGATTTTTCTTAAGGCGAACACTAAAACATAATGTAGTCATGCTTACATAAATTTTTGGATGTCCGGATGTATTCAGAACGTAAGTTATGCGCGAAAATGCAAACTTGTGCACTTTTTGACACTTTTAGTCCCTGAATGACCCAAAAGTTTATTTTAGCACACCGAACCCCTCAAAGCCTATTTCTAAGCTATATAAAGGATATTTATGGTATGTTTAACTTATGGTCATGTTCCGGAATGTCTGTTACAGTTCAAATTGGCATACTTTCGCAGTTTGTCAACTTTAGTCCCTGTAAGCGATTTAACTTGATTTCACCACACCAAACCTTCCAAAACTTATATCTAAGTTATGTAAAGGTTATTTAAAGTATGTTAAGCCTATTTCACTATTCCGGAGTGTTCTTTGCATTAAACTGGTTATATTTACGCATCGGTGCGCATATAACCTTCCAGAAAGCGATTTAGAGTCTGAATTCGAACAAAATATGATATGTGTAAATGATACACATATTTTTACAAATCCCAAGTATGAAATACAACATTTCATTGGTTTGGTATTTGTTTGATGGCCGTGGAGGCACAGGTGTTACAGTCTCCCCTACTTTAGGAAATTTCGTCCCGAAATTTATTTAGAGGAAACTTGTGAGAGTTTAAAACATGAAGTTGAAAAGATCGAACAACATTGGTTAAGGTTCTGAACTTCTAGTAACCTTAATAACATTATGCTTTCAATGTAAGAGGGACACTTATATACAAGTATATGAAGCGTCATTGGTGCGTCCACCATGCCTCCATTACATCGTTATCATTTTGTTATTGTTGTCACTATCGGTTCTTTCACATAATAAATCTTACTGGATTTCTGTGCACTAAATTTCATAATTATGTACGCGTCCATAATCAGACAATTCCTTGCACAGTTCACACAGTCTATTTTATAATGTGTAGGGGAAAACCAAATGAACATTCTTATGATGAGTGTGACTAGACCGCCCTAGAGTCCTTTTAATTAAATCAATAAATGATCTAAATAGACTATCAAGGAGTCTGTCCAGCTACATCACTAGATGTCGTTCTTTAACCAAATTGTGAATCAATCTTTTTGACTAGACCACTAAAAGGGTCTCTTATCGAACCATGGAGTGGTACCATATAACCCAAGGGTCTTAACTACAACGTAGAAGCCCATAAAGATTAAGGTAGTACCTTTTGAATATCCTACTATGAATCCCTCATATGAAGATATGAAAGATTCTATGAGGATTTGAAAATCGTATCACACAAAAACATAGAGGAGAACACATAAACACATAACATATAATCGCATAATCGTTCAATTTGTTTAATTGTTTAATTTGTTATCGTTGGACACGGGTATTTAAAGCATACTAGGAATCAAATCCTTAATTGCAGCAATTTGGATTGATCCATATGAATACCCTGCTTGTTGACTACTTGACCCAAAAACTGAACTTCTTTAAGCCAAAATTTCCTCTTGGAAGATTTAGCGAAAAGTTTGTTCCTTCTTTAGGGGTTCCAATGTCAACGAAGGTGTTGATCATGATCGGCTCATGATATGAATAGATCAAGATGTCATTAATAACAATGACGAACTGATCCAAATAAGGCTTGCAGACTCTATTTATTAAGTCTTTGAAGATGGCTGGAGCATTTGTCAACCAGAAAGGCCTGACTGTAAACTCTTAATGGCCATACTTCGTGCAGAAAACCGTTTTGGGAATATCTTCTTCGAGAATACAAAGTTGATGATACCCAAAACGCAAATCGATCTCGGAAAAACATGTACGCTATGCAGTTGATCGGAGAAATCGTTGATTTAAGGTAGGGGGATATCGATTCTTGATGGTAAGCTTACTAGGCTTACGTTAATCGATATACATTCGAAAAGATCCATTTTTCTTTTCACAAGGAGAACAGGAGTTTCTCCAAGGTGAAAAGTTCGGACGGATGAATCCTTTATCAGACAACTCTTGAAGCTGTTTTGATAATTCTTGCATCTCGAACGGTGCAAGATGATAAAATACTTTAGATTTAAAAGAAACCAGTGTTTGAGGTTCTTAGGGAGATCTCAAGTGATCGTAAAAATGACAGAACCACACGAGTAGTTTTGTCTTTGTGTTGACATCACAAGGTTGAATCAAACATTCATACAATTGCATTAGTTAGAAAATAAAACCACAAATTTTTTTATTTATATAACAACCGCATTGTCTTTAAATGTTACAAGATACCAACCAGAGGAAAAACAAAATACTAATTGTTCACTCCTTCATCAATGAGTGCCTCATTGATGTTAAACACTCGACCACGTGCTGGATTCACATTGACGTTGACATTCGCATTTGGGTTTGCGTTTGCGTTTGCATTTGCATTCACCAGTCTTGGGCAGTTGTGGCGGAAGTGACCAATCTCTCCGCAGTTGAAACATGAACCCAGTGGAAATCTCGCAGCATTCCCTTGAACCGAAGCTTGAACCTGAGCAGCCTGATTTTGTCCCAAACGACAAATCTTGGCCAAATGCCCAAGTTTACCACATGTCGTGCATTGCCAGCAAGCTTGTTATACTGCGTGATGACCGTTGCAGCGTGCACAATAAGGTGCGGTACCGGCATATGCTTTCTTTGCAGGTGGCTGAGCTGGTTGGTTCCGCGGGTTCTGTGCAGTCTGTGCTGTAACAGCAAAACTTTGGGCACCCTTTCGCTTCTTTGATTTCTTTGACGTCTCACCTTCCTTACCCTTCTTGTTTTGGCCTTTCTTGCTATCCTCTTTGTCAGCTGACTGTTTCCTGCCCTTGTCACCCTTCCTGTGTAACTTGTTCTTCCGAATCTGCGACTCAGTCAATGTCGCTGATAACTCGATCGCCTGACGGAGTGTGGCAGGGTTACTACCAGTAAGGATGTCTTGTACCGAGTCAGGTAGGCCGTCGATGTACCTTTCGATAGCTATGTCAAGTGGGGTAACCATTGTAGGGCAAAGCAGACTCAGCTCCTCAAACCTATCAGTATACGCCCTGTGCTCACCACTATCTTGCTTCAACTCATCAAATTCCTTCTCCAAAGCTCGCTGCTCATGACGAGGACAGAATTCCCTCATCATCAGAGCCCTAAGTTCAGCCCAGGTCTGTGCGAGAGCAACTTCCGCACCTCGGTCTCTCATTACCCCATTCCACCATGTAAGAGCCCTCTTCTGAAACACGCTCGAGGAGAACTCGACCTTGCGATTATCCGGGCACTGCACGTGGCGAAAAGTATTCTCAATGCTTTCGAACCACTGAAGAAGCCCAGTTGCTCCTTCAGAACCACTAAACTTGAGTGGTTTAGCCTGGTTGAAATCCTTGTATTTGCATAGCACATTGTTGTTGTTGTTGGCTTGGTTCCATTGAGCAAAGAGGTTTGGGAATTGAGCAGCCATTTGCTGCACAATGATTTCTGCCAGCTCGGCAGTCTCTATCTGGCTTTCGCGTCGAGGAGGCATTGTCTAAAAGAGGAAACATGAAAGGAAACGAGTGAGAGAATTTAGACGAAAAGAATGAGATGAAACAAATCTGATGAAAGCAAGGATAGTGGTCATTTGTTTGTTACTACAAAGCAACGAACGACCTTGGTGATTAGTCAAAGTAAATAGGTTAAAAATAATGTATCGCGAAGACATGCTCGCCTATAAGTGAACACTCATCCCAAGAATTCCCAGGTAAGCACAACTGGTCTCGCGTCTGATGAGATGTATACGAAGTGCTTGCCTAGATAGAAAACCCAGAATACAGGCATTCACCCTTCCAGTTTGCACGTGTTCACATTATTTAAAACTCAAAACCTTGACGAGATTTTGAAAATTCAAAGGGGTTCAAAACCATATAACAGAGGGTTCAAAACCTTACAATAGAGGGTTCAAAACCTAGAAATTAATCATCCTAGAACAGATGATTAGTTTTCAAAGCGGTTTTGAATTTTATGTTCTTGTTGTGGTTGTCGCCTAAGGATAGGTGACAGTATTGTTTTATGACTAAACGCAAGTAAACTCGCGTTAGGGTCCTAAGAAGGTTATAGACTAGGTCAAAGCATTACTAATTACTAATAACCTAATTCCCTATAACCATTGGCTCTGATACCATCTTTTCTGTCACACCCCGACCGTGTAAAACAACAAATCGCGACGGAAACATCGGGGCGTGTTGCAACAGAATTAATGTTTCATAACCATGGGTACCAAAGAGTGTTTCGTTTTATTAAACATTGAATAATTACATCGTCTGGGAATCTAAATACACAATTTAAACGTAATCTATCATTGTTATTGAGTCACTAAGGCCTTGTCCAGTCCTATGTGAGCATGCATCTTATCAATCGATATCATTCAACAATACCTGAAACATATGTAAAAACGAGGTCAGCAAAGAAATGCTGGCGAGATACATAGGTTTTGTGAAAATAAGATTCATGACTTCTGTTTTAAGAAAATGTTTAGTCATGAACCTTGTAATTTGCTTTGTCTTTGTAAATCATTTGAAAAAAATAATAAGTTCGGATGATAAGTATAAATAAGAGAATAATGCATGATTAAATGAATAACCATGTAAAATGAGTTTGCATAAGATAAGTTGTTTATAAATAATTGTCTTGTGAAAAGTATGTTACTTGTATAAAATGTTCTATGTCTCAAACTGAAATGATTCAAATAACGCTACAATATGTAATACCATACAAACACTTATATATAGGAAGTACCAGCGGCGTATCCACCATGTTTGTATCATATTACACACGCATCGTTACTTAATCACTTAACCAAACCAAACCAAACAATGTAAAATGTCTATGTCAAATGTCTATGTCAAATATCCATGTCAAATGTCTACGTCAAAATGTCATGTATGGCAAGTGAAATGTCTCAACTAAACCATATGCACAAAAACAAAGTATTGAAGTAAAACTTGGTTTAAATCAAAGTTATGTTTTGTGGGAAATACATGATCAAATGTCAATCATGTACAAATGTTTACCCAATCGTTAAACCATCTTGTTTTAATCGTTCAAATCGTTCTTGTTCTCGTTCTTAACAAACCCTTACCAAAGGGTAAGTTAATATTTTAATTGTGAAACTACTTTATGGTCGATTCTCTAATAACATTCAAACCTTCTTGACTCGTTCCTCGTTCCAACTCGCTCTCGTTCTCGTTCTTAACAAACCCTTACCAAAGGATAAGTTAATAATTACAGATTCAGTCGCTACCCACAACACCCACACATAACAATGGGTGCAGTAAATAACGGGATTTGTCAGATCCTATGGTACCATAACCTAATACTGGTCGGCTTGATCATTGCTAATGAATGTCATCGGTCATGTAAACTACAACCAACAAGTTCGTTCACTTTATTGAAATTGTTATTAGTTTTTGAAATCATTGTATTCGTTCTTGAAATCATTGTATTCGTTCTTGAAATCATTGTTAGCGTTCTTGAAACTATTGTTATCGTTCTTGAAACCACATTGTAATTGTTATTGAAATCATTGATAAAGCATTTAGCACATATGAGTCACCCCAAAACAGTTGAAAATAGTAAAAGAGGGGAATAATGTACTCGCCTGAGAGTGCTTAGGAGTCTTGAACAACTACCAAGTAAGCTAGAGGAGTCCCGGAAATCAAACGGTACCTAATATAGGTAACTACATAATTAACCCGGACCTAAATCGGAAGACTGGGTAGCAGGAGGGTTCGTAAACCAAATGAGTGTAGGAACTCATATGATATGGTTTAACAAAGCCTACATACTAAATGAAACTTAACCTAGGTATTATCGACCCATCGCGACCCATTAAGGTAGCTTATGCTACTTTAACGCGTCGTTTGCGTGAAACGCGTTCGGACCGTCTAACTAGTCCTATGACAAGTGTTATATGCCTAAACATGTTACATAATCAGTTATGTGAAAAAAGTTTAGGTTACATATGCTTAATTACCAATTATACAAGAAAAAGGTATTCTGGTAATTTACCTAAGGCATATAAACTACCTATCATACAACTACTTAAACGATGTGACCATAGGGTATAACCTCGGAAGGTTATTCCCTACTTACTATGGTCACCTAATGTATTTGGTCGGATCCTAATGATCGACCAAATGGGTCGAGTTCGAAGGTATAGGCGATTTATCAGATCGCCTACCCTACGACCCTTGACAACGTGGTAATCAGTGGGCATAGTCCCAAGGGACCATGACCAACGTGATTACACTCACGTTGCGAAGTTCAAACGAACTTCGCATTGACCATTACTGGTCAACGCTGAAAGTCAAACAAAGTTTGACTTTCGGACTCGAAAAGCAGTAAAAATAAGGAAAAGAACGAAAGAATACTAACCCAGGGTCCCCGAATGCTAATCCCGATCCAAGAACTCAGGTATGAAACAATGGTTTCAACTTAGAGCTCTCAAATCAGAATTCTTGTAAGTTTTAAAGCATATGGGGGTGGGGTATTTATAGTATTCGGGTAACCGTTGAGATCGTTTCTTGGAAAAGGGGAAACGATCAAGGCCGTACACTTGTCGGAACCTTATGGTGCCTAAAAGTGATCCTTATCTTCATGACTAAGCAATTAGGAACTTGTGGTTGTGGGTTAAACTGCTGCAAACAGGCTGTTTGGTACTCTGCATCTGGTCTGCAGACCCCTAGCGCACCGCTACGCTTAAAGTGTAGCGCACCGCTAGGCACTATTTCGGCAGAATTACACTTTTGGTCCCTGAACTGTATTTAGGCCATTTTCGACACGTTTAAGGCCCGTTAACCCCATTTCAAAGCTCTAAAATGAAGTTAAAGTATAGGGAACTTAAAATATGTTCAAAAATATGATGGATGTCGGTTCGTTTGGCCGTACGAACGCGATGTTCGGTTAATTACGACGGAATGCGCATAAGCGCGAAAAACGAACCAAATGACGTGACGAATGGATTTTTCTTAAGGCGAACACTAAAACATAATGTAGTCATGCTTACATAAATTTTTGGATGTCCGGATGTATTCAGAACGTAAGTTATGCGCGAAAATGCAAACTTGTGCACTTTTTGACACTTTTAGTCCCTGAATGACCCAAAAGTTTATTTTAGCACACCGAACCCCTCAAAGCCTATTTCTAAGCTATATAAAGGATATTTATGGTATGTTTAACTTATGGTCATGTTCCGGAATGTCTGTTACAGTTCAAATTGGCATACTTTCGCAGTTTGTCAACTTTAGTCCCTGTAAGCGATTTAACTTGATTTCACCACACCAAACCTTCCAAAACTTATATCTAAGTTATGTAAAGGTTATTTAAAGTATTTTAAGCCTATTTCACTATTCCGGAGTGTTCGTTGCATTAAACTGGTTATATTTACGCATCGGTGCGCATATAACCTTCCAGAAAGCGATTTAGAGTCTGAATTCGAACAAAATATGATATGTGTAAATGATACACATATTTTTACAAATCCCAAGTATGAAATACAACATTTCATTGGTTTGGTATTTGTTTGATGGCCGTGGAGGCACAGGTGTTACACAATTCATGCTCCACGATTACCAACTTAGGAGCTCCGGCAAGTCCAGGATTTTACTGTTCATAGTAGGTCCCATCCCAGTCACGAACCAGGGATGATACTTTACCTTGCTTCTTTGTTTTCTTCTCGTAAAATTCCTTGACTCCTTTTACTTTCCTGTCAACCATTTTTCCAAAAATGTTATGAACTTTGGAATTGAATGCTTTCTCAATATCAAACTCTTTCTTTTCTGAGAAAAATTGATTTGAAATTTCAATTTTACCAACTTTTTGTTTAAAGTTTTCAGCCTTTAATGGTGGAAAATGAACATCATCCATTGGAGGAACTGAATTTTCACATCTAATCTCAACCTGTGGCTCCTCTGATTTTGTGGAATCAGATTCATCGCCAGAAGATAGCTCATCTGATTTTGAAGAATCAGAATCATTGCTAGAACTATCATCTGTTTTCTTAACAACCCATTTCCGGTTGTCAAGATTTCCATTTTCCTTGTAAAATCTGTTTGAACATTCACCAATTTCAAATTTTGAATTTTTGAAAAGTTTGATTCTGTCAATTGGTGGTTCAAACACAACTTCTTTATCTTTCAGTTTATGAGAAACTTCCTGTTTTGATTTTATTGCCTTGGAACATTTTTCGGCAATATGTCCAACAGTGTTGCATTGGAAACAGGTTCTCGTTTCTTTTATCTGATCAGCATACTTCAACTCTTCTTGCTTCTTTGCAAGAAATTCTCTGTTCGACTGATTTCTGAATAGATTTTCTTTTTCTTCTTCAGTAGTTGTACCTGAAACAAATATCATTTTTTATTTAAAATCTCGAACATATTTTTCATTTTTATGATTTTCTGGTGGAATAAATCCAAGACCATTCTTTTTGAAATTACATTATGGTTTGGTTTCTTTCGATAACCAAAACCAGAACTGTAACCCTTTTTCTTGTTTTCTCTTTGTTGAACTCTTGAGGTGTACTTTTTAGGTTTATCATTAAGATTTACATCTTTTTTTTCAGAAATATTAATTTCTGTTAGTTTGAAAACCTTTTTGATCATGTCAGGTTTAACACCTCTTATTGGAAATTCCTCATCAAAATATAATTTATCTGAATCCTTCAAAGTAAATGCCACTTTGACTAATTCGTCATTCAAATTAGATTTTGATAACAGGAATTGTTTATTGTAAACCCTTTTGCCCTGTTTGTTGGTTTGACTCGGAGTTCTGAACTCAGACTTTTACTCTAACATAGACTCCGACTTTGACTCCTCGGATTCATCTTTATCCAACATCTGATCGACCACTTTCTTTATTAACTCAGACTCATGATCAGTGTCAGATGACGTAAACGTGACATCAATATTATCTGGCAATTTAACTGTAGACTCCGACTCCCACTGTAAATTTGTTGCCTTTTCGACTCTTTCTGAATTTGGATTTCTCGGAGAATATCCATTTTCAAGCGGGGGTGGACACTTGTTGTAACTGAAACTTTGTTTCTTACCAGAATCATTCACTTTTGAATCCTTCTTCTTTTCTTTCTTTTTGTCAGATGTCTTTTCTTCAGATACCTTTTGTTCTTCAGTCACTTCATCATCCTCAAAAACCTTCATGCCTTCAACAGTTGGATAAATCCTATCAATGACATAAGAAGTACATGAGTAACTTTTCAACAAACGATTTACTCTTTCTGTTTCAATTCTTTGAGTTTCTGTTCTAGCACAGCACACTTCTCAATGTAGTTGTCGACAGCTTTCTGCTTTATTATGAACGCTCCTTGAAGTGTCTTCATTGTTGTTGCTTGTTCTTCACTTGATTGATTATATTGATTCATGGCTTTGTTCAGAACATCATAAGATTCCTTCAACTGATTTATGTTGTTAATCAGTTCACTGTTTTTCTTCTTGATAATCTCACAATTCTCACAAATCACCGGAATCTTTTTAGCATTAACTTCTGCATCAAGTTTGAACTTTGGAATATCACTTTCTGCCATCATTTAGCTTTGTCGTCATCACTATAACTTTCTGCCATCATTTTAAAATGAGCTGCTAATCTTCTAGCATGATACTCACGATCATCATCACTATCTTCTTCAGAGCGACATAAGCTTTGTGATTTGAATATTTGTTTGGATCAAAATCATCCCAATTGAAATTTGCCCAGCTAAAACCTTCAGGCAATTTTTCATCATCTTGGTTTATCAGCTGAGATATATTTGTCCCAACTGAAACCTTCCGTTGGCTTTTGATCATCTTGATTCACCATACAAGCTCTTTTTGAAGACTCTTCGATTCCTTTTCTACCATGTGCAACTTGTGGTTCTTGTTGTTGTTGAGCAACTTGATGATAAATGGCTTTCCGGTAGTAATCATTGTTGTTGTTGAACGGATTTTGAGCTCCACTTGCTTCGCGGTTTTTGCACTCCCTCTTGAAGTGTCCTTTTTCCCTGCAATGAAAACAAGTGACTTTAGATTTAACAAAACCTAAAGTAGAAACATTAGCTTCACGTAAATCATCTCTTCCTGTGATCTGTTTAAATTTCTCAGCTCGTCTCAACACACTTGCCAAACACCATTTAATGTCCATCACTTCCATCTCTTCAGCATCTATTTGATCATAATCCTCTTTTGTAAGCATTGGATTCCCAATCCGACCTACAACAAAACTACCATATCATTCCAACACTGTTCCCAACAAAGACATGTGACTCTTAGCAATTTCTACTGAATAATCCTCATCATTTTCAAGATTCAGAACAATATTGCATTGTAGCTTTTTTCCATTCTTTGTTGCAGAAAAGCTTGGATCAAATGATGGATATGATAAAAAACTTGTGTTGCTGTTTGATCATTTGGATGAACTTCCAGATGAACTCTTTGCATTGAATGCAGTCTCAATCTTCGGTGACATGTTGGTGGTTTTATCACTGACCCCACCTTTGTAATAAAGTCCGATGTCTTGTTCACCTTCAAAATCTTTCATTCTTAAAACCTTTCTCTGCTCCATCTCCTGAGCCTCAATCTTTTCAATGAATTTGCTCAATGTCAGATTGCTAAAACCTTTCATGTTCCTCAACATCATGAGATATGTACCCCAAGTCTTGTGACACATGTGCCTCCACGGCCATCAAACAAATACTAAATCAATGAAATATTGTATTTCATACTTGGGATTTGTACAAATATGTGTATCATTTGCACATATCAATTCTTGTTCGATTTCGGGCTTTAAATCACTTTCTGGAAGGTCATACGCAAACTGGTGCATAAACGCAATCAGTTTAACGTGACGAACACTCCGGAACTGTGACGTAAGCCAAACATACCCTAAATATCCTTTACATAACTTAGAAATAAGTTTTGAAGGATTCGGTATGGCAAAAACATGTTTATTTGAACTAAAGAACTATTTACGATAAAACTGCGAAACTAACGTCGGTGACCGCCCGGATAATATTTAAATCCCAAAAATATTCTGTTATGATTAAAATTTTATTTTAATTAGGTTCGTGTTGAAAAATAAATTAAAACGCCTAAAAACATTATTTTTCAAGTTTAAGCGCATACCGCGTGTTTCTGCGCGACACAGTGCTTCTACTGCAAAACACGGACAACACAGCCAGTCTTGGCAACTGAAATTTATTTCAGTAATATTTTGGCGAGTTTATTTTTATAGTATAATGAAAATAATTTAGAACGCCATAAACCGGTGTTTAAACGCTAGATAAAATACCCGGTATCCAGTTAAACACCCGTTTTAGCCTACATATGGCATGTTTATATAAAAACTTACACCTCACCCCCTCCCCCCATACATCTTACGGTCATATATATATATATATATATATATATGTGTGTGTGTGTGTGTGTGTGTGGACCCACCAAATTTTGCAAGATATGGCAATATTTCCTTTGATCTTTGTATTACCAAGTGTTAGTGCATGCCATGTCCATATCTCTACGTAATCTTCTACATATATCTTCACAATCTAAGCAAGATCATTTCACTCAACACTCTACCTTCTCTCCCCTTCCCCAAACCGTCCCATCTCTCTCTCTCTCTCTCTCTATCTTCATCTTTTTGCAACCTTGTTCTTCACATTCAAGCCCCTTTCCTAGCAACCTTCAAGTTAGTATGAAGATCTAAAGGTGATTCCAAGGTGTTGTCAAGTGATTAGAAGCTTCCTATCATCAAAATCTCATCCTACAACCTACTTGAATCTTGAAGGTATAACATTATGTTTAAATCATACTTTTGATTCTTGGTTGTTCTTGATGATTGAAGTTTCTCTTGAATCTTGGGATTTTCACTAAACTTGAAATCTAAAATGAAATGGGTCTTGAAACAAATAAAAAAAATGGTGGTGTATATATATATGTATATAACCGTACATATATATGTGTGTATATGAGATTATTTTTGAGTTAGAGTTTGATATCTTGTTAAGTACTTGTTTATGTTGTTACATGTTCATGAATGGTGGTCAAAATGCAAGTATTTGGTGATTTATGTAGGATATGTTAAATGTAAATAACATCAGCAAATAAACCTGAATATATCACATATTTGATTCATCTAAACCCATATAAAATGTTGATGTTATGATAGTATGCTTTAGGCACTTGTACATGTGAAAATATGTTGATTTAAAGCTCAAGAAATGATGAAAAATGGTTATATGACAAAAACTGTTTTAGATCATGTTACAAACACCAAAAATAATATTATTTGATGTACTATAGTGGCATGAAACTTTGACATAGGTTTACTAGCTTTGCATGTTGTACATATAGCTTAAAAAGTGGTAAATTATGTGAAATTTGCATGATTTGTGTCCTTTTTTTAAGACCTGCACTATCATGAGTATAACCATTATTTTATTAAGTAAATAACATGGGTTGTGTCAAAATTTCAAGTCGTTTCGATTTGGGATGGTTCGGGTAACGTTTGATGCAAAACTATGCGGTAAAACGGTCAAAAATCGCCTTTTCGCAGTATTTTTACAAAACTGTTTTAAATCAGTAACCAAACTGATATATTTGATATAAAAATAAGTATTTTAACTTATATTAAGTTTACTTGGTGATTGGTTAGTCATACGTGACTTCCGACGCCCAAAAATGTTACCGAATCGCAAAAATAAGTGTTTTTCGACATACACTAGAATGGATTGTTCATGGGTTATTTTATGTGTTACAATGTGCTATGTGTTTTACAATATATGTATGATCATGTGTTAGTGTTGACAAGATTAGGTGTGTTACGCTCGAGTACATATATACAAATACACCAAAATAATCAAAAATAATAACTTTTCGAGAAATCTCAAAGTTATTTGAAAATTCTAAGTATCGGAGAAACTTCGGTATTTTTGTGAGTTTTGATTATTGAATCATTCTTATCTAATTTAGGATGAATAAAAAATTTGAGGGATTGTGTTAACGTATAAAAACGCACCCAAAGGTGAGTACATAGACCCCTCTTTTACTGTTTTCAAACTGTTTTGGGGTGAAACACATGTGCCTACTTGTTATTTTCATGCTTTTCCATGTTTTCATATCATATACTTGCTATGTTCATTAGTACACTATTAGTACATGTTTTACATTACATTTTCAGCTATGTATGATGACTTGGCATGCTAGCATATTGTTTTACATTGCATCTCTATTGTATATGTTCTTGTAACATATGGATACATTATTTACATCTCTAACTTGTATGTTCATTTAAGCATACTAGGAACTTTATTTTCATAAAACATGTTTACCCATTTGGTATATCATTTGGTTTGTTTAACGGGACTAAATTACATTCATTAACACCGATCATGCCGCTCGGTAGTAGGTAGTGGTACCATAGGACTGGACAAATCCCGTTCCTAAAACCCTAGGTTTGTTTGGGTGGAAGGAATGACCGAATCCGAAAACATTTCTTTGATGACCTTCACTCTAAGGTTATCCGTCTGTCTCAAGGCTTGGATGTAGGCGTTTAACATTACCGCATAAATGGTTGTATCAGTAAAGCATGCATTATTCTACAAAGCATAATTTTTTATTTATTCAAATACTTTGTTTTGTACATTTTTACTTGTGGTTTAAGTAGTCTCATTTTACTTACCATACATAACTTTTTATTATACATTACATGATTTACATTGATGGTTTTTACATAAACATTTGACATTTGACTATACATAAACAATTTTACATTGATGGTTTGTTTGGTAAGTGATTTAAGTAGCGAGACGTGTGTAGTATGATACAAGCATGGTGGATACGCCGCTGGTACTTCCTATATATAAATGTTTGTATTATATTACATGTCGTAGTGTTATTTAAATCATTTCAATTCGGACTCATATATTTTACACAAATGACATATTTTTCACAGGACATTGTTTTACAAAACAACTTATTTTATACAAACTCATTTTACTTTGTTATTCATTTAACCCTACATTACTCTTTTACATATCATCTACTTTATCATCACTTCTCATTTGATTTACAAAACAAAACACTTTATAAGGTTCATGACTACTTCTGCTAAACACTTTTCTTCAAACTTATATGTCATGAATCCCAAATCAATAAAACCTATGTATCTCACAGGCATCTTTATGCTGACGTACCTATTTTCACATGTGTTTCAGGTTATGATGCGTAGGATTTATCAAGATACACTTAGGCGGACTTGGACCTTAGCAACAATAAAAGATGCAAGACTAGTTAATTATGTTATATTTCTTGTTTGTTAAGACATTGTAACTCTCTTAACGAATAAAACGAAATTTCAATTTTCCATGTGTTATGAAACAATGATTCTGTTACAACACTCCCCGACGATTCCACCATGTTTTGTTGTTTTTACGTGGTCGGGGTGTGACAGAAAAGTTGGTATCAGAGCCCATGGTTATAGGGAATTAGGTTATTAGTAATGCTTTGACCTAGTCTATAACCTTCCTAGGACCCTAACGCTAGTTTACTTGCTTTTAGTCATAAAACAATACCGTTACCTATCCTTAGGCGACGACCACAACAAGAACATAAATTTCAAAACCGCTTTGAAAACTAATCGTCTGTTCTAGGATGATTGATTACTAGGTTTTGAACCCTCTAAGTATTCAAAATCTCGTCAAAGTTTGGGTCTTATAATGTGAACACATGCAAACTGGAAAGGTGAATGCCTGTACCCTGAGTTTTCTGTCTAAGGCTAGAGTGTTCATACAAATCCGCAGTATCGGACCAGTCACTCTTACCTGGGAACTCTTGGGGTGAGTATTCACTTATAGGCGAGCATGTCTTCAGCGATACGTTAATGTGACCCGTCTACTTTGATTCATCATCGTCTCATTTGTTTGCCTTAGGTAACAAACAAATGATCGCATCTCTTATGCATTGCCATTCTATTTTGTTTATCCGATAAACATTTCACTTGTTTCTTCCTATGTCTTTCATTTTCTTCTAGAATGTCTCTTCCTCTCAGCAACGGTCAAATGTCCGAGCAGACTACCAAATTTGCCCAGCGAATAGGCGAAGTGATCCTGGAGACCGTCGAATTAGCTACTGCCATGTATCGACTCCAGAATGAAGCCACACAGGAGCCATCACAGGAAACAGAAGCCAAGCCTTCACCAAAACCAAAGAAACGTAAAGTTTCAAAGACTTCTCCAGTCGTTGCACCAAATCAAGAAGGACCTAGCCAAGTGGCAACAGCGCCTGCTAAGAAGCAATACAAGGGAACGGCACCATTATGCGACAAATGTAAGGGGCATCACCAAGCTCACTTACAGTTTCGTCTATGTGTATCATGTAGGCGAGTTGGTCACCTGGCAAGTGTTTGTCGAACTAACCCGAACCAAGGTGGTCCAAATCAACCACAAGCCAACCCTGTCCAAGCTCGCTTTCCACCTGGATCGTGCTATAACTGTGGCAAGATGGGTCATTTCGTGAACAAATGCCCAAAGCTTGCTAATGCAAATCTGACCCTCGGATGAGCAGTTGGCTGATTAGAAGATGTTGTTGTCTTATGCTTTTGTTTCTTTTGTTTTCTTGTAATGTGAAACAATCTGTATTGTTCATAAATAAATTATTGTTCACAATTCTGGTGTACAATTGTAGTTACATATGTGTATGGCATTACCTATGATACCTACATCAAGGAACTATGTTCTTTACAAACTACTTTTGTGATTCCCCCTTTCAAGTGATCACTCATGATTTCCTAAAAAAAAAATAAAAATTAGGTACTCGTTTCATTCTAGGAGACGAAGTACAAGAAATATAGCGAAATTTATGAGTAATCGTGCTTTTTTTTGCACATCTGAACCTTTGAATCCTTGGTTAGATGACTGAGGGTATATTCAATCTCGTACCCATATCACTTGATTCTGGTTTCGTAACAATATACATAGTATAAGTATTTCAAAAACAACCTTCATGATTTCAAAAGATTTCATATAGTTTGAAAACAATTTTTCAAATGCACTGTCTATGTTTTCAAAAACAACCTTCATGATTTCAAAATGTTTCATATAGCCTGAAAACAATATTAACACAATATATTTTCTTATCAAGTGCATGATTTCAAAGAACATTATTCATATTTTCAAAAATTTTACCTAGCAAGATTTTAAAACATTTTTATACATATATTTACCTAATACACCTACTTTATGATTTCAAAAGTATTAAATACAAGGTTTCAAAAACATTGAACACATTTTTTTAGAACCCCATGCATAGATTTCAAAAAAATATTTTCCTCATACATTGACTCAACCTTCAAATTCTGCTTCATATGTCGCCTTGACATATTTAGCATCTCAACTTCATAAGCATTTTTTTTTCATCATGTTTTGACTTAAGCACATCCAGTGCAAGGTTTCAAAACATCTTCAACTTCTAAAATCCATGTGGGATCTTTTTATCTCCACAATTAGACCTTTGTGGATGATTATCATACAAATCAGAGTCCTTAATTGGATTCCTTGTGTACCTAAATTCAAACATTTCGGTTCCTTATAATCGAAATCGAATTTTCTTCTTTCTAACTTCATAGTTAGATTCTTGATAACGTTTAAAGTACCAAATGAAATCCATGGAATGGATTCCTAGTGTGCCTTAAATACATATGCTCTGTTAGCAGAACAAACTAATAAAATGATAACAAATTCAAAAAATCAAGTTAAACAATTATGTGATTATGTGTTTATGCATTTTATGTTTTCTTTTATGCATTTTGTGTTTTTGGGATACTCTGGATATTCAAATCCTCGTAGAATCTTTCATATCTTCATATGAAAGACTCATAGTAGGATATCCAAAGGTACTACCTTAAATCCTTATTGGGCTTCTACGTGATAGTCAAGACCCTTGGATTACACAGTATCATTCCATGATTCATAAGAGACCCTTTTAGAGGTCTAGTCAAAAAGATTGATTCAGAATCTGGTTAAGAATGACATGTGCTGATATAGCTGAACAGACTCCTTGGTAGTCTATTTAAATCATTTAATGATTTAATTAAAAGGACCCTATGGTGGTCTAGTCACAATCATCACAGTCTCGTTCATTGTTTTCTTCCCCTACACATTATAAGATGCACTACGTGACTATGCAAGGAATTACGTAATTATGGATGCATACATAATTATGAAATTCAGTGCACAGAAACCCAGTAAGATTTATTATGTGTAAGAACTGATAGTGACAACAATAACAAAATGGGAACGACGTGATGGAGGTACGGTGGACGCACCAATAACGCTTAATAGACTTATATATAAGTGCCCCTCCTACATTGTAAGCGTGATGTTATTTAAAGTTACTAGAAGTTCAAGAACTCTAACTAGTGTTGTTCGATCTTTTCAACTTCATTTTTCAAGCTCTCACAAGTTTCCTCTAAATAATATTTCGGGACGAAATTTCCTAAAGTAGGGGGGACTGTGACACCTGTGCCTCCACGGCCATCAAACAAATACTAAATCAATGAAATATTGTATTTCATACTTGCGATTTGTATAAATATGTGTATCATTTGCACATATCAATTCTTGTTCGATTTCGGGCTTTAAATCACTTTCTAGAAGGTAATACGCAAACTGGTGCATAAACGCAATCAGTTTAACGTGACGAACACTCTGGAACTGTGACGTAAGCCAAACATACCCTAAATATCCTTTACATAACTTAGAAATGAGTTTTGAAGGATTCGGTATGGCAAAAACATGTTTATTTGAACTAAAGAACTATTTACGACAAAATTGCGAAACTAACGTCGGTGACCACCCGGATAATATTTAAATCCCAAAAATATTCTATTATGATTAAAATTTTATTTTAATTAGGTTCGTGTTGAAAAATAAATTAAAACGCCTAAAAACGTTATTCTGCGCGACACAGTGCTTCTACTGCAAAACACGGACAACACAGCCAGTCTTGGCAACTGAAATTTATTTCAGTAATATTTTGGCGAGTTTATTTTTATAGTATAATGAAAATAATTTAGAACGCCATAAACCGGGGTTTAAACGCTAGATAAAATACCCGGTATCCAGTTAAACACCCGTTTTAGCCTACATATGGCATCTTTATATAAAAACTTACACTTCACCCCCTCCCCCCATACATCTTACGGTTATATATATATGGGGACCCACCAAATTTTGCAAGATATGGCAATATCTCCTTTGATCTTTGCATTGCCAAGTGTTAGTGCATGCCATGTCCATATCTCTACATAATCTTCTACATATATCTTTACAATCTAAGCAAAATTATTTCACTCAATACTCATCCTTCTCTCCCCTTCCCCAAACCGTCCCATCTCTCTCTCTCTCTATCTTCATCTTTTTGAAACCTTGTTCTTCACATTCAAGCCCCTTTCCTAGCAACCTTCAAGTTAGTATGAAGATCTAAAGGTGATTCCATGGTGTTGTCAAGTGATTACAAGCTTCCTATCATCAAAATTTCATCCTACAACCTACTTGAATCTTGAAGGTATAACATTATGTTTAAATCATACTTTTGATTCTTGGTTGTTCTTTATGATTGAAGTTTCTCTTGAATCTTGGGATTTTCACTAAACTTGAAATCTAAAATGAAATGGGTCTTGAAACAAATAAAAAAATGGTGGTGTATATATATGTATATAACCGTACATATATATGTGTGTATATGAGTTCATTTTTGAGTTAGAGTTTGATATCTTGTTAAGTACTTGTTTATGTTGTTACATGTTCATGAATGGTGGTAAAAATGCAAGTATTTGGTGATTTATGTAGGATATTGTCACACCCCGACTTTCAACATGTCACCGGTGGGCCCGGTGGGGAGTATAGTGACGTAGTTGATATCATCATAGTCAAACAACACAATATTTAAATGCACAGCGGAAGCAAAAGATAAATATATTACAAACCGATATAAAGTAATATCAAGTATCACAAACGGAATGTAAAGGTTCCACAGGCGGATAAAAAAATAAAATGAATCATTTGTTCAACAGACTTTAAGGCATCCCAAGCTTGCGAGACTTATTGTGGACGCTAGAAGACAGCCAGCCTATTACGAGTAGTACCTGCACTTAACCATTTGGAAAATACGTCAGTTTACACTGGTAAATACAATTTAACTGACTCATTTTGAAAAGGTTTAAAAATTGGTTTGAATGCACGTGGCACAAAACATTTTATAACTTGGGATAATTATGCAATATATAATCTTATGAACGAATTACATGTTACTTGTGCGTTCAGTAGCCCGGATCTTGTCCGGGTTAAAGATCAATACACCCACCACAATATAGAGTTATACACTGACAGGTGTACGCCTACACCCCGTGCTCAGGTCGTGGCCATCTCGTAAGATGATGTCGAGGATATCCGGAACATGGTCATTAACCCCCCAAAGGCTTTAAGTGAACAAGACTGTTTAAACGAGCCGATCAAATTATTCAATTAACCACCCAAAGATGTAAGATTTAATGCTCGATCAAGCGGTATTTTATATACCGTAACCCAAGCCCGTATAGGGAAAATAAGTTAAAAGTATTTACCTGAGCTAAATATAAATTCAATCCCAGCCGTACACCACCAAGCAAGTACAGATAGCTTTTAATGGGCTCCTAAATCTGGAACGAAGGTTTTTAATAACCTATTAGATTCCTAACGGGTCTTTAATTAAGCCTAAGCTTAGACCAGTTAACTTTCAAAAGGAAGACACGGTTCAAACGCATGATAAAGCGAAGACCGGTTTAGAATGTGGTTTTGACCCGACAAGCTTGCATGCTTGTTTAATATGGGTAACTTAAACACATTCTGGATTTTGAGACAAAAATGATAAGGTTTGACCCGTTTCGGTCAATTTATGCAAACTAGTTATATAAACCGAACCGAACGCGAAAAGGGCGTCACGGGTAACCATAAGAGTCATATGCAAGTTCCTTGAGTTAATATGCTTTAAACATGTTATAATATCAGTAAGATATCTTCTATTATGCCCAAAACGGATTTAAACTCAAATTATGCCTTATAAGGGCATTTTGGTCATTTAAAAGATTATTTAAAGAGTTTATTTGTAATCTGAGCTACAGGTCTGATTTGTACAGTAAATACACTTAATTTAACATGTTATAACAGTAGGGTATGACCCATATGTGAAACTTATCATTTAAAACCAAACTATGCACCTTAGGGGTATTTTGGTAATTTCACAAGGGCTTAAAAGGTCAAAACTGGAAACCTGAGTTCAAAAACTTTTACTTACTGTTATTATCTCAAAATTTACTAAAAACATCAGTAGGTATCAACCTTATATGTTTAATATGATTATAGCACATACTATGCGTTAAAAACGCTTAAAAGGCAATTTGGAGCCATTTCCGGGTTTTTAAAAGAAAGCTGATATTTTTATAATTCCAGAAGGCTCAAAATATTTTATTTAAAAATCAGTAGAAAAGGGTTTGGGGTCAAAAGGATTAGTAAAACTCATTTTATGGCTAAAAAGGGCAAAATCGGTATTACCCGAATTAAACTTAAAGACCTATGTTATGATCAGCCAAAAATTTAATAAAAATCTTTACAAATCCCAAAATATTATATAACATCAGTGGATAAAAAGTTTGATATCAAAAAGTGGGTTTAAATAGGCTATTCGCTGATTACACCATTTAATTAACATAAATCTTTCAAATTACGCTAATGAGCATAACTCTTAATATAGACCTCAAACTGATGTCGAATTTTAGGTGCAAGTTTATAAATCAGTAACAAATGTTTCTGCTCTTTCACTTTTTCAAAAATCACATTTTTTAGTAAAAAGGGCATAATAGTCAACATTTAAGCATAAATCGGAAACATGCATATGAATCGGATAAGTATTGAACCAAGTTGCATAACCTCAGAGAGTTATACTTATATGAAACCTGGTCCAAAATAAGCTCTAAGGCAGATCTCAAACATGCATAAACGGATCAGAACTGATAGTCAAAGCAAAAGTCAATTTATGCGACTTTCGGGTCCGATCCGGGTTTAAACTGAAAATTCTCGAGTTGATCATGTTGGAACATGTTCTTACATTAATTACAAAGTTATTTTGATGATTAAATAGGTTGCATGTAGCCTACATTGCTAATTATGCTTAATTTTGCAAAATAATCATTCTGTTGACTTTTTAAGACAAGCTTTGACTCGACAATTAACATAGTTAGAGTGGGAATCTGAAAATACCCTTTTAAGGGTTTGTTACCCACATAAATACCTACTTGTAGGTACTTTCAATTCGTGAAATGACTGAGCGGATTTCAATTAATCGCAAAGTCAAATTTAAATTACGACGGTTTGACTAATAGCTAATTAACTAAACGAAATTGAAAGGGTTATGAATACTTACAAGGGTCCTAATTGAAATTAGAGAGCACTAGAAGGCCTGAGGTAGATCAGAGAGCTTCAGAATTTAGAATGCAAGTGAAGTATCAAGTGAACTCATCACCTATTTATACTTTTCGGGACATCGTATGATCGCGACAAGTGTCGGGGACATGTAATCATATTAGGACAGGTGTTAAACCACCTTTTAAAACCTGTGGGCTGCCCCTAGAGTCGTTTATGTGAGTTAGAAATCAGATTGCACATGAAAACAGCAAGAAACAGGTTGTTACCAGCTGTTTCTACATGAAATTAGTTCAAGAATGTGCAACATCAGTCCCTGTGAGTACATATCTGCATATAACAGCCCTTTATAAACCCGTACATCTTATAAAAAGGCATATTTAGTCCTTCTAACCTCTGAATCAGATGGTTACAGGTCTAAAACAACTTTTGAGGGCTGTTAAGATCAGAAACAGCTTGCTGAAATTACAGATTCAGTCCCTGTATATGTTAAATGTCATTTCCGACAAGTTTAAAGTCCGTTAAGCCATCTTCAAGGCTCCACAATGATGCCTTAACATAGGGGACATGAAACATGCTCAAAAACATGTCGGATGTCGGTTCGTTTGGCCGTACGGTCTCGTTGTGCGTCGAATTACGACGAAACACGGACGGATGCTAAAAACGGTCCAAATTACGCGACGAGTGGAATTTTATCAAGACGATCACTAAAATAAAATATTTTAGTTCTTACATTAATTTTTGGGTGTCCGGGTATGCTCAGAATGCGAGATATGCGCAAAAGTGCAAACTTGTGCACTTTTTGACGCTTTTAGTCCCTGCATGACATAAAAGTTTATTTTTGCGCACCAAACACCTCTTAGCCTATATATAAGCTATAGTAATGATAATTAGGGCATGTTTAAGTCATGGACACTTTCCGGAAGGTCCGTTACCATACGAATCGACATACTTTTACAGTTTGACGCAAATAGTCCTTAAATTGTGCAAAGTAGCGCGGAATGCCGTTTAATGTTATCCAAGCCTTCCATGGCCCATATTTATCCTTTCCAAGCATATAATTAAATATTAATACGCTCTCGTTCGCTTAGATGGTCACCGAAAGGCATAGATTCAAAAGTTGACGCTTTAGGTCCCTCTATTGCGCAAACTTGTGCATTTCATCATTTAATAGCATTGAAGCCTCATCTAATCCATATTAGACATTCTTGAAAGTATTATTAATCATCACGGTGCTTTGGGTTCGCTAAAAGGTCATTCAGAGGTATAATTAAACATATTGACACTTTTAGTCCCTCTAACTTGCAAAGTTGCGCGTAACTTTACTTATTGGCATAAAAACTTTAGTCGGCCAATAATTGGCATTCCCGAGAGTATCATTAAACATTATGAAGCCCCCGGTTTGTTAATATGTCACTCAGAGGTTAGAATTGACATGTTGACGCTTTTAACCCTTTATTACGCAAACTTTCATTTAATTACGCAAACGGCTACACTTACTCATCAAGTGGCACATTTGTGAATATAAACATCGTAAGAAACTTATTTTAGGTATGTTAGCACTTCCAGTCCTTTCATAAACAAAGTTTTTGATTTTTCGAAAAATTAGTCCCTCAAATTTACTATTTGACTTCATTAGGGTTTATTACACGTGTCAATACATCATTGGACGTGATTTTACGAGGTGTTACATCCTCACCCCCTTAAAAGAAATCTCGACCTCGAGATTTGCTAAGATGCTGGAAGTACTTTTTGTCGCATAATGGACGCAACTTCTATAACATATCTGGAATCTCTCTAAGCTCCCAAAGTGACCTTTATATTTGGTACATGTATCCTTTTGGAGCTTCTTAACCTATCGATCCTTAATCGATATAGGTTGCTCATCATATCATAGATCTGCATATCAATATGTGATAATGCTTCTTGCCTTATTGGTGAAACACATCCTCAATTCATTAGTGTACAATGCGTTGTATGCCCCGCCAAGCTCCTTAAATAGGTTTTAGCTTATAAGCTATTTGATCTTTGATACATTCGATTCCTTCGAATGATTTTATATATTCAGAGCTTAACTAGTCTGGTAATTAACAAATTGGCACACCCTTCCAGAGTGATATCTTTGTTGAACCTTATTCCTTAACAAGGACTTAGGAGGGTTGCTATTTTCATTAATCTTTGATTTTCTGCCAAAACTGGCAATCTTACAGATGATCATGGATTTGTATAATCCTATTCGTTGTTTCCAAGGAAATTTTCAGATCCTGATGACTGGACGTACCAATCTTCTATTTAACAATAGGTATTCAACATTCATCTAAGCAAGGTCTCCAAAGGAGCAGCCTTGATACTTATACATCAACTATTATAGAAAAGCTTATCTCAATGTGAAATGGTTATTCCAGCCATTACTTAAAACTAATCTTAAGGGGTAGTTAATCCTCACAGTTAGTCGAACAAATTGACGATCCTGGGCAGCTGATGGAAATTCTTAATTGTTGCCTAATTTGGGTTGCGGTATTCAATGCATAAGCAAAATGAACCATCTTTCTTAATTAACAAAACCGAATTCTTAGAATATAGGGTTAGGCTGTATGAATTCTTTATTTTCAAAACTTTTTAATTGGGGTTTTGATTTTTTTCCAATAATGGCACTAGCCGTCTTGGAGATTTCATAAGAATACAACCCTAAATGGGATATAAATCTTAATTCTACATGCCTCTCAGGAGGTAAACAGGGTAATCAAGATACAATGAGGTTACAGAGATTTTCCAAATCTCAGGTTCCAGTTCATCTGTCATATTCTGTGTCAGATAAGCGACACATTTATGTCACAAGTCCATGAATTCCTTAATCGGGAACATTTACTTTGGCAATTCCATTCTGGATATCTTCCTTGAATACCATTAGTTGACTTTAGTACCATATGACTATTAGAATATCCTTGCAGTTCCATGCATTAAACCTCCATACTGATCAGGCATGGAAGCAATCTATGGAACATATTAAGATACACCAATCCTCATGTGGCGCTTTTATCATACCATCTGGTATTCGCAATCGATAGAGATCAAAGAGATATCAACTATACATGCTGACGCACTTCTTCTAGAGAGAGGGTACTTCTAGAATTCCATGATTAGAGATTTCTAACAGGAACAGAAGAAATGGTTCTTATGATTTTTCCTGTAAGTTTTTACCTTACACTTACTATCTGGGGTTCTTACGGGAAAGATTAAAAGTTTGCTAAGCTTATGGTTTTATGAGAGACTTAGCAGTACCTGCAACCAAACGTAACTCCTAGCCATAAAATCACCATAATGGATTTATCTGGTGTCATTATTAATGTGAGCTACCTCTAATCATACATCAGGAGGGCTAAACGCCTCCATTCTTAAACCTTTTAAACTTAACTATAAAACCTTTGACAAATTGTAGGGCAATCTCGGCCTTGACTGATTATTTCTTAATCTATAAAACGTGAGTAGTTGAGGTGGATCCATAATGGATTCATAATAAGCAGGCTTTGAAATCTTAATGTGCCCTCTTATTGCCGATGCTAAATCATAATATATATATATAGTGCATTATGCTTAAATTCTAGGTTAACCGAATAAGGGCACTATTTCCATCAATGAACCAAGGTCTGCAGCACACTGCCGATAGTTTATAAATCTTATGGGGGAGTCAAAAAATTATTACTCAATCTTTTCCTATTCCGTGACGCGTATAATAGGTTTTCTAATAAGGTCCTTAAAACTTGGACCATCCCATAATGTATAGGAGGATCTTTCTTGTGGATTTCATTAATGTCCTCACTAATCAAGGGTATAACCATCGAATGATTGTGATGTATACCTTACCATGTTCTTTCTAGTATAACCACTGATATACTTAATGGTTTCTACTTCATCCCTTCTAGTGTTTAGTCAACATAAGCAAGCCAAGAGTAACCAAAACATAGAGGTAAAATCTTGGATTCTAATACTTAGTCAACATAAGGAGGATAAGTAGGTGACTTATAGTAAGAAGTAAGGAAGTTATTGTACATGTGCTTATATTCAATCAAAATATAAATTTCACAAACTAGGCACCTAGCTCGGTTGGCTAGGCGCGCGAAAGGGTGTGGCCTAGACCCAGGTTCGATTCCGGGGACGGCCGATTCCACCATTTTTTTATGTTGTTTAATATTAATTAAACATACGGATACATGTAATTATGAGGGTTGTCTCATAAGGAGTCTTGATAACTACTTGTTTCTTATTATCCACAATATGGGCTTGATTTTCAAGACAACCAATCGATTTTTATCACTATATTGAGTCCATATACTTTAACGGAAACTAGGACATCGGACTAATGATTCCTAATGGATATAAAACATCCATCTAATATTGCTGAAGTAGTATCTGAGGTACTATCAACCAATTTTACTTTATACCTAATGCTTAGAGTTTTAACAGGCAGATTTAATGATTTACAAAATCCATTGTCTACGAAAGACTTATCTGAACCTGAATCAATAATACTCTAGCATGAGCGTTATTGATAAAGAAAGTACCTGTTGTGACTTTGTCATCCTGAATAGCCTCTTGAGCATCCATTTGAGAGCTCCCAGCTTTGGTCTCCTTAGCCTCCCCAGGCTTCTTGGTTTTATTTGGGCAATTTGTCTTGATGTGCCCTATTTCCTTGCAACAATAGCAGGTTGCGTCCTTTATGTCTTGGCACTCCAAGGTCTTGTGCCCTTTCTTGTTACAAATCCCACAAGGCCTAGCTTGTGATTCTAGAGTGCATTTCCTTTTAGTTGCCTTCTTTGGGCAGCGGTTAATTATGTGCCCCTTCTCGCCACAATCATAGCATGTGGCGTCCTTCAAGTCCTTGCACTCATGGGTCTTGTGATCCATCTCCTTGCAGATGACACATCCCCCAGTCTGCTCATAGAAACATTTTCTGAAATGCTTCTTCTTGCAGGTTTTTACATTTGGGTTTTGCCTCCTTTGGTTTGGACTGGTTATAGTTCGAACCTGTCTTACCCTTTTTACAACATTTATTTGGGGTATCATCGCACTTTCGCTTATGATCCTTCAACACACGGTCCACAGCGTTGTTTACGGCTGTATCTATCATAGCCTGTAACTCGGTGCTTATTAAGTTCAGTCTTGCATCATCATTCTGATCAACTAGACGATTGTAAGCTTCAGAGGAGTCATCCATGGTGAAGCTTTGAAGGCTACAAACTAAGTAGTAATAAATTGGTTTATTTATGTAGCGAATTGTCGAACTTGATAATTAAGTAGCCATGGTGCGAATAAACCATATGGGCCAACAGATAGTATTTAATTTATTTGATTATGTTTCGCCTAAGTTTTTAAATAAACCATCTTTGGCGTTTAAACGGAATATAATCCTTCATATTTACTAGACAGGGGACATAAATCACGACTGTCAATGTCATACTGACATCTTATATAGCACAACGGCTTGTTCCAAAGGACTTTTCGATGGCACAGATGCCTTGTCACTAGGGAAATTTTAAAACATAATCAATGATTCCTTTGGATCGAAAAATTTCATAATTCATTGTTTTGACAAGAAGTTATGAAATAAAACTATCTTTTTCACGTATGCATCTTTTCCCGTAGGTATACATCCCAGGTGGATGTTTAGATGTGTACATCATGTTCGACGTTTATTAGCCATGATTCCTATTGATTATATAGGCTAAATAAGGGGTTTGGAAGTTCCTAATATAGAGATGATAAGCGTGATTTTATCGCATCACTGTTGTCAGGAGTGTTAACACGTTTTCAAGTGTTAATAAGGATCTGAATCTCTTTTAAACAGGTTTTACCATCTTAGCTAGGTCTTCAATGACATTCAAGCTAGGTCAAACCTTTTAAGATTCTCTTTTAATACATATACTTAGCAGAAAAGGAATAATATTTATTTTATTCAGGATTTTTATCATAAATCCTAATTTATAAGTTAGTAATAGCACAAATGGCCTAGTTGAGTAGACAAGTTTAATTTATAAGTCATGATTTCTGAGAATCGAGGCATTATAATTTATCCTAGTTATAAAACATTACGGATATTAAGGTGGCACAAAGGCCTAGTCACATGGACACTTTAAAATTATAAGCTATGATTTCTGAGAATCAGAGCATGAAGGAACTCTGGCACAATAGGCCTAGTCACAAGGACATTTATAAATTATAAGCTATGATTTCAGAGAATCAAAGCCTTGAGGTTTGAACCTAGTTCATTACCTTTTTCTGACAGGGAGTCATAGCTACCACTGTATTTTGGCTCATGTAGAAATAAGCAAGGCCCGTAGGCACTATATTACCACGTATGGTTAAAATATGATCATCTTAATTGATGATGTAAACCCAGGATTCAGAGATCATTAAACTGGGTTAGGAATCTTTTGAAGAATCCTTAATAACGTGTGTGATTTCCAACGAATCACATCTGCCGGGAGTGTTAACATGTTTTCAGATGTTAACTGGGATACGAATCTTTTAAACAGGTCTTACCATTTTGGCCAGGTCTTTATAATGACACTCAGGCTAGGTTTCACTCTTAAGATTCTTTTAATATTTATCGCAGAACAATTTCTAAATTGAACTGTTAATAGGGATCTGAATCTAAATTGAGGAACTGCCATCTTGGCCGGTCTTAATATGACATGAGGCTAGGTCTTGTCCTTTTTAGATTTTTCCATTTTATTATAATGGTAGATCTTATAACAGAAATGTTATTTTAATTTATTTCATATATTATATTCATATATAATGATATAAATGATATTTAGATAAAACTTCCCAATGGTTTTAAAAGAGGTATAGAATTGCCCTAAAAGGGACTTAAAAGAAATGATGTTGTCCTCAAAGGGACCAAAAGATAAAAATCGTTATGAAGACTTTTAAGGAAACGATCTTCAGTAAAAGGAGTCTCTTCTTCATTTTAGTTCTGAATGTCCTCTCCTTGGCCGTACGTTAATCCTAGTCGCAACACGAAGCTTGGCCTTTCCTAGGCTTCAGATGGGAATAATTTCCATTACAGCTTCTTGCTTGGCGACATATTAAAATATAATTGAAGGTAATAATCTTCCGAATAGGGACGAGAGTATTCCTCTGTTAAGTCTAGATTCAGAAGGTCAAAGGATGTGCTATCGTGTCATTGAGATTAAACACAAAAAGCTAGTGTTTAATTCACTCAATGTTGGCTCTGATACCAACCTGTCACACCCCGACTTTCAACGTGTCACCGGTGGGCCCGGTGGGGAGTATAGTGACGTAGTTGATATCATCATAGTCAAACAACACAATATTTAAATGCACAGCGGAAGCAAAAGATAAATATATTACAAACCGATATAAAGTAATATCAAGTATCACAAACGGAATGTAAAGGATCCACAGGCGGATAAAAAAATAAAAGGAATCATTTGTTCAACAGACTTTAAGGCATCCCAAGCTTGCGAGACTTATTGTGGACGCTAGAAGACAGCCAGCCTATTACGAGTAGTACCTGCACTTAACCTTTTGGAAAATACGTCAGTTTACACTGGTAAATACAATTTAACTGACTCATTTTGAAAAGGTTTAAAAATTGGTTTGAATGCACGTGGCACAAAACATTTTATAACTTGGGATAATTATGCAATATATAATCTTGTGAACGAATTACATGTTACTTGTGCGTTCAGTAGCCCGGATCTTGTTCGGGTTAAAGATTAATAGACCCAACACAATATAGAGTTATACACTGACAGGTGTACGCCTACACCCCGTGCTCAGGTTGTGGCCATCTCGTAAGATGATGTCGAGGATATCCGGAACATGGTCATTAACCCCCCAAAGGCTTTAAGTGAACAAGACTGTTTAAACGAGCCGATCAAATTATTCAATTAACCACCCAAAGATGTAAGATTTGATGCTCGATCAAGCGGTATTTTATATACCGTAACCCAAGCCCGTATAGGGAAAATAAGTTAAAAGTATTTACCTGAGCTAAATATAAATTCAATCCCAGCCGTACACCACCAAGCAAGTACAGATAGCTTTTAATGGGCTCCTAAATCTGGAACGAAGGTTTTTAATAACCTATTAGATTCCTAACGGGTCTTTAATTAAGCCTAAGCTTAGACCGGTTAACTTTCAAAAGGAAGACACGGTTCAAACGCATGATAAAGCGAAGACCGGTTTAGAATGTGGTTTTGACCCGACAAGCTTGCATGCTTGTTTAATATGGGTAACTTAAACACATTCTGGATTTTGAGACAAAAATGATAAGGTTTGACCCGTTTCGGTCAATTTATGCAAACTAGTTACATAAACCGAACCGAACGCGTAAAGGGCGTCACGGGTAACCATAAGAGTCATATGCAAGTTCCTTGAGTTAATATGCTTTAAACATGTTATAATATCAGTAAGATATCTTCTATTATGCCCAAAACGGATTTAAACTCAAATTATGCCTTATAAGGGCATTTTGGTCATTTAAAAGATTATTTAAAGAGTTTATTTGTAGTCTGAGCTACAGGTCTGATTTGTACAGTAAATACACTTAATTTAACATGTTATAACAGTAGGGTATGACCCATATGTAAAACTTATCATTTAAAACCAAACTATGCACCTTAGGGGTATTTTGGTAATTTCACAAGGGCTTAAAAGGTCAAAACTGGAAACCTGAGTTCAAAAACTTTTACTTAATGTTATTATCTCAAAATCTACTAAAAACATCAGTAGGTATCAACCTTATATGTTTAATATGGTTATAGCACATACTATGCGTTAAAAACGCTTAAAAGGCAATTTGGAGCCATTTCCGGGTTTTTAAAAGAAAACTGATATTTTTATAATTCCAGGAGGCTCAAAATATTTTATTTAATAAATAAAACAGTAGAAAAAGGTTTGGGGTCAAAAGGATTAGTAAAACTCATTTTATGGCTAAAAAGGGCAAAATCGGTATTACCCGAATTAAACTTAAAGACCTATGTTATGATCAGCCAAAAATTTAATAAAAATCTTTAAAAATCCCAAAATATTATATAACATCAGTGGATAAAAAGTTTGATATCAAAAAGTGGGTTTAAATAAGCTATTCGCTGATTACGCCATTTAATTAACAGAAAGCTTTCAAATTACGCTAATGAACGTAACTCTTAATCTAGACCTCAAACTGATGTCAAATTTTAGGTGCAAGTTTATAAATCAGTAAAAAATGTTTCTACTCTTTCACTTTTTCAAAAATCACATTTTTTAGTAAAAAGGGCATAATAGTCAACATTTAAGCATAAATCGGAAACATGCATATGAATCGGATAAGTATTGAACCAAGTTGCATAACCTCAGAGAGTTATACTTATATGAAACCTGGTCCAAAATAAGCTCTAAGGCAGATCTCAAACATGCATAAACGGATCAGAACTGATAGTCAAAGCAAAAGTCAATTTATGCGACTTTCGGGTCCGATCCGGGTTTAAACTGAAAATTCTCGAGTTGATCATGTTGGAACATGTTCTTACATTAATTAAAAAGTTATTTTTATGATCAAACAGGCTTCATGTAGCCTACATTGCTAATTATGCTTAATTTTGCAAAATAATCATTCTGTTGACTTTTTAAGATAAGTTTTGACTCGACAATTAACATAGTTAGAGTGGGAATCTGAAAATACCCTTTTAAGGGTTTGTTACCCACATAAATACCTACTTGTAGGTACTTTCAATTCGAGAAATGACTGAGCGGATTTCAATTAATCGCAAAGTCAAATTTAAATTACGACGGTTTGACTAATAGCTAATTAACTAAGCTAAAACGAAATTGAAAGGGTTATGAATACTTACAAGGGTCCTAATTGAAATTAGAGAGCACTAGAAGGCCTGAGGTAGATCAGAGAGCTTCAGAATTTAGAATGCAAGCGAAGTATCAAGTGAACTCATCACCTATTTATACTTTTCGGGACTTCGTATGATCGCGACAAGTGTCGGGGACATGTAATCAGATTAGGACAGGTGTTAAACCACCTTTTAAAACCTGTGGGCTGCCCCTAGAGTCGTTTATGTGAGTTAGAAATCAGATTGCACATGAAAACAGCAAGAAACAGGCTGTTACCAGCTGTTTCTGCATGAAATTAGTTCCAGAATGTGCAACATCAGTCCCTATGAGTACATATCTGCATATAACGGCCCCTTTATAAACCCGTACATCTTATAAAAAGGCATATTTAGTCCTTCTGACCTCTGAATCAGATGGTTACAGGTCTAAAACAACTTTTGAGGGCTGTTAAGATCAGAAACAGCTTGCTGAAATTACAGATTCAGTCCCTGTATATGTTAAATGTCATTTCCGACACGTTTAAAGTACGTTAAGCCATCTTCAAGGCTCCACAATGATGCCTTAACATAGGGGACATGAAACATGCTCAAAAACATGTTGGATGTCGGTTCGTTTGGCCGTACAGTCTCGTTGTGCGTCGAATTACGACGAAACACGGACGGATGCTAAAAACGGTCCAAATTAAGCGACGAGTGGAATTTTATCAAGGACATCACTAAAATAAAATATTTTAGTGCTTACATAAATTTTTGGGTGTCTGGGTATGCTCAGAATGCGAGATATGCGCAAAAGTGCAAACTTGTGCACTTTTTGACGCTTTTAGTCCCTGCATGACATAAAAGTTTATTTTTGCGCACCAAACACCTCTTAGCCTATATATAAGCTATAGTAATGATAATTAGGGCATTTTTAACTCATGGAAACTTTCCGGAAGGTCTGTTACCATACGAATCGACATACTTTTACAGTTTGACGAAAATAGTCCTTAAATTGCGCAAAGTAGCGCGGAATGCCGTTTAATGTTATCCAAGCCTTCCATGGCCCATATTTATCCTTCCCAAGCATATACTTAAATATTAATACGCTCTCGTTTCTTAGATGGTCACTGAAAGGCATAAATTCAAAAGTTGACGCTTTAGGTCCCTCTATTGCGCAAACTTGTGCATTTCATCATTTAATAGCATTGAAGCCTCATCTAATCCATATTAGACATTCTTGAAAGTATTATTAATCATCACGGTGCTTCGAGTTCGCTAAAAGGTCATTCAGAGGTATAATTAAACATATTGACACTTTTAGTCCCTCTAACTTGCAAAGTTGCGCGTAACTTTACTTATAGGCATAAAAACTTTAGTCGGCCAATAATTGGCATTCCCGAGAGTATAATTAAATATTATGAAGCTCCTGGTTTGTTAAGATGTCACTCAGAGGTTAGAATTGACATGTTCACGCTTTTAACCCTTTATTACGCAAACTTTCATTTAATTACGCAAACGGCTACACTTACTCATCAAGTGGCACATTTGTGAATATAAACATCATAAGAAACTTATTTTAGGTATGTTAGCACTTCCAGTCCTTTCATAAACAAAGTTTTCGATTTTTCGAAAAATTAGTCCCTCAAATTTACTATTTGACTTCATTAGGGTTTATTACACGTGTCAATACATCATTGGACGTGATTTTACGAGGTGTTACAGATATGTTAAATGTAAATAACATCAGCAAATAAACCTGAATATATCACATATTTGATGCATCTAAACCCATATAAAATGTTGATGTTGTGATAGTATGCTTTAGGCACTTGTACAAGTGAAAATATGTTGACTTAAAGCTCAAGAAATGATGAAAAATGGTTATATGCAAAAACTATTTTAGATCAGGTTACAAACACTAAAAATAATATTATTTGATGTATTATAGTGGCACGAAAATTTGACATAGGTTTACTAGCTTTGCATGTTGTACATATAGCTTAAAAAGTGGTAAATTATGTGAAATTTGCATGATTTATGTGCTTTGTTTAAGACCTCCACTATCATGAGTATAACCATTATTTTATTCAGTAAATACATGGGTTGTGACAAAATTTCAAGTCGTTTCGATTTGGGATGGTTCGGGTAACGTTTGATGCAAAACTATTCGGTAAAACGGTCAAAAATCGCCTTTTCGGAGTATTTTTACAAAACTGTTTTAAATCAGTAACCAAACTGATATATTTGATATAAAAATAAGTATTTTATCTTATGTTAAGTTTACTTGGTGATTGGTTAGTCATACTTGACTTCCGATGCCCAAAAATGTTACCGAATCGCAAAAATAAGTGTTTTTCGACATACACTAGAATGGGTTGTTCATGGGTTATTTTATGTGTTACAATGTGCTATGTGTTTTACAATATATGTATGATCATGTGTTAGTGTTGACAAGATTAGGTGTGTTACGCTCGAGTACATATATACAAATACACCAAAATAATCAAAAAAAAAAACTTTTCGAGAAATCTCATAGTTATGTGAAAATTCTAAGTATCGGAGAAACTTCGGTATTTTTGTGAGTTTTGATTATTAAATCATTCTTATCTAATTTAGGACGAATAAACAATTTGAGGGATTGTGTTAACGTATAAAAACGCACCCAAAGGTGAGTACATAGACCTCTCTTTTACTGTTCTCAAACTGTTTTGGGGTGAAACACATGTGCCTACTTGTTATTTTCACGCTTTTCCATCTTTTCATATCATATACTTGCTATGTTCATTAGTACACTATTAGTACATGTTTTACATTACATTTTATGCTATGTATGATGACTTGGCATGCTAGCATATTGTTTTACATTGCATCTCTGTTGTATATGTTCTTGTAACATATGGATACATTATTTACATCTCTACCTTGTATGTTCATTTAAGCATACTAGGAACTTTATTTTCATAAAACATGTTTACATTTGGTATATCATTTGGTTTTTTTAACGGGACTAAATTACATTCATTAACACCGATCATGCCGCTCGGTAGTAGGTAGTGGTACCATAGGACTGGACAAATCCCGTTCCTAAAACCCTAGGTTTGTTTGGGTGGAAGGAATGACCGAATCCGAAAACATTTCTTTGATGACCTTCACTCTAAGGTTATCCGTCTGTCTCAAGGCTTGGATGTAGGCATTTAACATTACCGCATAAATGGTTGTATCAGTAAAGCATGCATTATTCTACAAAGCATAATTTTTTTATTTATTCAAATACTTTGTTTTGTACATTTTTACTTGTGGTTTAAGTAGTCTCATTTTACTTACCATACATAACTTTTGATTATACATTACATGATTTACATTGATGATTTTTACATTAACATTTGACATTTGACTATACATAAACAATTTTACATTGATGGTTTGTTTGGTAAGTGATTTAAGTAGCGAGACGTGTGTAGTATGATACAAGCATGGTGGATACGCCGCTGGTACTTCATATATATAAGTGTTTGTATTATATTACATGTCGTAGTGTTATTTAAATCATTTCAATTCGGACTCATATATTTTACACAAATGACATATTTTTCACAAGACATTGTTTTACAAAACAACTTATTTTATACAAACTCATTTTACTTGGTTATTCATTTAACCCTACATTACTCTTTTACATATCATCTACTTTATCATCATTTCTCATCTGATTTACAAAACAAAACACTTTATAAGGTTCATGACTACTTTTGCTAAACACTTTTCTTCAAACTTATATGTCATGAATCCCAAATCAATATAACCTATGTATCTCACAGGCATCTTTATGCTGACGTACCTATTTTCACATGTGTTTCAGGTTATGATGCGTAGGATTTATCAAGATAGACTTAGGCGGACTTGGACCTTAGCAATAATAAAAGGTGCAAGACTAGTTAATTATGTTATATTTCTTGTTTGTTAAGACATTGTAACTCTCTTAACCAATAAAACGAAATTTCAATTTGCCATGTGTTATGAAACAATGATTCTGTTACAACACTCCCCGACGATTCCGCCACGTTTTGTTGTTTTTACGTGGTCGGGGTGTGACAAGTCTCATATGGTAATGCATCAGCTAGCTTCTCAATTAACTCCTCATTATCTTTCTCGATGCTCAACCTCTTCATATTAGCTAGCAAATTATAGTATCTTTCAATAATTTGCTTTGTGCTTTCATTTTTCAACCCACGAAACAGATCAAACTCTTTCTTCAAAAGTGATTTCTTGTTCTTGACCATCTCTTGGCTTCCATGAAACTTTGATCTTAATGTTTTCCATATTGAATACGAAGTTCCATTGTGTTGCAATAAAACCAAGATATCTTCTTTCACAGCTTGTTGTAGTAAACTAAGCATCATTTTCTCATCTTTGTATTTCTTTCTATTATCGACACTCAGATCTTTAATTGCAATTATCTCTTCGTCATCATTCATCGGTCTAACGTATTTTGTCTCGACATATTCCCAAGCATCTAAGTAATTTGCTTGTATCCAGTTCTCAAAACATCCTTCCCAAACCTTTTACTCCTCGATGTTTATGAGCTTAGGCGGTTTTTGCATCGTCCCAGTTTCATTTTCCAACATCGTGTTTTGTGCGAGAGTAATTGGGGTAACCGGAGTAGCGAATGCGTTGAAAAATTCCTCTTCCATGTTTCGGTTTTTCAAAAGTCACAAAAATAGATTTTTCAAGCGAAATAACTGTTCAAGCGAAATCACCAGAATTTTTCAAGCGAAATACTGGTTCGAGCGAAATCAGCACAATTTCTCAAGCGAAATCAGATGCAAAGTGTGATTTCAAGCGAAATCAACTGATCAGTTCAAGCGAAATCATGCTGATGTCATATTCTCATGCTGTTTTTCAAGCGCAATTATGAAAATTACCAGTTTTTGATCGATTTTAGGCCTGAAACTTTCAAGGCTTTGTTAAAACACTAATGCTCACATTCTGTGAAAAAATTAGCCGATTTTAACAACTTTTCACGGTTAATTTTGAAAAAGAAGGTGTAGAAATTAGAATTTGCAGCTGAATTGATATGAACTCTTCTTCCTGAGCTCTGATACCACTTGTAGGATCGTTTTCAGACCCGAACGAGTCGATCAGAAGAGTTTTGCTCAATACGAGTGGCGGAAACACAAGTATCGAGGTCAATTCAGCTAGATTATCACTTTAAACTGTCGTATTATTGATTTGATAACAAAATACAGCGAGACGACACTTCGGCAGCACTTCGTTGCTCTGACCAGAATAGTTAACTCTAATATCACTTGAACTCCTATATATAATATTCTGATTTCGCTTGAAGTGGTTCCAAGCGAAACTAGATTCCAAGCGAAATCTGATTCCGAGCGGAATAACACTCATTCACTTTCAAGCGGAATCACCTAGTTCAAGCGGAATTACATTAACTCGAACTATGTGCCCTAATTTAACATTCTACGTACAAGACTCGATACAAGACGAAGTCGACAGACGCATGCACCAACAAATTTCATAAAGAAACATTTTTGTAAAACATGATTACAAGTTGTAAACACCTAAATCTTTCAAGAATGATGTTTTTAAATAAACAACCACACTTTAAAGGGTAACTAAACCTACTAAACACATTACCAAGTTACTACAAATTTTCATAAACTTTCAAGTTCATGAAGTGGTAGATTAAGCATGATTTTGGCAAAATTGGTAAGTGTAAGTTGTTTAGGGTTGATTGTGAATTGATTGTGATGATTTTTACAAAAGAAAATGATATGCTTAAAAGCATGGAAACCTCCATTTTTAGGGGAAACTAAGGAAAAATTTTATAAAAATATTAACACTTAGAAAAATATTTTAAACAAATATTTACAAGTGTATTTTAACCATGAATTTTCCATATAAACTTTGCCATAATTTTTGTTACAAAAATATAAGTATTGGAGGTTGGTTTTTATAAATAAAAGTGGTTAAATATATATTTAGAGTATATATATATATTCAATGAAACACATGTGTGACTCTGTGTATACTTTGTGTAATAGTTATGTTATTTTAGGACTTCAAATGATATAACACATTAAAACACCAAGAAATACAATCCAAAATGTTACCAAAATTTCAAGGAATAAGTATATAAATTACTCACAAAATATTGGCGAAACCGAACAAGAAATATAACTTACAAAATATTCCGAAAAATATGTTCACAAAATATATTTTGGTAAATAATATTTTGGATACAAAGGAATGAAAATATGATTTTCACAATTACTTAAAGAGTATATCATATCTTAACAAGGGAAAAAATATAGTATTTTTGACAATAATAAATATATATATTTTCCTTGGAATTATTAGGAAATATATTATTTTTGGGAAAAAATATATATATTTTCTTGAGTAGACTTGAAATACATTATTTTGGATGGAAATAAGTTTATAAATATTTTCTAAGTGAGACTTGAAAATATATTATTTTGGGAACCACAAATATTTTTGCCAAAGGAAAAATTATGAATAATTTTTCTAAGTTATATTCCTTAAAATATATATTTCGGAAATATGTATTGGATATTTATAAAAGATAATATTCTGGAATAATTAATGTGAAATTAAGTATGAATATACTTAATAAATACAATAAGAAAACGTATTTTCGTACGTATAACTACACACCGGAATACGACCCCAAAATATGGCAAAATACGTATGTATAAGATACCCCCATCCTTAGGAAGGAAATACAAGTATAAATACTTGAGAAGTATTATTAACAAAAATATTGTTTAACAATTATTCTAAAACTTAAAAATATAATTTAAGATAAAATATTAATTATTTTGACAATAATTATATAACTGGGAATAATATCAGAAGCGTAAAAGAAACGTAACTCAGAAACGTTAACACTAAGCCGAGGCACGGCCCGTTCGTCTAATAAACATTAGTACGTTGTAGGTAGTCGTGTTCACCAGAGAAGTACGTTACGATTGTTAAAGATGCAAGACTGTGAGTTTCGTGTTCCCCCTTTTACTTTAACTGTTTTCAGTTTTTATAACTTCGGGGGTGTAATACATGTTACAACTGTTTACAAACGTTATTATATGGTATGGTTAGTTAAGGAAGGGTACACTTAGATCATGTGAGTGGTGGGCATAACGCATAAGGCCATCAATCCTAGTTATAGGACCGAGGGAGATGAGTGATAGATCTATTTGGGTGTAGCGAGCCTCGCCCATGTTGGACCAGGGTTTTGGCCCATGGGTAGACTATGTCTTACAGCCGGAAGCCCAGTGCAAAAATTGCTAGGTTTGAGGTACCTGCATCACATCACACATATCAATGGCCTTGCAACCCATTGGTGATTTGTTTTCCTTGTTGCTTTCATACCGGGATTTATAAACTTACATTCATACTTACTGTGATTTCAAAGGTTTATACATACACACAAACAAACACACGAACTCGTTCAACTTTTGTTGATGTTTTCAAAATGCATGTATTTCAGGGAATTAGTAAGTGGATCTGGCGGGCGTTGGAAGTCTCATGCTGCGTTGTGAATAAAAATGTCATCCATGGTTTTGAGGTTTGGGTTGGGCGTCTTATTCCTGGACGAGACACGTCTTCCAAACCATGGTTTTATTTAATGTCTTTTGATGAGTCCTTAGTGAACTCTTAAAATAATTCGTATGATTTGTAAAACTTGTGTTTGAAGTCTACATTTTAGAACAATGTTGTTATGTTTTAAAATAATTTAATGGGTGATGAATCTATGGTTTATCATATACTTGTTGTTATGATTGAATGCAATGGTATTAAGAAAGTCACACCATAATCATGCTTCCGCAAAAGTCAGGGTGTGACAGCATGGTATCAGAGCTTCGATTGTAGGGAACTAGGATTCCTTCTCGAGTCTAGACTACAATCACTAGGGCTCTCACGAAAATGTTTTCATAACATGCTTTCATTGCATAAACAAAACGCCCAGATCCAGGAGACAAACATTTTTACAAACAAAAGACACAAAACACATTTCAAAATTTATGTTATGGATCAGTCTAAGAGACTGGGTGGTTCAGTCTGAGAAGACTGGGTGGTTCAGTCCGCCTACTAGATCCTTCCAAACGCACATGTTCACTCCTGTTTCATTTTACCTGAAATGCATGTTAGTTTTGGAAAGGTCATCTAAACGCTACTAGTGAGTTCCACTGATTTGGTTGTTTCGTTTCAAAATGTATCAACATGTTTAATTTCACATATCACAGTCATAGATGGAATTACACGAGTTTCACAAGTGAGACCTTGACTGTTTTAATCGTATCGTGTCACATAGACACATACTCGCACCACTTGCATCTTATAAAGTTCAATGCCCTCGGGTAGTTATGTCTAACAACATAACCTGGGTAGGACGTGTGCAGTTGCCTGGCTGCCGGCCACACATGTCCGGTGGCAACTGGGTTTGTCAGACCAATAGTACTATCCACTGCCCATGGTTTACTTTAATCACTTGTGTCGGGGCTAATATCGTGTGTTATATAATTCACATCATACAGTTTGAGCAATTAACACAGTTTGTAACATGCAATTCACCCCAGAAAACAGGAAAACAGTTTAAAAGTGGGGGAAGTAAAACTCATCGTGTAAGTCGTAGTTTCACACAGGATGTAAACAAGCAACAGAGTCAACTTCCAGAATCACATATGAAAATATGGACTCACGTCAGTATCTAAGTCGGTAATGGTTATAACTTGGATTTGGTCAGGAGTTTTCACCCCGGATTGAGTCTATAGGACACGGGTATGGTGATGGAGGTCGAGGTAGTATTAGTTTTTAGCTTGGCTTCCGGGCACCGGTTCGCGTGCCAGCCAATGTCAGTAATTTAACGTGTTTGGATAATGGTACGGGAATACCAATAGTGCCAACACGTTGTTATTTAAGAATGATTAATTTTTCATTAAGGGAGTTTGGGTGTTTGGGGTGTCCAGGTTGCCCAATTTTGAGTTTCCGTTTCCACCGTCGGGAATTTCCCGAACTGGTATTGGACACACCCCGAGTGTCCTGTCCGCCCTGAAATCTCCCGAAATACTCCCCGTGTTTGAATTATAGTATTTTTCGGGTTGGGTCAGTTCCCAGTTCCGGCAACACGGTAAACTGCCGAAATTGATTTTAAATAACTAATTTTTTAATCTCAAAAATTCCCATTTTATTTATAATTTTAATAAAATTCCTAAAATTTTTATATAACTCAGTAAAAATCTGTAGAATATGGGAAAAATTTTTGGGAATTTATTTTGGCATTTTATTGTCTAAATAAATTATTTATAAAACCATATTTAAACACATAATTAATATTAATTACCATCATTAATCCAAAAATTCTCAAAAAATTCGTGGACATCCCTTATATTTCCAGAAACCTCTCCAAAATTTTAAGATTTTTCTGATTTAGTTTCGTTGCGTTTCCGGCTACCGAAAATTCACAAAAACGCGGATTTTTAACCTAAATCAAAACTCAACCAATGGACTCTGAATTTTCCCAGAATATTTCACATATTTTCCTTAGTTTCTCTGTAAAATTTGGTGATTTATTGAATCGGTTTGTTATTTTTTTCCAGAATTCTTTTTGTAAAAGAGTCAAAATTTCACCAAAAATCGTAGAAAATTACGAAAATTCTAAACTTTTACGTGGACCTTTCTGACACTACCCTTCATCACCACACCAAATTTCAGCTCAATCCAAGTATCACGGACCAAGTTATAGTCCGAACAATATTCTGCCTAGTCTAGATACAAGTTTCGGGTCATATACCTAGCGATTCTGTCGATTCCGAGCGTTCCTTGTGAGTCCAGAAGTATGTGTGGGCTATACTTAGTACCTACACATCAATTACAATCCAAATATGCTAGAACTTAGATCAATCAAGCTTTGATTCCTTGTTTTTCGGTTAATCGAATAGTTAGGCGATTTTTGTCGAATAAGTGTTGATTAGGGCATCAAAACCCAAAGATTTGTAACTATGGCTGCCATATAACACCAGGGAACTCCCATGGTGTTCTTATTCAGCCCCTAAACTTGTTTAAACCTTCAAAATTCATGGATTAAAAAGGGTTTTTAGGTTGTAAATCATGTATAATTAAGAAATCATGGTTAAAACTATAAGAAACAAGTCTAATACCTTAGATTTGATGGTGTTTAGGACAAGATCAGCTGAGATTCATGAGAAAGATGCAGAATTTTGGGAATATTTATGTGTAGAAATGAAGGAAAAAAATTAAAAGAATATATATATATTTAGGGGGTGGTGGCGGTTTGGGGTGGGCCCCCTTAGGGCCACCTCGTGCCTCGTAAAACACGCTAAAAGAAGATGTTTATCCTTCGTTGAGTGTTTAGGTCCGTTTACGTGTCCCGCGCGCGTTTTCGATTTGCGTGATGGACTCTGTTCGCGCGTAATTAGTGTCAAAAGACTCGGTTTTAAAAATCATGCATAACCGTCTTGAAATCCAAACCCAGTTACATTTTAATCATAAAAGACTCATATTAGAGTGGTTTAAGTGTTTTTAAGCTTGATTGATCGTTCCTTGCACGTTTGATTGCCTTATGTTATTACTGAAACGAAAGCGTTTCCCTAACCGGGAAGCTGCTTCGTTTTGCGTGCCCAATCCCAGATTGGCTTCAAACCTTATGCTACAGATAACCTAATAATCAACGTCAAAGGTTTAAAGCACTGTTAAACGGAAAGCTCTGGTTTAACACGTGTTTAAAGTCTAAGGATACCAATTTCACCTCATGGTTCCTTATTAGTGTCATGTCATTTATAACGTGTTCTCGGATTCCTCCGAAACATCACAGATAGCAGTTAATCAAGCATATAAGTCACACATGTTTTTAAGGTTTTCACGAAATTAAAGTGTTAAGTGTGCTTTATAGTTTTAGACCGTTTAGGGTGTACTTGGTTTCGTTGTGGGTGTCACATTCTCCCCTGGTTTAGAAATTTCGTCCCTGAAATTCAATTCGTCTAGTTAGGGAAGAGATGTGGATATTTTCTACAGAACTCATCCTTCTGTTCCCAGGTATACTCAGGTCCTTGCTTCGAGTTCCACCGGACTTTCACCAGCGAGATTTTGTTATAACGTAGTTGTTTGGTCTTCCCGTCTACTATTTCTACCGGTTCCTCCACAAAGTGGAGTTTGTCATCAATGTGCACATCTTCTAACGGAATAATAGCTGCTTCATCCGTGAGACATTTATTTAAGCTGGATACGTGGAAGACATCGTGAATCGTGCTCAGTTCATCTGGTAATTTCGGTCGGTACGCTACAGGTCCAACCTTAGCAATAATTTCATATGGCCCAATGTATCTTGGAGCCAACTTTCCTGTCTTGCCAAACCTGATCACTCCTTTCCATGATGACACTTTTAACAGTACTTTGTCACCTACTTCAAATGACAACGGTTTCCTGCGAACATCGGGGTAACTTTTTCTGCCGATCTCGGGCTGCTTTCAGTCTACTTTGGATCTTATGCACCTTGTCTGTCGTCTCTTGAATTAGTTCAGACCCCGTGAGTTGAGTATCGCCCACTTCCGCCCAACAAAGTAGCGATCTCCACTTCCAGCCATATAGTGCTTCGTACGGTGCAGCTTGTATGCTACTATGATAGCTATTATTGTAAGAGAATTCAATGAGGGGAAGGTGCTTATCCCAACTTCCTCCAAAGTCTAGGGTGCAAGCACGAAGCAGATCCTCTAATGTCTGGACAGTTCGTTCTGATTGGCCGTCGGTTTGGGGATGGTAAGCCATACTCAGGTCTATTCTAGACCCCAAAGCTTCTTGTAACTATTGCCAATAGTGTGAAGTGAAATGACTATCACGGTCTGAAATTATTGCAACTGGTACCTTGTGCCTAGCCACAATTTCATTTGTGTAGATCTCGGCCAATTTCTCGGTGTTGTAGGTAGTACGAATCGGAATAAAGTGCGCCGATTTGGTTACTCTATCCACTACTACCCAAATCACATCATGACCTCGGGGTGTTTTTCGAAGGTGGGTCACGAAATCCATCGTGATTTGCTCTGATTTCCATTGAGGTATTTCGGGTTGCTGTAACATCCCCGAGGGTTTCTGGTATTCTGCCTTAACCCGGGCACAAGTCAAGCATTTGCTCATGTACTCTGCTACGTCCTTTTTCATACATGGCCACCAATAAAATTCCTTAAGGTCGTGGTACATCTTGTTTGTACCGGGGTGAATAGAGTACTTAGATTTATGAGCCTCATCCATAACCAGTTGACGCAGGTCATGTGGAGTAGGAATCCATACCCTATTTTTGAAATACAACACTTCATCCGGTTTCCTCACAAAATTCCCTTCATTTTCATGTAAATTTTCGCTATTTAGTTGGCGTTCCTCCAAAGCTTCCATTTGAGCATTACGAATCTTCTCTTTAAGACTGGTTTGAACAATCATCCCAAGAGCTCGCACTCTGAGTGGCTTTACTCGGTCTTTTCTACTCAAGGCATCGGCTACTACGTTAACCTTACCTGGATGGTATTTTATTTCACAGTTGTAATCGTTCAGTAGCTCCACCCATCTGCGTTGTCTCATATTTAGCTCCTTTTGATCGAATATATGTTGGAGGCTCTTGTGACGTGTATAAATTGTACATTTCATGCCGTACAAGTAATGCCTCCAGATCTTAAGTGCAAAGATCACTGTGCCCAGCTCTAAATCATGCAACGTGTGATTCTTTTCATGTACTTTTAGCTGTCTAGACGCGTAAGCAATGACCTTGTTTCTTTGCATTAGGACACATCCGAGCCCTTTGCGAGATGCGTCACAATATACGACGAAATCATCGTTGCCTTCGGGTAACGACAGGATTGGAGCTTCACATAACTTTTGTTTTAACAGCTGAAAAGCTGTTTCTTGTTCTTCGCCCCATTCGTACTTTCGATCTTTCTGTGTCATGGCAGTTAAGGATTGAGCAATGCAAGAAAATTTTTCAATAAAGCGACGGTAATATCCAGCCAATCCCAAGAATTGGCGTATCTCTTTCAAAGACTTAGGCGCTTGCCAATTCTTAATAGCTTCGATCTTACTAGGGTCAACATGAATCCCTTGTTGATCTACCACATGTCCTAAAAATCGCATCGCTTGTAACCAGAAGTCACACTTTGAAAGCTTGGCGTACAACTTCTCTTTCCTCAATATCTCTAGTATGACTCGTAGATGGTGCTCGTGTTCCTTTTTACTATTGGAATAGATCAAAATATCGTTAATAAAGACTATGACGAATTTATCTAGATATGGTTTAAAAACTCGGTTCATGAAGTCCATAAATACCGCGGGTGCATTGGTTAACCCAAAGGGCATAACCAGGAACTCATAGTGACCGTACCGAGTTTGAAAAGCTGTTTTAGGGATATCTTCCTCTTGAACTTTTACTTGATGATAACCGGATCTAAGATCGATTTTGGAAAAGTAACAGGCTCCTTGCAACTGATCAAATAAATCATCGATTCATGGAAGAGGATATCAATTCTTTATGGTAACCTTGTTCAGCTCCCGGTAGTCAATACACATCCGAAAGCTTCCATCCTTTTTCTTTACAAATAACACTGGTGCTCCCCAAGGTGAATAACTGGGAGGGATAAAACCTCGGTCTAGCAGTTCTTGTAACTGAGATGATAGTTCTTGCATCTCTGAAGGTGCTAAACGGTAAGGTGCTTTTGCAATTGGAGCTGCTCCTGGGATTAAGTCGATATAGAATTCGACATGCCGATGGGGTGGAAATCCGGGCAATTCATCGGGAAACATGTCTGGGTGATCACACACTATGGGGATATCCTTAATATGCTGTTCTTCTGGTTCGGTCATCATTACACTTGCTAAGAACATATCACCTCCTTGACTTATACATTTCAACACTTTAAGGTGGGATATAAGGTTTAATATGGTTCCAGACATCTCTCCATGTACCATAATAACTTCATCATTAGGAAAAGGGATCCTAACAATCTTTTGCTTACATATAATCTCCGCCTTGTACTTGGACAACCAGTCCATTCCCACTACTATAACGAAACTTCCGAGCTCTACCGGTAGTAGGTCAATAAGGAATTGGTGGTCGTTAAGAATTAAAGGACAATCATGAATGATTTGGTGACTAGTTTTAGGTTTACCGTTAGCAAGTTCTATGGAGTAAGGACTTGTTAATTCAATAGCCGGCATATTCAACAATGGCAAAAATGTAGTAGAAACATAACTCCTATTCGCGCCCGTATCAAATAATACTGAAGCATACTGATCGGAAATGAGAAAGGTACCTGTCACCACATTCGGATCTTGGCGTGCGTCACCAGACCCCAGTATAAAGGCACGACCTCGCGCTGCATTTGAGGTGGAAGCTTGGCCCTACGTATTTTTCCTGGTGACTGCTGAGCAAGCTTTGGGCAGTTTCTTTGGAAGTGGTCCGTGCTGCCACATCCATAGCACGCACGGGGGTAGGTACTCCGTTGCGCCGGTTGTTGGGGTCGCTATTGCTGGGGTTGAGGCCTTGGGGTTTGGAAACGGTTGGGTTCCAATGGTGTCTTACAGTTTCGGGTATGATGTCTACTTTTATGGCACCTCGAGCAGATCCCTGCTCGACATGCACCATAGTGGTGCAAAGTGCACTTGTTGCATTTTGGGGTTGTTCCTTTATAGCCACCAGAGTTTCCCGTCAGTGTAGTCATAGTGTAGCTTTGACTAGTGGCTCTCCCCTTCTTCGGTATGGCTGCCCCCGCTCGACTACCTTCCGGGGCCTCTCGCTTATTTCCTGCCGGCTCTCCTGGCATTGTCAAAATCTTGCGTCTAACCATGTCGTACGTAACCGTGCCTGACCTAGCTACCACTCCATGCATGGTCAGGTGCTCCACCGAATTAATGATACTCTTTACTTCCGGGGCCAGTCCCCAGATATACCTCTGGATCCTCTTGGACTCCGGTCAAACCATATCTGGCAAGATGCGTGGCAGTTCATTGAAATGATTTGTGTACCATGCATGATCCGCACCTTGCATCTGCAGGTTCCAAAACTCATGCTCGAGTTTCTGAATTTCATGGATTGGGCAGAACCTTTCTCTCAATAGTATCTTCAGATCATCCCAAGTCATAGCATTAATTGCATCCTGCCCGCGAGATTGCACAATAGCATTCCACCAATTCAAAGCGTGGTCAGTAAAAGTACAAGCTGTATACTTCACCGCACAGTTACCCAGACAATTACTTATGTTAAGGACCGATTCCGACTTCTCGATCCATTTCACCAACCCGTTAGGTCCTTTAGTTCCATTAAACTCCATTGGTTTGCACTCCAAAAAGTGTTTATACGTGCAAACAGGCCTAACATTGTTTTGATTATCGTTCTGACCTCCCGGCCCTGGTGGCGGGTCTGGTTGCGGGTTCGCATTGATGCCGGCGTTAACCTGCGCCACGATAGTGGGAATAACGGCTTGGAGTTGTTGTGCTATCAGTTGGGAAATTTTTGCCTCTGTCATTTGAGGTACATGTTTCGGGGCCATTCTATTATAAAGAATAGATAGGTATGTATTAATGTCACATAGTTAATCATCACTTATCACATTTTCAGTTACCACATACCAAACAATTCCCTTACACATCACATAATTTCATCACATCTATAAAATCAATGACACATATAGTCAAAAGCATCGTCATATATATATATATATATATATATATATATATATATATATATATATATATATATATATATATATATATAATATCATCATCATACCATCGTCAAAATTTGCACATAGACTTAACCCAAAAGGGTCAGTGCTTAAATGTGCGGTCAAAACTGGTCACTAAAGTGACATACATGCATCATACCACACGACACCAACTACGAAAGTCGAAAATACTACGGCTGCATCCCTACCTCGACATAGGCGTAGCCCAGTGTTTGGTTGGATGTACAAAAGGTACATCATCTCCATCTATACTAGAAAGAAAATCATACTAGGAATGCCAAATCCCACACGTCAACCCTGCAAAACCTGCTACCAAACCTATAACAGTGCCAATACATCCATACACTAAAGCTCTAAAATGATCCTGCTCATGATGGACGTATCCCATACCCTGCTGTAAGGCAATGATCGCCTACTGCAAGACGCTCAAGTAATCTCCCATAGTCCTCCGTTGCTGCTCGTCCTCATCGCGTGCCATCCTCAATAACGAAATCTGCTCAAACAGGAACCCCATCAGGCTGCTCTCAGTGATGGGAGCAGGCACCTTCTGAGGAGGAACTGGTATGCCCCAAATAGGTGGGGCAAGCTCCCTAAATGGCTGGAAAGGGCCACCATGCTCATAAGTGTGATAAAGGTAAGGGTCCTCCCTAGGTGGGGTAAGAAAACGAGCAGTAAAGTGCTGCTGAGTCCCTATGGGTGTCGGTGTCAAGTGAACAGGGGGAATAGGTGGGGTAAAAACAGGGCCAGGGACAGGTACCCTCCGACGAGCCGTCTGTCAGAGGCGGACAAGGGGTACCTCCTGAGAACTAGGTGAGGAGGGGGTGTAAGTACTAGGAGTGGAAGGGGTATAAGGGTTGGGGGGAGTCTCGGGTGTAGGTAACCTAGGGGCTACGGGCCCCCACTCCCAACGCCCCGTGGCGGGAGTAGGGCTCCTAGGAATAAGTCCTACTTGGATAACGACATCCGGGGTACGACTATGCTCCGAGGAGCTAGTCAGGTGGTGAGATGGTTGTTGGTGCATCTACTGTCTGTTAACTTCGTCTAAATCGAGTCTTATGTCTAGATAGGTTGAACGAGCACACAACAGGGTTAGAATTTAGGGTTTTACATGTAATTGTAGGTGATTTCGCTTGTAAGTGTAAATGTCCAGTTCAAGCGAAATCAGATACATGAGATTTCGCTTGAAACTGACCTGGTCATTTGGAGCGAAATCAGACTGCTATATATAGGTGTTGTGTGTTGTCATTTGGAGCGGAACTTGATCATTAGTTCTGAGTCGAGGTGCTGTCCGTTTATCATCTGAATTGTGTAAAAGTTCAGGATTGATTAATAGAAAGGTAATTAGAAAGAAACAAGCTGTTTTGACATCGTTTACATTGATTCCGCCTTTGCAAATGATGATGAACTACTCAGATTGACTGTTTAGGGTCACCGAACGATCCAACAAGTGGTATCAGAGCTCAGGACGAGGAGTTCATACCAATTCAGCTTGATTTTACCGGATTCTCACTCTTCTACTCATTCTTTTCTGATTTGAACGAAATTTCACGGTTGAAATGGTCTGAAACTCATATATATCAAGCGAAACATAGTGTTAACTAATCCTTGAAAGAATTGGACCGAAATTTGACTTAAATCTGATAAAAACTTGTGATTTCACTTGAAAATCTGTTCGAACATGCTGATGTCACATTGATTTCGCTTGAAAATATATTCTTGATTTCGTTTGAATTGAAAGATCTGGTCTGATTTCGCTTGTAACTCAGATTTCGCTTGAAAGTTTGAGCGAAATAAGAGATTTTGCTTGAAACATTTGTCTAATTTCGCTTGAGTGGGGTTTCACTTGTGTTGCTTTCGCTTGAAAAGCTATCTTGCTTAAAAGCTGATTTCGCTTGAAGTTATTTCGCTTCAACTGATTTCGCTTGAAATTGCTGTTTTTCAAAATAAAAAATTTTCTAAGTGCTTGTTGATCATTTCGGGTACGTGAAGATGGATGAATTCAATCCTTTCTGTGATGTGTTTGCATTTACTGGTGGTTCGGGAGATGGCACATTAGACAACACGAATGAGAATACAAAAACACCGAGTGCAAAGAAAATTCTCAATGATGCTATGAGTGTAGACAGTGCGTATGGAACATACAACAAGCCGCCCAAGCTGATGGCGACTGAAGATTACAACAGGTGGGCTACAAGATTTGAGGAATGGCTTAAAGCGTTTGCTTTTCAGAGTTGGAGAAGTTTGAAAAATGGATATGATTTGGGTATAGATGATTATGAGAACTTGGAAGATAATCAAATTGAAAGATATGTTTCTGAACAAAAGTGTATTACTTTGCTTCACCAATCTGTTCGAGACGATATTATCGCACTGATCGAATACGAAGATTCGAGATCTCTGGAAAAAATTAAAAGTAAAATGTATTGGTAGTGCTGAAATAGTTAAGAACAAAAAGAAACTGTTACGAAAAGAGTTTGATTTGTTTGGTTGTTTAAAGAACGAGTCAGTTTCTAAGATGATTGAGAGATTTGGGCATCTGAAGATGGAGCTTGCTAGACATGATATCATTTATACTCAGGAAGAGCTGGTAGACAAGTTGTTTGATGCACTTCCGAATGAACAAGACTGGCAATATTTTGCATTGATGCTGAAGAGTACGATAAAGCCTGCTGATTTGAAAGTAGATCTGCTTATTGAAAGATTAGAGAGTCACGAGTTGGAGATCAAGAAATCTAGCAAAATCAACAACTCATCTAATCAGCAGAATGTGGAGTTGTACTACAGAGGAAATCTACCAAAGACTAGTTCTCCAAGAACAGCATTTTCTGCAGAGAGCTCAAATACAAAGAATCAAGAAACTCCGAGCAGTAGCTACCATGGTGGATCTTCTTCAACAACTTCAAACCAATCTGCATCAAAGAATTTGTTCCAATGTAACATTGTTGTTGACTTGAAGAATGGTCAGAATTTCAGTGAAGAGTCTGCTAAACAACATATGGTGTTTTTAGCGTCTGTGTTAGAATCGTACGAAAGTCTCGTTGCGGGAAAGATAGGCAACACCAACCTAACCAAGGAAGACTACGATCAAATAGATCCTGAGGAGATGGAATTGATCGATATACAGTGGTGTATGGCCAGTGCAGTGAGAAGAGCGCAGCATTTCTTGGAGATTACTGGAAGACATTCTATTGGTGGACCTTGTACCATGTTAGGATTTGACAAGTCAAAAATGACGTGTTTCAAGTGTAAACAGAAAGGTCACTTTAAGCGTGAGTGCATAAATGCTTACACTGATGATACTGCAAATCCTTTTCGAGAGGATTATTACAAAAAGGCAATTTATCAACAGAATAAATCACAACCTCCCAGGATGAAGCGGATAGAGCAGGTACCCAAAGAGAAATCCAGGGCACTTGCAGTTTTTCATGATGATGAAGGTTACGATTGGAGTGATGTTTTGCCTGAGGAAGACGCAGTTGTTATGCTTTCATAGCAGCAAAGATTGTTCCGTTTAAAGATAAAAGATCTGAAGAAGTGAAGTATGTGAACAGGAGGGAAACAGCTTATTTCATGAAAAGCAAAATCTATCGTATATACAAAGAAGCTAAACAGGCGAAAAGATGGGATCCTGATAGAGAATGTTATCTTGATTAAAATGGAAACATAGCTGTGGATCCAGATACTATTGATATTAAAATTCTCACCAAACAAATTGCTGATGAAGAAAAAGCCAGACAAAGAGAATGGTGGGGAGGAGGAGAATCTGATGAGAAAGAGAAAGAGACAGCAAAAGAACCGCAGCCAAAGAAAGTGGATGATGGAGTTATTGATACGTCACAAGAATTCACCACTGAAAACTTGAAGAAGATGGCTGACAAAGTTCAAGCTGCAAAAGAACTAGAGGTAGTTTCTGGTTCTGGAACTGAGTCCAAAGATAAGGTCAGTACAAATGATACACATGTGTCAGGTAAGAATGGTAAATCTGAGTACAACTGCAAAAATTGCATGAAAGAGTGCAAAGTTTGTAGTATAGTTGCTTACCTTAGTGGTAAGAAGGTTGAAGAACTGACTGGTAGAGTCAGAAGTGTTGAAGATCAAATCTTAAATCGGGATAAATTGTTGAAAGCTTCGAACGACAAATTAAAAGAATTAACTGAGAAAATTGAAAAAGATAAAAATGACGTAGAAAGAACTAGGAAAGAAAATGAAAAATTGATTCTTGAAAATCGTCAAATTTCAGAAAATTTTGAGAAGCTAAAATGAACGGTTAAAAACTGTGATGAAAGAAATGGTAAGACAGACAAGGAAAATCTTCAACTGACCGGTGTTCTTAGAGTGAAAGAAGATTTAATCAATCAGCAATTGGATGAAATTGCTAAGTTGAAGCTTCAATTTCAAGAAGCTAAAATTGAAAATGAACGCATCCAGTTGAAATTGAACAGTTACAATTCTGCAAGTTTTGTTTTACAACACATTGTTCCCAAACCCATCGGGAAAAACAAAGCAGGTGAAGATGTATACTTTGATGGAACTGGGGTTGGGTTTCATCAGGTTCCACCACCAGTTCTAAACAATTTCTCAAAGAAGAAATCTGGGTTGCTTAATGATGAAAATGAAACGAATGAAATAAAACTTCCAGAGTCAATTGATGTTACATTTTCTTCATCCGATGATAGTGGTCAAACTGATATTGTGAAAGGCATGGCTGAAAGTGTTTTGAAGTCTGATAGTGATTCAGTTGAGAATGAAGAGTGTTTTCTGAACAATTACATTCCAACACCAAAATCCAAAAACAACTTAAGTGATGAACCGGGTCTTGTGATGTACAAGATGGTTGGATCTGATAAGTTGTATTTGGATTCTGAGTTTCCTATGGAGAATGTTAATATGAACAAATTGAAAAATGTGTTCAAACTGGTTGAAATTGATTTGTCTAAAGTAGAAGGTTTGAATCAGACAAAGAGGCAAATGAATTTTGAAAAAGATAAAGATTACTACAAGAAACCTGTTGTTCCACCACGTTTTTATAACAACAATCGAAATAGATGGTCGGGTGGTTATCAGGGTGGTAAGAATTATCAGAATAAGAATTTTCAAAACAAGAAGTTTGCTGAGAAAAAGGTGTTTGTGAACGGTTTAAGTTCACTTTCTGATGAGGAATCTGAGATTTTTTCAAAATCAAACAAAGAGTTCTTTGAGAAGAAAGCATCGCAGCCTCAGTCTGAAGGCACAAGTAGGGTAGTTGATACTCGAACATGCTTCAAATGCAATCAGGTTGGACATATTGCACGAAAGTGTACCAACTTGAAGCCTAAGACTGAAGTTGTGATGAATTCAAGAAAGAAAGTTGATGTGAAGGGAAAAGCTCCATTGGTTGTTGAGAAAAAGGTTTTGAAAAATGACAACACCAAGATTAAAATTGAACCCGTTAAAAATGTGGTAACTAAAACTGACAAGTTTTACAAACGAGTTGCATCATCTCAACAAACCAAAGGTTTCAAAATTGAACCCGTTAAAAATGTGGTAACTAAAAAATGGAAGCCAAAAGTGGTTGAAAAGAAATCAAGTGATTCAAAACCAAAGGTTTCAGAGTCAGAAAAACAATCGTCTTCTACCACTCCGGTAAAGATGGATGTTCCTTTGGAGTACTATGAGAAACTTGATTCAAAAGAGGCTATTATTTCAGAGAAGAAAGTTGTTTCGAAAAAAGACCAACCATCTGGTCAACCTCAAAAAGACGAATTTTTCTTATACAAAGAAGTTGAGGTTGGATCTGCAGAGAGCTTAAAGATGAATGATAAAAAAATTTCCGCCACTTTACACTACAAAATCTCAAATTAAAGTCCAGTTACCTGAGTCGAAAGAGGCTTGGGTAGCATCAAAATCTCACTAAATGTTTTTGATACGTGCAGGAACTTCCAAGATCCGTTTCAAGATGGATTATGGATAGTGGAGCTTCTTGGCACATGACGGGGAAAACAGCCCTGTTGTACGATGTTAGAAATTTCAATGGTGGTAACGTGGGATTCGCAGGAAACCAAGGTGGTAGAATTGTTGGAGAAGGAATGTTATCCAATGGGATTGTTACGTTTGAAAGAGTTAACTACATCGCTGAGCTTGAAAAAAATCTTCTGAGCATATCTCAGATCTGTGATAGGATGTATACTACGCATTTTACAGACAAAGAATGTTTGATATTGAAACCAGGATTTGTTATCCCTGAATAATGGATTATCATGAGGGCACCTAGAGTGAATGATCTGTATGTATTGGACACGAGTGTAGCAACTACAACAACGGGTCAGGCTCATTGTTTTGTGTCAAAAGAAACTGAGAAGGAATCACAATTGTGGCACCGAAAAATGGGTCATATAGATCTTAGAAAAATGAATCACTTGGTGCATAATGATTTGGTTATGGGTGTTCATGTCAAAGGTTTTCATCTTAAGGGGGAGTTCATTAGCTGCATCAAAGGAAACAAAAGAAGAAATCGCACTCCAGGAAGAAAGAAAACTCAATTTCGAGACCGTTAGACAGACTCCATATGGATCTGTTTGGTACAGTAAATGTCAAAAGTATTACAGGGGATCTCTACTGTCTAGTGGTTACAGATGATTATTCAAGATTTTCATGGGTATTATTTCTAAAGTCAAAAGATGAGATGTTTGATCGTTTGATAACGCTTTTCAAGAAGATGGAAAACTTGTACCAAACACGCATTAGAAGAATCAGAAGTGACAATGGTACTGAGTTCAAGAACAACAAGATGGAAGAATATTGTGATGAAAGAGGTATATTGCATGAATTTAGTTCTCCTTACACTCCACAGCAGAATGGAGTAGCTGAAAGAAAGAACAGGACGCTAATCGAAACGGCTAGGACGATGCTTGCTGATTCAAAGTTACCAGTAAATTTTTGGGCAGAAGCAGTGTCCGCCGCATGCTATACACTCAATCGGGTTCTTACTGTCAAGAAATTCAATAAGACGTGTTTCGAGCTGATCAATAATCGCAAACCGAACCTGAAGTATTTAGAACCGTTTGGGTCTCCCTGTACAGTTCTAGAGCCTTTTGGGAAATTTGGTCAAAAGAGCATTGAAGGGATATTTGTGGGATACTCAAGTCCTCAAAAACGAGTTTTTGTTCCAAGTTTGAAGCGAATTATTGAAGCACATAATGTTGAGTGTCAAGGTTACATAATGCCACCGCAGAATCCAGGCGTCTCATGGCGTTTTAATTACGACAAATTGTGTGATTCGTTTGACATGGAATAAGAAGAAGAACAAGATTTCTTTGACGAGTTGGATATTCTGAGAGAGTATGAAGAATCGCATGAAAGATTTCTAGCAGAGACTTTTAGTCATCAACGACAAGCTTCAAATGATGATGAAGCAGGTCCAAGCAATGCTGGAGAACATGATGATATTCAACAAAATGAAGTTGCTCATGATAATCAGACGACACAGAATGATAATCAAGAATCTGAGAACATGCTAGTATTTGATCATGGTGATTCAGATTCTGAGGGGGAGCGAATTTAGATTTCAAGTCAAACAAACCCAGTCAGTGAACAAGGTGCAAATCAGAATGTTACTAATCTGGAAGGCGAGGTAGATGTTTCAGGTGAGGTGATGCCAAGAACTCTTTCATACCATCCAGAGGAGTTGATCATTGGAGAATTGCAATCAGGCGTTCGCACTAGAAGTCAAATTGACCAAGGCCTTACTTGTTTTTATTCTACAGTAGCATCTTCACAAACTGAGTTTTCACTTAGTTGTTTTATTTCACAGATCAAACCGTGTACATATAAAGAGGCGTTAACTGAAGATTCTTGGGTCAATGCTATGCAAGAAGAGTTGAGTCAGTTTGAGAAGTTGGGAGTGTGGAAGTTAGTAGATTTGCCTGATGGTCAAAGGAAGATAAACACCAAGTGGGTGTTCAAGTGCAAGAGAGACGATAGAGGGGTTGTTATTCGTAACAAAGCTTGACTCGTAGTCCAGGGTTTCAGTCAGCAGGAGGGGATAGATTTCACTGAAGTATATGCTCCGGTTGCTCGACTTGAAGCGATCAGAATCTTCCTAGCATTTGCATCTTGGAAAAATTTCAAAGTATATCAGTTAGATGTTAAATCGGCGTTTCTCTACGGGAAGGTAAAAGAGGAGGTATATGTCGGACAGCCACCGGGCTTCACCGATCCAATCCACAAAGACAAGGTCTATTTGCTAGATAAAGCGTTGTATGGTTTACACCAGGCCTCGAGAGCTTGGTATGAGACATTGTCTCAACACCTGCTAGCCAACACCTTCATTCATGGAAAAGTGGATGCCACTCTCTTCACCAAAGACGTCGACGGACATCTTCTGATAGTTAAAATATACGTGGACGACATCATATTTGGGTCAACAAATGAAAATTTGTGCAAAGATTTTGAACAAGTTATGAAGCAGAAATTTGAAATGTCATCGATGGGTGAGATGAAATTCTTTTTGGGACTTCAAGTTGATCAACTACCTAAAGGAATTTTCATACATCAAACAAAGTATGTTCATGATATCTTGGAGAAATTCGGGATGTCAGGTTCTACTCCAGCCTCCACCCCATTAGCAACGAACCATGGGATAAACCCTGATCTCACCAGAGAGAAGGTAGATGAAACGATGTATCGTTCCATGATCAGATCGCTGATGTAGTTGACAGCTTCAAGACCTGATATTATGTATCCAACCTGCCTCGCAGCAAGATTTCAATCTAATCCGAGAGCTTTGCGCATGGTGATTGTGAAAAGGATATTACGCTACCTTAAAGTAACTCCATCGTTGGGGTTGTGGTATCCAAAAGATGGCGAATTTATGCTCGAAGGATATTCCGATTCGGATTTCGGAAGCTGCAAAGTTAACGCTAAATCAACAACAGTGGGGTGCCAGTTCTTTGGATCACGATTGGTCACCTGGCAATGCAAAAAGTAGACCTCTGTGGCTTTATCCACATGTGAAGCGGAGTATGCATCTGCTAGCAGTTGCTGCTCTCAGATCTTGTGGATCCAGCAACAGATGCGCGACTACGGTTTGAAATTTCTAAACACCCCTATCTTTGTTGATAATGAGGCAACATTTAACATTACTAAAAATCCTGTTCATCACGCTAAAACGAAACACATTGAAATTCGTCATCATTTCATTCGCGATTGTTTCGAGAAGAAGTTGATACGAATTGAGAAAATCCACACTGACGAACAAAAAGCTGATTTACATACCAAAGCGTTTGATAAAACTCGTTTTCAATACTTGCTAAAATTGAACGGTATGAAGCTTTTATCGGTGTTGGAGGAGATACTTGGTGTTGATGAAGGTACCAATGTAGATGATGATGTTGAGAAGCAATGTGCAATGGTTTGTCGATTTTTCACTTGTTTTGGTATCTAAGGGGAGTAGGGTAATATTTTCAGAAAATACAAAAACAGTAAAAAATTTCAAAAATCCAAAAACATGAGATATTTTCAAAAACCAAAAACAATAGAAAACCAGAAAAGAGCTTGTGTAAAAAGGAAAATGATAGTACATTGGCTTGACAGTTACAGTATGCTAAAGATATGTAATGTTTAAAAGTTTTAAACAGTCTCGCTGATGATGTGCCGATAGGTTTTTACACATTTAGTAGGTTTGTTCGGGATATAAACCAAAAATCCTTACTTGCTTATTTTGTGGGGAACATTACTTGGATATATAGGTAACCCCTGAAATCTTGTTTGAAGGATCCCTCTTTCTGAGATACTAGGTCTTTATACTCAGTGATATCTAGGGTATTATTCCGGGACTTCTGATAATGGGGAAGCAATGGCCGAGTCCCCGAATAATACTTTCTGCATTGCTTGAAACATAGCACCACCCTCAGCTAAAAAAATGATAAAACATTGAAAAATGCTAATCATGGCTGTTGTAAAAAAGATCCTCTAAAGGGGACACACCAAAGTCGAAGTCGTCATCTCTCTGCTGAACGGAAGTTCTGACCTGAGCTCTCACGGTTCTTCGCATCTAACCCCTTACAGATATCATCTGTGGTATACTCACCTATAAGACTGAATATTGGGATTTGGATACGGGAGTACATTCAAGAGGTGGGACACATGAATGCGTTCAAGTTTCTAAAACACTAAATCCGTATCCTTGACAGATTGAAAATTGTGTGAAAATTTAAGTGGATCAGTATATCGACAATCTAAGTGAATTGTTTAATTCTGAGTATGAAATTAAAGCTTAACGGTACTTGTGACTTGTCGAATTGCTGATATGATTCCCTAACACGCTTACAAAAAATATGTTTGTAAATAGTTTATTTTCATTGCATTTTAGTTCTGTATTTCATTTCTAGGTTAGAAGCTTTATTAAAAATTCAAAAAGATTTTACATTTCTGCTTTATTTTTGACAAACCAAAGTGGAAAGCTGATCTTCAGATTCGATTTAAAGTAGATGCAGGAAGTTTTTGAGCTGGATGATGAGTTTGGAGATAATTATAATAAGTTTGTGAAAGTTGGAAAGTTAAAGCAAGTTCATTAATTTGAAACTTGTAAATTTTCAGAAAAATTTGAAAAGTTGAACAAATGTCAGTGTGAATTGTCTCTGATCAACCAAGGTCAGTAAGTTGGACTTGGTAGACTAATCGAGTAATCAGGGTCATTAATTTGGACCCGAATACTTAAGTGGTTTTCTAATTCTGACAAGATTATTAACTGAGGTTAAAAGGTTAGTTTGGATTGAAACTGTTATTGTCATATTTCTTATATTTAGGTGGAGATTGTGTAGGTAACAGGAATCCCCATGGCAATGAAAAAGTCAAAGTTTGAATCAGAATTCAAGTCCCAGCTTATCGAGAGGGGGAGTCTGCGAAAGAGGGAGTCGGAATTCTGGATCAACACTCAAAGGGAAGATTGAAGATTAAAGTTTGAAGATAGAAGATTTGAAGGAAGCTTTTAAAATGTCAAGACAATTTGGATAGATACTAAGACTAAAGACTCGACACCGAAGACTTCGTCAACATCCAAGGGGGAGTCTATTGGTGCATCTAGTGTCTGTTAACTTCATCTAAATCGAGTCTTATGTCTAGATTGGTTGAACGAGCACACAGCAGGGTTAGAATTTAGGGTTTTACATGTAATTGTAGGTGATTTCACTTGTAAGTGTAAATGTCCAGTTCAAGCGAAATCAGATACATGAGATTTCGCTTGAAACTGACCTGGTCATTTGGAGCGAAATGAGACTGCTATATATAGGTGTTGTGTGTTGTCATTTGGAGCAGAACTTGATCATTAGTTCTGAGTCGAGGTGCTGTCCGTTTGTCATCTGAATTGTGTAAAAGCTCAGGATTGATTAATAGAAAGATAATTAGAAAGAAACAAGCTGTTTTGACATCGTTTACATTGATTCCGCCTTTGCAAATGATGATGAACTACTCAGATTGACTGTTTAGGGTCACCGAACGATCCAACAATGGTGAACGGTAGGCGCTCGAGGCCTCCCCCACGCGCCTAGTAGGGGGTCTAAGGGGATAAACAGCACAACAGTACCCGGACTCATCCGGCGAGTAGCCCTGGGCAACAGAGGCATCTGTGGATCCTCCTCAGGATCGGTCTCCATATGAGAAGTCGTCTGGCGACTCGAATAACTTGACATAGTACCTGTAAAGGAAAACAACATCTAACATCGCTCCTATCGACTGGCATAACCGAAAATGAACAATCCACAGAGGTACACATACGCACGTATTGCACACACCTTTAATTTTAGTTTTGAAAATTTTTTCACCACTGTTAAGTTAGCATGGCATCTTAGTTCTCTCTTCTCTCTCTGTGACGTTTCCGGAATGCCCAAGTATTAGCAGATAAATTATTGTGTTCCGGACCACAATAATTTATTTGCCCAACAAGACCACCCCGGTAGTAGCCACGCCACTCCGACTCTAGAGTTTCTCAGGGTGAGGAGTTAACTTAGGATTATAGACTTCTTGGATCGTTCGGTGACCCTAAACAGTCAGTATGAGTAGTTCATCATCAAGAACAAAGGTGGAATCAATGTAAATGATGTCAACATAGCTTGTTTCTTTCTAATCTTTTTCTATTACTGGTTTCCAGAGCTTTTTACAATCAATTCTGACAAAAATCCGGCAGCACCTCAGCTCTCACACACTTAATTCCGTTACAAATGACAACAACACAACTCCTATATATAGAGGACCTAATTTCGTTTGAATGTGACACATACCTATTCAAACGAAATTACATGAGTTAATTTCGTTTGAACATGCACACTTCCCATTCAAACGAAATTACATACTTAACAACAAACAAACCCTAATTTGATCTCTATTGTGCACTCGTTTATCCTATCTAGACATAAGACTCGATTAAGACAAAGTTAACAGACACTAGATGCACCAACAGACTCCCACTTGGATGTTGACGAAGTCTTCGGCGTCGAGTCTTTAGTCTTAGTCTCTTTCCAAATTGTCTTGACATTGTAAAGCTCCCTTCAATCTTTATCTTCAAACTTTAACCTTCAATCTCCCCTTTGAGTAATGATCCAGAATTCTGACTCCCCCTTTCGCAGACTCCCCCTCTCGATAAGTTGAGACTTGAATTCTGGTTCAAACTTTATACAATCTTTGCCATGAAGTTCTTTCCTTGCTTATTAAATCCCCCTTAAGCTGATCTATCTCAACTGACCTGCACATCTTCTACTTCAACGTAAATTTCAGAAATTTATGACAGTTAAAATAAAACTTACTAGAAGAAATCATTCATTCATCAATAAAATTAGTTACATCAAGTTCAAGTGAATGACCTTGATTAACTAAACTTCACAATCTTTCAAAACATTTGTATATAACATTCAAAGTTTTTCGCACTTAAAATTTTGAAAATCTGCTTTCCAACATCAGTTGTCGAAAATCTTTTTGTATTTTTCAAAATTTAAAACTAAAACACAATATTTATTGATTTTTGTTTTTCATGAAATGCAGTTAAGAAATATATACAGACAATATTTTTGTGAGTTTGTGTAAGAGGATCATATCAGTTCATGAGACAAATCACTAGCACCGTTGAGCTTTTAACACCTTAAGTTCTAAACGATTCACATAGATTGACGATATAGTTGTCCTCTTAAACTCAATCTAAAAACTTTTGAAATGCTTACCGATACGTTAAGGTATATTAATTTTGCACTAAATTCTTATGGACCCCACGATCTCAGCATATCCCCTCATCATGCAATACACTTACTCAAGTAATGCTTTTAAACTTTCATCAACTGTGATATGTGCAAAAATAAAGCAGAATGTTTAAACATTAACAATCAGGTCGATCTTTCGATACGCAGAGAAAGTCCAATCTAAAAACAAGTTGAAGTTGTTTAGGCTTTAACCACCAGGTCGATACTCCCGTATACGCAGAGGTGATCCAAAGCTTAAACGAAACACCAAAGAAAATAAAGCAGAACGTTTAGGCAATAACATCTAGGTCGATACTTACGTATACGCAGAGGATGTCCAATGCTTAAAAAAATAAAGAAATAAAACAAGTTTAAATCTTTGCAAAAAAAAATGCCCAACATTCAGCGATACTTTTTCAGCAAGTTGTGAAAGTTCACAGACTTAACCGGTTTTTATGTCTTTCAACATTCAGCGATTACTGAGTAGGTACACAATCACGAAGGACAAAACTAAGTACTATGCTTTCAACCATGTTTCCCACTAGAACTAGGCTTTTTCATTTAAGTTTATATCGTTATCGCAAATCTACCAGTCCAGCTGAGCCTATCGTTTATCACATTTGACATTTCATTTCTTTAGCATGCTGTGATAGTTCACTGATTTAATATCATTTCCTCTTATTCACAACCAAGCTCATTTTTGCTTTTTCAATGTTTTTGGCATTTTCAAATTTTCTAATTTTTTTAAAATTTTTCTCCCCCTAAAATCAAAATATGTTTCAATTTTGATTTTCAGGGAAAATTTGAAAACAAACTGTACAAGGAAAGTGACAAACTGATATCAAATCGCTTCAATTCGCCATTCTTTTGGCATAAACAATCAGAACTCCCCCTGACAACAAACTATTTTCCCATTATGATTTCAAAACACTTAAGTTTGTTTTAATCAAAAATGGTTTTTCTGGAAAATTAGTTTTGTTTGTCTTTTCACAAACTTGGGGTTCTTTTCATCACATTGTTTTCAACCACTTGTAAGTTTATCACAAAAACAATTTCCAACAATCATACCACTTGTAAGATAGTTAAATCAAGTACAACTTAATGTCCTTGATTAACCACTTGTAAGTCGAAATATCACAGTTAACAATCTGTGAATTTCTCAAGAAAGATCCCGATTCCTACTCCACACTTACCAACCTGGGAGTTCCGGCAAGTCAGGTGTTTACTTGAACAGATTCACCCAAGCCTGACCAGCCTTGGGTGATTTTGACAATACAGATTCATCACTTTTTACCTCAATTTGTGGCTCATCTGACTTTTTCAAGTCAGATTCATTGTCTGATCGTGGCTCCTCTAACTTTGACAAGTCAGAATCATTGCCAGAACATGGCTCTTTTGACTTTGACAAGTCAAATTCATCGCCAGAAGATGGCTCTTTTGTTTTCTCAGAAACAAATTCATCGCCATTCTTTATTGGAACCCAATCTCTACAATGTTTAAGCTTTCCAAATTTGTCAACTCGTGACGTGCATGATTTTTCACAATCTTTGTTATACTTAAACACTTTGATAAAGGCTTTGTCTGAAAAATTAACTTTCTTTGATTTTTTGTTGGTTTGATTAGTTAATTTTTCTTTCTTTATCACCCCTTTTGTCCTCAGATTTGCATCTGATGAATTCGTTTTGCTTGCCTTTGCAGTCGAGGAAAACAATTCATCAGAACTTTTTCTCGGATTACCAGTTGTATCCGAGGACAAAATCTTTTCCAAATATTCTTTAACTTTCTTTCTCTTCTTCCTCAGTCGATCTTTTTGCCCCTGTGATAACTTCACTTTCTCCTTTTTCTTTTTTTGTCTTTTGGGCTTTTCTTCAATTTCAACTGAGTTCTTCACCGTTTTCTGAGATTCATCCCTCTATCTTTCCTTTGATCTCATTGGGCAATCTCTTGCAATATGGCCTTTGATGTGACATTCATAGCATCTTCTTAAATCAAATCTCTGACTTTGGCAGTTAACAGCAATGTGTCCTTGAAAACCACATGTGTAACACACTCTGTTATCATACCTTTCACCACTTTCATACCACACACTCAGATCATAACATTGATTTGCCTTGTGGTAATCTTGTCTCCTCTTGTATCCTTGATTTGGCTTTTGAGCATTGTGGTCAAACCTGCACCACTTATTACCAACTTTTTGTGAGTTTTTATTTTCAGATTTTTGTGATTTTTCATAATGATTGGATGACTGAACTGGTGAGCTTTTATTTTCATTTTGAAAATTTTGAAAATTTTTAACTTTTTGTTTTTGTTCTACATTCTTCTTAACAGGTTTTTGCTTTGAGCATTCACCTATTTCAGTAGAATGTAAAACAGTATTTTTAAATTTTTCTTTTAATTCTAAAAATATTTTTCTTTTCTCTTCTTTTTCTTTTTCTTCATCAGTTTTATCATCACAATCTTCAATTTTGACTTTGTTAAAATTTGTGACATTGTCACTTATTGGAACTGAATTGATCGGTTTTGGACAAATATGAGACGAAGAATTCACAAAACCTTTCAATTTATTCTCTAACTCAGCAATTCTATTCCTAGCATTCTCAACTTCTTTTTCAAGTTGAGAAATTTTCTCAAGATGAGAATTTATTGCCTTTTCATTTTCAATTTTATTTTCTTCTAAATCAGATTTTTCATTTTCTAAAACTTTTATTCGATTTTCAAAAACGTTTTCTCTTTCTTTTGAAACTTTATTTTCTAATTTTGCCCAAAACACTTCTTCAAGTTCTAAAGTGTTTATTTTATTCTCAACATCTTTTTCAATTTTCGAGTTTTCATTTTCTAAAATAGTTATTTTATTTTGAAACTCTTTTTCATTTTCTTTAAAATTTTTGTTTTCTAATGTCAAACTCTCAACATCTTTCAAGAGTTTGACATTTTCTCCTCTTGATTGAAAACATTTTGAGCAGTTCTTATCAATCTTTTCAACATCAGCTTCCTCCTCAATCTTGGAAACTGAAATTTCTTTAACCTGATTCTTCTCCTCTTTAACCTCTTTTTCATCTTTGACTTCTGAATTCACTGGTTCAGAACTTGAAGTTTCATTTGTTGATGTACTTTGTTCTTTATCTTCACCGTTCTGTGATAACTGAGAAGACTCATCTTGCTTTGATTTTTCTGGGTGAGCACATACAACCTGCTTTATCTCAGATTCAACAATTTCTTCTACATTTGTTACCTTTTGATTCTTTTTTTTTTTTCGCAGCAAGTTTATTCTTGAGCTTGTCAATTTGTTCTGCAAAAGATTCATTAAACGTTTCAGACGAAAATAACTGTTTATAAAACTCAAGTTTTTCAAGTTCTTTGCTATCATCATCACACTCTTCATCAGATGAGTATGAATGATCAAAAACTGGAGCTCTTTCTGAAACTTTTTCATCTTTTTCAGAACCAACTTCTAAACTCTTTTCAGTTTTATCTACAACAATCTCTGAATCCTTGTTTATTAAAACTGATTTTCTTGAAATTGAATTTTTGTTGAAAATATCATCATCAAAAGAACTTTCAAAAGAACTTTCTTGTTCAGATATATAATTATGATACATTTCAAGTTCATCATGACTATCCATGTTTTGGTAACAGTTTTCACAATATCAGTCACTTTCAAACGAAATCAATCATTCAAACAGAATTCCTCCTCAAACAAAATTTCTTCCCAAGCGAAATAACATGCAAACTTGAATTCTATTGGGCCTCACTTTGAATCTTGGGTCGATGATTTTAATAGATCTGTTATACAATCAATTGCATCACATGGGCTTGAGTCATATGGCCGACAACACTTTTATCAAAACATGCAATTAGTAATGATTGACACAATATATTTCTCAAATATTATTGGACCGCTTATCAATACTAAATTTATTGGACCATTTGTATGTGGCCGATGAAACTGTCACTAAATGTTGATTGGGTAACAAAGGTAATTTCGTTTGAACTGTACCTTGTCACCTTCAAACGAAATCACCTATCAAGTATGAGCTTCAAACGAAATAACAACAAGGTGCACTCTCAAGCGAAATTACCCAAACACTTCAAACGAGATACCCGATTCAAACAGAATTAACCATACTTTTCAAACAAAATTAGGTTTAATGTTTGTTTTCAAATGAGATTATCAGCAATTTTCAAACGAAATAACCTATGACGTCATCATATTACGAACAGTTTCAAGCGGAATTATGTTTTTGATCAAGTTTTAAGTTGAATTTTAGTCCAAAACTTTCAAGGATTAGTTAACACTATGTTTCGCTTGGTATGTGTGAAAATCAGGCCATTTCAACCGTTCAAACTTGTTCAAATCAGAAAAGAATGAGTTGAAGTAAGAGAATACTTTAAAATCAAGCTGAATTGGTATGAACTCCTCGTCCTGAGCTCTGATACCACTTGTTGGATCGTTCGGTGACCCTAAACAATCAGTATGAGTAGTTCATCATCAAGAACAAATGCAGAATCAATGTAAATGATGTCAACACAGCTTGTTTCTTTCTAATCTTTTTCTATTACTGATTTCCAGAGCTTTTATAATCAATTCTAACAAAAATCCGGCAGCACCTCAGCTCTCACACACTTAATTCCGTTAAAATTACAACATCACAACTCCTATATATAGAGGACCTAATTTCGTTTGAATGTGACACATACCTGTTCAAACGAAATTACATGAGTTAATTTCATTTGAACATGCACATGTCCCATTTAAACAAAATTACACACTTAACAACAAACAAACCCTAATTTGATCTCTGTTGTGCACTCGTTTATCCTATCTAGACATAAGACTCGATTAAGACGAAGTTAACAGACACTAGATGCACCAACAAGTCTAGGTTCTCCTAGGGATACCTAATTCACTATAACCGATGGCTCTGATACCATCTTCTTTCACACCCCGACTCGCAGCAAAAAACAATTGCGGGGTGCGGCAGACACATAGCATTCCTCACAATTTAAAAACATAACATTACATAAAACAGGAGCATCGGTTACAACGTCTGTGAACTATCACAATATAAACCAATTATTAAAAGCGGTACTACAAGCCATTATAGCTTTTATTATGCTACGTCCGGCTACTAGATCCTTCCAAACGCACATGTTCACTCCTGTTTCATTTTACCTGAAATGCATCTTAGTTTTGAAAAGGTCAGCTAAACGCTACTTGTGAGTTCCACTGATTTGGTTGTTTCGTTTCAAAATGTATCAACATGTTTACTTGCACATATCACGGTTCATAGATGGAATTACACGAGTGTCACAAGTGAGACCTAGACTGTTTTAATCGTATCGTGTCACACAGACACATACTCGCACCACCTGCATCTTATAAAGTTCAATGCCCTCGGGTAGTTATGTCTAACAACATAACCTGGGTAGGACACGTGCAGTTGCCTGGCTGCCGGCCGCACATGTCCGGCGGCAACTGGGTTTGTCAGACCAATAGTACTATCCACTGCCCATGGTTTACTTTAATCACTTGTATCGGGGCTAATATCGTGTGTTAGATAATTCACATCATACAGTTTGAGCAATTAACACAGTATGTAACATGCAATTCACCCCAGAAAACAGGAAAACAGTTTAAAAGTGGGGGAAGTAAAACTTACAGTGTAAGTCGTAGTTTCACACAGGATGTAAACAAGCAACAGAGTCAACTTCCAGAATCACATATGCAAATATGGACTCACGTCAGTATCTAAGTCGGTAATGGTTATAACTTGGATTTGGTCGGTAGTTTTCACCCCGGATTGAGTCTATAGGACACGGGTATGGTGATGGAGGTAGGGGTAGTATTAGTTTTTAGTTTGGCTTCCGGGCACTGGTTCGCGTGCCAGCCAATGTTAGTAGTTTAACGTGTTCGGATAATGGTACGGGAATACCAATAGTGCCAACACGTTGTTATTTAAGAATGATTAATTTTTCATTAAGGGAGTTTGGATGTTTGGGGAGTCCAGGTTGCCCAATTTTGAGTTGCCGTTTCCACCGTAGGGGATTTCCCGACCTGGTATTGGACACACCCCGAGTGTCCAGTCCACCCAGAAATCTCCCGGAATACTCCCCGTGTTTCAATTATAGTATTTTTCGGGTTGGGTCAGTTCCCAGTTCCGGCAACACGGTAAACTGCCGAAATTGATTTAAAATAACCCATTTTTTTAATCTCAAAAATTCCCATTTTATTTATAATTTGAATAAAATTCCAAAAATTTTTATATAACTCAGTAAAAATCTGTAGAATATGGGAAAAATTTCTAGGAATTTATTTTGGCATTTTACTTGTCTAAATAAATTATTTATAAAACCATATTTAACCACATAATTAATATTAATTACCATCATTGATCCAAAAATTCCTAAAAAATTCCTGGACGTCCCTTATGCTTCCAGAAACATCTCCAAAAATTTTAAGATTTTTCTAATTTAGTTTCTGTGCGTTTCCGGCTACCGAAATTCGCAAAAACGCGGATTTTTAACCCAAATCAAAACTCAACCAATTGACTCAGAATTTTCGCAGAATATTCCACATATGTTACTTAGTGTCTCTGTAAAATTTGGTGATTTATGAATCCGTTTGTTATTTTTTCCAGAAATCGCAGAACATTCCACATATGTTACTTAGTGTCTTTTTGTAAAACAGTCAAAATTTCACCAAAAATCGTAGAAACTTCCAAAAATTCTAAAATTTTACGTGGACCTTTCTGAGACTACCCTTCATCACCACACAAAATTTCAACTCAATCCAGGTAACACGGACCAAGTTATGATCCGAACAATATTCTGCCTAGTCTAGATACAAGTTTCGGGTCATATACCTAGCGATTCCGTCGATTCCAAGCGTTCCTTGTGAGTCCAGAAGTATGTGTGGGCTATATTTAGTACCTACACATCAAGTACAATCCAAATATGCTAGAACTTAGATCAATCAAGCTTTGATTCCTTGTTTTTCGGTTAATCGAATAGTTAGGCGATTTTTGTCGAATAAGTGTTGATTAGGGCATCAAAACCCAAAGATTTGTAACTATGGCTGCCATATAACACCAGGGAACTCCCATGGTTTTCTTATTCAGCCCCTACACTTGTTTAAACCTTCAAAATTCATGGATTAAAAAGGGTTTTTAGGTTGTAAATCATGTATAATTAAGAAATCATGGTTAAAACTATAAGAAACAAGTCTAATACCTTGGATTTGATGGTGTTTAGGACAAGATCAGCTGAGATTCATGAGAAAGATGCAAAATTTTGGGAATATTTATGTGTAGAAATGAAGGAAAAAAATGAAAAGAATATATATATATTTAGGGGGTGGTGGCGGTTTGGGGTGGGCCCCCCTAGGGCCACCTCGTGCCACGTCAAACGCGCTAAAAGATGATGTTTATCCTTCGTTGAGTGTTTAGGTTCGTTTACAGGTCCCGCGCGCGTTCTCGATTTGCGTAATGGACTCCGTTTCACGTGTAATTAGTGTCAAAAGAATCGGTTTTAAAAATCATGCCGTCTTGAAATCCGAACCCAGTTACGTTTTAATCATAAAAGACTCGTATTAGAGTGGTTTAAGTGTTTTTAAGCATGATTGATCGTTCCTTGCACGTTTGATTGCCTTATGTTATTCCTGAAACGAAAGCGTTTCCCTAATCGGGAAGCTGCTTCGTTTTGCGTGCCCAATCTCAGATTGGCTTCAAACCTTATGCTACAGATAACCTAATAATCAACGTCATAGGTTTAAAGTACTGTTAAACGGAAAGCTCCGTTTTAACACATGTTTAAAGTCAAAGGATACTAATTTCACCTCATGGTTCCTTATTAGTGTCATGTCATTCATAACGTGTTATCGGATTCCTCCGAAACATCACAGATAGCAGTTAATCAAGCATATAAGTCACACATGTTTTTAGGGTTTTTACGAAATTAAAGTGTTAAGTGAGCTTTATAGTTTTAGAGCATTTAGGGTGTACCTGGTTTCGTTGTGGGTGTCACATATCGCTTATTCATCGTGCCAGTTAAAGGTTCATGAGAAAAATTACACCACGCATGATTTGGAATTAGGCCTAGTGGTGTTTGCATTAAAGATTTGGCGACATTATCTGTAAGGCACCCGAGGCACGATCTTTACAGATCGCAAGAGCCTACAGCATATATTCGATAAGAAGGAGCTTAATATTGTAGGATCGATTTGTAACCCAAACGAGTCGTTCAGAAGAAATCTTAGACGATACGAAAGGCGAAAACAGACGTATAGGCTTGAAACAACTAGAATATCACTTTAAACATCTTGTGTATTGATTTAACAAAGATTACAGTCACAAGAAATACCGAAAGCATTTCGGTACAAGTTCCTATACTCTCCTCTAGTCCGCTTCAAATGAAAGGACATGACATCTATATATAGTTATGCTAGTTCGCTTGACACCAAACATGACAATTCAAGCGAACTTAACTAAATAACTTCAAGCGAACCTACATGAATTGTTTCAAGCGAACTCAACATTTTGTCCATATGTGCATTCTAATTTATATGATGATGTCGTCATTCTTGATGATGACTTCATGCTCGTTCAGATCCGCACCAAATCCAAGACTCAATATAAGACGAAGACAACAGATGTATGCACCAACAGACTCCCCCTCAGATGTTGACGAGTCTTAAGTGTCGAGTCTTCACAATCTTCAGTCTTTATCAGTCTTTGAGTTCTTTCCAGAAACTCTATCTGACTCTTGCCTCACTCTAACATCCTTCTCTTTAGCAGACTCCCCCTTTCGATATGCTGGGATCGCAGCCTGGCTAGTTACACTCACAGAGTCCTCAGGTATCGAAACCTGGCTCTCTATCTTTTAGAAACATGCACATCCTCTACCTAACAATAAATTTTCTGATGATAACTTGTAAAAACAATCTCACCATCTAATGAACCACTTGCAGGAATTATACACTCAAAAAATGATTTTACAATGTTAATCATTGATGAACCACTAGAAGATACATCATTTTTATTTTCAAAAACAACACACTCTCCCGAACCATCTGTTTATCATGTTCAGCACTCAGAATTTTGAAAATTAGCTCTCCAACACCAGTTGTCTAAAATCTTTTTGAATTTTACAAAATTTATGCTAAAACACACTGAAAATCTTTTTGGATTTTTGAAATAACAGAAATGAAATGCAGTAAAGAAATATTTACAAACAATATTTTTGTGAGTTTGCGTAAGAGGATCATATCAGTTTATGAGACAAATCACCAACACCGTTAAGCTTTAAACATTTTAAGTTCTAAACGATTCACTTAGATGTCAGTATACTGATCCACTTAAATTTTCACACAAAGTTCAATTGTTTCGAGATACGAGATTAGTGTCTTAGACACTTAAACTTATCTGCGTGTCCCACCTCAGAATATACTCCCGTATCCAGATCCCAATATTCAGTCTTACAGGTGAGTATACCACAGATGATATCTGTAAGGGGTTAAATTGCGAAACCGTGAGAGCTCAGGTCGATACTTCCGTATACGCAGAGAGATGACGGCTTCAACTTTTGGTGTGTCCCCTTTAGATGATCTTTTTACAACAGCAATGACTATCAATTTTATTGTTTCATCAATTTGCTGAGGGCGGCGCTATATTTCAAGCTTTTGCAGAAAGTATTATGCGGGGACTAGGTCAGAATTTCCATTCAGCAGAAGTTCCGGAATAATACCCCAGATATCACTGAGTACAAAGACCTAGTATCTCAGAAAGAGGGACCTTTCAAACAAGATTTCGGGGGTTACCCATATATCCTAGAGATGTTTCCCCACGATATAAGCAAGTTTGAAATTTAGGTTTATATCTCGTCACAATTTACTAAATGTGCAAAAATCTACTGGCACATCATCAGTGAGACCGTTTATCACATTTTACTTTCCATTTCTTTAGCATGTTGGGATAGTCCACTGATGTACTATCATTTCCTCTTTTTTTTACACAAAAACTCATTTTTCATTTTATCATGTTTTTATCTTTTTCAAATTTTCAAATGTTTTTGGATTTTATGAAATTTTTACTCCCCCTAAAATGCAAACACATTTTAGGAAATTTAAAACAAATGAGCTCTTGACCCACTTAGTAAGAACAATTTGGAAACAAACTTTGATACTCTACCTGTACAGTTTGTTTTCTTAAAAAAATTGACAACCGATATCGAATCGCTTCAATTCGCCATTCACTTGGCATAAACAATCAGAACTCCCCCTCACAACAAACTATTTTCCCATTATAATTTCAAAACACTTAAGTTTGTTTTAATCAAAGGGTTTTTCCGGAAAATAAGTTTTGTTGATTGATTTTAACCATTTATAGGTTAGGGGTTCATCATCTTGCTTCTCAACCAATCACTTGAATGTATGGCCGAATCAAGTTCAAACTAATGACCTTGATTAACCACTTGTAGGAAAATTCAAGTACAACTTAATGTCCTTGATTTTACAACTTGTAAGTGTAAATCTTCTTCAACCACTTGTAGGTTTTCCTATCAATCATACCATTTGTAGAAAACTAACAATTTAAATTATATCACCTATACTTTACCATCTTTACCACTTGTTAGATTATCAACCAAGAAAGATAGATGCCGATTCATGCTCCACTCTTACAAACCTGGGAGCTCCATCAAGTCCAGAGACTTACTGTTCATAATATGTACCATCCCAGTCACAAACCAGGGATGGTTCAACTTTATCTTTCTTCGTCTTCTTCTCATAAAATTCCTTAACTCCTTTGACCTTCCTGTTAACCATTTTTCCAAAAATGTTATGGACTTTGGAGTTAAAAGCTTTTTCAATATCAAATTCTTTCTTTTCAGAGAAGAATTGATTTGAAATCTCAACTTTACCAACTTTTTTCTTAAAATTTTCAGCCCGAAGTGATGGAAAATTCACATCATCCACAATCGGTACTGAGTTTTCACCTTTTGAAACAATCTGTGGCTCCTCTGACTTTGTGTAATCAGATTCATCCCTAGAAGATAGCTCCTCTGATTTTGAATAATCAGAATCATTGCTAGAACTATCTACCGATTTCTTAACAACCCATTTTTGACTGTCAAGATAAGCTCTTTTCTTGTAAAATCTCTTTGAACTTTCACCAATTTCAAAAGTTGAATTTTTGAAAAGTTTGGTTCTGTCAATTGGTGGTTCAAACTCAACTTCTTTATCTTTCAGTTTACAAGAAACTCCCTGTTTTGATTGTATTGCCTTGAAACAATTCTAGGCAATATGTCCAACAGTGCTGCATTGGAAACAAGTTCTCGTTTCTTTCATCTGATCAGCAATCTTTATCTCTTCTTTCTTCTTTGCAAGGAATTCTTTGTTCGATTATCTCCAGAATTCTTTCTTTTCTTCTTCTTCTGCTGATGTTCCTGAAACAAACGTCATATTTGATTTAAAATCTCGAACATATTTTTCATTTTTCTGTTTTTCTGATGATATAAAACCAAGACCTTTCTTTTTGAAATTACCGTTATGGTTTGGTTTCTTTCGATAACCAGAACCAGAACTGTAACCTTTTTTCTTGTTAAATCTTTGTTGTACTCTTGAGGTGTATTTTTTAGGTTTTTCAGTAAGATTTACATCTTTTATTTCAGAAATATTAATGTCTGTTAGTTTGAAAACCTTTTTAATCATTTCAGGTTTAACACCTCTTATTGGAAATTCCTCATCAGAATATAATTTGTCGGAATCATTCAATGTATATGCAACTTTGAATGTTTCGTCACTCAAATTAGATTTTGATAACAGGAATTCTTTGTTGTAAACTCTTTTAACTGAAGACTTTGAACTGTTGACTGTCGAACTCGAACTTTCAGAATCAGACTTTGACTCTGACTCTGACTTTGACTCTGAGTTTGATTCCAACTTTGACTCCTCAGTTTCATCTTTATCCAACACCTGATCGACCACCTTCTTTATTAACTCGGACTCATGATCAGTGTCAGACGATGTAAACGTCACGTCAATATTTTCTGGCAAGTTAACAGAAGACTCCGACTCCCACTGTAAATTTGTTGCCTTTTTTACTCTTTCTGAATTTGGATTTCTTGGAGAATATTCATTTTCAAGCGGGGATGGACACTTGTTGTAACTGAAACTTTGTTTCTTACCAGAATCATTTTCTTTAGTATCCTTTTTCTTTACTTTCTTCTTTTCAGAAGTCTGTTCTTCAGAACCTTTCTGTTCTTCAGAATGCTTTGCCTCAGAAGTCTCCTCTTCCTCAAACGCCTTCATGCCTTCTACTGTTGGATAGATCCTGTCAATAACATAAGAAGTACATGAGTAACTTTTCAACAAACTATTTACTCTTTCATTTTCGATTCTTTGAGTTTCAAGTTTCTGCTCTAACACAGCACACTTCTCGATATAGTTGTTCACAACTTTTTGTTTTATCATGAAAGCTCCCTGAAGTGTCTTCATTGCTGTTGCCTGTTCTTCACTTGTTTGATTGTATTGATTCATAGCTTTGTTCAGAACATCATACGATTCCTTCAAACTGTTCAAGTTATAAATCAATGTACTATTTTGCTTCTTGATTGTTTCACAGTTTTCACACTTCACTAGAATCTCTTTAGCATCAACTTCTCCATCAACTTTGAACTATGGAACATCTTTCTTCTTTTGCTTTCTGATCACTGGAACATCTTCATCTTTACTGCTCACTGGTGTCTTGATCTTTTTCTTTTTCTTTTTCTTTTTAGCTTTTTCATCTTCACTGTCACTTTCAGCCATCATTTTCAAATGATCTGCCATTTTCCTTGACCAATATTCACGATCATCATCACTATCTTCTTCAACTCGAGCGACACAAGCTTTATGATTTGGAATCTCTTTATCTGGACAATAATCATCCCAGTTGAAATTTGCCCAGCTAAAGCCTTCTTGTAACTTTTCATCTTCTTGATTGATTAAGCATGCTTTATTGTCATCTAGAATATATTTATCCCAATTGAAACTTTCTTGATTCCCCAAACATGCTCTCTTTGAAGATTCTTCAATTACTTTCCTACCATGTGCCACTTGCGGTTCTTGTTGTTGAGCAACTTGATGATAGATCGCCTTTCGATAGTAATCATTGTTGTTGTTGAACGGATTTTGAGCTCCACTTGCTTCACGGTTTTTGCACTCCCTCTTGAAGTGTCCTTTTTCCCTGCAACGAAAACAAGTAACTTTAGATTTATCAAAACCCAAAGTATAAATATTAGCTTCTCGTAGATCGTCTCTTCCTGTGATTTGCTTAAATTTCTTAGCTCGTCTCAACACACTTGCTAAACACCATTTAATATCCATTAATTCCATCTCTTCAGCGTCAATTTGATCGTAATCATCTTTTGTCAGCATTGGATTCCCGATCCGATCTGCAACAAAACTACCATATGATTCCAAAACAGTTCCCAACAAAGACATATGACTCTTAGCAATTTCTGCTGAATAATCTTCATCATTCTCTAGATTCAGTACAATGTTGCACTGTGACTTCTTGCCATTCTTTGTTGTTGAAATGTTTGGATCAAAGGATGGATATGATGAAAAACTTGTGTTGCTGCTTGATCCTTTAGACGAACTTTCAGATGGACTCTTTGCATTGAATGCTGTTTGAACCTTCGGTGACAAATTGGTAGATTTATCACTGACACCACCTTTGTAATAAAGTCTGATGTCTTGTTCACCATTGAAATCTTTCATCATTAAGACCTTTCTCTGTTCCATCTCATGGGCTTCAATCTTTTCAATGAACTTGCTGAGTGTTAGATTGTTAAAACCTTTCTTGTATCTGAGCATCATGAGATATGTGCCCCAAGTCTCGTGTGGCAAAGCATCAGCTAGCTTTTCAATCAATTCTTCATTGTCTTTCTCAATACTCATTCTCTTCATGTTTGCTAGCAGATTGCAGTATCTTTCAATAATTTGCCTTGTGCTTTCATTCTTCAACCCACGAAACAGATCGAACTCTTTCTTCAAAAGTGATTTCTTGTTCTTAACCATCTCTTGACTTCCATGAAACTTCGATCTTAATGCTTTCCAAATTGAGTAGGAAGTTCCATTATGTTGTAATAACACCAAGATGTCTTTTTTCATAGCTTGTTGCAATAAACTCAGCATCATTTTTTCATCTTTGTATTTCTTTCTAACATCAGCACTTAGATCTTTAATTGGAACAACCTCGTCATCATCATTCGTCGGTTGAATGTATTTTGTCTCCACACATTCCCAAGCATCTAGATAATTTGCTTGTACCAAATTCTCAAACCGTCCTTCCCAACCCTTATACTCCTCGATGTTCATGAGCTTAGGTGGCTTTTGCATCGTGTCCGTCTCATTTTCCAACATTGTATTCTGTGCAAGACTAATCGGGGTTACTAGGGTAGCGAATGCGTTGTAAAAATCCTCATCCGTGTTTCGGATTTTCAAAGTTCACAAAAATAAAAACTTTCTTGTTTCAAAAAATACTTTCTCAAATGAGCTGTATCACCTTGTAAAAATACATGAAACAAACAAACAAACAATCAGTTTAAACGAAATAAAAATGTGAATGTGAGTGACGGTTGAATCGATCTAGAACTCGTGTCGAAGAATCGCGGACTTGTTTAATGTATTCCGAAAACTGAATGAATGGGCCGGATAATTTTTCACTTGGGCTTTCAACAATCCATAATCAACTTATATTGAACCTTCACGACATAACATGGGCTGCTCTTTAATCAATCTATAAATGGGCCGACAACAATTTCCAATACAAATAAAATTTAATTGGACCTCAAATTCCACTAACTCGACAGCCGTGAAGTTTACTTTAAACCTGATTGGGCCGTATATAAATGGATCTGTTTAACAACTGATTTGTCCAACAAACACCACTAAACCGACAACTGAACCATCATATGTTTGGACCATTAAAGCACATGGTTACTGACAAACACCTTTTGAAATCTATTGGGCCGAAAACTTATTTAATCTTGTGAATATATCAAGTGGCCGACAATAGTGATCACCACTCAAATCTCATTGAACCGATAGATCCACTAAACCGACAAAACGTGAAATGGCCATGACAATTTATGAGAATCACATTCAAACTGACACAAACATGTGATTTCTTTTCCCAACTACTGACAACCTCAAATTCAATGTACTTTCACATGATCTTGTTTAATGTTTTCACACAACTCGATACACTTTTCATGCAAAACAATTCAAGCGGAATGTCTTTCAAACTGACTTATGTGTTTTCAAGCGGAACGACGGTGTAAACTCAAGCGAGATGTCATTTTCAAGCGGACTCACGATGTAAATTCAAGCGATATGTGGTTTTCAAGCGGACTCAATACCCTTAATCTGCTTGAAATGTCAATGACGTCAGCAAATACGAACAAATTTCAAGCGAAAACATGATTTTAACCAGTTTTAAGTCGATTTTAACACTGAAACTTTCTAGGATTTGTTAAACATGATTACGCACAAGATGTGAAAGTTTGAGCCGATTTTAACCGTGAAAAAATTTTTAAATTTGAAAGAGAAGATGTAGAAATCAGAAAAAGTGACGAAAACAGGCTGTTTTGGTAAGATCTCTTCCTCCTGAGCTCTGATACCACATGTAGGATCGATTTGTAACCCAAATGAGTCGTTTAGAAGAAATCTTAGACTATACGAAAGGCGGAAACAGACGTATAGGCTTGAAATAGCTAGAATATCACTTTAAACATCTTGTGTATTGATTTAACAAAGATTACAGTCACAAGAAATACCGGCAGCACTTCGGTACAAGTTCCTATACTCTCCTCTAGTCCGCTTCAAATGAAAGGACATGACATCTATATATAGTTATGCTAGTTCGCTTGAAACCAAACATGACAATTCAAGCGAACTTAACTAAATAACTTCAAGCGAACCTACATGAATTGTTTCAAGCGAACTCAACATTTTGTCCATATGTGCATTCTAATTTATATGATGATGTCATGTTGTGATGTCATCATTGATGTCACATATGTGATGTCATCATTCTTGATGATGACTTCATGCTCGTTCAGATCCGCACCAAATCCAAGACTCGATATAAGACAAAGACGACATATGTATGCACCAACAAATATGAGACAGCGACGATGGGTTGAGTTGCTAAACGATTATGATTGTGAAATCAAGTATCACCCAGGAAAGGAGAATGTGGTAGCAGACGCCTTGAGTCGAAAAGAGAGGATCAAGCCCATAAGGGTTAGGGCTTTGGAGATGAATATACAGACAGACCTCTCGTTGCACATTCGTGCTGCGCCGAGAGAAGCTCTTAAGAAGGAGATTCTTGTGGATGAGTATCTCCGTGGAATGGAGAAGAAGTTGGTACCCAATGAGGAAGGAACATTGTGTTTTATGAAACGAATTTGGGTTCCCCTCTTTGGTGGTCTTAGAGACGTGATTTTTTATGAAGCGCATAAATCGAGGTACTCGATCCACCCAGGATCGGATAAGATGTACCAGGATTTGAAGGATTTTTACTGGTGGCCAAGATTGAAAGGTGATGTTGCAACTTATGTTGGAAAGTGCTTAACATGTGCCAAAGTAAAGGCCGAATATCAGAAGCCTTCAGGTCTTTTGCAGCAACCTGAGATACCCATGTGGAAATGGGAGCAGATTTCAATGGATTTTATAACGAAGTTACCAAAGACACCCTAAGGTCATGACGCGATTTAGGTAATCGTAGACCGTCTGACAAAATCTGTGCACTTTCTGCCGATCAGAGAAAAGGATAACACTGGTAAGCTAGCTGAGCTGTACCTGAGGGAGATAGTTGCATGTCATGGAGTGCCTATCTCAATTATATCTGATAGAGATGGAAGATTTGTGTCAAGGATTTGGCGATCTTTCCAGAAAGCGTTTGGTTCTCAACTAAATTTGAGCACTGCATTTCATCCATAGACGGATGGTCAAAGTGAGAGAACAATTCAGACGCTTGAAGACATGTTACGAGCTTGCGTAATGGACTTGGGTGGCAGTTGGGACACTCGCCTACCTTTGCTTGAGTTATCCTATAACAACAGCTACCATACAAGTATACAAGCTGCACCGTTTGAAGCTCTTTATGGACGAAAGTGTCGATCGCCATTATGCTGGGCAGATATAGGCGATAGATAGTTAGTTGGTCCCGAGTTGGTTCAAGAAACGACAGATAAGATCATGCAGATCCGAGAGCGCATTAAGGCGGCTCGTGATCGACAAAAGAGCTATGCGGACCAAAGAAGGAAACCTTTGGAGTTTGAAGTGGGAGATATGGTTCTATTGAAAGTCTCACATTGGAAAGGTGTGGCACGCTTCGGGAAGCGTGAGAAGTTAAACCCATGATATATTGGACCGTTCAAAATCCTGGAAAGGATCGGTTGTGTGGCTTACAAGTTGGATCTACCTGCGAAACTTATTGGTGTTCATGATACATTCCATGTATCTAACCTGAAGAAAAGTCCAACACAGGAAATGGTGGTTATTCCTACCGACGAAGTTCACATTGACGACACACTCCACTTTACTGAAGAACCCGTTGAGGTTACGGATTGGAAAGTTAACAAAACCAGAAGGAGTAGTGTTAAACTTGTTAAGGTTCGAAGGAACGCACGTCATGGCCCAGAGTTTACGTGGGAGCATGAGGATCACATGAAAGCTAAATACCCGCATTTATTCCCGAACACCCCTGCTGCTAGTAGTAAAGCTTAAAATTTCAGGACAAAATTTTCTTAACATGGGGAGAATGTGACACCTGTAAAAAATCCAGGTATTCGTACAATTAGTTAATCTTAATTAATGCTTAATGACTGTGCTGAAATTACAAGTAACTGCATTTTGATTAATGCCATACACAAACATGTGCATCATACATTGTTAAATGTCATACCAATATTGCATGAAAGCTATATTGCCTCAAATGATGCATTAAATACAGTTAGCACAGTTATCCGATAAATCAGAAATATGCTGACAAAGTTCAGTACATAGACAGACAGTGTTTTTGAGACCCAGTGTGGACCAGAAACTAAGCACTACACTAGTATAGAGTGTAGGGAAGTAAGAATCACAAAACTGCTTTTCTAGGTGATAGTTTAAGTGGCGGAAAGTGCCTAAAACTCACCCAAAGTGCTGAATTTAGCAAAATTCAGCATAAATCAGCGTTTTAACACATGAATATTATGCAAAAACATGATAAAATGGTCCTGAATGCTTTGCTATGTGTCGGGAATTAAAAGTGTCACAAAAAGGTATATAAAGAACACTAAACTGTATAGTTTAGCACTTTAACAAACCAGTATCTAACCGAACAACCAGACAATACCCGAAACATCAAAATTACACTAGAAGCATTGTTTTAATGTTTCCAAGGTAGTTATGTTCCCCGAACATCATAACACCTACTAAAAATATCTAATAGCTAAGACATGTAACTAATACTTGAAATTAAACTAGATTGTAACTAATTTAGTTTAACCTATGCTAGACCCCCCCCCCACCTAGTCTACGGCCATCATGGCCCCTACACAATTGGATTTTATTTCATTTGTTTATTAGATCTTGCCTCTAAATCTTAAGCATATTATCCAAGGGGTGAAGGACTTGAGATGGTTATAAGTAATACATAGAAGATCATTCTCTCATTCTCACACATACTAAAACACACACAAAAGCTCTCTTCTTCTCCTTCTTGTTCACGGCCGAGACCACAACCACACACCATCATCATCATTCATCCAATCTCATCCATTCTAAGGCCATACAAAGGTGTTAATGGGTGTATAAGGATGCTTGGTGTCTTTGGATCTTCAAGGACCTTTCTTACTTGCTTTTATCCACTCACTTTCTACACTTGATTCATCCGTAGCTTTGAGCTACAAGTAAGATCCTTAAACACTCTATTTTACATCCATTTTTAGTGGTTAAAGAAGTATCATAATCAAAACTTCAAGAACACTAAAGAACATAAGCATGAAACTTGAACATAAGCTTGATTTATAAAGTAATCTTTTGATGAAACTAAGTTGTTTTTGAGATGTATGCTTGTTGATCATTAAATGTTTGTAGAAATGATGTTGATCATCATAACATCTTGCTAGATCATGATTAGAAACATAGTATAGCAAGATGAGAAAGTAAGAAGGTTGTAGGATGAAAGATCATCCACACTAGAATCATGAACTTGGAAAGAATAAATTTCTTTTCTTGAAAAATCATGATCAAAGTAAGTTGTTAAACACATAGATCTAAGGATTTATAAATGGTATTTCAAAAGAACCAAGTTAAAAATATGAGTTTTGTTAAATCTTCGTACTTACATAACTAAACACTATTTTTGGTGGTTAAACAAGTGTAGAAACACTTGTGTAACAAGGAAATTTCATAAAGAAACATTTTTGTAAAACATGATTACAAGTTGTAAAAACCTAAATCTTTCAAGAATGATGTTTTTAAATAAACTGTCACACCCGCTCGTAGCGGAAGCGCGAGGTGTGATCTGATCGGTTCTCATTGCATAACAATATAAGTAAACATACTAAATGAATAAAAACAAGCTCCAATGCCATTGTCATAATTGTTTCAAAAGAATGCAACATAAGTTGAATGTATTGGTTACAAACCATCAAATGAAAATAAGTTGTCATCGTTTTATACATCAAAATGTAAGTCTTAAAATGTCAAGACTTTGACCACTATATCATCGCAAAGAGGCGGTATATAAGAGGCAAACCCTTCAATAGTTGGCATGGAGTATTGATACTTGTTTTCCTTGAACTGAAATCGTTGCATTGGTCCACTAATTCCCTGAAATACATGTAAGTTTGAAAACATCAACAAAAGTTGAGCGAGTTCATGCAGTTTAGTTGTATGAGATGTATCTGTAAAATGTGAGCTGTATAAAATGTATCTGTAAAATGTGAGTTGTATAAACTGTTTCCATAAAATGTGAGTTGTATAAACTGTATCCATAAAATGTGAGTTGTATAAGATGTATCTGTATGTATGATGTAGTATGTAAAGTGTCAATGAAATCGTTGATCATTAATGTTTAGCGAGGACATTAATATGTGTGACGAAAAAGGAAGCAATCCAACCCTAGACGATTTTTTGTCGACTCCTATCGACTGGGACACAAACGCACTCTTCCGTATGGGTCCATGACCAAGAGTGGGGCTCGCCAAAACCCGTTAGATCTAACCGCTTGTACCTAGGTCCAAACTGGATTAATGGTGCTTAGATGTATAACCCTAATTCGCACATGATCTAAGGTGTTTCATTCCCTAACTTTAGCATACGTTGAACATGTATTTTCCCCGATAGTTGTAAAGTTGTAAAACATTTAAATGAATAGGGGACATGACCTCACAGAATTGCGTCCGTGAATAGAAGTAATTATGATCTCGCGTGTGGTCTTCTTGAATAATGTTGCGACCTACAAATGTTCTTTATTTGTTAGACACTTCGGTCTTTATAAATGACTTGAGTATAAGTCTTGTGTCTTGAATATGTGTAAGACTCGTATGTCTTTACTGTTCGTTAACTGTGTCTTAGATGAATGAGTTGTTCAACTGTTATATATATATTTCACCAAATATATATATATATATGTCCTCTTGTATCTTGTGAGTTGTATAGTCGGATCTAGTCCGCTGAATTTCGTGTCTTATATGTATCAATTGTATAGTTGTGTTTCCAATAATGGTATCATTGGGCCAAGCCCATGTTTTCAAGTTATTGGGCTTAAATAGTGCTGGGCCTAAATAGTGTTGGGCCTCAAATAGTGTTGGGCCTCAATAGTGTTGGGCTTGAATAGTGTTGGGCTTGAATAGTGTTGGGCTTGAATGGTGTTGGGCTTCAATAGTGTTGGGCTTGAATAGTGTTGGGCTTGAATAGTGTTGGGCTTTGGCTCATATGTTTGGTGTTTGGGCTTAGCCCATGAATTTATGTTAAGCCCATTATGAAGATAAGTCCATTAAGAAAACTAAGCCCATTTGTAGAAAAATAGCCCACTAAGTAAAATAAGCCCATTTGTTATAGAAAAATAGTCCATTAAATAAAGTAGCCCATTTGTTATAATTTAGCCCATTTGTAAGTGTAAGCCTTTCATTTTTATAAAAACCTTTTTATAAAAATTTACTAAGTATACTTGTTAGTAAATAAAAACTTACTAGTTTTTATAAGTTTATAAACACCCGAAATTTGTTATCGATAGCATAGTTATATTTCGTGTCGAAAAATCGTCTAAACATCGTAGTAACTCCTCGGATTGGCGATTAACTTATGTATTCGTCCGTCGTTCATTTTGACCGTAAATGATGTCCGATCCTTCGGATTGTCCGTACTCGTTTTTATGGCGTAATTATATGAAGTCTTGTAGGACTTTTGTTATAAAGTGTTTTGAGTTTAAATGTGACATTAGATACAAGTTCCTACTTTGATATATATAACTAATACATCAAGTAATACATGTCACAAAAATTGTTAAAGTAAACAAATATATATTTTCTAAAAATATATATTTATCTTGTCTTTTATTTTATAAAAACCTTTCTATGAAACCTTTTTAATCTAGTCAAGATTTAACCAAAAATGTTGTTACTTTATAAAATAAAGTTTTTATGAAAAATGGCCATATAACCTTTGTATTTTTATCTTAACCATGTTTCATAAACATATCATTTTCTTCATCAAATCACCATCAATTTACTCAACATCTTAACTAAACATATGAGACTTTTATAACATGAAATTATCAAGATGATATCCAAATCATGTAGGGTTTTAAACATGATCATTACATATGCTAACTAGTTCAAAAACCAAGTTTAATCCTAGTTTTAACAACTTTTATAAAAATCTCTAGTTTTATGTTACTTTTTATAATCTTGTGAAAGTATTGTTTTTAAATAAAAACCTTTAATACTTTCACAAGAACAAAGGTTATGATCATTACTTTAAACCCTTATGTTAAAAACCCCTTTAACATAAACATGTAAAATTGTTAGATCATATTTTAAAACATCTTCTAACAATTTATTTGTATCATAATCATCATAACAAGATTAAATATGCATATAACAAGTCTTAGATCACAATATAAACAAACATAAATATATCATGATTTTTATCTTTGCTTCTTTGTATTTTTTTCATGTTTATTATGTATGATTACTTGGTTATTATTAGTTATAATAACAATCATAAACATAATATATGTATAAAAAAAATAGTTATAGAAGCTTACTTCTAGCACTAGGCTAGGGATGATCTTGGAGGATGATTAAGAAATAAAAAGATGAAGATCTTGATGGTAGAATACTCTTGTATGGATGAAAACCCTTTCTTTTACTTACAAAAGCTTTAGATCACCTTATGTTACTTGGAAACCCATGTTAATCATCTAATAAAAGACTAAAATTGAAGTGGGTTTTTAGTGTTCTTGGTAAGATGGATGAAGATGATGAGAGCTTTTAGTAAAAGTAATAAAAGATGTAAAATGAGTGTAAGGTGCTAGTATTGCTTAATGGTTAAGTGTTGAAACAATTCATCCATCTAATCCACTTGCAAAGTAATTAAAATATCTAGATATTTACCAACTTAAACAAGGGGTGTGGGACCCCTGGTTCACGGTTATACATGAGGGGGGGGGGGGTCTTATGTGCTAAAATGTGTTAGTGAAATTTATGGTTTCTAAATGAAATAAAAAGATTAAGTCTTTAGGTGTTTAAGTTTTGCAATTTTTCGAGATGTTTCAAAACTTGAAATGATCATAAACTAGATTTACAAGACCAAAAATAATGATCACTAGTTCGCTACATGTACCAAAATATAGTTCGGCTAGATGTTTAGCGCTCGTTTCGCAAGAAGATAGTCGAAAGGTTAACATATATAAGTTATAGGGAATTATTCGGTTATGTATAAATATGGTATTCGCAATGTATTTTCATATAAACTTTGTGTTTATACAACACTTTTTGCATCTTGTAATAAAATACAAATGCTGAATTTTTGCGGAAAATTAATGAAATGGTCACTTTTAGTGCTTTTCGGACAGTTTTTAGTGCTACCGGGCATTGGTAAAATATTAACCAAACTCTTGTATTCCCGTATAGGGTTTAATATATAATTGATGTTGGACTATCGTCCGAGTCCTAAAGATGTAATTTAAATGATTTCTGATATCCTGAGTTTTCGTCAGCACGCTAGTTTACTAGATACTACTCTAGTTGTTTCGATGCATTGTTTACATTGTCTCAAAGGTAACCAATAAAAATCAATAATGTGCATCATAAATGAATATTCCTTGAGTGTTCTAAGATGTATATCATGTAATCATGCAGTTCGAATATTCAAAACACATATTTGTATAATGTAATTCATTGCTTTAAATGTACGTAAATTACCAGAAAGTGGCAGTTGTCACATTCTCCCCCTGTTATTGAGAATTTCGTCCCGAAATTCAAGCTGAGTCATCCTATACAGGAGACTACTCGAACAGGTGAGAGTATTTGGCTTTGATTTAATGTTCACGTTCCCAAGTATACTCGGATCCGTGTCTAGAGTTCCAACGTACATTTTAATAATTTGATACGACTCCTCCATGATTTCTAGACTTTACAGTCCATGACTTTAACAGGTTCTTTAGTGAATTGGAGTTTGTCGTCAATGTGAATTTCATCCGAAAGAATGATAACGGTTGCTTGTGTTGGACTCTTTTTAAGATTCGACACATGAAACGAGTCGTGCACACTGCTAAGTTCATCTGGTAACTTCAACTCGTATGCAACAGTGCCAATCTTTTCTATGATTTCAAATGGTCCAATGTAACGTCGGTTAAGCTTTCCACGTTTACCAAACCTTGATACGCCCTTCCAAGGCGAGACTTTCAACAAGACTTTGTCTCCAACCTCGAAAGATAATGGTTTTCGTCTTTTATTTGCGTAGCTCTTTTGTCGATCGCGAGCCGTCTTGATATGGTCTCGGGTCTGAAAAATTTTATCCGTAGTCTCTTGGACTAGTTTCGGACCAATTAATTAACTATCGCCTGTTTCCGCCCAACATAGCGGAGATCGACACTTTCGACCATAATGAGCTTCAAACGGTGCAGCTTGTAAACTAGTATGGTAGCTGTTATTGTAGGAAAACTCAACTAAAGGTGGATGAGTATCCCAAGTGCCGCCTAAATCCATAACACATGTGCGAAGAATATCTTCGAGTGTTTGGATTGTCCGTTCGCTCTGGCCGTCCGTTTGTGGATGAAAGGTCGTACTTAAATTCAAATGAGATCCAAAGGCCTGTTGAAATGATTTCCAAATTCTTGAAACAAAATGACCGTCTTGGTTCGAAATGATTGAAATAGGCACTCCATGACGAGCCACTATTTCTTTGAGATAGAGTTCTGCTAGTTTCTCAGTACTATCCTTCTCCAGGATCGGTAAGAAGTGTGCGGACTTTGTTAGTCTATCGATGATTACCCAATCATGTCATGGCCGTATGAGGTCCTAGGTAACTTCATAATGAAGTCCATCGATATTTGTTCCCATTTCCAAACGGGAATCTCGGGTTGTTGTAACAAGTCCGAGGGATTTTGCTACTCGACTTTGACTTTCGCGCAAGTCAAGCATTCTCCGACATAAGTCGCGATATTACTTTTGAGGTTAGGCCACCAATAGTATTCTTTCAATACTTAGGCCTATGTGCTTCCTCAAAATATCATCTCGAAGGCCGCCAAAGAATGGAACCCAATTTCGACCCATAAGGTATAAAGTTCCATCTTCTTTCGGCACTAATTGTTCCTTCATGCCTCGAAGTGTTTCTGCTTGAATATGCTCTTCCTTGAGTGCTTGTGAATCATCTTCTCTAATGCTTGAACTCTCAGTGTTCTTACTCGCTCCTTGCGGCTCAAGGCATCTGCTACAACGTTTGCCTTGCCCGGATGGTACTTTATTTCACAATCACAGTCGCTCAACAATTCAATAAACATCGTTGACGTATATTTAATTCTTTTTTTTTTGTTGAATATGTGTTGAAGACTTTTATGATCCGTGAAAATAATGCATTGAGTACCATATTAATAATGTCGCCATAACTTTTTTTTAAGCGAATACCACCACGCCTAACTCAAGGTCGAGAGTGGTATAGTTCTTCTCGTGAACTTTTTTTCACGTTGCACGAGTACGCAACCCAATCCTTGATGCGAAGCATCATAGTCTACAACAGAGTCATCGGTATCATCGGATAATGATAAGATTGTAAAATGTTATGCACCAATCTTAAGAATAAGTTGTAAGGCTATATCTTGTTTTTTTTTTTTGATTTGGGGCGAATTTATTGTCTTTAACAACTCTAAAATGGTTCTCAAATGTTGCTCATGTTCATCAGTCGATCTAGAGTATCTCAAAATGTCGTCAATAAACACTATGACGAATTTGTCGAGGTACGGCTTGCACACACGATTCATTAAATCCATGAAGACCGCTGGTGCATTTGTTAAACCAAAAGGCATAACGAGAAACTCGTAATGACCGTAACGAGTCTTAAAAGCCGTTTTCGGTATGCTTTCCTCTTGAATTCGTAAATGATGATACTCCGATCGTAAGTCTATCTTAGAGTAGAAGCTAGAACCTTTCATAAACCATTTGAGTTAGTTGGAAATTTATTTGTAACATGGTTTAGAAATATGAATTTTCATTCATCGAAATGTTGTGCACTTTTGCAAAACTTGCATGTCTTTCCACTCCCAAAACCTTTATAAAGATGTATAGTGGTAAAGAGTGGGGGTTATGAACTCATAACATCCATATTCGGTCAACTACAAGGTTCAGAAGGTGCTAATCGACATGGAGATTTGGCTATGGGTGCGGTTCCCGGTACCAAGTCGTTATGAAACTCGACTTGTCGATATGGTTATAGTCCCGGCAAGTCTTCCAGAAAGACTTCAGGAAACCATTTTGCCAACGTAATACCTGTCAGCTTCGGCCCAACGGCCTTCTTGTCGACAATATGTGCCAGAAAGGTAACACAACCTTTCCATAAGTACTTCTGTGCCTTCATTTCTCTCATGGCGAGAGTTATTGTTTGAGTGATCGAGGTAGGGAGGGATGATGCTGTCATGCTTCGGATCTCCGAGGCTAAACCCGAAATGTAACACTTAGTGTGTTTGAATTCGGGTGTTACCCAGTATGGAACAACCCTTGAGAGACCGTAAAAGCATCAGGTGTAACCATCAACATTGGCTCCAGTTATGATCGAGTTCTTTTATAAAATCATATGAAAATAGATTTGAAAATCAGATGATATAAAAGAATGATGTATGGTTAAATAAATAACCAATAGAAATGTAGTGTATAAATATATCATGTCTTGAAATAGAATATTATGTCTTGTGTAAAGGATGTCGTGTCTTGTGCAAAAATGTCATGTCTTGCCTTTGTCGAAGAGATTTGAATAACACCACGATATGCAATATAATATAAGCACTTATATATAGGAAGTACCAGCGGCGTATCCACCATGCTTTTATCATATTACACACGTCTCATCACTTACAAATAACCACCAAAAATGTCTTGTGTATAGCAACGTCAAATGACATGTATAACAATGTCTTACGTAACTACGTTATGTATAAAACATGTCTTGTGTAAAAGCAATGGTTTTCAACACATAACTTTTAACTTAAACAATTGATTCTTTTGGCGCCATGATCTTTTTAATACACACTATTAAAAGAATCTAGACATGTATTTGGATAAATAAAGTCTATCATGTGCCCAAGAATGAAGAATGCAATCAATCGGTCATGGAAACCTCAAGACCATATTGTTCATACATGTTTGAATAAATGATAATGTGGATAACCAAAACCAAAAGGTGTAATGCCTCTTGCGTGTATTGGTCATATGTCTAAATGGAAAAAGAAAAATAATTCGTTGAGGAGGGGAAACCAACCAGTGGTCTTCGTCCATATAATATGTATTCCCTACTCTATGGACCTCGATCATTCTAAGTAGAGAAAATACTTTGTCTTACTTGTCCATGTGACAATTATGGTAATAGTGCTTGAGTTTCACGAGCTCTAGTAAGATTATTAGAATCTCCAAAAATGTAGAATAGAATGTAATGAGGGAGTTGCAGCATGGCTCATGCCATACCATCCCTTGGAAAAAAAACAAATGTCAAACGACGGAATTTATTGTATCACTTCCAATAAATATGATAAGGTGGAATATGATAAAGTATGGTAAGGTAAAGTAGGGTAAAGTGTCATAGACACCATGGAACCAACCCATGTTCAAGAATTTCGAGAATGTTGAGGAAGATCCTCCATGAGTAGCAAACAAGTTTTGTTTGTTTAAATGACTAGTCTCAACTGAATCGTGATATAGATCGAATGTTAGGTGTGAACAAATATGTGTCGTCTTCCTGTATTGTATTGTATTGTATTGTATTGTATTGTATTGTATTGTATTGTATTGTATTGTATTGTATTGTATTGTATTGTATTGTATTGTATTGTATTGTATTGTATTGTATTGTATTGTATTGTATTGTATTGTATTGTATTGTATTGTATTGTATTGTATTGTATTGTATTGTATTGTATTGTATTGTATTGTATTGTATTGTATTGTATTGTATTGTATTGTATTGTATTGTATTGTATTGTATTGTATTGTATTGTATTGTATTGTATTGTATTGTATTGTATTGTATTGTATTGTATTGTATTGTATTGTATTGTATTGTATTGTATTGTATTGTATTGTATTGTATTGTATTGTATTGTATTGTAGGGTGTTATACTAACCACCCCCAGTTCGTGTTCTACTAGATAGGAAGAATTGAATCTCAAGTAATAACTTAAGAATTTTGAATGAATAGTGATCATTAGCTTGACCCGCAGAGTCCACCAGAATTTCCATGCACTACAAGTTGTTATTACGTGGGCCCCCGTAATAATAGATTGTCTTGCATGGTCACCCTAGCATTCTCTCGTTCAGAGCAGGCGATCAGTCAGAGAGAGGACACTATTGTTTATATACCTTCAACATAGAAGGAAACTTCGTGATAGTTCACGTGTCAATGTCCGTTGTAGTTACTCGCAGGACGGTACGACGTTAGATGAAATAGAAATGGAAAGAATCTGTAACAATAACAATTGAAGGGGCACCTTCAAGATGAGTACTTCATCTTCCTTGTAGGGACAAGATTATATCCACCTTGGTTAGTATGAGTCACATGGATCTCGTCCCACTAATGGAGTTGTTGTCTAAGGTTACCACCTTCGCCTCGTCGTCATTATCATGGTCAGGCATCTCAGCATTCGCGAGAAAGCAACCATATTTTACGGAATTAAGTTTAAGATTTCACTTAGGAATCATGTTCGCCATAAGCTCCGCAATAGACATGAGGTCGATATTTTCATCGTGTGAGTAAATAATAATAATAGAGTTTGAAGTCGAAGGTATTTTGTTCTTGGCAAAATATTTCATGCAACATATATATGAACCACCTATATATATAATCATGTAAAATCCTATCAATCAAGGATTTCTATCTTGTATAAGCTGAACTTGTAAACTGTTTATAATGCATAAACTGATAATGTAATGTATTGTAGGCACATAGTCTATTAATGTATTGCGTCTGTTTCTCATAGACTTCACCCATGGAAATGTCCTCGCTTGATTTTTGTGAAATGAATTTTTGCTGTAGTGGACCTTGAAAAATGTTTATGCAATGAAAACCTTTTGACTTGTCCAATTTTATTTATAATATGTTCAACATGAACAAGAGGTTTTCGTGAGAGATCCCTAGTGATTGTAGACTTAGACTCGAGAAAGAATCCTAGTTCACTACAATCGATGCTCTGATACCAATCTGTCACACCCGCTCGTAGCGGAAGCGCGAGGTGTGATCTGATCGGTTCTCATTGCATAACAATATAAGTAAACATACTAAATGAATAAAAACAAGCTCCAATGCCATTGTCATAATTGTTTCAAAAGAATGCAACATAAGTTGAATGTATTGGTTACAAACCATCAAATGAAAATAAGTTGTCATCGTTTTATACATCAAAATATAAGTCTTAAAATGTCAAGACTTTGACCACTATATCACCGCAAAGAGGCGGTATATAACAGGCAAACCCTTCAATAGTTGGCATGGAGTATTGATACTTGTTTTCCTTGAACTGAAATCGTTGCATTGGTCCACTAATTCCCTGAAATACATGTAAGTTTGAAAACATCAACAAAAGTTGAGCGAGTTCATGCAGTTTAGTTGTATGAGATGTATCTGTAAAATGTGAGCTGTATAAAATGTATCTGTAAAATGTGAGTTGTATAAACTGTATCCATAAAATGTGAGTTGTATAAACTGTATCCATAAAATGTGAGTTGTATAAGATGTATCTGTATGTATGATGTAGTATGTAAAGTGTCAATGAAATCGTTGATCATTAATGTTTCGCGAGGACATTAATAGATGTGACGAAAAAGGAAGCAATCCAACCCTAGACAATTTTATGTCGATTCCTATCGACTGGGACACAAACGCACTCTTCCGTATGGGTCCATGACCAAGAGTGGGGCTCGCCAAAACCCGTTAGATCTAACCACTTATACCTAGGTCCAAACTGGATTAATGGTGCTTAGATGTATAACCCTAATTCGCACATGATCTAAGGTGTTTCATTCCCTAACTTTAACATACGTTGAACATGTATTTTCCCCGATAGTTGTAAAGTTGTAAAACATTTAAATGAATAGGGGACATGAACTCACAGAATTGCGTCCGTGAATAGAAGTAATTATGATCTCGCGTGTGGTCTTCTTGAACAATGTTGCGACCTACAAATGTTCTTTATTTGTTAGACACTTCGGTCTTTATAAATGACTTGAGTATAAGTCTTGTGTCTTGAATATGTGTAAGACTCGTATGTCTTTACTGTTCGTTAACTGTGTCTTAGATGAATGAGTTGTTCAACTGTTATATATATATATTTCACCAAATATATATATATATATACTAGTCACTTACCCGCGCGATGCGGCGGGAGTGGCGATTTACAATAGGATACTCGTTTACCGTTAGTTTATCCGTCGTCTCGTGATATATCGTATAGTACTTAAGTTAGTTTTCTTATTCGTGATCTTCTACAAGAATAGTACAAAACAAGGAAGTAGATGTAATTAAAAACAAGAAGAGTTCAAAACAGTCAAGTAGCTAGACAAAACAATAAAAACAAAATGCGGGGAGTCTCTTGTATCTCTTCCTGTTTTACCAATACATCCGTTCGCTTATGACTTTCTTGTATCTTCTCCTCTCCTGTACCAGATTTCGACACATAACAAAATGTTACACGCTTACAGGTGCTTTAAAATAGTAATTAAAAAGTAATTTCAGGAAGCAAATAAGGCACATAATCTACTAACTTACCTTCGTTTTGATACGGATGCGATTAATTAATCACGCAACACTTCCTGGTAGACAACATTTGATGTGTAAACTCCGCGTTGTTTGAATTCTTTGGCGAGATGTACCAACACCTTCGTACTTTGTCTTGAAATCCCTCTTGATAACGCGACATAAAGTTGTCCATGTGAAAATACAGAATCCGGTAGATAAATACCAACGTTCGGAATTGTTTGACCTTGAGCTTTATTAATCGTCATGGAAAAGCTAAGTCGTATGTATGATTCAAGCAAACACACAACAATCCGTTCAAATGTGAAAGTATTGAGACATCATTATTTTGGTGATGGAATGGAAATGTAACTGTTGAGCTTGGACCATAGTCATTGTTATTAGAGATGATTGGACGAACAGAACACGTTAGGTCGTCAATTAGTAGAACTCTCTGGTTAGATGAAACTACTGAGCGAGAACAATGTATCTTTACGAAATCTTGTGTTGACAATAACGCATACCATTGCTTACATACACTCTTAGAACGACCTACATCCTTTGCTGGCAGCCTCGTTAATATCTCAAACACGATTGTATGAGTAGGAAGGTCAGCCATGGTTATACCTTCGTTTAATACAGATAATGATTATTTAGTTGTCCAATCTAAGAAGATTATACCTTGGTGATAGATTATAAATACTTCTACAATTACATCAATATGAGGGAAACAAAAAGCAAAACACGAAACACCAAGAGAGACTTTAATATTCAACAACTAAACAAATAACAACACCAAATGTTTCTAACTTAAACACAAATTGGATAACGATCCATAATTTACATATCCCGTGCCTCGACCATATCCGGTTCGTACGTAATCGTACTCAACTCCGTAGACTTCAAAATATTAACTGAAATCACAAATAAAATATAACTTTTATTAAACTACATGAGCCATTAGATCTAACTAATTATTAGAATGTTCATGTGTAAAGCATAACATACTCTCTGGTAGATGAACCAACTTGAGACGTGATACATATATGATGGACCTTTGTTGCACGGCTCGAATGGAACGTATAACATCGGAAGGCTTCAGGGCAGACAAAAACAATTGTATTGTGTGACCACTGTATATTACGATTTTGGGTTAAAGTTCTTCTAATAATAATATTTTCTTACATATAACGTAAATATTATGTTTGTAATATGTTAATAATAAATAATAACGTACGTCTTATCTTGAAGAGAAAGTTCAAAACAACATCGATCACGTTTGCCTTCTATTATTCTCCCAACCACATCTAAAACCAAATCAGTTAAATCGTATAGACCATATATAAAGTTTTATATATTTAATAAAAATTATAGATAGAGAATTAATATGTACCAACAATATCCATTTGAGGTCTCCTGTCATGCTTCAATTCTATAATGGAAGGGACCAATGGATATAAAGAAGCACCCCTTGGAATCGTAAGCATAAGTGAAGAAAGCTTTGTATATTCGTTGATGACAATTTTCTTCTCGGACCAAACTAACACGTAATTCTGGTACTTTGGGCACTCAAGATAGTTGAGATTCTCAATTTGGAAATGATTCAACGAAAAAAAACCACCCATCAATGACGCGTCATTATATTTGTGTATCAAATTTTGTGGGACGAACGCAACAATTTTTTGTCTCTAAAATGAAAAGAAATTTAGTGGTGGAAAAACGCTTATATAACACAAAGTAAATTAAAATAATGTTCTTACGTGTTGATCAAGAAATATAACCACTAATCTCTTTCCATCGACGTCATGCCAAATAAACTCCACCTTAACAAAGATTATATTATACCATGCTCTATCATTTGTCAATGATGAAAATTCTTCAACGGAAAAATGATCAGACATATCCTATTAAGTGTTCAATATTAGTTAACTAAAAAAATAAAAACTCCAGAAATAAAATTTAAACTAAAACATGATTAAAATTAAACAGCAACAAATTTAAATTTAAACTAATACATAATTAAAAGTTACATAATTAAGATTCAAACTAATTCGAGAAAAAAAAAACTACAGTCATCATAAAAGTTGTTCTAAGGTTCCCAAACCATTTTTTCATCCAATGGTGGTTCGTAAACCGCCCCAGGGTCAGTTTCGTACCCTTCAGCCCAGGTCGGTAGTTCTTGTGTTTGACTGTAGTTTTCCACATAAGGGGGGTTTGAAGGTGGAGGATGCATAGGAAGTATAGGAGTGTTTGGCACCGGACGATGGCACCCCTCAATTTGTAGTCCACCAAATTGTAGTTGAGCGAAGGTATAGTCATACGCCCAATTCAACTCTTCATCCGTCCAACCAAATGGATCATCATATTCAGGGTTTGCCAATGGAGGTGGGGTTGAAACCGAAGGTGGGGTTAAAACCGGAGGTGGGGTTGACACCGGAGGTGGGTTTGAAGTTAGAGGGTTTGAATCAGGAAGGTTTAAATGGTTTGTTGATCCTAGTGATTCAATGGGAATTGGATAACCACCGCCCATACCTCTCAATTGATATGTGTTTGGAGTGATTTGTAAACTGAAAAATACAAAAAGAGAAATAGATAATACTTGAATTTAGAGTATCCAATTTATTTGACTACTTACTTTTTAGACTTATATGGTTAGAAACTAATGTTGTTAACGGAAGATTATGTTGTACCACTGGTCATGGTTAATTTGTATTACGAAATATCCCTATTTTTTTCTCTTTATTGAAATATTCTATGCAAGTTTCATCTCATGTATATAATCAAAACGGCGTTTTATTTTTACCACGTGTTTTAAACGTTAAAAGAAAACATATAAAATAAGAAATCCACATACATGAACACATACACATAATTACTATAACAATCAGCTTTGTGAATACAGTATTGTTTTAAATACAGTATTGTTTTGAATACAGTATTGTTTTGAACACAGTATTGTTTTGAATACAGTATTGTTTTGAATACAGCTTTGTGAATACAGTATTGTTTTGTGAATACGGCGTTTTATTTTGTTTTGAATACAGTATTGTTTTAAAAAAAATTCCTGTAATGATGAAGGAAAAGATCAAAATATAACAGAACAAAGTAAATGAATGAAAAGATCATAATTATCACAAAACCATGACACATATCAGTCCCAAAAATGAAGGAAAAGATCAAAATATAACAGAACAAAGTAAAATCAAAACTACAAAAACAATTTACTATAATTTACACATACACATAATTACTATAACAATCAGCTTTGTGAATACAGTATTGTTTTGAATACAGTATTATTTTGTGAATACGGCGTTTTATTTTGTTTTGAATACAGTACTGTTTTAAAAAAAATTCCTGTAATGATGAAGGAAAAGATCAAAATATAACAGAACAAAGTAAATGAACCTAAATATCATAATTATCACAAAACCATGACACATATCAGTCCCAAAAATGAAGGAAAAGATCAAAATATAACAGAACAAAGTAAAATCAAAACTACAAAAACAATTTATCCGTTCACTATCCCGAAAAATGAAAAAATATATCAAAACATCCCACAGAACAAAGTAAAATAAAAAGTACATAACAATTTATCTTTTCACTATTCCATATCTAAAATTGACCTAACTATCATAATTTTCATTGAACTACAACACTTATCATCCCCAAAAATGACCTAAATATCATAATTATCACAAAACCATGACACATATCAGTCCCAAAAATGAAGGAAAAGATCAAAATATAACAGAACAAAGTAAAATCAAAACTACAAAAACAATTTATCCTTTCACTATCCCGAAAAATGAAAAAATATATCAAAACATCCCACAGAACAAAGTAAAATAAAAAGTACATACCAATTTATCTTTTCACTATTCCATATCTAAAATTGACCTAACTATCATAATTTTCATTGAACTACAACACTTATCATCCCCAAAAATGACCTAAATATCATAATTATCACAAAACCATGACACATATCAGTCCCAAAAATGAAGGAAAAGATCAAAATATAACAGAACAAAGTAAAATCAAAACTACAAAAACAATTTATCCTTTCACTATCCCGAAAAATGAAAAAATATATCAAAACATCCCACAGAACAAACTAAAATAAAAAGTACATAACAATTTATCTTTTCACTATTCCATATCTAAAATTGACCTAACTATCATAATTTTCATTGAACTACAACACTTATCATCCCCAAAAATGACCTAAATATCATAATTATCACAAAACCATGACACATATCAGTCCCAAAAATGAAGGAAAAGATCAAAATATAACAGAACAAAGTAAAATCAAAACTACAAAAACAATGTATCCTTTCACTATCCCGAAAAATGAAAAAATATATCAAAACATCCCACAGAACAAACTAAAATAAAAAGTACATAACAATCTATCTTTTCACTATTCCATATCTAAAATTGACCTAACTATCATAATTTTCATTGAACTACAACACTTATCATCCCCAAAAATGACCTAAATATCATAATTATCACAAAACCATGACACATATCAGTCCCAAAAATGAAGGAAAAGATCAAAATATAACAGAACAAAGTAAAATCAAAACTACAAAAACAATTTATCCTTTCACTATGTCATATTTGAAAGAACTTACAACAATGCAAGAGGGAGATGTGAAAAGCCGACAAAAATTTTAAAACCTTGATGTGAGAGCCGAGAAACAACGCAAGATCCGAATGCAAAGAGTTGATATATTCTGAAATCGAAGTAAATAGAAGTTGTTAAGTTGATGTTTTGAAAGTAGGATTATTCAACTGAGATAAACTTACAATTTCAGTTGAGTGTAGTTGAGAGTTTGTAAAGTGTGAGTAGAGTGTAGATATCTCTGGATTATTTATAGAGACTGAAGGAAGCAGTGCTGTCTTTCAAACAGTGTATGGAAGAGTGTTGATATATTATAGAGACTGCAGCAAGCAAGCTGTCTTTCACACAAAAGTAAAGTGTTGCTTTTTCCTGTAGATTGTACTTCCCTGCTTTTGGCATCCCTTTTTGTCAGATGTGTGAGCATTGAGAGAGAAAGCATATGGTGATCCGTGTGAAGTCAAATGGACGGTCCCGATCTTAATCCCTTTTTGTCTGTAGCATAAGTCAAATGGGTTAAGATCAGTTAAAAAACAAAAAGCATAAAAATAACAAAACACATCAAAAAACAGAGAATATAGTCAAGTTTATATTCTCTCAGTAGCATAGCATGTTAAAAATTAATATTCAAGGCTTAGAAATTACCAAAAAAGAGCGAAAAACCGACTGAATTCGAATCTCAGCCCATTCTTGACACTAATGCTCCGTTAGTTCTCGCAAAGTCAACCATCATAAAAAGAAATCAAGTATTAGTAAAGATTTGATATTAGTTATAACCAGTACACTATTAACTTAAAATAAATTTAATATAAATCACATTTTGTGAAGTTGCAAATATAAAAAGCTTTATTATAAACAAAAAAGAAAAGAAAATTGATGAATGATGATAAACTTTACTTTACCTCTGCTTGAGTGAGCATGAGACCACTAAGTGAGGGAACATTCTGCATATGAAGCCCCCATCGATTCGAATGAAGCAGCGTTCAGCGTCGCCAAAGCCAATTCCGAGACTCTCCAAGCAGATACACTTTCTCCGGCAGCCAGAAGATCGGAGTGAGCTTGTTCTGTAATAATAGTGATCGTGACAGTCGTTAACCAAAGGTATAACTAATTAAATTCAGATCCTAAAAAAAGGTTTCCTTGCGAGTTGCGAGTGACATACCTGAGTCGATTCATCACAAAACACATGCGAAAATCCTTCGTAAACCTCAGATTTCGTCCTTCGAACATCCGTCAACCGCTTCACCTGAAAAGTAAGAATCGCAAAAGAACATGGTAAGATATATAACACTCATTGCAACTTATCAGAACATCAAACGGATCCCTTGTTCAAATCTGTGGATCCCTTGCCAGATAAAGCTTGTGATACATCTCATGAAACCCTAGATCTGCTCATCGAGCATCCCACAGAACAAACTAAAATCAAAAATACATAACAATCTATCTTTTCACAATTCCATATCTAAATGACCTAAATATCATAATTATCACACAACCATGACACATATCAGTCCCAAAAATGAAGGAAAAGATCAAAATATAACAGAACAAAGTAAAATCAAAACTACAAAAACAATTTATCCTTTCACTATGTCATATCTGAAATTAATCTAACTATCATCACCAAAAATACAAATTCAAATATCACAAAACTTTCAACCTAATTTGAAATAACCGCATCTACTAACAAATCTACATCAAGATTAAAGATAAGAATCACAAAAGAACATGGTAAGATATATAACACTCATTGCAACTTATCAGAACATCAAACGGATCCCTTGTTCAAATCTGTGGATCCCTTGCCAGATAAAGCTTGTGATACATCTCATGAAACCCTAGATCTGCTCATCGAGCATCCCACAGAACAAACTAAAATCAAAAATACATAACAATCTATCTTTTCACAATTCCATATCTAAATGACCTAAATATCATAATTATCACACAACCATGACACTTATCAGTCCCAAAAAATGAAGGAAAAGATCAAAATATAACAGAACAAAGTAAAATCAAAACTACAAAAACAATTTATCCTTTCACTATGTCATATCTGAAATTAATCTAACTATCATCACCAAAAATACAAATTCAAATATCACAAAACTTTCAACCTAATTTGAAATAACCGCATCTACTAACAAATCTACATCAAGATTAAAGATAAGAATCACAAAAGAACATGGTAAGATATATAACACTCATTGCAACTTATCAGAACATCAAACGGATCCCTTGTTCAAATCTGTGGATCCCTTGCCAGATAAAGCTTGTGATACATCTCATGAAACCCTAGATCTGCTCATCGAGCATCCCACAGAACAAACTAAAATCAAAAATACATAACAATCTATCTTTTCACTATTCCATATCTAAATGACCTAAATATCATAATTATCACACAACCATGACACTTATCAGTCCTAAAAATGAAGGAAAAGATCAAAATATAACAGAACAAAGTAAAATCAAAACTACAAAAACAATTTATCCTTTCACTATGTCATATCTGAAATTAATCTAACTATCATCACCAAAAATACAAATTCAAATATCACAAAACTTTCAACCTAATTTGAAATAACCGCATCTACTAACAAATCTACATCAAGATTAAAGATAAATCAACATTTAGAACCTAACCTGAGTCGATTCATCACAAAACACATGCGAAACTCCTTCGTAAACCTCAGATTTCGTCCTTCGAACATCCGTCAACCGCTTCACCTGAAAAGTAAGAATCACAAAAGAACATGGTAAGATATCTACTAACAAATCTACATCAAGATTAAAGATAAATCAACATTTAGAACCTAACCTGAGTCGATTCATCACAAAACACATGAGAAAATCCTTCGTAAACCTCAGATTTCGTCCTTCGAACATCCGTCAACCGCTTCACCTGAAAAGTAAGAATCACAAAAGAACATGGTAAGATATCTACTAACAAATCTACATCAAGATTAAAGATAAAGCAACTTATCAGAACATCAAACGGATCCCTTGTTCAAATATGTGGATCCCTTGCCAGATAAAACGGATCCCTTGTTCAAATCTGTGGATCCCTTGCCAGAACATCTCATGAAACCCTTGATCTGCTCATCAAACGGATCTGGTGATAGATTCAAACGGATCTGGTGATAGATCTCATGAAACCCTAGATCGCCGAGAAGAGAGAGAAGAGAGAGAAGAGAGAGAAGAGAGACAGAAGATCTGATGTTGTTTTGTGAGATGTGTGAGCATTGAGAGAGAAAGCATATGGTGATCCGTGTGAAGTCAAATGGACGGTCCCGATCTTGATCCGTGTGAGAAAGTTAAACAATTGGACGGCAGATGTATAACCTTGTAAAGGGTAAATGGTTTTGTGTTTTCTTGTGCCTTAACAGTTGTACATTGTGCATTAAGTGTTTTTTCAACACCTTGTTCAATTACCATCTTGTCCTTCACATATCCTTATTAAAGTAGTATAGATATGTCCTCTTGTATCTTGTGAGTTGTATAGTCGGATCTAGTCCGCTGAATTTCGTGTCTTATATGTATCAATTGTATAGTTGTGTTTCCAATAATGGTATCATTGGGCCAAGCCCATGTTTTCAAGTTATTGGGCTTAAATAGTGCTGGGCCTAAATAGTGTTGGGCCTCAAATAGTGTTGGGCCTCAAATAGTGTTGGGCCTCAAATAGTGCTGGGCCTAAATAGTGTTGGGCCTCAAATAGTGTTGGGCCTCAAATAGTGTTGGGCCTGAATAGTGTTGGGCTTGAATAGTGTTGGGCTTGAATAGTGTTGGGCTTGAATAGTGTTGGGCTTTGGCCCATATGTTTGGTGTTTGGGCTTAGCCCATGAATTTATGTTAAGCCCATTATGAAGATAAGTCCATTAAGAAAACTAAGCCCATTTGTAGAAAAATAGCCCACTAAGTAAAATAAGCCCATTTGTTATAGAAAAATAGTCCATTAAATAAAGTAGCCCATTTGTTATAATTTAGCCCACTTGTAAGTGTAAGCCTTTCATTTTTATAAAAACCTTTTTATAAAAATTTACTAAGTATACTTGTTAGTAAATAAAAACTTACTAGTTTTTATAAGTTTATAAACACCCGAAATTTGTTATCGATAGCATATTTATATTTCGTGTCGAAAAATCGTCTAAACATCGTAGTAACTCCTCGGATTGGCGATTAACTTATGTATTCGTCCGTCGTTCGTTTTGACCGTAAATGATGTCCGATCCTTTGGATTGTCCGTACTCGTTTTTAAGGCGTAATTATATGAAGTCTTGTAGGACTTTTGTTATAAAGTGTTTTGAGTTTAAATGTGACATTAGATACAAGTTCCTACTTTGATATATATAACTAATACATCAAGTAATACATGTCACAAAAATTGTTAAAGTAAACAAATATATATTTTCTAAAAATATATATTTATCTTGTCTTTTATTTTATAAAAACCTTTCTATGAAACCTTTTTAATCTAGTCAAGATTTAACCAAAAATGTTGTTACTTTATAAAATAAAGTTTTTATGAAAAATGGCCATATAACCTTTGTATTTTTATCTTAACCATGTTTCATAAACATATCATTTTCTTCATCAAATCACCATCAATTTACTCAACATCTTAACTAAACATATGAGACTTTTATAACATGAAATTATCAAGATGATATCCAAATCATGTAGGGTTTTAAACATGATCATTACATATGCTAACTAGTTCAAAAACCCAGTTTAATCCTAGTTTTAACAACTTTTATAAAAATCTCTAGTTGTATGTTACTTTTTATAATCTTGTGAAAGTATTGTTTTTAAATAAAAACCTTTAATACTTTCACAAGAACAAAGGTTATGATCATTACTTTTAACCCTTATGTTAAAAACCCCTTTAACATAAACATGTAAAATTGTTAGATCATATTTTAAAACATCTTCTAACAATTTATTTGTATCATAATCATCATAACAAGATTAAATATGCATATAACAAGCCTTAGATCACAATATAAACAAACATAAATATATCATGATTTTTATCTTTGCTTCTTTGTATTTTTTTCATGTTTATTATGTATGATTACTTGGTTATTATTAGTTATAATAACAATCATAAACATAATATATGTATAAAAAAATAGTTATAGAAGCTTACTTCTAGCACTAGGCTAGGGATGATCTTGGAGGATGATTAAGAAATAAAAAGATGAAGATCTTGATGGTAGAATACTCTTGTATGGATGAAAACCCTTTCTTTTACTTACAAAAGCTTTAGATCACCTTATGTTACTTGGAAACCCATGTTAATCATCTAATAAAAGACTAAAATTGAAGTGGGTTTTTAGTGTTCTTGGTAAGATGGATGAAGATGATGAGAGCTTTTAGTAAAAGTAATAAAAGATGTAAAATGAGTGTAAGGTGCTAGTATTGCTTAATGGTTAAGTGTTGAAACAATTCATCCATCTAATCCACTTGCAAAGTAATTAAAATATCTAGATATTTACCAACTTAAACAAGGGGTGTGGGACCCCTTGTTCACGGTTATACATGAGGGGGGGGGGTCTTATGTGCTAAAATGTGTTAGTGAAATTTATGGTTTCTAAATGAAATAAAAAGATTAAGTCTTTAGGTGTTTAAGTTTTGCAAGTTTTGAAATTTATGGTTTCTAAAAACTTTTCGGACAGTTTTTAGTGCTACCGGGCGTTGGTAAAATATTAACCAAACTCTTGTATTCCCGTATAGGGTTTAATATATAATTGATGTTGGACTATCGTCCGAGTCCTAAAGATGTAATTTAAATGATTTCTGATATCCTGAGTTTTCGTCAACACGCTAGTTTACTAGATACTACTCTAGTTGTTTCGATGCATTGTTTACATTGTCTCAAAGGTAACCAATAAAAATCAATAATGTGCATCATAAAGGAATATTCCTTGAGTGTTCTAAGATGTATATCATGTAATCATGCAGTTCGAATATTCAAAACACATATTTGTATAATGTAATTCATTGCTTTAAATGTACGTAAATTACCAGAAAGTGGCAGTTGTCACATAAACAACCACACTTTAAAGGGTAACTAAACCTACTAAACACATTACCAAGTAACTACAAATTTTCATAAACTTTCATGTTCATGTAGTGGTAGATTAAGCATGATTTTGGCAAAATTGGTAAGTGTAAGTTGTTTAGGGTTGATTGTGAATTGATTGTGATGATTTTTACAAAAGAAAATGATATGCTTAAAAGCATGGAAACCTCCATTTTTAGGGGAAACTATGACAAAATTTTCTAAAAATATTAACACTTAGAAAAATATTTTAAACAAATATTTACAAGTGTATTTTAACCATGAATTTTCCATATAAACTTTGCCATGATTTTTGTTATAAAAATATAAGTATTGGAGGTTGGTTTTTATAAATAAAAGTGGTTAAATATATATTTAGAGTATATATATATATACAATGAAGACACATGTGTGACTATGTGTATACTTTCTGTAATAGTTATGTTATTTTAGGACTTAAAATAATATAACACATTAAAACACCAAGAATTACAATCCAAAATGTTACCAAAATCTCAAGGAATAAGTATACAAATTACACACAAAATATTGGCGAAACCGAACAAGAAATATAACTTATAAAATATTCCGGAAAATATGTTCACAAAATATATTTTGGTAAATAATATTTTGGATACAAAGGAATGAAAATATGATTTTCACAATTACTTGAAGAGTATATCATATCTTAACAAGGGAAAAATATAGTATTTTTGACAAGTATAAATATATATATATTTTCCTTGGAATCATTAGGAAATATATTATTTTTTGGAAAATATATATATTTTTTATTGTGTAGACTTGAAATACATTATTTTGGATGGAAATAAGTTTATAAATATTTCCTAAGTGAGACTTGAAAATATATTATTTTGGGAACTACAAATATTTTTGGCAAAGGAAAAATTATGAATAATTTTTCTAAGTAATATTCCTTAAAATATATATTTTGGAAATATATATTGGATATTTATTAAAGATAATATTCCGGAATAATTAATGTGAAATTAAGTATGAAGATACTTAATAAATACAATAAGAATACATATTCTCGTACGTATAACTACACACCGGAATACGACCCCAAAATATGGCAAAATACGCATGTATAAGATACCCCCATCCTTAGGAAGGAAATACAAGTATAAATACTTGAGAAGTATTATTAACAAAAATATTGTTTAACAATTATTCCAAAACTTAAAAATATAATTTAAGTTAAAATATTAATTATTTTGACAATAATTATATAACTGGGAATAATATCAGAAGCGTAAAAGAAACGTAACTCAGAAACGTTAACACTAAGCCAAGGCACGGCCCGTTCATCTAATAAACATTAGTACGTTGTAGGTAGTCGTGTTCACCGGAGAAGTACGAGTTACAATTGTTAAAGATGCAAGACTGTGAGTTTCATGTCCCCCCTTGTTGGTGCATGCGTCTGTCGACTTCGTCTTGTATCGAGTCTTGTTAGTAGAATGATAGATCAGTGCATGTATTACAAGATAATGTAATTTTGCTTGAAAGAGATAATTCCGCTTGAAAGAGACCTGGTCAGTTTCAAGCGAAATCAACTTGTTGAGATTTCGCTTGAACTGACATTGTGGCACATTCAAGCGAAATCAAGGCTCTATAAATAGGGTGTCAAGCGAAATCATTTGTAAGAATTCCGGTCAGTGTAACGAAGTGCTGCCGAAGTGTCCACAGCCTTGTATTTGATCTGAAATCAATACACGGACAGCTTAAAGTGTGAATCTAGCTGAATTGAACTCGATACGTTTGTTTCCGCCACTCGTATTGAGATAAACTCTTCTGATTGACTCGTTTGGGTCTGAAAACGATCCTGCAAGTGGTATCAGAGCTCAGGAGGAAGAGTTCATAACAATTCAGCTTCATTTTTCTGATTTCTACACCTTCTTTCAAAATTAAACAACTTTTCACGGTTAAAATCTGCTAAAATTTTCACAATGTGTGCGTAATTGTGTTTTAACAAACCCTAAAGAGTTTTAGATCATAATTCGAACATTTGCTTGATCAATTGGACCAAAATCGGATCGATTTGCTGACATCATGATGATTCCGCTTGAATCTGATGGTTGATTCCATTTGAAAACCAGGATTCCGCTTGAAAATTCGACCTGATTCCGCTTCAAACTTGCTATTACGCTTCAAAAGGGCTATTTCGCTTGAGTGTTCTCGCTTGAATCACTGATTTCGCTTAAAAGATCTTATTTCGCTTGAAAAGGGTGTGTGTTCAAGCGAAATCAGATATTTCGCTTGAGTTGGTATTCCGCTTGAACAAGGTGATTTAGTTTGAACGAGGATTTCGCTTGAACTTAGTATTTCGCTTGAAAGACTGAAGATTGTGAACTTGTGAAAACTGAAACATGGAGAACGAGTTTTATAATGCATTTGCTAGTCCGATGAATGTGACTCAAAGTACATTGCTTGAAAATGAGACAGGGACATCACAAAAACCGCCTAAGCTTTTGGATATTGATGATTATAATGGTTGGTCCGAACGTTTTGGTAATTGGGTTGAAGCTTATCATTTGGATGCTTGGGAACATACTGAAGTTCAATATGAAAGACCAACAAAGAACAATAATCAGATAATGCCAATTAGAGAAATGAGTGCAAATGAGTAAAAGAAGTATAAAGATGAGAAATTGATGGTTAGTCTATTACAACAAGCGATTAAAGAAGACATATTGATTCTTCTTCAACATGACGGAAGTGCATATTCGATTTGGAATGAATTAGAATCAAAATTTCTGGGAAGTGATGATATGCTCAAGAACAAAATGTCACTTATGAAGAAAGAATTTGATATATTCCGTGGTTGAAAACAGAAAACACCAAGCAGATTATTGAAAGATATTGTAACTTGGTGAAAAATATGACAAAGTTAGGCATCAAAAAGGATACAGATGAGTTGATTGAGAAACTAGCTGATGCGTTACCACATGATATTTGGGGAACATATTTGATGATGTTGAGGAATAATAGAAAGGAATATAAAAAGCTAACACTTGGAGAGTTTATTAAACATCTTGAAGCTTAAGAGATGGAGCAAAGAAAGATTGCTAGGATGAAGAACTATGATGGAGAACAAGACATTCGATTGTATTTCAAAAGTGGTGTTAGTGATAAGACCAATTTTTCTCCAAAAGTTGAAACTGCTTACAATGCAAAAAGTTCTTCAGAAAATTCATCTCAGGGATCAAGCTGCAAAACAGGATTTACTTCATTTCCAACATTTGATCCGCATTCTTCCACAAACAAGAATGGCAAGAAGCTACAATGCAACATTGTATTAAATCTTGAAAATGATTAGGGTTATTCTGAAGAAGTCGCAAAAAGTCACATGTCTTTATTGGGAACTGTTTTGGAGTCATATGGAAGTTTAGTGGCAGGTAGAATCAGAAATCCTATGTTGACAAGAGAGGATTATGATCAAATAGATGCTGAGGAAATGGAATTGATGGATATAAAATGGTGTTTGGCTAGTGTGTTAAGACGAGCTGAGAAATTCAAACATATCACAGGAAGAGATGATTTCCGTGATGCATTTGTTTCTAATTTAGGTTTTGATAAATCTAAAGTTACTTGTTTTCATTGCAGGGAAAAAGGACACTTCAAGAGGGAGTGCACTAATCGCGAAGCAAGTGGAGCTCAAAATCCTTTCAACAATAATGATTACTATAGGAAATCCATCTATCATCAAGTTGTCCCACAATAACAAGAACCTCAAGTGGCACATGGTAGGAAAGTGATTGAAGATTCAAAGAGAGCATGTTTGGTGAATAAAGAAGATCAGAAATCATCAGAAGGTTTTAGTTGGGACAAATATATTCCAGCTGACAATAAAGCATGTCTGATAAACTAGGATGATGAAAAATTACCTGAAGGCTTTAGCTGGGAAAATTTCAACTGGGATGATTATGATCTGAACAAATCTACAAATTATAAAGGATGTGTTGCTAATGCTTCTGATGAATATTGGGCAGCAAAATACAGAAAAATTGCAAAAGCTGAAGAAGAGAAATGGAAGAAATATGAAGAAGAAGAAGAACAGGAACAAGCTGAAGCTGAGAAAAAGAAAAAAAGGCTAAAGAAGAAGTTCAAGTAAGAATAGTCAAAGAAGTTTCAGAATTTGAAATCAAAACAGATGCTGATGCAGTCAAAGTTCCTGAAAAGTGTGTGAATTGTGACTCTCTGATAATTCAGAACAATGAATTGCTGCACAACATAAAAAGGCTGAAAGAATCTTATGATACTTTGAACAGAGAGATGAATAAGTACAATGAGTCAAGCAGTGAACAAGCTGTAGCAATTAATACACTCAAAGGGGCATACATGAGACAGCTTAACAATGTCAACTATTACACTGAAAAGTGTGCTGAGCTTGAGCTGAAACTGGAAACTCAGAGAATTGAAACTGAGAGAGTTAACAGATTACTAAAAAGTTACTCATGCTCTACTTTTGTTGTTGATAGGATTTACCCCATAGTGGAAAAATTGAAGACATTTGAAGAAGAGAAGACTTCGGAAGAGGAAAAATCTGTGACAAAAGAAGATGATGAAGTGAATACATCTGGTAAGAAATCAAGTGTGGTTTATAACAAATGTCCGCCTCCTGTTGAAAATGCATATTCTCCGCGAAATGTTAATTCTGAAAGTGTCAGAAAGGCAACGAACTTACAGTGGGAGTCTAAGTCGTCAGTTAATTTGCCAGAAAGTAAAGATGTCACTTTCACGTTGTCCGATACTGATCATGAGTCCGAGTTAATAAAAAAAGTTGGTCGATCAGGTGTTGGATAAGGATGAATCAGAGGAGTCAATGTCAGAGTCGAAATCAGAGTACAAGTCAAAGTCCGACATGTCAAGTCAAAAAGTCAAACCGGAAAAACAGGAGTACAATAAAGAATTTCTTTTATCAAAATCTAATTTGAATGACGAAACATTCAAAGTTGCATATACTTTGAATGATTTCGACAAATTATATTCTGATGAGGTTTTTCCAATAAGAGTTGTTAAACCGGAAATGATTAAAAAGGTTTTCAAACTGACAGAAATTAATATTTCTGAAATAAAAGATGTAAATCTTTCTGAAAATCCTAAATCTTACACCTCAAGAGTTCAACAACGTTTAAACAAGAAAATGGGTTACAATTATGGTTATAGTTTTCAAAAGAAACCAAACCATAATGGTAATTTCAAAAAGAAAGGACTTGGTTTTATTCCACCGAAATATTATAAAAATGAGAAAACTTATAAACCAAAAACTGTTTTTGTTTCAGGAATAAGTGCTGAGAAAGAACAGAAGAGTTCATTCTGGAAACAAACGAATGAAGAATTCCTTGCAAAGAAGCAAGAAGAGATAAAGAAAAGTGTTGTTCAGAAGAAGATAGAGACAAGAACCTGTTTTCAATGTAAAACAGTTGGTCACATTGCCGGGAATTGTTCAAAGGCAATGCAAACAAAACAGGAAGTCTCTGGTAAACTAAAAGAAAAAGTTGTTGAGAAAACTGATCTTACAACCAGAAAATTTACAGGTTTTGAAAGTTCAACTTTTGAAGTTGGTGAATGTTCAAGGAATGTTTTAAAAAGAAAAGAAATTCTGAAAAATCAGAAATGGGTGGTTAAGGGTTCAGGAAGTAGTTCTAGCGAAGAATCTGATTTATCAAAATTAGAGGAGCTATCTACTGGCGATGAATCTGTCTCCACAAAGACAGAGGAGCCACAGGTTGTTGATAAAAATGAGAAATCTTTTCCGATTGTGAATGATGAAAATTTTCCATTACTAAGGGCTGAAAATTTTAAAAAGAAAGTTGGAAAAATGGAAATTTCAAATCAATTTTATTCTAAAAAGAATAAGTTTGATGTTGAAAAGGTTTTCAACAGAAATGTGAAACACATTTTTGGAAAAATGCTCGATGGTAAGGTCAAAGGAGTGAAAGAATTCTATGCTTCCAAAAAGAATGTTCACAAGTTTGTTGAAAGTGAGGTTGAAAAAGAAGTGGTTACACCCAAGGATGGTCAGGCCTGGGTGTCAATATTTTTCAAAGAATAAAAACCTGACTTGCCGGAGCTCCCAAGTAGGTAATCGCGGAGCATGAATCGGCATTATCTTTCATTGTTTATGAAAATTGTTTTTGTAGAAGTGTGACTTGTCGGAACTTCCAGGTTGGTAAGCGACGAGTAGGAATCAGCATCTTGAGAATTCAACTTACAATATGGTAACTAACATATGATATTGTTTGGTAAGCCATGTGGTTGAAAAAGGTTTATACCTACAAGTGGTAAAATCAAGGTCGTTAATTTGAACTTGATTAGACTATTTCTACAAGTGGTAAATCAAGGACATTAGGTTGTATTTGAATTTTCCTACAAGTGGGTGAAAGACAATGTGATGAACCAAACCCCTAATTTACAATGGTAATATCAATCAACAAAACTTATTTTCTGGAAAAACCATTTGATTAAAACAAACTTGAGTGTTTTGAAATCAATAGGAAAATAGTTTGTTGTCAGGGGGAGTTCTGATTGTTTATGCCAAGTGGATGGAGAGTTAAAGCGATTCGAAATTGGTTGTCATGTTTCTTGTATAGTTTATTTTCAATTTTCTTTAAATGTTTCTGAATTTTAGGGGGAGTAAGTATTTTTAGAAAATCCAAAAACATTTGAAAATTTGAAAAATCCAAAAACATGAAAAAATGTAAAAATGAGTTTTGTTGTAAAAAAGGAGGAAATGATAGTACATCAGTGGACTGTCACGACATGCTAAAGAAATGGAAAGATAAAATGTGATAAACGGTCTCACTAAAGATGTGACGGTTGGCTCAGCTAGATTAGTAGATTTGTGATAACGATACAAACCTAAATGAAAAAGCCTAGTTCTAGTGGGAAACATGGTCAAAAGCATAGTACTTAGTTTTGTCCTTCTTGATTGTGTGCCTACTCAGTAATCGCTGATTGTCGAAAGACTTAAAACTGGTTAAGTTTGTGAACTTTCACAACTTTGCTGAAAAGTCGCTGTGATTGTCCATTTTATTTTGCAAAGACTTAAACTTGTTTTATTTCTTTATTTTGTTTAAGCATTGGACATCCTCTGCGTATACGTGAGTATCGACCTGGATGTTATTGCCTAAACGTTCTGCTTTATTTTCTTTGGTGTTTCTTTTAAGCTTTGGACCTCCTCTGCCTATACGGAAGTATCGACCTGGTGGTTAAAGCCTAAACAACTTCAACTTGTTTTATTTTTTTATTATTTTGTTTAAACATTGGACTTTCTCTGCGTATACGGAAGTATCGACCTGATTGTTATTGTTTAAACATTCTGCTTTGTTTTTGCACAAATCACAGTTGATAAATGTTTAAAGGCATTACTTGAGTCAGTGTATTGCATGATGAGGGGATATGCTGAGATCGTGGGGTCCATAAGAATTTAGTGCAAAATTATTATACCTTAACGTATCGGTAAGCATTTCGAAAGTTTTTAGTTTGAGTTTAAGTGGACAACAATATCGTCAATCTATGTGAATCGTTTAGAACTTAAAATGTTTAAAGCTTAACGGTGTTGGTGATTGGTCTCATAAACTGATATGATCCTCTTACGCAAACTCACAAAAATATTATCTGTAAATATTTCTTTACTGCATTTCTTTACATTAAAAAAAAAAAAAAAGATTTTAGTGTGTTTTAGCATAATTTTTGAAATTCAAAAAGATTTTCGACAACTGATGTTGAAGAGCTGATTTTCAAAATTCCAAGTGCTTAACTTGATGAACAGGTTTGGGAAAGAATGTATGAAGAAGTTGTGTTTTCATGTGGTTATAAAAGATTAAATCATTTTTGAATAATACCTGCAAGTGGTTTCTAAATTTACAAAATTTTATATTTGTGAAACTTATATTTGGGTAGAGATGTGTGCAGGTTAGCCAGGTTTTGATACCTAAGTTAGATGAGTGCCAGGTTACGATGAAAGAACCTGTGGAAAGTGAATTCCAGACTACGATCCCAACTTAGCGAAAGGGGGAGTCTGAAGATATCAAGAGGGAGTCTGAAGATTGTAGAGAAACATTCAGATCTTGAAGATTACGAGAAAGAGAAAGAGATTGATTATGGATGCTTACAATGGAGAATCTTTGGAGAGAGCGAGCAGACTGATAAAGACTGAAGGTTTGACAACTGAAGACTCGACACTGAAGACTTGTCAACATTCGAGGGGGAGTCTGTTGGTGCATGCGTCTGTCGACTTCATCTTGCATCGAGTCTTGTTAGTAGAATGATAGATCAGTGCATGTATTACGAGATAATGTAATTTCGCTTGAAAGAGACCTGGTCAGTTTCAAGCGAAATCAACTTGTTGAGATTTCGCTTGAACTGACATTGTGGCACATTCAAGCGAAATCAAGGCTCTATAAATAGGGTGTCAAGAGAAATCATTTGTAAGAATTCCAATCAGTGTAACGAAGTGCTGCCGAAGTGTCCACAGCCTTGTATTTGATCTGAAATCAATATACGGATAGTTTATAGTATGAATCTAGCTGAATTGAACTCGATACCTTTATTTCCGCCACTCGTATTGAGATAAACTCTTCTGATTAACTCATTCGGGTCTGAAAACGATCCTGCACCCCTTTTACTTTAACTGTTTTCAGTTTTTATAACTTCGGGGGTGAAATACATGTTACAACTGTTTACAAACATTATTATATGGTATGGTTAGCTAAGGAAGGGTACACTTAGATCATGTGAGTGGTGGGCATAACGCATAAGGCCATCAATCCTAGTTATAGGACTGAGGGACATGAGTGATAGATCTATTTGAGTGTAGCGAGCCCCGCCCATGTTGGACCAGGGTTTTGGCCCATGGGTAGACTATGTATTACAGCCGTAAGCCCGGTGCAAAATTTGCTAGGTTTGAGCTACCTGCATCACGTCATACATATCAATGACCTTGCAACCCATTGGTGATCTGTTTTCCTTGTTGCTTTCATACCGGGATTTATAAACTTACATTCATACTTACAGTGATTTCAAAGGTTTACATATACACACAAATAAACACACAAACTCGCTCAACTTTTGTTGATGTTTTCAAAATACATGTATTTCAGGGAATTAGTAAGTGGATCTGGCTGGCATTGGAAGTCTCATGCTGCGTTGTGAATAAAGATGTCATCCATGGTTTTGAGGTTTGGGTTGGGTGTCTTATTCCTGGACGAGACATGTCTTCCAAACCATGGTTTTATTTAATGTCTTTTGATGAGTCCATAGTGAACTCTTAAAACAATTCGTATGGTTTGTAAAACTTGTGTTTGAAGTCTACGTTTTAAAACAATGTTGTTATATTTTAAACTTATTTAATGGATGACGAATCTATGGTTTATCATATAGTTGTTGTTATGATTGAATGCAATTGTATTAAGAAAGTCACACCATAATCACGCTTCCGCAAAAGTCAGGGTGTGACAAGCACAAGCTACAATTTGTAATGACACAACAAGATGTCGCGATTGACATAATTCAATAATAGCGGTGACCGAACAAGTTCACCGTGTTTGAAATAAGATGAAAGTGTGATGAAGAGAACCTTAGAATTTGATTCAAATGGCATCGTAGGATTTTTCAATTAAATATAGAACACCAAAGAATTACTGTTTTTGATCAAGGGTGAAAAATAATGAATATTGCAAGGCATTCGATCGATAATGAAAGAACCATTAGAAGGTACACTGGGATATAAAATGAATTTATGTACCATTGACTTAACACACGATTTTGTTAAGACTGCTTTATTCATGATTAAATAGAATGGATTTAGAGAAAGTCAATAAATAAAAAATTAAATCCGTATATGAGATGTTTAAATGAGACTAGCGCAAGCTTCAATCTTGTGAAAGCATCACCACAAGGTGTTGAAATCAGCGAACGATTTAATGGAGTTGCAGACCAAACAAGTCTACTATGACTCGGAACAAGAGAAACACTTGTTAAAATGAATTTGAATATGATGCTTTCAATACATCATATGATGTCTTGAATTGAATATACGAAATGGACAAGCTCAAGCAATTGAACTTGGTTTTCAGCGCAATCCAACAATAAACGTATGTATCGGCAAGGGAAATTCGGCATGATTACAAAGGTAACCATGTATGTATCTTGAAAGAAAAGAAGTTTTAAGAAAGTGTGTTGACTTGATAGCAAAAGAGCCAACAATTACAATAATGTAGGTCATTCGAATCACAAATCAATAATTAGATTTCGCAAAATAATATTTGAACTTTGATAAAGCGCTTATTCGAAACGAAGCCACGTGCATAATAATTGGTGCATGCGTAACATATGAATTTCCAAGAGATAAAACAATGTGTATTCGCTATAATGCAGAAATGATCAAGTATCAAGACAAAGGAGTGTTCGCCTTAATGAAGAAAATTTTCGTGATGCAACTATCATTAAGAGGAGTAAAGATGTAAAAATCTACTCGTTAGAAGCAAGGGTGGAAATTTCAATAATAGAATTTCATGTACCTCACCTGTTTGGTTACTGAAATAGCATGTATGACAGAATAATGGTGTTTGCTCGAGTTAATGGACGCGGTTCCTAAGTGACAACCTTTAATGAGTTTTGACATAAGTTCCCGAAGGTTCTAGGTACGTGTCTCCTAGATTCTCAGAGTTTTGTATTCTGTGTCTAAATTTTTGTATACCATGCATAAAACACAATGTTAGCGTATTTCTAATAATCAAATTGCTGACTCACTGCTCTTTAGTATACTATCTTCTTGAATCCACAGCTGGTGATAACCTGATCGAAGATCGATCTTGGAATAGTAACTTGAACCCTGGCAAGAGATACCGATTCTTGATGGTTAACTTGTTTAGCTCCCGGTAGTTGATGCACATACACAAACTACCGTCCTTCTTCTTGATGAATAGTACTGGAGCTGTGTCGACAACTCTTTGCATCTCTGAAGGCGCAAGTCGATAAGGTGCCTTGGCTACAGGTGCGGCGCCTGGAACTAAGCTAATATGGAATTTGACTTGTCGTTTGGACGGTAATCCTGGCAAGTATTCGGGGAAGACTTCAGGATATTCCCTTACCACAGGGATATCTTTAAGTTTCAGTTCTTTTGCTTCTTTATCAACAACGTGAGCCAAGAAGGCAACATATCCTTTCCGCAAAAACTTTCGTGCCTTCAAACAACTAATAACTCTGAGAGGAGTATCCGGCTTCTTCCCATGATTCATGATCGTCTCTCCATTCGCCAATGGGATACGGATAAACTTCTCATGACATACTATCTCAGCTCGGTTACTCAACGACCCATCCATTCCAACTACCACGTTGAAACTTCCCAATTCAACTGACAGAAGGTCTGATGAAAACTCACGCTCCCCAAGCTCTATAACGCAGTCTCTAATCACTTCTTTGGCTTCTACTAGCTTTCCATTAGCTGGCTCTATCGAGTATAGGATATCTAACATACATGCAACTAACCCAAGTATATACTTAAACTCTAGGGATACGGAACTATAGTCGGCACTAGTATCAAATAGCACAGATGCAAAGTGTTGATTGATAGGGAACGTACCAGTAACCACGTCTAGATCCTAGCATGCTCCACGAGCTCCGATGTTGCACGCTCTTCCACAGTCCTGGTCATTCTTCGGGCAATCCTTCCTAAAGTGCCCCACGTCCCTACATTTGAAGCAACCTAGAACTCTAGCATTTTCGTTTCCGCATTGGTTACCGTCATCATTTCCTCCTTATCCGGGGTACTTCGTTCGACAGGCATACTTGTTGTGTCCTTCCCTTCCGTACCTATTACACCAAGGCTTCTGACATCGACCTTCATGGTGAAACTTGCACTCATAACATCGCGGCTTAGTCCCCAAGTAAACTCTTCGGAAATGCCCTATGCCACCACAACCTTGACCTTGTTCTTGATTATTACTGTTTCCGTCCTGATAACCGTTGTTGTTTTCTCCGTGATTTCCGCTGCCATCCTGATCTTCATTCCTATGTTCGGTACCGTACCAACATGTCTCTTTAGGGTGACCAACCTTTCCACAAGTTCCACATTTTCCATACCTGCATCGCCCATTATGATATCGTAGACAGTTGTCGCACTTAGGTGGGATGCCCATGTATTCTCTTCCCTTTTCGGCTTTGTCGTTTTTGTTCGCCCGAGCACCCTTCTTGAAATTAGTGAGCTTCCTTTTATTCTTTCCAGCTGACTCCACATGAGTCTCCTTCTTCTTGTTAGGGGTTGAAAAATTTTCCAGTCTAATTGCTTCTTTAGTGAGCGCCACACATAATTCGATTGCATCGGTAATTGTTGGAGGTGTTGATCCTGTCATCAAGCTCAGAATTAGAGGCGCCAATCCCCAGACATATCGTTCCATCCTCTTAACCTCCGGTTCCACCAGATATGGGACAACTCGTGACAAATCCTAAAGTCTCTGCACATATTCCATCACCTTTGGACCTTCCATCCTCAAGTTCCAGAATTCAATTTCCAGCTTTTGGATTTCCATCTGAGAACAATACTCCATATGCATCAATTCATTCAACTCATCCCATGTCAAAGCATACACAACAGCCTCACCCATTGTCTGAACCTGAAGGTTCCATCCTAACAGAGCCTCATCTTGAAACAATCCAGCAACCTATGTGACTTGTTGCTCTGGAGTACACCCGCTCATTCTCAAAACAAAATCTGTATTCTCGACCCATCTTACAAATGCTACGGCACCTCCAGTGCCGTCGAAGTTCAGAGGCTTGCAGTCCAAGAATTGCTTGTAGGTAAAGCCTGTACCCAAGCAACATCATCATAGAAAGCATTAGCAAAGCACACTCGGAAATGTCCAAACGTATTGTAATGTATCTTAGGTGACTTAAACATTACCGTTAGGTGGGTTATTCCCTGAGGTACTACCAATGTGTCCGTAGCGAAGAACCTCGTGCCGAGCTATGGCCTGTGAGATGTGCGCTTGTAATTCTGCCTCGGTCAGCCGAATGATCTCTTGAGGAGATATCCTTTAGGAAGGATTTCGGATTGGTCAGGTCTTATTTGTTCAGGAAATGTATATGGTTGTCTAAAGGTGGTATGTACATACACATAATAAATCATCATATCAAACAGTCAAGCAATAGCACAATCATAACGTAAACAACGTAATTAAGGAGAACATGACGATTGAGCTTTCATTAATCATCGACCGCAAAGTATTGTTACATGCTTCACAAGGTGTATCATATCAAAAGGAACACAGGGTCACACTACCCTTGTCCAACAAGTCTACAAATCTACAAAAGTCTTACAGTCAAAAGGTGGTCTCCAAAAGGCTTCACAAGCTCAGCTCAATAGTGGTGCTCTTATCACAGGTAATGCATCTGCATAAGACCAAAAACCTACTGTACTGATGGCAGAGGAGGAGGGAGGAAAATCAAACTGAGAACATGTGCGGGCTCCTCCTCAAGCTTGTGCATATAACGAAGTAAGTAATGGATCTGCTGCTCGATTGTAAGAACTCGAGCATCAAACTCTGGAAAAGGAGTAAGAGGAGCAGGTGGACGAGCAAAAGGAGGCGGTGATGAACGAGGGGGAACATAAGTAGACTGACAATGACATGGTAAAGGACGCGGTATCGACTCAAGCTCCAAGACTCTGTGACTCATAACTTCAAATCGAAGCTGAAGCGAATAAAGTAACTCATCTTGTGTATAGCCAACAAAATGCGAGGGATGGTAGGGGTCTGAGGTCGGTATGGAATACGGTGGGGACCATCGGAATGACTCATCAAGTGGTGAAGAAGTAAATGAAGAAAAAGGTGCAGACTGGGGTATATGTGGAAAAGCTGCTAAAGCATGAGGATCATGACTAGGCTGCTGGCCTGAATGACCTTCCCCTGGACGGGGTGCGGGTATGTCCTGCAAGAAAACGATAGGTAGGTCAACACGATAAACATCAGACTCCACAGGCTGAAAAGGAGCAACATCAGCGGGTGCGGGTGCAGGAACTGGATCAGGTAGGAGGGTAGCAATGTCAGGTATGCCAAAAGGAATAGGGTCATGATCAGGTAAAGGCTCAGGATCAGCAGGTGCTACGTCAGGCTGATCAACAGGAACAAAGTCTAGCTCAAGACCAGGCTCAAGCTCGTGTGGAGGGGATGGTGCAGCTGACATGGTCGTATCATCATCAAAATCAGTGGCATAGCGTCGTAATCCAACTGCCTGCAAGGCGGAAGACGTCACAGACTCAAAGGAATCTAAGACAGAGTGTAAACTAGAGTAAGAGGAAATCTCAATAACAGGGATCTCAAGAAGTGGAATAGCAACAACGTCCTCATCTAGCTCTCCATCACCATGGCATCATCAGGAGGACCATCAACAAACAGATCAAATTCATCACCAAACAGATCATCAAAAGGCAAATCCTCGAGAGGAATGGCCACTAAAGGAACAGGAGCGAGGATCGGTGCCACGAGATGCTCACCATCGAGATGCCCGATGATAAGATGATCATGGACTGGAATGAGAATAACAAAAGGATCCTCGTCTGGAATACCATCAACAAGCGGTAAGTCATCTCCAAAATTAGGCAACGCAAATGGCTGAAAGTCGTCGTCTGATAGCATATCTGGGTCGCTCTCAGTATCTGAGGTAAAGATCTCCGGCTTTGGTGCGATCTCGTCATCAGACACGATAGCCATAGGGCCATCGGTATCGGATAATCCGCTCTCGGATGAAGACATAGTGTCTGTAACAGAACAATCATAACATATGCACATATATTAACCACTATTATTTAGCATACAATCAAAGACAATGTATCACGAAATCATGTATCCTTCCTAGTCTCCCAGACTAAACCACCCAGTCTCCCAGACTAAACCACCTAGTCTCCCAGACTAAACCACAAAAGTAAACCTTGCAATCGTGCTTCGTGTATGCAATGAAAACATATTGTAAAAATGTTTGTTTCCGTGGATCTGGGCGTTTCGTGTATGCAATGAAAACATATTGTAAAAATACTTTCGTGACAGCGCTAATGATTGTATCCTAGACTCGAGAAAGAATCCTAGTTCGCTACAATCGAAGCTATGATACCAAACTATCACACCCTGACTTTTGCGAAAGCGTGATTATGTGTGACTTGCTTAATATCATTGCATTCTATCATAACAACAACTATATGATAAAACTAAAGATGATCATCCATCAAATAAGCTTAAAAACATAACAACATTGTTTTAAACATAGACTTCAAATTCGAGTACAAACCATGCAACTTGTTTAAGAGTTCACAAAGACTCGACAAAAGACATTAAATAAAACCAGGCTTTGGAAGATGTGTCTTGTCCAGGATAAGACACACTATCCAAACCCTAAGACACCGGATGACATCTTTTATTCTCAACATAACTTGAACGTCCAAACGCCCGCCAGATCCACACTTAATTCCCTGAAATACATGTAGTTTGAAAACATCAACAAAAGTTGAGTGAGTTCATGTGTTTAGTGTGTGAGCTCGAATAAACCTTGAAATCATTATAAGTAAGTAAGTATGTATGTTTGTAAATCCCGGTATGAAAGCAACAAGGAAAACAAATCATTAATGGTTTGCAAGGCCATTAATATGTGTGACGTGATGCAGGAAGACTCAAACCTAGCAAATTTTGTCTCCGGCAATAAGACATAGTCACCTCATGGGCCAAAGCCTGGTCCACATGGGTGTGGGCTTGCTACACCCAAAATAGATCTACCACTCATGTCCCTCGGTCCTACAAAGAGGATTAATGGTCTTAAGTGTCATACCCACCACTCACATGATCTATCAGTACCCTTCCTTAGCTAACCATACCACATATAAACGTTTGTAAACAGTTTGTAATATGTACTTCACCCCCAAGGTATAAAACTGAAAATAGTTAAAAGAAAATGGGGAACATGAACTCACAGGTTTGCGTTCTTCATATCCGCCTGTAACTCTAAGTTTCCTCTGATGTACACGACTACCTACAATGTACTATGGTCTATTAGATGAGCGGGTCATGCCTTGACTTACTATTACTTAGTGTCTTTGAGTTACGTTTCATTGTGTCTTCAATATTATTCCAAGTTATATAATTATTTGTTAAAATAATAAATATTTTAAATTAGATTATATTTATCAAATTTTGGAATAATAGTTAAAATAATATATCTTAACTTGTTACTTTTCAAGTATTTAAACATGTATATCCTTCCCAAGGATGGGTGTATTTGTATTCTTATACTTGTATATTTTTGCCATGTATGGGTGTCGTATTCCTGAGTGTATTTATACGTACGGGAATACGTATTCTTCTTGTGATTGTTAAGTATTCTTATACTTAATTTTGCATTAACTCTTCCGTAATTATATCTTTAACAAAATTACATCAATATATATTTCCAAAATATATATTTTAAGAAATATTACTTAGAAACATCATTCATAATTTTTCTTTGGCAAAAATATTTGTATTTCCATATAAGTCCCAAAAATAATATATTTCAAGTTTATTTGAGAAAATACATTTTCCCCCAAAAATAATGTATTTGATGTTTGTTTGAGAAAATATATATTTCTTCCAAAAATAATATACCTTCTAAATAATTCCAAAAAAATATATATTTTATTGACCAAAAATAATATATTTTCTTCTTGTCAAAATATGATATAAATTTGTAGTAATTATGAAAATCTCATTTTCATTCTCTTGGTGTCCATAATACCAATTACCAAAATATACTTGTAAATAATTTTCCGGAATATTTTGTGAGTTATATTCCTTTGTTCGGTTTGTCCAATATTTTGGGTATATTTAATGTGTTCATTCTCTTGGATATTTGGTAATATTTTGGATTGTAATTTCTTGGTATTTGGAAGCGTTATATTATTTCAAGTCCTAAAATAATATAACTAATACACATAATATACAAATAATCACACACATGGTGTCTTCTAAATATATATTTCCTAAATACATATTTAGTCACTTTTATTTATAAAAGTCAACCTCCAATATTTGAAATTTTTGTAACAAAATTTATGGCAATCTTTATGTGAAAATCCATGGTTTAAAACATACTTGTAAATATTTGTTTAAAAATATTTTTCTAAGTGTTTAATTTTTAGAAAAATTTTGCCATAGTTTCCCCAAAAAATGGAGGTTTCCATGCTTTCAAAGCATATCATTTTCTTTTGTAAATCAATACAATCAATCAACAATCAACAATAAATAATCTATATTTACCAATCTTGCCAAAAACAAGCATAAACTACTACTTCATGAACTTGAAAATTTATAAAAAATTGTAGTAACTTACTAGTGTATTTAGTAAGTCTTGTTACCCTTTAAAGTGTGGTTGATTCTTTATAAACGTCATTTTTAAAAAATTTAGACCTTTACAACTTATAATCATATTTTCTAAAAATGTTACTTCTTGGATTTTTCTTGTTACACAAGTGTTTCTACACTTGTTTAACCACAAAAAAATGAGGTTTATTTATGTTACTTCTTGGATTTTTCTTGTTACACAAGTAATACAACACATAAACAACATGATTTCTTCATGATTTAAGCTTATGTTCATGTTTCATTCTCTTGATTCTTAGTGTTCTTCAAGATTAAACTTATGTATCATCTTTTAACCACTTGAATAAGATGTAAAATTGAAAGATTAGTGTTCTTACCACTAGCTCAAGGCTAGGGATGATCAAGAAAAGAAATGAAGTGGATTAAAGCGAATGGTGAAGGTTCTTCAACTTTCGAAAGCTCCAAGCTTCCTTATACGGCTTCTAACACCTTTGAGTATGTATGGATCACATGAGATGTGAATGAAGATGATGATGGTCTAGGGATGGGTTACGGCCGTGAGGTAAGGGGAAGGGAAGGGAAAGATGGTGTTGGTGATATGAAGATGAAAATGAAATGCTTAGTCTTGTGGTTATACTTATAATATGTCAACACAAGATTGTCTAGTGTATACTGTGTTTAATAAAGTGGAAGCAAGATCAAATAAAATAACCAAATAAAATCTAGGGTGGGCCATGCTTGTTGGACCGAAAATAGGTGGGGGGGTCTAGGCATAGGTTTAAACTAATTAGTTAGTTAATAGTTGGATTTCAAGTATATAGTTAGGTGTTTAGTTACTTGATGCTTATATAGTGTGTTATGATGTCCGGGGACCATAACTAGCTTGGTAATGTTAAAACAATGCTTCTAGTGAAAATTTGGTGTTTCGGGTAGTGTCCGGTTGTTCGGTCGGTCACCGGTTCGTTACGGTGCTAAACTATGCAGTTTAGTGTGCTTTATGTACCCTTTTATGACAGTTTCGATTCCCGACACTTAGGAAAGCATTCAGGACCATTTAATCAAGTTCTGCATGATATTAGATTGTTTAAATGTTGGATTTGCTAATTTTTTGTAGAATTCTGCAGTTTATGTGAGTTTTAGGCACTTTCTGGCACTTAAACTATCACTAGGAAGGCAGTTTTGTGATCCTTACTTTCCTACACATTATACAAGTGTAACTCCTGGTTTCTGGCCGATTCTGTACCTCAATACCATATTTGTCTATGTTCTGAACTCTGTCAGCATTTTTCTGATTTGTCTGATAACCGTGTTGCCGGTGTTTCGTGCATCATTCGAATCAACAAAGTTTGTATGTAGTAATGATACGTTATTTGCAATATTTGATGCACATGTATGTATATGGCAAATGTTAGAAAGCAATTCATGTAAATAAATTGTAATTTAGCACAGTCATTAAGCACTAATCATTGTTTAATAATTGTACGGATGCATGCAAATTTGACAGTTGTCACATAAAGTTTACCAGCTAGATGTCAAGTCGGCATTCCTTTACGGAAAGGCGAAAGAGGAGGTGTATGCCGGACAGCCACCAGGCTTTACTGACCCAATCCACAAAGACAAGCTTAACCTGCTGGACAAAGCACTGTATGGTTGGCATCAAGTCCTGAGAGCCTGGTACGAGAGGCTCTCTCAACACTTGCTTGCCAACAACTTTATCCGTGGAAAAGTAGGCGCTACCCTCTTCACTAAGGAAGTCGATGGGCATTTACTGATCGTTCAGATATATGTTGATGACATAATTTTCAGGTCAACAAACGAAGAACTCTGCAAAGATTTCAAAAAAGGGATGAAGCAGAAGTTCGAGATGTCATCAATAGGTGAGATGAAGTTCTTCATAGGGCTGCAAGTCGATCAAATGCCTGAGGGAACTTTCATACATCAAACAAAGTACGTTTACGACATTTTGGAGAAATTCGGGATGTCCAAGACGGCATCTATATCCACCCCATTAGAAACGAATCATGGTATCAACCCTGATCACACTGGAGAAAAGGTCGACGAGACGCTTTACCGCTCAATGATTGGTTCGCTGATGTACTTGACAGCATCCAGACCCGATATCAGTCGAGTCCTAGAGCCTCGCACATGTCTGTCGTCAAGAGGATCCTATGCTACTTGAAAGGAACCCAACACTAGGGTTGTGGTATCCCAAAGATGGTGACTTCATGCTCGAAGGATACTCAGACTTCAATTTCGGTTGCTGCAAGATCAATGCAAAATCAACAACTGCAGGATGCCAATTCTTCGGACCTCGCTTGGTCACGTGGCAATGTAAGAAGCAAACCTTTGTTGCTCTATCAACATGTGAAGCAGAGTACGTGTCAGCCAGCAGCTGTTGCTCGCAGATCCTGTGGATTCAGCAACAGATGCGCGATTACGGTTTGCAATTTCTTACGTCTCCTATATTTGTTGATAATGAGGCTGCAATCAACATAACAAAAAATCCGGTACATTACACTAAAACTAAACACATAGAAATTCGTCATCACTTCATACGCGATTGTTATGAAAAGAAGTTGATACGAATAGACAAAATCCACACCGACGAACAAAAGACAGACTTACATACCAAAGCTTTTGAAAAATCATGTTTTCAATATCTATTAAAATTGAATGTTATGAAGCTGTTGTCGGATGCAGAGGAAATACTTGGCGTTGATGAGAAAACCGAAGCAGAGGATGTTGAAAAGCAGACTGCTTTGGTTTGTCAATTTTTTAGTTGTTTTGGTATTTAGGGGGAGATAGTTATATTTTCAGAAAATACTAAAACAATAAAAAATGCAAAATCCAAAAACATGAGATATTTTCAAAATCCAAAAACAATAGAAAAACCAAAAAGAGTTTGTGTAAAAAGAGGAAATGATAGTACATCAGCTAGACAGTTATAGTATGATAAAGATTTGTAATGTTTTAAAAAGAGTTAAGCAGTTTCACTGATGAGATGCCGATAGGTTTTTACACACTTAGTAGACTGTTTCGGGATATAAACATGAAAATCATAACTTGCTTATTTCGTGGGGAACATCTCTCGAATATATAGGTAACCCCTGAGATCTTGTTTGAAAGATTTTCTATTTCTGACATACTAGGTCTATGTGCTTGATGATATCTGGGGTACTATACCAGGACTTCTGATTTTGCGAAAGCAATAGCCTAGTCCTCATATAATACTCTGCACTGTTTTAATCCTTAAAGCCTCCCCTCAGCATAAAAAATGATAAACATTGCAAAATGCTAATCATGTGCTGTTGAAGAAAAGATCCCCAAACGGGACACACCGACAGTCGAGCCATCATCTATTTGTCTGAACAGAAGTTCTAACCTGAGCTCTCATGGCCTCGCACTACCCTTTACAGATATCAAGATTGTACATTCACCTGTAAGACTGAATATAGAAGTCTGGATACAAAAGTATATTCTGAGGTGGGACATGCGTATAAGTTAAGATCTTAAAACACCTAATCATATCCTAAATAGTTGAAATTTGTGTGAAAATTTAAAAGGATCAGTACATTGGCAAACTAAGTGAATTGTTTAATACTTAGTGTGTAATATAGCTCAACGGTACTTGTAACTTATTAGCAGCTGATATTATCCTCTGACACGCTCACCAAAAATATGTTTGTAAATACTTTACTTTACTGCATTTTAGTTTAAGCTTAGCTAAAAACCCAAAAAGATTTTAGTGTGTTTCAGCAAAAACTTTCATAAAATCCAAAAAGATTTTATATTTCTGCTTTAGTTTTTTTTACATACCAAGGTGGAAAGCGGATCTTCCGATTCTGAGAAGTGTAACAAAGCAGGAAGTTTTCTGAACTGGACAACAGGGTTGGGAGCTAATCTTGAGAAGTTTGAGATTCTCAAAAGTCAAAAACAAGTTCATTAAGTTGTTACTTGTACAAAATTTCAGAAAAGTGTTTGAAAATTTTTTTAAAAAAATGTTAGTTGTTTCGTTTCGGGTCAACCAAGGTCATTAACTTGGACTTGGTAGGCAAATTAAGTGCCTAGGGCCATTAACTTGGACCTAGATACTTAATTGGATTTCTAAAACTGACTAAACCTGATAAAACGTCAAAAAGTCAAAACATAAGGTCAAAAGGTCAAAAGAGAGTTTGGTTCGGATGCCAATCCGATCGGATGGCCATCCGAGAGGTTGGAAAGGTCTAAAAATATAAGTAAATGGTTTCAGTCAACCTTTTCTGAACGGATTGCCACTCGAACCACTGACAAACTCTCTCAACCTACTCTTGTGATTTTCACACTCTTGCTTTCCAAACTTCATTAGATTGTTGGCTTGCTCAACCTTCACAATGGGAAAGGTAAGTTTACAAAATTTCACCGTTAAATTTTGAAGATTTTGATGTTTATACAAGGTATCAGCGACTGTTAGTTTATAATCTTAGATCTAGGCTAGTTAGATAATTTTGTGTAGAATCTGAACATAGGGTTTTGTAGATCGGCCTTAAATCTATAGGTTTACCATCTCAATTTGTACAAAAACATGTTAGATTTGATGAATTGATGATTGAAGGTGTTCAACTTTCGGACCACTAATTGTCAAATTAAAATCAAACTAGGTCGTTTTAGAGAAAACTGAACATAGGGTTTGGTTAATCGGCAAAAACTCTACGTGAAAACATGTTCAATTTTGTAATATTGTTAGAAAATTTTTTATGTTCTTGAAAGATTCAAACTGTTCTTCATGACAGTTGATCGAAATGGCAGTCCGATCGGATGGCAATCCGATCGAATGGCCATCCGATCCAATGCATATCCTTTGTGTTTAAAAATTTCTATAAGTGTTGGATTGCATCATGCTTTATCTGTTAACAAGTTGTTTTGGAGAATATGGCAACTCGATCAGATGGCAATCCGACCGGATGGCCATCCGATCTAAAACACTCATTCAAATGTTTGACTAATTCATATGCCCCTGTTTGTCATTTTGATCGAATGGCAATCCGATCGGAGGGCCATCCGATCCAAAACACATTATATAATACCTGTTTATCATTGTGCTTATCTATCAATGACCAAATGGCAATCCAATCGGATGACAATCCGAGCGGATGGCCATCCAATCCTCAACACTCGTACAATTGGTTGACTTGTTAAAGTTGCTGAATTATTTAGTCATTTGGAACGAATGACAATCTGATCAGATGGTCATCCGATCCAAATGCACTTTACGTTGACCAATATGTTCTTAAAAGGTGATGTCTCATCCGATCCCTCAGTACTACATAGAGAGGATTCCAGAGTTAAAAAAATTTTGAAAATTTTGAAACTTTGTCACTTTTCAGTTTATGTCTCGAACTTTGTGCAAACTCTAACATTGATCATTATTGCTGGCAAGAGCATCAGACTGGCATCATTCTCACAACATTTGTTGCATTTTGGAAGAAAATTATGCGAACATGGAACCTTTTAGAGAAATGGTGAAGTTCTTAAGAGAGAGTAGGATTAATAAGGCATTAACTGATAGAACTAAAGTGTATGAATCTCATGTTAGAATGTTCTGGAAGTCAGTAAGGTATGATGAGAGTGAAAAGATGATATACTCGACAGTTCAAAAGAAGAATGAGAATGATCAGGACGTTGATGTTAAAGTGAAATTTAATGTGAGAGACGTGAGAAGGGTATTGGACTTAGGAGATAGTGATGAGGACCCTACCATCGTTCCTGAAAGATTATGCAAGGGATTATGGTTTAGAATGGGTTTCTCAGAATATGTAAACGGCAAATATCTCAAGTCTATGTTTAGTCGACCTTATAAGTTTCTCGTTCACTGTGTGATATGTGCTCTATCACACAGAAAAGGAGCCTATGATGAACCATCAGATTATATTATGAACATTATTACTTGTTTGGTGCTCAACAGGCCTTACAATATTTCTCAAGTAATATTTGACCACATGATGGATAACATCAAGGGGGAGAAATACATAATGTATCCAAGGTTCATATAAATGCTGATTGATGATCAAGTGAAGGATCTTGTGAAAGATTCAGCTGATGAATTAGATCTACATCATATGAAAAGTGAGAATCATTATAAAGGTCTGACGAAGGATGAACTAGAGCCAAGGGCTAAGAGAATGATTTGTAAAATTGATAACCGAAACTATGTAGCTCCTAAAAATGATGCTTAGAGGCATGAGAACAACAACTTAGAGGATGAGACTGATAGATTAAGTGGCATGCATGAGAAGAAGTTAAGGTATTGGTTTGTGAAGGACGGAAAGAGGAAGAGAACACCTAAGGTTTCTCCTACAGTGGCTACTCCTAAGAAGACAACACCGAAGATTGTTGTTAACGGTATAGTTGAAAGGGGGGTCACTAGAAAAGTTAGAATATTTAATGTTACATCTTACTAATGAAAGTTTAATGCTTGTTTTGCAAGGCCTTCAAAGAAGAAATCTCCACATAGACTTGTGGATGAAACGGTGATCAATCCTATAGGGCTAGTGCAACAGGGTGTTGATTTATTGAATGAGACATTCGATGATTTCATAAAGAGAAACGAGGAGGCTCAAGCTAAGAAAGTTGCAAAAGAAACTAGAGCATCTTTACAAAGAATGAAAGTGTTAAGGAAAAGGAAGCTGAAGACATTGCTTATACAGATTCTAGTGATGCTGATGATGAATCAACTGATACAGTGCCAGATATTGATACGTCGAAGATTGGTGTTGGAAAGGTTACATTGAAAAAGAAGCCTTTGAAGAACAAAAAGGGTTCAGATGAAGAAGATGAAACATATATTCCTACGCCGCAAGCAGAGAAAAAGAAAGCCATTAAGAAGCGCAAAGTTGTTCAAGCAGGTGTAATTCCAAGAAGTGTTAGAGCTAGAAAAGGAGCAGCTTTAGCACCTAAAGATCAAAGTGGCAAAACTGAAGAAGTTCAAGCTCAAAGTACCCCAGAGGTTCAAGCAGAAAGTTTTCCTGAGGTTGACGTTGAATATGAGAAACTTCCAGAAGTTCAAAGTCTTGAAAAGCCTAAAGCTAAGAAAAAGAAAGCTGGTGATGATGATGAAGTTGTAATTACAAGGGAAAGAGTATCTACACCACCACCACTACCAGAAAATCCAACAATTCACATTCCAGATGATGCAGAGACTTCAAAGCCAAAGAAAACTACTCCTCCTAGCTTATTTGAAGGTTTTCCTAACATTCATGGTGAACTCAAGGATGACATTCTTCCTGATGAAGACTATGATATGTTTCATGATGCAACGATCAAGGATCTAACAAAGAAAGTAAGTCTTCTGGAGAAAGAGAAAGCTAAAGCTGAAGTTGAGCATGACGAATTGAAAAAGCAGCTTGAGAAGATTATTAAAGTGAATGAAGAAATGAAGTCTGTTGTGAATAATCATGTAGAAAGGATAAATACTTTGGTTGATGATGTGGATGATAATGCTAAACTCTTTGAGCAACTCTCTGCAGAGCTTTCTGAAGTGAAAGTGAAATACGCTAACATGAATGAAACTAATCAGACACTGCATCAAATGTTAGATGAACTTCATGAAGCATCTTCAAATGAAATCAAAGTGTTAAAACAGGAGATTGAAGCTCTAAGGGCTGATAAGGCAGTAAAAGACGAACATCTTAACATGTTATACACTGTGATGGAACATCAGATTGGTATCAATGTCCAAGCTGTATATAACAACTTAGAGATTCAAAGGGTTGAAGAAAGAAGGGCTCAGGGGGAGAAAGAGTTGGCTGAGGAAGCAACTCAGAAAAAGAAAGAATTGATTGTTGAAACTCAAGTAGCTGGAGGTTCTTCAAGTCAGCCCGAATGTGATGTTGCAATGGCAGATGCTGAGGTGAATGAAGCAGAACATATGGATGTTGATCAAGATCCAAGTTTTGTTCTGGTTGGTGATTCAGTCTCTCAACCTTATAGTTATCATGATATAATTCGTTTGGTGAAATTTAAACAAAAGATGAGAGAACCTGAAGTGAAGCTACTTCGTTGGAAAGAAGAGAAAGCTGATGATAAGAATGAAGAAGAGGAAGAGGATCTAGATTTGGATGATTGGTTAGATGTGATAGAAAACTTTGATCCTACAACAGGTTATGATGATGATGATAAGGATCAAGGTGGGTCAGGTTTGTTGGTTAAACCGTTGAATTAAATTTCTATTGATGACTACTTGAATGACCAACTGAATGAACAACCTGAAGATACACATCAAGAAGGCTCGTCTTCTGGAAAACAACATGCTGGTGATCATGTATTCCTCACACAACCACTGTTATTTACTTGAATGCTCCATTTGAGGGGGAGATAGAGGTACCAAGGACCAAGGCTGAAAAGTTAGAGGAATTGGGTTTGGATGATGGGAATTTGAAGTTCAAAATAGAAGATGAAATTCCTTCGTCACCAGAAAAAGAATATGAATTCAAACTTGCAAATGAAGTTGACAATTTAATAATGTTGAGATAGAAGAGGGCTCAGATACATCTAAAGAAGATACGCCCTATCACTACTCTGGTGTTGATGACACTTTCCCTACATTTATCCAGATGTTCAAAAGTCAAAATGAGGATGAACTACGTACGAAAGTGGCTGAAAAGATAACAACAGAAGGTATTCCTAAGACAGTTCCTCAAGAAACATTGTTAGAAGGCAGGAAGAACTGGTTTAAGGTGATGCCTAAAGAAAGGAAGTTCAAGAGACCTCTTCAATACTTCACAGATCATCCAGATAAGTCTCTGGGTGACATCCTCTCATGGGGATATCTTGAAGATTTGCAAGTATATGCCATAAGAAGAGAACAGGGGGTACAGTATTTTGAGTTCTTATCTGATATTCAAACACTCCCTTGGTGGGATGTTAAGGAGTTGGTGCAGACCAAGAACATTAAGCAATTCTATCATGGTCTTGATGTGAAAGTTCATGATCAAAGGTTTTGGAAATATATCAAGCATCAAGCAAAGCACATATTTCCTTATTGGAAGCCATAATATCCAAAGCAAATTGTTAAAATCTTAAACACTGGAGAGAAAGATGTGACTTTGAAGATAAAACTGCCGAGATGTTTGAAAAATATGCCACTGCATGCAATGGAGCAAGACTTATATGAAGACTTCCAAGGTTGGATGTACAATCAGAGCACATCAGAAGCGGTTATCTCTCTGTTTGACAAGAAGATAGGTGAATCAAGGAGGATCTGTGTATTGGATCCTATGTGGCTAGTAAACTGTTCAAAGAAGGATATTGAGTGCTTGTGCTTCAACAAGATTGTTTATGATGCTCCTGGTAAAGAACAGGCTCAACAATATCAACAGATGGCCAACTTGTGCTTCAAAAAAGTTATCAACTCAGGAAGATATTGGGAATCAAAGTTCAGAGACCTTGAGTTGGAAGAGTTCCTGAAGACAGGAAAGCAAATTGAAAGATTTAAAGAGATAGCTGAAAGGGCAGTAGTTGTTGGTAGACGAAAGCTGATGAGACCTCCACCAACTGACCAGACACCAATTTAAAAGGAAGAGAACAAGATCCCAAGGTGGGATAGGAAGCGTGATGGTGTTCCTGTGTGACAACTCTAATTTTCAAGGTCGTTACCCGACACGTTTTCTTGTTTTGCAAAGTGTTTTCATATTTCGATTAAGGCGTAACTTGTTCATGTTTGATTTACATGTGTGTATTTTATGTAGTTTGATTATAGTGGGAACTTATGGACTGTTTTAGTGTGTAAACTTAATTCACGCATGACAAATGATTGTGATGCGGTTCTATTTAACATGAAAACTTATATTACTAATAGATTAGCATATAAGTTAGCATCATGCAACTACAATACTAATCTGTTTATGTTACACAAGTGTACCCATGGTTTCTTTATATCTTCATGAAAATATTAATGCACATAACATCACATATGAGCATAACCCATGGCAACAGTCATACACTACGACGAAACATAAGTGTTTCACCGCAAAGCCCGCTCGAAGAAACATCAGTGTTTCGCCACAAGGTTTACTCGACGAAACTGTGGAGTTTCGCCATCACCTTGTTTCGTCGGAGAATTGGGTTGCCGTAATGGGCTTCGGCCCAAGTGTTATTCTATTTTAAATCTGCCACACTCACGTTAATTTATGAAAACCAAAATTCACGAAAACCCTAGACACTCAACCACACTCTTGATCGACGGCAGTTTCCCCCTCCATCGCAGCTCTTCTACTTTCGAGGCACCGTCTCTTATGTTCCTGCATTTGTTCGGTATGTGAGTCTATTATTTTTGGGTGATTTTATGTTATGCGTGTACATGCTATAGACTATATGTGTTATTTGATATAAAGGTTCAATAGATTTATAGGTAATGATGAGATAAGAATGGATGACCTTGAATAAGTAAACGTAGCCATGTAGCCTCATTAAACCATGTGCACATTCTAAAAGTAAATGACGGCCATGTGAATCAGTAAATTTGATCTCATCTAACCATGTGCACATTCCAATCATGTTGTCAGAATAGTCAAAGGTGCTTGTTCATAGTTTAATAGTAGGAAGGACATGTGATTATAGCCTGTTAATTAACACATGAAAGATTAGAATGATTAGGGTTTGTGTGTCTTAAATGGCCACTGTTCTGTTTGAATGTTAAGCAAGTAATAATAGGATAATTGTTATGAATATGTGTATTTTTAATGCTTTGACTTACACGTTAATGTTAATCGGAAATTTGGTGATTGGTTGTTGAATTATGCCGAAACTGTTAGAGGACTAGGGCTTTGGAAAAACTCAAAACTGCAACTGATGTCACGAGGGATTCATCGTTGCTTAGTCTCGACGAAACACTAGGGATTCGTCACATATAGTTCATGATGAAACCTATGTTTCGTCAATGATGTTCACGATGAAACTTATGTTTCATCACTAATAGTTGTGTGGGTTGATTATTATGGAACAAGTAAAATGATGAATAGGTCAAAGTTGCATGGTAGTGTCAGTTCACATTAAATGCATGCAGTGAACTTTTATAAAAAGGTAAACTTACGTGTGATCTATAGAACCAGTACTAAACGATTATCAAAGGCTTTTGAAGGTCCAATTACATAATAGTTTTAAAAGGGTTGTCGGCCATTAGTCTCATAATTCAATATTGTTTCAGTATGTGATTTTATTGCTAGATGTAAACCTTACATGACTTATTGTGTGCAGAACATATGATTGGAATGACTATTGAAGGTTATGAGTTATTGTTATTACATGCATGATCGTTGAATGAGGATTGAGTTGTTAATGTGAGTAGTGTGATATATGCACTGGTAATGAGAAGATACATATGGCCCGAAATACTTGTTAAAATTAGTGTGATAATATGCGCCACACTTACTTATCACTTGTGGATTATATATATACATGACTTCTGTATAAACGAAACTGACGGTTATTGGAACCATATTAGGATTTGGGGTATCCAACGATAAACAAGTAACTAATCTTACCGAGCAAACCAAGGTGAGTTCACACTTTCCACAAGGCATGGGATTCCCAAGGGTTGGGAATGGGTAAAGGATTTAAACTGAAACTGCGTGATCTCCTAGTTTGGAACACGTACACACCCTCTTTATTGAAGGGTGACAACATGTGATAAGGAATTGATTTGGAAGCTACGTAATCTCCTGGTTTGGGGATTTCATACACACCCTCTTTATTGAAGGGTGACAACACGGATACTAGACCAAAATCTCTATTATGAAGTCCCTCCTTTTATATCGACATAATCGCCAGGCCAATGGCGAGCGGGTCATTAGTTAGATAGCGCTATTTAGGTCTGACAAGCCTAACACCGTGCCGCAGAGGACGGGAGTGAACTAATGGATCTGGGCACCAGTCAATGATGATAAACATTGACGTTAGGGCACCAACTTACTTCAGTCAGTGGTCGATATGGTAACGGGTCTAGTGGATAACATGGGGTAGCCCCCACTGGTTATGGTTTGGGAAACACTGGATTGGATAACTCATGCTTTTTGAAGGAACTCGTGGTTTTTGAAACAACTATAAATTGGATAACCAACTGTGAACTCGCACAACTTTGTTGTTGATTCGTTGTTACATGCCTTGCAGACCTTTAGGTGCATATTGTTGGAACTTGCTGTCTGGGAGGCTGGAGTGGTCATGGGTCGAGATACATGTAATCGCAACACATGACTAATGGTTTATAAACACTTAACAAATGAATTATGCTTCCGCTGTTTACTGTGAATTATTTGTAACGTTAAAACACTTAATGTCGATAAATGAAAGTTTTATTTAATTATATTATGCGAAGTTCAATGTGGTTGGTGGCTTGGATCCTGGTACGTCACACACCCCGTGGTAATTTTGCATGTGGTATTTTGGGGGTGTGACAGATTGGTATCAGAGCCATTGGTTATAGTGAACTTGGTTTTAAAAAGGGGAAAAACCTTTTTTGTAAAACCAGACTATAACTGAACAGTTCTGAAAACGTGAATACGACCATGACACTCAGCTCCAGATTGCAAGGTTCGTCTCTTATATACTCATTGTACTGCATAACTAGTGAACACTTACATATGATATTGCATGTGATTGCACGTTTAGCACAACAATATGAATTCATGTATTACTTGCATGTGTTATGTAACTGATAGGGTGGTATTTCCCTAAACATTCATGACTTACGTTTTGTGATGCTCTTTGGTTGCTACTCGAGTTTGAGGAACCATTTGACATGAGTTAAGAGGAGCTGACATGAGCATGCAAATCACAATATTATTGTGGGTGCACACATAATAATAATGTGGGGTGCATGCGAGTCCCAGTGAGCCTGAACAAGTGGACAAGGGGTTATGTTCCGTTATTTGATCAATGTGAAACATAACAAATCTATAGGGGCATAGCAGTGATTGTCCCTACTCGAATGTGAACTTCCCATTTCTCTCTGAATCCTTTCGAATCTCGATGCTATCGAGTATTACCTGAACACCCATCTGAACACCTAGTGAATCATGTAGAATGTTAGGTGCTTAAACGAACGTCCCTGAGTTGGATGTCACAGCGTCGAATGATTGATCGATACCTTTCTTACCTCTCTTCGTTTGCTGGAACTCATGTGTTGACGTCTTAGATCCCGAAGTGTGATCAATTCAGCAATACTCTCGTAACAGACCGGGTATTACTCAAACAACTTGCAACATCGATGGACAGGAGGATGCGCGAGTACTTTACCGACCTCAGTACTTTGACGACCCTGATTATTTGGCAACGAGCACCAGCGAATTGGCTTCAAACGAATCCTCGACCCTTGTCAGTGACTCATGGGAGTCAACTCTTACGAATCTATCGGGGCATAAGTGAGGACAACAGATGGTAGTATGGGATGTGTGCCTGCCAGCACGATGAGTAACGCCTTAGGATGTGGCGTGGGATTGAAAAGATGGTCTTTGATGGCGAAGAATCATAGAGCTTCATTTCGAGCAACGACATTGGGAGCAGCCGTCATAGCGACAACAAGGTATTCGTAACCCTAGCCTACAGTATGGAAATAAAGGTGCCTACAACATAGATTGGCCGTGGTTAAGTTAATTAGACAATGACCAAAGGAACAATGACGGCAGTACTGGAAATTCTCCTGGCGAAAACAACAACATGATGCTCATGGAAGGGCACTTGGGGTTGGCATGGGCAACGCCAAGATTACAACAACATGGTGGCCAGCATGTGACAAATCGTATTTCAAACCTCTCTTTGTACTTTAATGTAACCGATGTGAACGTTATGTGATTATGTGAAATTTGATGATTAATTGAATGTTATGTTGTTATGTTACGTGATTATGTGTAATGCATGTATGTATTTAATATGATCACACAAAACAAGCCCGATCACACAACACTTGTCCGATAGCACAAGCCCATTCGGGCCACACTCTTTGTATCCGAACCAAGGGCAGCCCATGTATGGGGTAGGCCCACTCCTCTTACGCATACAAACACTCTTGTGGGAATTTGTTTGTGATTACTTTCAAAACACAACACACACACAAACCCTACTCGCTTTCCTTCTCTCTCTCGAAGCCGACGGCCACAACTCCTTTCTCTCGAAGCTTTTGTGATTCGGATCAATCCTATTCTTCTCTCAACCAGTTAGTGTTTGTGATTATTGGTTATGTGTTAGTTGATGTTGTGATCTATATGTATTACATGATGATTTAGTGATATCTTGTGTTTGATTATGATGAAATTGTTAAGGGTTTGTGTTCATAAAAATCGGCTCACATGTATATTTGATAATGTTCACATGATTTGGAATTTGCATGATGTTAATCAAGAACTGAATGTATGTTACTCGGCTATAATGTGTTTATGTTTAAACGATTTGTTGTGAAGTCATGATAGAATACATACTAGTGATCAAGAACATAAACCATGTTAATATGTTTAGGTGTTATGGTTACTGTTTATGCTTGATAAATTGTTAGGGTTCATGAGAAATTAATAAAAATTGCTTGATTTGATCGAATATCACATGCATGGAAACTGTTAAAATTGAATCTTGCAAGTTAAATGGAAACTGCTAGGATAATTAATTGAATTGCATGATTTTAGGAAAATCTCATAACCAATCACACAAGTTTGTCAGTTGCACAAGATCAGGTCACACAAGACCATATCTGATCGCACAAGGTGCATCCCACAAGCTTAGTGCAATTAAATAAGCACATGGTACTGCTTAGTTATGCATGATCACACAAGACCTTGTGGATCGCACAAGACAGTGCCGATCGCATAAGGCTTGGGCCACACACACACTATTTGGACTTTATTATGTAGGTTGGGCCTTAAAGCCCAGAACCCAGTCGCACAAGATGTTCCGAGTCGCACAAGGTCAAATGGATCGCACAATTTGATTCATGTTTATTTGTTTGGGCTGTTTACATGCGGGACTGCTTATGTTATTTGGGCCGGGTATGTTTGGATCGCACAACCCGTTGTGTGTCGCACAAGGTTGTGCTGGACGCACAACAGGTTGGGCCGTTTGTTTTTGGGCTTCACTCTTTGGATCGCACAAGATGATTGGGCCTAAACAACCATAACAGCCACTCATCTTTGTCGCACAAGTAAACATTATGTGGACTTGACTGTTTAGGTGATTTACGTGTTTGCCATGATCATTGTGTGTTGTAACCTGATAGTTTATGTGTAAAACCTATGTGCACTACTTGAACCTAGACCTAACTTGTATGGTAACCATGTTAGGACGTGGTTGATCCCACAGAGCTCGAGTGACCATTTTGTTTATCTGTCGAGCAAACCAAGGTGAGTTCACACTTTCAACAAGGCATGGGATTCCCGGTGGTTAGGGAATGGGTAAAGAGATTAAATAGAACCTGCATATTCTCCTTGGGTAGAATATGTACCTCCGCTCCTCCATAGGAAGGATGACAACATTGAACCTGCGTAATCTCCTTGGGTAGATTAGTGCCTCCGCTCCTCCATAGGAAGGACGACAACATTAACTTACTAGACAAAACTCTATCATGAAGTCCTTCATTTTTATATCGACTTAATCGCCAGGCCAATGGTGAGCGGTTCATTAGTTAATAGCGCTATTAGGGTTGACAAGCCTCACACCGTGCCGGAGGACGGGCGTGTACTAATGGATCTGGGCACTTAGTCAATGATGATAGACAATGACGTAAGGCACAACTTATTGTTCGTCAGTTGTCGATATGGTAATGGTCTAGTGGTTTACATGGGGAAGCCCCCATTGGTTTTGGATATGGTTTGGGGAACAAGGACATTGGTTAACTTGTGGTTTATGAAACAACTCATGGTTTTCGAAACAAACACTAAAACTAAACAACCAACTGTGAACTCGCTCAACTTTATTGTTGACTCGTTGTTACATGCCTTGCAGGTCGTTAGATGCTTATGGAGCTTGCATGGGGAGGCGTAGTCATTGAGGGACATGGACAGTCGTATACCATCTTAAACATTTGAAAGATTAAACTTATGCTTTGGTTTTAGACAATATGCTTCCGCTTGCAACTTAAACTATGTTTTGATGTGGACACCAATTATATTGTGTTGGATTTTATTTTACTTATATGCTTGTTCAATATGATTGGTGGCTTGATCCTGGTCAGTCACGCCTCCAAGCGGTGATACTCCGCATGTGGATTTTGGGGGTGTGACAGATTGGTATCAGAGCCATTGGTTATATTGAACTTGGTTTTAAAAAGGGAAAGGCTTTTTGAAAAAACCAGACTATAACCTGTACAGTGCTCAACGATCCACAACGACGCTTCACTCCACGTGCAAGACTCAACGCAGTAGGTGCTACGGTTAGTGATTGTATTACCTGCCTGATAGTTTAAGTAGTGCATGTTAAACTTATGTTAAACATTTGAAAGATTTGAAAGTCGTATACCATGTTAAACATTTGAAAGATTAAACTTATGCTTTGGTTTTAGACAATATGCTTCCGCTTGCAACTTAAACTATGTTTTGATGTGGACACCAATTATATTGTGTTAGATTTTATTTTACTTATATGCTTGTTCAATATGATTGGTGGCTTGATCCTGGTCAGTCACGCCTCCAAGCGGTGATACTCCGCATGTGGATTTTGGGGGTGTAATAGATTGGTATCAGAGCCATTGGTTATATTGAACTTGGTTTTAAAAAGGGAAAGGCTTTTTGAAAAAACCAGACTATAACCTGTACAGTGCTCAACGATCCACAACGACGCTTCACTCCACGTGCAAGACTCAACGCAGTAGGTGCTACGGTTAGTGATTGTATTACCTGCCTGATAGTTTAAGTAGTGCATTGATCATGATATGCTTAGTTAGTATAACAACTGTTTCTTGAACTCTGTGTGCTTACTCTCTTCTGTCACTCCACATTTACACACATGCGCGACACTTTTCTTACTTGTGTTTTCTTCGATGTGAAGATCATGAGTGGACGTCTGAATTAGACTCAAGCCCAGCTGACGGCTCTAATAAATGAACGAGTTGCTAAGGCACTCGCAGCTGTCCCTGCAGGAGGTATAACCTGCCATTTCGACCTATCCTAGGATGTTTAGATCCTACTCTCACGAACCAACCCTCGTGCTTAATCTTGTCTTTTCTTCCTCGCGCGACAGGTCAGCCTGCTCAGCCTCCCGCAAGTATGTTCAAGACCTTTATGGACTGTAGACCTAGTACCTTCAGTGGTACAGAAGGAGCTGTAGGTCTCTTCCACTGGTTCGAGAAGCTCGAATCTGTCTTCGAGATGTGTGAATGCCCTGAGGCTCGTAGGGTAAAGTTTGCTACTGGAACACTCGAAGGTGCTGCGTTAACCTGGTGGAAAGCACATGTTAAATTGCTAGGGCTGGCGGTTGCTAATGCCACCCCATGGAACGACTTCAAGGAACTAACCAAAGAGGAGTACTGTAGTCGGGATGATATCCACAAGCTAGAGGTGGAATTTTTCAACTTGAAGATGTCGGGGTCCGAAATCGAAGCGTATACGAAGAGATCAAACGAGCTGGCTATCTTGTGTCCTACTATGGTAGACCTTCCCATCAAACGTATCGAGCTGTATCTCAAGGGTTTAGTACTAGAAATTCAGAGCCATGTGACTGCAGCTAACCTTGGTACTATTCAGCAAGTCATATGACTAGCTCATCGTCTCACTGATCAGGTAGTGGAGCAAAACAAGCTGCCCAAGCTTATCAGTGCTACAGCTACTTCAGAGGCTCCTAGCGACAACAAGCACAAGTGGGATGGAAATTCAAACAAGGGTTCTACTTCTGTTCATTCTCAGTCCCAGCAGCGAAAGACTAACGACTTCAGGAGTCGTGGTCAGCAATTCGCAAGCAGTCAGAATCAAAGTCAAAGAGGGTATAAGGGAAACCACCCTAAGTGCAATCGATGTAACCTGCACCACAGTGGGCAGTGCAACAAAGGTCGATGCCATCGATGTAACAAGCTTGGTCACGTAGCAAAGGAATGCAGGAGCCCATATCCTGCAAATCAAAATCGTCAGCAGCAACAACAGGCTCCACAGAACCAGCAGCAGCAACAACAGCAGGGTAATAGGGGATGCTTTCAGTGTGGTGCTGAAGGCCACTTCAAGAGGAACTGCCCCCAACTGAACCAGAATCAGAACAACAACAATCAAGGGAATGGAAACAATGGGGGTAACAATGAAGGCAATGGTGCTAGGGGATGTGTTTTGGTGATTGGTCAGGGTGAAGCGAGGAACGATCCTAACGTTGTTACGGGTAAGTTCCTACTGGATGATTTCTATGTTTCTGTTTTATCTGATTCGGGTGCCGATACCAGTTATGTGTCTTTAAAAGTTAGTAAGATGCTTAAGCGTACACCAACACTTATGAACACCAAACACATAGTAGAGTTAGCAAATGGTAAAAGTCTCGAGGCCGCACACATAGTTAAGGGTTGTAATCTCGTTTTAGCTGGTCAGACTTTCTCCATCGATCTTATCCCCATCATTCTTGGTAGTTTCGACATAGTCATCGGTATGGATTTGTTACCTCAACATCGAGCAGAGATTCTTTGCAAGGAGAAGATCATCCGCATCCCTCGTTCTGGTGAAGAACCTTTGGTGCTTCATGGCGACAAGAGTGGTGCTGTGGTGGGCATCATTTCTTTCCTTAAGGCCCAGAAGTGTTTGCAAAAGGGCCACACTGCTATTTTAGCCCTCGTTACGGACACCTCAAAGAAAGAGAAGAAGATAGTAGATATTCCGATCGTACGTGACTTTCCTGAAGTGTTTCCAGAGGAATTACCAGTTCTACCGCCCCACCTTCAGGTTGAATTCCAAATCGAGCTAACAGCTGGAGCAGCGCCCATAGCTCGAGCACCTTACCGTTTAGCCCCATCAGAACTAGAAGAGCTGTCTACGCAACTACAAGAACTCTTGGACAAAGGTTTCATTCGTCCCAGCTCTTCGCCCTGGGGAGCCCCAGTATTGTTTGTGAAGAAGAAGGATGGTACCTTCCGTATGTGTATTGACTATCGCGAACTCAACAAGGTGACTGTGAAGAATCGCTATCCTCTTCCATGCATTGATGACCTGTTCGACCAGCTGCAAGGGTCGAGCTATTACTCAAAGATTGACTTGAGATAAGGATATCACCAGTTGAGAGTCCGAGATGAGGACGTCTCCAAAACAGCATTTTGAACTCGTTATGGGCACTACGAGTTTTTGGTCATGCCTTTCGGGCTGACAAACGCACCTGCGGTCTTCATGGATCTTATGAACCGAGTGTGCAAACCTTACTTGGACAAGTTCGTTATTGTTTTCATCGATGACATCCTGATCTACTCTAAGAGTCAGGAAGAGCACGAGCAACATCTGCGACTTATTTTAGAACAACTTCGAGCATTGCAGCTTTATGCCAAGTTTTTGAAATGTGACTTTTGGCTTCGTGAAGTCCATTTCCTATTCCACGTGGTAAACAAGGATGGGATTCACGTTAATCCATCCAAGGTAGACTCGGTCAAGAACTGGCCTGCACCTCGTACACCAATAGAGATCAGCCAATTCTTGGGTTTGGCGGGCTACTACAGAAGGTTTATCAAGGATTTCTCCAAGATTGCGCAACCTCTCACTTCGCTAACTCAGAAGGGTGTCACCTATCGTTGGGGTGATGCACAGGAATCCTCTCATTGCCTGAAGGCACGGACGATTTTGTGGTTTATTGCGACGCATCCATCCAGGGACTTGGTTGCATGTTGATGCAACGTGATAAGGTCATTGCTTACGCATCATGTCAACTTAAGGTTCACGAAAGGAACTACACTACGCATGATTTGGAGCTGGGAGCTGTTGTTTTTGCACTTAAGATATGGAGACATTACTTGTATGGTACCAAGTGCACCATTTACACCAATCACAGGAGTCTCGAGCATATATTCAAGCAAAAGGAGTTAAACATGCGACAACGTCGATGGGTTGAGCTCTTGAATGATTACGAATGCGCGATCAAGTACCATCCGGGCAAAGCCAATGTGGTGGCCGATGCCCTCAGTCGAAAGGAAACAAAACCTAAGTGAGTACGCGCATTACAACTTACCATCCAATCTAGTCTTCCTACTCAGATACGAGATGCTCAGCTAGAAGCTTTGAAAGCAGAGAACATCAGGGTGGAGTCCCTGCGAGGATCGAGGAAATGGTTAGAACAAAAGGAAGACGGTGCATACTATGTAACAGGGCGCATTTAGGTCCCACTTTATGGAAACTTACGCGAACTGGTGATGGATGAAGCACACAAGTCTCGTTACTCAGTACATCCTGGTTCGGATAAGATGTACCACGATCTCAAAACTACATACTGGTGGCCTAGCATGAAAGCTCACATAGCAACTTACGTCAGTAAATGTTTGACTTGTGCGAGAGTCAAAGTCGAGTACCAGAAACCATCAGGCCTACTTCAACAACCAGAGATCCAAAAATGGAAATGGGAGAAATTTCCATGGATTTCGTTACTGGCCTACCTAGAAACTGACAAGTTCTCTACTTTAGTGGATCGATTGACTAAGTCTGCACACTTCCTGGCTATCAAAGAAACTGACAAGTTCTCTACTTTAGCAGATGTTTATTTAAAGGAAGTGGTTTCGAGGCACGGAGTGCCAACCTCAATTATTTCTGATCGTGATGCACGTTTTACTTCCGAACTGTGGCAAGCTATGCACAAATCCTTTGGCCCACGTTTAGACATGAGCACAGCATATCACCCGCAAAAGGATGGGCAGTCTGAACGCACCATCCAAACCCTTGAAGACATGCTTAGGGCATGTGTAATCGACTTTGGTAAGGGCTGGGAAAAGCATCTTCTGTTAGTGGAGTTCTCGTATAATAACAGTTACCACACCAATATCCAGGCCGCTCTGTTTGAGGCATTGTACGGACGTAAATGTCGATCCACACTTTGGTCGGCAGAGGTTGGTGATAGCCAGATCACTAGCCCATAACTTGTGGTAGACACAACAGAAAGTATTGCTAAAATATGAAAACGAATGGTGGCAGCTCATGACTGTCAGAAAAGCTACGCTGATAAGCGTAGGAAACCACTCGAGTTCCAGGTTGGGGATCGAGTGCTACTCAAAGTCTCACCTTGGAAAGGTGTTGTTCGTTTTGGCAAACGTGGCAAACTCAACCCACGATACGTTGGACCTTTCGAAATCATTGAGAAAGTTGGCAAAGTCGCTTACAAGTTGAATCTACCTGAAGAACTCAGTGGAGTTCACAACGTATTCCATGTGTCAAATCTGAAGAAGTGTCTGTCAGATGTTTCACACCCCCAAAATCCACCACGCGGAGTATCACCGCTTGGAGGCGTGACATGACCAGGATCAAGCCACCAATCATATTGAACCACGTAATTAAGTAAATAAGGCCAACCATAATATAATTGGTGACCTAAAGAAGGTAACCGACTTTAAGTTAACAGCGGAAGCATAAAACGTAACTCCAAAACATAAGTTCATAGTTCATAAGTTTAAAGACCAAAACGTAAGTTCCATAAATTCATAAGATTTATTTATTAAGCACGGGACATAATAGTCCATATCCCACAACGACCTCCTCCTCGTACGAGCTCCATAAGCATCTAACGACCTGTAAGGCATGTAACAACGAGTCAACAACAAAGTTGAGTGAGTTCACAGTTGGTTGTTTAGTTTTATGTTGTTTTCGAAAACATGGTTTGTCTTTCGTTGGCTTACTTGCCGTGGGGGTTACCCCATAGTTGAAAGTATGATTAACCAGTTCCTTCTTTGTTACCCAAACCATATTCATAATCAGTGGGGGGCTTCCCCATGTGAACCACTAGACCATTACCATATCAACAACTGACGAACAATAGTTGTGCCCTACGTCAATGTTCTATCATCATTGACAGTTTGCCATAGTCCATTAGTACACGCCGGTTCGACTGGCACGGTGTGAGGTTTGTTAAACCTAATAGCGCTATTAACTAATGACCCACTCGCCATTGGCCTTGGAGATTAAGTCGATATAAAATGAGGGACTTAATGATAGAGTTTTGTCTAGTAAGTTTTAAGGTTGTTGTCCTACCCAAGGAGGACGAACGTACGTATTCTACCCAAGGAGAATACGTAGGATTAATATTGGCATCCTACCCAAGGAGGATGGCGATACATATCCTACCCATGGAGGATATGTAGGTTCCGTTTTAATTCTTTAACCCATTCCCAAACCATCGGGAATCCCATGCCTTGTAGTAAGTGTGAACTCACATTGGTTTGCTCGTTTTGACTTTCAAAAATAGCTAACAGTCAAGGTCGGTCAATCACGTCCTAGTATAATTACCACTTAGTGACTTCAAATAAGCACGAAGTTCCTACACGCATCTACCACATAACATGCATTCATTTTAACGGTTCATGCCCATACAAACATCCCATTCATAAGCAAACATACGGCATTGCACATAACACTTTCATTGACATATAACATGTTAGATCATTTTCAGATAACATACCCGACATTTAGACACGCAAATTACTACTTATGTCGTTTCAGCTTTTACATTCGAAACTGGGCTGTTTTCGGGAATTTAAATAAAATAGTTAACCTATTCCAAAAATTCCCAACTTTTAACAAAAGGTCTTAAACGATCCAAATATTATTGTGTAAAAATCTCGAGATCGAATTCGTTACCAATATTTTATAAAAATTCATTTACCGGACTGTAATCAGATTCATCTTTTTCTGACTGCAGTCCACAGAATAATTTATTTAAAATTTATCATAAGTCCGATTTAATAAATTACAGTGGAAGAATTAAAAATACATCAGTGTCCATCTACAGTACAAATTTTGTGACCTAATTCTACACAGATTTCAAGTTATGACGAAAAACATAATGCATATTTTCTGCAAAAAATGCAGCTTGAGCTGCTGTCTAAAAACAAACCTTTAAGAATAGTAAATGACCTCGAAAAATTACGATTCCATTGCCATTTGATCCGTTTTTCGAAAATACATAATTTAGGATTCAGAAAATCAGTTTTTCGATTTATTATGATCCGTTTATAGCCAGTTGAAGTTGGCTGAAAATGCTAATCAGCATGTTTCTTTATAGTTTAAACGTTACTAAATCGTATCAACAAATGTCCTAACAACGGGTTTATCAAGAAATCAACCATCTAACATCATGCATGCTTTAATCAACCTTAACCCAACAAGATTTCATCTTCATGTAAAATTTTATGTTCAAGTTTCTTGTTTAACCCTCTTTAGTGTTCTTGTTCTTTAGTGTTTTAATCATAACCATCATACTACAACTTTTAGCTACAAAGATAAGATGAATAAGGTGTAATAAGGAGTTACTACTAGCACAAAGGCTAAGGATGATTCTCTAATGAAAAGATGAAGAAGGTGATGGTGAAAAGCAAGAATAAGGCTCCTTGAAGTTCCACAAGATGCATAATCCTTCTTCTACACTTGAATGAAGCTTAAAAATGGAAAATTGTGGTGGTGATATGGTGGTGATGGTGGCAGTTGGGTGTGAGCCGAGAGGAGGGAGAGAGGGAGTGAGTGAGAGAGTGTGAAAATGAGAGTATGGTGAGTGATCTTGTGCCATGCTTTATAAAGGATTGTTCATATATTTTGATAATCTCTACAGGCAACAATCTATTAAACAATTGGGATATAATCTAATCAAGATATGAGGCATGGTGTAAATTTTGGTGGGTCCCCTTGGGGTGACCGAATTCGGTTTAGGGGGAGTTGGATGTAAAATTTGCAACTAAATGGTAATCACAAGTTAGAATTCAAGTATGCTTTCATATATGTTATTTATTTGGTATTTAGTGGGTGTTATGATAAACGGGGATCATGATTAGCCAAAAATAATAAAACAATGTATTTGACAAAAATTTAGTGTCCCGGGTAATGTTCGGTTGTTTGGTTAGATACCATTCCGTTAAAGTGCTAAATTATTCCGTTTAGTGTCTTTTATATATATTTTTGTAACACAATTAATTCCCAACACTCAGGAAAGCATACAGGACTATTTAGTAACTTTTCTGCGCAAAACTAGTACGTTAACAAGCACATGTAAGTATGACACAGTAATCAGAAAGCAGTTAAGTAATTCAGCACAGTCATCAAGCACTTTAATTAACATTAATTAATCGTACAGATACATGTAATTATGAGGGTTGTCACATTCTCCCCCTGTTAAGAAAATTTCGTCCCGAAATTTAGCACGTGGTTACTGAGGAAGCTAGTTAAGTTGCGTGGTTTACTGGTTTTCCTGGGGTGTCACATTATCCCCACGTTGGTTTGGAATTTCATCCCGAAATTATGTAGTAGCTTCAGCCTCAGTAGTGGTTGCACTTTTCTTAAACAACTGTGGATACTTGAGTTTCATTTGGTCTTCTCGTTCCCAGCAATACTCTGGGCCACGACGAGAATTCCAAAGAACTCGAACAAGAGGTATCCTGGTACGCTTGAGAACCTTAACATCTCGGTCTGTGATTTCAACAGGTTCCTCGATGAATCGCAACTGGTCGTCGATTGTGAGCTCCTTTAAGGGAACTATGAGGGTCTCATCTGACAGACACTTTTTCAGATTTGACACGTGGAATACGTTGTAAACTACGCTGAGTTCTTCAGGTAGATCCAACTTGTAGGTGACCTTGCCAATCTTCTCAATGATTTCGAACGGTCCGACATAACGCGGATTGAGTTTGCCTCATTTGCCAAAATGAACTACACCTTTCCAAGGTGAGACTTTGAGCAGCAGTCGATCTCCAACCTGGAACTCGAGTGGTTTCCTGCGCTTATCAGCATAGCTTTTCTGACGGTCACGAGCTGCCGCCATTCGCTGTCGTATCTGAGCAATTCTCTCAGTCGTGTCTACCACAAGTTATGGGCCTGTGATTTGGCTGTCACCAACTTCTGCCCAACAAAGAGGTGATCGGCATTGACGTTCGTACAATGCCTCAAACGGAGCGGCCTGGATGCTGGTGTGGTAACTGTTGTAATACGAAAACTCCACTAACGAGAGGTGCTTTTACCAGCCATTACCAAAATCGACTACACATGCCCTAAGCATGTCTTCAAGGATTTGGATGGTGCGTTCAGATTGTCCATCCGTCTGTGGATGATATGCCGTGCTCATGTCTAATCGAGAACCAAAAGACTTATGCATAGCTTGCCATAATTCGGATGTAAAACGTGGGTCACGATCAGAGATGATGGAGGTTGGCACTCCGTGCCTCAATACTGCTTCCTTTAGGTAGGTGTCTGCTAGAGTAGAAAACTTATCCGTTTCCTTGATAGCCAGAAAATGTGCAGACTTAGTTAGTCGATCCACGATCAGCCAAATGGTATCATTTCCGCGTTGAGATCTAGGCAGGCCAGTAACGAAATCCATGGAAATTTGCTCCCATTTCCATTTCGGGATCTCTGGTTGTTGTAGTAGGCCTGATGGTTTCTGATATTCAGTCTTGACTCTCGCACAAGTCAAACATTTGCTAACGTAGGTTGCTATGTGGGCTTTCATGCTTAGGCCACCAGTATGTAGCCTTGAGATCGTGGTACATCTTATCCGAACCAGGATGTACTGAATAACGAGACTTGTGTGCTTCATCCATCACAAGCTCGCGTAAGTTTCCATAAAGTGGAACCCAGATGCACCCGTTTACATAGTAGGCGTCGTCTTCCTTTTGTTCTAACTGTTTCCTTGATGTTCTCTGCTTTCAACGCTTCGACCTGAGCATCTCGTATCTGGGTAGGAAGACTAGATTGGATGGTTAGTTGTAATGCACGAACACGCTTAGGTATAGTATCCTTTCGACTGAGGGCGTCGGCCACAACATTGGCCTTGCCCAAATGGTACTTGATAGCGCATTCGTAATAATTCAAGAGCTCGACCCATCGACGTTGTCGCATGTTTAATTCCTTTTGCTTGAAGATATGCTCGAGACTCCTGTGATCGGTTTAAATGGTGCACTTGGTACCGTACAGATAATGTCTCCATATCTTAAGTGCGAAAACAACTGCTCCCAATTCCAGGTCGTGAGTAGTGTAGTTCCTTTCGTGAACTTTAAGTTGGCGTGATGCGTAGGTAATGACCTTGTCACGTTGCATCAACACGCAACCAATTCCTTGGATGGAAATATCGCAATAAACCACAAAATCATCTGTGCCCTTAGGCAACGAAAGAATAGGTGCGCTACAAAGCCTCTCCTTTAAGTGCTGAAATGCAGATTCCTGTGCATCACCCCAACAATAGGTGACACCCTTCTGAGTTAGTGAAGTGAGAGGTTGCGCAATCTTTGAGAAATCCTTGATAAACCTTCTGTAATATCCTGCCAGACCCAGGAATTGGCGGATTTCTGTTGGTGTACGGGGTGCAGGCCAGTTCTTGATCGAGTCAACCTTGGATGGATCAACATGAATCCCATCCTCGTTTACCACATGGCCTATAAAGTGGACTTCGCGAAGCCAGAAGTCACATTTCGAAAATTTGGTATACAGTTGCTCTGCTCGAAGAAGTTCCAAAATAAGCCTCAGGTGTTGCTCGTGTTCTTCCTGACTCATCGAATAGATCAGGATGTCGTTGATGAAAACTATGACAAACTTATCCAGGTAAGGCTTGCACACTCGGTTCATGAGATCCATGAAGACCGCAGGTGCATTCGTCAATCCGAAAGGCATAACCAGAAACTCGTAATGCCGATAACGAGTTCTGAATGTTGTTTTGGAGACGTCCTCATCCCGGACTCTCAGTTGATGGTAGCCTGACCTTAGGTCAATCTTGGAATAGAAACTCGACCCTTGCAACTGGTCAAACAAGTCGTCAATACGTGGAAGAGGATAATGATTCTTCACGGTCACCTTGTTTAGTTCACGATAGTCAATACACATTCTGAAAGTACCGTCTTTCTTCTTCACAAACAAGACTGGAGCTCCCCAGGGCCAAGAGCTAGGACGTATGAAACCCTTTTCCAAGAGTTCTTGTAATTGCGTGGACAGTTCTTCATGTTCTGACGGAGCTAGTCGATAAGGTGCACGAGCTATTGGTGCTGCTCCAGGAGCTTGCTCGATTTGAAACTCGACTTGTCGATGAGGCGGAAGACCAGGTAATTCCTCAGGAAATACCTCAAGAAAATCGCGCACAATAGGAATGTCTTCAATTCTCTTCTCTTCCATTGATGTGTCAGTAACGAGTGCTAGAATGGCAATGTGGCCCTTTTGCAAACACTTCTGGGCCTTAAGGAAAGAGATAATGCCTACGACAGCACCACTCTTGTCGCCATGAATCACGAGGGGTTCTTCACCAGAACGAGGGATGCGGACAATCTTCTCGTTGCAAAGAATTTCCGCTTGTTGATGAGATAACCAATCCATCCCAATAACAACGTCAAAACTACCCAGAACGATAGGGATAAGATCGATAGAGAAGGTCTGACCAGCTAGGATGAGGTTACAACCCTTAACTATGTGTGTGGCCTCGAGACTTTTACCGTTTGCTAGCTCTACCGTGTGTTTGGTGGTCAAAAGTGTTGGGGTGCGCTTAAGCATTTGACTAACTTTTAAGGACACATAACTAGTATCGGCACCCGAATCGAATAAAACAGTAACAAAGAAATCATCCAGAAGAAATTTACCCATCACAACGTTGGGATCGTTCCTTGCATCACCCTGACCCAGCACGAAGACACGTCCCCTGGCACCATTGCCGTTATTGTTACCCCCGTTGTTGCCTCCATTATTGCCTCCATTGTTGTTCCCATTTCCCTGGTTGTTGTTGTTCTGATTCTGATTCAGCTGAGGATAGTTCCTCTTAAAGTTACCTTCAGCGCCACAATGAAAGCATCCTTTATTGCCCTGCTGTTGTTGTTGCTGGTGGTTCTGTGGAGCTTATTGTTGTTGTTGGCGGTTCTGATTTACTGGTCGTGTGCCCCTGCAATCCTTTACTTCAAGACCAAACTTGTTGCACCTCAGATAACGACCCTTGTGGCACTGCCCGTTATGATGCTTGTGGCACCGGTTTCACTTGGTGGTTCCCTCGGTATCCACCCTGTCCTTGATTACTAGAAGATTACTGACCAGGACTCTGGTAGTCATCAATCTTTCGCTGCTGTGACTGAACTGAAGTAGAACCCTTGCCCGAATTTCCATCACACTTGCGCTTGTTATCACTGGGAGCATCAGTAGTAGTAGCGCTAATTCGCTTGGGCAGCTTGTTCTGCTTAACTGCCTGATCAGTGAGACGATGAGCCAACTTGATGATTTGCTGAATGGTGCCAAGATTAGCTGAGGTCATGTGGCTTTGAATCTCTGGCACCAAACCCTTAAGGTACAGCTCGATGCGCTTGATAGGAGGATCCACCATAGTGGGACACAAGATAGCTAATTCGTTCGATCTCTTTGTGTATGCCTCGATTTCAGACCCCGTCATCTTCAAATTGAAAAATTCCACATCTAGCTTGTGGATGTCGTCACGACTACAATACTCTTCTTTGATCAGTTCCTTGATACCGTTCCATGGGGTGGCATTAGCAACCGCCAGCCCTAGCAGTTGAACCTGTGCTTTCCACCAGGTTAACGCAGCACCTTCGAGTGTTCCAGTAGCATATTTCACCCTACGATCTTCAGGGCATTCACACATATCGAAAACAGACTCAAGCTTCTCGAACCAGTGAAGAAGACCTACAGCTCCTTCTATGCCGCTGAAAGTACTAGGTCGGCAATCCATGAATGTTTTGAACGTACATACGGGAGGTTGAGCATGTAGACCTCCTACAGGGACAGCTGCAAGTGCCTCAGCAACTCGTTCATTGATCAAAGCTGTTAACTGGGCTTGAGTTAGGTTGATACCACCACGTGCTCCACGTCCGTTCATGATCTTCACAACGAAGCAACGTGAGTGAGAAAGTGTCGTGAAAGTGCGTAAGCGTGGGGCGACAGAAGAGAGCAAACACACAGGGTTTCAAGCAATAGTTGTTACGCTAACTAAGCATACCATGATCAAATGCACTACTAGTAGGTAAGCAATACAAACATAAACCATATTACCTATGGTGTTGAGTCTTGCATGTGGAGCGAAGCGTCGTTGTGGATCGTTGAGCACTGTACAGGTTATAGTCTGGTTTTATCAAAAAAAAACCTTTCCCTTTTTTTAAAACCAAGTTCACTATAACCAATGGCTCTGATACCAATATGTCACACCCCCAAAATCCACCACGCGGAGTATCACCGCTTGGAGGCGTGACATGACTAGGATCGAGCCACCAATCGTATTGAACCACGTAATTAAGTAAATAAGGCCAACCACAATATAATTGGTGACCTAAAGAAGGTAACCGACTTTAAGTTAACAGCGGAAGCATAAAACGTAAGTCCAAAACATAAGTTCATAGTTCATAAGTTTAAAGATCAAAACATAAGTTCCATAAATTCATAAGATTTATTTATTAAGAATGGGACATAATAGTCCACATCCCACAACGACCTCATCCTCGTGCGAGCTCCGTAAGCATCTAACGACCTGTAACGCATGTAACAATGAGTCAACAACAAAGTTGAGTGAGTTCACAGTTGGTTGTTTAGTTTTATATTGTTTCCGAAAACATGGTTTGTCTTTCGTTGGCTTACTTGCCGTGGGGTTACCCCATAGTTGAAAGTATGATTAACCAGTTCCTTCTTTGTTACCCTAACCATATTCATAATCAGTGGGGGCTTCCCCATGTGAACCACTAGACCATTACCATATCGACAACTGACAAACAATAGTTGTGCCCTACGTCAATGTTCTATCATCATTGACAGTTTGCCATAGTCCATTAGTACACGCCCGTCCGACTGGCATGGTGTGAGGTTTGTTAAACCTAATAGCGCTATTAACTAATGACCCGCTCGCCATTGGCCTCGGTGATTAAGTTGATATAAAATGAAGGACTTAATGATAGAGTTTTGTCTAGTAAGTTTTAAGGTTGTTGTCCTACCCAAGGAGGACGAACGTACGTATTCTACCCAAGGAGAATACGCAGGATTAATATTGGCATCCTACCCAAGGAGGATGGCGATACATATCCTACCACGGAGGATATGTAGGTTCCGTTTTAATTCTTTAACCCATTCCCAAACCATCGGGAATCCCATGCCTTGTAGAAAGTGTGAACTCACCTTGGTTTGCTCGTTTTGACTTTCAAAAATAGCTAACAGTCAATGTCAGTCAATCACGTCCTAGTATGATTACCACTTAGTTTATTAGTGACTTCAAATAAGCACGAATTTCCTACACGCATCTACCACATAACATGCATTCATTTTAACGGTTCATGCCCATATAAACATCCCATTCATAAGCAAACATACGACATTGCATATAACACTTTCATTAACATATAACATGTTAGATCATTTTCAGATAACATACCCGACATTTTGACACGCAAATTACTACTTATGTCGTTTCAGCTTTTACATTCGAAACTGGGCTGTTTTCGGGAATTTTAATAAAATAGTTAACCTATTTCAAAAATTCCCAACTTTTTACAGAAGGTGTTAAAAGATCCATATATTATTGTGTAAAAATCTCGGGATCCAATTCGTTACCAATATTTTATAAAAATTCATTTACCGGACTGCAATCAGATTCATCTTTTTCTGACTACAGTCCACAGAATAATTTATTTAAAATCATCGTAAGTCCGATTTATGAAAATCCAGTGGGAGAATTGCAAATACATCAGTGTCCATCTACAGTACAAATTTCGTGACCTAATACTACACTGATTTCAAGTTATGATGAAAAACATAACGCATATTTTCTACAGAAAAATGCAGCTTGAGCTGCTGTCCAAAAACAGACCTTTAAAAAAGTAAACGACCTCGAAAAATTACGATTCTAGTGCCATTTGATCCATTTTTCAAAAATACATAATTTAGGATTCAGAAAATTAGTTTTTCGATTAATTATGATCCGTTTACAGCCAGTTGAAGTTGGTCGAAAACGCTAATCAGCATGTTTCTTTATAGTTTAAACGTTACTAAATCGTATCAACAAATGTCCTAACAACGGGTTTATCAAGAAATCAACCATCTAACATCATTCATGCTTTAATCAACCTTAACCCAACAAGATTTCATCTTCATGTAAACTTTTATGTTCAAGTTTCTTGTTTAACCCCCTTTAGTGTTCTTGTTCTTTAGTGTTTTAAACATAACCATCATACTACAACTTTTAGCTACAAAGACAAGATGAACAAGGTGTAACAAGGACTTACTATTAGCACAAAGGCTAGGGATGATTCTCTAATGAAAAGATGAAGAAGATGATGGTGAAAAGCAAGAATAAGGCTCCTTGAAGTTCCACAAGATGCCAGCTCCCTTAATCCTTCTTCTACACTTGAATGAAGCTTAAAAATGGAAAATTGTGGTGGTGATATGGTGGTGATGGTGGCAGCTGGGTGTGAGCCGAGAGGAGGGAGAGAGGGAGTGAGTGAGAGAGTGTGAAAATGAGAGTATGGTGAGTGATCTTGTGCCATGCTTTATAAAGGATTGTACATATATTTTGATGATCTCTACAAGCAACAATCTATTAAACAATTGGGATATAATCTAATCAAGATATGAGGCATGGTGTAAATTTTGGTGGGTCCCCTTGCGGTGACCGAATTCGGTTTAGGGGGGGGGTTGGATGTAAAATTTGCAACTAAATGGTAATCCCAAGTTAGAATTCAAGTATGCTTTCATATGTGTTATTTATTTGATATTTAGTGGGTGTTATGATAAACGGGGATCATGACTAGCCAAAAATAATAAAACAATGTATTTGACAAAAATTTAGTATCCCGGGTAATGTCCGGTTGTTTGGTTAGATACTGTTCCGTTAAATTGCTAAATTATTCCGTTTAGTGTCTTTTGTATATATTTTTGTAACACAATTAATTCCCATCACTCAGGAAAGCTTACAGGACTATTTAGTAACTTTTCTGCAAAAGACCAGTACGTTAACAAGCACATGTAAGCATGACACAGTAATCAGAAATCAGTTAAGTAATTCAGCACAGTCATCAAGCATTTTAATTAACATTAATTAATCGTACGGATACATGTAATTATGAGGGTTGTCACAAGATGAGATCCTCATAGTTCCTCTCAAGGAGCTCACAATCGACGATCAGTTGCGATTTGTCAAAGAACCAGTAGAGATTACTGGCCGAGACGTGAAGGTTCTCAAGCGCACTAGAATTCCACTTGTTCGAGTTCGTTGGAACTCCCGTCGTGGCCCAGAGTTTACCTGGGAGCGAGAAGACCAGATGAAGCACAGGTATCCCCAGTTGTTCGGAAACAGTGAAACCACTACTGAGGCTGAAGCTACTGCGGAATTTCGGGATGAAATTCCAAACCAACGGGGGAAGGATGTGACACCCAGGGAAACCAGGAAAACCATGCAACTTAACTAACTTCCTCAGTGAGTACGTGCTAAATTTCGGGACGAAATTTCTTTCAACTTGGGGATAATGTGACAACTCGTATTTCAAACCTTTCTTTGTACTTTAATGTAACCGATATGAACGTTATGTGATTTTGTGAACTTTGATGATTAATTGAATGTTATGTTGTTATGTTATGTAATTATGTGTAATGCATGTATGTATGTAATATGATCACACAAAACAAGCCGGATCACACAACACTTGGCCGATCGTACAAGCCCATTCGGGCAACACTCTTTGTATCCGAACCAAGGGCAGCCCATGTATGGGGTCGGCCCACTCCTCTTACGCATACAAACACTCTTGCGGGATTTTGTTTGTGATTACTTGCAAAACACAACACACACATAAACCCTACTCGCTTTCCTTCTCTCTCTCGAAGCCGACGGCCACAACTCCTTTCTCTCGAAGCTTTTGTGATTCGGATCAATCCTATTCTTCTCTCAACCGGTTAGTGTTTGTGATTATTGGTTGTATGTAAGTTGATGTTGTGATCTATATGTATTACATGATGATTTAGTGATATCTTATGCCTGATTATGATGAAATTGTTAAGGGTTTGTGTTCATAAAAATTGGCTCACATGTATATTTGATAATGTTCACATGATTCGGAATTTGCATGATGTTAATCAAGAACTGAATGTATATTACTCGGCTATGATGTGTTATGTTTAGACGATTTATTGTGAAGTCATGATAGAATACATACTAGTGATCAAGAACATAAACCATGTTAATATGTTTAGGTGTTATGGTTACTGTTTATGCTTGATAAATTGTTAGGGTTCATGAGAAATTAATAAAAATTGCTTGATTTGATCGAATATCACATGAATGGAAACTGTTAAAATTGAATCTTGAAAGTTAAATGGAAACTGTTAGGATAATTAATTGAATTGCATGATTTTAGGAAAATCTCATAAACAATCGCACAAGTTTGTCAGTCGCACAAGATCAGGTCACACAAGACCAGATCTGATCGCACAAGGAGCATCGCACAAGCTTAGTGCAACTACATAAGCACAGGGTACTGCTTTGTTATGCATGATCACACAAGACCTTGTGGATCACACAAGACAGTGTCGATCGCACAAGGCTTGGGTCACACACACACTGTTTGGACTTTATTATGTAGGTTGGGCCTTAAAGCCCAGAACCCAGTCGCACAAGATGTTCCGAGTCGCACAAGGTCAAATGGATCGCACAATTTGATTCATGTTTATTTGTTTGGGTTGTTTACATGCTGGACTACTTATGTTATTTGGGCCGGGTATGTTTGGATCACACAACCCGTTGTAAGTCACACAAGGTTGTGCTGGACGCACAACAGGTTGGGCCGTTTGTTTTTGGGCTTCACTCTTTGGATCGCACAAGATGGTTGGGCCTACACAACCATAACAGCCACTCATCTTTGTCGCACAAGTAAACATTATGTGGACTTGACTGTTTAGGTGATTTACGTGTTTGCCATGATCATTGTGTGTTGTAACCTGATAGTTTATGTGTAAAACCTATGTGCACTACTTGAACCTAGACCTGACTTGTATGGTAACCATGTTAGGACGCGGTTGATCCCATAGAGCTCGAGCGACCATTTTGTTCATCTTCCAAGCAAACCAAGGTGAGTTCACACTTTATACAAGGCATGGGATTCCCGGTGGTTAGGGAATGGGTAAAGAGATTAAATAGAACCTGTATATTCTCCTTGGGTAGAATATGTACCTCCGCTCCTCCATAGGAAGGACGACAACAATGAACCTGCGTAATCTCCTTGGGTAGATTACGTACCTCCGCTCCTCCATAGGAAGGACGACAACATTAACTTACTAGACAAAACTCTATCATGAAGTCCCTCATTTTTATATCGACTTAATCGCCGGGCCAATGGCGAGCGGGTCATTAGTTAATAGCGCTATTAGGGTTGACAAGCCTCACACCGTGCCGGTAGGACGGGCGTGTACTAATGGATCTGGGCACTTAGTCAATGATGATAGACATTGACGTAGGGCACAACTTATTGTTCGTCAGTTGTCGATATGGTAACGGTCTAGTGGTTTACATGGGGAAGCCCCCACTGGTTTTGGATATGGTTTGGGGAACAACGACATTGGTTAACTTGTGGTTTACAAAACAACTCATGGTTTTCGAAACAAACACTAAAACTAAACAACCAACTGTGAACTCGGTCAACTTTGTTGTTGACTCGTTGTTACATGCCTTACAGGTCGTTAGATGCTTATGGAGCTTGCATGGGGAGGCGAAGTCGTTGTGGGACATGGACAGTCGTGTGCCATGTTAAACATTTGAAACATTAAACTTATGCTTTGGTTTTAGACAATATGCTTCCGCTTGCAACTTAAACTATGTTTTGATGTGGACACCAATTATATTGTGTTGGATTTTATTTTACTTATATGCTTGTTCAATATGATTGGTGGCTTGATCCTGGTCAGTCATGCCTCCAAGCGGTGGTACTCCGCATGTGGATTTTGGGGGTGTGACACATCACGTTCTTCGAAGTTAATCGTTTCGTTTCGTTCCTGTTCTGTTCAACCCTGATACTTCCTGAGACCAAACCAGTTGTGGAATCGCCTGATGGAAAGACAATTAAAGCCTCGTATGGTTATAAGGAATGCAAATTCAACCGTGTGACATCGATCTTCCTTCCACTATCCACGATGGTGTTGATGCCGTAGTCAGTATGGGTTGGTGGACCAGATATCGCGCAGTTATACCTTGTGAGGGGAGAGTTATCGTCTGTCATAAAGTATCTGAGTGGTGCAGAGGTTAGCATCAAATCAGCAGTGAAGGCCAGAAGTGTTCATGAAAGGATTACCCCGCTATGATAGCACTCATTACTGATGTCAAGGCTAAGGAAAAGAGGATCGAGGATCCACCAATTGTTCATGATTTCTCCCTAAGTACTACCAGAAGAATTAATAGGCTTACTTCCTCATCGTCAGGGGGAAAATTAGATCGGTATCATGTCAGAAGCAGCCCTTGTTTCTTGTATTCCTTATTGTCTTACACCAGGAGGGTTGCGGGAGCGGTTTAACCAACTACAGGAACCGTCGGACAGGAGTTTTCGCTTTAAGGAGTCCTTGCTATACCCAAAAAGAGAAGCCTTTTCGTATGTGTACTGACTATCGAGAACTCAACAAGGTGACAATCAAGAACCGTTTGCCTCGACCACGTATTGACAACCAGTTGATCAATTGCGAGGAACAAGCTTCCATTCGAGGATTGGCTAGCGATCGAACTATCATCAGATGGAAGCCCAAGAGGAGAACGCCCTTAGAGTAGCATGTTGAACGCAATGCAGTCATTTCAGCTTTGTACACCATGATCATTGAGTTGATCAACACCCTAGCAGCTTTAGGGATCACATGAATCGACCGTATTTATTGACGACGTTGTGAATCATGACCCGGAGAAGGGAACACCATGGGTGGCATAGGTATTCTATTTCAGCGCTTCTGTGGGAGGAGCCATTACATGCGAAGTCATGCATTTTGATCAGGTAACCAACGGATTAGGAATACTGGTGGATCTCGCTGAGATGTATCTTGTTAGAAACTGATCAACACCAAAGATTCCTTTGGGGATGCAGCAATTCCTTGGTTTCACTGGATACTATCGCAGCTTACCCACAGGATTTTCAAAGGTCTCACAACTTAAATCTCTTTAGCACAGTAGGGTACTGTGTTCGTGAAAGACGAAACGGGAGGACGTCTTTTCATCTTTCGAGTTCCAACTCTGCAATGCACCGAGCATCGTCTTTACCCGAGGGTGTGGGTGATTTAGTGGTATACCACGATGGCCCGAATCAGAGTCCCGGTTACACACAGACGCAACACGAGAGAGTGATGAATTACATGATAGAGTTACAAGGAGGAATTGCATGACACACGACTGACGGTGAAAACCATGGCCTTGGGATTTTAGATGGAGGCATTACTTGGACGGTACCAGATGCGTTATTTAGACCAATCGCAAGGGCCTCCCGTGTACTTTGGCTTCGACAAAACTAAATCAGTTAATGGAATCGGAGGAGTGAACTTTAGGATGATTACAACTATGAAACTTGAACATGCACGAGCTTTGCAGCTCACTATCGACTCTAACTTACCTGATCAGACTTGCTCTGTTCAAACTGGAGAAATGAAGGAAGAGGATTGTTAAGTTAAACTCATGCGGGGCATGGAGAAGCAACCTTTGACAGACCGGACGATACACGTCACCTCATGGAAAGAATGTGAATCTCATTATACGACAACTGTAGGGAACTCGTGTTGAGCAAAACACACCGGCCTCGAAATTCTAGTCGTCTGGGTTTTGATGAGAGGCGTTAGAATTTATAAACCTTGTACTGGTAATCGGACAGGAAGGTCAACCTAATTAGGTATGTGAATGATGGATTGACTTGTGGGAAAGTCAAGGTGAAGTATCAGCAACCAGCAATACCCACATGGAAATAAGAACAGACTGCCATGGATTTGGTCGCTGGTCTACTTACAACTCGAAACGGAAACAATATCACCTGGATGATCATTGGTTGTCACACGTAACCAGCACACTTTCTAGCCATCAAGGAAACGGATAAGTTTTTCTACACTTTCAGTCATCTACTTGAAAGAAGTGGTTGCTAGGCACTGGGTACCAACTTCCATTATCTCTGATCGCGACCCACGGTTTGCATCTGATTTGTGGCAAGCGATGCACAAATCTTTTGGCCCACGTCTAGACATGAACACATCATATCATCCACAGACGGATGGGCAGACGGAATGCACCATCCACACTCTTGAAGACATGCTTCGAGCATGTGTAATCGACTTTGGTAACAGCTGGGAGCGGCATCTACCTTTAGTGGAGTTTTCATATAACAAAAGTTACCACACAAGCAACCAGGCTGCTCCGTTCGAGGTATTGTACGGACGGAAGTGCCAATCACTGTGACAACCGTCACTTTTCCGTACATTCCATAGACTAATTGAACAGTAATCTGTGCTTAAATAATTGTGCATGATCTATTTTACAAGACAAATGAATTATTGAGTACCGTTAAATACATACAATGGCATTTCATGATACAAGACTTATTTCGTTGTTACATGTAACACGAGATAGTTCTAATGATACACCGAACAGAATTGGCACCGTTACCAGACAAATAAATTTCTGAATTACATGCAAGTGAATTCATGCACATTTTATACTACAAAATATTGCTTTATGCATAAACGAGAGCGTTGCGTCAGAAATACTAGTAAACTCACCGGTAAGACGCATTGTGTCAACAAAATTGCAGAAAGCAGTTAGACAGTAGAATTGAGGCCTAGGCGTAGGTCCAACAACAAGAATACATTAAAACCCAAGAATACATACAAGGGTTTACATATATACCATCCGGAAGCTAAAATACGCACTAAAAAGCACCCGAAACGCACTTTAAGTGCATAATTTATTTAAATTCAGCTATAATCAGCATTATGACAATGAAATATTATGCAGAAATTATGATTTATCATCCAGAATACTTCCCTAAGTGTCGGGAATTGAAAGTGTCACAAAAGATACTTGAAAGACACTAAACGGTGCAATTTAGCACCTTAACGAACCGGTATCTAACCGAACAACCGGACATTACCCGGAACAACAAAATAATGCTAGAAGCATTGTTTTTATTTTTCTGAGCTAGTTAGGGTCCCCGAACACCCTAACACGCTATATAATTAATAACACACCGTAACACACTAACTATATCATTGAATCCTAACTAAATTAGTAACCATACATCAAGATCCAACTAGACCCCCCCCCCACTTTGATGACCGGTTAGGGGACATAGTTCCCACATTTGATTTCTTTGATATATTTTATTAGATTGTGTCTAGGAATATACCAACAAGATGCCATATTCTAGAGACAATATCCATGGTGTAAATAATTGATAGAGGATTGTTATAAGAACCACAAGACTAAAGCATCATCATCATTCATCATCATCAACACAAAACACCCTCCTCTCCTCTCCATGGCTACGGCCCAAACACCCCTCTTTCACCCTTCACTTTTAAACTCCATTCCATACAATCTATGGTGATTCTAAGGTGTCTCGGGCCTAATTAGTAAGGTTGCAAGCAACGGATCTTGAAGGACCTCTTCCGTCTGCTTTTATCCACTCAATTTCTTCACTCGAACTCCCCTAGCCTTGTGCTAGTGGTAAGTGTCTTAGATCTTCATTCTCCTCATGTTGTTGATGGTTAATAGTTAAAAGAATGGTGAAATCTTAAGAAACACTAAGAACATAAACAAAGTCTTGAAACATAAAGCTTTACATGTAGATTTACATGATGAAATGATGTAGTAGGATATTGTAGTGAACATGTTGTTGATTACTTGATGATTTACTCGTTAATATGGATGTTAAAGGTCGTTGTTGATCACTAGACATGTTAACGGAACAAATAGAACATGCGTTAAAACACAATAAGCTGAAAACAACATCTGTCCAAATATTACAGCCAACTTCAGCTGGCTGTAACCAGATCGTAACTTAACAAAAACTTGATTTTCTTGAGTCTATCACGTGTTATTATGAAATACGGTTCTAATGGCACCAGAATCATAATTTTTGGACTTCGTTTACTATTTTTAAAGACCCTTTTTGTAACAGCAGCTAGAGCTGAGTTTTTACAGCAGTAAATGGGCGAAATGTTTTTAGTCATAACTTGAGTTCTGTGTAGAATTAGCTCATGAAATTTGTTCTGTAGATGTCTACTGATGTATTTGTAATTCTCCCACTGGAATTTCGTAAATCAGACTTACGATGAATTTTAAATAAATTATTCCGTGGACTGAAGTCAGAAAAAGATGAATCTGATTGCAGTTCAGAAAATGAATTTTTATAAAATATTGGTAATGAATTGGATCCCGAGATTTTTACACAATAAAATTTGGATCGTTTAAGACATTCTGTAAAGTTTGGGAATTTTTTCAATAAGTTAACTATTTTATTAAAATCCCCGAAAATAGCCCAGTTTTGAATATTAAAGCTGAAACGACATAAGTAGTAATTTGCGTGTCTAAATGTCGGGTAGGTTATTTGAGAACGACCTAACGTGTTATATGTTAAATAAAATGATATGCTACTTAGCATGGACACCTCCATTTACAAAGAAGACTATGGCGAAATTTTCTGAAAATCCTAACACTTAGTAAATATTTTCTAGACAAATGTTTGCTAGTGTGTTCTAAACTATGCTTTTCGAATATGAACCTCGCCATAATTTTTGTAACAAAAATACACATACAACATACAAGATACATAATTCGGGTGTAAAATACAAGAAACTTATATTTATTTTTGAGAAAATAATATAAGTAAGACACATAGTTAAAAATATAAATTATTTTTAACACCAGAATACGTATACAAAAGATAGTGACTTGTACTTATGCGATACAAGTCTAGTGACTAACGTTAAGAAAACACGTATAGGTCACGATGTTAATGAAGCAAATCCGGTGAAGTTTACGACGCAAGGAAAGCAAAGTTGTGAGTTCATGCTCCCCCTTTTCTTTAACTGTTTTTGGTTTTATAACTCTCGGGGGTGAAATACATGTTACGAATACTTAAACGGTATGAAATGCCTATGAAATGCAATACTGGATCATGTGAGCATAGACTAAATACAGAAATGCCATTAATACTTAATTAGGGGCGAGGGTTAGATCTAACGGGTACGACCGAACCCCACTTATGGTCACAACTACTACCTAGTAGTGCTTCAGAGTCCCAGTCGAGGGAAATCGACACAGTCGAGGGAAATCAACACAGTCAAGGGTAATCGACACAGTCAAGGGAAATCGACACAGTCAAGGTAAATTGACACTATCGAGGTTAATCGACACAGTCGAGGAAAATCGACAAGGGTATGAGCCAACACTAGTGCTCCCTATGTCCTCACATGCCTTAAAGTCCTTGTAAAACATTCATGTTCATACACACTTTTCATACCAGTTTACAAAGAAGTCTCTCAAAGATTTACAAGAATTACAGTACACAAACAAGACGCATGAACTCGCTCAACTTTTGTTGATGTTTTCCAAAATTACATGTATTTCAGGTGACAGGATGGAACTTGGGCGCAAGTGTCGTAACTAGAAGTAAACTCCAAATTTAGATGTCATCCACTTTTGTTGAATTGTAACCTAGACGAAGGTTGTGTTTTTAAAACTTAAATAACAAGTGTTTGTAATACTCAAATTTTATGAATGGATGAACATCGTTTTGATCATGTAGTTGTTTATTACGATTGAATGCAATGATATTAAACTAGTCACACATCAAATGCTTCCGCAAAAGACAGGGTGTAACAATCACCTCTTTGTTGGGTAGAAGTTAGAAACAGCCAAATCACTGGCCCAGAACTCGTCGTAGACACAGTAGGGAAGATTGATTTGATGCGACAACGAATGGCGGCAGCTCGTGACCGTCAGAAAAGCTACGCTGATAAGCGCAGGAAAGCACTCGAGTTCCAGGTTGGGATCGAGTACTACTTAAAGTCTCACCTTGGGAAGGTGTAGTTCGTTTTGTTATACAAGACAAAACTCAAACCGCGATATGTTGAACCTTTCGAAATCACTAAGAGAATTGGCAAGGTGGCCTACAGGTTGAATCTATCGAAAGGACTCAGTGGAGTTCACAACGTATTCCATGTGTCGAATCTGAAGAAGTGTCTGTCAGATGAAACCCTCACAGTTCCTTTCAAGGAGCTCACCATCGACGATTAGTTATGATTTGTCAAAGAACCAGTGGAAAGCTTGGACTGGGAGTTCAAGATTCTTAAACGCACCAGGATACCTATTGTTCGAGTTCGTTGGAACTCCCGTTGTGGCCCAGAGTTTACCTAAATGTCCCTAGTTGTTCGAGAACAATGAAACCACCACTGAGGAAGCTACTGCCGAATTTCGGGACGAAATTCCAAACCAACGGGGGAATGATGTGACACCCCAGGAAAACTAGGATACCATGCAACCTAACTAGCTTCCTCAGTAACTACGTGCTAAATTTCGGGATGAAATTTCTTTCAAGTTGGGGACGATGTGACAACTCTAATTTTCAAGGTCGTTACCCGACACGTTTTCTTGTTTTGCAAAGTGTTTTCATATTTCAATTAAGGTGTAACTTGTTCATGTTTGATTTACGTGTGTGTATTGTATGTAGTTTGATTATAGTGGGAACTTATGAACTGTTTTAGTGTGTAAACTTAATTCACGCATGACGAATGATTGGTATGCGGTTCTATTTAACATGAAAACTTATATTACTAATAGGTTAGCATATAAGTTAGCATCATGCAACTACAGTACTAATCTGTTTATGTTACACAAGTGTACCCATGGTTTCTTTATATCTTCATGAAAATATTAATGTACAAAACATCACATATGATCATAACCCATGGCAACAGTCATACACTACGACGAAACATCAGTGTTTCGCCGCAAAGCCCGCTCGACAAAACATCAGTGTTTCGCCACAAGGTTTACTCGACGAAACTGTGGAGTTTCGCCATCACCTTGTTTCGTCGGAGAATTGGGTCGCCGTAATGGGTTTCAGCCCAAGTGTTATTCTATTTTAAATATGCCACACTCACGTTAATTTATGAAAACCAAAATTCATGAAAACCCTAGACACTCAACCACACTCTTGATCGACGGCAGTTGCCCCCTCCATCGCAGCTCTTCTACTTTCGAGGCACCGTCTTTTATGTTCCTGCATTTGTTCGGTATGTGAGTCTATTATTTTTGGGTGATTTTATGTTATGTGTGTACATGCTATAGACTATATGTGTTATTTGATATGAAGGTTCAATAGATTTATAGGTAATGATGACATAAGAATGGATGACCTTGAATAAGTAAACGTAGCCATGTAGCCTCATTAAACAATGTGCATATTCTAAATGTAAATGACGGCCATGTGAATCAGTAAATTTGATCTCATCTAACCATGTGCACATTCCAATCATGTTGTCAGAATAGTCAAAGGTGCTTGTTCATAGTTTAATAGTAGGAAGGACATATGATTATAGCCTGTTAATTAACACATGAAAGATTAGAATGATTAGGGTTTGCGTGTCTTAAATGGCTACTGTTCTGTTTGAATGTTAAGCAAGTAATAATAGGATAATTGTTATGAATATGTGTATTGTTAATGCTTTGACTTACACGTTAATGTTAATCGGAAATTTGGTAATTGATTTTTGAATTATGCAGAAACTGTTAGAGGACTAGGGCTTTGGAAAAACTCAAAACTGCAACTGATATCAGGAGGGATTCGTCGCTGCTTGGTCTCGACGAAACACTAGGGATTCGTCACATATCGTTCACGTGAAATCTATGTTTCTTCAATGATGTTCACGACGAAACTTATGTTTCATCACTCATAGTTGTGTGGGTTGATTATTGTCACACCCCGACCACGTGTAACATACAAAACGTGGCGGAAAATGTCGGGGAGTGTTGTAACAGAATTAATTGATTCATAACCATGGCATATAAAGTTGTATTTTATTTATTCAACACAAGAGTTTCATTGTTTTAAACAGAAATACAGAGTTTATAACATAATTAAACAAAGTCTATCTTCATTTTAAGTTTCTAAGGCACAGGTCCGCCCTAGTATCATGATCATCATCCTACGCAAAAGCTCCGGAAAACACATGTGAAAATAGGTACGTCAGCATAAAAATGCCTGTGAGATACATAGGTTTTGTGAAAACAGGATTCATGACTTATGTTTAAGAAAATGTTTAGTCATGAACCTTGTAACTTGCTTTGTCTTGTAAATCATTTGAAAAATAATAATTTCAGATGATATGTATAAATAAGAGAATAATGTATGGTTAACTTAATGACCATATAAATGAGTTTGTATAAATTAAGCTGTTTGTAAAACAATGTGTTGTGAAAAGTATGTTATTTGTATAAAATGATATATGTCCAAATTGAAATGATTCAAATAACGCTACGATATGTAATACCATACAGACATTTATATATAGGAAGTACCAGCGGCGTATCCACCATGCTTGTATCATATTACACACGCATCGTTACTTAAATCACTTACTCAAACCAAACCAACAATGTAGGATGTCTATGTTTAAACCAATCGTCAAATGTATTGGATAATATGTCAAAGTATTTATGTCAAGATGTAGATCATGTAATGTAAACCAAATGTCAAACATGTTTATGTGTCAAAATGTAAATCATGTCAAAATGTTTATGTCAAAATGTCTATGTCAAATGTCTTTGTAAAACCTTATCAAAATGTCTTGTATGGCAAGTGGAATATATATGCGTATATGTATCCTTTAAGCCATAGGTAAAAATGCACAAAACAATATATTGAAGTAAAACTTGGTTTAAATCAATGTTATGTCTTGTGGAAATGCATGCTATACTGATACAAACATCTAGGTGGTATTGTGAAAATGCATACATCCAAGCCTTGTGACTGTGGTGATAAACCCTTAAACAAATTAAAGGTCTATCTGTATTATATCATCGAATTCGGTCATTCCTTTCATCCCCACCTAACCGGGATGTCCGGAACGGGAGTTGTCAATTCCTATGGTACCACTACCTACTAACGAACGGCGTAGCTAATGTTAATGAATGTATTGTCCCATGTAAACAAACCAAATGTCATACCAAAATGTAAGCATGTGAAAACAATGCACTAAGTATGTAATCAAATGAACATACATAGCGTGAAATGTCATGTAAAATGATGTACTAAGTAATGCACACAATGGGCACACCTAGCATAAAATGTAATGTAAAACGATGTACTAAGTAATGTACTAACGAACATAGCAGGTATATGATGTGAAAACATGTAAAGCATGAAAGTAACAAGTAGGCACATGTGTTTCACCCCAAAACAGTTTGGAAAACAGTAAAAGAGGGGTCTATGTACTCACTTGAGATTGTTCAGTAGTCCTGGAGTGATAACCAAACAATGATAGAGATCACGGAATCAAACGGCACCTAATATAGGTAACTATGTTAATAAACCGGACCTAAATCGGAAGACTGGGTAGCATGAGGGTTTGTAAACCAAATGAGTGTAGGAACTCATGTGATATGGTTTAACAAAGCCTACATACTAAATGAAACTTAACCTAAGTGTTTACGACCCATTACGGCCCGTTTAGGTAGCTTATGCTACCTTAACGCGTCGTTCGTGTAAAACGCGTTCGGACCGCCTAACTAGTCCTATGACAAGTGTTATATGCATAAACATGTTACATAATCAGTTATGTGGCAAAAGTTTAGGTTACATATGCTAAATTACCAATTATGCATGAAAAGGGTATTCTGGTAATTTACCTAAGGCATATAAACTACCTATCATACAACTACTCAAACGATGTGACCATAGGGTATAACCTCGGAAGGTTATTCCCTACATACTATGGTCACCTAATGTATTTGGTCGGATCCTTATGATCAACCAAATGGTTCGGGTTCAAAGGTATAAGCGATAGATCGCTTACCCTACGACCCTAGACAATGTGGTAATCAGTAGGCATAGTCCCAAGGGACTATAACCAACGTGATTACACTCACGTTGCGAAGTTCAAATGAACTTCGCATTGACCATAAACTGGTCAATGCAGAAAGTCAAACAAAGTTTGACTTTCAGACTTGAAAGACTCGAAAAGCAATAAAAGAATGAAAGAATACTTACGAAGGGTCCCCGAATGCTAATTTCGATCCGAGAATCTCAGGTATGAAACAATGGTTTCAACTTAGAGTTTCTAAGATCAAAATTCTAGTGGTTTTGCAATGGGGGTGGATGGGTATATATAGTTTTTGGTCCACCGTTAAGATTGTTTCATGGAAACCGTGCTTTAATCGCATCCGTACAAGTGTCGGAACCTTATGGTAGCTAAAAATGATCCTTATCAGCTGACTAGGCAATTGAGAATGTGTGGTTGAGAATCAAACAGCTGCAATCTGTTGTTAAAAACACTGAGTCTGGTCTGATAGTCGGACGCGGCCCGCTTCAGGATCAGACAAGTATAATGCGGGCAACCTGGCCTGCCTGATCAGCCAACATGTTTCAGAAATGACAGTTTCAGTCCCTGCATGTGTTTAAGGCCATTCCCGACACTTCTAAGGCCCGTAAAGCCAACTTTAAGGCCCTAAAATGATGCCTAAACATTTTGGACATGAAACATGCTTAAAAATATGTCGGATGTTGGTTCGTTTGGTCGTACGAACGCGATGTTCGCTTAATTACGATGGAATGCGCATAAGTGCGAAAAACGATCCAAATGACGCGACGAATGGATTTTTCTTATGCCAAACACAAAAATAAAATATAGTCATGCTTACATAAATTTTTGGATGTCCGGGTGTATTCAGAACATGAGTTATGCGCAAAAATGCAAACTTGTGCACTTTTTGACACTTTTAGTCCCTGAATGACCCAAAAGTTTATTTTAGCACACCGAACCCCTCAAAGCCTATTTCTAAGCTATGTAAAGGATATTTAAGGTGTGTTTAACTTATGGTCATGTTCCGGAATTTTCATTACTGTTCAAATTGGCATACTTTCGCAGTTTGTCAAGTTTAGTCCCTGTAAGCGATTTAACTTGTTTTTGTCATACCAAAGCCTTCAAAACTTATTTCTAAGTTATGTAAAGGTTATTTAAGGTATGTTAAGTATATGATGATGTTCCGGAGTATTTTTCGCATTAAACTGATTATGTTTACGCACCAGTTTGCGTATAACTCTCCAGAAAGCAATATAGAGTTTGAAATTGGATAAAAGTCAAAACATGAAAAATGTAAAACATATCAAAACAAACATTGGGATCAAATAACATTGTTTTATTGATAATAGAACTGTTCACAATGATTACAAGCACAGATGTTACAGTCTCCCCTACTTGTGGAAATTTCGTCCCGAAATTTATTTAGAGGAAACTCGTGGAAAAAGATGAGGATATTTTGCCCTCATTTGATCTTCGCATTCCCAAGTAAACTCGGGTCCACGTTTAGCTTCCCAGCGAACTTTGACCAAAGGAATGCGCTTGCGTTTGAGCCACTTGACTTCACGTTCCATGATTTCCATTGGCTTCTCAACAAATTTCAGTGTTTTGTCAACACGAATTTCGTCAAGTGGTATGTGGAGGTTCTCATCAGCTAAACACCTCTTGAGATTGGACACGTGAAAGGTTGGATGAACATTTCCAAGTTCAGGAGGTAACTCAAGTCTGTAGGCTACCTTACCGATTCTTTCGACGATCTTGAATGGTCCAACGTATCTAGGTGCAAGTTTTCTTTTCTTTCCAAATCTGATCACACCTTTCCAAGGTGAGACCTTAAGTAATACTCGATCACCGACTTTAAATTCCAAGGGTTTGCGTTTTGGGTCCGCGTAACTCTTTTGACGGCTTCTAGCTGTCTGAAGGTTATCACGAACTTTCTTTATCTTGTCAGTTGTCTCCAAAATGAGGGCAGGTCCAGTAAGTTGAGCCTCGCCGATCTCATTCTAGCAGACTGGTGAACAACATTTTCGACCATAGAGAGCTTCGAAAGGAGCCATTTTGATGCTGGTGTGATAACTATTGTTGTAGGAGAATTCAATCAACGAAAGATGTGAATCCCAACTACCACCAAAGTCTATCACACAAGCTCTAAGCATATCCTCCAGAGTCTGGATTGTTCTTTCAGATTGACCATCCGTTTGTGGATGATAAGCTGTGCTCAGATTAAGTTGGGTCCCCATAGCAGATTGCATGGTTCTCCAAAAATGAGAAGTGAAACGAGCATCTCTGTTAGAAATGATGTTCAAAGGAACACCATGTCGAGCTACAATTTCATCCACATAGATTTTAGCAAGTCTGTCAGCAGGAAAATCCTCACGGATAGGCAAGAAATGTGCTGACTTTGTAAGACGATCAACGACTACCCAGATGGCATCATGACCTTTCTTTGTGCGTGGAAGTTTGGTAACAAGATCCATAGTAATGTTTTCCCATTTCCAAACTGGGATCTCTGGTTGCACCAATAAACCAGAAGGACGCTGATGTTCAGCCTTAACCTTAAGACAAGTAAGGCATTTTGATACGTATAAGGCAATGTCTTTCTTCATACCAGGCCACCAATACTGAATACGAAGATCCTTATACATCTTATCTGAGCCCGGATGAATAGAATAACGAGACTTATGGGCTTCATCCATAAGCAAGGTACGAAGATCATCCTGACTTGGGACCCACAAACGGTCCATGAAGTAATACAATCCATTGTCCTTCAGTTCTAGATCAGGTGTTATGTGATAGGGAAATTCCCTATCCATCAATCCTTGTGAAACACAGGATTGTTGAGCCAGAGAAATGCGGGCTTGGATATCAGATCGAGCTTGAATAACGGATTGAACACGTACACAATGAAGCTTAGTACGTTCCTTGTGACTCAATGCATCGGCTACGACAATCGCCTTACCAGGATGGTAGCGAATTTCGCAGTCATAGTCGTTTAGAAGCTCAACCCAACGTCGTTGCCTCATGTTGAGTTCTTTCTGGTTGAAGATATGCTGAAGACTTTTATGGTCTGTGAAAACCACACATTTTGTGCCGTACAAATAGTGTCTCCAGATCTTAAGAGCGAAGACAACTGCACCTAACTCAAGATCATGAGTGGTGTAGTTTTTCTCATGTATCTTTAACTGCCTCGATGCATATGCTATGACTTTGTTCCTTTGCATCAGGACACAGCCAAGACCCAATTTAGATGCATCGCAATAAACAACGAAATCATCATTGCCCTCAGGCAAAGTCAGAACAGGCGCGTCACAAAGTTTCTACTTCAAGTGTTGAAAAGCTTCCTCTTGCTTGAATCCCCAAACAAAGGGTTTGTTCTTCTGAGTTAGAGCAGTTAGAGGAACTGCAATCTTTGAGAAGTTTTCAATGTAGCGGTGATAATAACCCGCTAGACCAAGAAAAGAACGAACCTCAGTAGGAGTAGTAGGCGTATCCCAATCCTTAATCGCACTGATCTTGGAGGGATCTACATGAATACCTCGTTCGTTGATAATATGTCCCAAAAATTGAACTTCTTTAAGACAAAATTCACACTTGGAGAATTTGGCGAAAAGTTGCTCTTTCTTTAGGAGTTCCAGAGTAAGACGAAGATGTTGCTCGTGATCAGCTCGCGTCTTAGAGTAAATGAAGATGTCGTCAATAAAAACAATGACGAAAAGATCCAAATAAGGTTTGCAGACCCTATTCATTAAGTCCATGAAAACAGCCGGAGCATTAGTCAAACCGAATGGCATGACTGTGAATTCATAATGCCCATAACGAGTACGGAACGCTGTCTTAGGAATATCTTCTTCATGCACCCAAAGTTGATGGTATCCAGATCGCAGATCAATCTTTGAAAAATAAGAAGCACCTTGTAACTGATCAAAGAGATCATCAATGCGAGGTAGGGGATATCGATTCTTGATGGTAAGCTTGTTAAGCTCACGATAATCGATACACATCCTAAAAGATCCATCCTTCTTCTTGACAAAAAGAACGGGAGCACCCCAAGGTGAAAAGCTAGGATGGATGAAACCTTTGTCAGAGAGCTCCTGAAGCTGCTTAGATAACTCTTGCATCTCAGATGGTGCAAGACGATATGGAGCTCTGGCAATGGGATTTGCACCAGGTACGAGATCAATACGGAACTCGACTTGGCGTGCTGGGGGTAGACCAGGTAACTCTTCAGGGAAAACTTCAGAATAATCCCGAACGACAGGAATATCTGAAATAGACTTACCCTTGCCTTTATCTGCTGTGACATGTGCCAGGAAGGCCACATAGTTCTTTCGCAGATACTTCCGAGCTTTAAAACAAGACATGAGTTTGAGACCACCAGCAGGTCTCTCACCACGAACCTGTAGGATCCCGCCTGTCGGAAGCGGCACACGAACGATCTTCTCACAACAAACTATCTCTGCGCGATTCTTGGATAACCAATCCATACCCACAATAACATCAAAGCTTCCAAGTTGCATAAGCGTGAGGTCAATAGGGAAAAGATGGTCATTAAGGTTTAACTGGCAGTTGCGAAGAACAGAATCAAGAACTATGGGTTCACCGCTAGCAACTTCTACTGTCAAAGGTTTACCTAGTTTCGTTCTAGACACGCGAAGCATTTGCTCAAAAGATAAAGACACAAAACTCTTATTGGCACCCGAATCAAAGAGAACAGATGCAGGCTGATTATTAATAAAGAACGTACCGTTCACCACATTATCGTCTGCCTGTGCCTCTTGGGCATTCAAGTTAAAACCTCGCCCTCGAGCCTGAGCCTAATTCTTATTCTGGTTCTGGTTTGCTAGTCTTGGGCACCGGTTTCTGTAGTGGGTCAGATCCCCACAATTGTAACAAGCACCTGGTGCGTAGTGTGGACGAGCAGCTTGACCCTGTTGCTGAGCAGGAGGCTGAGCAACTTGTTGAACCGGGTTTTGAACTGCGTGATTCTGAGCAAACCGACAAACATTGGCAAGATGTCCTGACTTCCCACAGTTAGTACAGATACGACACGAAAGTTGCGGCTGATGGTGACTGTTGCATCTATTGCACAAAGGTGCATTCCCTGAATAGGGTTTCTTTGCTGGAGGCTGTGCGGGTTGGTTGGGAACTGCCTGGTTAGCTTGGGCAATGACAGCATAGTTTTGGGAAGCCTTACGCTTCCTTGCCCTTTTTGATGAACCAGAATCCTTCCCGTTCTTGTTTTGACCTTTCTTACTATCTTCCTTGTCAGCCGACTGTTTCTTGCCCTTGTCACCCTTCCTGTGTAACTTATTCTTTCGAATCTGCGACTTAGTCAATGTCGCTGATAACTCGATCGCCTGACGGAGTGTGGCAGGGTTACTACCAGTAATGATGTCTTGTACCGAGTCAGGTAGGCCGTCGATGTATCTTTCGATAGCCTTGTCGAGTGGGGTGACCATTGTTGGGCAAAGCAGACTCAACTCCTCAAACCTATCAGTATATGCCCTGTGCTCACCACTATCTTGCTTCAAATCATCAAACTCTTTCTCCAACGCTCGCTGTTCATGGCGAGGACAGAACTCCCTCATCATAAGGGCTCTAAGTTCAGCCCATGTCTGTGCTAGAGCAACTTCTGCACCCCGGTCTCTCATAACCCCATTCCACCATGTGAGAGACCTCTTCTGAAACACACTCGAGGAAAACTCGACTTTGCGATTATCCAGACACTGCACGCGGCGGAAAGTATTCTCAACGCTCTCGAACCATTGAAGAAGCCCAGTCGCTCCTTCAGAACCACTAAACTTGAGTGGTTTAGCCGAGTTAAAATCCTTGAATTTGCATGGAGTATGATTGTTGTTGTTGGCTTGGTTCATTTGAGCAATGAAAACTGGGAATTGAGCAGCCATCTGCTGCGCAATGATTTCTGCCAGTTCGGCAGTCGCTATCTGGTGTTCGCGTCGAGGAGGCATTCTAAAAAGAGGACACATGAAAGGAAACGAGTGAGATGATTGGATGAAGACAATGAGATGAAACAAAATCAACAAAAGCAAAGATGGTGGTCACTTGTCCGTATCACAAAGCAAACAAACGACAAACAGTGACTAATCTACGAAGACATGCTCGCCTATAAGTGAACACTCATCCCAAGAATTCCCAGGTAAGCACAACTGGTCTCGCGTCTGATGAGATGTATACGAAGTGCTTGCCTAGACAGAAAACCCAGAATACAGGCATTCACTCTTCCAGTTTGCACGTGTTCACATTATTTAAAACCCAAAACCTTGACGAGATTTTGAAAATTTGAAGGCATAAAGCCAAAAATTTTTGTTAAACTGGAAGGGTTCAAAAACTTACAAAAGAGAGTTCAAAACGATGTAATAAATTATCCAAAAACAGATGATTGTTTTCCAAAAATCGTTTCGGAAAAATTTGGGTTCTTGTTTTGCTAATCACCTAAGGATAGGTGATGTACATGTTTTAAGATCTAAACACAAGATAACTTGTGTTAGGGTCCTAGAAAGGTTATAGTCTTGGTCAAAGCATTACTAATAACCTAATTCCCTATAACCATTGGCTCTGATACCAACTCTTCTGTCACACCCCGACCACGTGTAACATACAAAACGTGGCGGAAAACGTCGGGGAGTGTTGTAACAGAATTAATTGATTCATAACCATGGCATACAAAGTTGTATTTTATTTATTCAATACAAGAGTTTCACTGTTTTAAACAGAAATACAGAGTTTATAACATAATTAAACAAAGTCTATCTTCATTTTAAGTTTCTAAGGCACAGGTCCGCCCTAGTATCATGATCATCATCCTACGCAAAAGCTCCTGAAAACACATGTGAAAATAGGTACGTCAGCATAAAAATGCCTGTGAGATACATAGGTTTTGTGAAAATAGGATTCATGACTTATGTTTAAGAAAATGTTTAGTCATGAACCTTGTAATTTGCTTTGTCTTGTAAATCATTTGAAAAACAATAATTTCAGATGATATGTATAAATAAGAGAATAATGTATGGTTAACTTAATGACCATATAAATGAGTTTGTATAAATTAAGATGTTTGTAAAACAATGTGTTGTGAAAAGTATGTTATTTGTATAAAATGATATATGTCCAAATTGAAATGATTCAAAGAACGCTACGATATGTAATACCATACAGACATTTATATATAGGAAGTACCAGCGGCGTATCCACCATGCTTGTATCATATTACACATGCATCGTTACTTAAATCACTTACTCAAACCAAACCAACAATGTAGGATGTCTATGTTTAAACCAATCGTCAAATGTATTGGATAATATGTCAAAGTATTTATGTCAAGATGTAGATCATGTAATGTAAACCAAATGTCAAACATGTTTATGTGTCAAAATGTAAATCATGTCAAAATGTTTATGTCAAAATGTCTATGTCAAATGTGTTTGTCAAATGTCTTTGTAAAACCTTATCAAAATGTCATGTATGGCAAGTGGAATATATATGCGTATATGTATCCTTTAAGCCATAGGTAAAAATGCACAAAACAATAAATTGAAGTAAAACTTGGTTTAAATCAATGTTATGTCTTGTGGAAATGCATGTATACTGTTACAAACATGTAGGTGGTATTGTGAAAATGCATACATCCAAGCCTTGTGACTGTGGTGATAAACCCTTAAACAAATTAAAGGTCTATCTGTATTATATCATCGAATTCGGTCATTCCTTTCATCCCCACCTAACCGGGATGTCCGGAACGGGAGTTGTCAATTCCTATGGTACCACTACCTACTAACGAACGGCGTAGCTAATGTTAATGAATGTATTGTTCCATGTAAACAAACCAAATGTCATACCAAAATGTAAGCATGTGAAAACAATGCACTAAGTATGTAATCAAATGAACATACATAGCGTGAAATGTCATGTAAAATGATGTACTAAGTAATGCACACAATGGGCACACCTAGCATAAAATGTAATGTAAAACGATGTACTAAGTAATGTACTAACGAACATAGCAGGTATATGATGTGAAAACATGTAAAGCATGAAAGTAACAAGTAGGCACATGTGTTTCACCCCAAAACAGTTTGGAAAACAGTAAAAGAGGGGTCTATGTACTCACTTGAGATTGTTCAGTAGTCCTGGAGTGATAACCAAACAATGATAGAGATCACGGAATCAAACGGCACCTAATATAGGTAACTATGTTAATAAACCGGACCTAAATCGGAAGACTGGGTAGCATGAGGGTTTGTAAACCAAATGAGTGTAGGAACTCATGTGATATGGTTTAACAAAGCCTACATACTAAATGAAACTTAACCTAAGTGTTTACGACCCATTACAGCCCGTTTAGGTAGCTTATGCTACTTTAACGCGTCGTTCGCGTAAAACGCGTTTGGACCGCCTAACTAGTCCTATGACAAGTGTTATATGCCTAAACATGTTATGTAATCAGTTATGTGGCAAAAGTTTAGGTTACATATGCTAAATTACCAATTATGCATGAAAAGGGTATTCTGGTAATTTACCTAAGGCATATAAACTACCTATCATACAACTACTCAAACGATGTGACCATAGGGTATAACCTCGGAAGGTTATTCCCTACCTACTATGGTCACCTAATGTATTTGGTCGGATCCTAATGATCAACCAAATGGGTCGGGTTCGAAGGTATAAGCGATAGATCGCTTACCCTACGACCCTAGACAACGTGGTAATCAGTAGGCATAGTCCCAAGGGACTATAACCAACGTGATTACACTCACGTTGCGAAGTTCAAACGAACTTCGCATTGACCATACACTGGTCAAGGCAGAAAGTTAAACAAAGTTTGACTTTCAGACTCGAAAGACTCGAAAAGCAATAAAAGAACGAAAGAATACTTACGAAGGGTCCCCGAATGCTAATTTCGATCCGAGAATCTCAGGTATGAAACAATGGTTTCAACTTAGAGTTTCTAAGATCAAAATTCTAGTGGTTTTGCAATGGGGGTGGATGGGTATATATAGTTTTCGGTCCACCGTTAAGATTGTTTCATGGAAACCGTGCTTTAATCGCATCCGTACAAGTGTCGGAACCTTATGGTAGCTAAAAATGATCCTTATCAGCTGACTAGGCAATTGGGAATGTGTGGGTGAGAATCAAACAGCTGCAATCTGTTGTTAAAAACACTGAATCTGGTCTGATAGTTAGACGTGGCCCGCTTCAGGATCAGACAAGTATAATGCGGGCCGCCTGGCCTGCCTGATCAGCCAACATGTTTCAGAAATGACAGTTTCAGTCCCTGCATGTGTTTAAGGCCATTCCCGACACTTCTAAGGCCCGTAAAGCCAACTTTAAGGCCCTAAAATGATGCCTAAACATTGTGGACATGAAACATGCTTAAAAATATGTCGGATGTTGGTTCGTTTGGTCGTATGAACGCGATGTTCGCTTAATTACGACGGAATGAGCATAAGTGCGAAAAACGATCCGAATGACGCGAAAAATGGATTTTTCTTATGCCAAACACTAAAATAAAATATAGTCATGCTTACATAAATTTTTGGATGTCCGGTTGTATTCAGAACGTGAGTTATGCGCAAAAATGCAAACTTGTGCACTTTTTGACACTTTTAGTCCTTGAATGACCCAAAAGTTTATTTTAGCACACCGAACCCCTCAAAGCCTATTTATAAGCTATGTAAAGGATATTTGAGGTGTGTTTAACTTATGGTCATGTTCCGGAATGTTCGTTACTGTTTAAATTTGCATACTTTCGCAGTTTATCAAGTTTAGTCCCTGTAAGCGATTTAACTTGTTTTTGCCATACCAAAGCCTTCAAAACTTATTTCTAAGTTATGTAAAGGTTATTTAAGGTATGTTAAGTATATGATGATGTTCCGGAGTATTTTTCGCATTAAACTGATTATGTTTACGCACCAGTTTGCGTATAACTCTCTAGAAAGCAATATAGAGTTTGAAATTGGATAAAAGTCAAAACATGAAAAATGTAAAACATATAAAAACAAACATTGGGATCAAATAACATTGTTTTATTGATAATAGAACTGTTCACAATGATTACAAGCATAGATGTTACAATTATTATGGAACAAGTAAAATGATGAATCGGTCAAAGTTGCATGGTAGTGTCAGTTCACATTAAATGCTTGCATGTATAGAACCAGTACTAAACGATTATTAATATCTTTTGAAGGTCCAATTAAATAATAGTTTTAAAAGGGTTGTCGGCCATTAGTCTCATAATTCAATATTGTTTCAGTATGTGATTTTATTGCTAGATGTAAACCTTACATGACTTATTATGTGCAAAACATATGATTGGAATGACTATTGAAGGTTATGAGTTATTGTTATTACATGCATGATCATTGAATGAGGATTGAGCTGTTAATGTGAGTAGTGTGATATATGCACTGGTAATGAGAAGATACATATGGCCCGAAATACTTGTTAAAACTCGTGTGATAATATGCGCCATACTTACTTATCACTTGTGGATTATATATATACGTGACTTTTGTGTAAACGAAACTGACGGTTATTGGAACCATATTTGGATTTGGGGTATCCAACAATAAACAAGTAACTAATCTTACCGAGCAAACCAAGGTGAGTTCACACTTTCCACAAGGCATGGGATTCCCAAGGGTTGGGAATGGGTAAAGGATTTAAACTGAAACTGCGTGATCTCCTGGTTTGGAACACGTACACACCCTCTTTATTGAAGGGTGACAACATGTGATAAGGAATTGATTTGGAACCTACGTAATCTCCTGGTTTGGGGATTTCATACACACCCTCTTTATTAAAGGGTGACAACACGGATACTAGACCAAAATCTCTATCATGAAGTCCCTCCTTTTATATCGAGTTAATCGCCGGGCCAATGGCGAGCGGGTCATTAGTTAGATTGCACTATTTAGGTCTGACAAGCCTCACACCGTGCCACAGAGGACTGGTGTGAACTAATGGATCTGGGCACTAGTCAATGATGATAGACATTGACGTTAGGGCACCAACTTACTTCAGTCAGTGGTCGATATGGTAACGGGTCTAGTGGATAACATGGGGTAGCCCCCACTGGTTATGGTTTGGGAAACACTGGATTGGATAACTCATGGTTTTTGAATGAACTCGTGGTTTTTGAAACAACTATAAATTGGATAACCAACTGTGAACTCGCTCAACTTTGTTGTTGATTCGTTGTTACATGCCTTGCAGGCCTTTAGGTGTATATTGTTGAAACTTGCTGTCTGGGAGGCTGGAGTGGTCATGGGTCGAGATACATGTAATCGCAACACAAGACTAATGGTTTATAAACACTTAACAAATGAATTATGCTTCCGCTGTTTACGGTGAATTGTTTGTAACGTTATAACACTTAATGTCGATAAATGAAAGTTTTATTTAATTATATTATGCGAAGTTCAGTGTAATTGGTGGCTTGGATCCTGGTACATCACACGCCCCGCGGTAATTCCGCATGTGGTATTTTGGGGGTGTGACAGATTGGTATCAGAGCCATTGGTTATAGTGATGAAACTATGGAGTTTCGCCATCACCTTGTTTCGTCGGAGAATTCGGTCGCCGTAATTGGCTTCGGCCCAAGTGTTATTCTATTTTAAATCTGCCACACTCACGTTAATTTATGAAAACCAAAATTCACGAAAACCCTAGACACTCAACCACACTCTTGATCGACGGCAGTTGCCCCCTCCATCGCAGCTCTTCTACTTTCGAGGCACCGTCTCTCATGTTCCTGCATTTGTTTGGTATGTGAGTATTATTTTTGGGTGATTTTATGTTATGTGTGTACATGCTATAGACTATATGTGTTATTTGATATAAAGGTTCAATAGATTTATAGGTAATGATGAGATAAGAATGGATGACCTTGAATGAGTAAACGCAGCCATGTAGCCTCATCAAACCATGTGCACATTCTAAAAGTAAATGACGGCCATGTGAATTAGTAAATTTGATCTGATCTAACCATGTGCACATTCTAATCATGTTGTCAGAATAGTCAAAGGTGCTAGTTCATAGTTTAATAGTAGGAAGGACATGTGATTATAGCCTGTTAATTAACATATGAAAGATTAGAATGATTAGGGTTTGCATGTCTTAAATGGCCACTGTTCTATTTGAATGTTTTGAAAGTAATAATAGGATAATTGTTATAAATATGTGTATTGTTAATGCTTTGACTTACACGTTCATGTTAATCGGAAATTTGGTGATTGGTTGTTGAATTATGCCGAAACTGTTAGAGGAATAGGGCTTTGGAAAATCTCAAAACTGCAACTGATGTCAGGAGGGATTCGTCGCTGCTTGGTCTCGACGAAACACTAGGGATTCATCACATATAGTTCACGACGAAACCTATGTTTCGTCAATGATGTTCATGACGAAACTTATGTTTCGTCACTCTTAGTTTTGTGGGTTGATTATTATGGAACAAGTAAAATGATGAATCGGTCAAAGTTGCATGGTAGTGTCAGTTCACATTAAATGCTTGCAGTGAACTTTTATAAAAAGGTAAACTCACGTGAGATGTATAGAACCAGTACTAAACGATTATCAATGGCTTTTGAAGGTCCAATTTCATAATAGTTTTAAAAGGGTTGTCGGCTATTAGTCTCATAATTTAATATTGTTTCAGTATGTGATTTTATTGCTAGATGTAAACCTTACATGGCTTATTGTGTGCAAAACATATGATTGGAATGACTATTGAAGGTTATGAGTTATTGTTATTACATGCATGATATTTGAATGAGGATTGAGTTGTTAATGTGAGTACTGTGATATATGCACTGGTAATGAGAAGATACATACGGCCCGAAATACTTGTTAAAACTCATGTGATAATATGCGCCATACTTACTTATCAGTTGTGGATTATATATATACGTGACTTCTGTGTAAACGAAACTGACGGTTATTGGAACCATATTAGGATTTGGGGTATCCAACGATAAACAAGTAACTAATCTTACCGAGCAAACCAAGGTGAGTTCACACTTTCCACAAGGCATGGGATTCCCAAGGGTTGGGAATGGGTAAAGGATTTAAGCTAAAACTGCGTGATCTCCTGGTTTGGAACACGTACACACCCTCTTTATTGAAGGGTGACAACATGTGATAAGGAATTGATTTGGAACCTACGTAATCTACTGGTTTGGGGTTTTCATACACACCCTCTTTATTGAAGGGTGACAACACGGATACTAGACCAAAATCTGTATCATGATGTCCCTCCTTTTATATCGACTTAATCGCCGGGCCAATGGCGAGTGGGTCATTAGTTAGATAGCGCTATTTAGGTCTTACAAGCCTCACACCGTGCCACAGAGGACGGGCGTGAACTAATGGATCTGGGCACTAGTCAATGATGATAGACATTGACGTTAGGGCACCAACTTACTTCAGTTAGTGGTCGATATGGTAACGGGTCGAGTGGATAACATGAGGTAGCCCCCACTGGTTATGGTTTTGGAAACACTGGATTGGATAACTCATGGTTTTTGAATGAACTCGTGGTTTTTGAAACAACTATAAATTGGATAACCTACTGTGAACTCGCTCATCTTTGTTGTTGATTCGTTGTTACATGCCTTGCAGGCCTTTAGGTGCATATTGTTGGAACTTGCTGTCTGGGAGGCTGGAGTGGTCATGGGTCAAGATACATGTAATCGCAACACAAGACTAATGGTTTATAAACACTTAACGAATGAATTATGCTTCCGCTGTATACTATGAATTGTGTGTAACATTATAACACTTAATGTCGATAAATGAAAGTTTTATTTAATTATATTATGCGAAGTTCAATGTGATTGGTGGCTGGGATCCTGGTACGTCACACGCCCTGCGGTAATTCTGCATGTGGTATTTTGGGGGTGTGACATCCTGAATACAGAAAATACTGGAATGAAGTTGGTAGGCCTCTGAGGAGAAAGATGCTTGCTGAACGCGATTAGAAAAGACGACAGAAAGCTAAAGCTAGAAGACGCATCAGGAGGATGACTTAAAGACTACGCAGGAAGGAAGACTACAGCTACATCTAAGGTGGGGGGGGTCTGTTAGTGCATTATGTCTGTAGCTTCCGTTTGCATTGAGTCTTATGTATTTTGTCGTGTATGTGTGTTTTTGTATATGTATGTAAACGTATGTATTTTGTATCTAGACAAAACAGGGAACAGTACGCAAACTGTTAGGTGTCATCCGTACGGATGGCAATCTGATCGGATGACCATCCGATCGGATGACATCCTCACATCCTTGTGTTGCCTATAAATAGTGGTTTAGGGGTATTAGTCTAGAACTTTTGGCCAGATTGCTGAAGAAAAGCTCTGTCTGACTTTCATCCGGAACCTTTGTATTTTCACAGTTTATCAATGAAATCAGACATGTTAAGCATTGAGATTGTTGTTGTTGATTCTCAGACGGTGTTGAGGGATTCCGCACCTTGCCACTGATCGATTCCGACACGTTTTACTACTAGAACAGATCCTGCAAAAGGCCTAACAATGTGAACATGCAAGATGCGGATAAGAAGATGTATGAGGCTGAAAAGAGAGCCTTAGCTGCTATCCAGATGTCTTTACTTGATGGCATCAAGCATACCTTCAAGAAGTATACTACTTCAATGGAAATGTGGGATACATTAGAGAAAAGATATCAGGGAAATGAAGATGTCAAAAAGAACAAAGTAGATCTACTGTAGAAGCAATTTGTTTTCTTCAAGTGTATGAGAAATGAGTCACTTGAAGATATCATCATGAGATACTACCATCTAATGTCAGAAATGGATAATTATGACATAGATAGTTATACTGACATTGAGATCAATGACAAGCTGCTTGATGCATTACCTGCGAACTGGGATATCTATACTCTCATGATCAAAGGGGAAGCAGATTGTAACACAAAAGAACTTGAAGTGGTTGTTGGAAAGCTGAGAGCTTATGATCTCAACATGAATAAGAAGGAAACATGATACGATCAGGTTCAAGATCCAGGGATTTACAATGGACTTCCATCTTCTTTATCTCACAACGCTTCTAGTGACTCTGCTACTGCGTTTCTGTCATTTGATAATGAGCAGTTTACGATGAATGAAGATGGTGATGTGTGTTTCATCGCTGCTTCAGGAGGATCTACAGGAGCTAAGAGAACACTAGCTACCAACAGAGCAGCAATACTAAATCTATGCCTATGAGTGTGAAGGCTGCTAAGAACATCTTACTCTACTTGCTTCATTCGTTGCTTCTTATGAGAACTACATTCAGGGAAAGATATCTGATCCTGCCACTTTGAATGAAGATTATAATCAGATTGACCTTGATGACTTAAAGGAGATGGATCTACAATGGCAAATGGCCATGATCTCTAGACGAGTGAAGAGGTTTATGAATATGACAGAAAGGAAGTTCGTGGGCAAGAGTGTTGGTTTTGACAAGACCAAAGTGAGGTGCTTTAACTGTCAAAGTTATGGACACTTTTCTAGGGAATGTCAGACACAAAAGACAGAATCCTCGGCTCAAAGTTCTAGTAACAAAAATACATCAAATAACTCTAACTCAAAGGCTTTGATCTCTACAGCACGAGAAGGATCATATGATTGGAGTGTTCATCTGGAAGCTGATGAGAATGTCACTCAGGCATTCATGGCAGAGATAGTGCCAGTTGATGATGCTGAAGCTACAGTGGAAGAGGCTGAAGCAAAAGTGGATGCTAATGTAGAGAAAGAGAGTGAAGCTGAAAAGGTTACGGATGATCAGACAACTGAAGTTGAAGAAGAAAAGCTAATGTCTGATGATGAACAGGATGCTGAAGAGAAGGATGTTGCATATAGAAAGAAGGTAGCTAACCTTGCTGCTCTCATGGCCAACTTAGACAAACAAACTAGAGAGGTATGTTCTAATTTTGTTTGTTTAAGATGTCGGGAATTACAAGGCGAGGTTGACAGGTTGTCAACACAAAACCAAAGTATGGTAAATGAGATGTCTAACATAAAAGAATCAAACTTTTCTATTAAAAGGTTATGAAACTGAAATTGAAGATTTAACCTGCAAATTAAACGAAAAACATCAAATCATAGACTTAGCTCATGATACGATGAGTGAGAAAACAAAAAAGATTTCTGAAAAATGCAAAGAGTTGTCAGATGCACAACTAAAAATTATTGAACTTGAAAAGAAAATGAGTCAATTCAGAGATTCTACTTTTGTAATGAAACACATGATGGGTGGCTAAAATAAAAGTAATGACAAGACCAGTGTGGGCTTCCAGGGCTTTAATGAAGTCCCATTGTAAGACCCAAACTATTATTTAACAGTTTTTGTATGGTTTACGAAAATAATCATGTTATTATGGATACACATCTAATGAAAAATACGGGTTTATTAAAACATTTCAGATTTTTAAACAATACGACATAATACGTATAAGTTCGTCGTTTAAAATGACAACGAAACAATGTGCCGAAGCTAGTGTCTTGATCGTGTTCGTTTCTTCGCTGAGCTTGATCATCATCCGGTGTCCAAAGATATCCCTACATTTCATAAACCATGAAATGATTAGTCAAACGAGCTTAAAACGTGTTTAAATCAAGTCCGAATATGTCAAAACGAACAAGAAATGAATTTTTGTCAGCTGCTGGGTACCTTGCGGGGCGCGAGGATCCACCCCCAATCTTTAGTGGGGCGCGAGCAACGTCATACTGCGCGACGATGTTTCCAGTTTCTTGTCGCATGGCGCGACAACAATGTTTTGACAGAAGGCTTTCTTTTGCTACTGCATATTGTGCCCAGCTATGTATTCTAACCAAATTTTCAGCTTAAAGTTGCATAACTATTGATCTAGACAACTGTTTTGTGTAATTATTGTTTCTATGCGTCTGTAATTTAATTCCGGATCCGATTATGATCTTAATTCACATCAAAAGATGAATTATAAAAAAATGTCTTATAAATCCTTCATGCCATTATTCGACTCATTTCAATTATCTACATGTTACATGTTTATCAGATATGATTGATTCTAATCCCTTTTTACCCATCCCCGGGCTTGTCAACATTAGCATTTTGCTCCCATTACATGGTTTGCACATGCATCCACATTCATTGGATTATTTTGTAACTTTCTTACACTAAAACCAACATTTAAATTCTTAATTTATTTTGACCCGTTTAGAGGACTATTAAGCATTTAAGCATCAAACTCATTCTTTTCTTTTCGTACTTCGCATTCCTATATTAATTAACTACTTATCTTCCACCACGACTATTTTTGGTGGTGGATATAACACAAGGAACCCAAAATCTCAAATTTCACCCTTCGGTTAGTCATTTACGCAAATGACCCATTTTTAGGCATTCGACCCACAAATGTTTATGCCTATTACTTTTTTACGTATTTAAGGACTTTAAAATCAATATACAAATCCCTAAACAAGCAATGAGGGTCGTTTTCCCGATTTACCCATCAAGGGTGCTTTGGTCAACTTAGTCCCCCATTTTACGACGAACGACTTTCGCTACTTATTTGACCAAAATTGTACGTTTATCTATAATCATATTTATACGTACCTGGCTCGGGTCAATATGTTGACCCGTTTTACTACCTTGTCTCAAAATTGCTAATCCAATGTATTAATAATTCGTAAGCCGTCTTATCCTGTGAGCGTATGACTCAACAAACGCATATTAGTCGTTAATTATCAAATGGTATCAACGTTACCATTTGACCCGTTTGGTCTAAACGACCAAATATTTTGCGCCTATAATATAATGGTATTTATTTCCCGTTCATTAAGTATCTCATTTCTGAACTTTTCTTTTTACCAATTTGTTTAGGTTTCGCAAATCTATTTCTTACGCGTTTACCCAACATGGCTTATGCCATTTGGTGTCGTTTTAAAATTTGACTTTAATTCATTTATACTTGACTAAATCATCGTTCTACGTTTTTTATTCGTTTAGGCTTACTTATAATGTAGCCGTTAAAAAACTCATTTTACAATTAACCTTTTCATGGCTAATTTACCGTTTTACCTCTTTTTACCATTAAACATGGTTTTTATCATTTCTATTAGTTCCGACCCGTATCATTCCGCGTCGGAAACCATATCTAGAATATTATCTTTATCGTATTTGCAACTTATAGAATAACCACATATTGCCACAAAAAGGTGTAAGTTTCACTTACCTTGCATCCGGTTATGCTCTTTTTCCGCGTACTCGATCCGTTTGACCCGCTTCTTTCCCAAGCCTCCATCTAGCTTGTCAAGAGTTAAACTATCATCATATCTATGTCGAAACTACTATTCGACTTCATCATTTGTTAATTTGACTTATAAAAGTCAGTTACCCTTAATAATACGAAATGCAAATTTGCGTTCAATAACTCATTTAGGCGATCTCAACGATTATTCGGTAGGCATTATAATGATGCTACCGCTTTAAACTATATATATATTATTATTATTTTTTTCCATGTTCATGGTATTATTAACATCAAGTTAACCTAGCTCCCAACTATCAAAGACACTTTATTCATTCATTAGACAAAAACTACGGGTCTTCATCTATAAGTGAAACCCTTTTCATCATGTTATTAGGCATTCCTCCGGATACCTAATCAAATCAAGTTCTACTTACAACCAAGTAGACGCGCGATTTCACTTAGGCATTTTAACAAACACCTAGTGGGCATGATTTCCATACCTCTTCTATTTATTTCATGGCTAACATTTTAACCAAGTTTCAATCATCAAATTCAAGCCTTTATGTCTAGCATTCATAAACAATATCAAGACTCGCATCATAATATCGACGTTCATCCATTTTAACACTCTAATTCTAGTGTTCATCATATAGTCATAAAACCCACTTGTCACCTACATAATTAGTTAACCGAAATACTAATTTATGGCGCTAAATTAACGAGTTTAGATCTAGGGCTTGTTCCTAGACTTTTACTCATATCAATTGCACTACAACATTCATTATTCATGCCAGAATTTCATTCTTGAATGTTAATCGGAATTTCAAAGTTTCATCAAATAACAAAATTCGACATACCTTGAATTCTCCTAGCTTGGGTGATCACAAATTTATTAAAAGCCCCAAATTTTAGCTTGATTCTTCTTTGATTTTAAAGGATTTTATGAGCTTTAGGGTTGCTTTGAAGAACCCTCTTTCCTGGGTTGTGAAGACATCGACCAGAACACACACAAATGTGTGTGTTTTGGTGTTTTGTTTTAATTTAATTAAACATTTTTCAAACAAGCCCCCTTTTAGTCCCTATAATATACAAGGTTACTACTTCAAGTTTCTTCATTATTTTACAACACTTAACTAACTAGGTTGACATTCCTAGTTACTTAATGGGTTCCAGGAGTTAAAACCTGTTTTATTTTAAGTCCCGTTAACTCGGGCCTCTTTTGAACTTTATTTCTTCAAAGCTTTTATTCTCTTTTATTTAATATTAGGTTTATTTATTTAACTCCTAATATTTACCGGGTTAACTTTTACCACTAATGGTATTTTACCCGTTCATTAATATTAACGTGGTTTGATTACCAAACCCGTTTTTGGGGTGTTGCAAGTCTACCCCCCTTAAAGAGGTTTCGTCCCCGAAACCTTTCTTACGTAGTTAATTGGTTTAAACCAAACGATCTTAGCTTTGTTTTTAAGGCATTCCTTCTTTTTGGTCTGTAGTTATCATTTGTGTTGACGTGTACGTCTTCCATGTGCAAGGCCTCATGGGCTGTAACTTTTATCATGTATTTCTTATCTTTTTCATCTATTTGACCGCGTTATCATTTGATCACCCGGTCACTAAGCCTGTCAATGTGACACCTGTGTCACTCCAACCATCAAACAAATGCCCAACCAATGAAATATTGTATTTCATACTTGGGATTTGTAAACATATGTGTATCGTTTGCACACATCGACTCTTGTTCGATTTCAAGCTTTAAATCGCTTTCTGGAGGGTTATACGCGCTGTGATGTGTAGATATAACCAGTTTAATCCAACGAACACTCCGAAATAGTGAAATAGGCTTAACATACCTTAAATAACCTTTACATAACTTAGAAATAAGTTTTGGAAGGTTTGGTGTGGTGAAAACAAGTTAAATCGCTTACAGGGACTAAAGTTGACAAACTGCGAAAGTATGCCAATTTGAACTGTAACAGACATTCCGGAACATGACCATAAGTTAAACATACCATAAATATCCTTTACATAGCTTAGAAATAGGCTTTGAGGTGTTCGGTATGCTAAAATAAACTTTTGTGTCATTCAGGGACTAAAAGCGTCAAAAAGTGCACAAGTTTGCATTTTTACGCATAACTTACGTTCTGAATACATCCGTACATCCAAAAATTTATGTAAGCACTAAAATATTTTATTTTAGTGTTCGGCATAAGAAAAATCCATTCGTCGCGTCATTTGGATCGTTTTTCGCGCTTATGCGCATTCCGTCGTAATTAAGCGAACATCGCGATCGTACGGCCAAACGAACCGACATCCGAGATATTTTTTGGCACATTTTAACTTCCCTATACTTTAACTTCATTTTAGAGCTTTGAAATGGGGTTAACGGGCCTTAAACGTGTCAAAAATGGGCTGAATGCATGACAGGGACCAAAACTGCAAATCTGCCAAAGTTCAGCCCTACGATGCGCAGCCATTTTTGCCCTACGGTGCGTATGGGTTCTATCAGACCAGATTCACTGCTTTTAACAGTAGATTGCAGCTGTTTGATTATCAACCACACATTCTAAGAGGCTTAGTCAGCTGATAAGGATGTATTTGAGCCACCATAAGGTTCCGACACTTGTACGGGTGGGATTAAGGCACGTTTTCCATGAAACGATCTTAACGGTGGACCGAAAACTATAAATACCCCAACACCCCATTGCTTAAATCACTAGAATTCTGATTTGAGGAGCTCTAAGTTGAAACCATTGTTTCATACCTGAGATTCTTGAATCGGGATTAGCATTCGGGGACCCTTCGTAAGTATTCTTTCGTTCTTTTATTGCTTTTCGAGTCTTTCGAGTCTGAAAGTCAAACTTTGTTTAACTTTCTGCGTTGACCAGTAATGGTCAATGCGAAGTTCGTTTGAACTTCGCAACGTGAGTGTAATCACGTTGGTTATAGTCCCTTGGGACTATGCCTACTGATTACCACGTTGTCTAGGGTCGTAGGGTAAGCGATCTAATAAATCGCTTATACCTTTGAACCCGACCCTTTTGGTCGATCATTAGCATCTGACCAAACACATTAGGTGACCATAGTATATAGGGAATAACCTTCCGAAGTTATACCTTATGGTCACATCGTTTAAGTAGTTGTATGATAGGTAGTTTATATGCCTTAGGTAAATTACCAGAATACCCTTTTCATGTATAATTGGTAATTAAGCATATGTAACCTAAACTCTTGTCACATAACTGATAATGTAACATGTTTAGGCATATAACACTTGTCATAGGACTAGTTAGACGGTCCGAACGCGTTTCACGCGCACGATGCGTTAAAGTAGCATAAGCTACCTTAATGGGTCGCGATGGGTCGTAGACACTTAGGTTAAGTTTCATTTAGTATGTAGGCTTTGTTAAACCATATCACATGAGTTTTCTACACTCATTTGGTTTACAAACCCTCATGCTACCCAATCTTCCGATTTAGGTCCGGTTTATTAACATAGTTACCTATATTAGGTGCCGTTTGATTTCCGTGATCTCTAGCATTGCTTGGTGGTTGTCTTAGGACTATTAAGCAATCTCAGGTGGGTACATAGACCCCTTTTTTACTGTTTTCCAAACTGTTTTGGGGTGAAACACATGTGCCTACTTATTACATTCATGCTTTCCCGTTTTCACATCATATACCTGCTATGTTCGTTAGTACATTATAGTACATGATTTCATTACATTTTATGCTATGTATGTCCATTGTGTGCATACTTAGTACATTGTTTTACATTACATTTTGTTGCATATGCTCATCCAGTATATGAACACATTATATTACATTTTGAACCGTTTATAACTATTTGACTATGTGAACCGTTGTAATCATTTGACTATGTGAACCGTTTGTATCTGTGAACCGTTTGTATCGGTGAACCGTGTGAACCGTATTTGACCATACATAAACATTTCTACTATTGTTAAACATTACTTTGGTGGTTTGGTTTGATTAAATGATTAAGTAACGATGCGTGTGTAATATGATACAAGCATGGTGGATACGCCGCTGGTACTTCCTATATATAAGTGTTTGTATGGTATTACATATTGTAGCGATATTTGAATCATTTCAGTTTGAGACATATAACATTTTATACAAATAACATACTTTTCACAAGACATTGATTTACAAACAACTTATCTTATACAAACTCATTTTACAATGGTTATTCATTTAACCATACATTATTCTCATATTTATACATATCATCTGATCTTATCGTTTTTCAAATGATTTACAAAACAAAGCAAATTACAAGGTTCATGACTAAACATTTTCTCAAACATAAGTCATGAAACCTATTTTCACAAGACCTATGTATCTCACAGGCATTTTTATGCTGACGTACCTATTTTCACATGTGTTTTTCAGGAGCTGTTGCATATGATGATCAAGATTCACATAGGCAGACTTGGGCTTTAGTGACAATAAAAGATGCAAGACTAGTTAATTATGTTGTATTTCTTTGTTTGTTAAGACATTGTAACACTTTTAATCAATAAAACGAAACTTCAATTGCCATGGATTTGAAACATTAATTCTGTTACAACACTCCCCGATGTTTCCGCCACGTTTTGTATGTTCTACGTGGTCGGGGTGTGACAGAAAAGATGGTATCAGAGCCAATGGTTATAGGGAATTAGGTTATTAGTAATGCTTTGACCTAGTCTATAACCTTCTTAGGACCCTAACGCGAGTTTATTTGCGTTTAGTCATAAAACAATACTGTCACCTATCCTTAGGTGACGACCACAACAAGAACATAAATTTCAAAACCGCTTTGAAAACTAATCATCTGTTCTAGAATGATTTATTACAAGGTTTTGAACCCTCTATTGTAAGGTTTTGAACCCTCTGTTATATGGTTTTGAACCCCTTTGAATTTTCAAAGTCTCGTCAAGGTTTTGGGTTTAAAATAATGTGAACACGTGCAAACTGGAAGGGTGAATGCCTGTATTCTGGGTTTTCTGTCTAGGCAAGCACTTCGTATACATCTCATCAGACGCGAGACCAGTTGTGCTTAGCTGGGAATTCTTGGGATGAGTGTTCACTTATAGGCGAGCATGTCTTCGCGATACATTATATTGACCCATTTACTTTGATTAGTCACCATCTCATTTGTTTGCCTTTGGTAACAAACAAATGGTCACAATCTTCATGTGTTGTTATTCTCTTTTGACTATCTTTTGCTTGTTTCCTCCTATGTCTTCCATTTTCTTCATTATGCCTTTTCATTGCAACAAGACTCGAGTGTCCGGACCAGGTGCTACAACTGCCCAACAAATAGGCGTCGTACTCCAGAAGACTGTTGATTTAGCTATTACCATGACTCGTCTCAAAGATGAAGCCGTATAAGGGAACTGCTCCTTGGCGCAATCAATGTCACTGACATCATCTGAATCAAATACCCTGTTTCAAATGTACCCACGGAGGACGATGGAGACATTTGGTTAACATGTGCCGCTTTGCAATCCAAAGCAAAGCTGTTACAAATCCTGCTGCTGCTCAACCATCAAACTCTGCTTCATATGTCGCTTGACATATCTGGCGCCTCAACCTCATGAACTTTCTACCTTGTGTATCGACGTAAGCACGCCTAGTGCAAGGTGTCGGAACACCTCCCGTTACAAAAACTCCAAAAATCCATGTAGGATCTTTCTATCCTCATAATTAGATCCTTGTGGATGGGTATCATTCATCGGAGTCCTTAATTGAATTCTTTGTATGATTCAATACGTACATCACAATTCAATAAGGACAAAGCCGAATTCCTTTTAAGATTATCCTATCTTCATAGATAGATTCTTGAAATGATTAAAGTGCCAAATGAAATCCACGAATTGGATTCCTGGTGTGCTTTAAGTATCTGCGTCCAAAGATAACAAATTAATAACCAAGTTAAACAACTATGTGATTATGTGCTTATGAACATTACAAGACAAACTGTGCGGACTGTGCAAAGAATTGCGTAATTATGGATGCATACATAATTATGGAATTTAGTGCACAGAAACCACAGCGAGCTTTGTCATGTACCTAGAAGTTAACCCTATTCATTTCCAATTCCGATGAAGTATCCGTTGAGGAAAAATGAACTAGCTATTCATTTTTCACTTCTGAAGAATATCCGTTGAGGAAATGAATATCCGTTTATCCTTCATTTCCAATTCTGAAGAATACCCGTTGAGGAAAATGACTCCGTTTGTACATTTTCGTTCTGAAGAGTATCCGTCGAGGGAAATGAATATCCGTTTATTTCATCCTTCATTTCCGAACCTGAGGAAACAACCGTTGAAAATGACTCCGTTTGTTCATTTTCGTTTCTGAAGATTTTCCGTTGAGGAAATGATTATCCGTTTGTCTATCATTTTCATTTCCGTTTCTGAGGAAGCAACCGTTGAAAATGACTCCGTTTGTTCATTTTCGTTTCTGAAGATTTGTCCGTTGAGGAAATGAATATCCGTTTGTCTATCATTTTCATTTCCGTTTCTGAGGAAGCAACCGTTGAAAATGACTCCGTTTGTTCATTTTCGTTTCTGAAGATTTGTCCGTTGAGGAAATGAATATCCGTTTGTCTATCATTTTCATTTCCGTTTCTGAGGAAGCAACCGTTGAAAATGACTCCGTTTATTCATTTTCGTTTCTGAAGATTTGTCCGTTGAGGAAATGAATATCCGTTTGTCTATCATTTTCATTTTCGTTTCTGAGGAAGCAACCGTTGAAAATGACTCCGTTTGTTCATTTTCGTTTCTGAAGATTGTCCGTTAAGGAAATGAATCCCCGTTTGTTTATTCCTTCATTTCCGTTTCTGAAGAATACTCGTTGAGGAAAATGACTCCGTTTGTTCATTTTCGTTCTGAAGAATGTCCATTAAGGAAATGACAGGATTATGCTTTACATATCTCTGGTGGTTATCAGACACAAAGTCACAAATAAACTCCTACGAATTAATTTCGGGACGAAATTTCCTAAAGTAGGGGAGACTGTGACACCTGTGTCACTCCAACCATCAAACAAATGCCCAACCAATGAAATATTTTATTTCATACTTGGTATTTGTAAACATATGTGTATCTTTTGCACATATCGACTCTTGTTCGATTTCAAGCTTTAAATCGCTTTCTGGAGGGTTATACGCGATGTGATGTGTAGATATAACCAGTTTAATCCAACGAACACTCTGGAATAGTGAAATAGGCTTAACATACCTTAAATAACCTTTACATAACTTAGAAATAAGTTTTGGAAGGTTTGGTGTGGTGAAAACAAGTTAAATCGCTTACAAGGACTAAAGTTGACAAACTGCGAAAGTATGCCAATTTGAACTGTAACAGACATTCCGGAACATGACCATAAGTTAAACATACCATAAATATCCTTTAAATAGCTTAGAAAAAGGCTTTGAGGTGTTCGGTATGCTAAAATAAACTTTTGTGTCATTCAGGGACTAAAAGCGTCAAAAAGTGCACAAGTTTGCATTTTTACGCATAACTTACGTTCTGAATACATCCGGACATCCAAAAATTTATGTAAGCACTAAAATATTTTATTTTAGTGTTCGGCATAAGAAAAATCCATTCGTCGCGTCATTTGGATCGTTTTTCGCGCTTATGCGCATTCCGTCGTAATTAAGCGAACATCGCGATCGTACGGCCAAACGAACCGACATCCGAGATATTTTTGGGCACATTTTAAGTTCCCTATACTTTAAATTCATTTTAGAGCTTTGAAATGGGGTTAACGGGCCTTAAACGTGTCAAAAATGGGCTGAATGCGTGACAGGGACCAAAACTGCAAATCTGCCAAAGTTCAGCCCTACGATGCGCAGCCATTTTTGCCCTACGGTGCGTATGGGTTCTATCAGACCAGATTCACTGCTTTTAACAGCAGATTGCAGCTGTTTGATTATCAACCACACATTCTAAGAGGCTTAGTCAGCTGATAAGGATGTATTTGAGCCACCATAAGGTCCCGACACTTGTACGGGTGGGATTAAGGCACGTTTTCCATGAAACGATCTTAACGGTGGACCGAAAACTATAAATACCCCAACACCCCATTGCTTAAATCACTAGAATTCTGATTTGAGGAGCTCTAAGTTGAAACCATTGTTTCATACCAGAGATTCTTGAATCGGGATTAGCATTCGGGGACCCTTCGTAAGTATTCTTTCGTCCTTTCATTGCTTTTCGAGTCTTTCGAGTCTGAAAGTCAAACTTTGTTTGACTTTCTGCGTTGACCATTAATGGTCAATGCGAAGTTCGTTTGAACTTCGCAACGTGAGTGTAATCACGTTGGTTATAGTCCCTTGGGACTATGCCTACCGATTACCACGTTGTCTAGGGTCGTAGGGTAAGCGATCTAATAAATCGCTTATACCTTCGAACCCGACCCTTTTGGTCGATCATTAGGATCCGACCAAACACATTAGGTGACCATAGTATATAGGGAACAACCTTCCGAGGTTATACCTTATGGTCACATCGTTTAAGTAGTTGTATGATAGGTAGTTTATATGCCTTAGGTAAATTACCAGAATACCCTTTTCATGTATAATTGGTAATTAAGCATATGTAACCTAAACTCTTGTCACATAACTGATAATGTAACATGTTTAGGCATATAACACTTGTCATAGGACTAGTTAGACGGTCCGAACGCGTTTCACGCGCACAATGCGTTAAAGTAGCATAAGCTACCTTAATGGGTCGCGATGGGTCGTAGACACTTAGATTAAGTTTCATTTAGTATGTAGGCTTTGTTAAACCATATCACATGAGTTTTCTACACTCATTTGGTTTACAAACCCTCAAGCTACCCAATCTTCCGATTTAGGTCCGGTTTATTAACATAGTTACCTATATTAGGTGCCGTTTGATTTCCGTGATCTCTAGCATTGCTTGGTGGTTATCTTAGGACTATTAAGCAATCTCAGGTGAGTACATAGACCCCTCTTTTACTGTTTTCCAAACGGTTTTGGGGTGAAACACATGTGCCTACTTATTACATTCATGCTTTCCCGTTTTCACATCATATACCTGCTATGTTCGTTAGTACATTATAGTACATGATTTCATTACATTTTATGCTATGTATGTCCATTGTGTGCATACTTAGTACATTGTTTTACATTACATTTTGTTGCATATGCTCATCCAGTATATGAACACATTATATTACATTTTGAACCGTTTATAACTATTTGACTATGTGAACCGTTGTAATCATTTGACTATGTGAACCGTTTGTATCTGTGAACCGTTTGTATCTGTGAACCGTTTGTATCTCTGAACCGTTTGTATCTGTGAACCGTGTGAACCGTATTTGACCATACATAAACATTTCTACTATTGTTAAACATTACTTTGGTGGTTTGGTTTGATTAAATGATTAAGTAACGATGCGTGTGTAATATGATACAAGCATGGTGGATAGGCCGCTGGTACTTCCTATATATAAATGTTTGTATGGTATTACATATTGTAGCGATATTTGAATCATTTCAGTTTGAGACATATAACATTTTATGCAAATAACATACTTTTCACAAGACATTGATTTACAAACAACTTATCTTATACAAACTCATTTTACAATGGTTATTCATTTAACCATACATTATTCTCATATTTATACATATCATCTGATCTTATCGTTTTTCAAATGATTTACAAAACAAAGCAAATTACAAGGTTCATGACTAAACATTTTCTCAAACATAAGTCATGAAACCTATTTTCACAAAACCTATGTATCTCACAGGCATTTTTATGCTGACGTACCTATTTTCACATGTGTTTTTCAGGAGCTGTTGCATATGATGATCAAGATTCACATAGGCAGACTTGGGCTTTAGTGACAATAAAAGATGCAAGACTAGTTAATTATGTTGTATTTCTTTGTTTGTTAAGACATTGTAACACTTTTAATCAATAAAACGAAACTTCAATTGCCATGGATTTGAAACATTAATTCTGTTACAACACTCCCCGATGTTTCCGCCACGTTTTGTATGTTCTACGTGGTCGGGGTGTGACAGTCAACGTGTTTACTTCACACTAATCTTATATTGATGAACGCTTTACATAGTTCAGAACCTCTCTTTGACTTCGAATGGTTTTACCGGCTAGACGGATTAGTCGTCATTACTTCATACCCCATCATTCGGGTGTACCACATTGCCATCCTCGGTCTTATGTGAATTCGTGATCTCATACTACTTATGTTTTGTTAAATCGTTGCTTTTGACTAAAACTGGATTTTAGTTTAACATTTTTTTCTTTAACTTATGTCAATAACTCTCATCAGGAAATTGACGACTAAAGGGTTATTCATTCCAGTTAGTATTATTATGCTGGGAATCATAACTAGTTCCCACGCTTTACATTATCGACCCGTAGGTTCCTTCACTTAGCTTCGGAGGCTATTTTATTAGCTCTTTTACTTTTTTTAAGTTTAGAAATCATTCATTTTCATTCTTAAATCCAATGGACCTTGACCGTAGTCTAAGGCTACATTCGTTTTCCTTTTTAAACTAATCTTCCAACTCTATGACTTCTTACGTCATTTACACGTCGGTTTGTTCTCCGCTCACCATTATTTGGCTTACGCCTCTATTTCTTTTCAACCCATTACCCGGGTTCTTTATCTTAATGTTTGTAACTCTTTGGTTTCACTGGTTTGCGTTTTCCTTTCTATACTCTTTTACGACCTATCCCATATGTTCATTAATATTTCATGCTTCCATTATTCGGTTTGTGCTTATTGGACTATCAAGTATTTATACTTTATTTGACCAGTTTGACATATTCGTGTGAATCCATCACTTATGGCAGTCAAACTTTATTCTTTATTTAATTCATCCAACCTCGAAATAGTTGAACATCCCTATTGAAATTATGTTTGCAAAATTTTATTATTCTTTTTGTCATAACTCATAAATCCGAGTCTTTTGACTTTCTAATCCGTGCTCCCGTCTCTTGGTTTACGCATATACTCAAAATCCCACCCATCTATCGGGTATTTTACCGAATCATCAAAGCAACCATTCTGGTATGCATTTAGACTTCGTTTTAATTCCTTTGGTCGTCTTAGCGAATTCCATTGCTTTTATTTTACCAAGTCCTTTGTTCTTTATTCAATCCGTTTGACTTGTCCGTGAGAATTTCATCACTTATGACAATCAAACTTTATCCCCACGCCTTAGCATTCTTATTAGTCGGTTTGTATTTTCATTTACTTTAATTCTTATCCCTTCCCATGGGCTTGTTATTCTAATAAAATATGCTTCCGTAACCCGGCTTGCGTCTACATTTATTATCAAATATTTTAATTATTTGATCCGTTTTAGGTACCTTTTTAATTCGTCACATTCGCCCCGTCCTTACTACATCGGACGTGAATGTGTCCATCATAAGAAGTTCATGGTATCATGTGTTCACTACTTTCTTGGCTAAAGTAAGCGAACAACACATGGTACACATGACCTTTTTATAATTTTCACATTACACCCTATGTAAGTAACGCCCTTATTCTTTCTATATCTTTGATTCCATTCAGTAAAACTTTATTTAATTGCAAAACAACATTCATTAGTTTTACTCGTTTCGCACTAGAACGTATAAAAAGTTTTTCTTTTTATCAAACTATTATGTAATCACATTCGTTAATGTAATCGCTACTTTTATCAATAGTATTATATTGAGAATTATTCACTTGGATTGTTACTCCCATCCAAGTTTCCATATTAACTAACCCTATTATTACTTTGTTATTCACAATCGTTAATAACACATGTTTCTACTTAATTTCTCATGGAACATCATCCTGAATAGGTATTCTATTCAGGTTTTTCGAAGTTTTTTTTATCTTATATATGCAACAGTCAATCTCTACGTACTTGTTGCGTAGTACTATTTGTGCAATAGATCTAAAAACGTACACCTGGTGAATGTTTGCCCTAACGGGCTTTCCCTGCTATTAACCTTATTCGCGACTGTTACGTGATTTAGGTCCTTGGTGAGTATGCTCTGCTCGTCATACTTTGGACCGTTCCTCCGTCATATCAGCAATTTGTTTAACTCTCGTCATCTTCAGATGTGAGTGTCCTTCAATTAAAACATTCACAAAACTTAGTAATGTCGACATCAATAATCGCCCGTAGATTATAATACGAGGCTTTCTGCTATACGTGTCAACGCACGTAATTTCGTTAACTGTATTAATCATTTTATTTGGGGTAGCTTGTATTATGAGATAACCCTATGTGTTGTTCACAACACTTTAACATGCTAAACCATTTATATACATATAACTTACCGGATTACGCAATCAAGTCTCGAACCGAACACACTTACTCTTTAACCATGAGCTCTGATACCAACTTGTAAGACCCATACTTTTATTTAACAGTTTTCATATGGTTAACGAAAATAATCATGTTATTATGGATACACATATAATGAAAAATACGGGTTTATTAAAACATTTCAGATTTATAAACAATACGACATAATACGTATAATTCGTCTTTTAAAATGACAACTAAACAATGTGCAGAAGCTAGTGTCTTGATCGTGTTCGGTTCTTCGCTAAGCTTGGTCATCATCCGGCATCCAAAGATATCCCTATAATTCATAAACCATGAAATAATTAGTCAAACGAGCTTAAAACGTGTTTAAATCAAGTCTGAATATGTCAAAACGAACAAGTATTGAATTTTTGTCACCTGTTGGGTCCCTCGCAGGGTGCGAGGATCCACCCCCATTCTTTCACGGGGCGCGAGCAACGTCGTGTTGGGTGACAATATTTCCAGTTTCCTATCGTGTGGCGCAACAACCATGTTTTGACAGAAGGCTTTCTTTTTGCTGCAGCATATTGTGTGCAACTATGTATTCTAACCAAATTTTTAGCTTAAAGTTGCATAACTTTTGATCTAGACATCCATTTTGTTTAATTCTTGTTTCTATGCGTCTGTAATTTAATTCGGATCCGATTATCATCTTAATTAACATCAAAAGCTGAATTATAAAAAAAAGACTTATAAATCCTTCATGTCATTATTCGAACTGTTTCAATTATCTACATGTTACATGTTTATCCGATATGATTGATACTAATCCATTTTTACCCATCCCCGGGCTTGTCAACATTAGCATTTTGCTCCCATTACATGGTTCACACATGCATCTACATTCACTGATTTATTTTGTAACTTTCTTACACTAAAACCAAAATTTAACTTCTTAATTTATTTCGACCCGTTTAGAGGACTTTTAAGCATTTAAGCATCAAACTCATTCTTTTCTTTTTGTACTTCGCATTCCCATATTAGTTAACTATTTATCTTCCACCACAACTATTTTTGGTGGTGGATTTAACATATGGAATCCAAAATCCCAAATTTCACCCTTCGGTTAGTCATTTACGCAAATGACCCATTTTTAGGCATTCGACCCACGAATGTTTATGCCTATAACTTTTATACGTATCTAAAGACTTCAAAATCAATATACAAATTCCTAAGCAACCCATGAGGGTCGTTTGCCATATTTGCCCATCAAGGGCGCTTTGGTTAACTTAGTCCCCCATTTTACGACGAAGGACTTTCGCTACTTATTTGACCAAAATTGTACGTTTATCTATAATCATATTTATACGTACCTGGCTCGGGTCAACATGGTGACCCGTTTTAGTACCTTATCTCAAAATTACTAATCCAATGTATCAATAATTCATAAGCCGTCTTATCCTGTGAGCGTATGACTCAACAAACGCATATTAGTCGTTAATTTTCAAATGGTATCAACTTTACCATTTGACCCGTTTGGTCTAAACGACCAAATAATTTGCGCTTATAATCTAATGGTATTTATTTACCCTTTCATTAAGTATCTCATTCTGGATCTTTCCTTTTTACCAATTTGTTTAGGTTTCGCAAATCTGTTTCTTACGCGTTTACCCAACATGGCTTATGCCATATGGTGTCGTTTTAAATTTTGACTTTGATTCATTCATACTTGACTAAATCACCGTTCTACACTTTTTATTCATTTAGGCTTACTTATAATGTAGCTGTTCAAAAACTCATTTTACAATTAGCCTTTTCATGGCTAATTTACTATTTTACCTCTTTTTACCATTAAACATGGTTTTTATCATTTATATTAGTTTCTACCCGTATTATTCCGTATAGAAAACCATATCTAGAATATTATCTTTATCATATTTGCAACTTATAGAATAACCATATATTGCAACAAAAAGGTGTAAGTTTCACTTACCTTGCATCCGGTTATGCTCTTTTTCTGCGTACTTGTTCCGTTTGACCCGCTTCTATCCCAAGCCTCCATCTACCTTGTCAAAAGTCAAACTATCATCATAATTCGTAAGATGGTTAGATTAGTCATTATCACATACGACTATTCCATCTTACGAATTTTATGTCGAAACTACTATTCGACTTCATCATTGGTTAATTTGACTTATAAAAGTCAGTTACCCTTAATCATACGAAATGCAAATTTGCGTCCAATAACTCATTTAGGCGATCTCATCAATTATCCGGTAGGCATTATAATGATGCTACCATTTTAAACTATATATATACTATTATTTTTTTCCATGTTCATGCTATTATTAACATCAAGTTAACCTAGCTCCCAATTATCAAAGACACTTTATTCATTCATTAGACAAAATCTACGGGTCTTCATCTATAAGTGAAACCCTTTTCATCATGTTATTAGGCATTCCTCAGTATACCTAATCAAATCAAGTTCTACTTACAACCGAGTAGACGCGCGATTTCACCTAGGCATTTTAACAAACACCTAGTGGGCATGATTTCTATATCTCTTCTATCTAGTTCATGACTAACATTTTAACCAAGTTTCAGTCATCAACTTCAAGCCTTTGTGTCTAGCATTCATAAACAATATCAAGACTCGCATCATAATATCAATGTTCATCCATTCTAACACTCTAATTCTAGTGTTCCTCATATAGTCATAAAACCCACTTTGCACCTACACAATTAGTTAACCGAAATACTAATTTATGGCGCTAAATTAACGAGTTTACATCTAGGGCTTGTTCCTAGACTTGTACTCATATCATTTGCACTACAACATTCTTTATTCATGCCAGAGTTTCGTTCTTGAATGTTAATCGAAATTTCAAAGTTTCCTCAAATTAAAAAATTTGACATACCTTGAAATCTCCTAGCTTGGGTGATCACAAATTTATTAAAAGCCCCAATTTTTAGCTTGATTATTCTTTGATTTTGATGCATTTTATGAGCTTTAGGGTTGGTTTGAAGAACCCTCTTTCCTGGGTTGTGAAGACATCGACCAGAACACACACAATTGTGTGTGTTTTGGTGTTTTGTTTTAATTTAATTAAACCTTTGATGTGCAAATTATGGTCTATAGAAAACTAACCTAATCTAGACACCCTGGTTTTAAATTTATAAACTAAAACTCTCTAAATGCTAGACCACTGACAGGCAAGTGTACCTATCGTACGTAGTAAAGCCTAATGAAGTCCGAGTATCGAACCCACGAGACACTAGCGACGCTAAACTAGACTTTGACTCAACTAATTACTTAACTGGTTTTAATTTGTGTTTTGATTTTTGGGATTTTTCTAATTCTACTAAAGCGACCAAACAAGAGAACAAAACAAGCAAGCAAGATGGTGGAGTGACGGGAAGCAGACAATGATGAGAGATAACTACCCAGGCTTCGAATCCCTATGACCAACCGATGACCTCTATTCCTGACCAATGGCTAAAGCTCCGAATCTACCTAGAAAACCTCCCGCTAAGGATGATCAACCAAAATAGAAGATGGAACAAAGTGATGAAGTGCTAAATTGGAAATGACTCAAGCTATCGACACCGAATCCCACGACTGTCAGATTAATAACAACTATGGTGCTAAAATCCTCCGGTCATGAAGCTAAACCTGCTAAATAATTGAAAACCTAGGAAATCCTAAACGCGAATAAGTAGCCGAATCCGAGCTATCGGTCACCCAAACTACCAAACAACGCCTAGCTAATAACCTAGCAATCCTGACTCGTCGCTAGAGTTGCCAGAAAAGGATGCACACTATACTCAGTTGATTTTAATTAATTTAGTTAAACTTGAATTATCTCTAATCTCAAGCTCTAGACCGAAAACCTAATAGATTAATGAACCTAGAATGATCTAAATAGTTCCAGACCAGACTAACAAGATCACTTAACCAAACAACCAATCACAACCAAGACAAGCACACAAATTCATAAACAATCACAAAACAGGAATATGTAAATCATCCCAATTTAATCATTAGTCAAAACTGAATAGTCAAAAAATTAAATCATATTTTATCTAGGCCTAGGTAGCATGAAAATTAGCCAAGAAACATAGCCAAGAAAAAGAAACGAGTCTCAAACGATAAGCAAATCATGTTTAATAGTTTGTAAAACACAAAGTCTAACAAAACCAAAAAATTAATAAATTGCAAACCAAACCCGAATCTCGGCTTGAAGCTCGAACCAATAATCTTTTTTATCCTTCTCCTTCTTCCTTGATCCAACTCTTTTTTTCTCTGCTTCTTTTTCTTTTCTTGTTGCCGTCCAACTGCTTGTTTTCTTTCGAATGGCCAGCAGCCGTCCCTCTTCTTCTTTTTTCGTCTATGCGTCTCTGCCTCCAATATTAATAATGTTACAATATATGTCAGAGATTCCTTTTTGGTCCACTACGGTCCAATGTTGATGCCCTCTTCTTTATTTTTTTAATTCACGGCACAACAATAACAAACATCCTCATATTAATATGGCTATTGTGTTTTTATTCCAATACAACTCCCACAATTTCTAGCCCCAAGTGAGTCATAATCCAACAACCCAATACTTTTAGCATATTTCTAATCGGCCCATTCAATAAAGCAGCAACCCATTGTGATCTAGTTACACATGTTGCCATAATTTCATTAGCATTTGACATATTAAGACTATGGGGTATGGGGCGGGGGTTGGAGCATGGGTTGGGTATAAACGCCCAAGTCACCACCCCGGGTGGGCTTGGGTTTGGGCGTGGCCCCTTGGGCGGGGGTTTCAGCCCGGACGTTGGGCGGAGCTACCCACATGACATGGCGGAAGCTCATTGGCCAAGAGCACTAGCCCTTTGAAATTGGTTTTTTTCCACGCCACCCCAGCCACGCCCTACAATACCTCTTTAAAATTCGCTTTTGGTCTTGTGTGCCCCATACTCCACGTGTCGCACCATGCCCCCAACCCACGACCCTCCATACCCATGGTCTAATAACTAATAAAACCAATTATTGTTGACCACCCTTTTTTTTCATGTTGAACTCAATTTACGTTGTCATTCCAACTAATTCTTTTAATGTCTCAGTTAAGTCTGTGAGTTAATTTCACCTCAATTAATTATAAGTATTAAAACAAATCGGCACACATGAAATATTTTTAGAATATCTTATATAATATTTATCAATTTAGTATAATATTCTTTTTAAACGAAATATGCAGTATTAGCTCGTTTCCTCTTAAAATTATGAAACTTCAAATATGAACCGATTACGAGTAGAATTTACTGTAAATAACCCTAAGGTTACTCAAAAGTGGTGGAATATTTATATAAAAATATGAATATTTTAGACCACATCAACGTTTTTCAAACATGCCCCCTTTTAGTCCCTCTAATATACAAAGGTTACTACTTCAAGTTTCTTCATTATTTTACAACACTTAACTATGTTGACATTTCCAGTTACTTAATGGGTTCCGGGAGTTAAAACCCGTTTTATTTTAAGTCCCGTTAACTCGGGCCTCTTTTGAACTTTATTTCTTCAAAGCTTTTATTCTCTTTTATTTAATATTAGGTTTATTTATTTAAATCTTAATATTTACCGGGTTAATTTTTACCACTAACGGTATTTTACCAGTTCATTAATATTACGTTTGATTACCAAACCCGTCTTTGGGGTGTTACACCCACCTCCTCTTAGTCATGACTATTCTTTCTTGCCTGATGAAGATGAGCTTACAGACTTTGTGTCAACATCACCAAGTAGTTCCACATCACGTCAATGTGATGTGTCTGAATGTGATGATGCTAGTGTTAAGAAGGAAAACAACAGTGAACCTAGTTTGAAAAAGAAAATTTCACCTTTTAAGAATAAAACCCAAATTTTTGTTAAAAAGGTTACTTTTGTTCAAGGAAGTGACATGAAGAATGAGACCACTGTTATTGAAAACGAATCAAATGTAGAGTTTGCAAAAAATAAAAACATAGAAAAATCTTAAACTAAGCAAACTAAACAAAGCCCTTCTAAGGCATCATCATCTAATGAAGGATCTAGCTCAAAGACTTATGTAAAGAACTCTTCGACAAAAAGATCGTGCTTCAAATGTCATACAAAGGGACATGTAGCAAGCTGCTGCCCTAACAAAAAGAACGAAGCACAAAAGAGTGAAAAACAGAGAGAGAAATTACCAGAGAAGAAAGGTGATAACGAGGAGAAAGTTTCTAACTCTCCAAAGAAATATGTTCCTAAGAAACAGCTGTTGGTATAGATAAAGCTGAAAAAGGAACTCAAAAAGTTCCTCGTTTTCCAAGAAATCAACAAAGATTTCAGCCTGAATCTACATTAGGTAGATATGAGAGACCTAGGAGTACTTCACCAAGAATGAACAACTTTAATTAAAATAAGTTCAGAAGTCAAGGTCAATATCAAAATCGATACCAAAATAATGGTGGTCGAACTTTTTACAACAAAGGCTTTAGAAATTATAACACTCAAGCTTCTTGGAGTCAACCAAGAGTTCAATCGAACTCAGGGTATGTTAATCACAACTCAAGGTTTCAAAATCAAAATTTCCAAAGGTCAGAGAATCCAAACATGCATAGGAATCCCCAGGACCAGAGACCTCATGGAAATCAAACCCCATTTACATCAACAGGTCCGAGATCCAAGACTCCAGTGAAGAGTGATGGATACTGGATGGATGTTCCTGTAGTTGGTGAATTTGGAAGACCCAAGACCATTAAGGTTTGGGTCCCCCACTCTAACTAATTTTTGGTTGGTGTGTGCAGGAGCTGCTGAGGAGGATTATCAACTTGTGGTATATTGATAGTGGCTGCTCCAGGCACATGACAGAGGATGCGAGATTGTTTTCTGAGTTTGAAGAGTATGATGGAGGACATGTGAATTTTGATGGTGCTAAAGGTGGTAGGATTATCGGACGAGGAAAAGTGACAAATGGGAAGACCACTTTGGACAAAGTGAACTATGTTGAGCAGCTTAAACACAATCTAATGAGCGTGTTACAAGTCTGCGGCAAGGGTCACTCGGTCCACTTTACTAAGTCTGAAGCATTGGTGTTGAAACCGGGTTTGGTGATTCCAAACGATTGGATAATGATGCGTGCACCGAGGAGAAATGATACTTATGTCATGGACATGGGTGCCAAGGATCCGTCTGTTGTGGTGGCGTCTTTGCTATCAAAAGCATCTGAGGCTGAATCTATGTTGTGGCACAGACGCATGGCCTATATTCACAATCGCAAAATGAACTATATTATTAAAAATGTGCTCGTGAAAGGGGTACCAATGCAGAGGTTTCATGTGGAAGATAAATGTCTTCCATCTCAAAAGGGAAAAGAACACAAGAAACCTCATAAGTCTAAAACAGTAAATTCCATAGATGCCCCTTATGAATTACTTCACATGGATTTATTCGGTCCAGTGAACGTGAGGAGCATGGGTGGAAAGTACTATTGTTTTGTTGTCACAGATGATTACTCGCGTTACTCATGGGCTTTCTTTTTAGGTACCAAAGATGAGACAGCGGAGATGCTGATAGATCTTTTTACAAAATTGGAGAACGTCCATGAAGCAAGGATCAAGAGGATAAGGAGTGTTAATGGCACGGAGTACAAGAATCGGATTCTGGATCTCTATTGTCTTCGCAAGGGAATAGAACATCAGTTTTCTGCTCCTTATACACCTTAACAGAATGGAGTCGCTGAGAGGAAAATAGGACGTTGATTGAAGCCGCTAGGACTATGCTTTCAGATTCAAAGCTTCCAGTTATTTTCTGCGAAGAAGCTGTGAATACAGCTTGCTACGTCCTGAACAAAGTTTTAACCGTTAAACATTTTAACAAAACTTGTCATGAATTAATCTTTAACGAAAAACCAAACTTGAAAGGCTTTGAACCATTTGGATTACCCTACTCCATTGTGCGAAACAAAGATAAACAAAATTCGGTGAGGTGGCTGACGAAGGCTACTTTCTAGGCTATGTGGTTGGCACACTGAATAAGAGGGTTTTTAATCTAAAAACTGGTAAAATTGAGGTTGTTTTTAATGTAGAAATTACTACCTACAAACCTCAACAATCAACGAGTGGTCCTACTATATTATATGATTATGATAGTGTTTTTAAATCATTTAAGATTCCTGGTTTTTCAAGTGCAGATGACTCTCAGTTGATTCAAACAGTGATCAGTGAAGATGATGAAGGCGAGTTCATGCCTAGATCAAGTGTTACTATGACAAATGCTCCGGAAACTTCCTCAAGTGCTGTTGTTTATGATTCAGGCGATATTGAGTCTGAACCTATTCAGGGGGAGGATTTCACTAATCCGTCTGCGAATCAGAATATTCAGGGGGAGGTTGGATCAAACCTGGTGACAATCTAGAAGTGGATGCCATTGCTACTACACGAGCAAATAGAGATCATCCAGTTGACATGATACTTAGAGATCCTACTGCAGGTGTTCAGACGAGGAGAAGCATAGCAGAGAGTTCAGGTCTGTATGCTACCATTGAGAAGACTGGGATTGTGAACGAGTACTAGTATAGCTGCTTTATTTCCCAAGAGGAGCCGAAGAGCATTCATATGGCTCTGAAAGACAATTCATTGTTTGAAGCTATGTAAGAGGAATTGGCCCAGTTTGCGAAGTTGGAGGTTTGGGAGTTAGTTGATCTTCCTAATGGTGAAAAGGAAATAGGCACTAAATGGGTGTTTAACTGCAAGAAAGATGATAGAGGAATCGTAACGCGTAACAAGGCTCGATTGGTTGTCAATGGTTTCAATCCGCAAGAAGGGATTGATTATAATGAGGTGTTTGCACTAGTGGCAAGGTTAGAAGCAATTCGTTTGTTCCTAGCCTTTGCATCCTTCAAGGGCTTCAAAGTTTATCAAATAGACGTGAAGAGTGCATTTCTTTACGGTAAAGTCCAAGAAGTGGTTTATGTCTCACAACCAGATGGGTTTGTTGATCCAGACTTTCCAGATCGGGTGTACAAACTGGATAAGGCTTTGTATAGATTACAACAAGCACCCAGGGTGTCGTACGAGACACTGTCAACACATCTGATAAAGAATGGTTTTGAAAGAGGTCAGATTGACAGTACACTACACTATTCATTAAACGAAAGAAGGAAGATTTTCTGCTGGTACTGGTGTACGTGGATGACATCATTTTTGGGTCATCAAATGAAAACATGTGTCACGAGTTCGAGAAGGTGATGAAGAGCAAGTTTAAAATGAGCGCTATGGGTGAGCTGTCATTCTTCCTGGGATTACAAGTTGAACAGAAGAATGATGGGATGTTTATACATCAAACAAAGCACGTGTATGACATTTTGTCTCGATTCAAAATGGAGGATTGCTCTACTTTCAAAACACCCATTTGCGAAAATCACAATCTTGGCCCAGAACATGAAAGTACTGAAGATGTTGATCTAACTCAGTATAGGGCAATGATTGGTTCTCTTATAGACTTGAATGCTTCAAGCCCCGACATCATTTTTGCCGTATGTCTGTGTGCCGGATATCAGGAAAATCCATAGGAGTCACACATGAAAGCGGTGAAGCGGATTCTTCATTACTGTCACACCCCGACCACGTAAAACAACAAAACGTGGCGGAAACGTCGGGGAGTGTTGTAACAGAATCATTGTTTCATAACACATGGAAATTGAAATACTGTTTTATTGATTAAAAGAGTTACAATCTCTTGACAATCAAAGAAACATAACATAAATAACTAGTCTTGCATCTTTTATTGTCGCTAAGGCCCAAGTCCACCTATGTGTATCTTGATAAATCCTATGCATCATATCCTGAAACACATGTGAAAATAGGTACGTCAGCATAAAAATGCCTGTGAGATACATAGGTTTTGTGAAAATAGAATTCATGACTTATGTTTAAGAAAATGTTTAGTCATGAACCTTGTAATTTTCTTTGTCTTGTAAATCATTTGAAAAGTGATAAATAAACCAAATGATATATATGTATAAAAGAATAATACATGGTTAAGTAAATAACCAAGTAAAATAAGTTTCTATTAGATAAGTTGTTTGTAAAACAATGTATTGTGAAAAGTATGTTATTTATATAAAATGTTATATGTCTAAATTGAAATGATTCAAATAACGCTACGATATGTAATACCATACAAGCACTTATATATAGGAAGTACCAGCGGCGTATCCACCGTGCTTGTATCATATTACACATGCCTCGTTACTTAAATCACTTACTCGAACCAAACCACCAAAGTGAAATGTTTATGTATAATCAAATGTCAAAATGTTTGTGTGAAAACCATGTCTAATGTCTATGTCTAATGTAAATCATGAACCGCTTCATATTCTGACCTGATCCAAGCTGACCTGTTGGCTGACTTTGACTGTTGACCCAAGCCGAGACGTCACCCAAACCCAAATACTGAACCGTGACTCGAACTTTCAGAGCCGCGGCTGACACGAACACCCGAACCAAGATCTGAGATGAGCCAAAATACCCGAAGCTGAAAATCTGAGTTGAGATAAAATAAAAATCCAAAACAAACCCAAACCTGTTGAACCTCATACGCGACTGAACCGAGCCACCACTGAGTTGACCGAACCGACGTCTTGAACCGAGATCGAGCTTCGAACCGGAGCCGAACCGTCACAGCCGTCGGACCAAAAGCACCATTACCGTCGCCGCACTCCACTGCCACCGCCGCTCACGTCGGTGCTGCTCCATCTCCGGCGCTCTCTCTCTCATCTCGATCTCTCTCTCTCTTCCTGAGTCTCTCTCTCTCTGCTCTGTCTTTCTTCGTCATCTGGCCCCACCGCCGCTGCTCACCACCACCCAACAGTGGTGGTGGTCCGTCTTGCTGCAAGAAGATAGGGGGTGTTGTGGGTCTGTGTGTGTTTGATTCTCTGTGTTTGTATAAGTAATAGAGAGGGGGTAGAACATGAGAGGTAGGAGATGAAGGTGTTTGGTTTTTCCGATACATAACCGAGAAGGAGAGGGGCAAGATTGAGGGTGTGTGTGTATTGTCAAATGTTAGGGGTTTTATAGAGAATTTTTGAGATTTGTAAAATCTTATAAGATCTTGTGTATCTTATGGATATCTTATAAATCTTGCTTAGATCTTCTAGAGATTTTGGAAGATTTGGTAAGATTTAGTGAATTTGTAGGGATTTAGTAGATCTAGATAAGATTTTGTAGCGATCTATACATTATGCGTAGGCTTAGGCTTGTGGGTTTTGGGCTTGGGCCCACAAGCCCATCTCATGTGTAAGTGGTCCGTAATTCCTACGGGACCCGTTGTCAAATCCTGATCCCCGTTTAACTTTAAAAATTAAAATACACAAAAATACGGTTGGTAGTCGTTGTTTGCATGCCCGTTCGTTGATTACGGTAATAATCGCGAAAATTTGTATCGTTGCCGTCTTTAATCCGTTTTGTGATTCGGTTTCGACTGTAGTCACTAAAATTTAATTACGAAGCTAAAACTTATCATAAAAATTTAATATTTTTTGGCGTTGTCAGTATCTTGTACGGTATCAGTTCGTTGTCGCATAATATTCAGCAGGTTTCTCTGTAAACCACCGTTCGCGCACTGTAAGGTCGTATAAACGTTCCTGGGCACTCCAAGGGCCTGATTAAGTTAATTTGTGTTGTAACACTATTTATTATCACGTTAATCATATGTTAATCACGTAATTAGGTGCCGTAAATCACCGGTTGTCACACTTCTGGTAGTTAAGGGCAGGGTGGATACAAGGGAAACCACCCCAAGTGCAACCGATGCAACAAGCATCATAGTGGGCAGTGCAACAAGGGTCGTTGTCTGAGGTGTAACAAGTTTGGTCATGAAGCAAAGGATTGCAGGGGCGCACGACCTGCAAATCAGAATCGTCAACAACAGCCACCAGCTCCACAGAATCAGCAGCAACAACAGCAGGGTAACAGGGGATGCTTTCAGTGTGGTGCTGAAGGCCACTTTAAGAGAAACTGCCCCAGTTGAATCAGAACCAGAATCAGAACAACAACAATTATCAGGGGAATGGGAACAATAACGAGGGTAACAATGATGGCAACGGTGCCAGGGGACGCGCTTTCGTGCTTGGTCAGGGTGACGCGAGGAATGATCCCAACGTCGTGATGGGTAAGTTCCTACTGGATGACTTTTATGTTACTATTTTATTTGATTCGAGTGCCGATACTAGTTATGTGTCTTTAAAAGTTAGTCAAATGCTTAAGTGTACTCCAATACTTTTGAACACCAAACACACGGTAGAACTAGCAAACAGTAAAAGTCTCGAGGCCACACACATAGTTAAGGGTTGTAATCTCGTCTTGGCTGGTCAGACCTTCTCTATCGACCTTATTCCTATCGTTCTTGGTAGTTTCGACATCGTTATTGGTATGGATTGGTTATCTCAACATCGAGCAGAGATTCTTTGCAAGGAGAAAATCGTCCGCATTCCTCGTTTAAATGGAGAACCTTTAGTGATTCATGGCGACAAGAGTGGTGCTGTTGTGGGCATCATTTCTTTCGTTAAGGCCCAAAAGTGTTTGCGAAAGGGCCACACTGCTATTTTAGCCCTCGTCACTGACACCTCAAAGAAAGAGAAGAAGATAGAAGATATTCTGATCGTACGTGACTTTCCTGAGGTATTTCCTGAGGAATTACCTGGCCTTCCACCTCATCGGCAAGTCGAGTTTCAAATCGAGCTAGCTCCTGGAGCCGCACCCATAGCTCGAGCACCTTATCGTTTAGCTCCATCAGAACTTGAAGAACTGTCCACGTAACTACAAGAACTCTTGGAAAAGGGTTTTATACGTCCTAGCTCTTCACCTTGGGGAGCTCCAGTGTTATTTGTGAAGAAGAAAGACGGTACCTTCAGAATGTGTATTGACTACCGCGAACTCAACAATGTGACTGTGAAGAATCGCTATCCCCTTCCACACATTGATGACTTATTCGACCAGTTGCAAGGGTCGAGTTTCTACTCCAAGATTAACCTAAGGTCAGGCTACCATCAACTGAGAGTCCGAGACGAGGATATCTCTAAGACAGCATTCAGGACTCAGTATGGGCATTACGAGTTTCTGGTTATGCCATTTGGATTGACGAATGCACCTGCGGTCTTCATGGATCTTATGAATAGAGTGTGCAAGCCTTACCTGGATAAGTTTGTCATAGTTTTCATCGACGACATCCTGATCTATTCGAAGAGTCAGGAGGAACACGAGCATCACCTTAGACTTATGTTGGAACTTCTTCGAACAGAGCAAGTTTATGCTAAGTTTTCGAAATGCGACTTCTGGCTTCGTGAAGTCCATTTCCTAGGCCATGTGGTGAACAAGGATGGGATTCATGTTGATCCATCCAAGGTTGACTCGATTAAAAACTGGCCTGCACCCCGTACGCCAACAGAAATCCGCCAATTGTTTGCTTTGGCAGGCTACTACAGAAGGTTCATCAAGGATTTCTCCAAGATTGTGCAACCTCTCACCTCACTAACTTAGAAGGGTGTCACCTATTGTTTGGGTGATTGATGTGTGCAAAATCCAACATATAAATTACATCAATTGTGGCATAAAACTAACCCTTTTTTAGTACTAATGTTGGAAAAAGTGTGCTTTTGTCTTCCTTTTGTATTTTCAGGATTAAATGAGCTCAAATTAATAAAAGAAGCAAAAAGGCAGCTAAATCTAACATAAATACAAGAAAAAGAACAAACGTGACATGCCCGACCCCACGACAGCATCTTCCCAAGCAAAACAAGAGAACAGAAGGCTGAACACGCCCCGTGCTCAATGAGCACGAGGGCGTGCCCAAGTGTCAGCATAAAAGACAAAGCTGTAGAAGCTTCCATCGCCCACCACGGGGCCGTGCTCAGCGGACACGGGGCCATGGTCAACTATAAGATTCGAAGAATCCAGACAAATCTTGATAGTACAGATATGCTTCTGCACACGGGGTCATGCCCAGCGGACACGGGGCCGTGGTCAACTAATACAGACAAGAGCAATTAATGAAGACAGAGAAGGATGTGGACACGGGGCTGTGCCCACTGGACACGGGGCCGTGCCCGAGCTTCTGTTCAGCCTATAAATAGGAGGGCTTGGCTCAAGCTCAAACCATCCCTTGGCACACCACCTCTCTCACACTTCACCCACCACCCACCACCACCATAACACCATCATCCACCACCATCATCCATTGTCCATCATAGAGTGTGTGAGTCGTCTCGGGATCCAAGATTGATCGTAAGAGTTCTTGACAATCAAGGCCATGTTTGCCTAAGTCTCTTACATCACTTGGTGAAGACAAAGTGTCTAGTGTAATACTTTTTATTTTTAGTCTTTTCACACTTTTTACTTGGTTATGTATTAATGACTTTAATAACTAGTTTCTTATGTTGAAGGTGATTTTTCCTTATCGTTTGTCCGTGGTGTCTTGTCATTATTTTACTGTCTATAAAAAATAAAATATTTTAACCATTCATATCTCCACGGTCTATATGGAGGTATGATGGCTACCTGGTCGGGGGTTAAGGGAACGGTTTGGTAAGAGTCTTGTCTTGTTCAGTGTATAGATCCTGCAAGGACTTGGGTCAAATTTAGTAGGACCTCCTTCAATACTTAACGGTATTGGATGGCGGGGGTCCAAACTCTTTGACCCCCTCATATGTAAGCTACTATTAATACTTTAACCCGGCTACTTAGGACTGTATCCCTGTCGACTCAGACTACTTAGCCGAGGGTAACGTCGCCTTCAAAAGAGGGGCCTACCATAATATGCATTAATAACTTAATTAATTATCTTTCATTATGTCACACCCCCAAAATCCACATGCGGAGTACTACCGCTTGGAGGCGTGACTGACCAGGATCCAGCCACCAATTACATTGAGCATTGATTAATAGTAAAGGTATTCACAAACCACAATAGTTAGTAAGCACCATATTTTAAAGTTCTAAAAGTTTAAGTTCAATTAACAGTTTAAACAAACAGCGGAAGCATAAACTAAACAGTTTTCAAAACAAAGTTCATAGTTCAAGATTATTTAGAACCCAACACGTGGGTTAGACGACCACTACACATTCCCAAGCTGCAAGCTCCTGAGTCACTGGGTACCTGCAAGCATGCAGTAGGGTATCAACAAAAATGTTGGCGAGTCCATGAGTTGTCCAGTTTTAATTACCAAAAACTTGTTTCACCAGTTAATTTATCCGTTTATACATGCGTTGGGGAGCTACCCCATAAGTAAACGACTAAACTGTTTTTCCAATACTGAATACTTACTTAACCGTACGTTTCCGCAGTGCCCCGTTTGTCAATGTTCTATCATCATTGACGGTTTTGCCAGAGTACATTAGTTCACTCCCGTTCCCAGTAACAAGGGTCGGTGTGAGGCTGGTTACACCTAAATAGCGCTATTAACTAATAACCCGTTCGCCAGGCCCCGTCGACTAATCGGTAATAAATGGTAGGGACTTAAGTGATAGAGTTTCGTTTAGTGTTGCTTGTTGCATTCCGTATAAACAATAATTAACTAAGTTTGTATCCCAGTAACAGGGGAAGAAAAGTAAGTTTGTATCCCTTACGAGGGGATAGCGTTGTTTTTAAGTCCGTTTCCCAAACCACCGGGAATGCATGCTTTAAGTTGTGAACTCACCTTGGGTTGCTCGGCAGTTTAGTTTACTTGGTCAAACACGTTGGTCACTACGTCCTAACATGGTTACCAGTATAGGTCAGGTTTGGGTACAAAGAAGTCACGTACATTCTACACGTATTCTAACACATAGCATATATATCAAATAAGGTTATCGGGCCTGTTCTATCGCATGTTCAGTAACACATAAAACATTTAAACAGTGACAGACATGAACAGTTCAAACAATTCGGCCCAGTAACATAGACAAGTAGCCCACTCGAGACCAAGTGGTCTCGAGTCGAGACCGGGAGATCTCGAGTCGCAACCAATTGGTCTGGGGTTGTAATGGAGTGGTCTCAAGTAATGCAAGTATGGGTCGCAACTTCAGAGATCTCGAGCCCGGTCTAGAGTCGTAATCAGAAGATCTCGAGTCGAGACCTCGATGGTCTCGAGTCCCTAAAGTCTGTTTCGAGTGGTTACCATGTGGTCTCGAGTAGCAACCTTCGCAGTCTCGAGTTGTCGTTGGGTGGTCTCGAGTCGAAACCAGGGGTCTCGACTTCTATCACCTGCTGATTCTAGAATGTCTACGTATACATTGTACTGTCCAATGGGATTTCAATTTCATGAAAAAGGGTACTATCCAATAAAATCACAAAAACATGTTTTATTGTCTAAATCTATTCCAACATGGATCAAACACAGAATTTTCAAATATTTTCAATCACATTCAAACTTGTTCTTCATGTGTTCATATCACATTAAACACATATTCATAAGGTTCTTCATAAGATCAATCAAGCATGAAATATTAAGATCAAAGATCAAGTAAAACTAGCATCATCTTATTGAACACACATTTGTCCCGAAACATCTAACATAAATCGGATATCAAATCATGTACATAAATCGGATAACATAAATTATCTAACAAACATCTAACCTAAATCGGATAGCATAGTCATCTACCCTACAAAGACACCTTAGCAAGACATTATCAACACAATATTTCCCTTACACTTTCTATCATGAATCATTTATTCAAAACACACTAGCTTATCCATATCATATAGTTATTTCAAGGCATTCATTCGGTTTACAAAGAAAACACATTGTTCATCAATTCATCATTCGAACATTGATAGCAATCTATCATTTAAAAAGCAACATACTCATTCAAACATCCAACAAATCAACATGGTTTCTATATATCATAATTCATCATTTTTAACCAAGTAACTATAAAGCACTAACCGGCTAGATGAAAGAGTATGAAGGGTTGATGAACCAAGTTCCGAGTGGTGACTTCGAGTTAATCCGAGAGCCCTTTGGTTGTCGCCGGTTTGATCCGAGAGAGAGAAGGAGAGGAGAGGGTGTGTTGTTAGGGTTTTTAGTGAGAGAGAAAGGTGTGTGTGTGTAAAAGAGAGTGTGTGTGAGGGTTTTAGGCTTAAATAGGAGGTGATGCACCCCAAGTGGGCTAAGGGAGGTTGCGGCCCATCCGGCCCATTTGTCACTGTTCACTCGAGACCGAGTGGTCTCGAGTCGGGTCCTTGAGTCGATGGGCTAAGTAGGTTGGTGGCCCATAGTGTGCAAGAGAGGGGTTCATGGTCTCGGTTCACTACAATTATATATATATATATATATACTACATATACCCACTCACATAGAACAAGAAGATAACACAACTTTCATTTGATATCATATATACACGAAATGAAATTACAAGATATTTGTTCGGGAAAACCTAGAGTGTCACATTATCCACAAGTTTTAAGAACTTTCGTCCCGAAAGTTAAGGCAGCCACTGACAAGCTAGTATAAGTGAGAACGTTTCAACGGGGTGTCACATCATCCCCCCGTTAGTTTGGAATTTCGTCCCGAAATTCGGTTGTAGCTTCAGTGCTGGGAGTTTCATTTGGGAACATGTAACAACTGTGCTTGTAATCACTATGAACAGTTCCGTTATCAATAAAACAATGTTATTTGATCACAATGTTTGTTTTGTTATGTTTTACATTTTTCATGTTTTGACTTTTATCCAATTCCAAACTCTACATCACTTTCTGGAGAGTTATACGCAAACTAGTGCGTAAACGTACTCAGTTTAATGCGAGAAATACTCCGGAACATCAACATATACTCAACATACCTTAAATAACCTTTACATAACTTAGAAATAAGTTTTGAAGGCTTTGGTATGGCAAAAACAAGTTAATTCGCTTACAGGGACTAAATATGACAAACTGCGAAAGTATGTCAATTTGAACTGTAACGAACATTCTGGAACATAACCATAAGTTAAACACACCTTAAATATCCTTTACATAGCTTAGAAATAGGCTTTGAGGGGTTCGGTGTGCTAAAATAAACTTTTGGGTCATTCAGGGACTAAAAGTGTCAAAAAGTGCACAAGTTTGCATTTTCGCGCATAACTTACGTTCTGAATACATCTGGACATCCAAAAATTTATGTAAGCATGACTACATTATATTTTAGTGTTCGCTATAAGAAAAATCCATTCGTCGCGTCATTTGGTTCGTTTTTCGCGCTTGTGCGCATTCCGTCGTAATTAAGCGAACATCGCGTTCGTACGGCTAAACGAACCGACATCCGAGATATTTTTGAGCATGTTTTAAGTTCCCTATACTTTAACTTCATTTTTGAGCTTTGAAATGGGGTTAACGGGCCTTAAACGTGTCAAAAATGGCCTAAATACAGTTCAGGGACCAAAACTGTAATTCTGCCAAACTTGCACCATACGATGCGTATGGTATATATACCATACGATGCGTATGGGGTCTTCTGACCAGATGCAGAGTTTCTAAAACAGGCTGTTTGCACATGTTTGATCCACAACCACATGTTCTCCTTTGCCTAGTCAGATGATAAGGATGGAATTAAGCTTCCATAACCTTGCAACAAGTGTACGGCCTTGATCGTTTCCCCTTTTCCAAGAAACGATCTCAACGGTGGACCGAATACTATAAATACCCCACCCCCCCTTTGTTCAAAATCACTAGAAATTCATTTTGAGAAACTCTAAGTTGAAACATTTGTTTCATACCTGAGATTTTCGAATTGAGTTTAGCATTCGGGGACCCTGGGTTAGTATTCTTTCGTTCTTTTCCTTATTTTTACTGCTTTTCGAGTCAGAAAGTCAAACTTTGTTTGACTTTCAGCGTTGACCAGTAATGGTCAATGCGAAGTTCGTTTGAACTTCGCAACGTGAGTGTAATCACGTTGGTCATAGTCCTTTGGGACTATGCCCACTGATTACCACGTTGTCTAGAGTCGTAGGGTAGGCGATCTAATAAATCGCCTATACCTTCGAACTCGACCCATTTGGTCGATCATTAGGATCCGACCAAATACATTAGGTGACCATAGTAGGTAGGGAATAACCTTCCGAGGTTATACCCTATGGTCACATCGTTTAAGTAGTTGTATGATAGGTAGTTTATATGCCTTAGGTAAATTACCAGAATACCCTTTTCATACATAATTGGTAATTTAGCATATGTAACCTAAACTTTTGTCACGTAACTGATTATGTAACATGTTTAGGCATATAATACTTGTCATAGGACTAGTTAGGCGGTCCGAACGCGTTTCACGCGCACGACACGTTAAAGTAGCATAAGCTTCCTAAACGGGTCGTAATGGGTCGTAAACAATTATGTTAGGTTTCATTTAGTATGTAGGCTTTGTTAAACCAAATGACACGAGTCTCTACACTCGTTTGGTTTATGAAACCTCATTCTATCCAATCATCCGATTAAGGTCCGGTTATTAACATAGTTACCTATATTAGGTGCCGTTTGATTCCGAGATCTCTAGCATTACTTGGTGATTATCTTTAGACATCTGAGCAATCACAAGTGAGTACATAGACCCCTCTTTTACTGTTTTCCAAACTGTTTTGGGGTGGAACACATGTGCCTACTTGTTACTTTCATGCTTTCCTGTTTTCGCATCATATACCTGCTATGTTTGTTAGTACATTATAGTACATGATCTCATTGTGTTTTATGCTATGTATGTCCATTTAGTTCATACTTAGTACATCGTTTTACATTTACATTTTATGCTATGTATGTCCATTGCGTGCATACTTAGTACTTTGTTTTCATCACATGCTTACATTTTGGTATGACATTTGGTTTGTTTACATGGGACAATACATTCATTAACACCGATCATGCCGTTCGTTAGTAGGTAGTGGTACCATAGGAATTGACAACTCCCGTTCCGGACGTCCCAGGGAAAGGGGATGAAAGGAATGACCGAATTCGTTGTTATTAAGACAGATAGACCTTTAATTTGTTTAAAGGGTTTATCACCACAGTCGCCAGGCTTGGATGTATGCATTTTCACAATACCGCATAAATGTTCATATTAAATAGTTGCATGCATTTACACAAAACATAGCTTTGATTTAAACCAAGTTTTACTTCAATACTTTGTTTTCGTGCATATGGTTTAGTTGAGACATTTCACTTGCCATACATGACATTTTGACATAGACATTTGACATGGATATTTGACATAGACATTTGACAGGACATTTTGACATAGACATTTGACATGGGTATTTGACATAGACATTTGACATGGATATTTGACATAGACATTTGACATGATTTACATCTTGACATAAACACTTTGACATATTTTTCAATACATTTGACAATTGGTTTGGTTTGATTAAGTGATTAAGTTAACGATGCGTGTGTAATATGATACAAGCATGGTGGATACGCCGCTGGTACTTCCTATATATAAGTGTTTGTATGGTATTACATGGCGTAACGTTATTTGAATCATTTCAGTTTGAGGCATAGAACATTTTATACAAATAACATACTTTTCACAAGACATTGATTTACAAACACATCTTTTTACATGGTCATTTATTTAACCTAACATTTACTTATACCTATCATCGGATCTTATTGTTTTCAAATGCTTTACAAGACAAAGCAAATTACAAGGTTCATGACTAAACATTTTCTCAAATACAAGTCATGAATCCTATTTTCACAAACCTATGTATCTCACAGGCATTTTTATGCTGACGTACCTATTTTCACATGTGTTTTCAGGTGCTTTTCCGTAGGATGTTGATCACAATACTAGGGCGGACCTGTGCCTTAGAGACATAAAATGGAGCTAGACTATGTTTAATTATGTTATAAACTCTGTATTTCCTGTTTGAAACAATGTAACATCCTTGTTTAATAAATAAATAAAACTTTGTATGCCATGGTTATGAAACAATTAATTCTGTCGCGATCACTCCCCGGCGTTTCCGCCGCGGTTCGTTGTTATACGCGGTCGGGGTGTGACAGAAGAGTTGGTATCAGAGCCAATGGTTATAGGGAATTAGGTTATTAGTAATGCTTTGACCTAGACTATAACTTTTCTAGGAACCTAACACAAGCTATCTTGTGTTTAGATCTTAAAACATGTACATCACCTATCCTTAGGTGATTAACAAAACAAGGAACCAAATTTTTTTTTTTTTCCGAAACGATTTTTGAAAAACAATCATCTGTTTTTGAATAAATTTTTACAAGGTTTTGAACCCTCAATTGTAAGGTTTTGAACCCTCTGTTATATGGTTTTGAACCCTTTTTCAGTATTGGTTTTTGGCCTTGTGCCTTCAAATTTTCAAAATCCCGTCAAACGTTTTGGGTTTTAAATAATGTGAACATGTGCAAACTGGAAGGGTGAATGCCTGTATTCTGGGTTTTCTGTCTAGGCAAGCACTTCGTATACATCTCAACCAGACGCGAGACCAGTTGTGCTTACCTGGGAATTCTTGGAGTGAGTGTTCACTTATAGGCGAGCATGTCTTCATTATACATTATTTTTGACCCATTTACTTTGATAAGTCACTGTGTGTTGTTTGTTTGCTCTGTGATACGGACGAATGACCACCATCTTTGCTCTTGTTGATTTTGTTTCATCTCATTCTTTTCATCCAATCATCTCACTCGTTTTCTTTCATGTTTTCCTCTTTTAGAATGCCTCCTCGTCGCGATCCTCGAACTTTTACTATTGAAGAGATCGCAGCCCTGGTTTCTCAGCAAGTGGCTGCTGTACTACCCGGTGTTGTAACTCAAGTCCACGATATATTTAACAACAACGGAAATAACAACAATAACGCACACTGTAATTTCAAGAATTTCAATTCTGCAAAGCCGCTTAAGTTTTCTGGGTCGCAAGGAGCAACTGCGCTCCTACGGTGGTTTGAAAGTATTGAGAGCACATTCTTACATGTGCAGTGTCAGAATGCGCGTAGGGTTGAATTTGCTTCAAGCGTGTTTGAGAATCGAGCGCTTACCTGGTGGAATGGTATTAAGCGCGATAGGGGTGCCGAAGTGGCGTTGGCACAGACATGGGAAGAGCTTCGGGCTCTCATGATGAAGGAGTTTTGTCCCCGTCATGAAATTCGAGTTTTGGAACGAGAGTTTGATGACTTAAAGCAAGATGGGGCTGAACACCGTGCATACACGGATCGTTTTGAAGAACTCAGTCTATTGTGTCCCACCATGGTTACCCCTCCGGATAAAGCGATCGAGAGGTATATTGATGGGCTACCCGATTCTATTCTGGAGATTTTGACTGGTGTTAATCCTACTACCCTTCGCCAAGCTATCGAGTTGTCTGCTACCCTCACTGAGACTCTAATCAGGAAGGGTAAACTCACCCGCAAGGGTGATAAAAAGAAGGAGACTAATTCTGAGAAAAACAAGAATAAGGGTAAGGGTAAGGAAGGTGAAGCATCAAAGAAATCAAGGAAGCGAAAGGGTGCCCAAAATTTTGCTGTCACTGCCCAAGCTAACCAGGCAGCTCCCAACCAACCCGCACAGCCTCCAGCAAAGAGACCCTATACAGGGATTGCACCTTTGTGCAATAGATGCAACAGTCACCACCAGCCGCAACTTCCTTGCCGTTTCTGTACTAACTGTGGGAAATCAGGCCATCTCGCCAATGTTTGTCGATCTGCTCAGAATCGTGCAGTTCAAAACCCGGCTCAACAAGTTGCACAGCCTCCTGCTCCGCAACAGGGTCAAGCTGCACGACCACAATACCCACCAGGTGCTTGTTACAATTGTGGGGATCTGACCCACTATAGGAATCGGTGCCCAAGACTGGCGAACCAGAACCAGAACCAGAACCAGAACCAGAACCAGAATCAGGCTCCGGCCCGAGGCCGAGTCTTTAACATGAATGCCCAAGAGGCGCAGGCGGATGAGAATGTGGTGAACGGTACGTTCCTTATTAATAATCAGCCTGCATCTGTTCTTTTCGATTCTGGTGCCGATAAGAGTTTCGTGTCTTTGTCTTTTGAGCCAATGCTTCGAGTGTCTAGAACGAAACTAGGCAAATCTTTGACAGTAGAAGTTGCTAGTGGTGAACCCATTATTCTTGATTCTGTTCTTCGCAACTGCCAGTTGAATCTTAACGACCATCTTTTTCCTATTGACCTCGCGCCTATGCAACTTGGAAGCTTCGACGTTATTGTGGGAATGGATTGGTTATCCAAGCATCACGCAGAGATAGTTTGTTCTAAGAAGATTGTTCGTGTGCCGCTTTCGACAGGCGAGATTCTGCAGGTTCAAGGTGAGAAGCCTACCGTTGGTCTCAAACTCATGTCTTGTTTTAAAGCTCGGAAATATCTGCGGAAGAACTATGTGGCTTTCTTAGCACATGTTACAGAAGACAAAGGCAAAGGTAAGTCTATTTCAGATATTCCTGTCGTTCGGGAGTATTCTGAAGTTTTCCCTGAAGATTTACCAGGTCTACCTCCAGCACGCCAAGTCGAGTTCCGTATTGATCTCGTACCTGGTGCCAACCCCATTGCCAGAGCTCCATATCGTCTTGCACCATCTGAGATGCAAGAGTTGTCTAAACAGCTCCAGGAGCTCTCTGACAAAGGTTTTATACGTCCTAGTTTTTCACCTTGGGGTGCTCCCGTTCTTTTTGTCAAGAAGAAGGATGGATCCTTTAGGATGTGTATCGATTATCGTGAGCTTAACAAGCTTACCATCAAGAATCGATATCCCCTACCTCGCATCGATGATCTCTTTGATCAGTTACAAGGCGCTTCTTATTTTTCGAAGATTGATCTGCGATCTGGATATCATCAACTTCGGGTGCAAGAAGAAGACATTCCGAAGACAGCATTCCGTACTCGGTATGGGCATTATGAATTCACAGTCATGCCATTCGGTTTGACTAATGCTCCGGCTGTTTTCATGGACTTAATGAATAGGGTCTGCAAACCTTATTTGGATCAATTCGTCATTGTTTTTATTGATGACATCTTGATTTACTCTAAGACGCGAGCTGATCACGAGCAACATCTTCGTCTTACTCTGGAACTCCTAAAGAAAGAGCAACTTTTTGCCAAATTCTCCAAGTGTGAATTCTGGCTTAAAGAGGTTCAATTCTTAGGACATATTATCAACGAACAAGGTATCCATGTAGATCCCTCCAAGATCAGTGCGATTAAGGATTGGGATACACCTACTACTCCTACTGAAGTTCGTTCTTTTCTTGGTCTAGCGGGTTATTACCGCCACTTCATAGAAAACTTCTCGAAGATTGCAGTTTCTCTAACTGCTCTAACTCAGAAGAAAATGCCCTTTTATTGGGGAAACAAACAAGAGGAAGCTTTTCAACACTTGAAGCAGAAGCTTTGCGATGCGCCTGTTCTATCATTGCCTGAGGGTGATGATGATTTTGTTGTGTATTGTGATGCATCGAAATTGGGTCTTGGCTGTGTTCTTATGCAAAGGAACAAAGTCATAGCTTATGCATCGAGGCAGTTGAAGATACATGAGAAAAACTACACCACTCATGATCTTGAGTTGGGTGCAGTTGTCTTTGCTCTCAAGATCTGGAGACACTATTTGTACGGTACAAAATGTGTGGTTTTCACAGACCACAAAAGTCTTCAGCATATCTTCAACCAGAAAGAACTCAACATGAGACAGCGACGTTGGGTTGAGCTTTTAAACGACTACGACTGCGAAATTCGCTACCATCCTGGTAAGGCGAATGTCGTAGCTGATGCATTGAGTCGTAAGGAACGTACTAAGCTTCATTGTGTACGTGATCAATCTGTTATTCAAGCTCGATCTGATATTCAAGCACGCATTTCTCTAGCTCAACAATCTTGTGTTTCACAAGGATTGATGGATAAGGAATTTCCCTATCACATAACACCTGCTCTTGAACTGAAGGACAATGGATCTTATTACTTCATGGACCGTTTGTGGGTCCCAAGCCAGGATGATCTTCGTACCTTGCTTATGGATGAAGCCCATAAGTCTCGTTATTCTATTCATCCGGGCCCAGATAAAATGTATAAGGATCTTCGTATTCACTATTGGTGGCCTGGTATGAAGAAAGACATTGCCTTATACGTATCCAAATGCCTTACTTGTCTTAAGGTTAAGGCTGAACATCAGCGTCCATCTGGTTTATTGGAACAACCAGAGATCCCAGTTTGGAAATGGGAAAACATTACTATGGATCTCGTTACCAAACTTCCACGCACAAAGAAAGGTCATGATGCCATCTGGGTAGTCGTTGATCGTCTTACAAAGTCAGCACATTTCTTGCCAATCCGTGAGGATTTTCCTGCTGACAGACTTGCACAAATCTATGTGGATGAAATTGTAGCTCGACATGGTGTTCCGTTGAATATCATTTCTGACAGAGATGCTCGTTTCACTTCTCACTTTTGGAGAACCATGCAATCTGCTATGGGGACCCAACTTAATCTGAGCACAGCTTATCATCCGCAAACGGATGGTCAATCTAAGAGAACAATCCAGACTCTGGAGGATATGCTTAGAGCTTGTGTGATCGATTTTGGTGGTAGCTGGGATTCACATCTTAAATTGATTGAATTCTCCTACAACAACAGTTATCACACTAGCATCAAAATGGCTCCTTTCGAAGCTCTCTATGGTCGAAAATGTCGTTCACCAGTCTGCTGGAATGAGATTGGCGAGGCCCAACTTACTGGACCTGCCCTCATTTTAGAGACAACTGACAAGGTCAAGAAAGTTCGTGATAACCTTCAGGCAGCTAGAAACCGTCAGAAGATTTACGCGGACCCAAAACGCAAAGCCTTGGAATTTCAAGTCGGTGATCGAGTATTACTTAAGGTCTCACCTTGGAAAGGTGTGATCAGATTTGGAAAGAAAGGAAAACTTGCACCTAGATACGTTGGACCATTCAAGATCGTCGAAAGAATCGGAAAGGTAGCCTACAGACTTGAGTTACCTCCTGAACTTGGAAATGTTCATCCAACTTTTCACATATCAAATCTCAAGAAATGTACAGCTGAGGAGAACTACTCCATACCGCTTGACGAAATTCGTGTTGGCAAAACACTGAAATTTGTTGAGAAACCAGTGGAAATCATGGAACGAGAAGTCAAGTGGCTAAAACGCAAGCGCATTCCTTTGGTCAAAGTTCGCTGGGAAGCTAAACGTGGACCTGAGTTTACTTGGGAACGCGAAGATCAAATGAAGGCGAAATATCCACATCTTTTTCCACGAGTTTCCTCTAAATAAATTTCGGGACGAAATTTCCACAAGTAGGGGAGACTGTAACAACTGTGCTTGTAATCACTATGAACAGTTCCGTTATCAATAAAACAATGTTATTTGATCACAATGTTTGTTTTGTTATGTTTTACATTTTTCATGTTTTGACTTTTATCCAATTCCAAACTCTACATCACTTTCTGGAGAGTTATACGCAAACTAGTGCGTAAACGTACTCAGTTTAATGCGAGAAATACTCCGGAACATCAACATATACTCAACATACCTTAAATAACCTTTACATAACTTAGAAATAAGTTTTGAAGGCTTTGGTATGGCAAAAACAAGTTAATTCGCTTACAGGGACTAAATATGACAAACTGCGAAAGTATGTCAATTTGAACTGTAACGAACATTCTGGAACATAACCATAAGTTAAACACACCTTAAATATCCTTTACATAGCTTAGAAATAGGCTTTGAGGGGTTCGGTGTGCTAAAATAAACTTTTGGGTCATTCAGGGACTAAAAGTGTCAAAAAGTGCACAAGTTTGCATTTTCGCGCATAACTTACGTTCTGAATACATCTGGACATCCAAAAATTTATGTAAGCATGACTACATTATATTTTAGTGTTCGCTATAAGAAAAATCCATTCGTCGCGTCATTTGGTTCGTTTTTCGCGCTTGTGCGCATTCCGTCGTAATTAAGCGAACATCGCGTTCGTACGGCTAAACGAACCGACATCCGAGATATTTTTGAGCATGTTTTAAGTTCCCTATACTTTAACTTCATTTTTGAGCTTTGAAATGGGGTTAACGGGCCTTAAACGTGTCAAAAATGGCCTAAATACAGTTCAGGGACCAAAACTGTAATTCTGCCAAACTTGCACCATACGATGCGTATGGTATATATACCATACGATGCGTATGGGGTCTTCTGACCAGATGCAGAGTTTCTAAAACAGGCTGTTTGCACATGTTTGATCCACAACCACATGTTCTCCTTTGCCTAGTCAGATGATAAGGATGGAATTAAGCTTCCATAACCTTGCAACAAGTGTACGGCCTTGATCGTTTCCCCTTTTCCAAGAAACGATCTCAACGGTGGACCGAATACTATAAATACCCCACCCCCCCTTTGTTCAAAATCACTAGAAATTCATTTTGAGAAACTCTAAGTTGAAACATTTGTTTCATACCTGAGATTTTCGAATTGAGTTTAGCATTCGGGGACCCTGGGTTAGTATTCTTTCGTTCTTTTCCTTATTTTTACTGCTTTTCGAGTCAGAAAGTCAAACTTTGTTTGACTTTCAGCGTTGACCAGTAATGGTCAATGCGAAGTTCGTTTGAACTTCGCAACGTGAGTGTAATCACGTTGGTCATAGTCCTTTGGGACTATGCCCACTGATTACCACGTTGTCTAGAGTCGTAGGGTAGGCGATCTAATAAATCGCCTATACCTTCGAACTCGACCCATTTGGTCGATCATTAGGATCCGACCAAATACATTAGGTGACCATAGTAGGTAGGGAATAACCTTCCGAGGTTATACCCTATGGTCACATCGTTTAAGTAGTTGTATGATAGGTAGTTTATATGCCTTAGGTAAATTACCAGAATACCCTTTTCATACATAATTGGTAATTTAGCATATGTAACCTAAACTTTTGTCACGTAACTGATTATGTAACATGTTTAGGCATATAATACTTGTCATAGGACTAGTTAGGCGGTCCGAACGCGTTTCACGCGCACGACACGTTAAAGTAGCATAAGCTTCCTAAACGGGTCGTAATGGGTCGTAAACAATTATGTTAGGTTTCATTTAGTATGTAGGCTTTGTTAAACCAAATGACACGAGTCTCTACACTCGTTTGGTTTATGAAACCTCATTCTATCCAATCATCCGATTAAGGTCCGGTTATTAACATAGTTACCTATATTAGGTGCCGTTTGATTCCGAGATCTCTAGCATTACTTGGTGATTATCTTTAGACATCTGAGCAATCACAAGTGAGTACATAGACCCCTCTTTTACTGTTTTCCAAACTGTTTTGGGGTGGAACACATGTGCCTACTTGTTACTTTCATGCTTTCCTGTTTTCGCATCATATACCTGCTATGTTTGTTAGTACATTATAGTACATGATCTCATTGTGTTTTATGCTATGTATGTCCATTTAGTTCATACTTAGTACATCGTTTTACATTTACATTTTATGCTATGTATGTCCATTGCGTGCATACTTAGTACTTTGTTTTCATCACATGCTTACATTTTGGTATGACATTTGGTTTGTTTACATGGGACAATACATTCATTAACACCGATCATGCCGTTCGTTAGTAGGTAGTGGTACCATAGGAATTGACAACTCCCGTTCCGGACGTCCCAGGGAAAGGGGATGAAAGGAATGACCGAATTCGTTGTTATTAAGACAGATAGACCTTTAATTTGTTTAAAGGGTTTATCACCACAGTCGCCAGGCTTGGATGTATGCATTTTCACAATACCGCATAAATGTTCATATTAAATAGTTGCATGCATTTACACAAAACATAGCTTTGATTTAAACCAAGTTTTACTTCAATACTTTGTTTTCGTGCATATGGTTTAGTTGAGACATTTCACTTGCCATACATGACATTTTGACATAGACATTTGACATGGATATTTGACATAGACATTTGACAGGACATTTTGACATAGACATTTGACATGGGTATTTGACATAGATATTTGACATGGATATTTGACATAGACATTTGACATGATTTACATCTTGACATAAACACTTTGACATATTTTTCAATACATTTGACAATTGGTTTGGTTTGATTAAGTGATTAAGTTAACGATGCGTGTGTAATATGATACAAGCATGGTGGATACGCCGCTGGTACTTCCTATATATAAGTGTTTGTATGGTATTACATGGCGTAACGTTATTTGAATCATTTCAGTTTGAGGCATAGAACATTTTATACAAATAACATACTTTTCACAAGACATTGATTTACAAACACATCTTTTTACATGGTCATTTATTTAACCTAACATTTACTTATACCTATCATCGGATCTTATTGTTTTCAAATGCTTTACAAGACAAAGCAAATTACAAGGTTCATGACTAAACATTTTCTCAAATACAAGTCATGAATCCTATTTTCACAAACCTATGTATCTCACAGGCATTTTTATGCTGACGTACCTATTTTCACATGTGTTTTCAGGTGCTTTTCCGTAGGATGTTGATCACAATACTAGGGCGGACCTGTGCCTTAGAGACATAAAATGGAGCTAGACTATGTTTAATTATGTTATAAACTCTGTATTTCCTGTTTGAAACAATGTAACATCCTTGTTTAATAAATAAATAAAACTTTGTATGCCATGGTTATGAAACAATTAATTCTGTCGCGATCACTCCCCGGCGTTTCCGCCGCGGTTCGTTGTTATACGCGGTCGGGGTGTGACAGAACAGTTGGGGATACTTGCGCTTCATCTGGTCTTCCCGCTCCCAGGTAAACTCTGGGCCACGGCGTGAGTTCCAACGAACTCGTACGAGAGGTATCTGGCTACGTTTGAGGGTTTTGATCTCTCGATCAGTGATCTCAATCGGTTCCTCAGTAAAGTGTAGCTGTTCGTCAATGGTGAGTTCCTTGAAAGGAATGATGAGTGTTTCATCTGACAGACACTTCTTCAGATTAGACACGTGGAAGACGTTGTGCACAACACTCAGTTCTTCAGGCAGATTCAATCTGTAAGCGACCTTACCGATCTTTTCGGTAATTTCAAAGGGTCCGACATATCTCGGATTTAGCTTGCCTCGTTTTCCAAAATGAACCACACCCTTCCAGGGTGAGACTTTAAGTAGAGCCCGTTCACCAACCTGGAACTCTAGCGGTTTCCTATCCTTATCAGCGTATCTCTTCTGACGGTCACGAGCTGCCGCCATGCGTTGCCTAATCTGGGCAATCTTTTCTGTAGTGTCTACTACATGTTCTGGGCCTGTGATCTGGCTGTCACCTACCTCCGCCCAGCAGAGAGGCGATCGGCATTTACGACCGTACAATGCCTCAAAGGGTGCTGCCTGAATGCTGGTGTGGTAGCTGTTGTTGTAGGAGAATTCCACCAACGGCAGGTGCTTCTCCCAATTCTTGCCAAAATCAATCACACATGCCCTAAGCATGTCTTCGAGGGTCTGGATGGTGCGTTCAGATTGCCCATCCGTTTGTGGGTGGTAAGCGGTGCTCATGTCTAAACTTGAGCCAAAAGATTTGTGCATAGCTTGCCACAACTTAGAAGTAAAACGTGCATCTCGATCGGAAATAATAGAGGTTGGCACTCCATGCTTCGAAACCACTTCCTTTAAGTATACCTCTGCTAGGGTAGAGAACTTGTCTGTCTCTTTAATAGCCAAGAAGTGGGCAGATTTAGTTAATCGATCTACTATCACCCAAATGGTGTCATTTCCGCGTTGAGACCTAGGCAAGCCGGTAACAAAGTCCATTGAAATTTGCTCCCATTTCCACTGTGGGATCTCTGGTTGTTGGAGTAGGCCTGATGGTTTCTGATACTCCGCCTTGACTCTTGCACAAGTCAAACATTTTCTGACATAGGTTGCTATGTGGGCTTTCATGCCAGGCCACCAATAGGTAGTCCTTAAATCGTGGTACATCTTATCTGAACCCGGATGTACTGAGTAACGGGACTTATGGGCTTCATCCATTACAAGCTCGCGCAAATTCCCATAAAGTGGGACCCATATACGTCCGTTTACATAGTAAGCACCATCTTCTCTTTGTTCTAATCGTTGTCTCGATCCTCGTAGGGACTCAGCCCTGATGTTCTCAGCTTTCAATGCTTCAGCTTGAGCATTTCGGATCTGGTTAGGGAGGTTCGAGTGGATAGTGAGCTGTAAGGCACGAACACGCTTGGGTTTGGTCTCCTTTCTGCTGAGGGCATCGGCTACCACATTAGCCTTGCCTGGATGATATTTAATTGCACACTCGTAGTCATTTAGGAGTTCGACCCATCGGCGTTGCCGCATATTCAACTCCTTTTGTTCCATTATGTGCTGGAGACTCTTGTGATCAGTGTAAATCGTGCACTTGGTGCCGTACAAGTAGTGTCTCCAAAGCTTGAGCGCGAAGACCACAGCTCCAAATTCTAAGTCATGCGTCGTGTAGTTCCGTTCGTGTATCTTGAGTTGTCGCGAAGCGTAAGCAATAACCTTCTCGCGTTGCATCAACACGCAACCAAGCCCTTGAATAGAAGCATCGCAGTAAACAACAAAGTCGTCGGTACCTTCAGGTAAGGAAAGAATAGGAGCACTACAAAGATTTTTCTTTAGTTCCTAGAAGGCAGATTCCTGAGCATCACTCCATTTGTAAGCAACACCCTTCTGAGTGAGGGTCGTAAGTGGTTGAGCGATCTTAGAAAATCCCTTGATGAATCTTCGATAGTATCCTGCCAATCCCAAGAATTGGCGGACTTCGGTCAGAGTCTTAGGTACCGGCCAATTCTTAATGGATTCGACCTTAGCGGGGTCGACATGAATCCCTTCCTGATTGACGATGTGCCCAAGGAAATGGACTTCTCTAAGCCAGAAATCACATTTCGAGAATTTGGCGTACAGTTGCTCATTGCGAATGAGTTCAAGAATAAGACGCAGGTGTTGTTCATGCTCCTCTTGGCTCTTCGAGTAGATTAAGATGTCGTCAATAAACACGATTACGAACTTGTCGAGGTAGGGTTTGCACACTCGGTTCATAAGATCCATGAAGATCGCAGGTGCGTTGGTCATTCCGAAAGGCATGACAAGGAATTCGTAGTGACCATAACGGGTTCTGAAAGCAGTCTTAGAGATGTCCTCTTTGCGGACTCTCAACTGGTGATAACCCGATCGCAGATCGATCTTGGAATAGTAGCTCGACCCTTGCAGCTGGTCGAACAGATCGTCGATACGGGGGAGTGGGTAACGATTCTTGATAGTAACCTTGTTCAGTTCGCAGTAATCAACGCACATTCGGAATGTGCCATCTTTCTTTTTGACAAAGAGCACCGGGGCACCCCAGGGTGATGAGCTAGGACGGATAAAGCCTTTGTCCAGAAGTTCTTGTAGTTGAGTAGAAAGTTCCTTGAGTTCTGCTGGGGCTAGACGATAAGGTGCACGAGCTATAGGCGCTGCTCCGGGGGTTAGCTCGATTTGAAACTCGACCTGACGGTGAGGAGGGAGTCCAGGTAGTTCTTCAGGGAATACCTCGGGGTAGTCGCGTACGATAGGAAAATCTTCAATCCTGTTTTCCTTTTTCTGCGTGTCGGCAACCAATGCTAAGATAGCGGTGTGCCCTTTTTGTAGGCACTTCTGGGCCTTTAAGAATGAAATGATGCCTGTAACTTCTCCGCTCTTGTCGCCTTGAACTATAAGAGGTTTGCCAGGGGGACGGGGAATACGAATAGCTTTTTCTTAACAGAGGATTTCAGCTCCATGTTTGGATAACCAATCCATACCAATGATGACGTCGAAGCTTCCAAGGATAATGGGGAAGAGATCGATACGGAAGGTCTGACCAGCCAATTCTAATTCGCAGTTACGTATTACGTGTGAGGCCTCGAGGTTTTTACCATTAGCTATTTCAACGATGTGCTTAGAGCTTAGCGGCGTAAGAGTGGACTTAAGTTTCTTACTAATACGTAGGGATACATAACTAGCATCGGCTCCGGAATCAAACAATACGGAAACATAACGATCATTAAGTAGGAACTTACCCGCCACAACGTTGGGGTCATTCCTTGCTTCTCCAGCTCCAATCACAAAAGCCCTTCCTCTTGCACCATTTCCAGCATTGTTGTTATTGTTCCCAGCACCCTGATTGTTGTTGTTCTGATTCTGGTTCAGCTGAGGGCAATCCTTTCGCATGTGCCCTATTGCCCCACATTTGTAACATTCACGATTGTTTCCTTGCTGCTGCTGTTGCTGTGGTTGATGCTGATTCTGCCTAGCTGGGAACTGGCTTCAGCAGTCTTTGGCTTCATGCCCCATCTTGTTGCATCGCTGACATTGACCTTTGCCGCATGGCCCACTGTGATGTCGGTTACATTTGTTACACTTAGGGTGGTTTCCTCGATAACCACCCTGTTGCTGAGGGCCCTTGTTGTTTTCAGTCTTCCTTTGTTGAGCTGGGGCCTGAGTGGGGTTAGCATCCTTCCCCTGACTTCCATCCCACTTTCGTTTGTTATCGCTAGGAGTTCCAGCAGTAGTACCGATCCTCTGGGGCAACTTGCCCTCCTCTACAGCCTGATTGGTGAGTTTGTGAGCAAGACGAACCACGGGCTGTATGGTATTAAGGTTGGCTGAGGTCACATGGCTCCGGATTTCTGGGACCAACCCTTTGATGTACAATTCAATCCTTCGATACATAGGTCGGGACATGTTTGGGCAAAGTGCAGCATAGTCGTTGGACTGCTTGGTGTAGGTCTCAATCTCTGATCCAACCATCTTGAGCGCATAATACTCGTTCTTGAGTTTGTGGATGTCGTCCCTGTGATAGTACTCCTCTTTGATCATGTCCTTGAAATCTTCCCACGCAGTAGCATTAGCAGTTTCCAGACCAAGCATCTGAATCTGTGCTTTCCACCATGAAAGCGCGTTTCCTTCAAGTGTACCAGTCACGAACTTAACCCAGTTAGCAGGGGGACACTCGCAGACAGCAAAGACAGCTTCGGCCTTTTCAATCAAGTGTAAAAGGCCTATGGCACCCTCAGTGCCGTTGAAAGGGAGAGGCTTGCCATCCATGAAGGTTTTGAAAGTACAAACACGTGGCTGTGCAGGCGCAGGCTGACCTGTTGTGAGAAGTGAAGCGAATAGGTTTAGAGGTGAAAAGACGAGGTGGGGGTAGGATCTAAACATCCTAAAGCAACGAGTTTACCTCCAGGGTGAGCTGCGAAAGCTGCAGCCACCGTGTTGAGCAAGTTGGTGAACTGAGCCTGAGTCATGTTAACGTTTCCTCTTCCGCGTCCACTCATTGTCTTAATAACCAGAAAACACAGTATGAGTGTGATGTCGTAACGTAGCGAGAAAAAGATAGAAGAGAGATGTGTATCTATCTAATTAGGCACACTAGTATGTATAGTAGAGCAGTCAACATAAGATAAACAAGCAAGTAAACAAAAGTCCGAGCTATGAAGTCTCATGTGCTGAGTCTTGCCCTTGGAGTGTAGTGTCGTCACGAGTCACGGGTTATAGTCTGGTTTTTCTCAAAAAGACTCTTCTTTTTAAAACCAAGTTCACTATAACCAATGGCTCTGATACCAATCTGTCACACCCCCAAAATCCACATGCGGAGTACTACCGCTTGGAGGCGTGACTGACCAGGATCCAGCCACCAATTACACTGAGCATTGATTAATAGTAAAGGTATTCACAAACCACAATAGTTAGTAAGCACCATATTTTAAAGTTCTAAAAGTTTAAGTTCAATTAACAGTTTAAACAAACAGCGGAAGCATAAACTAAACAGTTTTCAAAACAAAGTTCATAGTTCAAGATTATTTAGAACCCAACACGTGGGTTAGACGACCACTACACATTCCCAAGCTGCAAGCTCCTGAGTCACAGGGTACCTGCAAGCATGCAGTTGGGTATCAACAAAAATGTTGGCGAGTCCACGAGTTGTCCAGTTTTAATTACCAAAAACTTGTTTCACCAGTTAATTTATCCGTTTATACATGCGTTGGGGAGCTACCCCATAAGTAAGCGACTAAACTGTTTTTCAAATACCGAATACTTACTTAACCGTACGTTTCCGCAGTGCCCCGTTTGTCAATGTTCTATCATCATTGACGGTTTTACCAGAGTACATTAGTTCACTCCCGTTCCCAGTAACAAGGGTTGGTGTGAGGCTGGTTACACCTAAATAGCGCTATTAACTAATAACCCGTTCGCTAGGCCCCGGCGACTAATCGGTATTAAATGGTAGGGACTTAAGTGATAGAGTTTCGTTTAGTGTTGCTTGTTGCATTCCGTATAAACAATAATTAACTAAGTTTGTATCCCAGTAACAAGGGAAGAAAAGTAAGTTTGTATCCCTTACGAGGGGATAGCGTTGTTTTTAAGTCCGTTTCCCAAACCACCGGGAATGCATGCTTTAAGTTGTGAACTCACCTTGGGTTGCTCAGCAGTTTAGTTTACTTGGTCAAACACGTTGGTCACTACGTCCTAACATGGTTACCAGTATAGGTCAGGTTTGGGTACAAAGAAGTCACGTACATTCTACACGTATTCTAACACATAGCATATATATCAAATAAGGTTATCGGGCCTGTTCTAACACATAAAACATTTAAACAGTGACAGACATGAACAATTCAAACAATTCGGCCCAGTAACATAGACAAGTAGCCCACTCGAGACCAAGTGGTCTCGAGTCGAGACCGGGAGATCTCGAGTCGCAACCAATTGGTCTCGGGTTGTAATGGAGTGGTCTCGAGTAATGCAAGTATGGGTCGCAACTTCAGAGATCTCGAGTCCGGTCTAGAGTCGTAATCAGAAGATCTCGAGTCGAGAGCTCGATGGTCTCGAGTCCCTAAAGTCTGTTTCGAGTGGTTACCATGTGGTCTCGAGTAGCAACCTTCGCAGTCTCGAGTTGTCGTTGGGTGGTCTCGAGTCGAGACCAGGGGTCTCGACTTCTATCACATGCTGATTCTAGAATGTCTACGTATACATTGTATTGTCCAATGGGATTTCAATTTCATGAAAAAGGGTACTATCCAATAAAATCACAAAAACATGTTTTATTGTCTAAATCTATTCCAACATGGATCAAACACAGAATTTTCAAATATTTTCAATCACATTCAAACTTGTTCTTCATGTGTTCATATCACATTAAACACATATTCATAAGGTTCTTCATAAGATCAATCAAGCATGAAATATTAAGATCAAAGATCAAGTAAAACTAGCATCATCTTATTGAACACACATTTGTCCCGAAACATCTAACATAAATCGGATATCAAATCATGTACATAAATCGGATAACATAAATTATCTAACAAACATCTAACATAAATCAGATAGCATAGTCATCTACCCTACAAAGACACCTTAGCAAGACATTATCAACACAATATTTCCCTTACACTTTCTATCATGAATCATTTATTCAAAACACACTAGCTTATCCATATCATATAGTTATTTCAAGGCATTCATTCGGTTTACAAAGAAAACACATTGTTCATCAATTCATCATTCAAACATTGATAGCAATCTATCATTTAAAAAGCAACATACTCATTCAAACATCCAATAAATCAACATGGTTTCTATATATCATAATTCATCATTTTTAACCAAGTAACTATAAAGCACTAACCGGCTAGATGAAAGAGTATGAAGGGTTGATGAACCAAGTTCCGAGTGGTGACTTCGAGTTAATCCGAGAGCCCTTTGGTTGTCGCCGGTTTGATCCGAGAGAGAGAAGGAGAGGAGAGGGTGTGTTGTTAGGGTTTTTAGTGAGAGAGAAAGGAGTGCGTGTGTAAAAGAGAGTGTGTGTGAGGGTTTTAGGCTTAAATAGGAGGTGATGCACCCCAAGTGGGCTAAGGGAGGTTGCGGCCCATCCGGCCCATTTGTCACTGTTCACTCGAGACCGAGTGGTCTCGAGTCGGGTCCTTGAGTCGATGGGCTAAGTAGGTTGGTGGCCCATAGTGTGCAAGAGAGGGGTTCATGGTCTCGGTTCACTACAATTATATATATATATATATATATATATATACTACATATACCCACTCACATAGAACAAGAAGATAACACAACTTTCATTTGATATCATATATATACGAAATGAAATTACAAGATATTTGTTCGGGAAAACCTAGAGTGTCACACATTAATCCGACCCTTTAGGATTGTATCCATGCTGACTCAAACTACTGGGTTGAGGGTAACATCACCTTCAAAAGAGGGGCCTACTACAATAACTAAGATAATCTCTTAAAAAGTGCAAAAGTGCGGAAATAATCAAAGGTTACACTAAACACGAGTCGGAGCCAAGTGATTCATCTTGTCTATCTGTTTTTATTTTTATTTTTATTTTCAGCATTTTAGTTAGTTTTTATTTTTCTTAGTTTAAAACCTTGTTCTAAACTTTTTTATTTGATTAGACGTTGAGGATAAACCGGTACTAAAAGCTCTTGTGTCCTTGGACGACCTCGGTATCTTACCAACACTATACTACGCTCACGATGGGTGCACTTGCCCATATGTGTGTTTAGTGTTAGTAAATGTCGTGTTTTATAAATTTAAAACTTGGCTAAAGAAAGTGTAAAAGGACTTAAAATAAACATTAAAACGATAACACACTTCACGCACATCAAGTTTTTGGCGCCGTTGCCAGGGACACAAGGATTTTAAGAAAGTTAGGAATCAACGGCCTAATCTTTTTTTTATTTTTTTTTTCTAATTTTAGGATTTTTCTTAGTTTTTTTCTGCTTCTGCAGAGCTCAGCACGGGCCATGCCCGGTTGGACACGGGCCGTGCCTAGCATTGTTACTGGCAGTTTTTATTTTCCGAGTTACAGATAGATGGGCACGGGGCCGTATCAGTGCAACACGGGGCCGTGTCCAACTCCCTAGTAACAGGGATCCAGAAAACAATCACTGTATCTCCGACCACGGGCCGTGTTCACTGAACACGGGGCCGTGGTGAACCTTCTGACCAACGTTCTTTTCTGTTTTTATTGCAGGACTAGGAACCCAGACGCCACATTCGAATTTCCTACGTGGTGCATGAGCTCCAGTTCTAGTAGAGACATAAAAGAACCTCTAGGAGAACCCGAACGCTTTCTCAGAAAAAGACTTAAAGCTAAAAACCAAGAGAAAGTTTCGGGGGACCCACCTCCAATGGCGGACCAACGTACCCTCATGGATTACTTACGGCCTACTGTAGGTAATCTCGGCACCGCTATCAATGCACCGAATGTCGAAGCCAATAACTTCGAACTCCGACCGCATTTGATACAAATGCTTCAAAACTCCGCAACCTTTCATGGGCTTGCAGACGAGGATCCCCATCTACATATTACTAATTTCTTAGAAATATGTGATACCTTTCGGATCAATGGAGCATCAAACGACACCATCCGCCTTCGAATGTTTCCATTTTCACTAAAAGACCGAGCTAAGGCTTGGCTTAACACCCTCCCAGTTGGCTCGGTAAACAACTGGGATGAACTAACCCAAAAGTTTCTATTTAAGTATTTCCCTCCTGCTTAAACGGCTAAATTAATGACTGAAATTAATACATATTCTCAAGAGGATGGGGAATCCTTATATGAAACTTGGGAAAGGTTCAAGGAGCTACTAAGAAAGTGTCCTCATCACGGTCTTGTGGTATGGCAACAAGTATCCACTTTCTACAATGGGTTGTTGCCTCACACAAGACAGACACTTGATTCTAGCTCCGGGGGACTTCTAGGTAATCGTCGCCCAAATGAAATATATAATCAAATTGAGGAAATTGCTCAAACCAATTGTCAGTGGCACACTCCCCGAGGTAATAAATCTATTGCCCCGGGCGCCCATAAGGTTGATGAAAGCACTTCTTTACAAGCCCAAATCGAGGCCCTTTCTTCAAAAATCAAAAAGTTAGAAATGGCAAAAACGGCCTCGGTTATGGCTTGTGAGGGGTGTGGTGGACCACATGAAAATTGGAGTTGTATGAAAGAAGTAGATGATCAAACAGAAATGGTAAACTACATTGATAATAGACCTAGGCCGTCGGGTCCACCAACGGGTACCTACAACCAAGGATGGCGTAACCACCCTAACCTTGGTTGGAGAGATCCCGGCAATAGTAGTAACCAACAAAACCAACGAACTAACTTTCAACAACCACAAAACATTTCTCAACAAGGTGGACGAGAAAGGCTTGAGGATACTGTATCTCGCCTCATCTCCGACACCGAAAAGAAAAACTCGGATCGATTTCAGCAATTGGAATCGAATTTTAGAAATCAACAAGCTAGCATTCAAAACATTGAAAAACAATTAAATCAAGTAGCTCAAAATTTATTCGAGAGACCACAAGGCGCGTTACCAAGCAATACCGAAACCAACCCAAAAGCGCAAGTACATCTCATCACATTGAGAAACCGACCGTGGGTCCCGAGGAGGCTCCATTACCGCCGGATGAAAGAAGCTTCTTCACCAAATCAAGAGCCCACCAAGACTCCTCCGGTTCCATACCCCGGTCGGTTAAATCGTCAAAAGACCGATGAGCAATTCGAAAAGTTCGAAAATTTAATAAAACAATTGCATGTTAATATACCTTTTATCGAAGTCCTAACCCAAATGCCTAAATATGAAAAATTTATGAGGGACTTCCTCACTCACAAAAGGAAAATTGAATCATTGCAATTAGTTAACTTAGGTGAAGAATGCTCCGCCTTAGTACTCAACAAACTCCCACAAAAGAAAATTGATCCCGGAAGCTTCACGATTCATTGCTCGATTGGGGAATCCCCCATTCGTAATGCACTAACCGATCTTGGGGCTAGCATTAACCTCATGCCCACATCAATGTTCAAACGACTCGGCCTAGGAACAACGAGCCCTAGAAAGATGAGCATACAACTCGCCGACAGATCCGTCAAATTTCCACAAGGTGTCGCAGAAAATCTATTGGTCAAAGTTGACAATTTCGTTTTCCCGGCCGACTTTGTCATCCTTGACATGGAGGAAGACGCCGATGTCCCTCTCATCCTCGGGAGGCCATTTCTAGCCACCGCCCAAGCGGTGGTGGATATGAATGACGGAACACTAACATTGAAGTTTGGGGACAAGGAAGTGAAGTTTGGAGTTGGAAAGAGAGTAGAAGACGAAGACCCGGTCAACTACATGAAGGTCATAGACTCAAGCTTGGATGACGCTCTCCGACGGTGTAGCATGGGATGCAAAACATCCCACTTGAGTAACATATCACCAGGCTTTGGGTCTAGCCAAGGACCCTTATAAACGTGGCGCACCACGGAGGCATTCCGTGGAACAATCCTTAGTTTAGTTTAGATTAATCTTTATGTTTTCTAGTTAGTTTTAATTTTCAGGAATAAAACACACTCAGGATGGCAAAGGATAACAAGGGAAACATGAACCAGCATGTCACACCCCAACCGATGGCGGAATCATCGGGGCATGGCACTGAGCGAAACAGATTGTCCAGAAGTTTCCATAACAATTATCAATACTATTTAATTTAATTAATACGTCCCATACCGTACCTCAAACAGTAAAATAATTATTACAAACATAAATCCAGGCAATTATTCTGTTTCGACAACTCAGATTTAAATAGACAGCAATTGTTTATCTGCTTCTAGAGACCCTCGATTCGTTATCTACAGACAACTATTTGTTGGGCTCTAAAGCTTTATTCTAGCTTCAAATTCCTACCACATATGCGTCCTAAGCACCTGTCACATACGTTAAAATAAAACCAATACATAAAATGTAAAGGTGAGCATACAAGTTTGATAATAGCATATAGAGTTTGAATTCGTTTATGCATAACCAGCACGTACACATAGTGAAATGAAGCACATTAGTTATTGACATAGATCCATCGATACCAATGACTGTGGGTTGACTGCCTGAGGCAGTTCGCAATACATGATTGCCACCGTAATCCATGCAAGTAATGATCCTTAACAACCCCCACGAATGGGTGCTGAGTCCAAACTATATTACTATCGTTGCTAAGGCAGGTAGACAGCATTCCATGTGTAAACATAACAAACAAGCATTCATGAGCCACGTATAACATGCATTAACGGTTAGCGTTCAAATAGTATTTGAGTAGTGTGATTGTTGTAGTTTGAATATTCGTAATGTATGTAACACCCAAAGGTGCTTAAAGCAAAAAGGGATCGAGTATACTCACAGCGATTGATGGATTGAAGGGAGCGCTTAGCGAGTAAGGTTAGCCTGAATAGATTCGATAGCATAACGATAAGGAATATGTAAAATGATGCAAAGTGAAGGTGAATCGGATGGTAGTCCGTTCGGATGGTAATCCGAGTGGACAGCAATCCGTGTGGGTAATAATCCGTTCGGATGGTCATCCGGTCGGATAGCTTATCCGAACGGGTGACTATTCGAGTGGATTGTTTCTTCCTATTGGGGAAAGATGTGTTTGCGTATGATGGTTTGACTTTTGAAGTTTTCGTTGTAGTATTTGAAAACATCGAAGTACCTCTATCTTTCAAGTCGTTCGATCGGATGGCGGGTTGTGCGGATGACAATCCGTACGTATGGTCATCCGGTCGGATGGTGGTCCGGTCGGACGGCAACTTAATGGTGAGAGTACTTAGTGAAGGCACGCTTTTAAACAGAAGTATCACTCGATCGGATGATCATCCGATCGGATGGCAACCTTGTCAATGAACATGTTGAAGATTGTTTAAGTCTTTAAAGTCTTAGTATCTCATGATCCGAAGAGTAATCCAACCAGACGGTCGTCCGATCGGATTGCAATTCATTCAATACTATTACTCTAGTTAAGGTTGTTTAAAAGGTGGGACCCAAGTGTCATCCGTTCGGGTGACAATCCGTTCGGATGACCTATCTGATCGGATAGCAATCCGGTCGGATGGCAATCCATTACGGTTGTTCCGTTCATCCTGCACTTGGTCGTGTTGATGGTTTATCATTATGTCGAGACGCCTTGATAACGTGTTAAACAATAAAACCCCTGTTTTGACCCAGGTACCTAACCGATCAGGAATCACCCTAGCTCAGTTAGTTACCGGTTCTAGACGGTTGGTCTTGGTTGACCCGGAGTTGGTTGTCTCGTAGGCAGAATCCAGATCTGAACTAGTACCACACTATGGACGAGTAGGAGACTAGATCTGACCCTGATTCTATCGGTTTTGAGTGTTCTTAGTGTAAAAGATTTGAAAGAAAGTTAGAAACCATCTTTCAATCCTTTTTCACCGCTCTTGTGGCGAGATCTTTGCGAGATCTTTGTGTAATCGGGTGGAAATCGGTTAGATCTCGGTTGTTCTTGGTGGATTGAGGTCAAAGCATGAAGTTCTTTGAAGAACCTATGATGACGTCACCCTAGAACACCCGAAATCTAGTGATTTCGCGGTTAAACGTTAAGATTTAAAAGATAGAAAGGTGTAGGAGTGCGTGTAGATCAAGAAAGTACAAGTTTTACGGCGAGATCTTACCTGGATTGAGAGAAATCGAAGAAAAGGTGAGGAGCACGAGCTGTTCGGACAGAAGGTTTCCAAAAGTGGAAAGAATGACAACCACAGGGGTATTTATAGGATTCCAAAAGAGGAAAGAGTGATCCGATCGGATGACACTCTGCCCGGATGACGATCCGGTAGGATGACATCCTGGCTGGATGACCTATGACCTGTCACCAAAAGGGTTATCCGGTCGGATGGCTATCCGGTCGGATGGCGCTGGGTTCAAGTATTTGGCGCGACGATTTTCGGTGTTCCGATTTCGATTGCGAGCGGTTCTATTTGATAGGGTTTCCTAGTCAAATTACTTTTAGTCCCAACTACTTCATATCTCGCATAATCTCTTCTCTACTAATTAACATAGTTCGCTTTTGATTCGAGTTCGAGTTCGTTTGCATTCGAGTTTCGATTGAGTTCGCTTGATTACCATAACACAGTATAAATAAACATGCACAACTAACACGTAAGGCACACACACACGTATAAACAACAAGTAAAATACGTAGCTCAAGTTACAATTCAATTAGCATAGCTTGATTATTGATTAATTAACTTTATCGCATTGTTACTTCCTATAGTTCACAGTCGTAGATCGATTGGATAGTGATTAATATACGTCAATTATTGCATTTGACAACACTTACTCCACATAATACAAATAAAATGAAGAAATTTCTGTAAGTCAAGTTGCGTGAAATCGATCGTTGACTTTGACCTTGACTTTGCCTTTGACTTGTGAAAACACGGGGTGTTACAGCCTCCCCTTGTTTAGGGAATTTGTCCCGAAATTAGGTCGGAAGCTGTACTTTGCCTTGAATCACGTTTGAGAACTCTCTTTAAACAACTGCGGGTACTTAGCCTTCATGTCGCTTTCGAGTTCCCAAGTGAACTCTGCACCTCGATTGCCTTCCCATCGGACTTTCACAATAGGAATGCGAGAGCGTCTGAGTTGCTTGGTTTGGCAATCCATGATTTCGACAGGTTTTTCCACGAAGTGCAATGTTTCGTTCACTTGCAGATCATCGAGAGGAACGTGTAGGTCGTGGTTGGCTAGGCACTTTCGGAGGTTCGACACGTGGAAAGTCGGGTGGACGTTACTGAGTTCCTCCGGTAGTTCGAGTCTGTAGGCGACTTTTCCAATCCTTTCCAGAATCTTAAAGGGTCCAACGAATCGAGGTGCGAGCTTTCCCTTTTTGCCGAATCGGACCACACCCTTCCAAGGTGATACCTTTAGGAGTACGTAGTCACCAACATCAAATTCACGGGGCTTGCGTTTTCTATCGGCGTAACTTTTCTGTCGATCCCGAGCTTTCACCAGGTTATCTCGAATTTGGAAAATTTTGTCTGTCGTTTCTTGTAATAGCTCCGGACCGGTTAGTTGCGAATGACCGATCTCGTGCCACACAATAGGCGATCGACATCTTCTTCCGTATAATGCCTCGAAAGGTGCCATTTGGATGCTAGAATGGTAGTTGTTGTTGTACAAGAATTCGACTAACGGAAGGTATTTATCCCAATTACCAACGAAGTCTAGGACACACGAACGGAGCATGTCTTCAAGAGTACGAATCGTTCTTTCAGTCTGACCGTCGGTTTGTGGGTGGAAAGCGGTACTCAGATTAAGCGTTGTACCGAGTGCCTTTTGAAACGTTTCCCATAGTCGCGAATTAAACCAAGCATCACGATTAGAGATGATGTCACGAGGCGTACCATGATTACAAATGATCTCGTCGGTGTAGATTCGGGCTAATCGTTCTACCTTGTAGTCTTCCCGTATCGGTAAGAAGTGAGCTGATTTAGTCAAACGGTCGACCACAACCCAAATGCTGTCGTGACCTGATGACGTGTGTGGTAGCTTTGTTATAAAGTCCATGGCTATACTTTCCCACTTCCACATGGGAATTGGTGGTTGCTCGAGTAAGCCAGAGGGTTTTTGATGTTCAGCCTTGACTCTAGCACAAGTTAGGCATTTACCGACGTAGAGGGCGATATCCCTTTTCATGCCCAGCCACCAGTACTTAAAACGAAGGTCCTGGTACATTTTGTCAGCACCGGGATGAATAGAATACCAGGATTTGTGGGCTTCATCTTGCTAACAAGGTCCTGGTACATTCGGTCTAGAAAGTGGAATATCCCATTCGACTTGCTAACAAGTTGGGCTCCATCGTGATAGATTCTTTCTTTCTTCAGGGTGCGTTCGTTAAAACATGCATGTTGAGCGTCGCGGATGAGGGTTTCGAGATCGTGTTGGGCTTGAACATTACGAGTGCTAAGCAGATAGCTCCGTCTGCTAAGTGCGTCGGCAACAACATTTGCCTTGCTTGGGTGATAATGGATCTCACAATCGTAATCGTTGAGAAGTTCTACCCATCGGCGTTGACGCATGTTAAGTTCCTTCTGATTAAAGATGTGTTGTAGGCTCCTATGGTTGGTGAAGATTGTACACTTGGTGCCATACAGGTAGTGTCGCCAAATCTTTAATGCAAAAACAACAGCGCCTAGCTCGAGATCATGGGTTGTATAGTTCTTCTCGTGGACTTTGAGCTGACGAGATGCGTAAGCTATGACCTTGTCCTGTGGCATGAGAACACAACCAAGACCAAGGTTGGAAGCATCACAATAGACAATGAAGTCGTCGATTCCGTCGGGCAATGTGAGAATAGGAGCGTTGCAAAGCATGTGTTTGAGGGTTTGAAAAGCAGTCTCTTGTTTAGTTTCCCAAACAAAAGGCTTATCCTTATAGGTGAGGGAGGTAAGCGGTACAGCGATCTTGGAAAATCCTTCGATAAATCGTCGATAATAGCCAGCTAGTCCGAGAAAAGATCGGACTTCAGACAGATTCTTTGGCGTAACCCAGCTCTTAACTGCTTCAATCTTTGCAGGATCGACGTGAATACCCTGTCTATTAACAATGTGACCCAGAAACTGAACTTCCTCCAACCAAAATTCACACTTGGAGAACTTGGCTTAGAGTTGGTTCCCCTGGAGTAACTCGAGAACCAAACATAAATGTTGCGCCTGTTCGGTCTTCGATTTTGAATAGATCAAAACATCGTCGATGAATACGATGACGAAACGGTCGAGATATGGTTTACACACGCGATTCATCAGATCCACGAAAACCGCTGGTGCGTTGGTTAAACCAAGAGGCATGACAACGAATTTGTAATGGCCCTAACGAGTGTGAAATGCAGTTTTGGGTATATCCTCCTCTTATCTTTGCAGGATCGACGTGAATACCCTGTCTATTAACAATGTGACCCAGAAACTGAACTTCCTCCAACCAAAATTCACACTTGGAGAACTTGGCATAGAGTTGGTTCCCCTGGAGTAACTCGAGAACCAAACATAAATGTTGCGCCTGTTCGGTCTTCGATTTTGAATAGATCAAAACATCATCGATGAATACGATGACGAAATGGTCGAGATATGGTTTACACACGCGATTCATCAGATCCACGAAAACCGCTGGTGCGTTGGTTAAACCAAGAGGCATGACAACGAATTTGTAATGGCCCTAACGAGTGTGAAATGCAGTTTTGGGTATATCCTCCTCTTGAATACGTAGTTGGTGGTATCCTGAACGTAGATCGATCTTCGAGAAGCACGTAGCACCTTGTAGTTGATCAAACAAGTCGTCGATGCGAGGTAGGGGATAACGATTCTTGATAGTTAACTTATTCAATTCCCGATAATCGATGCACATCCTGAACGACCCATCCTTCTTTTTGACGAAAAGGACTGGTGCGCCCCAAGGAGAGGTGCTCAGGTGAATGAAGCCTTTCTAAAGTAATTCCTGGAGTTGGTTTGAGAGTTCACGCATTTCTGACGGCGCAAGTCGATAAGGAGCTTTGGCAATAGGATTGGCTCCAGTAATGAGGTCGATACGAAAGTCGATATCACGACTTGGCGGCAGTCCGGGAAGATCCTCTGTGTGACACCTGTGTCACTTCAACCATCAAACAAATGCCAAACCAATGAAATATTGTATTTCATACTTGGGATTTGTAAAAATATGTGTATCGTTTGCACATATCGACTCTTGTTCGATTTCAAGCTTTAAATCGCTTTCTAGAGGGTTATACGCGCTCTGATGTGTAGATATAACCAGTTTAATCCAACGAACACTCCGGAATAGTGAAATAGGCTTAACATACCTTAAATAACCTTTACATAACTTAGATATAAGTTTTGGAAGGTTTGGTGTGGTGAAATCAAAGTTTAATCGCTTACAGGGACTAAAGTTGACAAACTGCGAAAGTATGCCAATTTGAACTGTAACAGACATTCCGGAGCATGACCATAAGTTAAACATACCATAAATACCCTTCACATAGCTTAGAAATAGGCTTTGAGGTGTTAGGTATGCTAAAATAAACTTTTGTGTCATTCAGGGACTAAAAGTGTCAAAAAGTGCACAAGTTTGCATTTTCGCGCATAGCTTACGTTCTGAATACATCCGGACATCCAAAAATTTATGTAAGCACTAAAATATTTTATTTTAGTGTTCGGCATAAGAAAAATCCATTCGTCACGTCATTTGGATCGTTTTTCGCGCTTATGCGCATTCCGTCGTAATTAAGCGAACATCGCGTTCGTACGACCAAACGAACCAACACCCGGCATATTTTTGAGCATGTTTCATGTCCACAATGTTTAGGCAACATTTTAGGGCCTTAAAGTTGGCTTTACGGGCCTTAGAAGTGTCGGGAATGGCCTTAAACACGTGCAGGGACTGAAACTGTCATTTATCAAACATGTTTCTGATCTGACAAGGCCAGGCGGCCCGCATTATGTTTGCCTGATTCTGAAGCGGGCTGCGTCCGCATATCAGACCAGATTAAATGCATTTAATCACAGATCACAGCTGGTTGATTCACACCCACACATTCTCTAATGCCTAGTCAGCTGATAAGAACCATTTTTAGCTTCCATAACCTTCCAACAAGTGTACGGATGTGATCGAATCACGGTTTCCATGAAACGAACCTAACGGTGGACCATTTACTATAAATACTCATCCATCTCCAACCTCATTTCTCACAAGAATCTGGATTTGAGAGCTCTAAGTTGAAACCATTGTTTCATACCTGAGTTCTTGGATCGAGATTAGCATTCGGGGACCCTTCGTAAGTATTCTTTCGTTCTTTTATTGCTTTTTGAGTCAGAAAGTCAAACTTTGTTTGACTTTCAGCATTGACCAGCTTATGGTCAATGCGAAGTTCGTTTGAACTTCGCAACGTGAGTGTAATCACGTTGGTTATAGTCCCTTGGGACTATGCCTACTGATTACCACGTTGTCTAGGGTCGTAGGGTAAGCGATCTGATAAATCGCTTATACCTTCGAACCCGACCCTTTTGGTCGATCATTAGGATCCGACCAAATACATTAGGTGACCATAGTAGGTAGGGAATAACCTTCCGAGGTTACACCCTATGGTCACATCGTTTGAGTAGTTGTATGATAGGTAGTTTATATACCTTAGGTAAATTACCAGAATACCCTTCTCATGTATAATTGGTAATTAAGCATATGTAACCTAAACTCTTGTCACATAACTGATAATGTAACATGTTTAGGCATATAACACTTGTCATAGGACTAGTTAGACGGTCCGAACGCGTTTCACGCGCACGATGCGTTAAAGTAACATAAGCTACCTTAATGGGTCGCGATGGGTCATAGACACTTAGGTTAAGTTTCATTTAGTATGTAGGCTTTGTTAAACCATATCACATGAGTTTCTACACTCATTTGGTTTACAAACCCTCATGCTACCCAATCTTCCGATTTAGGTCCGGTTTATTAACATAGTTACCTATATTAGGTGTCGTTTGATTTCCGTGATCTCTAGCATTGCTTGGTGGTTATCTTAGGACTATTAAGCTATCTCAGGTGAGTACATAGACCCCTCTTTTACTGTTTTCCAAACGTTTTGGGGTGAAACACATGTGCCTACTTGTTACTTTCAAGCTTTCCTGTTTTCACATCATATACTTGTTATGTTCATTAGTACATTATAGTACATGATTTCATTACATTTCATACTAGGTGTGCCATTGTGTGCATTACTTAGTACATTGTTTTACATTACATCACATGCTACGTATGTCTATTGTTGCATACTTAGTACAGGTCACATGCTACGTATGTCTGTTGTTGCATACTTAGTACAGTTCACATGCTATGTACGTTCAATCGTTGCATTGTTCATCATACTTAGTACATTTGTTAGTCATCACATACTTACATTTTGGACGCATATTACATGATTTACATTGATCATGCATTTACTACACAAAACATAACTTTGATTTAAACCAAGTTTTACTTCGATACTATGTTCTTGTGTATATGGTTTAGTTGATGCATTTCACTAGCCATACATATCATTTTGGTTACACATTACATGGTTTACATTTGACACATAAACACTTTTGACATTGGTTATACATTATATGATTTACATTTTGACATAAACATTTTTACATATTATTGCAATACATTTGGAAGTTGGTTTAAACATAGACATCTTACATTGTTTGGTTTGGTTTGATTAAGTGATTAAGTAACGATGCGTGTGTAATATGATACAAGCATGGTGGATACGCCGCTGGTACTTCCTATATATAAGTGTTTGTATGGTATTACATATCGTAGCGTTATTTGAATCATTTCAGTTTAGTTTGACACATATAACATTTTATACAAATAACATACTTTTCACAATACATTGTTTTACAAATAACTTATCTTATACAAACTCAGTTTACAATGGTTATTCATTTAACCATACATTATTCTCTTATTTATACATATCATCTGATCTTATCGATTTTCAAATGATTTACAAAACAAAGCAAATAACAAGGTTCATGACTAATCATTTTCTCAAACATAAGTCATGAAACCTATTTTCACAAAACCTATGTATCTCACAGGCATTTTTATGCTGACGTACCTATTTTCACATGTGTTTTTCAGGAGCTGTTGCATAAGATGATCAAGATACACATAGGCAGACTTGGGCTTTAGTGACAATAAAAGATGCAAGACTAGTTAATTATGTTGTATTTCTTCGTTTGTTAAGACATTGTAACACTTTTAATCAATAAAATGAAACTTCAATTGCCATGGATTTGAAACAATTAATTCTGTTACAACACTCCCCGACATTTCCGCCACGTTTTGTATGTTCTACGTGGTCGGGGTGTGACACTCTGGAAAAACATTAGGAAATTCTCAAACCACAGGAACGTCTTTCACTTCCTTCTTCTCTTTCTTTTCCTTCTCCGCTACTACGATGTTAGCCAAGAAAGCCATGTATTCCTTGCGGAGATACTTGCTAGCCTGCACACATGACATAAGCTTGAGGCCCTTCGAAGTAGCATCACCGTATACACATAATAAATCACCATTCGCGAGCGAAAATCGAATCGTCTTGTCGAAGCATACAACTTCAGCATGGTTTTCTCGAAGAAAGTCCATGCCTAATATGATGTCGAAACTTCCGAGTTGCATCGGAATAAGGTCGATTGGGAAGATGTGATTGTTGAGCTCAAGGGTACAATCACGAAGAACAGAACTGACAGCAACGGTTCTTCCGGTGGCGACTTCAACATAAAATGTCTAGGAGAGTTGGGAGCGTTAACGACTAAAGAGTTTCTCATCGGCTCCAGTGTCAAACAAATAGGAAGCATAAATACCATTCACAAGGAACGTACCATTGACCACGTTGTTGTCGGCCTGGGTGTAACACCTGTGCCTCCACAGCCATCAAACAAATGCCAAACCAATGAAATATTGTATTTCATACTTGGGATTTGTAAAAATATGTGTATCGTTTACACATATCAACTCTTGTTCGATTTCAAACTCTAAATCGCTTTCTGGAAGGTTATACGCGCACCGATGCGTAAATATAACCAGATTAATGCAACGAACACTCCGGAATAGTGACATAGGCTTAACATACCTTAAATAACCTTTACATAACTTAGAAATAAGTTTTGAAGGCTTTGGTATGGAAAAATCAAGTTAAATCGCTTACAGGGACTAAAGTTGACAAACTACGAAAGTATGCCAATTTGAACTGTAACAGACATTCCGGAACATGACCATAAGTTAAACATACCATAAATATCCTTTACATAGCTTAGAAATAGGCTTTGAGGGGTTCGGTATGCTAAAATAAACTTTTGGGTCATTCAGGGACTAAAAGTGTCAAAAAGTGCACAAATAAACTTACGTTCTGAATACATCCGGACATCCAAAAATTTATGTAAGCATGACTATATTATAATTTAGTGTTTGGCTTGCCAAAAATCCATTCGTCGCGTCATTTGGATCGTTTTTCGCGCTTGTGCGCATTCCGTCGTAATTAAGCGAACATCGCGTTCGTACGACCAAACGAACCAACACCCGGCATATTTTTGAGCATGTTTCATGTCCACAATGTTTAGGCAACATTTTAGGGCCTTAAAGTTGGCTTTACGGGCCTTAGAAGTGCCGGAAATGAGCTTAAACACGTGCAGGGACTGAAACTGTCATTTCTGAAACTTTGTTCTGATTTGTGACTGCTAGGCGGCCCGCCTCAGGATCCTTACATCCTCACGCGGCCCGCGAGGCCCCTTCTGACCAGATTAAATGAATCAAACAGCAGGTTACAGCTGTTTAATCCTCCACCACACAATCCCAATAGTCTAGTCAGCTGATAAGGATGGAATTTTAGTCACCATAAGGTCCCGACACTTGTACGGGTGGGATTAAAGCACGGTTTACATGAAATGATCCTAACGGTTACCCGGAAACTATAAATACCCCATCACCCCCATTGCTTAAACCACTAGAATCTGATCTAAATGACTCTAAGTTGGAACCATTGTTCCATACCTGAGTTGTTGTGATCTAGATTAGCATTCGGGGACCCTTCGTAAGTATTCTTTCGTTCTTTTATTGCTTTTCGAGTCTTTCGAGTCTGAAAGTTAAACTTTGTTTGACTTTCTACATTGACCAGTTATGGTCAATGCGAAGTTCGTTTGAACTTCGCAACGTGAGTGTAATCACGTTGGTTATAGTCCCTTGGGACTATGCCTACTGATTACCACGTTGTCTAGGGTCGTAGGGTAAGCGATCTAATAAATCGCTTATACCTCGAACCCGACCCAGTTTGGTCGATCATTAGGATCCGACCAAATACATTAGGTGACCATAGTAGGAAGGGAATAACCTTCCGAGGTTATACCCTATGGTCACATCGTTTGAATAGTTGTATGATAGGTAGTTTATATGCCTTAGGTAAACTACCAGAATACCCTTTTCATGTATAATTGGTAATTAAGTATATGTAACCTAAAACTTTGTCACATAACTGATTATGTAACATGTTTAGGCATATAACACTTGTCATAGGACTAGTTAGACGGTCCGAACGCGTTTCACGCGAACGACGCGTTAAAGTAGCATAAGCTACCTAAACGGGTCGTAATGGGTCGTAAACACTTAGGTTAAGTTTCATTTAGTATGTAGGCTTTGTTAAACCATATCATATGAGTTCCTACACTCATTTGGTTTACAAACCCTAATGCTACCCAATCTTCCGATTTAGGTCCGGTTAATTAACATAGTTACCTATATTAGGTGCCGTTTGATTTCCGTGATCTCTAGCATTGTTTGGTTGTTACTCAAGGACTACTGAGCAATCTCAAGTGAGTACATAGAACCCCTCTTTTACTATTTTCCAAACTGTTTTGGGGTGGAACACATGTGCCTACTTGTTACTTTCATGCTTTCCTGTTTTCACATCATATACCTGCTATGTTCGTTAGTACATTATAGTACATGATTTTATTACATCTTATGCTAGGTATGCCCATTGTGTGCATTACTTAGTACATCGTTTTACATTACATTACATGCTACGTATGTCTATTTTTGTATACGTAGTACAGGTCACATGCTACGTATGTCTATTGTTGTATACGTAGTACATGTCACATGCTACGTATGTCTATTGTTGTATACGTAGTACAGGTCACATGCTACGTATGTCTATTGTTGCATACTTAGTACAGGTCACATGCTATGTATGTTCATTTGTTGCATACTTAGTACATATTCATTTCATCACATGCTTACATTTTGGTATGACATTTGGTTCGTTTAAATGGGACAATACATTCATTAACATTAGCTACGCCGTTCGTTAGTAGGTAGTGGTACCATAGGAATTGACAACTCCCGTTCCGGACATCCCAGGGAAAGGGGACAGAAAGGAATGACCGAATTCGATGATATTTACACAGATAATCCTTTAAGTCGTTTAAGGGTTTATCACCACAGTCGCAAGGCTTGGATGTATGCATTATAACAATACCACATAAATGTTCATATTCAGTATAGCATGCATTTACAAAAGACATAATATTGATTTAAATCAAGTTTTACTTCAATACTTTGCTTTTGTGCATATGGTCTAGTTGAGACATTTCACTAGCCATACATGACATTTTGACATAGACATTTGACATAGACATTTTGACATAGACATTTGACATAGACATTTCAACATAGACATTTTAACATGATTGACATTTGATCATGCATTTCCCACAAAACATAACTTTGATTTAAACCAAGTTTTACTTCAATGCTTTGTTTTGTGCGTTTCACCTATGGTTTAGTTGATGCATTTCACTAGCCATACATATCACATTTGTTTTACATTACATGATATACATCTTGACATAAACACTTTGACATATTATTCAATGCATTTGACAATTGGTTTAAACATAGATATCTTACATTGTTGGTTTGGTTTGATTAAGTGATTAAGTAACGATGCGTGTGTAATATGATACAAGCATGGTGGATACGCCGCTGGTACTTACTATATATAAGTGTTTGTATGGTATTACATATCGTAGCGTTATTTGAATCATTTCAGTTTATGACATATAACATTTTATACAAATAACATACTTTTCACAAGACATTGTTTTACAAAACAACTCATCTTTTACAAACTCATTTTACTTGGTTATTCATTTAACCATGCATTATTCTCTTAATTATACGTATCATCTGAACTTATTGTTTTTCAAATGATTTACAAAGACAAAGCAAATTACAAGGTTCATGACTAAACATTTTCTTAAACAGAAGTCATGAATCTTATTTTCACAAAACCTATGTACTCGCCGGCATTTTTATGCTGACGTACCTATTTTCACATGTGTTTCAGGAAATGAAGCATAGGATTGATCAAGATACACTTAGGCGGACATGGGCCTTAGTGACAATAAAAGATGCAGACTAGTTAATTATGTTGTATTTCCTTGTTTGTTAAGACATTGTAACACTTATAATGAATAAAACGAAACTTTAATTTCCATGGTTGTGAAACAATAATTCTGTTACAACACTCCCCGATGTTTCCGCCACGTTTTGTATGTTCTACGTGGTCGGGGTGTGACAGAAAAGATGGTATCAGAGCCAATGGTTATAGGGAATTAGGTTATTAGTAATACTTTGACCTAGTCTATAACCTTCTTAGGACCCTAACGCGAGTTTACTTGCGTTTAGTCATAAAACGATACTGTCACCTATCCTTAGGCGACAACCACAACAAGAACATAAAATTCAAAACCGCTTTGAAAACTAATTATCTGTTCTAGGATGATTGATTTCTAGGTTTTGAACCCTCCATTGTAAGGTTTTGAACTCTCTATTATATGGTTTTGAACCCCTTTGAGTTTTCAAAACTTCGTCAACGTTTTGGGTTTTGAATAATGTGAACACGTGCAAACTGGAAGGGTGAATGCCTGTATTCTGGGTTTTCTGTCTAGGCAAGCACTTCGTATACATCTCATCAGACGCGAGACCAGTTGTGCTTACCTGGGAATTCTTGGGATGAGTGTTCACTTATAGGCGAGCATGTCTTCGCGATACATTATTTTTGACCCATTTACTTTGATTTGTCACCATCTCATTTGTTTGCCTTAGGTAACAAACAAATGATCACAATTTTCATTCGTTTCTTCCTATATCTTTCATTTTCTTCTAGAATGTCTCTTCCTCTCAGCAACGGTCAAATGTCCGAGCAAACAGCCAAATTTGCCCAGCAAATAGGCGAGGTAATTCTGAAGACTGTGGATCTAGGCATTGCCATGTCTCGTCTCAACAATGGAGCCTCTCGTCTCAACAATGAAGCCACTCAAGGGCCACCAAAGGAAGCAGAAGTCAAGCCAGCACCACCAGCCAAGAAACCAACCGAGGAATCAAAGACCATGGATGAACGATCCCCTAAGAAGTCAAAGAAGCGAAAGGCTTCTCAGAACTTCGCCATGGTCGCTCACAATGGTCAAGCCGTCCCCAACCAACCAGCTCAACCCCCTGCTAGGAAGCCATACAATGGAACTGCACCCATGTGCAACCAATGTAACCTTTATCATCATGCTAGTGTGAGGTGCCACAAATGTCAGATTTGTGGACTTATAGGTCATACAGCAAGGGTTTGCCCAACTGCAGCTGTACCAAATCAAGCTGGCGACAATCCTGCTCAAGCTCGTTTCTCACAAGGGTCTTGCTACAACTGTGGTGAGATGGGCCATTTCCTAAGGGATTGCCCAAAGCTTGTTAATGCAAATCCAACCCACGGATGAGCATTCAGCTGAACAAAGGATGTTGCTGTCTTATGCCTTTGTTTCTTTTGTTTTCGTGTATTGTGAAACAATATGTCTCGTTCATAAATAAAAGTTGTTGTTCACAATTCTGATATACAAGTATAATTACATGTGTGTATGACTTTTCCTATGATACCTACATCAAGGAACTATGTTCCTTACAAACAACTCTTGTGATTCTCTCTTTCAAATGATCGCTCATGATTCCTTCAAAAATTTTAAGTACACGTTTCATTCTAAGATACGAAGTACAGAAAATAAAGTGACATTATGAGTAATCATGCTTCAGCACATCTTTACCTTTGAATCCTTGGTTAGATAACTAAGGGTATTTTCAAATCTCATACCCATTACGTTTTGATTTTTCAACATACACAGTACAAGTATTTCAACACAATCTTCATGATCTCAAAACATTTCATATAGTTTGAAAACAATTTTTCTAGATACATTGTCTATGTTATTTCAAAAACATTGGCCATGTTATCAAAACCAACCTTTCAAATTTCAAAATATTTCATATAGTCTAAAGACAATATTAACACAATACATTTTCTTATCAAGTGCATGATTTCGAAAAGCATCATTCATATTTTCAAAAACCTTATACATAATTTCAAAATTCATCTCGCATGATTTTAAAATATTTTTGTAAAAATATCTACCTAATACACCTACTTTATGATTTCAAAAGTATTATATATAAGGTTTCAAAAACGATAAACACATTTTTCTTAAAAGAACTCCATGCATAGTTTTCAAAAATATTTTCCTCATACATTGACTTAACCTTCAAATTCTGCTTCATATGTCGCCTTGACATATCAAGCATCTCAACTTCATAAGCATTCTTACTTCATGTTTTGACATATGCACGTCCAGTGCAAGGTTTCAAAACATCTTCAACTTCTAAAAATCCATATGGGATCTTTTTATCTTCACAATTAGATCCTTGAGGATAATTGTCATACAAATCAGAGTCCTTAATTGGATTCCTTATGTACCTTAATTCGAACATTTCGGTTCCTAATTATCGAAATCGAATTTTTGTTTTGAATCTTTCCATCTTTATAGTTAGATTCTTGATAACGTTTAAAGTACCAAATGAAATCCGTTGAATGGATTCCTAGTGTGCTTTAAATGCATGTACGCAATTAACAAGACAAATTAACAAACAATTTTGTGGTTATGTGACTATGTGTTTACATATTTTGTGTTTTCATTTATACATTTTTGTGTTTTTGGTATACTCTGGATATTCGTTATCCAAATCCTCGTAGAATCTTTCATATCTTCATATGAGGGGTTCGTGGTAGGATATTCAAAGAGGTACTACCTTAAAATTCTAAATGGGCTTCTATGTAATAGTTAAGACCCTTGGATTATATAGTACTACTCCGTGATTCATAAGAGACCCTCTTAGTGGTCTAGTCAAAAAGATTGATTTACAATTTGGTGAAAGAACGACATCTAGTGATGTAGCTGAACAGACTCCTTGATAGTCTAATTAGATTATTTATTGATTTAATTAAAAAGACTCTATGGCGGTCTAGTCACACTCATCACAGGATTGTTCGTTTGGTTTTCCCCTACACATTATAAAATAGACTGTGTGAACTGTGCAAGGAATTGTCTAATTATGGACGCGTACATAATTATGAAATTTAGTGCACAGAAACCCAGTAAGGTTTATTATGTGTAAGAACCGATAGTGACAACAATAACAAAATGAGAACGATGTAAAGGAGGTACGGTGGACGCACCAATGACGCTTCATATACTTGTATATAAGTATCCCTCTTACATTACAATCATGATGTTATTAAAGTACTAGAAGTTCAAGAACCCTAACCAATGTTGTTCGATCTTTTCAACTTCATGTTTTAAACTCTCACAAGTTTCCTCTAAATAAATTTCAGGACGAAATTTCCTAAAGTAGGGGAGACTGTAACACCTGTGCCTCCACGGCCATCAAAAAAATGCCAAACCAATGAAATATTGTATTTCATACTTGGGATTTGTAAAAATATGTGTATCGTTTACACATATCAACTCTTGTTCGATTTCAAACTCTAAATCGCTTTCTAGAAGGTTATACGCGCACCGATGCGTAAATATAACCAGATTAATGCAACGAACACTCCGGAATAGTGACATAGGCTTAACATACCTTAAATAACCTTCACATAACTTAGAAATAAGTTTTGAAGGCTTTGGTATGGCAAAATCAAGTTAAATCGCTTACAGGGACTAAAGTTGACAAACTGCGAAAGTATGCCAATTTGAACTGTAACAGACATTCCAGAACATGACCATAAGTTAAACATACCATAAATATCCTTTACATAGCTTAGAAATAGGCTTTGAGGGGTTCGGTATGCTAAAATAAACTTTTGGGTCATTCAGGGACTAAAAGTGTCAAAAAGTGCACAAGTTAGCATTTTCGCGCATAACTTACGTTCTGAATACATCCAGACATCCAAAAATTTATGTAAGCATGACTATATTATACTTTAGTGTTTGGCTTGCCAAAAATCCATTCGTCGCGTCATTTGGATCGTTTTTCGCGCTTGTGCGCATTCCGTCGTAATTAAGCGAACATCGCGTTCGTACGACCAAACGAACCAACACCCGGCATATTTTTGAGCATGTTTCATGTCCACATTGTTTAGGAAACATTTTAGGGCCTTAAAGTTGGCTTTACGGGCCTTAGAAGTGCCGGAAATGGGCTTAAACACGTGCAGGGACTGAAACTGTCATTTCTGAAACTTTGTTCTGATCTGTGACTGCTAGGCGGCCCGCCTCAGGATCCTTACATCCTCACGCGGCCCTCGAGGCCCCTTCTGACCAGATTAAATGAATCAAACAGCAGGTTGCAGCTGTTTAATCCTCCACCACACAATCCCAATAGTCTAGTCAGCTGATAAGGATGGAATTTTAGTCACCATAAGGTCCCGACACTTGTACTGGTGGGATTAAAGCACGGTTTACATGAAATGATCCTAACGGTTACCCGAAAACTATAAATACCCCATCACCCCCATTGCTTAAACCACTAGAATCTGATCTAAATGACTCTAAGTTGGAACCATTGTTCCATACCTGAGTTGTTGTGATCTAGATTAGCATTCGGGGACCCTTCGTAAGTATTCTTTCGTTCTTTTATTGCTTTTCGAGTCTTTCGAGTCTGAAAGTCAAACTTTGTTTGACTTTCTACATTGACCAGTTATGGTCAATGCGAAGTTCGTTTGAACTTCGCAACGTGAGTGTAATCACGTTGGTTATAGTCCCTTGGGACTATGCCTACTGATTACCAGGTTGTCTAAGGTCGTAGGGTAAGCGATCTAATAAATAGCTTATACCTCGAACCCGACCCAGTTTGGTCGATCATTAGGATCCGACCAAATACATTAGGTGACCATAGTAGGTAGGGAATAACCTTCCGAGGTTATACCCTATGGTCACATCGTTTGAATAGTTGTATGAAAGGTAGTTTATATGCCTTAGGTAAATTACCAGAATACCCTTTTCATGTATAATTGGTAATTAAGCATATGTAACCTAAACCTTTGTCACATAACTGATTATGTAACATGTTTAGGCATATAACACTTGTCATAGGACTAGTTAGACGGTCCGAACGCGTTTCACGCGAACGACGCGTTAAAGTAGCATAAGCTACCTAAACGGGTCGTAATGGGTCGTAAACACTTAGGTTAAGTTTCATTTAGTATGTAGGCTTTGTTAAACCATATCATATGAGTTCCTACACTCATTTGGTTTACAAACCCTAATGCTACCCAATCTTCCGATTTAGGTCCGGTTAACTAACATAGTTACCTATATTAGGTGCCGTTTGATTTCCGTGATCTCTAGCATTGTTTGGTTGTTACTCAAGGACTACTGAGCAATCTCAAGTGAGTACATAGAACCCCTCTTTTACTGTTTTCCAAACTGTTTTGGGGTGGAACACATGTGCCTACTTGTTACTTTCATGCTTTCCTGTTTTCACATCATATACCTGCTATGTTCGTTAGTACATTATAGTACATGATTTTATTACATCTTATGCTAGGTATGCCCATTGTGTGCATTACTTAGTACATCGTTTTACATTACATTACATGCTACGTATGTCTATTTTTGTATACGTAGTACAGGTCACATGCTACGTATGTCTATTGTTGTATACGTAGTACATGTCACATGCTACGTATGTCTATTGTTGTATACGTAGTACAGGTCACATGCTACGTATGTCTATTGTTGCATATTTAGTACAGGTCACATGCTATGTATGTTCATTTGTTGCATACTTAGTACATATTCATTTCATCACATGCTTACATTTTGGTATGACATTTGGTTCGTTTAAATGGGACAATACATTCATTAACATTAGCTACGCCGCTCGTTAGTAGGTAGTGGTACCATAGGAATTGACAACTCCCGTTCCGGACATCCCAGGGAAAGGGGACAGAAAGGAATGACCGAATTCGATGATATTTACACAGATAATCCTTTAAGTCGTTTAAGGGTTTATCACCACAGTCGCAAGGCTTGGATGTATGCATTATAACAATACCGCATAAATGTTCATATTCAGTATAGCATGCATTTACACAAGACATAATATTGATTTAAATCAAGTTTTACTTCAATACTTTGCTTTTGTGCATATGGTCTAGTTGAGACATTTCACTAGCCATACATGACATAGACATTTGACATAGACATTTTGACATAGACATTTGACATAGACATTTCAACATAGACATTTTAACATGATTGACATTTGATCATGCATTTCCCACAAAACATAACTTTGATTTAAACCAAGTTTTACTTCAATGCTTTGTTTTGTGTGTTTCACCTATGGTTTAGTTGATGCATTTCACTAGCCATACATATCACATTTGTTTTACATTACATGATATACATCTTGACATAAACACTTTGACATATTATTCAATGCATTTGACAATTGGTTTAAACATAGATATCTTACATTGTTGGTTTGGTTTGATTAAGTGATTAAGTAGCGATGCGTGTGTAATATGATACAAGCATGGTGGATACGCCGCTAGTACTTCCTATATATAAGTGTTTGTATGGTATTACATATCGTAGCGTTATTTGAATCATTTCAGTTTATGACATATAACATTTTATACAAATAATATACTTTTCACAAGACATTGTTTTACAAAACAACTCATCTTTTACAAACTCATTTTACTTGGTTATTCATTTAACCATGCATTATTCTCTTAGTTATACGTATCATCTGAACTTATTGTTTTTCAAATGATTTACAAAGACAAAGCAAATTACAAGGTTCATGACTAAACATTTTCTTAAACAGAAGTCATGAATCTTATTTTCACAAAACCTTGTACTCGCCGGCATTTTTATGCTGACGTACCTATTTTCACATGTGTTTCAGGAAATGAAGCATAGGATTGATCAAGATACACTTAGGCGGACATGGGCCTTAGTGACAATAAAAGATGCAGACTAGTTAATTATGTTGTATTTCCTTGTTTGTTAAGACATTGTAACACTTATAATGAATAAAACGAAACTTTAATTTCCATGGTTGTGAAACATTAATTCTGTTACAACACTCCCCGATGTTTCCGCCACGTTTTGTATGTTCTACGTGGTCGGGGTGTGACACTGGGCTTGACGCACATTGAGGTTGAAAGTTCTGGCGCGTGCGGCCTGTTGTTGTTGTTGTTGCTGTGGCTGCTGTTGTTGAGGCTCTTGCTTCACAACCCTGTTTGGGCACATGTTGGCGAAATGGTTTGGGTCGCCACATGCGAAGCAGGCTCTGGCTTTGACTGCGGGTGCCGGAGGAGCTTGTTGACCCTGAGGGGCAGTGAGCAGGGCTTGATGAGCAGGAGCTTGTCGAATACGGCAGTTGGCAGTAAAATGGCCGTATAAGTTGCAGTGAGCACAAAAATGGCAAGCAATGGCAGTTGGATGGTGGTAGGTACAAGTAGGGCAGAGCGGATGTGGCCCAGTGTATGCACGCTTTGCGGGTGGTGCATTAGCCACATGCACCGCTACTTGACGTTGTTGGGCTGGTACAGCTTGAATCGGTGCAGCAGTGATCGCACAGTTCTTGTTGCTGGAGCTGTTCTTTCTCTTGTTCTTCCTCCTGTTGCTCGATGAGGTTGGTTCAGCAGTTGGTGCGGTGGCGGTAGCTTGATGCAGGTGCTTCAAAGTTTTATCCCAGACACCAGCCTTAACCCTTTTGTCGTTGATTTTGGCGGCCAGTAGGTAAGTTTCTTCGATCGTCTTAGTCTTAGCCGCTTGCACGAAATCTACGACGCAGTCGGGCAAAGCTCGGATGTACTTCTTGATGGTGATCTCTGGAGTCTTGACTTGATCGGGACAGATGATGCTGAGTTGTTTAAAACAAGCAGTGAGAGCAGCATTGTCGCCTTCAAGCTGTTGTATGTGCCAAAATTCATCTTCAAGCTTTTGACGTTCGTGAGGAGGGCATAATTCCTCTAGCATAACTTCCTTGAGCTCGTCCCACGACAGACCGTAGGCTGCATCGCTCCCTCGCTTGTTCCTCTCGGCCATCCACCAGTCAAGTGCACGGGACTGGAAAACGCCGGTAGCATTCAGAGTTCGAAGGTCATCAGGGCAACCACTCTGTCGCAGAGTGACCTCAATGGAATCAAACCATTGGAATAGTGCAGTAGGACCTCCTTCGCCAGTGAATTCCTTCAGCCCACATGACTTGAACTGCTTGAAATTGAAGGACTTGGTGGTAGCTTTAGGAGCTTCGGTCCTCGACTCCTTAGATGACTTGCTGGCATTCTCGTAAACATCACTCACAGCCTTTGCCACACTTTTTGCGATGATGGAAGCAAGGCGTTTTCCCTCTTTTCTTGACGAGAAAGTGCATGACGGGATCCAGACGACATTGTCTGCAACAGACATCGTCACAGGACTCAACACATTGCATTCGAATCTCACCTCACACGTCTACTACTTACTAAAGATCAGGAACACGCATATTCAAGCAAACACATAACACATAGATCACAAAATCACATAAGCACGTAGGCACGTAGAGCGCAGAATCCACAAAAGCACATAGTCATGTAGTCACAAGAGGCAATCAGAATACAGAAACCTATCATTACAGTTCGCGATTGTCCGAATATAGTGTTCGCGTTGATATATCGAATCGTGTAGTATAAGCGTAGCATAAATTCGTCCATAATTTAGCGATTTGTTAACGGTTGTGCGGTGGGTTGCATGTTTTAGCAGAAGCAAAAGGCGTTAGATCGGAACCAATAGTACCTCAAAATGTTAACAAATAAGCAGAAAATACATAAAATCTCCATAAAATCGATAAAATCGAGGGTAGATTGTCTGCGGCTACCTAGACATTGACTAACCAAAGTGGTTCGACTATTCACATGGACTCGTCGTGCACGCTTGACTTACCGGGCAGTGCCTCTGCCTCGATTCTTGGGCGTTGGGCACGCATCCCGTAGTCATATCGTGACTTCAGGTCATTGGAATCCATCGAGACCTTGGTGAGAGTTTTGTAAAATATGTGGGACAAGTCGTCAAGGTTAGGGTTTCACCCCTGGCTTAACAACTTCGTCTCTGTTTTTGATAAAATGGAGGAGATTATTCATCAAAATACGGAGTTCACTCCTGATTTAGCATAATTCTCCTTGTTTGTAGATAAAATGCGGGTTGATTAAGCAATTTCAGTCGAGAGTTTGCGGTTTTCACACCTGATCTCGGCTTAATCGCTCATTCATAGCTGAAATTTCGAGTGTAGTGAAAGTGTAGCGTATGCGAGAATGGTGAGAAATAAGCACGTATATAATTCCAACTGGATGTGCTCAAGTCGGCCTGTTGGTTCCTAACTATAGACTAGGTATCTAAGACATCGACCCGGGCTAGGTCGAGACTTTGCCTAATTCCCTATAGTTATGGCTCTGATACCAATCTGTCACACCCCAACCGATGGCGGAATCATCGGGGCATGGCACTGAGCGAAACAGATTGTCCAGAAGTTTCCATAACAATTATCAATACTATTCAATTTAATTAATACGTCCCATACCGTACCTCAAACAGTAAAATAATTATTACAGACATAAATCCAGGCAATTATTCTGTTTCGACAACTCAGATTTAAATAGACAGCAATTGTTTATCTGCTTCTAGAGACCCTCGATTCGTTATCTACAGACAACTATTTGTTGGGCTCTAAAGCTTTATTCTAGCTTCAAATTCCTACCACATATGCGTCCTAAGCACCTGTCACATACGTTAAAATAAAGTCAATACATAAAATGTAAAGGTGAGCATACAAGTTTGATAATAGCATATAGAGTTCGAATTCGTTTACGCATAACCAGCACGTACACATAGTGAAATGAAGCACGTTAGTTATCGGCATAGATCCATCGATACCAATGACTGCGGGTTGACTGCCTGAGGCAGTTCGTAATACATGATTACCACCGTAATCCATGCAAGTAATGATCCTTAACAACCCCCGGGAACGGGTGCTGAGTCCAAACTATAGTACTATCGTTGCTAAGGCAGGTAGACAGCATTCCATGTGTAAACATAACAAACAAGCATTCATGAGCCACGTATAACATGCATTAACGGTTAGCGTTCAAATAGTATTTGAGTAGTTTGATTGTTGTAGTTTGAATATTCGTAACGTATGTAACACCCAAAAGTTATTAAAGCAAAAAGCTATCGAGTATACTCACAGCGATTGATGGCTTGAAGGGAGCGCTTATCGAGTAAGGTTAGCCTGAATAGATTCGATAGCATAACGATAAGGAATACGTAAAATGATGCAAAGTGAAGGTGAATCGGATGGTAGTCCGTTCGGATGGTAATCCGAGCGGACAGCAATCCGTGTGGGAAATAATCCGTTCGGATGGTCATCCGGTCAGATAGCTTATCCGAACGGGTGACTATTCGAGTGGATTGTTTCTTCCTATGGGGGAAAGATGTGTTTGCGTATGATGGTTTGACTTCTGCATTTTTCGTTGTAGTATTTGAAAACATTGAAGTACCTCTATCTTTCAAGTCGTTCGATCGGATGGCGGGTCATGCGGATAACAATCCATACGGATGGTGGTCCGGTCGGACGGTGGTCCGGTCGGACGGTGGTCCGGTCGGATGGCAACTTAATGGTGAGAGTACTTAGTGAAGGCACGCTTTTAAACAGAAGAGTCACTCGATCGGATGATCATCCGATCGGATGGCAACCTTGTCAATGAACATGTTGAAGATTGCTTAAGTCTTTAAAGTCTTAGTATCTCATGATCCGAAGAGTAATCCAACCAGATGGTCGTCCGATCGGATTGCAATTCGTTCAATACTATTACTCTAGTTAAGGTTATTTAAAAGGTGGGACCCAAGTGTCATCCGTTCGGGTGACAATCCGTTCGGATGACCTATCCGATCGGATAGCAATCTGGTCAGATGGTAATCCGTTACGGTTGTTCCGTTCGTCCTGCACTTGGTCGTGTTGATGGTTTGTCGTTATGTCGAGACGCCTTGATAGCGTGTTAACCAATAAAACCCCTGTTTTGACCTAGGTGCCTAACCGATCAGGAATCACCCTAGCTTAGTTAGTTACCGGTTCTAGACGGTTGGTCTTGGTTAACCCGGAATCAGTTGTCTCGTAGGCAGAATCTAGATCTGAACTAGTACCACACTATGGAAGAGTAGGAGACTAGATCTGACCCTGATTCTACCGGTTTTGAGTGTTCTGAGTGTAAAAGAGTTGAAAGAAAGTTAGAAACCATCTTTCAATCCTTTTTCACCGCTCTTGTGGCGAGATCTTTATGAGATCTTTGTGTAATCGGGTGGAAATCGGTTAGATCTCGGTTGTTCTTGGTGGATTGAGGTCAAAGCATGAAGTTCTTTGAAGAACCTATGATGACGTCACCCTAGAACACCCGAAATCTAGTGATTTCATGGTTAAATGTTAAGATTTAAAAGATAGAAAGGTGTAGGAGTGCGTGTAGATCAAGAAAGTACAAGTTTTAGGGCGAGATCTTACCTGGATTGAGAGAAATCGAAGAAAAGGTGAGGAGCACGAGCTGTTTGGACAGAAGGTTTCCAAAAGTGGAAAGAATGACAATGACAAGGGTATTTATAGGATTCCAAAAGAGGAAAGAGTGATCCGATCGGATGACACTCCGCCCGGATGACGATCCTGTCGGATGACATCCTGGTCGGATTGTCACACCCCGACCACGTAAAACAACAAAACGTGACGGAAACGTCGGGGAGTGTTGTAACAGAATCATTGTTTCATAACACATGGAAATTGAAATATTGTTTTATTGATTAAAAGAGTTACAATGTCTTGACAATCCAAGAAATATAACATAAATAACTAGTCTTGCATCTTTTATTGTCACTAAGGCCCAAGTACGCCTAAGTGTATCTGTGATAAATCCTATGCATCATAGCCTGAAACACATATGAAAATAGGTACGTCAGCATAAAAATTCCTGTGAGATACATAGGTTTTGTGAAAATAGAATTCATGACTTATGTTTAAGAAAATGTTTAGTCATGAACCTTGTAATTTGCTTTGTCTTGTAAATCATTTGAAAAGTGATAAATAAACCAAATGATATATATGTATAAAAGAATAATACATGGTTAAGTAAATAACCAAGTAAAATGAGTTTATATCAGATAAGTTGTTTGTAAAACGATGTATTGTGAAAAGTATGTTATTTGTATAAAATGTTATATGTCTAAATTGAAATAATTCAAATAACGCTATGATATGTAATATCATACAAGCACTTATATATAGGAAGTACCAGCGGCGTATCCACCATGGTTGTATCATATTACACACGCCTCGTTACTTAAATCACTTACTCAAACCAAACCACCAAAGTAAAATGTTTATGTATAATCAAATGTCAAAATGTTTGTGTGAAAACCATGTCAAATGTCTATGTGTAATGTAAATCATGAATTGTGTATATCAATGTCAAAATGTTTATGTCTAATGTAAATCATGAATTGTGTATATCAATGTCAAAATGTTTATGTCTATTGTAAATCATGAATTGTGTATATCAATGTTAAAATGTTTATGTCTAATGTAAATCATGTAATGTGTATCCAAAATATCATGTATGGTAAGTGAAATATATCAACTAAACCATATGTAAAATGCACAAAAACAAGGTATTGAAGTAAAACATGGTTTAGATCAAAGTTATGTTTTGTGGAACAAATGCATGCTATACCGATATAAACATCTATGCGGTATTGTAAAATGCATACATCCAAGCCTTGCGACTGTAGAATAAACCCTAGCACAAAGTATAAGTTCCACCTAGAAATGTATTCGGATTCGGTCATTCCTTCCACCCAAACAAACCTAGGGTTTCAGGAATGGGAGTTGTGAAGTCCTATGGTACCACTACCTACTACCGAGCGGCATAATCGGTGTTAATGAATGTATATTGTCCCATTTAAACAAACCAAATGTCATACCAAAATGTAAGCATGTGATGAATAACAAATGTACTAAGTATGCACACAATGGACATACATAGCATAAAATGTAATGTAAAACAATGTACTAAGTATGCACACAATGGACATACATAGCATAAAATGTAATGTAAAACGATGTACTAAGTATGCAACAAAGGACATATATAGCAAAAACACAATGAAATCATGTACAATAAATGTACTAATGAACATAGCAAGTATATGATGTGAAAACAGGAAAGCATGAAAGTAACAAGTAGGCACATGTGTTCCACCCCAAAACAGTTTGAAAACAGTAAAAGTGGGGTCTATGTACTCACTTGAGATTTCTCAGAAGTCCTAAGATAACCACCAAGCAATGCTAGAGATCACGGAATCAAACGACACCTAATTATAGGTAACTAAGTTAATAAACCGGACCTAAATCGGAGGATCGGATAGAATGAGGGCTCGTAAACCAAATGAGTATGGGAACTCAGGTAATATGGTTTAACAAAGCCTACATACTAAAACGGAACCTATCCTAAGTGCTTCTGACCCATTACGACCCGTTTAGGTAGCTTATGCTACTTTAATGCGTCGTTCGCGTTAAACGCGTTCGGAACGCCTAACTAGTCCTATGATAAGTAAAATATGCCTCAACATGTTTAATATTATTTCCAAATCAGTTTAGATGTCAAAATTTATGTTACATATGCTTAAAATGAATTTTGGCGTAAAAAGGGCATTTTGGTAATTTACCTAAGGCATATAAACTACCTATCATACAACTACTTAAACGAAGCGACCATAAGGTATAACCCCGGAAGGTTATTCCCTATATACTATGGTCACCTAATGTGTTTGGTCGGATCCTAATGATCGACCAAACTGGTCGGGTTCGAAAGTATAAGCGATTGTTTAGATCGCTTACCTTACGACCCTATATAAGCACTAAACTAAGAGTGACGAGCTAAGCATGTTAAAACATGCTTAACTAAGTTTAGAAAACAGGTTTGGTATCAAAACAAACGGTTTTGATACCTAAAAGTAGTTTGGTTACAAAATACGCAATAACACGCATTTTGGCCGAAACTACGACTCGTCACTGAGCCTAGATAACGTGGTAATAGTAGGTATAGTCACTAGGGACTATAACCATCGTGATTACGCTCATGTTATGAAGTTCAAACGAACTTTGCATTGACCATAATCTGGTCAACCCAGAAATTCAAACAAAGTTTGACTTTTAATGCTAAAAGTATAAAAAGAACGAAGGAACACTTACAAAGGGTCCCCGAAAGCTAATCTTGATCCAAGTAGCTCAGGTATGAAGCAATGGCTTCAACTTAGAGCTTTTAGATCAGATTTTGTGGGTTTTGAAAATGAATGGGGTTGGGTATTTATAGTAAATGGACAACCGTTTGGATCGTTTCTCGTAAACCGGGCTTTAATCTCACCCCTACACTTGTTGAAATTCCCATGGAACACCAAAATGGCCCCTCATTAACATGAAGAGGCAAGTGCAATTGGGTTTGGAGGGTGTGACAGCTAGAAACAGGCTGTTTAGAAGTTTCTGTGCAACTGGGAGGTCCTTACGGACCGTAAGGGTGAGGACTTACAGTCCGTAAGCCATCAACTTTGCGGAAATGACAGTTTGGTCCCTGCAGCTCCAAACTTGGTTTTCGATGCATTTTTGACACGTTTAAGCCCCGTTAACCCCATTTCAAAGCTCTAAAATGAATTTAAAGTATAGGGAACTTAAAATGTGCTCAAAAATATCTCGGATGTCGGTTCGTTTGGTCGTACGGTTGCATTGTTCGGTTAATTACGACGGAAGTCGTAACGAACGCAAAAACGGTCCAAAATGCGCGACGAATAGAATTTTGACAAGCCAAACACTAAAGCATAATATTATAATGCTTACATAATTTTTGGATGTCCGGATGTATTCATGTAACACCTATGCCTCCACGGCCATCAAACAAATACCAAACCAATGAAATATTGTATTTCATACTTGGGATTTGTAAAAATATGTGTATCGTTTGCACATATCGACTCTTGTTCGATTTCAAGCTTTAAATCGCTTTCTGGAGGGTTATACGCGCTCTGATGTGTAGATATAACCAGTTTAATCCAACGAACACTCTGGAAAAGTGAAATAGGCTTAACATACCTTAAATAACCTTTACATAACTTAGTTATAAGTTTTGGAAGGTTTGGTGTGGTGAAATCAAAGTTTAATCGCTTACAGGGACTAAAGTTGACAAACTACGAAAGTATGCCAATTTGAACTGTAACAGACCTTCCGGAACATGAACATAAGTTAAACATACCATAAATATCCTTTACATAGCTTAGAAATAGGCTTTGAGGTGTTCGGTATGCTAAAATAAACTTTTGTGTCATTCAGGGACTAAAAGCGCCAAAAAGTGCACAAGTTCGCATTTTTTACGCATAACTTACGTTCTGAATACATCCGGACATCCAAAAATTTATGTAAGCACTATAATATTTTATTTTAGTGTTCGGCATAAGAAAAATCCATTCGTTTCGTCATTTGGATCGTTTTTCGCGCTTATGCGCATTCCGTCGTAATTAAGCGAACATCGCGTTCGTACGGCTAAACGAACCGACATCCGAGATATTTTTGAACACATTTTAAGTTCCCTATACTTTAACTTCATTTTAGAGCTTTGAAATGGGGTTAACGGGCCTTAAACGTGTCAAAAAATGGGCTGAATGCATGACAGGGACCAAAAGTGTAAATCTGCCAAACTTGGGCCTAGCGGTGCGCTACACTTATAGCGTAGCGGTGCGCTAGGGGTCTGCTGACCAGATTCAGAGTTTTTAAACAGCAGGCTGCAGCTGTTTGATCCTCCACCACATGTTCCCAATTGCCTAGTCATGATGATAAGAACCATTTTAAGCTTCCATAAGGTTCCGACAAGTGTACGGGTTGGATCATGGCACGTTTTCCATGAAACGATCCTAACGGTTCGGGTATTCCTATAAATACCCAACCCACACAACCTCATTTTGCACAAGAATTCTGATTTGAGAGCTCTAAGTTGAAACCATTGTTTCATACCTGAGTTCTTGGATCGGGATTAGCATTCGGGGACCCTTCGTAAGTATTCTTTCGTTCTTTTCCTTATTTTTACTGCTTTTCGAGTCAGAAAGTCAAACTTTGTTTGACTTTCAGCGTTGACCAGTAATGGTCAATGCGAAGTTCGTTTGAACTTCGCAACGTGAGTGTAATCACGTTGGTCATAGTCCCTTGGGACTATGCCCACTGATTACCACGTTGTCTAGGGTCGTAGGGTAGGCGATCTAATAAATCGCCTATACCTTCGAACCCGACCCAGTTTGGTCGATCATTAGGATCCGACCAAATACATTAGGTGACCATAGTAGGTAGGGAATAACCTTCCGAGGTTATACCCTATGGTCACATCGTTTGAGTAGTTGTATGATAGGTAGTTTATATGCCTTAGGTAAATTACCAGAATACCCTTTTCATTTATAATTGGTAATTAAGCATATGTAACCTAAACTTTTGTCACATAACTGATTATGTAACATATTTAGGCATATAACACTTGTCATAGGACTAGTTAGACGGTCCGAACGCGTTTCACGCGCACGACGCGTTAAAGTAGCATAAATTACCTTAATGGGTCGCGATGGGTCGAAAGCGCTTAGGTTAGTCTCAATGTAGTATGTAGGCCTTGTTAAACCATATCATATGAGTTCCAATACTCATTTGGTTTACCAAGCCTCATTCTATCCGATCTCCCGATTTAAGTCCGGTTTATTTATATAGTTTTAGTTTGCCGACTGATTCCGTGCTCCCTCTAGCTTTGTTTGGTTGTTGTTCAAGACCTCCAAGCATTATCAGGCGAGTACATTCTTCCCCTATTTTACTGTTTTCAACTGTTTTGGGGTGACTCATATGTGCTAAATGTTTTCGATGTTATAACGATGGTTTCAAAAAACAATTAAGACGATTTATACAAAACTAATAACGATTTCATAAAGTGAACAAACTTGTTGGTTGTAGTTACATAACAAATGACATTCATTAGCAATGATCAAGCCGACCAGTATTAGGTTATGGTACCATAGGATCTGACAAATCCCGTTATTTACTACACCCGTGGTTATGTGTGGGTATGGTAGGTAGCGACTGAATCTGTAATTATTAACTTACCCTATGGAGGTTTGTTAATACGAAAACGAGAAGCGACGAAAACAAGAAGCGATGAAAGTCACGAAGGTTTGAATGTTATTAGCGAGACGACCTTATAAGTAGTTTCACGACCTAAAACGAATTAAACGATTTACGATTGGTTTTCACACGATGTTTTAACGATTGGGTTTCACACGATGTTTTAACGATTGGGTAACGATTGGGTTTCACACGATGTTTTAACGATTGGGTAAACGATTGGCTTCAAAGCGATATACGATATTATTTTGGTTATACATATTACATGATTTACATTTGGGCATGAACATTACTTTGGTGGTTTGGTTTAGATTAAGTGATTAAGTAACAATGCGTGTGGAATATGATACAAGCATGGTGGATACGCCGCTGGTACTTCCTATATATAAGTGTTTGTATGGTATTACATATTGCAGCGTTATTTAAATCATTTCAGTTTGAGACATAAAACATTTTATACAAATAACATACTTTTCACAAGACATTTATTTACAAACAACTTATCTTATACAAACTCATTTTACATGGTTATTCATTTAATCATGCATTATTCTCTTATTTATACATATCACCTGAACTTATCATTGTTTTTCAAATAATTTACTAAAACAAATGTTTTTGGGTTAAGAGTCATGGCTACGAGGTTTTACAAATTATAACCCGCTTGATTTGAGTTGGTTAATTAAGTTGCAATATTATACTCTTTTCAAAACAAGGTTTTTAAATAAAGTATTGCAACGTCTAAACTAGCCATGATTTCGACACTCCTACAAAACCTATGTACTCGCCAGCATTTCTTTGTTGACCTCGTTTTCACATATGTTTCAGGTATTGTTGAATGATATCGATTGATAAGATGCATGCTCACATAGGACTGGACAAGGCCTTAGTGACTCAATAACAATGATAGACTATGTTTAAATAGTGTATTTAGATTTCAAGACGATGTAATTATTCAATGTTTAATAAAACGAAACACTTTTTGGTATCCATGGTTATGAAACATTAATTCTGTTGCAACACGCCCCGATGTTTCCGCCGCGATTTGTTGTTTTACGCGGTCGGGGTGTGACAATTCAGAACGTAAGATATGCGTGAAAGTGCAAACTTGTGCACTTTTTGACGCTTTTAGTCCCTGAATGACCATAAATTTTATTTTAGCATACCGAACCCCTCAAAGCCTATTTCTAATCTATTTAAAGGATATTTTATGGTATTTTTAACTTATGGTCATGTTCCGGAATGTCTATTACAGTTCAAATTGGCATACTTTCGCAGTTTGTCAACTTTAGTCCCTCTAAGCGATTTAAGTTGATTTTGCCATACCAAAGCCTTCAAAACTTATTTCTAAGTTATGTAAAGGTTATTTAAGGTATGTTAAGCATATGTTGATGTTCCGGAGTATTTTTTGCATTGAATTGGTTATATTTACGCATCAGTGCGCGTATAACCTTCCAGAAAGCGATTTAAAGCTTGAAATCGAACAAGAATTGATATGTGCAAATGATACACATATTTATACAAGTCCCAAGTATGAAATACAATATTTCATTGGTTTGGTATTTGTTTGATGGTCATAGTGACACAGGTGTCATAGTCTCCCCTACTTTAGGAAATTTCGTCCCGAAATTTATTTAGAGGAAACTTGTAAGACCTTGAAACATGAATTTTGAAAAGACAAAACAACACTGGTTAAGGTTCTGAACTTCCAGTAACTTTAATAACATTATGCTTGCAATGTATGAGGGACACTTATATACAGGTATATAAAGTGTTATTGGTGCGTCCACCGTACCTTCATTACCTTGTTCACGTTTCGTTATTGTTGCCACTATAGGTTCTTACACATGATAATTCTTACTGGGTTCCTGTGCACTGAATTTCATAATTATGTACACGTCCATAATGACACAATTCCTTGCATAGTTCACAAAATCTATAATGTGTAGGGGAAAACCAAATGAATATACACGTGATGAGTGTGACTAGACCTCCATAGAGTCCTTTTAATTATATCAATAAATGATTTAAATAGACTATCAAGGAGTCTGTTCAGCTACATCACTAGATGTCATTCTTAACCAGATTCTGAATCAGTCTTTTTGACTAGACCACTCAAAGGGTCTCTTATGAAAGATAGAATGGTACTATATAATCCCAGGGTTTAACTATCATGTAGAAGCCCAATGAGGATTTTAAGGTAGTACCTTTTGAATATCCTACTACGAATCCCTCATATGAAGATATGAAAGATTCTACGAGGATTTGGATAACGAATATCCAGAGTATACAAAAACACAAAAATGCATAAAAGAAAACGCAAAATGCATAAACGCATAGTCAAACAACCACAAAATTGTCTATCTTGATCTTTAATTTGTTATCATCTTGTTAATTGTGCACATGCATTTAAAGCATACCAGGTATCAAATCCGTGGATTTTGATTGGCACTTTAAATATTTCCAAGGATCTAACTATAAAGATAGGAAGATCTTAAAAAAAAATTCGATTTTGATTATAAGGAATCGAAATGTTCGAATTAAGGTATACAAGGAATCCAATTAAGGACTTGGATTTGAATGGAAATCATCCACAAGGGTCTAATTGTGAAGATAAAAAGATCCCATGTGGATTTTGGGAATTGGAGAGCAGGAGGCGTTTCAAAACCTTGCACTAGACGTGCTTAAGTCAAAACATGAGGTAAAAATGCTTATGAAGTTGAGATGCTAGATATGTCAAGGCGACATATGGAGCAGAATTTGAAAGTTAAGTCAATGTATGAGGAAAATATTTTGAAAACTATGTATGGGGTTTCTTTTAAAAAAAAGTGTTCAATGTTTTTGAAACCTTATATATAATACTTTTGAAATCATAAAGTAGGTGTACTAGGTAAGTATATTTATAAAAATGTTTTAAAATCATGCGAGATGAATTTTGAAATTATATATAAGGTTTTTGGAAAACATGAATGATGCTTTTGAAATCATGCAGTTGATAAGAAAATATATTGTATTAATATTGTTTTCAGGCTATATGAGACATTTTGAAATCATGAAGGTTGTTTTTGAAAACATAGACAATGTCCTTGAAATCATGGAGGTTGTTTTTGAAAGCATATGTTATGCATGTTGAAAGAAATCAAAACGTAAATGGGTATGAGATTGAAAAATACCTTAGTTTTCTAACCAAGGATTCTAAGGTACAGATGTGCAAAAGCACGATTACTCATAATGTCACTTTATTTCTTTTACTTCGTCTCCTATAATGAAACGAGTACTTAAAATGTTTCGAGGAAATCATGAACGATCACTTGAAAGGGAGAATCACAAGAGTAGTTTGTAAAGAACATAGTTCTTTGATGTAGGTATCATAGGGAAATGGTATACACATATGTAACTACACTTGTACATCAGAATTGTGAACAACAATTTATTCATAAACTGAACACATTGTTTCCAAGTTCAACAAAAGAAACAAAAGCATAAGATTCAAATTATTTAAAGCAGCAGCTTCTTCTAATCAGCCAAATACTCATCCAAGGGTTGGATTTGCATCGACAATCTTTGGGAATTTGTTCCTGAAATGGCTCATCTATCCACAGTTGTAGCAAGTACCAGACGGAAAACGAGCTTGAGTAGGGTTGACTTGGAGTCGGGTAGCAGCAAGGTTTATAGCAGCTTTGTTTTGGATAGCAAAACGGCGTATGCTAACCAAATGTCCCCACCGTCCACAGTAGGTACATTTGAAGCAGGGTAAGCAGTTTAAATGATGACGGTTACATCGTTTGCACCATGGGGCAGCTCCTAGGTACGGCTTCCTAGCTGGTGGCGCTGCCACTTGGCTAGGTTCCGCTTGATTAGGTGTAACTGCTGCGGGTTTCCTTGAAGCCTTACGCTTCCTTGATTTTGGTGCAGGCTTTACTTCTGCTTCCTTCGGTGACTCTTGAGTGGCCTCATTGTTGAGACGAGACATGGCAATGCCTAAATCCACAGTCTTCGGAATCACTTCGCCTATTTGCTGGGCAAATTTGGCTGTTTGCTCGGACATTTGACCGTTGTTGTGAAGAAGAGACATTCTGGAGGAAAAGAAAGATGTAGGAGGAAACAAATGAAATGTTATCGGCAAATAAAACAAAATGACAACGCATAGAAATTGCGATCATTTGTTTGTTACCTAAGGCAAACAAATGAGACGGTGACTAATCAAAGTAAGCGGGTCATATTAATGTAACGCGAAGACATGCTTTAGCCTATAAGTGGACACTCACCCCAAGAGTTCCCTGGTAAGAATGACTGGTCCGATTATGTGGATTTGTATGAACACTCTAGCCTTAGACAGAAAACTCAGAGTACAGGCATCCACTCTTCCAGATTGCACGTGTTCACACTATAAGACCCAAACTTTGACGAGGTTTTGAAAATTCAAAGGGGTTCAAAACCTTATAACAGAGGGTTCAAAACCTAGTAATCAATCATCCTAGAACAGATGATTAGTTTTCAAAGTGGTTTTGAAATTTATGTTCTTGTTGTGGTTATCACCTAAGAATAGGTGACGGTATTGTTCTATGTCTAAACGCAAGTAAACTCGCGTTAGGGTCCTAGGAAGGTTATAGACTAGGTTAAAGCATTACTAATAACCTAATTCCCTATAACCATGAGCTCTGATACCAACTTTTCTGTCACACCCCTGCCACGTAAAACAACAAAACGTGGCGGAAACGTCGGGGAGTGTTGTAACAGAATCATTGTATCATAACACATGGAAATTGAAATATTGTTTTATTGATTAAAAGAGTTACAATGTCTTGACAATCAAAGAAATATAACATAAATAACTAGTCTTGCATCTTTTATTGTCACTAAGGCCCAAGACCGCCTAAGTGTATCTTGATAAATCCTATGCATCATAGCCTGAAACACATGTGAAAATAGGTACGTCAGCATAAAAATGCCTGTGAGATACATAGGTTTTGTGAAAATAGAATTCATGACTTATGTTTAAGAAAATGTTTAGTCATGAACCTTGTAATTTGCTTTGTCTTGTAAATCATTTGAAAAGTGATAAATAAACCAAATGATATATATGTATAAAAGAATAATACATGGTTAAGTAAATAACCAAGTAAAATGAGTTTGCATTAGATAAGTTGTTTGTAAAACAATGTATTGTGAAAAGTATGTTATTTGTATAAAATGTTATATGTCTAAACTGAAATGATTCAAATAACGCTACGATATGTAATACCATACAAGCACTTATATATAGGAAGTACCAGTGGCGTATCCACCATGCTTGTATCAAATAACGCTAAGATAACCACCAAGCAATGCTAGAGATCACGGAATCAAACGGCACCTAATTATAGGTAACTATGTTAATAAACCGGACCTAAATCGGAGGATCAGATAAAATGAGGGCTCGTAAACCAAATGAGTATGGGAACTCAGGTAATATGGTTTAACAAAGCCTACATACTAAAACGGAACCTAACCTAAGTGCTTCTGACCCATTACGACCCGTTTAGGTAGCTTATGCTACTTTAACGCGTCGTTCGCGTGAAACGCGTTCGGAACGCCTAACTAGTCCTATGACAAGTAAAATATGCCTCAACATGTTTAATATTGTTGCTAAATCAGTTTAGATGTCAAAAGTTATGATACATATGCTTATAATGAATTTTGGGGTAAAAAGGGCATTTTGGTAATTTACCTAAGATATATAAACTACCTATCATACAACTACTTAAACGAAGCGACCATAAGGTATAACCCCAGAAGGTTATTCCCTATATACTATGGTCACCTAATGTGTTTGGTCGGATCCTAATGATTGACCAAATGGGTCGGGTTCGAAAGTATAAGCGATTGTTTAGATCGCTTACCTTACGACCCTATATAAGCACTAAACTAAGAGTGACGAGCTAAGCATGTTAAAACATGCTTAACTAAGTTTAGAAAACAGGTTTGGTATCAAAACAAACGATTTTGATACCTAAGAGTAGTTTGGTTACAAAATACGCAATAACACGCATTTTGGCCAAAACTACGACTCGTCACTGAGCCTAGATAACGTGGTAATCAGTAGGTATAGTCACTAGGGACTATAACCATCGTGATTACGCTCACGTTATGAAGTTCAAACAAACTTTGCATTGACCATAAACTGGTCAACGCAGAAAGTCAAACTAAGTTTGACTTTTAACGCTAAAAGTATAAAAAGAACGAAGGAACACTTACAAAGGGTCCCCGAAAGCTAATCTTGATCCAAGTAGCTCAGGTATGAAGCAATGGCTTCAACTTAGAGCTTTTAGATCAGATTTTGTGGGTTTTGCAAATGAATGGTGTTGGGTATTTATAGTAAATGGACAACCGTTAGGATCGTTTCTCGTAATCCGGGCTTTAATCTCACCCTACACTTGTTGAAATTCCCATGGAACACCAAAATGGCCCCTCATTAACATGAAGAGGCAAGTGCAATTGGGTTTGGAGGGTGTGACAGCTGGAAACAGGCTGTTTAGAAGTTTCTGTGCAACTGGGAGGTCCTTACGGACCATAAGGGTGAGGGCTTACGGTCCGTAAGCCATCAACTTTGCTGAAATGACAGTTTTGGTCCCTGTAGCTCCAAACTTGGTTTTCGATGCATTTTTGACACGTTTAAGCCCCGTTAACCCCATTTCAAAGCTCTAAAATAAAGTTAAAGTATAGGGAACTTAAAATTTTCTCTAAAATAGCTCAGATGTCGATTCGTTTGGCCGTACCGTTGCGTTGTTCGGTTAATTACGACGGAAGTCGTAACGAACGCAAAAACGGTCCAAAATGCGCGATGAATGGAATTTTGACAAGCCAAACAATAAAGCATAATATTATAATTCTTACATAAATTTTTGGATGTCCGGATGTATTCAGAACGTAAGATATGCGTGAAAGTGCAAACTTGTGCACTTTTTGACGCTTTTAGTCCCTGAATGACCATAAAGTTTATTTTAGCATACCGAACCCCTCAAAGCCTATTTCTAAGCTATTTAAAGGATATTTATGGTATGTTTAACTTATGGTAATGTTCCGGAATGTCTGTTACAGTTCAAATTGGCATACTTTCGCAGTTTGTCAACTTTAGTCCCTGTAAGCGATTTAAGTTGATTTTGCCATACCAAAGCCTTCAAAACTTATTTCTAAGTTATGTAAAGGTTATTTAAGGTATGTTAAGAATATGTTGATATTCCAGAGTATTTGTTGCATTGAATTGGTTATATTTACGCATCAGTGCGCGTATAACCTTCTAGAAAGCGATTTAAAGCTTGAAATCGAACAAGAATTGATATGTGCAAATGATACACATATTTATACAAGTCCCAAGTATGAAATACAATATTTCATTGGTTTGGTATTTGTTTGATGGTCACAGTGACACAGGTGTCACACGGATGACCTATGACCTGTCACCAAAAGGGTTATCCGGTCGGATGGCTATCCGGTCGGATGGCGCTGGGTTCAAGTATTTGGCACGACGATTTTCGGTTTCCGATTTCGATTGCGTGCGGTTCGATTTGATAGGGTTTCCTAGTCAAATTACTTTTAGTCCCAACTACTTCATATCTCGCATAATCTCTTCTCCACTAATTAACATAGTTCGCTTTTGATTCGAGTTCGAGTTCGTTTGCATCCGAGTTTCGATTGAGTTCGCTTGATTACCGTAACACAGCATAAATAAACATCCACATCTAAGATGTAAGGCACACACACACATATAAACAACAAGTAAAATACGTAGCTCGAGTTGCGATTCGATGTCGATTCGATTAGCATAGCTTGATTATTGATTAATTAACTTTATCGCATTGTTACTTCCTATAGTTCACAGTCGTAGATCGATTGAATAGTAATTAATATACGTCGATTATTGCATTTGACAACACTTACTCCACATAATACAAATAAAATGAAGAAATTTCTGTAAGTCAAGTTGCGCGAAATCGGTCGTTGACTTTGACCTTGACTTTGCCTTTGACTTGTGAAAACACGGGGTGTTACACAGCACCCCATGTAGTAAAACAGGGCCATCCGATAATTTTCTTCATTAACAATAAGTTCAGCACGGGCCGTGTCCGCCCAACACGGCCCCGTGCTGCACAGTCTGCAGAAAATGCCTAGTTCAGGTAAATTGGACACGGGCCATGTTCACCCAACACGCCCCCTTGTCCAGGCTTCTGTTTCTCTTTTTCAATTTTGTTACTGGCACTTGAACACGGGGCCGTGCCCGGACAACACGGGGCCGTGTCCATCGTCTAGTAACATAAATTTTTGCTTTTCACACCTTTTTACACATTCAATCAACCTAAAAACTTATTTTGGGACACAATGAGGACAATGTGTAATTTAAGTGTGTGGGGGGGGGGGGGTGCTAAAACCTTGAATCTTGCAAGTCCTAACTACAAGCCTTACACGAAACTCTATTGGAACCGCTAATCACCCCAAATTTTTTTCAAAAAATTTTCATTTTTTTTACTTGTCTAGGTTTAAGTTGGGAGTTTCAAATTCTAAAAAGGTTATATTTTTATAAATTTACAACAGATAGCGTCGTGATAAAAAGAACCAACATAAGAAAATTATGAAACGGCATGACAAGCTTAGTTAAAATTTGATTATATATACTTGATCACATAAAAACCCATTCCCACAAAATATATATCTTTAAACTAAATGCTCATTTTCATTTCTTGTGTGAATAGCCGCTTGGTTATTACGACTCTAGAACTTGCCACGACGATACATTCCCGGTCCTTACCAACTTAAACCCGAGTAAGTAAATGATGGAGGCATTAGGAATAACCCTTTTTATTTCTACACCATTATTTTTTTACAACTTACCCAAAATACCCCTAGTTAACCCCTTTTGAGCCTAAACCTTTTCATTTCTTAACCCAAACCAAACACCCTTTCACCCACCAAAACCTTTTTTATTTCTAACCCTTTGTTTTGGTAACAACCTCGGCTTTTCGTTTGACTTTGAATATATATATATAATTTATGTTTTGTTGATGAAGCAAAAGAAATAAACCAACAAGTTCATCAAAAATAACTTTGTTTGAATAATAGCTTCATCAAAATAAAAATTGCAAAACTAAAAAGTCTTTCGAAAACTGACGCTTTGTACGCTTTTTCGCCCTTTTCTACTAACCACTAACCCAACAACCTACCTTTAACCCAAGCCTAACCCTTCACCCAAAAGTCCTCTTGATATATACAAAGGTATATAGTTAAAATGGAGGAGGATTGATTGCTTGGCAAGCCTATGGTAGGAGTAAGTTCCATGCTGCTCTCGAGTGATTCACTAAAATACATCCTCAGCCGAGTGTTGAGTGATCCCCCGTGAGGTATGTGAACTTGTATATAAATGGAATTTTAAAGAAGCATGTTATGCCCTAATAAGTAATTTATCTTATGAAAAGTTTTAAATAAATCATGACTAATAGGATTGTAAACAAATAAAAATAAAACTAAATAAAGAATCTTGGAAATCCCGACACTCTATGACAAGCCCAAAAACCTTCTTTTCTACCAATTCCATTTGGGAGTGTAAAGCCACATTATAAAGAGTTTTGCTTGAGGACAAACAAAGATTCAAGTGTGGGGGTATTTGATGTGTGCAAAATGCAACATATAAATTACATCAATTGTGGCATAAAACTAACCCTTTTTTAATACTAATGTTGGAAAAAGTATGCTTTGGTCTTCCTTTTGTATTTTCAGGATTAAATGAGCTCAAATTAACAAAAGAAGCAAAAAGGCAGCTAAATCTAACATAAATACAAGAAAAGGAACAAACGTGACATGCCCGACCCCACGACAGCATCTTCCCAAGCAAAACAAGAGAACAGAAGGCTGAACACGGCCCGTGCTCAATGAGCATGGGGGCGTGCCCAAGTGTCAGCATAAAAGACAAAGTTGTAGAAGTTTCCATCGCCCACCACAGGGCCGTGCTCAGCGGACATGGGGCCGTGGTCAACTATAAGATTCGCAGAATCCAGGCAAATCTTGATAGTACAGATATGCTTCTGCACACGGGGTCGTGCCCAGCGGACACGGGGCCGTGGTCAATTATACAGACAAGAGCAATTAATGAAGACAGAGAAGGATGTGGACACGGGGCCGTGCCCGAGCTTCTGTTCAGCCTATAAATAGGAGTGCTTGGCTCAAGCTCAAACCATCCCTTGGCACACCACCTCTCTCACACTTCACCCACCACCCACCACCACCATAACACCATCATCCACCACCATCATCCATTGTCCATCATAGAGTGTGTGAGTCGTCTTGGGATCCAAGATTGATCGTAAGAATTCTTGACAATCAAGGCCATGTTTGCCTAAGTCTCTTACATCACTTGGTGAAGACAAAGTGTCTAGTGTAATACTTTTTATTTTTAATCTTTTGGCACTTTTTACTTGGTTATGTATTAATGACTTTAATAACTAGTTTCTTATGTTGAAGGTGATTTTTCCTTATCGTTTGTCTGTGGTGTCTTGGCATTATTTTACTGTCTATATAAAATAAAGGATTTTCACCATTCATATCTCCACGGTCTATATGGAGGTATGTTGGCTATCTGGTCGGGGGTTAAGGGAACGGTTTGGTAAGAGTCTGCCTTGTTCAGTGTATAGATCCTGCAAGGATCTGGGTCAAATTTAGTAGGACCTCCTTCAATACTTAACGGTATTGGATGGCGGGGGTCCAAACTATTTGACCCCCTCATATGTAAGCTACTATTAATACTTTAACCCGGCTACTTAGGACTGTATCCCTGCTGACTCAGACTACTTAGCCGAGGGTAACGTCGCCTTCAAAAGAGGGGCCTACCATAATATGCATTAATAACTTAATTAATTATCTTTCAGTAATCCGACCCTTTAGGATTGTATCCTTGCTGACTCAAACTACTGGGTTGAGGGTAACGTCACCTTCAAAAGAGGGGCCTACTACAATAACTAAGATAATCTCTTAAAAAGTGTAAAAGTGCGGAAATAATCAAAGGTTACACTAAACACGAGTCGGAGCCAAGTGATTAATCTTGTCTATCTGTTTTTATTTTTATTTTTATTTTCAGCATTTTAGTTAGTTTTTATTTTTCTTAGTTTAAAACCTTGTTCTAAACTTTTTTATTTGGTTAGACGTTGAGGATAAACCGGTACTAAAAGCTCTTGTGTCCTTGGACGACCTCGGTATCTTACCAACACTACACTACGCTCACGATGGGTGCACTTGCCCATATGTGTGCTTAGTGTTAGTAAATATCGTGTTTTATAAATTTAAAACTTGGCTAAAGAAAGTGTAAAAGGGCTTAAAATAAACATTAAAACCAAAACACACTTCACGCACATCAGTGATGCACAGGAATCTGCATTTCAGCACTTAAAGGATAGACTTTGTAGTGCACCTATCCTCTCATTGTCTGAGGGCACAGACGATTTTGTGGTTTATTGTGACGCCTCCATCCAAGGACTTGGTTGCGTGTTGATGCAACGTGACAAAGTCATTGCCTACGCGTCACGCAAACTTAAGGTTCACGAGAAGAATTACACTACTCACGATTTGGAGCTGGGAGCAGTGGTTTTCGCACTTAAGATATGGAGACATTACCTGTACGATACCAAGTGCACCATTTACACCGATCATAGGAGTCTCGAGCATATCTTCAAGCAAAAGGAGTTAAACATGAGACAACGTCAATGGGTCGAACTCTTGAATGATTACGAATGCGCGATCAAGTACTATCCGGGCATGGCCAATGTTGTGGCCGATGCCCTCAGTCGAAAGGGTACTACACCAAAACGCGTGCGAGCGTTACAACTTACCATCCAATCTAGTCTCCCTACTCAGATACGAGATGCTCAGGTTGAAGCATTGAAAGCAGAGAATATCAGGGCTGAATCCCTACGAGGATCAAGGAAACGGTTAGAACAAAAGCAAGACGGCACCTATTACGTAACAGGGCATATTTGGGTCCCACTTTACGGAAACTTACGCGAGCTTGTGATGGATGAAGCGCATAAGTCTCGTTACTCAGTACATCCTGGTTCATATAAGATGTACCATGACTTAAAGACTACATATTGGTGGCCTAGCATGAAAGCCATCATAGCAACTTACGTCAGTAAATGTTTGACTTGTGTGAGAGTCAAGATTGAATATCAGAAACCATCAGGCCTACTCCAACAAACAGAGATCCCGACATGGAAATGGGAGCAAATTTCCATGGATTTTGTTAGTGGCCTACCTAGATCTCAACGCGGGAATGACACTATTTGGGAGAATCGTGGATCGACTCACAAAGTCTGCACACTTCTTGGCTATCAAGGAAACGGATAAGTTCTCCACCCAAGCAGACGTTTATCTTAAGGAAGTTGTTTCGAGGCACGGAGTGCCAACCTCTATTATTTCCGATCGTGATGCCCGTTTCACTTCTGAACTGTGGCAGGCAATGCACAGGTCTTTTGGCTCTCGATTAGACATGAGCACAACATATCACCCGTAAATGGATGGGCAGTCTGAACGCACCATCCAAACCCTTGAAGACATGCTTCGAGCATGTATAATTGATTTTGGCAATGGTTGTGAAAAGCACCTCCCTTTGGTGGAGTTTTCGTACAACAACAGTTACCACAACAGCATCCTAGCTGCTCCGTTTGAGGCATTGTACGGACGTAAATGCCGATCACCTCTTTGTTGGGCAGAGGTTGGCGACAGCCAAATCACTGGCCCAGAACTTGTGGTAGACACAACTAAGAAGATTGCTCAGATACGACAACGAATGGCGGCAGCTCGTGACCGTCAGAAAAGCTATGCTGATAAGCGCAGGAAACCACTCGAATTCCAGGTTGGGGATCGAGTGCTACTCAAAGTCTCACCTTGGAAGGGTGTTGTTCGTTTTGGCAAATGAGGCAAACTAAATCCATGATATGTCGGACCGTTTGAAATCATTGAGAAAATTGGCAAAGTCGCTTACAAGTTGAATCTACCTGAAGAACTCAGCGGAGTTCACAATGTATTTCACGTGTCAAATCTGAAGAAATGTCTGTCAGATGAGACCCTCATAGTTCCTTTGAAGGAGCTCACTATCGACGATCAGTTGCGATTCGTCGAGGAACCTGTAGAGATCACAGACCGAGACGTTAAGATTCTCAAGCGCACCAGAATACCTCTTGTTCGAGTTCGTTGGAACTCCCGTCGTGGCCCAGAGTACACCTGGGAACGAGAAGACTAAATGAAACTCAAGTATCCCCAGTTGTTCGAGAACGGTGCAACCACTACTGAGGCTGAAGCTACTACAGAATTTCGGGACAAAATTCCAAACCAACAGGGGGATGATGTGACACCCCAGGAAACCACGCAACACAACTAGCTTCCTCAGTAACCACGTGCTAAATTTTGGGACGAAATTTCTTTCAAGTTGGGGATGATGTGACAACTAGAGTTTTCAAGGTCTTTCCTCTACACGTTATTTGTTCACAATTGTGTTGCATAACTTGTTTGCTTTTATTTGTACATGTTTAACTATACTTGAGATATTGTGTTATTATTTGATTGAGGAGTGTGCGATAGAAATTATTAAGTGTTACCACGAAACCTAGAGGTTTCGTCATATAAATCACGACGAAACCCAGGAGTTTCGTCATAATGGGCTTCGGCCCAGGTAGAGCCCAAATCAAATTGGCAGTTACGATATATATTCTGCACACCACAATTCGCGAAACCCTAGGCTCTCTTTCTCTCTTTGAAACCGACGGCAATCACCATCATCCCTCTAGGAGTTCTTGTGTTTCATCTAACAAACGGTTAGTCCCAATGGTCGATTCGATTTACATGTTACTGTGTGTATATAATAATCAATATATGTGAAGTTGTTTGCTAGATGACTTGGTTGTGATTGATGCTTGAATTGAAAACCATGTGATTAGGGTTCTGATGTTCTAGTGTAAATTGAATTACTAGAAATTGCGTGATGATAATTCATGAAGTTGTATTAGTTTATGTCCACTAAGTAGATCCATGTTTCTGATTGGTATTGTACTTGTGATTGAATGAGTCTGATCGTCGAATATATTCAAGATTTGCAATCTAGATCATATATGGTTACGTAATGATTTAAGGTTCATGCTAGATGCAATGTGTTGCGATGTATTTGGTATGATATTGGATAGCAATTGATGTTTACTGTATTTGGTGAGATAACTGTATGATCGAATGATTGTGATGGATGCCGTTATTTAGTAATTAGGGTTTCTGTGTGATTAACTGTAAATTGGACGTAACTCCTGCTGCTTATTGACGAAACCCATAGGCCGACGAAACATGAGAGTTTCGCCAAGAGGAAACACGACGAAACCTAAGGGTTTTGTCAAGGGAAGAACACGGCGAAACTTGGGGGTTTTGTTAGTGGGGATCATGACGAAAGAGGGGGAGTTTCGCCATATAGGGGGTTTCGCCAGAAGGTCCTTGCATGAACAGTAGGTTAGTATGTCGTGACAACTGTGTGATTGTTGGTGATTGTCTATGTGATTAAGATTGTTATAATTGTAGTCAAATGATATAAGTTGATTCTTACAACCAATACACTCAACTGTTAGATATCGTTACGTAACATACTTGTGAACTGTGGACTGATATGAACTAGAACAACTGTTAAGTGCTATGTGATAGTATTGCCTGAGTACACATCCATGATCATGACCTATATGCAAACAATGTGGATGCCAACTGATTATGTATGTATTATTGCTATAGGATTTGATTGAATTAATTGTGATCAAGTAGATTAACCTACCGATCAAACCAAGGTGAGTTCACACACTTTCTAAGGCATGGGATTCCTGGTGGTTGGGAATGGGTTAAAGAATTAAAACGAAACCTACATATCCTCCTTGGGTAGAATATGTACGGCCATCCTCCATGGGTAGGATGCCAATCTAAATCCTGCGTATTCTCTTTGGGTAGAATACGTACGTTCGTCCTCATTGGGTAGGACACAACCTTAAACTTGCTAGATAAAACTCTATCATTAAGTCCCCCATTTTTTATCGAATTAATCGCCGAGGCCGATGGCGAGCGGGTCATTAGTTAATAGCGCTATTTGGTTTGACAAACCTCACACCGTGTCGTTCGAACGGGCGAGTACTAATGGATCATGGCAAACTGTCAATGATGATAGACATTGACATAGGGCATAACTATTGTTCGTCAGTTGTTGATATGGTAACGGTCTAAGGGTTCACATGGGAAAGCCCCCACTGATTATGGATATGGTTTGGGAAATAAAGGAACTTGTTAACTCGTGGTATTCGAAACAACCTGTGGTTTTCGAAACAAACTGGTACAACTAAACAACCAATTGTGAACTCGCTCAACTTTGTTGTTGACTCGTTGTTACATGCCCTGCAGGTCGTTAGATGCTTTTGGAGCTTGCACGAGGAGGATGTCGTTGTGGGATATGGACTGTTATGTCCCGTACTTAACATTTGAACTTTAAACTATGTCTTGGTTATTTAAACATTACTATGCTTCCGATGATTGCTTAAACATGGTTGGTTTCTTTTAAACACCAATTATATTGGGTTTGGTTTTATTTACTTAATTGCATGGTTCAATATGATTGGTGGCTGGATCCTGGTCAGTCACGCCTCCAAGTGGTGATACTCCGCATGTGGATTTTGGGGGTGTGACAAAGACTGTGAGATTCTGAAGACTAAAGTTACCTTTGCAAGTTATTGTCTAGGGGGCTTTGTTGGTGCATCTTATGTGACAACAGCTGTGAATTGGTCTTTGGATATTAAACAAGATTGGGTCACGAAGACTTACGAAGACTTTAAGGAATTTGAGTTAGTTAGTCTAGCCCAACCACGTCTGAGTTTGTGTTGTTTGAGTCCATTTAGTCTACCCGAATTCTGTTTAGAATGCTTGTGGGCTTAGCGCATTTCGTATACATGCTGTGTGTATATAAACAACATTTAGTTATTGAGTTAGGGTTAGACATTCTAGAGTTTGAGTAAGTTTGAGAAAACACAGAACATTGGCTGTGAGTTCTTGTGATCTCGAGCGGCTGTAAACATTTTGTTGGATAATCATAGAAGATCGGTTTGTGAAGTGTTTCGCGTTCTTCTACATAATTCTTGTTTCTCTTTAACGGATTAATCAAGGGGATTCCGCACCCTTGGTAGATTATTGGTTTTGTTACGATCCTTACGGGATAGGGGACCTACAATATATATATAGGAGAAGGATCCATTAGTAACCGCCCTTTATTGCGAGAACCGGGAGAACCAATGTGAACACAGCCAAAAGTACCTAAAAATAGCTAAAAAACACATAATTTTTTTTTAATATTTTGTTACCTCAAAATCGGTAATTTTCGTTACAAAAAAAAATTTTGCTACTAAAAGTAGCGATTTTGAGGGAAAAAATATTAATTTTTAGATTTTTTGGGGAGTTTAGTTTTTAGCATTTTAGCTTGGGTGGGGGTTGGGGGGTTAGGTTTTTGGGGGTGGGGGGGGTTAGGTTTTTTTTGGTGTGTTCATATTGGTTCTTTTGGTTCTCACAATAAAGGTAGTTCTCAAATGAACCTTCCCAATATATATATATATATATATATATATATATATATATATATATATATATATATATATATATAAACGGGATCAGGAGAAAATGCTCAAAAGTGTGAGAACGGTGAGAGCGCTTCCTAGGCTAACACGTGTCACGCGGCATAGAGAAGGGCGGAGGGGCTTTTTTGTCCTTTCGTATTTTCTTTTTTTTAAACGTGTGTCACATCTCGTTTCCATTTTTTGGCGTTTAATAAATACGCCGCGTTTTATTGTTTGTAGATCAGGATCATATTTAATATTTTGGCATTTTAATTATGTTTTAGCGTTTTTATTGTTTTTTAATTCAAGATGCATGTCTATGATGTAAAAAACATTAGTAAATTTCTTGATCTTTATTACATCAAGTAGGATACAGGTCTATAATTTGACAGACAATTATGGCGTTTTGAAAAGATAAATAAATTCAGTTTTCCATGTAGTGGTTTTTAATATAATAAATGTTTGGCAATAATGTTACCATCTCTTCCTTTTACTATTTAGCATTTACTGTTTCGTTCATTTTCAACGGTGAATTAGCGTTGATTTTTCAGTAATACCTTGTTTGGCATTTTTGGCGTTTTATAGCAAATATCGTGCTTTGCTAGCATCCGTTCTCTCAGTTTTCACATTATCAGTAGTCGTTTTGGTGCTTTTGACGTTTTATATTAATTTTTTTTAGTAGAGAATTTGATAATAAAATCAGAGAATTAGATAACAAACAATATAAACTGAAAAAAAAATTATAATCTAATTTCTCTTCCAAATCTTCACTGTCATCATCCCTCTTTTACTTTAACCTTTTTGGCGTTTTGAACTTGTTTTGAATACCTTATGTAGATCCTTTTTTTTCCTTCATAACGCCCGGCTTCATTAAGGGGTAAAAGTCTCCTTTTCTTCGTTTTTTCATGAAAATTTGTCCATCTCATTCAGCAAAACCTTATAGATATACCCACCTCAGAGTAGAATCCATTCAGTGAAACTTCATTCAGAACAATACTCAATAAAGAAGAAATGACGTTCTGCATCTGTGGCTTTTTTTAAGTATCTTTTTTGGCGTTTTAAAGTGAATGGTTTGTTGGAAAGATGGCGTTTATTTTTTTGGTGGTGTGATCAGTTGATTGTGCAGAGACGTCTCCCTTATAGGATGTTTTTAGCGCATAATTTAGGCGGGATTTTTATTTATAATAAATGATATTAATAAAGTAGCCGTCTTTTCAGTTATTGTATGTATTTTTTACTCATTTTGTTCAGGTTTTTATGAGTTTTTATGGTCTTAGACATTCCATCTTCCAAGTTTGGCGTTTTTAATGGCTTTAAGTAGTTTTTGGCGTTTCTTTCCATTTTTAGCTTTTAATATTTCTTCTCTAAATTACTTTTATTATAGGTTGGGAGTTTTTGGCGTTTTACTTCATTATGGCGTTTCACAATAATTATGACTTTTGGCGTTTTATTAATATAATGTTATTTTTTTATTCTAAGTTGAAAAATACATAACAAACAACAGAAAAAGAAAATTAAAAAAATAAAAATAGAAACAATTCATCTTTTCAAATCTTCACTGTCGTCAGTCTCTTTATTCTTTGAAACATGTTCACTGGCGGTTTGGCTTTGTCATGCTTGTGTTTTTTGGCCGTTTGGAAAGACAATATGACATGAGTTTTTTGTTTGAATATGTATCTTCAAACCACTCATCAGTGTCATTCGTCTAATTCATGCCATTATAATATTCATCAATAACAAAACACAAAAACTGACATAAGTCTGACCCCAGTATCTTTTTCTTGAAGTTTTGTCCATCTCATTCAGCAAAATGTTATTTGACTCGCAGCACCTCAGGAAAGAATGAATTTTTCCGAAACTTCACGTAGAACAATATTGAATATACAAGAAACCATTTTGGGCATTTTTGGCGTTTTTCTGAGGGAATAGTGTATCTGAATGAAAAGTCCATATTTTGGAAATTTTTGATATTTGAGAGATTTTGGCGTTTTCTAAGATGATTGGTATGTTTTGGATTTTTTGGCGTTGTAAGATGAATGTTATATAGTAGAAATATGGCTTTTTCAGGTTGGGGGAGGTGTGTTCTTATGTATGAGAATATTTTGTTTATATAGGGATGCGTTTTGGGCAGTAATGGCGTTTTATTCATTAGTTGGCGTTTTGGTTTAGAAATGTAAAGACCTCTTTACCCTTAATGAAGCGCGTCGACTTAATAGAATTCGTGTTATTTATGAAAACGCCACCGCGCCAATCTAGTCCATAGATTGTTTTGATCTGACGATCGATAAGCGTTCTCACACTTTTCATTGTTTTCTCTAAATCCTAACCCTATATATATATATATATATATATATATATATAAGCCGTGATCTCATTTGAACAGAGGGCTTGTAGGTTGTATTGTACATCTTTAGGGACACTTGTAAGCATCTCCAAGACCCTCTAAACACCTGGAAAGATCTTATTAACCTCCAAAAGCAACAAATAGGTGCATAAGTTCATTATGAAACTTGCACCTTTCTTGAAATCTTTATATACTTCTCATATCTGAAGGATCTTGAGCAATTGGGAACTTCCTTTGAGTTTTATTCAGTCCCTAGGACCACTTGTAAGTGTTCCTTTCATGGCTTATTCATTTTATTAGGCTTTTAGAAAGTCAAGCGTTTTCGATAAACACTTTGACTTTCGGTTTAGACCTTATTGGTCCAGCCATTGTTCGCAAAAAACATGGCTACGTGATCGTAATTAGGTAGGTGTTAATCCCTCAAAAGGGCACCTCCTAAGAATCACGTTTGCTTGGTTAATTGACTAGTCAACATATTAATGTTTTAAAAAGTCAACGGGGCAGATTTTGAAATAATTACGATCTGAGTTTAAAGGTGTTCTAAAATACATTTTAACGCATAAACAACTTAGTAATAATTATTAGAACATGTCTAAACATGTTCGGCTAGTCAATTCCAGTTTTAGGGTCGGTTCGCAACCTAAAGTCACGAAGTTTAAATTCTGCTTTGACTTTCGATTATGAACGGAATTAGACTAGTATGCTACTGATTTAAGGTTTTGTTATGATTGTAATATGATGTAGCATAACCCTCTGAGGTTATATTACACAATCGTAATAGTAATCTGAGTTTTATGCAAGTTTCCGTTAAAATACCATACTTCGACTATTATGCCCTTTTTAGCAAAAATAAGGTTTTAGACACCAATGTTTAAGTGCATAATGTCTATCACCTCCGTCAACCCCGAATCATAAGAGAAAACGGTAAAAGACAAGGTTTTGTATTGTTAAATATAGGGAAAAGTCTAGTTTTGAATGAGGAGTGGCAAACTTGTAATTAAGGAGAACTTCCTTAATGCTTTGCCTACAAATAGAAGCTTTGGGATACACTTTTAGAATTTTTGCCATTTGAAGACTAGAGCTTCTAGAGAGAGAAACTAGTGTTCAATGTGATTTGTGGTGTAAACTTTGTCATATCATTGAATAGAATCATTATTAATTACATTCTTGTGTTCGGTCTACACACGTGCACGGACCCTACACGTCGTACGTGTCATTCGCAATTGTTCGGGAGTTCAACTCGATCCTAAAACGCGTTCACAAGTGGTATCAGAGCGGTAGATCCATTGCACGGATTAGAGATACAATATTTCACAAAATTTCAGAAGTTTCAGAGCTGAATTTGGATCAGATATATCAAAACTCTTCTTCTACACATTTTCTTAAACTTTTTGAGTTTAAAAACACAAATTAATAACGATTTCATGGTTAAAAATTGCTAAGTTTTTGATAAGTTGCTAAGTTTTTGATATATTGTGCGAAAACCATAAATTTACAAGCCTTCAAAATTTCATAATAAAATTCCAAGTATTTTGAGAGATATTGATCAAAATATGCTCGAAAAAATGAGTTTCATCGCTGTTACTTGTGACAACTGTGTCTCTACGACCATCAAAAAAATACCAAATCAATGAAATATTGTGTTTCATACTTGGGATTTGTATAAATACTAGTTGATATTACCCGTGCGTTGCGGCGGGAGCTTATTATCAAAGTTTATATTATCAAATGTAAATATTTTGTTGTATAAGCAAAATATTTATTTTAGGTTAATTTTTAGTCCAATATAAACTACGTAACATTTGGCACAAACATTTAAACAAAAGTTAATAAAAATATTATTGGTACACTTATATATAAACAATTATATACAAAGTTGAATTAGTGGCAAGGCATCAGTTGTGTTGCACACCTCCAAAATTCAATAATTGGGATTACATATAGTAATGTTGTGTCATAAGCAGATAAAGAAGTCCTTGTTTGTCTTCGGCTATTGCTTGAGTAGCATCTGTGTAATGAGAAGAAAAATTAAGGTGTGTGAATAATGACAACTATAATTATTTATATATATTTCATAAAACTTACATGGTTTTGTACTAAAATAATATATTATTTTATTTATATGCTTGTATGCCATCTCCTTGTAACTCTTAGTTGTAGTAGATTGTGTATCATGTTGTTTAATTGTTGATATCCATTTGAACATCATTAGAAGTTCCCTGTAAAGTAATGAAACGATATTATTATATGTAATGTTAATAAAAGGAAATTATAATTTTTATTTACATATGTTTTATTTTATTAATTGAATGTACATACCTGTATATGGAGTAGTTGATTTAGGAAGTCTGAGAAAACAATATTTTTGGCAATGTTCGGAGGATCATCTTCTTGTGGTACGATGAGTACCTTTAGGGCATCGGGAGATGTGGCTCTAGAGAAAGCAACATATAGTTGACCATGTCCGAAGATTGGTTGAGGAAGATAAACTCCAATTTTGCTTAATGATTGTCCTTGACTTTTGTTAATTGTCATTGCATAACATAACTTAATTGGAAATTGTTTTCTTTTGAAAATGAAAGGTAGATCGTTATTTGTGTGAGTTAGAATAATGCGAGGAATGTATACGCGATGACCGGATGCAGTTCCGGTGATTACTTTTGCCTCTATAACTCTTTGTAATAGTTGTGTGATTATAAGTCTTGTGCCATTGCATAGACCAGCTGTTTGATTTATATTGCGTAGTAATATTATGGGAGCATTGACTTTCAATTCAAGTATATGTGGAGGAAGCCCATTAAAGTTTAGAAGGTTTAGATATCCAGTTGGATAGGGAATATCTATGTCTCCAATGTTTTTTGCATGACGAATGATAGAGTCTGTGCTTAAATAATTAACACTGTTGCCAGTAGTCATGTGAAGGACCATTTCATTTATTTGGTCACATGTTTCGTTTTTAGGACATACTATTGCTTTTTGAGATAGTTCTGATGTTGTTGGATTATTAAGGATACCATTGTAAATAAAATTAATGAGTTCATTAAGAGCTGTATCACTGTAAGGTATTAAAAACTTTGGTGGTATCTTTATTTTCCTTGTGTTTAATGGGTCTTCGTTATCTGGTGTACCCAATATGCCATTGCCTAGATCTAGTAACCAGGATGAAAAGTTGGTAATTTCTGCTTTATAGTTTCGGTCTAGATGTGGCCTTTGAAGACGCATATTTTCGGATAGTTCATAAATTGTGAAGTGCTTCCATAAATATGATTTTGGAATTGATGATGCAATTATTTCTGCTTTTGACGCTTTAGGTATAACAGGGAGTGTTTGTCTGAAGTCACCACCCAAAAGTATAGATTTACCACCAAAAGGAACATTAGGATTATCAAGCACATCTCTAAGGCTTTTATCTAGTGATTCAAAACATTTTCTATCATTCATCGGAGCTTCATCCCAAATAATAAGATCCGTTTCTATCAATAAATGCGCAAGATGAGTGTTCTTTTTTATAGGGCAAATAGAGTCATTTGTAAGGTTTAAAGGTATTTTAAAGCGAGAGTGTGCAGTCCTCCCTGATGGTAATAAAAGTGATGCTATACCAGAGGCTGCAACGGCTAAAACAATTTTTCCTTGAGAACGCAGGGCTGCCATTAATGTTGTCCAAAGGAATGTTTTGCCAGTTCCACCATGTCCATATATGAAAAGGAGAAGTTGTGTTGCATTATCCAATGAATTTTTTACTAAGTCGTAAATTCTCTTTTGCTGTTGGTTTAGACATTTTTTAAATGATTTGTGATCTAAAGCTAATTTTTGTCTATCGTAATTTTTTTCTTCCATTAATAACCTGTTTTGCAATGTTGCAAGTAAGTCAGCCCGTGGCATGGGTAATCCATATGCTAAAAGTGAGGATGGAGATCCGCTAGTATTGAGAAGAAGTTCGATTTCATATAAAGCATATTCTTTTAAATAGTCATATTTAATACGATTTGTAGAGTTTTTTGGAAATGTAAATTTGAATATAATATCGTCGGCCATTTTATGCCAATGTTTATTCCACAATTCCGTTGGGTTCGCAATGTCACAAAATAGAAACATATGAGTAAACAAAGATCGTAGTTCTGTAGGAGTAGCCCAATCAGCAGCTTCATTGAATGCATGTACCCATTCTTTATCATCTCCTAGCAAACCAAGTTTTTCGCAAGCACCTCGATAAGTTGGCAATATCTCACCCGAAATTGTTCGTATATCAGTAAATGTTTGATATCCTTTTTGGTAGCTTAACAACATTCTAAGATAGAAAGTTTCTCCACATGTAGGATGTACATATATTAATCTGCCTACAGCTGGAGTTTTTTTAGTAGTTCTACGAATCCATTTTTTATCAGCTGAGTTCCATCTAAATTCAGATAGATAATCAATGTAGCTAAGGTGACGACCACTTTCATCAAGTTGGTTGTTTCGTAACCATTCTGTTAGAGTTGTGCGCTTTATTAGCGGATTGTTTAACAAATTTTGCAATTGTTGTGAATCTTTGAAGCTAATGTTCTGCATATTTTCTAAGTGCACAGATAACACTTGGACAGGAGGATTTCTATTATGAATTGGGAAGTTGAATATCCACCAAGTAGCTTAGTGCGGGCATATAAAACGACCATCTAGAAAATTTTTAATTTCGTCTACCGGGCGATTTTGATGACTTCTCCTTTCATTTGAAGTGGGCGGCGTTCTTGTAATCTTGAAGTGAATACGATCACAACCTTTGGATATGTACTTGAACAAATATTTAATCAACATACTCCACCCGCAATATTTCACATTGATATGGGCATTAAATAGAAGGCAAAGTGTTTTGTTGTAAGGTACAACATAACCATTATCTAATGTCACACCTTTCTTAATAATTACATGTCCACCTTGTGGTCTTTTGTAATGAACATATCCATTTTCGTCAAATATTGTTGATTTCACATAATCTTTAGGGAAATTTTTAGAGCAATGGCCTGTAGCCATGCATGGTGCATTTGGTTTTACAATGCCACATGGACCATGCATCATCAAGTTTGTGACAATTTTATATAGTTGGGGTTCTGCAATAGGGTCAGGAATTTCAGCCGTTATGAAGTTATCTAGTTGTTCTGCTATCTTTATTCTATGTGTTTGTGTGACCCATAATAACATATGGCAATGAGGAAGGCCCCTTTTTTGAAATTCAATCGTGTATAAATCTGAAATAAAAGAATGAACATGATTAAAAATGTTACAAAATATGTAATAGAAGAGCAAAACTTTTTGTAGATAATTGTAAGAGATAATTGTTAAATTACCTGCAGCAACTTTACCAAAAGGACGTTCTGTTTTTAAGAAGTTAAGGAAAGCATCTACTTTGATTTGGAAAACTCTAGCAATAATATCTGGACGATCTTGTACATTAAGTGATGGGAATTGGCTTAGATACCTTTCTATTTCTGGCCATTTAACATTACATGTAAATGTAATAAAATACTGGGGGTTGCCATGGACCCTACAAATTGCTAAAGCATCCTGATAATGTTTATACATATATCGAGGACCGCCAGTAAAAGAAGAAGGGAGGAAGGTACGCTTTCCAATGTTATGTCCTTCTGTGTCACCTTTTTCTACTGCGTCATGTATACCTTGTAGAAATTCAGATCTAAATACATGTTGATGTGCCTTTATGTACTCAAGGCGATTTTTTTCGATACAAACATATGCATCTACTAAATATTGTTGAAATAATCTGCCTGCTCTTAACAAAAGCGTGTATGAGCTATCACGATCATGAAGCTGATAACTATAAAACATACTCATTGTTAATTGTTTACAATTGCTGTTGTCGTTGGATAATTGTTTAAGATCAAGACTCCACCCATGTTCCCCATTTAGTAGTAGTAAAGGGTATTGCAACGTCATGTATAAAGGGTGTAATATGCTTATACGTTGAGGATAGCCATTTTTTGAGCGAATAATAATGTCAAAGTCATTAGATGAAGATTCATTTTCATATAAAATAGTACCTATACATCCTAATGTTGGCATGTCATAGCTTTGTTTATTGTGAGAGCTACAAAGGTGAATTTTAAAGTTAGGTACTTTGCTTTCGTTAAGAAGGTCTCTAGCAGAACGAAATAGTTTGACTACTTTATTTGTGCTCTCTAATATATGAATGAGTGTTTGTACAATATCATCTTTAAGTCGTGAATGTCTATGTTTTTCGAAAAATCGAAGCCTATTGGATATTTCATTCTCTGTGTCATGTATATACATCTGTAGAAATCGAGGCTTTTCATTTGGAGGTGGACATAAACTACCTAGCCAATGGCATATTTGACCTTCAACTTTAAAGACATAAGGGCTTGAACCATTGTTAACTGAGTCGTCTACATGTGCACCAAACGATGTCATGGAAACATGGAATTATAAGAACGTATATTTTCAAGGAAGTCCTTTCGTTCAAATAGATTTTTAACATTTAATGGTGGCTCATCTGGGAGTTATAGTTTTACGCGACCTCCTTTACAACATTGGTTGTATCTAGGACGATGCTTAGTAGAAGAGTGGCCTATTCGTTCGGCATACCAAAATTTGGCAAAACAATGTTCACATACTTGATCGCAATCACCAGAGTCCAAATAAAAAGATTTATTTGAAGACACTTAAGGGGAAGTATTGTGAAGAGTGCAGCTATGATTTTTGAATATATTTGTGTCACTCATTTTTGATCGTCTACGTCCTTGTTGCAACAATTGATCAACTTTGTTGTATGAGCAAGTAGAACTACTTGGAGTGTTAGAGAAAGGGGAAGCCTCTTGCAATTTCCTTTTACTCTTACTTTTTTGTGTACTAAACATATTGAATTTGGATAAAAGTTTTGTGTACAGTAGTCACAATATAATAACTGAATGCTGCAAGGGAGAAGATTGTTTCAGATGTTAAGAAAGAGGCTTGTTTAAATAAGTAACTGTTTAACTAAAACTCATAAAAACATATAGCAACATCCAAATTAATAAACAAAATTAAAACTCACCATAAAAATAAAGGCACCTTAATTAATCTTGAGCAACTACTACACCCTTTCGATGAATTGTCTTTGAGTACCTTTGAGTAAAAAAAAACACTATTATTATAGATATAAAAACACATTGCTAATAAATAAAGTAGTTAATTTAATATAATAAAATAAGTAAATCAAGATGTCTTAAAAAACAAAATAATATTCGTAGAAATTTAGGTGATGTATTTAATGAAATAACATGTATCTTGATCAAAAGTTGTTTAAAATGGAGGGGCAATAAGGTTTAATAGAATTTCATTGAATTAACAAATCTTTTTTGTGGTTAACAGGTTTTTATAAAAAAAAAAATAGCAAAATTCCCAAACCTATTAGTTCTGTGTTATTCGTTCGTTTGACGGCACGTAAACTAACATGTTCAACCCCCAATTTCCTTACAATTGTACAATCATTTGTGGAACAAATAATTTTTTTGATTGCTTAATTAACAAAAAACAACAAATAAGATGGAAATTTGATGTTTTATTGATATGATTTTTTTATCATAGTTCTTTAAATTAATTTTAATTTAATGTTTTATAATCTAAGTTGTGTGGATCCTAACTGTTCTGCACTCAATATTGGATTAAAATTTGAGTGTATTAATAAAAGTTGAGTTTTAAATGTTGGATTTAACTTTTATCCTACACAAATCATCGAGTGAATCAAATTGATGTCTTAATGATAATAAAAATGGAAATAAAAAAAAAGTAACATGGAAACATAGTATATGTTTGAATCAATTAACGATAAGATTAAAAAATTACCTTTGATGTCGTACATCAATAATTCGGTGGTCGCTAATTTGGAAATCAGATTGAAGAAGGAGACTTGAATATGAAACAACGCTGTCAATATGGTTGGAAATAAAAAGTTGACAGATTGCATATGGTATTAAATTATTTATATTAAGGATAGTTGTATTAATATGTAATCATATATTGGGTTAATTTCAAAACACAATTGTTGATTCAATGTGAATTATTAAATGACTCAGTTTGTAATTTTATGAAATATTATAGGTATTAATTGTAGGGGTGGCAATTCTTAACATGCCCTGTCAATCCGACATTAAAAAAAATGGTTTGGGTTGACTAATACAACGCATTTACATAAACGGGTCAGGTTCTGGGCAACCTTATTAAAACTGGTTGGTTTGGGTTGACCTATATAAAAACAGGTTGAGCCATTAACTTGTTTAACCATTTAGATTTTTTTATTGTATTTTTGTTTTTGTTTGTCCATTTCATATTTATATGGTTAGTTGTAATAATATTAGTTAATTTTGATATATATTATTATATTATTTATCAATCAAAATCATACTCATAATTCAATAATATGGGTCTGATTGGTGTTAAATATTTCAACCTACCAACCCTCCAACATGTAACCCGCCAACCCATCAACCCATACCTATCAAACCAACACGATGGACACCCTTATTAATTGAGTCGAATTATAATAGAGGATTAATTTAAAAACCTATGGTGTGATGATGATTCATTGATAAAGAAAATGACTTTGAACTCCTAGGAATGGAAGGAAAGTTAAAAACCTATGGTGTGATGATTCATTGATAAAGAAAATGACTTTGAACACCTAGGAATGGAAGGAAAGTAATGGGCTTAAGTCCTACAAACGTATGTATGAGGAAAAAAAAATTGTTATAACATTCAAAGTGATTTGGTGCGGGATGAATTTATTAAATTGTTGATTAAACGTATAAATGTGTGGGGTTAAGTCCTAAAATCGCATAAGGTAAAAGAAATTTATCATAACCTCCAAAGTGAACGGCTGTGGGACGAATTTATTAATGGTTGGTTAAACGTATAAATCATGTATTTATCTTTACTAAATTGGTGTTTTAACTCTCCGTTTTGAAGAAGTTGGCAAGTTAAACATGTTATCTGCCTATTGTCTCTTGGCCTAGTCATGTATTTTACTAAATTGATGTGGGTTCAAGTTCCATATAGCGAGGATTATGTGATTTTAGGAGTAGTTTTAGGGGTTTGTGTTTGCCATTAAAAAAAACTTAAACATGTCATTTTAAATTTAATATTTTACTTTTAAGGACCAAATAAAGTATTAATACTACATACGAAAACCATGAATTTTCTATTATCACAGAATAATACATCAAATTAATTAATAAATTACAAATAAAGAAAGTAATTATTACAAAAAAAAATTAGGAACATATGTGTAGAGGTGATAATGGCTTTATGCATGTAATGCATGGCCATTATATAACGATCTCTTGAGGGTATGCATAAGTCAACGATAGTGATGGTGGTAATGGTGGTGGTGTAGCTCTCCCAGCGTGTATACCAGCAACCTTCTTCGAACCGACACACGGGTTACCACAAATGCCTGTGTTACAACATCCATTTCCTGTTGGTCGAACAGGTCCTTTTTGTAGAGACGATAACAAAAGGTTTCATGTCACTGTCAAGGAGTCTACAACCTTCATTTGGTTCAAAACTCGCGAAGATCAACATAAACGATGCGATAAAGGCTACAAATTTTATAACGGATCTGGTTATAAAGATATTGGTTGAAACAAACTCATTGTTTAAATAAATGCTTAATAAAAAGTATAACTAACTATAAGTTCAAAATTTAATGACACTGTGTGAAACAAACTATTATGAATTATCATTTCTAAATTATATGAGGAATACATGACATTGCTCTTATGATAGCATGCAAACCCAACCAGCAATAAGTATTTTTACATTAAATAAAGTTATAACATTTTCATGACCTACATTTATTGTCTGATATATATGTTTATATATACAGTTTGTAAACACATAATATGTTCTTTTCTACAGTAGCATATAATTTGCAGGTAGATACATGGGTATGAAATTCATGTGCTATTTCCAATACCTGCATAAAGATGGGAAAATTTTATATAAATGTAGAAGCAATTGTTTATGTGGCTTGCAAAGACAGTTACTAAAATTTTATGTATGACAGTTACCTTTTTCATCATGTTGTTGGCAAAGACTACAGATTTTAGTCTTTTTGTTTCTTTTTCCCAGCATTTCCAACTTCTGTTTAAAATAAACACAGATGTAAAAATCAAAATTCAAACAAAATTTATGTAAGGATGTAAGACAACTAATATCTTAGTTATGTAAATTGGAAGTGTAATACTTCTTACCCATTGATCGTTTCAATTGTCTTTTTTTGTATTTTGTTGATGGTCCTGATGAGGTCCTTGCGATATCATTGTTGGAGGATTTTGGTTCAAAAACCTTGTTTACTGTGAAAGACATTTTCTCTTTGTTATCCTGCTCACGATATAGTAGTTGCAATATTTTTGGTTTTCCTCTTATAGCTCTTAATGTTGTTGGTAGAATATGCGGGCTTGAAAAGTCTTCTTTAACAACCATATCGTGACAATCAATTCCAAGTAAGGAAGTCATCACATCATTGAAAAGAACCACAGACACTGACGATGTGTCATCGACTATGGTTGCGTTGACAGCACACCTAATTGGTAGAAGTTAAAATTTGTATGAAAGGAAATTGATATTTAATTTGGTAATTGAGTACTTACATATATCTTGGTGATTGAATTTCACCATGGTCTGGACATGCAAACTTTTCTTCTTTAGGTAGAACTTTCTTTCTACATTCGGTACATGATTTGTAGAACCATTTGCGAGAGCTGTCAATCTCCTTTATGCTTGCAAGACACGTAAACTTGGTTTTCTACTTAAACAAAAATTTAAACTCATTAGCATAGGTAAAAAAAATTCAAAAAATATGACATTACATGATTATCTTTCGCGGATTTTTGAAGTAGTTCTTCAAGGGTTAATCTGTTTAGTTCTTCCTCTCCAGATATTAGAGATGTAGAAGTGGTAGGGTATGTATTAGAACGCCCTCTAATGACTCCAAACCTAATATAGAAGTACACATGTGTATAAAGCATCGAATTGTTTACATGACAGAGATTCGGTTAATATATGGTAATACCTTGTAATGACATTTTCAAGATTTTCAATATTTGGATTGATAACAATTGTCGTTGCGTTTGTAGATCCCAGTTGAATTTTTCCTGTTTTAAAAAAATATGTTAATGAAGAAATAATGATAGATGAAAATTCAAATTTAATGTCTACCATTATACTCAGAGACTTTCATTGATGTCATAGCTATTATCACAGGTTGAGGCTTTTGTAAAGCAGCTTCTCGGTCAAAAGAAAATGCAATTTCTTCCCATAAGGTGGCTTCAATAAAGTTACCACTGTAGTGACATATTAGGATTAGAAGATATATATTATTAAATTAGCCATTTTATAATATTAAATACCTTTGAACTTGAAGACTTATTTTCATCATGTTCTTCCCAGCCCTGTAAAATATAGGTGGCGCTTTGACCAAACGCCCAATGTAATCTGTATACAGTAATGATTTTCTCAGTAAAGAAACAAATTCTTTTGAAAATAAAGATTATTATATTATGGTTACCTGTTAGCAAAAGATTGTTGTTGATACGGGGCCTTAAACGATCATAGTTGACAAAGTTAAAGTAGTAATGAGGGATAGTGTTGTCATCGATTTCCCGAAAAGATGTTCTTAGACCTAGTCTAATGCTTGATGTGTGGGGGACAACATTCATATATGATCTTGCAGTGTCAGATAGATAATCAGTGATAGTGTAGCAAGACTCTAGTGTTATTCGAGATTCAAAATGTGACTGATGGTTTAAGTCTGCTATCGCCTCTATTGCATCACCCTAGCCACAAAAGAAAGGTCAAACTGTGAAAAAAGTTGAAATATCAACTTATTAATTATATATATGTTGTAAAGCTTACATTAATATCTACAAAAAGATAGCAGAGTTCTTTTCGTTTTCCAAATGGTATCCATTTTCTTATTACTCTTATTTGGAGAGGTTCCACATTATCATGTGGTCTAATTGCCGATATATCAATGAATGGCATTTTGAGATTCCTGTATGATTCAAGAAAATGATGGAAAACATAAACAAAAATATCACAGGGGTTGCTTTTTCAAAATTTGATAACATCTATAAAACCCAAATAAAAAATAGTGTATAAAGTGTATAACATATTCAACATGTTAACAGTAAATATCTTTCTATTAATCTTGGAGACAAAATGTACTATTTCATCATATAAATAAAAATAATGACCCATTTTGGTGTAAGTTCAAATCCCCAGAGTGCAAAATAATAAACCAAAAAGGGACTGAATATAATATTACGATTTTTGCATGAACAGAGGAGTGTGGAACAAAGATAAATTGTTTTGTAGTGAAATCACCCAATAAACCAAAAAAGTGTAAATATAGTGTAATAATTTTCCAACTTTCTATTTTGTTACTCCCATTGCTGTTAATGTAAGAACATTCAAGTGATACATGAGGAAGAACATTTCACGTAAGATTAGATGGTTATGAAGATATGATTTCAGATGTTTGCTTTACCACATACATTAATTTTGTTGATAGAGGGAATAATGTTGTCTAAAAGTAACAAACATAAATACGAAATTAAGGGTTAGATGCAGAATTTAACCTCTAGAATTCAAGGGGTGACTCTGAACAAAATTACCCTAAGTGCGTATAAAAAAGAGAATACGAATGACATGATTATCAAGTGTGAAGATCACAGATTGTAACTCAAGATAGAACATCAAATAATTATGATGCAATATTTAAAATCCAAAGAGAGAACACCAAATAATAACTATACGTATGCCATGAGTATCAAGTGTAAACATCATAGATTGTAACTCAAAAGAGAAAATCAAATAATCACTAACCTTTAATAATGTCGTAGGGATGTTTCTGTAATGAAGACTGTGAAATCTGGATTTGGAAAATGGAGAAATTGGGGGAAATGAAGCGGTTTCCTAAATAATAAATATGGGGGGTTTTGACCTTTTGGGAAACAAACTGTTTAAAGGAAATTAATTTTATACCCTTAGGATAAATATGGAATAAAAATATAATACATAATTAAAAATTAAGGGGACATATAATGAATGCCATTCAAAATTCAATTGACACGTAACGGCCTTTAATTGACACGTATAATAATAATTCATCTTTATTTATGTTTAATAATTTATATATGTACAGTTAATTTGTAAACAATAATAAAAAATTAAGTGGACGCATAATAAAGAAATTAAGTGGACATATAAAAGATGGCAGTCAAATTAAGTTGACAAGTATGGACGTTTAATTGACACGCGTTGTTCAATATAATAATAATTGTAAACCGCCGATGTGTTATGAAGGACGTAACTTTTGATGACGTAACAGTTGTAAACCGTTGATTTGTTAGTAAACACGCGGCGGTTGAGTAAAGACACGACGGTTTAGTATTGTAGGAATTTTGGTTGGTAAATGTTGTCACACCCCGACCACGTAGAACATACTAAACGTGGCGGAAACGTCGAGGAGTGTTGTAACAGAATTAATGTTTCAAATCCATGGCAATTGAAGTTTCGTTTTATTGATTAAAAGTGTTACAATGTCTTAACAAACAAAGAAATACAACATAATTAACTAGTCTTGCATCTTTTATTGTCACTAAAGCCCAAGTCTGCCTATGTGTATCTTGATCATCTTATGCAACAGCTCCTGAAAAACACATGTGAAAATAGGTACGTCAGCATAAAAATGCCTGTGAGATACATAGGTTTTGTGAAAATAGGTTTCATGACTTATGTTTGAGAAAATGTTTAGTCATGAACCTTGTAATTTGCTTTGTTTTGTAAATCATTTGAAAAACAATAAGATCAGATGATATGTATAAATATGAGAATAATGTATGGTTAAATGACTAACCATTGTAAAATGAGTTTGTATAAGATAAGTTGTTTGTAAATCAATGTCTTGTGAAAAGTATGTTATTTGTATAAAATGTTATATGTCTCAAACTGAAATGATTCAAATAACGCTACAATATGTAATACCATACAATCACTTATATATAGGAAGTACCAGCGGCGTATTCACCATGCTTGTATCATATTACACACGCCTCGTTACTTAATCACTTACTCAAACCAAACCAAACCAAACAATGTAAGATGTGTATGTTTAAACCAATTGTCAAATGTCTTTGTGTAAACCATGTCAAAATGTTTATGTCAAGATGTAAATCATGTAATGTGTAACCAAAATGATATGTATGGCTAGTGAAATGTATCAACTAAACCATATGCACATGAACATAGTATTGAAGTAAAACGTAGTTTAAATCAAAGTTATGTTTTGTGTAGTAAATGCATGATCAATGTAAATCATGTAATATGCGTCCAAAATGTAAGCATGTGATGAATAACAAATGTACTAAGTATGAAGACCAATGCAACGATTGAACATACCTAGTATGGGAACTGTACTAAGTATGCAACAATAGACATACATAGCATGAAGTGTAATGTAAGACGATGTACTAAGTAATGCACACAATGGGCACACCTAGCATGAAATGTAATGAAACCGTGTACTATAATGTACTAATGAACATAGCAAGTATATGATGTGAAAACAGGAAAGCATGAAAGTAACAAGTAGGCACATGTGTTTCACCCCAAAACAGTTTGGAAAACAGTAAAAGAGGGGTCTATGTACTCACTTGAGATTGCTCAGAAGTTCTAAGATAACCACCAAGCAAGGCTAGAGATCACGGAATATCAAACGGCACCTAATATAGGTAACTACATTAATAAACCGGACCTAAATCGGAAGATCGGATAGAATGAGGGCTCGTAAACCAAATGAGTATGGGAACTCATGTAGTATGGTTTCACAAAGCCTACATACTAAATGAAACCTAACCTAAGTGCTTGTGACCCATTACGACCCGTTTAGGTAGCTTATGCTACGTTAACGCGTCGTTCGCGTGAAACGCGTTCGGACCGCGTAACTAGTCCTATGACAAGTAAAATATGCCTTAAAATGTCTAATATTGTTGTCAAATCAGTTTAGATACCAAAAGTTATGTTTAAATATGCTTAAAATGAATTTTGGCATAAAAAGGGCATTTTGGTAATTTACCTAAGGCATATAAACTACCTATCATACAACTACTTAAACGAAGCGACCATAAGGTATAACCTCGGAAGGTTATTCCCTATATACTATGGTCACCTAATGTGCTTGGTCGGATCCTAATGATCGACCAAACGGGTCGGGTTCGAAAGTATAAGCGATTGTTTAGATCGCTTACCTTACGACCCTATATAAGCACTAAACTAAAAGTGACGAGCTAAGCATGTTAAAACATGCTTAACTAAGTTTAGAAAACAGGTTTGGTATCACAACAAACGGTTGTGATACCTAAGAGTAGTTTGGTTACAAAATACGCAAGAATACGTATTCTGACCGAAACTACGGCTCGTCACTGAGCCTAGATAACGTGGTAATCAGTAGGTATAGTCACTAGGGACTATAACCATCGTGATCACGCTCACGTTATGAAGTTCAAATGAACTTCGCATCGACCATAAACTGGTCAATGCAGAAAGTCAAACAAAGTTTTACTTTCGGACTCGAAAAGCAATAAAAGAACGAAGGAACACTTACGAAGGGTCCCCGAATGCTAATCTAGATCAAAATAGCTCAGGTATGAAACAAAGATTTCAACTTAGAGCACAATTGATCAGATTCTTATGAGGAATGAAGTGAAATGTGATGGGTATTTATAGATTTCGGGTAACCATTAAGATCGTTTCTTGAATAACGTGATTTAATTTTGTGCGTACATTTGTCAAAATGTTATGGTAACTGAAAATGGCCTATTATGAGCTGAAAGGGCAAGTTTAGAATGTGTGGATGAGGTTTAATCAGCTGAAATCTGCTGACTGTTTAATCTAATCTGATCTGCAGAACCCATACGCATCGTAGGGCAAAAATTGCATGCGCATCGTAGGGCAAAGTTTGGCAGAATTACACTTTTGGTCCATGTTATGCAATAAGGTCATTTTTGACACGTTTAAGGCCCGTTAACCCCATTTCAAAGCTACAAAATGAAGTTAAAGTATAGGGAACTTAAAACATGCTCTAAAATATCTCGGATGTCGGTTCGTTTAGCCGTACGGTTGCGATGTTCGGTTAATTACGACGGAATGCGCATAAGCGCGAAAAACGATCCAAATGACGCGACGAATGGATTTTTCTTGTGCCAAACACTAAAATAAAATATTTTAGTGCTTACATAAATTTTTAGATGTCCGGATGTATTCAGAATGTAAGTTATGCTCGAAAATGCAAACTTGTGCACTTTTTGACACTCTTAGTCCCTGAATGACCCAAAAGTTTATTTTAGCACACCGAACCCCTCAAAGCCTATTTCTAAGCTATATGAAGGATATTTATGGTATGTTTAACTTATGGTCATTTCCGGAAAGTCTGTTACAGTTCAAATTGGCATACTTTCGCAGTTTGTCAACTTTAGTCCCTGTAAGCGATTTAACTTGATTTCGGCATACCAAACCTTCCAAAACTTATTTCTAAGTTATGTAAAGGTTATTTAAGGTATGTTAAGCCTATTTCACTATTCCGGAGTGTTCGTTGCATTAAACTAGTTATATTTACGCATCAGTGCGAGTATAACCTTCCAGAAAGCGATTTAGAGCTTGAAATCGAACAAGAGTTGATATGTGTAAATGATACACATATATTTTAGAAATCCCAAGTATGAAATACAATATTTCATTGGTTTGGCATTTGTTTTGATAGTTGAAGTGACACAGGTGTCACAGTCTCCCCTACTTTAGGAAATTTCGTCCCGAAATTTAACTCTTAGAGGAAACTTGTGTGTGCTTGAAATCAGAATTGGGGAGTGTAAGATAAAATGACATTGGTCAAGTCCAAGACTTTTCCCGTATCATTACTCTTGTCACTACTATAGGTCCTAACACATGACAAAACTTCCTGTGGTTTCTGTGCACTGAATTCCATAATTATGTAGGCCTCCATAATTACGTATTTCCTTGCACAGTCCGCACAGTTCATTTCATAATGCGTATGAGAAAAAAAATCAAACGAATAATCATGTGGTGATTTTACTTGACTGTAATAGAGTCTCTTTAACTAGGTCACCAAAGGATTAGATAAACGAAAAATCTCTTCAGCTAAACTACCCAAGAGAAATACTTAACTACACCGACGTAGGATGTATTTAACTTTAGATCGACGTAGGATCTCTTTAACTCAACTACCTAAGAGAAACATTTAACTACACCGACGTAGGATGTATTTAACTTTAGATCGACGTAGGATCTCTTTAACTCAACTACCTAAGAGAAACATTTAATTACACCGACGTAGGATGTATTTAACTTTAGATCGACGTAGGATCTATTTAACTCAACTACCTAAGAGAAACATTTAACTACACCGACGTAGGATGTATTTAACTTTAGATCGACGTAGGATCTATTTAACTCAACTACCTAAGAGAAAGATTTAATTACACCGACGTAGGATGTATTTAACTTTAGATCGACGTAGGATCTATTTAACTCAACTACCTAAGAGAAACATTTAATTACACCGACGTATGATGTATTTAACTTTTTAAATAGTTATTTATAATCCGAGGGACTTAACTACAACGTAGAAGTCCATTAAGGATTTAAGATAGTACCTTTTTCGAATATCCTACTATGAATCCTTCATAGGAAGAAAAGATTCTATGAGGATTCTGAATGATAAGAATATCCAGAGTATACAAAAACACAAAAAAGCATAAACACATAGTCACATAACCATAAAATTGTTTATCTTAGATCTTTAATTTGTAAGTTTTGTTTTGTTAATTACGTATATGTATTTAAAGCACACTAGGAATCCATTTCATGGATTTCATTCGGTACTTTAAACATTAGCAAGAATCTAACTATGAAGATAGCAAGATCTTCCAAAAATTCGATTTCGTTTTCAAGAAAACACAATATTCGAATTAAGGAACACAAAAAAAATTTGAAGATACGGAAATACCCTTAGGTACCCTATTAAGAATTTATAGTGGTACGTTGGGTATTCATACAGAGTTGTAACTTGCGCCTTGTACTTCGTTTCTTTGCAAGAGACGGGTACTAAGGATTTCCGTGGAAAACGCAAGAGATAATAAAATGGAAGAAATTACGGGGAAATCTGTTCTTCAAGGAATACAGTTCCTTAATTGTCGGTATTGTAGAGGATACGTTGTTTATACAAGCCATCACATTTGTACATTGCAATGTAAAATAAAAAGATTTATTTATTAACAATGATAACAGCTGTTTCATGGACCTTGCCAACAAAATAAAATAATACATAAGACACGATTATTTCTAAACGGTGTTGTTTTCTAGTCGGTCCGATGCTCATCCCTGCGCTGGATTCACATTAGAAATCTTTGGGCAATTTCTTCGGAAATGGCTCATTTCGCCACAGTTGAAGCAAGGACCTGGTGGAAGACGAGCTTGAGCAGGATTTACTTGAGGTTGGTTTGGACCACCTTGGTTCGGGGTAAATCGACAAGCATTTGCCAGGTGACCGAGTCGCCCACATGATGCACATAAACGACACTGTAGGTGAGCTAAGTGGTGTGCATTACATTTGTCGCATATCGGTGTAGTACCGGCATAAGGTTTCCTTGCAGGAGGCTGAGCTGGTTGGTGGCGGGTGTTTTGGTTGGGTTGAGCAGCAATAGCAAAATTCTGCGAAGCCTTACGTTTCTTAGAAGGTTCGGTTTTGCTTTCCTTGGTTTCCTCCTGAACATTTGCTTCTGGTTTCTTGTTGCCTTTCCGAAAAAGTTTATTCTTCCTGATGTGGGATTCTGTTAGGGTAGCAGACAGTTCAATGGCTTGTCTGACAGTAGTAGGGTTACTGCCAGTAACAATATCCTGGACTAGGTCAGGAAGACCATCAATGTATTTCTCAATCGCCTTATCTAGAGGTGTAACCATAGTAGGGTATAACAAGCTCAATTCCTCATAGCGGTCAGTATAGGCTCGATATTCCCCACTGTCTTGCTTCAAATCATCAAATTCTTTCTCCAACGCTCGCAGTTCATGACGAGGACAGAACTCCCTCATCATAAGAGCTCTAAGCTCGGCCCAAGTCTGTGCTAGTGCAACTTCAGCACCATGGTCTCTCATAATCCTGTTCCACCACGTAAGAGCCCTCTTCTGAAACACACTCGAAGAAAACTCGACCTTGCGATTTTCAGGACACTGAACGTGACGGAACGTATTCTCAATGCTCTCGAACCATTGAAGAAGCCCAGTTGCTCCCTCAGAACCACTAAACTTGAGCGGTTTAGCCGAGTTGAAACTCTTGAAGTTGCATGGAGCATTGTTGTTGTTGATGGCTTGCATCATTTGAGCATAAAGATTTGGGATGGTAGCAGCCATTTGCTGCGCGATGATTTCTGCCAGTTCGGCAGTCGCTATCTGGCTTTCGCGTCGAGGAGGCATTCTAAAAGAGAAAATATGAAAGGAAACAAGTGAGAGAATTAGACGAAAAGAATGAGATGAAACAAATCTGATGAAAGCAAGGATAGTGGTCATTTGTTTGTTACTACAAAGCAACAAACGACCTCGGTGATTAATCAAAGTAAATAGGTCAAAAATAATGTATCGCGAAGACATGCTCGCCTATAAGTGAACACTCATCCCAAGAATTCCCAGGTAAGCACAACTGGTCTCGCGTCTGATGAGATGTATACGAAGTGCTTGCCTAGACAGAAAATCCAGAATACAGGCATTCACCCTTCCAGTTTGCACATGTTCACATTATTTAAAACCCAAAACCTTGACGAGATTTTTGAAAATTCAAAGGGTTCAAAACCATGTAACAGAGGGTTCAAAACCTTACAATAGAGGGATCAAAACCTTGTAATAAATCATCCTAGAACAGATGATTAGTTTTCAAAGCGGTTTTGAAATTTATGTTCTTGTTGTGGTCGTCGCCTAAGGATAGGTGACAGTATTGTTTTATGACTAAACGCAAGTAAACTCGCGTTGGGGTCCTAAGAAGGTTATAAACTAGGTCAAAACATTACTAATAACCTAATTCCCTATAACCATTGGCTCTGATACCAAACCAAACCAAACAATGTAAGATGTCTATGTTTAAACCAATTGTCAAATGTCTTTGTGTAAACCATGTCAAAATGTTTATGTCAAGATGTAAATCATGTAATGTGTAACCAAAATGATATGTATGGCTAGTGAAATGTATCAACTAAACCATATGCACATGAACATAGTATTGAAGTAAAACGTAGTTTAAATCAAAGTTATGTTTTGTGTAGTAAATGCATGATCAATGTAAATCATGTAATATGAATCCAAAATGTAAGCATGTGATGAATAACAAATGTACTAAGTATGAAGAACAATGCAACGATTGAACATACCTAGTATGGGAACTGTACTAAGTATGCAACAATAGACATACATAGCATGAAGTGTAATGTAAGACGATGTACTAAGTAATGCACACAAAGGGCACACCTAGCATGAAATGTAATGAAACCGTGTACTATAATGTACTAATGAACATAGCAAGTATATGATGTGAAAACAGGAAAGCATGAAAGTAACAAGTAGGCACATGTGTTTCACCCCAAAACAGTTTGGAAAACAGTAAAAGAGGGGTCTATGTACTCACTTGAGATTGCTCAGAAGTTCTAAGATAACCACCAAGCAAGGCTAGAGATCACGGAATATCAAACGGCACCTAATATAGGTAACTACATTAATAAACCGGACTTAAATCGGAAGATCGGATAGAATGAGGGCTCGTAAACCAAATGAGTATGGGAACTCATGTAGTATGGTTTAACAAAGCCTACATACTAAATGAAACCTAACCTAAGTGCTTGTGACCCATTACGACCCGTTTAGGTAGCTTATGCTACTTTAACGCGTCGTTCGCGTGAAACGCGTTCGGACCGCCTAACTAGTCCTATGACAAGTAAAATATGCCTTAAAATGTCTAATATTGTTGTCAAATCAGTTTAGATACCAAAAGTTATGTTTAAATATGCTTAAAATGAATTTTGGCATAAAAAGGGCATTTTGGTAATTTACCTAAGGCATATAAACTACCTATCATACAACTCCTTAAACGAAGCGACCATAAGGTATAACCTCGGAAGGTTATTCCCTATATACTATGGTCACCTAATGTGCTTGGTCGGATCCTAATGATCGACCAAACGGGTCGGGTTCGAAAGTATAAGTGATTGTTTAGATCGCTTACCTGACGACCCTATATAAGCACTAAACTAAAAGTGACGAGCTAAGCATGTTAAAACATGCTTAACTAAGTTTAGAAAATAGGTTTGGTATCACAACAAACGGTTGTGATACCTAAGAGTAGTTTGGTTACAAAATACGCAAGAATACGTATTCTGACCGAAACTACGGCTCGTCACTGAGCCTAGATAACGTGGTAATCAGTAGGTATAGTCACTAGGGACTATAACCATCGTGATCACGCTAACGTTATAAAGTTCAAATGAACTTCGCATCGACCATAAACTGGTCAATGCAGAAAGTCAAACAAAGTTTGACTTTCGGACTCGAAAAGCAATAAAACATCGAAGGAACACTTACGAAGGGTCCCCGAATGCTAATCTAGATCAAAATAGCTCAGGTATGAAACAAAGGTTTCAACTTAGAGCACAATTGATCAGATTCTTGTGAGGAATGAAGTGAAATGTGATGGGTATTTATAGATTTCGGGTAACCATTAAGATCGTTTCTTGAATAACGTGATTTAATCTTGTGCGTACATTTGTCAAAATGTTATGGTAACTGAAAATGGCCTATTATGAGCTGAAAGGGCAAGTTTAGAATGTGTGGATGAGGTTTAATCAGCTGAAATCTACTGACTGTTTAATCTAATCTGATCTGCAGAACCCATACGCATCGTAGGGCAAAAATTGCATGCGCATCGTAGGGCAAAGTTTGGCAGAATTACACTTTTGGTCCCTGTTATGCAATAAGGTCATTTTTGACACATTTAAGGCCCGTTAACCCCATTTCAAAGCTCTAAAATGAAGTTAAAGTATAGGGAAATTAAAACATGCTCAAAAATATCTGGGATGTCGGTTCGTTTAGCCGTACGGTTGCGATGTTCGGTTAATTACGACGGAATGCGCATAAGCGCGAAAAACGATCCAAATGACGCGACGAATGGATTTTTCTTATGCCAAACACTAAAATAAAATATTTTAGTGCTTACATAAATTTTTGGATGTCCGGATGTATTCAGAACGTAAGTTATGCGCGAAAATGCAAACTTGTGCACTTTTTGACACTCTTAGTCCCTGAATGACCCAAAAGTTTATTTTAGCACACCGAACCCCTCAAAGCCTATTTCTAAGCTATATGAAGGATATTTATGGTATGTTTAACTTATGTTCATGTTCCGGAAAGTCTGTTACAGTTCAAATTGGCATACTTTCGCAGTTTGTCAACTTTAGTCCCTGTAAACGATTTAACTTGATTTCGGCATACCAAACCTTCCAAAACTTATTTCTAAGTTATGTAAAGGTTATTTAAGGTATGTTAAGCCTATTTCACTATTCTGGAGTGTTCGTTGCATTAAACTGGTTATATTTACGCATCAGTGCGAGTATAACCTTCCAGAAAGCGATTTATAGCTTGAAATCGAACAAGAGTTGATATGTGTAAATGATACACATATCTTTTACAAATCCCAAGTATGAAATACAATATTTCATTGGTTTGGCATTTGTTTTGATAGTTGAAGTGACACAGGTGTCACAAATGTATAAGGGTATAATGTGTATCATTTGCACATATCAATTCTCGTTCGATTTCAAGCTCTAAATCGCTTTCTGGATAGTTATACGCAAACTGATGCGTAAACGTAATCAGTTTAACGCGACAAACACTCTGGAACAGTGACATGGGCTTAACATACCTTAAATAACCTTTACATAACTTAGAAATAAGTTTTGCAGGGTTTTGTGTGTCGAAATCAAGTTTATTTGATCGCAGGGTCTATTTGTGTCAAACTGCAAAAGTATGCTGATTTGTATCATAAGGAACATTCCGAAACTTGATCATAAGTTAAACATGCCCTAAATATCCTTTACATAGCTTAGAAATAGGCTTAGAGGTGTCTGGTGCGCAAAAATAAACATATTTGATCAACAGGGACTAAAAGCGTCAAAAAGTGCATAAGTTTGCATTTTCGCGCATATCTTACGTTCTGAATATATCCGGACATTCAAAAATTTTTGTAATCATTAAAATATTTTATCTTAGTGATTAGCATGATAAAATTCCATTCGTCGCGTAATTTGGATCGTTTTTCGCATCCGTTCGAGTTTCGTCGTAATTAACTGAACAACGCAACCGTACGACCAAACGAACCGACATTCAAGATGTTTTCAAGAATATTTTAAGTTCCCTATACTTTAACTTCATTTTAGAGCCTTGAAATGAGGTTTACGGGGCTTAAACATGTCGAAAATGCATCGAAAACCAAGTTTTGCACCTTCAGGGACTAAAATTGACAATATGTCAAAGTTGTCTCTAGGAGGGGCGCGTAAGACATAGTGAAAGTCTACGCGGCCCGTGAGAGACCCCCAGTTCTGCAAAACTTAGTTTTCTCAAACAACAGCTGGTTTCTGGGTTTTTGGGCATGGTATTCACACTCTATGGACTGGTTTTCAAGCTCCCATGGTATATAAAACCATGGGCAACACATGTAAGGTCCAGATCAAAGCTCAGAGTTCAAGAAACGATCTTAACGGCTCTTGAATTCCTATAAATACCCACCAATTCAACCCTTATTCCTTACATTTGAACTCATTTCTGCTCTAAGTTGAAGCACTCCCTTGTAAGGCTTCATAGCTGAGTGTTTTGAGTTCAATTCTTCCTAGTTTGGACCTTTTGTAAGTTTCTTTCATGCTTTTATGCATTTTTAAGCATGAAAGTCAAACAATGTTTAACTTTCTGTTTTTACCGGTCAATGGTCAACACAAAGTTCGTTTGAACTTTGCAACGTGAGCGTAATCACGATGGTTATAGTCCCTTGTGACTATACCTACTGATTACCACGTTATTTAGGCATAGCGACGAGTCATAGTTTCGGTCAAAATACGCGTTTATGCGTATTTTGTAACCAAACTATTCTTGGGTATCAAAACCCTTTGTTTTGATATCAAACTTGTTTTCAAACTTCGTTAAACATGTTTTAACATGTTTAACTCGTCACATTTAGTTTAGTGCTTATATTGGGTCGTAAGATAAGCGGTCTAAACAACCGCTTAGACTTTCGAACCCGACCAGTTTGGTCAATCGTTAGGATCCGACCAAACATATTTTGTGACCATAGTTGTATAGGGAATAACCTTCCGAGGTTATACCTTATGGTCACTTCGTTTAGTTAGTTGTATGATAGGTAAATTATATGCCTTAGGAAAATGACCAAAATGCCCTTTTTACGCATAAATTCATTTTAAGCATATGGAACCTATATTTTTACATCTAAACGGATTAGGTAACATTATTAGACATGTTAAAGCATATAATACTTGTCATAGGACTAGTTAGGCGGTCCGAACACGTTTTACGCGAACGACGCGTTAAAGGCTTGTAAGCTACCTAAACGGGTCGTAATGGGTCGTAAGCACTTAGGATAGGTTTCGATTTAGAATGTAGGCTTTGTTAAGCTATATTACATGAGTTAGTATACTCATTTGGTTTACGAAACCTCATTCTATCCGATCTTCCGATTTAGGTCCGGTTTATTAATATGGTAACATATATTAGGTGCCGATTGATTCCGTGTTCCCTCTAGCTTTGCTTGGTTGTTATTCAAGACTTCTAAGCATTCTCAAGTGAGTACATAGTCCCCTCTTTTACTGTTTTCAAATGTTTTGGGGTGATACACATGTGCCTGCTTGTTACTTTCATGTTTTTCATGCTTTTATAACATATACTTGCTAGGTTCATTAGTACACATATAGTACATGATTTCCATTATGTTTTGCTATGTATGTTCACTTAGCATGCTAGCACATTGATTTTCATATATTAGATTTTTGTTGCATATGTTCACTCAACATATGGACACATTGTTTTACATTTCTACTTTGTATGTTCACTTAGCATATTTAGTACATGATTTTCGTATAACATGCTTACATTTGGTATGACATTTGGTTTGTTTAACGGGTCATAAATACATTCATTAACACCGATCATGCCGTTCGTTAGTAGGTAGTGGTACCATATGAATTGACTACTCCCATTTCTGAAATACTAGGTTTGTTTGGATGGAAGGAATGACCGAATTCGATATTCATAAGTTTGATAAACCTTTAATTTGTTAAGGGTTTGTCTCTTCAGTCTCAAGGCTTGAATGTAGGCGTTTAACATTACCGTGTAGATGTTTGTATCAATAAAGCATTAGTTTTACAAAACATAACTTTTGATTTAAATTATAATTTATCAAATACATTGTTTTGTATATTTCATTCTTATAGGGTTGAGTAAATGTTTTTATTCACTATACATTACATTTGATTATACATGAACATTTTTACATTGGTGGTTTGTTTGGGTAAGTGATCTAAATAACGAGGCGTGTGTAATATGATAAAAGCATGGTGGATACGCCGCTGATACTTCCTATATATAAGTGCTTTTGTGATATTACATATTGTAGCGTTATTTAAACCATTTCAATTTTGACATATTACATTTTACACAAATAACATATCTTTACAAAATATTGTTTTACAAACAACATATTTTATTCAAACTCATTATTACATGGTTATTTACTTATCTATGCATTATTCTTTTATATCATCTGTTTTCTTATCGATTTTCGTATGACTTCTAAAAGAAAATATTTTAAGGTTCATGACTACTTTTGTTAAACACTTTCTTTAAACTTACAAGTCATGAATCCTATTTTAAATAAAACCTATGTATCTCACAGGCATTTTTATGCTGACGTACCTATTTTCACATGTGTTTCAGGCGCTGTTATTAGATGATCATGATGCAAACATAGGATTGGACGAGGGCCTTAGTGACAATAAAAGATGCAAGACTAGTTAACTATGTTATGTTTCTTTGTTTTTAAGACATTGTAACCTCTTTTAATTCAACAAAACAAAACTTCAATTTCCATGTGTTAGGAAACAATGATTCTGTTACAACACTCCCCGATGATTCTGCCGCGATTTGTTGTTTTACGCGGTCGGGGTGTGATGTCACACCCCCAAAAGAGTTGGTATCAGAGCTCATGGTTATAGGGAATTAGGTTATTAGTAATGCTTTGACCTAGTCTATAACCTTCCTAGGACCCTAACACAAGATTCTTGTGTTTAGATCTTAAAACAATACCGTCACCTATCTTTAGGCGACAACCACAACAAGAACACAAATTTGAAATCCGCTTTGAAAACCAATCATCTGTTCTAGGATGATTTATTATAAGGTTTTGAACCTTCAAAGTTTCGAAAACGATTTTGAAAATAATCACCCACCCTTTCAGATGATTCGTTTTTGGCTTAATGCCTTCCGAATTTTCAAAATCTCGTTAAAGTTTGGGTCTTATAGTGTGAAAACATGCAATCTGGAAGAGTGGATGCCTGTATCCCGAGCTTTCTGTCTAATACTAGAGTGTTCGTACAAATCCACATAATCGGACCAGTCACTCTTACCTGGGAACTCTTGGGGTGAGTATCCACTTATAGGCTAAAGCATGTCTTCGCGATACATTAATATGACCCACTTACTTTGATTAGTCACCGTCTCATTTGTTTGCCTTAGGTAACAAACAAATGATCACAATTTTTGTGCGTTATCATTCTGTTTTGATTATCCGATAACATTTCACTTGTTTCCTCCTATGTCTTCCATTTCCTTTAGGATGTCTCTTCATCGCAGCGACACTCAAATGTACGAGCAGGCTACCAAAATTGCCCAACAAATAGGCGTAGTAATCTAGAAGACTGCTGAATTAGCCGTTGCCATGTCATGTCTCAAGGATGAAGCCACCAAAGAATCACCAAAGGAGACAGAAGCCAAGCCTTCACCAAAATCAAAGAAGCGTAAAGCTTCAAAGAATCTTCCAGCAAATGTTCCAAATCAAGCGAGACCTAGTCAAGTGGCAACACCACCAGCTAAGAAGCCGTATAAGGGAACCGCCCCTTTGTGCAATCAGTGTAACCTCCATCACCATGCTAGTGTCAAATGCCGAACATGTTTCAACTGTGGACTTGTTGGTCATACGGCAAGAGTCTGTCGTTCAGTCACTGTGCTAAACCAAGCCATTCAGAACCCTGTTCAATTTCAAGCAGTTCTAGCATAAGCTCGTTTTCCTCCTGGTACTTGCTACTTCGATGGCGAGACGAGTCATTTCAGGAACAAATGACCAAAGATTTCCAATGCAAATCTGACCCACGGATGAGCATTTGGCTGATTAGAAGATGCTGCTGCTTTGAATAATTCGAATCTTATGCTTTTGCTTCTTTTGTTTTTCTTTAATTCTTAAATGATCTGTTTGGTTTATAAATAAATCGTTGTTCACAATTCTTATGTACAAGTGTAGTTACATGTGTGTATGGCATACCCCTACGATACCTGTAACACCTGTGCATCTACGACCATCAAACAAATACCGAACCAATGAAATATTATATTTCAGACTTGGGATTTGTAAAAATATGTGTATCATTTACACATATCAACTCTTGTTCGATTTCAAGCTCTAAATCGCTTTCTGGAAGGTTATACTCGCACTAATGCGTAAATATAACCAGTTCAAATGCAACAAACACTCCGGAATAGTGACATAGGCTTAACATACCTTAAATAACCTTTACATAACTTAGAAATAAGTTTTGAAGGCTTTGGTATGGCAAAAATCAAGTTAAATAGCTTACAGGGACTAAAGTTGACAAACTGTGAAAGTATGCCAATTTGAACTGTAACAGACATTCCGGAACATGACCATAAGTTAAAAACACCTTAAATATCCTCTACATAGCTTAGAAATAGGCATTGAGGTGTTAGGTGTGCTAAAATAAACTTTTGGGACATTCAGGGACTAAAAGTGTCAAAAAGTGCACAAGTTTGCACTTTCGCGCATAACTTACGTTCTGAATACATCCGGACATCCAAAAATTTATGTAAGCATGACTATATTATGCTTTAATGTTTGGCTTGCCAAAATCCATTCGTCGCGTCATTTGGATCGTTTTTCGCGCTTATGCGCATTTCGTCGTAATTAAGCGAACATCGCGTTTGTACGACCAAACGAACCATCATCAGATATATTTTTGAACATGTTTCATGTCCACAATGTTTAGGCATCATTTTAGGGCCTTAAAGTTGGCTTTACGGGCCTTAGAAGTGTCGGAAATGCCTTAAAACACGTGCAGGGACCAAAACTGTAACTTCTGAAACTTGTTTCTGATCTGCAACTGTCAGGCGGCCCGCCTCAGTTTCTGTACATCCCCACGCGGGCCGCGTCCGCCTTCTGGACCAGATTAAATGTTTCTAACATCAGTTTGCAGCTGTTTGATCCTCACCCACACATTCTAAATTGTCTAGTCAGCTGATAAGAACCAATATTTAGTTACCACAACTTGCCAACACTTGTACGGATGGGATTAAGGCACGTTTTCCATGAAACGATCTTAACGGTGGACCGGAAACTATAAATACCCCATACCCCCATTGGTTAAACCACTAGAATTCTGATTTGAGGAGCTCTAAGTTGAAACCATTGTTTCATACCTGAGATTCTTGAATCGGGATTAGCATTCGGGGACCCTTCGTAAGTATTCTTTCGTTCTTTTCCTTATTTTATTGCTTTTCGAGTCAGAAAGTCAAACTTTGTTTGACTTTCAGTGTTGACCAGCTTATGGTCAATGCGAAGTTCGTTTGAACTTCGCAACGTGATTGTAATCACGATGGTCATAGTCCCTTGGGACTATGCACACTGATTACCACGTTGTCTAGGGTCGTAGGGTAGGCGATCTAATAAATCGCCTATACCTTCGAACCCGACCCAGTTTGGTCGATCATTAGGATCCGACCAAACACATTAGGTGACCATAGTATATAGGGAATAACCTTCTGAGGTTATACCTTATGGTCGCTTCGTTTAAGTAGTTGTATGATAGGTAGTTTATATGCCTTAGGTAAATTACCAGAATACCCTTTTCAAGTATAATTGGTAATTTAGCATATGTAACCTAAACTTTTGTCACATAACTGATTATGTAACATGTTTAGGCATATAACACTTGTCATAGGATTAGTTAGACGTTCCGAACGCGTTTCACGCGAACGACGCGTTAAAGTAGCATAAGCTACCTTAATGGGTCGCGATGGGTCGATAATACTTAGGTTAAGTTTCATTTAGTATGTAGGCTTTGTTAAACCATATCACATGAGTTCCTACACTCATTTGGTTTACAAACCCTCCTGCTACCCAGTCTTCCGATTTAGGTCCGGGTTATTTATGTAGTTACCTATATTAGGTACCGTTTGATTTCCGGGACTCTTCTAGCTTACTTGGTAGTTGTTCAAGACTCCTAAGCAATCTCAGGCGAGTACATTATTCCCCTCTTTTACTGTTTTCAAACTGTTTTGGGGTGACTCATATGTGCTAAATGCTTTAACAATTACAAAGTGGTTTCAAGAACGATTACAATAATTTCAATAACAATTACAATGTGGTTTCGAGAACGATTACAATGATTTCAATAACAATTGCAATGTGGTTTCAAGAACGATTAGTTTTAAGAACGATTTCAATGATTTCAAAAACTAATTACAATTTCAAAAAGTGAACAAACTTGTTGGTTATAGTTACATAACCAAATGACATTCATTAGCAATGATCAAGCCGACCAGTATTAGGTTATGGTACCATAGGATCTGACAAATCCCGTTATTTTCTATACCCATGGTTATGTGTGGGTATTTTGGGTAGCGACTGAATCTGTAATTATTAACTTACCCTTTGGTAAGGGTTTGTTAAGAACGAGAGCGAGAACGAGTTGGATCGATGAACGCGTCAAGAAGGTTTGAATGTTATTAGAGAATCGACCATTAAGTAGTTTCACAATAAAAACAAGAACGATTTGAACAATTAAAACAACAAGAACGATTTGAACGATTTCACAAAAGGTTTTAACGATTGGGTAAACATTTGGACATGATTTACATTTGATCATGCATTTCCACGAAACATAGTATTGATTTAAACTAAGTTTTACTTCAATACTTTGTTTTGTGCGTTTCACCTATGGTTCAGTTGATGCATTTCACTAGCCATACATATCATTTTGGTTATACATATTACATGATTTACATTGGACATGAACATTACTTTGGTGGTTTGGTTTGATTAAGTGTTTAAGTAACGATGCGTATGTAATATGATACAAACATGGTGGATACGCCGCTGGTACTTCCTATATATAAGTGTTTGTATGGTATTACATATTGTAGCGTTATTTGAATCATTTCAGTTGAGACATAGAACATTTTATACAAGTAACATACTTTTCACAAGACACTGATTTACAAACAACTTATCTTATACAAACTCATTTTACATGGTTATTTATTTAATCATGCATTATTCTCTTATTTATTCATATCATCTAAACTTACTATTTTTCAAATGATTTACAAGACAAAGCAAATTACAAGGTTCATGACTAAACATTTTTCAAAAACAGAAGTCATGAATCTTATTTTCACAAAACCTATGTATCTCGCCAGCATTTCTTTGCTGACCTCGTTTTCACATATGTTTCAAGTATTGTTGAAAGATATCTATTGATAGGATGCATGCTCACATAGGACTGGACAAGGCCTTAGTGACTCAATAACAATGATAGACTATGTTTAATTTGTGTATTTAGATTTCCAGACGATGAAATTATTCAATGTTTAATAAAACAAAACACTTTTTGGTATTCATGGTTATGAAACATTAATTCTGTTACAACACTCCCCGATGTTTCCGCCACGTTTTGTATGTTCTACGTGGTCGGGGTGTGACAGAAAAGATGGTATCAAAGCCAATGGTTATAGGGAATTAGGTTATTAGTAATGCTTTGACCTAGTCTATAACCTTCTTAGGACCCTAACGCGAGTTTACTTGCGTTTAGTCATAAAACAATACCGTCACCTATCCTTAGGCGAAGACCTCAACAAGAACATAAATTTCAAAACCGCTTTGAAAAACTAATCATCTTTTCTAGGATGATTGATTACAAGGTTTTGAACCCTCTATTGTAAGGTTTTGAACCCTCTGTTATACGGTTTTGAACCCCCTTTGAATTTTCAAAATCTCGACAAGGTTTTGGGTTTTAAATAATGTGAACACGTGCAAACTGGAAGGGTGAATGCCTGTATTCTAGGTTTTCTGTCTAGGCAAGCACTTCGTATACATCTCATCAGACGCGAGACCAGTTGTGCTTACCTGGGAATTCTTGGGATGAGTGTTCACTTATAGGCGAGCATGTCTTCGCGATACATTATTTTTGACTCATTTACTTTGATTAGTCACTGTGTGTCGGTTGTTACTTTGTAGTAACAAACAAATGACCACTATCCTTGCTTTCATCAGATTTGCTTCATCTCATTCTTTTCGTCTAATTCTCTCACTCGTTTCCTTTCATGTTTCCTCTTTTAGAATGCCCCCTCGACGTGAAAACCAGATAGCAACTGCCGAGCTGGCAGAAATCATTGCACAGCAGATGGCTGCTCAGTTTCCAAACCTCTTTGCTCAATGGAACCAAGACAACAACAACAATAATGTTCCATGCAAATACAAGGATTTTAACCATGCTAAACCACTCAAGTTTAGTGGTTTTGAAGGAGCGACTGGGCTTCTTCAATGGTTCGAGAGCATTGAGAATACTTTCCGCCACGTGCAGTGTCCTGACAATCGCAAGGTCGAGTTTTCTTCGAGTGTGTTTCAGATGAGGGCTCTCACATGGTGGAACGGGGTTATGAGGGATCGTGGTGCAGAAGTTGCTCTAGCACAGACATGGGCTGAACTTAGGGCTCTTATGATGAGGGAATTCTGTCCTCGTCATGAGCAGCGAGCTTTGGAGAAGGAATTTGATGAATTAAAGCAAGATAGCGGTGAGCACAGGGCGTATACTGATAGGTTTGAGGAGTTGAGTCTGCTTTGCCCGACAATGGTTACTCCACTCGACAAAGCTATCGAAAGGTACATCGACGGCCTACCTGACTCGGTACAAGACATCCTTACTGGTAGTAACCCTACCACACTCCGTCAGGCGATCGAGTTAGCTGCGACATTGACTGAGTCGCAGATTCGGAAAAATAAGTTACACAGAAAGGGTGACAAGGGTAAGAAGCAGGGATCTGACGGGGAGGATAGCAAGAAAGGTCAAAACAAGAAGGGTAAGGAAGGTGAGACGTCAAAGAAATTAAGAAAGCGCAAGGGTGCTCAGAACTTTGCTGTTACAGCACAGACTGCTCAGAACCCGCGGAACCCACCAGCTCAGCCACCTGCAAAGAAAGCATATGCCGGTACTGCACCTCATTGTGCACACTGCAACGGTCATCACGCGTTACAACAAGTTTGCTGGCAATGCACGACGTGTGGTAAACTTGGGCATTTGGCCAAAGTTTGTCGTTTGGGACAAAATCAGGCTGCTCAGGTTCAAGCTCCGGTTCAAGGGAATGCTGCGAGATTCCCACTGGGTTCATGTTTCAACTGTGGAGAGATTGGTCACTTCGGCCACAACTGCCCAAGGCTGGTGAATGCAAATGCTAACGCAAACCCGAATGCGAACGTCAACGTCAATGTGAATCCAGCACGTGGTCGAGTGTTTAACATTAATGAGGCAATCGATGATGAAGGAGTGAACTTTTAGTATTTTGTGATTCCTCTGGTTGTTATCTTGTAACATTTAAAGACAATGCGGTTGTTATATAAATAAAAATTTGTGGTTTTTATTTTTAACTAATGCAATTGTATGAATGTTTGATCCAACCTTATGATGTCAACACAAAGACAAAACTACTCGTGTGGTTCTGTCATTTTCATGATCACTTATGATCTCCCTAAGAACCTCAAACGCTTGTTTCTTTTAAATCTAGAGCATCTTATCGTCTTGCACCGTTCGAGATGCAAGAATTATCAAAACAGCTTCAAGAGTTGTCTAATAAAGGATTCATCCGTCCGAACTTTTCACCTTGGGGAACTCCTGTCCTCTTTGTGAAAAGAAAGATGGATCTTTTCGGATGTATATCGATTAACGTAAGCCTAGTAAGCTTACCATCAAGAATCGATATCCCCTACCTTAAATCAACGATTTCTCTGATCAACTGCAGAGCGCTTCATGCTTTTCCAAGACCAATTTGCGTTCTGGGTATCATCAACTTCGTATTCTCAAAGAAGATATTCCCAAAACGGCTTTTTGCACGAAGTATGGCCATTACGAGTTTACAGTCATGCCTTTTGGGTTGACAAATGCTCCAGCCATCTTCATGGACTTAAAGTCTGCAAGCCTTATTTGGATCAGTTCGTCATTGTTATTAATGACATCTTGATCTATTCATATCACGAGCCGATCACGATCAACACCTTCGTTGACATTGGAACCCCTAAAGAAGGAACAAACTTTTTGCTAAATCCTCCAAGTGAAGATTTTGGCTTAAAGAATTCCAGTTTTTTTTAGGTCATGTAGTCAACAAGCAGGGTATTCATGTGGATCAATCCAAATTGCTGCAATTAAGGATTGGATTCCTAGTATGCTTTAAATACCCGTGTCCAAAGATAACAAATTGAACGATTATTTGATTATGCAATTGAACGATTATTTGATTATGCAATTATGTGTTAATGTGTCCTCCTCTATGTTTTTGTATGATCCGATTTTCAAATCCTCATAGAATCTTTCATATCTTCATAAGAGGGATTCATAGTAGGATATTCAAAAGGTACTACGTTAAATCCTTATGGGCTTCTACGTGGTAGTTAAGACCCTTGGGTTATATAGTACCACTCCATGATTCATGAGAGACCCTTTTGGTGGTCTAGTTAAAAGATTGATTCACAATCTGGTTAAAGAACGGCATCTAGTGAGGTAGCTGAACAGACTCCTTGATAGTCTATTTAGATCATTCATTGATTTAAGTAAAAGGACTCAATGGCGGTCTAGTTACACTCATCACAGGATTGTTCATTTGGTTTTACCCTACACATTATAAAGTAGGTTGTGTAAACTGTGCAAGGAATTGTCTAATTATGGACGCGTACATAATTATGAAATTTAGTGCACAGAAACCCAATAAGATTTATTATGTGTAAGAACCGATAGTGACAACAATAACAAAATGAGAACGATGTAGTGGAGGTACGGTGGACGCACCAATGATGCTTTATATACTTGTATATAAGTGTCCCTCTTACATTGCGAGCACGATGTTATTAAGGTTACTAGAAGATCAGAACCCTAACCAATGTTGTTCGATCTTTTCAACTTTATGTTTTAAACTCTCTCAAGTTTCCTCTAAATAAATTTCGGGACGAAATTTCCTAAAGTAGGGGAGACTGTAACACCTGTGCATCTACGGCCATCAAACAAATACCGAACCAATGAAATATTATATTTCATACTTGGGATTTGTAAAAATATGTGTATCATTTACACATATCAACTCTTGTTCGATTTCAAGCTCTAAATCGCTTTCTGGAAGGTTATACTCGCACTAATGCGTAAATATAACCAGTTTAAATGCAACAAACACTCCGGAATAGTGACATAGGCTTAACATACCTTAAATAACCTTTACATAACTTAGAAATAAGTTTTGAAGGCTTTGGTATGGCAAAAATCAAGTTAAATAGCTTATAGGGACTAAAGTTGACAAACTGCGAAAGTATGCCAATTTGAACTGTAACAGACATTCCGGAACATGACCATAAGTTAAACACACCTTAAATATCCTCTACATAGCTTAGAAATAGGCATTGAGGTGTTAGGTGTGCTAAAATAAACTTTTGGGACATTCAGGGACTAAAAGTGTCAAAAAGTGCACAAGTTTGCACTTTCGCGCATAACTTACGTTCTGAATACATCCGGATATCCAAAAATTTATGTAAGCATGACTATATTATGCTTTAATGTTTGGCTTGCCAAAAATCCATTCGTCGCGTCATTTGGATCGTTTTTTCGCGCTTATGCGCATTTCGTCGTAATTAAGCGAACATCGCGTTCGTACGACCAAACGAACCATCATCAGATATATTTTTGAACATGTTTCATGTCCACAATGTTTAGGCATCATTTTAGGGCCTTAAAGTTGGCTTTACGGGCCTTAGAGGTGTCGGAAATGCCTTAAAACACGTGCAGGGACCAAAACTGTAACTTCTGAAACTTGTTTCTGATCTGCAACTGTCAGGCGGCCCGCCTCACTTTCTGTACATCCCCACGCGGGCCGCGTCCGCCTTCTGGACCAGATTAAATGTTTCTAACATCAGTTTGCAGCTGTTTGATCCTCACCCACACATTCTAAATTGTCTAGTCAGCTGATAAGAACCAATATTTAGTTACCACAACTTGCCAACACTTGTACAGATGGGATTAAGGCACGTTTTCCATGAAACGATCTTAACGGTGGACCGAAAACTATAAATACCCCATACCCCCATTGCTTAAACCACTAGAATTCTGATTTGAGGAGCTCTAAGTTGAAACCATTGTTTCATACCTGAGATTCTTGAATCGGGATTAGCATTCGGGGACCCTTCGTAAGTATTCTTTCGTTCTTTTCCTTATTTTATTGCTTTTCGAGTCAGAAAGTCAAACTTTGTTTGACTTTCAGCGTTGACCAGCTTGTGGTCAATGCGAAGTTCGTTTGAACTTCGCAACGTGATTGTAATCACGATGGTCATAGTCCCTTGGGACTATGCCCACTGATTACCACGTTGTCTAGGGTCGTAGGGTAGGCGATCTAATAAATCGCCTATACCTTTGAACCCGACCCAGTTTGGTCGATCATTAGGATCCGACCAAACACATTAGGTGACCATAGTATATAGGGAATAACCTTCCGAGGTTATACCTTATGGTCGCTTCGTTTAAGTAGTTGTATGATAGGTAGTTTATATGCCTTAGGTAAATTACCAGAATACCCTTTTCAAGTATAATTGGTAATTTAGCATATGTAACCTAAACTTTTGTCACATAACTGATTATGTAACATGTTTAGGCATATAACACTTGTCATAGGATTAGTTAGACGTTCCGAACGCGTTTCACGCGAACGACGCGTTAAAGTAGCATAAGCTACCTTAATGGGTCGCGATGGGTCGATAATACTTAGGTTAAGTTTCATTTAGTATGTAGGCTTTGTTAAACCATATCACATGAGTTCCTACACTCATTTGGTTTACAAACCCTCCTGCTACCCAGTCTTCCGATTTAGGTCCGGGTTATTTATGTAGTTACCTATATTAGGTACCGTTTGATTTCCGGGACTCCTCTAGCTTACTTGGTAGTTGTTCAAGACTCCTAAGCAATCTCAGGCGAGTACATTATTCCCCTCTTTTACTGTTTTCAAACTGTTTTGGGGTGACTCATATGTGCTAAATGCTTTAACAATTACAAAGTGGTTTCAAGAACGATTACAATAATTTCAATAACAATTACAATGTGGTTTCGAGAACGATTACAATGATTTCAATAACAATTGCAATGTGGTTTCAAGAACGATTAGTTTTAAGAACGATTTCAATGATTTCAAAAACTAATTACAATTTCAAAAAGTGAACAAACTTGTTGGTTATAGTTACATAACCAAATGACATTCATTAGCAATGATCAAGCCGACCAGTATTAGGTTATGGTACCATAGGATCTGACAAATCCCGTTATTTTCTATACCCATGGTTATGTGTGGGTATTTTGGGTAGCGACTGAATCTGTAATTATTAACTTACCCTTTGGTAAGGGTTTGTTAAGAACGAGAGCGAGAACGAGTTGGATCGATGAACGCGTCAAGAAGGTTTGGATGTTATTAGAGAATCGACCATTAAGTAGTTTCACAATTAAAACAAGAATGATTTGAACGATTAAAACAACAAGAACGATTTGAACGATTTCACAAAAGGTTTTAACGATTGGGTAAACATTTGGACATGATTTACATTTGATCATGCATTTCCACGAAACATAGTATTGATTTAAACTAAGTTTTACTTCAATACTTTGTTTTGTGCGTTTCACCTATGGTTCAGTTGATGCATTTCACTAGCCATACATATCATTTTGGTTATACATATTACATGATTTACATTGGACATGAACATTACTTTGGTGGTTTGGTTTGATTAAGTGATTAAGTAACGATGCGTATGTAATATGATACAAACATGGTGGATACGCCGCTGGTACTTCCTATATATAAGTGTTTGTATGGTATTACATATTGTAGCGTTATTTGAATCATTTCAGTTGAGACATAGAACATTTTATACAAGTAACATACTTTTCACAAGACACTGATTTACAAACAACTTATCTTATACAAACTCATTTTACATGGTTATTTATTTAATCATGCATTATTCTCTTATTTATTCAGATCATCTAAACTTACTATTTTTCAAATGATTTACAAGACAAAGCAAATTACAAGGTTCATGACTAAACATTTTTCAAAAACAGAAGTCATGAATCTTATTTTCACAAAACCTATGTATCTCGCCAGCATTTCTTTGCTGACCTCGTTTTCACATATGTTTCAGGTATTGTTGAAAGATATCGATTGATAGGATGCATGCTCACATAGGACTGGACAAGGCCTTAGTGACTCAATAACAATGATAGACTATGTGTAATTTGTGTATTTAGATTTCCAGACAATGAAATTATTCAATGTTTAATAAAACAAAACACTTTTTGGTATCCATGGTTATGAAACATTAATTCTGTTACAACACTCCCCGATGTTTCCGCCACGTTTTGTATGTTCTACGTGGTCGGGGTGTGACAATACCTACACCAAAGAACTATGTTCTTTACAAAACAAACTACTCTTGTAGTTCTCCCATTCATGTGATCGCTCATGATTTCCTCACAAATTCTAAGTACTCGTTTCATTCTAAGAAACGAAGTACAAAATATAAGTGACAATTTTAGACAATTACTCAAAATGTCACTTTAAATCCTTGGTTTGATAACTAAGGGTATTTTTCGATTTCATACCCATATCATTACATTCTAGTTTTTACAACAACATACATAGTATATGTTTTTCAAAACACACCCTTCATGATTTCAAAATATTTCATATAGTTTGAAAACAATTTTAACACAATATATTTACTTAATATATCAAGTGCATGATTTCAAAAGCATTATCCATGTTTTCAAAAACCTTATACATGATTACAAAATTCATCTCACATGATTTTAAAACAATTTATAAACATATTTACCTAATACATCTACTGTATGATTTCAAAAGTATTACGTAAGGTTTTAAAAACATTAAACACATTTCCAAAGAACCCGATGCATTTCTTTCAAAAACATTCTGCTCATATGATTGACTTAACATATGCAGTACCCAACCTACAAATTTTGCTTCGTATGTAGCCTAGGCATATCTAGCATACCAACTTCATGAACATTCTACCTCGTGTATCGACTAAAACACATCTAGTGCAAGGTTTCGAAACGTCTCCCGCTATTCAAATTCCAAAAATCCATATAGGATGTTCTTTTCTTCACAATTAGATCCTTGTGGATGATTATCGTTCAAATCAAAGTCCTTAATTGAATTATGTGTATGCTTTAATACGTACATTATGATTCAATAAGGACAAAGCCGAATTCCTATTAAGATCTTCCTATCTTCATAGTTAGATTCTTGAAAATGTTTAAAGTGCCAAATGAAATCCATGGATTGGATTCCTGGCGTGCTTTAAATACTCGTGTACAAATTAACAAACAAATTAACAAAATGATAACAAATTGAAGATCAAGTTAAACAATTATGTGATTATGTGTTTAGGCATTTTCTTTTATGTTTTTGTGTTTTTGTGTAATCTGATTTTTCGTTATCCAAATCCTCATAGAATCTTCCATATCTTCATATGAGGGATTCATAGTAGGATATCCGAATGTACTACCTTAAATCCTTAATGGGCTTATACGTAATAGTTAAGACCCTTGGATTATATAGTACCATTTCATAATTCAAAAGAGACCCCTTGAGTGGTCTAGTTAAAAAGATTGATTCAGAATCTGGTTAAGAATGGCATGTGATGATATAACTGAAAAGACTCCTTGGTAATCTATTTAAAGAAATCATTTATTGATTTAATTAAAAGGACACTATGATGGTCTAGTCACACTCATCACAGGTTCGTTCATTTGGTTTTCTTCCCCTACACATTATAAAATGCACTGTGCGGACTACGCAAGGAATTACGTAATTATGGATGCATAAATAATTATGAAATTCAGTGCACAGAAAACCCAGTAAGATTTATCATGTGTAAGAACCGATAGTGGCAACAATAAAGAAATGTGAATAATGTAATGGAGGTATGGTGGACGGTCCAATGGCGCTTCATATACTTGTATCTAAGTGTCCCTCTTACATTGCAAGCATGATGTTATTTAAGTTACTAGAAGTTCAGAACCCTAACCAGTGTTGTTTTATCTTTTCGACTTCATGTTTCGAGCTCTCACAAGTTTCCTCTAAATAAATTTCGAGACAAATTTCCTGAAGTAGGGGAGACTGTGACATCTGTGTCTCTACGGCCATCAAAAAAATACCAATTCAATGAAATATTGTCTTTCATACTTGGGATTTGTATAAATATGTGTATCATTTGCACATATCAATTCTCGTTCGATTTCGAGCTCTAAATCGCTTTCTGGAAAGTTATACGCAAACTGATGCGTAAACGTAATCAGTTTAATGCGAAAAACACTCCGGAATAGTGACATGGGCTTAACATACCTTAAATAACCTTTACATAACTTAGAAATAAGTTTTGGAGGGTTTTGTGTGTCGAAATCAAGTTTATTCGATCGCAGGGACTATTTGTGTCAAACTAAAAAAGTATGTTGATTCGTATCATAACGAACATTCCAAAACTTGATCATAAGTTAAACATGCCCTAAATATCCTTTACATAGCTTAGAAATAGGCTTAGAGGTGTTTGGTGTGCAAAAATAAACTTATTTGATCAACAGGGACTAAAAGCGTCAAAAAGTGCATAAGTTTGCATTTTTGCGCATATCAAACGTTCTGAATATATCCGGACATCCAAAAATTTTTGTAATCATTAAAATATTTTATTTTAGTGATTGGCATGGTAAAATTCCATTCATCGTGTAATTTGGATCGTTTTTCACGTCCGTTCGAGTTTCTTCGTAATTAACCGAACAACGCAACCGTACGACCAAACGAACCGACATCCGAGATATTTTCAAGCATATTTTCAGTTCCCTATACTTTAACTTCATTTTAGAGCCTTGAAATGAGGTTAACGGGGCTTAAACATGTCAAAAATGCATCGAAAACCAAGTTTTGAACCTTCAGGGACTAAAATTGACAATCTGTCAAAGTTGTCTCTAGGAGGGGCGCGTAAGTCTTAGTGAAAGTCTACATGGCTCGTGAGAGACCCCCAGTTCTGTAAAACTTAGTTTTCTCAAACAACAGCTGGTTTCTGGGTTTTTGGGCATGGTAATCACACTCTATGGATTGGTTTTCAAGCTCCCATGGTATATAAAACCATGGACAACACTTGTAAGGTCCAGATCAAAGCTCAGAGTTTGAGAAACGATCTTAACGGCTCTTGAATTCCTATAAATACCCACCAATTCAACCCTCATTCCTCATAGTTGAACTCATTTCTGCTCTAAGTTAAAGCTCTCCCTTGTCAGGCTTCATAGCTGAGTGTTTTGAGTTCAATTCTTCCTAGTTTGGACCTTTTGTAAGTTTCTTTCATGCTTTTATATGTTTTTAAGCATGAAAGTCAAACAATGTTTGACTTTCTGGTTTGACCAGTCAATGGTCAACACAAAGTTCGTTTGAACTTCGCAACGTGAGTGTAATCACGATGGTTATAGTTCCTTATGACTATACCTACTGATTACCATGTTATTTAGGCGTAGTGACGAGTCATAGTTTTGGTCAAAATACGCATTTATGCGTATTTTGCAACCAAACTATTCTTCGGTATCAAAACCCTTTGTTTTGATATCAAGCTTGTTTTTTAACTTTGTTAAACATGTTTTAACATGTTTAACTCGTCACTTTTAGTTTAGTGCTTATATAGGGTCGTAAGATAAGCGGTCTAAACAACCGCTTAGACTTCCGAACCCGACCTATTTGGTTGATCGTTAGGATCGGCCCAAACATACTTTGTGATCATAGTTGTATAGGGAATAACCTTCCGAGGTTATACCTTATGGTCACTTCGTTTAGTTAGTTGTATGATAGGTAATTTATATGCCTTAGGAAAATGATCAAAATGCCCTTTTTACGCATAAATTCATTTTAAGCATATGGAACCTAAATTTTTACATCTAAATTGATTATGTAACATTATTAGACATGTTAAGGCATATAATACTTATCATAGGACTAGTTAGGCGGTCCGAACGCGTTTTACGCGAACGACGCGTTAAAGGCTCGTAATCTACCTAAACGGGTCGTAATGGGTCGTAAGCACTTAGGATAGGTTTTGATTTAGAATGTAGGCTTTGTTAAACCATATTACATGAGTTCCTATACTCATTTGGTTTACAAAACCTCATTCTATCCGATCTTCCGATTTAGGTCCGGTTTATTAATATGGTTACTTATATTAGGTGCCGATTGATTTCGTGATCCCTCTAGCTTTGCTTGGTTGTTATTCAAGATTTCTAAGCATTCTCAAGTGAGTACATAGTCCCCTCTTTTACTGTTTTCAAATGTTTTGGGGTGATACACATGTGCCTACTTGTTACTTTCATGTTTTTCATGCTTTTATAACATATACTTGCTATGTTCTTTAGTACACATATAGTACATGATTGCCATTATGTTTTGCTATGTATGTTCACTTAGCATGCTAGCACATTGATTTTCATATATTACATTTTTGTTGCATATGTTCACTCAACATATGGACACATTGTTTTACATTTCTACTTTGTATGTTCACTTAGCATATTTAGTACATTATTTTCGTATAACATGCTTACATTTGGTATGACATTTGGTTTGTTTAATGGGTCATAAATACATTCATTAACACCGATCATGCCATTCGTTAGTAGGTAGTGGTACCATAGGAATTGACAACTCCCATTTCTGGAATCCTAGGTTGGTTTGGATGGAAGGAATGACCGAATTCGATATTCATAAGTTTGATAAACCTTTAATTTGTTAAGGGTTTGTCTCTTCAGTCTCAAGGCTTGCATGTAGGCGTTTAACATTACCGTGTAGATGTTTGTATCAATAAAGAATTAGTTTTACAAAACATAACTTTTGATTTAAATTATAATTTATCAAATACATTGTTTTGTACATTTCTTTCTTATAGGGTTGAGTAAATGCTTTTATTCACTATACATTACATTTGATTATACATGAACATTTTTACATTGGTGGTTTATTTGGGTAAGTGATTTAAATAACGAGGCGTGTGTAATATGATAAAAGCATGGTGGATACGCCGCTGGTACTTCCTATATATAAGTGCTTTTGTGAAATTACATATTGTAGCGTTATTTAAACCATTTCAATTTTGACATATTACATTTTACACAAATAACATATCTTTACAAAACATTGTTTTACAACTAACATATTTTATACAAACATTATTACTTGGTTATTTACTTATCTATGCATTATTCTTTTATATCATCTGTTTTCTTATCGATTTTCGTATGACTTCTAAAAGAAAATATTTTAAGGTTCATGACTACTTTTGTTAAACACTTTCTTTAAACTTACAAGTCATGAATCCTATTTTAAATAAAACTTATGTATCTCACAGGCATTTTTATGCTGACGTACCTATTTTCACATATGTTTCAGGTGCTGTTATTAGATGATCATGATGCAAACATAGGATAGGACGAGGGCCTTAGTGACAATAAAAGATGCAAGACTAGTTAACTATGTTATGTTTCTTTGTTTCCAAGACATTGTAACCTCTTTTAATTCAATAAAACAAAACTTCAATTTCCATGTGTTATGAAACAATGATTCTGTTACAACACTCCCCGATGATTCTGCCGTGATTTATTGTTTTACGCGGTCGGGGTGGGATGTCACACCCCCAAAAGAGTTGGTATCAGAGCTCATGGTTATAGGGAATTAGGTTATTAGTAATGCTTTGACCTAATCTATAACCTTCCTAGGACCCTAACACAAGATTCTTGTGTTTAGATCTTAAAACAATACCGTCACCTATCTTTAGGCGACAACCACAACAAGAACTCAGATTTCAAATCCGCTTTAAAAACCAATCATCTGTTCTAGGATGATTTATTATAAGGTTTTGAACTTTCAATGTTTCCAAAACGATTTTGAAAATAATCACACCCCCAAAATACCACATGCGGAATCCCACTAGATGTGTGACGTACCAGGACCCAAGCCACCAATCACATTGAACTACGCATAATATTTAAATAAAACATTTCATTCATTTCAAAATATAAATCTAAGTCATAAGTTTAAACCAAAGTAAATGTTCAGCGGAAGCATATAGTAATAATTAATCAATTGTTTCAAAACAAGTGTTCAAGAACCAATGTAACAAGTTTTCAAGAGTCTCGATCCATGACCACCCTAGCGCTCCCAGATAGCATGTTGGTGCAAAAATGTCTGTTAACTTCATCTTTATCGAGTCTAATGTCTAGATAGGATAAACCAGTGCTCAGTAGGTTAGAAATCAGGTTTTGTATGTAAAAGGGTCATTTCGCACGAAATGAACAAGTCATTTCGTACGAAAGGAAGCAAAGTCATTTCGCACGAAATAGCTATGTTGGTTTGGTACGAAATGTCCACTCCTATAAATACCTGAGCTGGTTATTCATTTGTAACGATTCGGATTTCAGAGCCGAGGTGCTGCCAATTTGTCAATTGATCTGTAAAGCTTTGAAATCAATAAAAAGAAGATAATTAGGGAGAATCAAGCTATAATTAAGTTTGTATCATTGATTCCGCCTTTGATATGGATTATAAACTCTTCTGAACGACTCGTTTAGGTCGTACAATGATCCAACAAGTGGTATCAGAGCTCAGGAAGAAGAGTTCATACCAAGTCAGCTTGTTTTCACCAGATTTTCTCACTTCTACTAATTCTTTTCAAAATGGACTAATTAAAATGGACTAATTTTCACACATTACATGCGAAATACAGTTTTATTGAATCCTTGAAAGAATTGGACCTTAATTCGACATAAAACCGGATCAATTTGACAAAAACTTGACCGACAGTGTGACGTCAGCTTATTTCGCACGAAATCAGTTCCTCATTCTGCACGAAATCAGCTTCTTATTTCGCACGGAATAGACCTTTTGATCTTCATTTCGCATGGAATCCATAGTCTGATCATCATTTCACACGGAATCAATCTTGTGAACGTTATTTCGCACGGAATCATATTTGAAGACTTCATTTCGCATGAAATCAACTGTTTGGATTTCATTTCGTACAAAATAGACTTTCATTTCGTATCAGAAGATTATTTCGCGTGAAGATCATTTCGCTTGAGACTCATTCCGCTTGAAGATTGATTCATTTTGTTTGAATCCATTTCGTTTGAAATTGTTTCTCAAATCACAAAAAAATTTCTAAGTGTTTGTTGATTGTTTCAGGTACATCAAGATGGAGGACGATTTTCTCAATCCTTTCAGTAACGTGTTTGCTTACACTAGCAGTTCAGGAGATGGCACAACCAGCAACACAAATGAAAATGCACCAACAAACCCAAGTCCGAAGAAAACCATTGCTGATTCTTTGAGTGTTGATAATGCCTACGGAACCTACAACAAACCGCCCAAGCTAATGGCCATAGAGGACTACAATCGATGGGCTAGCATATTTAAGGAATGGCTATAGGCATTTGCATACCTAAGTTGGAAGAGTTTGAAAACTGGTTTTGACATCGGAAGAACTGATTATGAGAACTTAACGGATACTCCACAAGAGAATTTCATTGCGGAACAAAAATGCATCGCTTTACTTCATCAATCAGTGAGAGATGATATTATATCATTGATTGAATACAAAGATTCCAGAGATCTTTGGGAGAAATTAAAAATGAAATGTGTGGGTGGTGCTGAAATTGTTAAAAACAAGAAAAGGTTGTTGAGAAAAAATTCGATCTGTTTGGGTGTTTGAAAAATGAGAGTGTGTCAAAGATGATAGAAAGATTTGGACACTTAAAGCTGGAACTTACAAGATATGATATTGTGTATTCTCAGGAAGAATTGGTTGATAAGCTGTTTGACTCATTGCCTGATGAGAAAGACTGGCAGTACTTTGCTTTAATGCTGAAGAACACAGTAAAGTCGGCTGATCTGACAGTTGATTTACTAATCGAAAGGTTGGAGAGTCATGAATTGGAGATCAGGAAAACGAACAAAGTCAACAATTCCTCGTATCAGCAGAATGTTGACTTATATTATCGAGGAAGTATGATTCCTAAAACTAGTCACCGAAGACTGCTTTCTCAGCAGAAAATTCAAACACGTCAAATAAAGAAAGTCCAAGCAGTGGTTAACATGGAGGATCATCTTCAACTTCTCCAAGTCAATCAGTTCCGAAAAACATGTTCCAATGCAATTTTGTTGTTGATCTAAAAAATGCACAAAACTTCAGTGAAGTATCTGCCAAGCAGCAAATGGTGTTTTTAGCATCTGTCTTGGAATCATATGAAAGCCTTGTTGCTGGAAAGATCGGAAACATAAATCTCACCAAGGAAGATTATGATCAAATATACCCTGAGGAGATGGAGTTGATTGATATCAGATGGTGTATGGCAAGTGCGGTCAGAAGGGCTCAAAGATTCATGGAGATAACAGGCAGACACTCCATTGGTGGACCTTCAATGAAGCTAGGTTTTGATAAATCGAAGGTTACATGCTTTAAATGCAAGCAAAAAGGGCACTTTAAACGAGAATGTCGAAATGCAGCCGCTGATGAAACAGCCAACCCTTTCCGTGAAGATTGTTACAAAAGAGCCATCTATCATCAAAACAAAGCAGAATCTCCCAGAATGAAGCAGATAGAAGATGCTCCCAAAGAAAAGTTAAGAGCATTAGCTGTTATCCATGACGATGAAGGATATGATTGGAGTGATGTGTTACCAGAAGAAGACGTAGTGGGATATGCCTCCACGACAAAGATTGTTCCTTGGAAAGATACATGATCAGAGGAAGTAAAATATGTAAACAGGAAGATGTTAGCTCTAACAATGAAAGATAGACATTTTCGTGCATGGAAAGAAGAAAAAAGCACGAAGAGATGGGACGCTGACAGGGAATGCTATTTGGATCCTAAGGGAAATATACTTGTGGAACCATCAACACTTCTTGTAGAGACTCTGATTGAGCAAATTACAGAAGAGGAAGAAGCAAATCAAAGATTGTGGTGGGGAAGTGATGAAGAGAAAGAAAAGGAGCTACAGTCGAAAAAGATCGATGATGGGATAATTGACACGACCAAAGAGTTCACTGTAGATAACATGAAGAAAATGGCTGACAAAGTGCTCGCAGCAAAAGAGTTAGAGGTAGTTTCTGAGTCTGGAACTGAGTCTAAAAGCAAGGTCAATTCTAATGATTCAACCAACGAATCAGGTAAGAAAGCCAAAATTGAAAGCGACTGCAAAAATTGCATGAAAGACTGCAAGGTTTGTAGCACACTTGCTTACCTCAGTGGTAAAAAGACTGAAGAGCTGACAGAAAGAGTCAGAGAAGTTGAAAATTAGATTTTAAATCGCGATAAGTTGGTAAAGGCTTCAAATGACAGATTAAAAGAATTAACTGATAAACTTGAAAAAGATAAAATTGATGTAGAACAAATCAGGAAAGAAAACGAAAAGTTAATTCTTGAAAACCGTCAACTTTCTAAAAATGACGAGAAGTTAAAAAGAACGGTAAAAGATTCTGATGAAAGAAATGATAAAACATTTAAAGAAAACATTCAACTGACAGGAGTACTTCAGTCGAAAGAGAGGCAAATCAACCAACAGTTGGATGAGATTGCTAATCAGAAGCTTCAGTTTCAGGAAGCTAAAATTGAAAATGAACGCATCAATCTGAAACTCAACAGTTACAACTCCGCAAGTTTTGTTCTTCAACATATCGTTCCTAAACCAATTGGGAAGAACAAATCTGGCGAAGATGTTTATTCGGACGGAACTGGGGTTGGGTATCATCAAGTTCCACCGCCAGTATTGAATAATTTTTCAAAGAAAAAGTCTGGGTTGGTTAATGATAATGAAACAAATGAGGTTAAACTTCCAGAATCAATCGAAGTCACATTCACTTCATCATCCTATGAAGATAGTGTTCAGTCCGAAGTTGTTAAAAGCATGGTTGAAAGTGTTTTGAAATCTGAAAGTGACTCAACTGAGGATGAAGAATGTTTCTTGGACAAATATATTCCGAAATCAACATCCAAAAACAACTTAAGTGAAGAACCTAATCTTGTGATGTACAAGATGTCGGGATTGGATAAGTTGTATTCGGATCTTGAATTTCCTTTGGAAAATGTGAATGTCGACAAATTGAAAAATGTTTTTAAACTGGTTGAGATTGATGTCTGTGAAATCAAAGGTTTAAACGATCCAAAAGGCAATTAAACTTTGAAAAAGATAAAGCTTACTACAAAAAACCTATTGTACCGCCGCATTCTTCTAACAACATTCAAAACAAATGGTCGGGTGGTTATAAGGGTGGTAAGAATTATCAAAGAAGGAACTTTCAAAACAAAAAGTTTGTTGAGAAAAAGGTGTTTGTAAAAAGCTCGAGTTTTCATTCCGAGCAAGAATCTGAGATTTTTTCAAAATTAAAAGAAGAGTTTTTTTGAAGAAAAGCCTTCACAGCCTCAGACCAAAGGCACAAGTCAGATAGTTGATACTCGTACATGCTTTAAGTGCAACAAAGTTGGACACATTGCACGAAAGTGCACCAACTTAAAGCCTAAGTCTGAAGTTGTTGAGAGTCAGAAAAAGAAAGTTGATGCAAAAGGCAAAGCTCCAATGGTTGTTGAGAAGAAAGCTTTGAAAAATGAAAACACCAAGATCAAAACTGAACCCATAAAGAATGTGGTAACTAAAACTGATAAATTTTACAAACGAGTTGCTTCGCCTCAACAAGCATGGAAGCCAAAATCAGTTGAAAAGAAACCAGGTTCTCCAAAACCTAAGGTTTCTGAGACGGAAAAAAATCATCCTCTACCACTTCGGTAAAGATGAATGTTCCTATGGATTACTATGAAAACCTTGAGAAACAAAAGTCTACTACTTTTGAAAAGAAGTATGTACCAAAGAAAGACCAATCATCTGGTCAACCTCCTAAAAATGATTTCTTCTTATACAAAGAGGTTGAGATTGGGTCTGAGGAGAGCTTAAAGACGAATAACAAAAAATTTCCACCACTTTACACTGCTAAAATTCACATCAAAGTCAAGCTACCTGAGTCAAAAGAGGCTTGGGTGGCATCAAAATCTAACTAAGTGTTTGTGATATGTGTAGGAGCTTCCAAGATCCGTTTCACGTTGGATTATGGATAGTGGAGCTTCTCGACACATGACGGGGAAGAAAACCCTACTGTACCATGTTCGAGGGTTTAATGGAGGATATGTGGGATTTGCAGGTAATCAAGGTGGTCGAATAGTTGGTGAAGGAACTCTATCTAATGGAATTTTCACATTTGAAAGAGTTAACTACATCGCCGAGCTTGAAAACAATCTTCTGAGCATTTCTCAGATCTGAGATCGTATGTATACAACGCACTTTACGGATAACGAATGTTTGATATTGAAACCAGGATTTGTTGTTCCCGAAGAGTGGGTTATCATGAGAGCACCCAGAGTCAATGATCTGTATGTGCTGGACATGAGTGTAGCAACTACTACCACATGTCAGGCTCACTGTTTTATGTCAAGAGCAACAAAAAAAGAATCACAACTGTGGCATCGAAAGATGGGCCACATTCACCTGCGAAAAATGAATCACCTAGTGCATAACGACTTAGTAATTAGTGTTCATGTGAAAGGTTTTCATCTTGAGGGGGAGTGCATCAGTTGTGTCAAAGGCAAACGACGAAAGAAATCTCACCCTGGGAAGAAGGAAAAATCAATCTCGAGACCGTTAGAGAGACTTCATATGGATCTTTTTGGTCCAGTAAACGTCAAAAGCATAACTGGTGATCTCTACTGTCTAGTAGTAATAGACAACTACTCGAGATTTTCATGGGTATCATTTCTGAAGAAAAAAGGTGAGACATTTGAATGTTTGATGACGTTGTTCAGAAAAATTGAAAACTTGTACCAAACTCGAATCAGAAGAATCAGGAGTGACAACGGTACTGAGTTTAAGAACAACAAAATGGAAGAGTATTGTGATGAGAGAGGTATATTGCAAGAATTAAGTGCTCCTTACACCCCACAACAACAAAATGGAGTAGCTGAAAGAAAGAAAAGGACACTAATTGAAACGGCCAGGACGATGCTTGCTGATTCGAAATTACCAGTCAACTTTTAGGCAGAAGCAGTGTCAGCCGCTTGCTATACGCTCAACCGGGTTCTTACAGTGAAGAAATTCAACAAGACATGTTTCGAAGTGATCAACAACCGCAAACCTAACCTGAAGTATCTGGAACCGTTTGGGTCTCCCTGTACAGTTCTAGAACCTTATGGTAAATTTGGTGTAAAGAGCATTGAAGGAATTTTCGTAGGTTATGCAAGTCCATTGAAACGAGTCTTTGTTCCAAGCTTGAAGCGGATCATCGAAACACATAATGGTGAGTGTCAAAGTTATACCATGCCACCTCAGAATCCCAGCGATCATGGCGTTTTAATTATGATACTCTATGGGATTCATTCGACATAGAAGAAGAACCATATTTCTTTGGCGAGTTGGATATTCTGAGAGAATATGAAGCATCACAAGAAAGATTTCCAGCTGAGTCTTCTAGACGTCAATATCGAGCATCAAATGACGATGAAGCTGGTACAAGTAATGCTGGAGAACATGATGATATTCAGCAAACTCTTGACAATCAGACATCAGTCAACGATAATTTAGAATCTGATGATAGACCTATATTCGATCGTGGTGATTCAGATTCTGAGAGGGAGCAGATCCAGATTTCAAGTCAAACAATTCCAGTCAGTGAACAAGGTGCAAATCCGAATGTCACAAATTTGGAAGGCGAGGTAGATGTTCCAGGCAAGGTGATGCCGAGAACTCTTTCGTACCATCCAGAAGAGCTGATGATTGGAGAATTGCAATCAGACGTCCACACAAGACGACAAATTGACCAAGGCCTTACTTGTTTTTATTCTACAGTTGCTTCTTTACAAACAGAGTTTTCACTTAGTTATTTTATTTCACAGATTCAGCCGCGAACATACAAGGAAGCATTAACTAAAGATTCTTGGGTCAATGCGATGCAAGAGGAGCTGAGTCAGTTTGAAAAGTTAGGAGTGTGGAAATTGGTAGACTTGCCTGATGGTCAAAGGAAGATAAACACTAAGTGGGTGTTCAAGTGCAAAAGGGATGATCGAGGGGTTATTATTCGTAACAAAGCTCGACTCGTAGTCCAGGGCTTTAGTCAGCAGGAGGGTATAGATTTCACTGAAGTATATGCTCCGGTTGATAGACTTGAAGCGATCAGAATCTTCCTAGCATTTGCATCTTGGAAAGGTTTTAAAGTGTATCAGCTAGATGTTAAATCGGCTTTTCTCTACGGGAAGGTAAAAGAGGAGGTATATGTCAGACAGCCACCGGGCTTCACCGATCCAATCCACAAAGACAAGGTTTATTTACTAGATAAAGTGTTGTATGGTTTACACCAGGCCCCGAGAGCCTGGTACGAGACATTGTCTCAACATCTGCTTGCCAACAGTTTCATCCGTGGAAAAGTGGATACCACTATCTTCACCAAAGAAGTCGACGGACATCTTCTGATAGTTCAAATATACGTGGACGACATCATATTTAGGTCAACAAATGAATATCTGTGCAAAGATTTTGAAAGAGTTATGAAGCAAAAATTTGAAATGTCATCGACGGGTGAGATGAAATTCTTATTGGGACTTCAGGTTGATCAACTTCCTAAGGGAATTTTCATACATCAGATGAAGTATGTTCATGATATCTTAGAGAAATTTGGGATGTCCGGGACTACACCCCGTTAGCGACGAACCATGGGATAAACCCTGATCTCACCGGAGAGAAGGTAGATGAAACGTTGTATCGCTCCATGATCAGATCACTGATGTATTTGAGAGCTTCAAGACCCGATATTATGTATCAAACCTGCCTCGCAGCGCGGTTTCAGTCAAACCCCAGAGCTTCGCATATGGTGATTGTGAAACGGATATTACGCTACCTGAAAGGAACTCCATCACTGGGGTTGTGGTATCCAAGAGAAGGCGATTTCACGCTCGAAGGGTATTCAGATTCTGATTTCGGATGCTGCAAAGTTAACGCTAAATCAACAACAGCAGGGTGCCAGTTTTTCGGACCACGATTGGTCACCTGGCAATGCAAGAAGCAGACCTCTGTAGCTTTATCCACATGTGAAGTCGAGTATGTATCTGCTAGCAGCTGCTGTTCTCAGATCTTGTGGATCCAGCAACAGATGAGAGACTACGGTTTGCAATTTCTTAACACCCCTATCTTTGTTGATAATGAGGCAGCGATAAACATAACAAAAAATCTTGTTCATCACGCTAAAATGAAACACATTGAAATTCGTCATCACTTCATCCGAGACCGTTTCGAGAAGAAGTTGATACGAATTGAGAAAATCCACACTGATGAACAAAAAGCTGATATACATACCAAAGCATTTGATAAAACTCGTTTTCAATATCTTTTAAAATTGAATGGTATGAAGCTTTTATCGGTGTTGGAGGAGATTCTTGATTCTTGGCGTAGATGAAGGTATCACTGTAGATGATGTTGAGAAGCAATCTGCAATGGTTTGTCAATTTTTTACTTGTTTTGGTATTTAGGGGGAGGTAGGTTATATTTTCAGAAAATACAAAAACAGTAAAAAAAAATTCAAAAATCCAAAAACATGAGATATTTCAAAATTCAAAAGCATTAGAAAACAGAAAAAGAGCTTGTGTAAAAAGGGAAAATGATAGTACATCAGCTTGACAGTTGCGGTTGGCTAAAGAAATGTAAAGTTTAAAAGTGTTAAACAGTCTCGCTGATGATATGCCGGTAGGTTTTTACACATTTAGTAGGTTTGTTCGGGATATAAATCTAAATCATTACTTGCTTATTTCGTGGGGAACACTAATTGGATATATAGGTAACCCCTGAAATCTCGTTTGAAAGACCCCTCTTTCTGAAATACTAGGTCTTTATGCTCAGTGATATCTGGGGTATTATCCCGGGACTTCTGATAATGCAGAAGCAATGGCCTAGTCCGCGTATAATACTTTACTGCTGCTTGAAATAAAAGCCTGCCCTCAGCATAAAAAATGATGAAACATTGCAAAATGCTAATCATGTGCTGTTGTAAAAAATATCCTCTAAAGGGGACACACCTAAAGTCGAAGCCATCATCTATCTGATTTTGCGGAAGCAATAGCCTGAGCTCTCATGGCCCTCGCATTTAACCCCTTACAGATATCATCTGTGGTATACTCACCTGTAAGACTGAATATTGGGATTTGGATACGGGAGTATATTCAAGAGGTGGGACACATGAATGAGTTTAAGCTCTTAATACACCTAATTCGTATCCTGGACAGATTGAAATTTGTGTGAGAACTTAAGTGGATCAGTATATCGGCAATCTAAGTGAATTGTTTAATTATGAGTATGAAATCAAAGCTTAACGGTACTTGTGACTTGTCGACAGCTGATATGATTTCCTAACTCGCTCACCAAAAATATGTTTGTAAATAGTTTACATTTATTACATTTTATTTCTGTTTAGCATTCTAGTATAGAAACTTTATTCAAAATACAAAAAGATTTTACATTTCTGCTTTATTTTTCCGACAAACTAAAGTGGAAAGCTGATCTTCAGATTCGCAGTTTGAAGCAGATGCAGGAAGTTTCTGAGCTGGACATAAGAGTTGTGAGCTTATCATGTCAAATTTGTGAAAATGAAAAGTCAAAACAAGTTCATTAAGTTGAAACTTGTAATTTTCAGTATAATGTTTTGAAAAATGTTGAACAAAAGTCAGTTTTGTTTTGTCTCGAGTCAACCAAGGTCATTAAGTTGGACTTGGTAGACAAATTAAGAGCCTAGGGTCATTAATTTCGACCTAGTTACTTAAGTGGATTTCTAAAAACTGATAAAAACAACAAATGAAGTCAAAAAGGAGAATAGATTATAATGTCAAATTTCTAAGAAGCAGGAGACAGGTTTGATCCTGTGAAAGCAGCAAAGTGAGATCCCCGTGGCTAAATTTGAACAAAGCTTGAACCAGAATTCGATCCCAGTTTATTGAAAGGGGGAGTCTAAAGACGTAAGAGTCAGATGCAGATTCTGGATCAACATTCAAGGGGGAGTTTGAAGATTGTTAAAGTCAAGTTCGAGTGCTAGTTGTTGATGCTGATAGAGATTGAAGGATGCTTACAGTGTAAAACATTTTGGAAAGAAAGAAAAGACTGAAGACTCGATGCCAAAGACTTTGTCAACATCCAAGGGGGAGTCTGTTGGTGCATAAATATCTGTTAACTTCGTCTTTATCGAGTCTAATGTCTAGATAGGATAAACCAGTGCTCAGTAGGTTAGAAATCAGGTTTTGTATGTAAAAGGGTCATTTCGCACGAAATGAACAAGTCATTTCGTACGAAATGAAGCAAAGTCATTTCGCACGAAATAGCTATGTTGGTTTCGTACAAATTGCCCACTCCTATAATTTCCTGAGCTGGTTATTCATTTGTAACGATTCGGATTTCAGAGCCGAGGTGCTGCCAATTTGTCAATTGATCTATAAAGCTTTGAAATCAATAAAAAGAAGATAATTAGGGAGAATCAGGCTGTAATTAAGTTCGTATCGTTGATTCCGCCTTTGATATAGATTGTAATCTCTTCTGAACGACTCGTTTAGGTCGCACAATGATACAACATAGCAAGTCCATAATCACGAATCTAACGACCTGCAAGCATGCAGACAAGTGTGCCAGACGACGCTGGTGAGTTCAAAGTTTGTTAAAACGTTTTAGTTACTAGATATGAATATAAGACGATTCAATGATTTGATGTTGTAATAACTCGTTTACCGCTGATGGCTTAAGGTTATTTTGCCCAAACCCCATTGCCTCTATCAAAGCAATGGTCAAGACTGGGATCATTAGTACACTCCCGACCTCCCCGGTACGGTGTGAGGTTGCCAAACCTAAATAGCGCTATTAACTACTATCCTGTTGCCTCCCCGCAATGATCGGTAGATGGGACTTAGGTGATAGATATGCGAGTATTAACAAACATCCCAATAACCAGCATTCCTCCCCGGAACGTTTACCAGATGTCCCTCCCCGGGACGCATGCTTGGAAAAAGAGCAGTGAACTCACCTTGGTTTGCTCGATTTGGTTAATTACTTGTTCACACTTAAACAATCACAGCCTATGATATTCACGTACGCATAATCAGTTTCACATTCTCAATGTTCACGTATAAATTGTAGTCATGATGTGTATTCAAACATCAATTTCCGAGTAACACATATCAGTAATATAACTCAATCAAGTTCACAGATCATATGTATGTTTTATATGCAAGTACATGTTTCCTCAATCATGATTAAAATCATTAACAGCAGGTAACAATCATTCAAGTTTCTTGTACATGATCACTACAGTCTGTTGTGAACTGTCACACCCCGACCACGTAGAACATACAAAACGTGACGGAAACGTCGGGGAGTGTTGTAACAAAATTAATGTTTCAAATCCATGGCAATTGAAGTTTCGTTTTATTGATTAAAAGTGTTACAATGTCTTAACAAACAAAGAAATACAACATAATTAACTAGTCTTGCATCTTTTATTGTCACTAAAGCCCAAGTCTGCCTATGTGTATCTTGATCATCTTATGCAACAGCTCCTGAAAAACACATGTGAAAATAGGTACGTCAGCATAAAAATGCCGGTGAGATACATAGGTTTTGTGAAAATAGGTTTCATGACTTATGTTTGAGAAAATGTTTAGTCATGAACCTTGTTATTTGCTTTGTTTTGTAAATCATTTGAAAATCGATAAGATCTGATGATATGTATAAATAAGAGAATAATGTATGGTTAAATGAATAACCATTGTAAACTGAGTTTGTATTAGATAAATTGTTTGTAAATCAATGTCTTGTGAAAAAATATGTTGTTTATATAAAATGTTCTATGTCTTAACTTGAAATGATTCAGATAACGTTACAATATGTAATACCATACAAACACTTATATATAGGAAGTACCAGCGGCGTATCCACCATGCTTGTATCATATTACACACGCATCGTTACTTAATCACTTAATCAAACCAAACCAAACAATGTAAGATGTCTATGTTTAAACCAATTGCCAAATGTTTTGAATAATATGTCAAAATGTTTATGTGAAGATGTAAATCATGTAATGTGTAACCAAAATGATATGTATGGCTAGTGAAATGTATCAACTAAACCATATGCACAAGAACATAGTATTGAAGTAAAACTGGGTTTAAATCAAAGTTATGTTTTGTGTAGTAACTGCATGATCAATGTAAATCGTGTAATATGCGTCCAAAATGTAAGTATGTGATGAATAAAAAATGTACTAAGTATGAAGAACAATGCAACGATTGAACATACATAGCATGTGAACTGTACTAAGTATGCAACAACAGACATACGTAGCATGCGACCTGTACAAAGTATGCAACAATAGACATACGTAGCATGTGATGTAATGTAAAACAATGTACTAAGTAATGCACACAATGGCACACCTAGTATGAAATGTAATGAAATCATGTACTATAATGTACTAATGAACATAACAAGTATATGATGTGAAAACAGGAAACCATGAAAGTAACAAGTAGGCACATGTGTTTCTCCCCAAAACAGTTTGGAAAACAGTAAAAGAGGGGTCTATGTACTCACTTGAGATTGATCAGTAGTCCTTGAGTAACAACCAAACAAGGCTAAAGATCACGGATATCAAACGGCACCTAATATAGGTAACTATGTTAATAACCCGGACCTAAATCGGAAGATTAGGTAGCATGAGGGTTTGTAAACCAAATGAGTGTAGGAACTCATGTGATATGGTTTAACAAAGCCTACATACTAAATGAAACTTAACCTAAGTGTCCATGACCCATTACGACCCGTTTAGGTAGCTTATGCTACTTTAACGCGTCGTTCGCGTGAAACGCGTTCGGAATGCCTAACTAGCCCTATGACAAGTGTTATATGCCTAAACATGTTACATAATCAGTTATGTGACAAAAGTTTAGGTTACATATGCTTAATTACCAATTATACATGAAAAGGGTATTCTGGTAATTTACCTAAGGCATATAAACTACCTATCATACAACTACTTAAACGATGTGACCATAAGGTATAACCTCGGAAGGTTATTCCCTATATACTATGGTCACCTAATGTATTTGGTCGGATCCTAATGATTGACCAAATGGGTCGAGTTCGAAGGTATAGGCGATTTATTAGGTCGCCTACCCTACGACTCTTGACAACGTGGTAATCAGTGGGCATAGTCCCAAGGGACTATAACCAACGTGATTACACTCACGTTGCGAAGTTCAAACGAACTTCGCATTGACCATAACTGGTCAATGTAGAAAGTCAAACAAAGTTTGACTTTCAGACTCGAAAGACTCGAAAAGCAATAAAAGAACGAAAGAATACTTACCCAGGGTCCCCGAATGCTAATCTCGATCCAAGAACTCAGGTATGAAACAATGGTTTCAACTTAGAGCTCTCAAATCCAGATTCTTGTGAGTTTAAGCAATGGGGGGTATGGGGTATATATAGTTTTCGGGTAACCGTTAGGATCGTTTCATGGAAAACATGCCTTCATCCCACCCGTACAAGTGTCGGGACCTTATGGTAGCTAAAATTCCATCCTTATCAGCTGACTAAGCGAATGAGAATGTGTGGTTGTGAACGAAACAGCTGGAACCTGCTGTTAGATTCAATTAATCTGGTCAGAAGGTGCCACGCGGCCCGCTTCAGGATTACCAGAAGCTCAGGCGGGCCGCCTGACAGTTGCAGATCAGAAACAAGTTTCAGAAGTTACAGTTTTGGTCCCTGCACGTGTTTTAAGGCATTTCCGACACTTCTAAGGCCCGTAAAGCCAACTTTAAGGCTCTAAAATGTTGCCTAAACATTGTGGACATGAAACATGCTCAAAAATATGTCGGATGTTGGTTCGTTTGGTCGTACGAACGCGATGTTCGCTTAATTACGACGGAATGCGCATAAGCACGAAAAACGATCCAAATGACGCGACGAATGGATTTTTCTTATGGCGAACACTAAAATATAATATTTTAGTGCTTACATAAATTTTTGGATGTCCGGATGTATTCAGAACGTAAGTTATGCGCGAAAATGCAAACTTGTGCACTTTTTGACACTTTTAGTCCCTGGATGACCCAAAAGTTTATTTTAGCATACCGAACCCCTCAAAGCCTATTTCTAAGCTATGTAAAGGATATTTGTGGTATGTTTAACTTATGGTCATGTTCCGGAATGTTCGTTACAGTTCAGATTGGCATACTTTCGCAGTTTGTCAACTTTAGTCCCTGTAGACGAATTAACTTGATTTTGCCATACCAAAGCCTCTAAAACTTATTTATAAGTTATGTAAAGGTTATCTAAGGTATGTTAAGCCTATTTCACTATTCCGGAGTGTTCATTGCATTAAACTGGTTATATTTACACATCGGTGCGCGTATAACCTTCCAGAAAGCGATTTAGAGCTTGAAATCGAACGAGAGTTGATATGTGTAAATGATACACATATTTTTACAAATCCCAAGTATGAAATACAATATTTCATTGTTTTGGCATTTGTTTGATGGTTGAAGTGACACAGGTGTCACAGTCTCCCCTACTTTAGGAAATTTCGTCCCGAAATTTATTCGTAGGAGTCTATTTGTGACTTTGTGTTAAATAACCATCAAAGATGAACAAGGCATAATCCTGTAATTTCTCTTTAACGAACATTTTTCAGAAATAAAAATGAACGGAGTTATTTTCAACAGGCATTATTCAGAAACAAAAATGAACAGAATAAGTCATTTTCCACAACATCTTCAGAAACAAAAATGAACAGAATAGTCATTTTCCACAATTCAGAAACAAAAATGAACAGAATAAGTCATTTTCCACAACATCTTCAGAAACAAAAATGAACAGAATAGTCATTTTCCACAACATCTTCAGAAACAAAAATGAACGGAATAGTCATTTTCCACAACATCTTCAGAAACAAAAATGAACAGAATGAGTCATTTTCACCATTTCTTCAGAAACAAAAATGAACAGAATGAGTCATTTTTCACCATTTCTTCAGAAACAAAAAATGAACAGAATAGTCATTTTCCATCTTCAGAAACAAAAATGAACGGAAAAGTCATTTTCCATCTTCAGAAACAAAAATGAACAGAAAAGTCATTTTCCATCTTCAGAAACAAAAATGAACAGAATAGTCATTTTCCATCTTCAGAAACAAAAATGAACGGAACGAACTCTAGACACATGACAAAACTCGCTGTGGTTTCCGTGCACTGAATTTCATAATTATGTATGCATCCATAATTACGCAATTCCTTGCATAGTCCGCACAATTTGTTTGTAATGTGAAGGGGAGGAAAATCAAACCTGTGATGAGTGTGACTAGACTACCATAGGGTCCTTTTTATTAGATCGACAAATGATCCTTTTAATTAGGCCACCAAGGAGTCCTTTCAGCTATATCATCACATGATATTCCTAACCAGATTTTTGGATCAATCTGTTTACCTAGACCACTCAGGGGTCTAATTATGGAATAGTACTATATAATCCAAGGGTCTTTACTACAACGTAGAAGCCCATTGAGGATTTAATATAGTACCTTTGGATATCCTACTATGAATCCCTTATATGAAGATATGGAAGATTCTACGAGGATTTGGATAACAAAAACTTGGATTACACAAAAAAACATAAAAGGAAACACATAAGCATATAATCACATAGTTGTTTAATTTAACCTTTAAGTTGCTGTCTTTGGACGCGGATACTTAAAGCACGCCAGGAATCCAATTTGTGGATTTCATTTGGCACTTTAATCATTTCAAGAATCCATCCATGAAGATAGGATGATCTACCAAAAATTCGATTTTTGTTTTCAGGAAAACGAAATATTCGAATTAAGGTACACAACGATTTAGGACATACGGAAATACCTTTTGGTACCCTATTAAGAATTTATAGTGGTACTTGGGGTATTCGTACAGAGTTATAACTTGCACCTTGCACTTCGTCTCTTTGCAAGAGACGGGTACTTAGGATCTTTGTGTAAAATGCAAGAGATTGTAAAATGGGAAAATTTTGGGGGTAGTTTGCTTTTCAAGGAATACGATTCCTTGGTTGTCGGTATTGTAAGGGATATGTTGTTTATGCAAACAACCACATAAATACATTGTAATGTAAATAAAAAGATTTATTTATTAACAATGCTAACAACTGTTTCATGGACCTTGACAACAAAAGAAAATAATACATAAGACATGATTATTTCTAGACGGTGTTGTCTTCTAGTCGGTCAGATGCTCATCTCTGTGCTGGATTAGCATTTGCAAGCTTTGGGCAATTTCTTCGGAAATGTCCCATCTCACCACACTTGTTGCACGAACCTGGTGGAAAGCGAGCTCGGGTAGGTTTGTTGTCAGCTTGATTCGGTGCAACTGCTGCAACGCAAACTTTTGCCATATGACCTTTAAGTCCACAAATTTGGCATTCACGGCACTTCACATTAGCATGATGATGTAGGCCACATCGGTTGCACAAGGGTGAAGTTCCATTGTATGGCTTCCTAGCACGGGGTTGAGCTGGTTGTTTGGGGACGGCTTGACTATTGTGAGCGACCATGGCGAAGTTCTGAGAAGCCTTTTGCTTCTTTGACTGCTCAAGGGATCCAGTCTGTTCATCCATGGTCTTTGATTCCTCGATTGGTTTCGATTCCTCGACTGGTTTCTTGTCACCCTTTCGAAAAAGCTTACGCTTCCTGATCTGAGATTCAGTCAAAGTTGCAGATAGCTCAATGGCCTGCCTAACCGTAGTGGGGTTACTACCGATAACAATGTCTTGAACTGAGTCAGGGAGACCATCAATGTATTTCTCGATCGCTTTATCCAAAGGCGTAACCATGGTAGGGCACAACAGGCTCAGCTCCTCATATCGATCAGTGTATGCTCGATGTTCGCTTCTGTCTTGCTTAAGATCATCGAATTCCCTTTCCAATGCCCTGATCTCGTGACGAGGACAGAATTCCTTCATCATCAGTGTTCGAAGTTCTTCCCAAGTTTGGGCCAGTGCCACTTCGGCACCCCTATCTCTCACCACACCGTTCCACCATGTCAAAGCTCGTTTCTCAAAGACACTAGATGCGAAGTCTACCTTTCGCTCATTTGGACATTGAACATTCCTGAAGGTGCTCTCTAGACTCTCGAACCATTGCAGAAGTGCAGTCGCTCCTTGAGACCCAGAAAACTTTGATGGCTTAGCCGAGTTGAACGTCTTGAAGTTGCAGAGAGCATTATTGTTGTTGATAGCTTGGTGACATTGGGCAACGATGATCGGGATTGCAGCAGTTATTTGATGTGTAATGACAGCTGCCAGCTCGTCAACATATACTGGATTTTCGCGTCGTGGAGGCATTCTAAAAGAGAAGAACATGAAATGAAACGAGTGAGAGAATTAGACAAAAAGAATGAGATGAACAAATCTGATGAAAGCCAGGATAGTGGTCATTTGTTTGTTACTACAAAGCAACAAACGACACACAGCGACTGAATTAAAGTAAATGGATCAAAAATAATGTATCACGAAGACATGCTCGCCTATAAGTGAACACTCATCCCAAGAATTCCCAGGTAAGCACAACTGGTCTCGCGTCTGATGAGATGTATACGAAGTGCTTGCCTAGACAGAAAACCCAGAATACAGGCATTCACCCTTCCAGTTTGCACGTGTTCACACTATTTAAAACCCAAAACCTTGACGAGATTTTGAAAACTCACAGGGGTTCAAACCCAAATAATAGAGAGTTCAAAACCTTACAATAGAGGGTTCAAAACCTAGTAATTAATCATCCTAGAACAGATGATTAGTTTTCAAAGTGGTTTTGAAATTTATGTTCTTATTGTGATTATCGCCTAAGGATAGGTGACGGTATTGTTTTATGACTAAACGCAAGTAAACTCGTGTTAGGGTCCTAAGAAGGTTATAGACTAGGTCAAAGCATTACTAATAACCTAATTCCCTATAACCATTGGCTCTGATACCATCTTTTCTGTCACACACCGACCACGTAGAACATACAAAACGTGACGGAAACGTCGGGGAGTGTTGTAACAGAATTAATGTTTCAAATCCATGGCAATTGAAGTTTCGTTTTATTGATTAAAAGTGTTACAATGTCTTAACAAACAAAGAAATACAACATAATTAACTAGTCTTGCATCTTTTATTGTCACTAAAGCCCAAGTCTGCCTATGTGTATCTTGATCATCTTATGCAACAGCTCCTGAAAAACACATGTGAAAATAGGTACGTCAGCATAAAAATGCCGGTGAGATACATAGGTTTTGTGAAAATAGGTTTCATGACTTATGTTTGAGAAAATGTTTAGTCATGAACCTTGTTATTTGCTTTGTTTTGTAAATCATTTGAAAATCGATAAGATCTGATGATATGTATAAATAAGAGAATAATGTATGGTTAAATGAATAACCATTGTAAACTGAGTTTGTATTAGATAAATTGTTTGTAAATCAATGTCTTGTGAAAAATATGTTATTTGTATAAAATGTTCTATGTCTCAACTTGAAATGATTCAGATAACGTTACAATATGTAATACCATACAAACACTTATATATAGGAAGTACCAGCGGCGTATCCACCATGCTTGTATCATATTACACACGCATCGTTACTTAATCACTTAATCAAACCAAACCAAACAATGTAAGATGTCTATGTTTAAACCAATTGCCAAATGTATTGAATAATATGTCAAAATGTTTATGTCAAGATGTAGATCATGTAATGTGTAACCAAAATGATATGTATGGCTAGTGAAATGTATCAACTAAACCATATGCACAAGAACATATTATTGAAGTAAAACTGGGTTTAAATCAAAGTTATGTTTTGTGTAGTAACTGCATGATCAATGTAAATCATGTAATATGCGTCCAAAATGTAAGTATGTGATGAATAACAAATGTACTAAGTATGAAGAACAATGCAACGATTGAACATACATAGCATGTGAACTGTACTAAGTATGCAACAACAGACATACGTAGCATGCGACATGTACTAAGTATGCAACAATAGACATACGTAGCATGTGATGTAATGTAAAACAATGTACTAAGTAATGCACACAATGGCACACCTAGTATGAAATGTAATGAAATCATGTACTATAATGTACTAATGAACATAACAAGTATATGATGTGAAAACAGGAAAGCATGAAAGTAACAAGTAGGCACATGTGTTTCACCCCAAAACAGTTTGGAAAACAGTAAAAGAGGGGTCTATGTACTCACTTGAGATTGCTCAGTAGTCCTTGAGTAACAACCAAACAAGGCTAAAGATCACGGATATCAAACGACACCTAATATAGGTAACTATGTTAATAACCCGGACCTAAATCGGAAGATTAGGTAGCATGAGGGTTTGTAAACCAAATGAGTGTAGGAACTCATGTGATATGGTTTAACAAAGCCTACATACTAAATGAAACTTAACCTAAGTGTCCACGACCCATTACGACCCGTTTAGGTAGCTTTTGCTACTTTAACGCGTCGTTCGCGTGAAACGCGTTCGGAACGCCTAACTAGCCCTATGACAAGTGTTATATGCCTAAACATGTTACATAATCAGTTATGTGACAAAAGTTTAGGTTACATATGCTTAATTACCAATTATACATGAAAAGGGTATTCTGGTAATTTACCTAAGGCATATAAACTACCTATCATACAACTACTTAAACGATGTGACCATAAGGTATAACCTCGGAAGGTTATTCCCTATATACTATGGTCACCTAATGTATTTGGTCGGATCTTAATGATCGACCAAATGGGTCGAGTTCGAAGGTATAGGCGATTTATTAGATCGCCTACCCTACGACTCTAGACAACGTGGTAATCAGTGGGCATAGTCCCAAGGGACTATAACCAACGTGATTACACTCACGTTGCGAAGTTCAAACGAACTTCGCATTGACCATAACTGGTCAATGTAGAAAGTCAAACAAAGTTTGACTTTCAGACTCGAAAGACTCGAAAAGCAATAAAAGAACGAAAGAATACTTACCCAGGGTCCCCGAATGCTAATCTCGATCCAAGAACTCAGGTATGAAACAATGGTTTCAACTTAGAGCTCTCAAATCCAGATTCTTGTGAGTTTAAGAAATGGGGGGTATGGGGTATATATAGTTTTCGGGTAACCGTTAGGATCGTTTCATGGAAAACGTGCCTTAATCCCACCCGTACAAGTGTCGGGACCTTATGGTAGCTAAAATTCCATCCTTATCTGCTGACTAAGCGAATGAGAATGTGTGGTTGTGAACGAAACAGCTGGAACCTGCTGTTAGATTCAATTAATCTGGTTAGAAGGTGCCACGCGGCCCGCTTCAGGATTACCAGAAGCTCAGGCGGGCCGCCTGACAGTTGCAGATCAGAAACAAGTTTCAGAAGTTATAGTTTTGGTCCCTGCACGTGTTTTAAGGCATTTCCGACACTTCTAAGGCCCGTAAAGCCAACTTTAAGGCTCTAAAATGTTGCCTAAACATTGGGGACATGAAACATGCTCAAAAATATGTCGGATGTTGGTTCGTTTGGTCGTACGAACGCGATGTTCGCTTAATTACGACGGAATGCGCATAAGCGCGAAAAACGATCCAAATGATGCGACGGATGGATTTTTCTTATGGCGAACACTAAAATATAATATTTTAGTGCTTAGATAAATTTTTGGATGTCCGGATGTATTCAGAACGTAAGTTATGCGCGAAAATGCAAACTTGTGCACTTTTTGACACTTTTAGTCCCTGGATGACCCAAAAGTTTATTTTAGCATACCGAACCCCTCAAAGCCTATTTCTAAGCTATGTAAAGGATATTTATGGTATGTTTAACTTATGTTCATGTTCTGGAATGTTCGTTACAGTTCAGATTGGCATACCTTCGCAGTTTGTCAACTTTAGTCCCTGTAGACGAATTAACTTGATTTTGCCATACCAAAGCCTCTAAAACTTATTTCTAAGTTATGTAAAGGTTATCTAAGGTATGTTAAGCCTATTTCACTATTCCGGAGTGTTCGTTGCATTAAACTGGTTATATTTACGCATCGGTGCGCGTATAACCTTCCAGAAAGCGATTTAGAGCTTGAAATCGAACGAGAGTTGATATGTGTAAATGATACACATATTTTTACAAATCCCAAGTATGAAATACAATATTTCATTGGTTTGGCATTTGTTTAATGGTTGAAGTGACACAAGTGTCACATGAACCAACCACTTAAGCGATGAAACTTCATTTCAGTGTTTCGTCGACATTCAGGGTGACGAAACATTCAGTGTTTCGTCGAGACACAGTGTGGCGAAACATCTAGTGTTTCATTGAGACAAGGTGTGGTAAAAGTCCCTAGGGTTTCATCACAACCCTAGCCAAACAGTTAACCTCTCTTTCATTCAGCCGTATGCTATCAGTTTCATCAATACGCAGGCAGATCTAACAATAGATTCAATGATAATCATGTATTCTAGATATGTATTACTATGCATTCAAGGCATAACAGTAAATCATCATCCATTTAAACTTGCACCCTATGCATAACAGTTTACAAAGCTTTCATACAGTCCACACAATCATAACATAGTCGTACTTGATGATCACATAGATCTACTGGTTCATTACTTATCAAGAATCATCATATAACTATGATCTAACATTCCGATCGGATCTTGTGAGAGCATCCGTCAATCATGAACAACCGTTAACAATATGAAAGGTTCATGAAACATTCCAAACCCTAATTTACACACCATACACAAGCATAACTGATCATCACATAGATTAACTATTATCAAGATCATAACGGTTAAACACTAACTGAGATAGAAGGAACAATAAATTGATCGATAAAGAGGGCTTCGAGGACTCAAGGTTGACGTCGCACAGAAGAGGGGATGCGTTCTAGGGTTTTCAATTGTTCAGTTGTGTGACGAATACAACGGTTATTACGTAATATAATCACATGAGTGTACTGGGCCCTTACTGGGCTTCGAGGTAACCTGGGCCGGCGAAACTCCTATGTTTCGTCGTGGTGTGCATGACGAAACCCCCAGGTTTCGTTGAGTGGGTGCTGTGGCAAAACTCCTAAGTTTCGTGGAGGTAGTTTATGGCGAAAATCCTAAGTTTCGTCATGTATGGTTTTAATTGTAAACAGTTTAATTTGTTCATTCACAAAAACATAACAATTCAATAATCAACACAACTCTAGTCTTTCAAATAGAACACATCACATAACACAAGACACTTTATCAAAATAGAACTGTCACACAGTAGATACATAAATGAAGGGACTTAAAATCTCGGGTTGTCACATCATCCCTAACTTGAAAGAAATTTCGTCCCGAAATTTGATAAGCAATCCACAAATGCACGGCGTCAAGTCAGGATTTCGGTGTATTTTGTGCGGGTGCCACATCATCCCCAACTTGATTGGGAATTTCATCCCGAAATTCACCAGTTGTGCCAGACTTAGGTTTATCAGACTTAGACTTGTCACATGGGTATCTCTGGTTGTTGCAGCAGTCTAGACGGTTTCTGATATTCCACTTTAACTTTCGAGCAGGTCAAACACTTACTCACATAAGTCGCGATGTGAGCTTTCATCTTCGGCCACCAATACATGATTTTGAGATCCAGATACATCTTATCCAAACCTGGATGAACAGAGTATCGAGACTTGTGAGCTTCATCTATCATAAGTTCTCTAAGGTTACCAAACAAAGGAATCCATACACGCTCCATGAAGTAGAGAATACCATCCGATCTCTCTACAAGTTGTTTTTCCATGCCCCTTAAGTATTCTGCTTCAATGTTTTCCTCTTTTAACGCTTCGGTTTGCGCAGAACGAATCTGATCAGGTAGGTTAGAATGGATAGTAAGTTGCAAGGCACGAACACGCTTAGGTTTTGATTCCTTTCGACTGAGAGCGTCTGCTACAATGCTGGCCTTACCCAAATGATACTTGATTGCACAATCATAATCGTTTAAAAGTTCTACCCAGCGACGCTGTCGCATATTCAAATCCTTCTGGTCGAAAATATGCTGAAGGCTCCTGTGGTCGGTATAAATAGTGCATTTAGTACTATACTGGTAATGCCTCTAGATTTTGAGTGCAAACACCACGGCTCCCAACTCTAAGTCATGTGTTGTATAATTCCTCTCATGAAGCTTCAGTTGTCGAGAAGCATAAGCGATCACATTGTTGTGTTGCATCAGCACGCAACCAAGACCCTGAATGGAAGCATCACAATATACCACAAAATCTTCTGTTCCTTCAGGTAGAGACAAAATCGGCGCTCTAAAGAGTTTCTGTTTCAGCAACTGGAAAGCATCCTCTTGCTTCGTTCCCCAAGAATACACAACACCTTTCTGTGTCAACGAGGTAAGAGGTTGAGTGATCTTTGAGAAATCCTTGATAAATCTTCGATAATACCCAGCGAGGCCAAGAAATTGTCGCACCTCTGAAGGATTCTTTGGTGCCGCCTAATTTTTGACAGCATCAATCATAGCTGGATCCACGTGTATCCCTGATTCATTCACTATGTGTCCACGAAAGTGTACCTCTCAAATCCAGAAGTCACACTTAGAAAACTTTGCATAGAGTTTCTCCTTCCTCAGGAGTTCCAAAATGAGACGTAGGTGCCGCTCGTGATCTTTCTTGCTCTTCGAGTAGATCAAAATGTCGTCGATGAATACTATAACAAAATCATCGAGATACGGTTTGCATACACGGTTCATGAGGTCCATGAAGACCACTGGCACGTTGGTCAGCGCAAACGGTATAACTAAAAACTCGTAGTACCCATAACACGTTTGGAAAGCCGTTTTAGGAACCTCCTCCACTCGGACCCTCATCTGGTGATAGCCCGACCTTAAGTCGATCTTCGAATAAAAACTTGACCCTTGCAACTGGCCAAACAAGTCGTCGATGAATGGCAATTGATAACGGTTCTTGATAGTCACCATGTTGAGTTCCCGATAATCAATACACATGCGAAAGGACCCGTCTTTCTTCTTTACAAACAAAACTGGGGCTCCCCAAGGTGAAGAACTGGGCCGAATAAAGCCTCTATCCAATAACTCTTGCAGCTGGTTAGATAACTCATGCAACTCTCCAGGCGCTAAACGATAGGGAGCACGAGCAATTGGGGCCGCTCCTGTCGCAAGATCAATCTGAAATTCCACTTGGCGGTGGGGAGGTAAACCAGGAAGTTCCTCAGAAAACACATCGGCAAACTCGCGTACAACTGGCAGATCCTCGATCTTTCTTTCTCCAGATGGAGTATCAGTAATAAGTGCTAGAATAGCAGGATACCCCTTTCGTAGGCATTTCTGCGCTTGCATAGCTGAGATGATACCAACCATCGCACCACTGCGATGCCCCTGAACCGATAATGACTCTCCACCAGGGAGAGGAATACGTACAATCTTCTCTTTACACAGAATCTCAGCTTGGTGTTTAGACAGCCAATCCATACCAACCACTATATCAAAACTACCGAGGGTAACAGGAAGGAGATCAATATCAAACACTTAACCCACAAGATCTAGTTTATACCCAAGTAGGACATGCGAAGCTTCAATCATTTTGCCATCAGCTAATTCTAATATATGCTTAACTTCTAAAGGTGTTGGGGCTAACCCTAATCGCTGAACAAACTCTAGAGACACATAACTCCAATCGGCACCGGAATCAAATAACACAAAAGCAATAAGATTGTTCACAGAAAACGTACCAGTCACGACATTGCCGTCGTTCCTAGCATCACCAGCACCGATCGTAAATACCCTTCCACGAGCACCATTGCCCCCATTATTGCCATCGTTGTTGTTCCCAGCATTGTTGTTGTTCTGGCGGTTGTTATCGTTGGCATTATGATTCAGCTGAGGGCAATCCCGCTTGATGTGGCCCTCATCTCCACACTGGAAACACCCCTTCTTAAAGCCCAGGTTCTGATGGGGTTGTTGCCTTTGCTGATGTTGTTGCTGCTGATTCTGCTGCTTTGGGTACGGGGCTCTACAGTCTTTCGCCTCATGGCCCAACTTGTCGCATCTACGGCAAACCCGGATACACTGTCCATGATGATGATAACCACACTTGTTACACTTTGGCTTCTTACCTGCATAGGAGTCTTGATTCTGATTGCTGCCCTGACCTTGGTTAACTGAGGATGAATGGCTGAAGCTACGATTATTGCTATTGTCGGGCCTTTTCTGAGTTTGACTTGCACTGGTTGCTTTGTCAGCATCGTTCCACTTGCGCTTGTTATCAGAAGCGGGCGTAGTAGCTGTGGTTGCAGCAGCAGTAGTGGCAAAAACGCGCGGTGGCAGCGAGCCACTCTCCACCTCCTGATCTGGGATCTTGTGAGTGAAACGGATAATCTGAGGTAAGTTATTGAGGTTCGCTGCAGTAACCAAACCCTTCACTCGTGGAACTAATCCCTTGATGAACAGTTCTATTCTCCGGTGCGGAGGTCGGGACAAGTTCGGGGACATGATAACCAACTCATGAAACCGTTTCACGTATGCCTCAATCACGGATCCCACCATCTTAAGATCTTAATACTCATTCTCAAGTTTCTGAATCTCATCACGAGGACAATACTCCTCCCTTATCAACTCCTTAAAATCATCCCAAGTAGTGGCATTTGCCACCTCGATGCCCAACATTTGAACCTCGGCATTCCACCATGTCAGGGCATCATCCTCGAGTGTGCCCGTAGCATACTTCACTTTGTCCCCAGCAGGACAGTTACACATCAACAACACCGATTCTACCTTCTCAAACCAAAGCAGGAGTCCTACAGCCCCTTCAGTCCCACTGAAGGTCTGTGGCTTACAATCCATGAACGTCTTGAACGTACAAGCAGGTGGATTGTTTTAGTTTTGTTGCGCTTGCTGACCTAATGGACAAAAGAAAATACATTACAGAGGTAAGAGTTGTGTACACGACACAAGAACAAAAGGTAATTGGCACATATCGTACCAGCTTGGTAGGCTGCCAAAGTCGCAGCCACACGTGTGTTGATTATGTTTGTCAGCTCAGCCTGGGTCATCGCGATGTGACCACGTCCATGACCTTGTCCACTCATGATTCTAAATAAGGAGAGGGAACAAATTTAAGAGTCGAGATAAGGTAAGAGTCAAGTATCAAGTTGAAATCTACAAACTACCATGTTTACATACAATAGGGCAAAACCCTTCTCACACTCGTTAAGCCTCACTGGGACTTACATGCACCTCACGTTATTATTATGTGTGCACCCATAATAATAAGGCAATTTTCATGCTTATCTCAGTGCCTCTTAACTTGCGCTAGAAGTTTCCCCCCGCATTCAAATAGCAAAACAGAAGATATTACAGGATTACGAATCACAAGAGTCGAAGAGTAGTGTCACATTATCAAATCACCATAGTATCTAATATATCTTTTAATTCAAGCTGTGTGTGTGTGACTACTAAACAAGTAATGCATAAAGTAAACAGAAGACGAACCTTGCAATCTTGAGCTGAGTGTCATGGTCGACTTTTGAAGTTGTTTTAAAAATGTTTTAAAACCTAGTTCACTATAACCAGTGCCTCTGATACCAAACTGTCACACCCCCAAAATACCACATGCGGAATCACCGCTGGATGTGTGACCTACCAGGACCCAAGCCACCAATCACATTAAACTACGCATAATACTTAATTAAAACATTCCATTCATTTCAAAATATAAATCCAAGTCATAAGTTTAAACCAAAGTAAATGTTCAGCGGAAGCATATAGTTGTAATTAATCAATTGTTTCAAAACAAGTGTTCAAGAACCAATGTAACAAGTATTCAAGAGTCTCGATCCATGACCACCCCAGCGCTCCCAGATAGCAAGTCCATAATCACGAATCTAACGACCTGCAAGCATGCAGACAAGTGTGTCAGATGACGCTGGTGAGTTCAAAGTTTGTTAACACGTTTTAGTTACCAGATATGAATATAAGACGATTCAATGATTTGATGTTGTAATAACTCCTTTACCGCTGATGGCTTAAAGTTGTTTTGCCCAAACCCCATTGCTTCTATCAAAGCAATGGTCAAGACAGGGGTCATTAGTTCACTCCCGACCTCCCCGGTACGGTGTGAGGTTGCCAAACCTAAATAGCGCTATTAACTAATATCCCGTTGCCTCCCCGGCAATGATCGGTAGATGGGACTTAGGTGATAGATATGCGAGTATTAACAAACATCCCAATAACCTAGCATTCCTCCCCGGATCGTTTACCAGATGTCCCTCCCCGGGACGCATGCTTAGAAAAAGAGCAGCGAACTCACCTTGGTTTGCTTGGTTTGATTAATTACTTGTTCACACTTAAACAGTCACAGCCTATGATATTCACGTACGCATAATCAGTTTCACATTCTCAATGTTCACGTATAAATTATAGTCATGATGTGTATTCAAACATCAGTTTCGGAGTAACACATATCAGTTATATAACTCAATCGAGTTCACAGATCATATGTATGTTTCATATGCAAGTACATGTTTCCTCAATCACGATTAACCTCATTAACAGCAGGTAACAATCATTCAAGTTTCTTGTACATGATCACTATAGTCTGTTGTGAACCAACCACTTAAGCGATGAAACTTCATTCCAGTGTTTCGGCAACATTCAGGGTGACGAAACATTCAGTGTTTCGTCAAGACACAGTGTGGCGAAACATCTAGTGTTTCGTCGAGACAAAGTGTGGCGAAAATCCCTAGGGTTTCGTCACAACCCTAGCCAAATAGTTAACCTCTCTTTCATTCAGCCGTATGCTATCAGTTTCATCAATACGCAGGCAGATCTAACAATAGATTCAATGATAATCATGTATTCTAGATATGTATTACTATGCATTCAAGGCATAACAGTAAAACATCATCATACATTTAAACTTGCACCTTATGCATAACAGTTTTCAAAGCTTTCATACAGTCCACACAATCATAACATAATCATACTTGATGATCACATAGATCTACTGGTTCATTACTTATCAAGAATCATCATATAAATATGATCTAACATTCCGATCGGATCTTGTGAGAGCATCCGTCAATCACAAACAACCGATAACAATATGAAAGGTTCATGAAACATTCCAAACCCTAATTTACACACCATACACAAGCATAACTGATCATCACATAGATTAACTATTATCAAGATCATAATGGTTAAACACTAACCGAGATAGAAGGAACAATAAATTGATCGATAAAGAGGGCTTCGAGGACTCAAGGTTGCCGTCGCACAGAAGAGGGGATGCGTTCTAGGGTTTTCAATTGTTCAGTTGTGTGACGAATACAACGGTTATTACATAATATATTCACAAGAGTGTACTGGGCCCTTACTGGGCTTCGAGGTAACCTGGGCCGGCGAAACTCCTATGTTTCATCGTGGTGTGCATGACGAAACCCCTAGGTTTCGTCGAGTGGGTGTTGTGGCGAAACTCCTAAGTTTCGTGGAGTTAGTTTATGGCGAAACTCCTAAGTTTCGTCATGTATGGTTTCAATTGTAAACAGTTTAATTTGTTTATTCACAAAAACATAACAATTCAATAATCAACACAACTCTAGTCTTTCAAATAGTAACAAATCACATAACACAAGGCACTTTATCAAAACAGAACTGTCACACAGTAGATACATAAATGAAGGGACTTGAAATCTCGGGTTGTCACATGTGACATTACTGTTCATTCGTTCAGATGAGGGTGATTTGAAAGTCCATCTGGGTGTTGTTATTTTCCATCCGTACAGTAGGAATTTCCATCCACTCGGATGGAGGTTTAGATTATACATCCGGAGCTATTATCTACTTCATTCGCTCGGATGAAGATAAAATTCCATCCGTTCAATACATTCTGAGTAAAAGTCTTGATCAAGATGGTGTGGCCCAATGAAAAAAACAAGTTACATTTAATAAAAAGTGGTTGGCAGCCCAATAACAGGAAAAAGTTTGTTGGTCCAATAGCAAAAATATAGGATTTAATGATATCAATTCAGACAGTCAAATAATAAAAGAAAGTGGTCAGTTTTTTTGTAGAATATTCATGTCACACTCCAACCGATGGCGAAAACTTCGGGGCGTGGCACTGAGCGAAACAGATTGTCCAAGAGAATCTATAACAACTATTAGTGACGATATATTTAATGTTAAAGTCCCATACCAATAACATATAAAGCATAAATAGTCATTACAGATAGAGTTTCTCTAAAACAAGTAAACTGTTCCGACAACTCAGATTTCTTATTTGGTGGGTTTCTAGACCTCCTACTTGATTCACCAAAGCATAGCAAGCAAAGCATCCTAATCAACCTGTCACATACGTTAAAATAAAGTCAATACCAGAGTGTAAAGGTGAGTACACAAGTTTGCATAGCACGTAGTATAGTGAAATCGTTTACGCATAACCAGCATGTAACACGTAGAAATCTGAAGCAAGTAAGCTATTGACAATGACGCATGCAACCGATATGACTGCGAGTTGTAAAATGTGCAACACATTATCACCACTGTGACCATGTGAAGTAAAGCCCTTAACAATCCGTGTCCACGACAGGTGCTGAGTCCAAACTATAGTAGTATCGTTGCTAAGGTGTCAGGCAAACAATCATTGTGTAAACATAACATACAAGCATTCATTGAGTCTCGTATAACATGCGAGAGCGGTTAGCGTTAAAAGTGTTTGCGTTGTGTGTTGGTGTATGTTGATATAGTGAACGTATGTAACACCCAAAAGTGCTTTTTAAAAGAAAATGGGTTCGAGTATACTCACAATATGTGTTTAATAATAAACACAGCCTTGAATTGGATTGAATGGAGCACCTTGGGTATTAGCCTGAGCATAGAACGGTAGCGTAAGAGTTGAACAGCGTGTAACAGAGTGAAGTGTCGAATGGTGAGTCGAACGGATGGTCATCCGGACGGATGACCATTCGAACGGTTGATCATTCGAATAAGTAGTGGTGTTTGTAAATTGTTGGAAACTTTTGAAGTTTTTGTTGTATCATAAATGCCAAGTCATCCGATCGGATGGTCATCAGGACGGATGGCCATTCGATCGGATGGCTATTCGATTGAGAATTTGAAAACTTGAAGTTTTGGTCAAATCGTTTTGAACAAGAGATAGTTTAAAGGACAAGCCACTTGGTCGAATAGTCATTCAATCGAATGGTCATCCGATCGGATGGCTATTCGATTGAGCGACCTGTTGTTTTAAAAAATTGTGAAATTTTCTAAGTTAAAAAGTTTGGAGTTTTAACGGAGACGGCGTGACGATATGTCAAACAACGGGAATCAACACCAAGTCCAGCTCAGCCGATCAGATGGGAATTACCCCATTTGATCAGACTTAACTGTTCTTGATGGAGTTTCATGTTCAACCCGTGACTCGGTCGTCTCTCTGGTGGAAATCCGTTTTCAGACCGGCATCTCAACTAGAGAGTGAGTAGAGAGCCTGAATGAGTCTAGATTCCATCGGTTTTGAGTGAAAAGTGTAGAAAGTTGAAGGAAAGTATGAAATCGGTTGAAAATGTTTAGATTTTGTTGAGATTTGTGTTGTATAGTGTGGAAATCCTTTAGATCTGACCCATTCTTGATGAATAAGTACCCGTGATGATGTCACCTCCAAGAGGTCCAAATCAGGTGATTTCAAGGTGAAAATCAGTGATTTTAATGGAGAAGGTGATGGAGAAGTGTGTAGTGATGATGGAAGTACAAGATTTAGGAAGAAATACTTACGAAATAGCCTTGGATCGAGTGAAAAGTGCTTGAAAGGGACTTGGGAGCGTTCGGGTCGGATAGAGATATCACAACAGTGAACAGTGATGTGACAGGCGGGTATTTATAGGGTGAGAGAGTAAGGCGGTGGAGAGTGGGTCGGATGGCCAGTCGATCAGATGGCCATCCGATTGGATGGTCATCCGGACGGATGTTTATTCGATCGGTTGGTCATTCGACCAACCAAGTTGTGTTTTGTTGGTTTCCGACTTTCGTTTCGTGCGTTAAGCGTTGCGTTGTGTTTAAGCGAGTTGCGAGTAAGCGTTGCGATGAGATAACCACATAGAACAAGTAATCACAAAAATAATCACACAGTCACATAAATGCACAAAAGTAAATCTGCGTTTCGAGTTTGCGTTGAGATTGCGATGCGATAGCGGTGTGATAGCGTTTAGTATAAACTAGCGATGTAATATGCGATAAAATGCTTTAAATAGTAAGAGTTATAACTAGGGGTGTAAACAAGCCAAGATGCTCGAGAGCTACTTGTGATCGGCTCGGTTAAAAGCTCGAACGAGCCGAGCCTTAACGAGCCCGAGCCCGAGCTCGAGCCTGAAATAGAGCTCGTTTTGTTATCGAGCCTGAGCTCGAGCCTGAAATACAAAGCTTGCTAGGCTCGCGAGCCTAAACGAGCCCATAAAAATTTTAATTTTTTTATATATAATAAATTATTAACAATGATAACAATGATGAGCCGAACTCGAGCCGAGCTTTGACTCCTTTAAGCGATGTTGAAGTGAGCTCGAGCCGAGCTTTTAGCTCGTTTAAGGTTGTTCTCAAAATAGTTCGAGCCGAGCTCGAGCTTTGGGTTTTACTCACGAGCCGAGCTCGAGCTCAAAGAAGTAGGCTCGAACCGAGCCAAGCTCGAGCTCGAGCTTCATAAAAACCTAACGAGCCGAGATCGAGCCTGGTCGAGCTCGGGCTCGGCCCGGCTCCTTTACACCCCTAGTTGTAACTGCGTTTAATGCGATAACTGCCTTTTGAATGAGCGTTGTGAATGCGTTGTAAAATATAGTTTCAAAATATCGTTTAAAATAGTTAACCCTTTTGCGATAATCGAGATCTCGAGAGTACAAATCAATTAAGCAATAAATGACAGATCTGAGTAAGAAGACGACTTGAACCTGAAAGTCCGGTTGTTACAATTCACGTGAAAGTTAAAGACCCATAAAGCATTTAATTTCCTGAGGTCCAATACATTTCTAGTATTATTCGGCGTTTCAGGGCAGTATTAATTCAATCATCAAGTGGGTAATTCATAATTGTCCACTTGAGATTTCAAAATCTATCCGCTAAACTCATTGGTAATTCGTTTTGAGTGTTCATCCGAACAGGTTTCCATCCGGAGAATAACATCTGGGTATATCCTTCATCCTGGCAAGTTAACCCTCATCCGCTGATCTACATCCGACCATCCGGACGACTGAAACAAGACCCCATCCGCTGATCTACATCACATCCATCCGCTCGACTGCACAGTATCCACATCCGTTGATCTACATCCGTCCATCCGCTCGACTGCACATGAACTCCATCCGCTAATCTACATCCGACCATCCGTTCGACTGCACATCAACCCCATCCGCTGATTTTCCGATTGAAAAGTTTTTACGGGATTGAGATTTTGTGATACAAGTACATTTGATAAGTATATTTGAACAAATCAAGATCTTTACTGGGTTGATCATACGAATATGATTTGATTCTGAACGAACGAAGATTTTTACTGGGTTCAGATTTATTGATGCTTGTTGATTGTTAATCTTTGAGAATTAAAAAAAATTGCAGGTTTGGTCGCATGGAGGGAAATCTTTAAAGTTTATTGAAATTGAGAAATATGCACGTGATTTAGTGAATTGTTGTGTGACCACGTGATAACTCTGCATTTGGTTTTATTGTCTGCATTCATTGTTTTTTTTTTTTTTTTAAATTCTCACATATCAATTTTGAATTAGTGCTTTCATCATTTACAAGTGATATGTGATATGTAATTCAAGGAGCTTGTGATACTGTTACAAACTTGCGACTGTTGTTACGAATTTGTTTGTTCGCAGAAGTAATCACGGACCAACTGTTATTCGAATCTGATCTTACATATCTGCTTACTTTTATCCGAACAAACCCAGTAATCAAGTAATCACGGACTAACTGTTCGAGTACATTCGTAGATTAGTGTTCACTGATTTTATTCGCTGTTAAAACGTTCATCCGTTGAACTGTTTTATTCGTTAGAAATTGTCCGTTTGTTGTGAATTTGCGCAGACTTGAAATGTTGTGGTTTGTCCGCTGAACAGATAAAAGATCAATTCATCCGTTGCAAAACAAGTTATCCGCAGTGTTGGATTTCCGTGGTGATCAGTCAAAATTTTATTTATCAAAAACCCGGTTCAATAAATAATAGTTAATTAATTAAGCGAGTTAATTAATAAAACGCAGCGGAAAAATAAACTAATGATCAACAAGACGAAACCCGACAGGATCCGGTTACATACAAATACGAGCACGGTGAAAAATATTTAACTACCGATGAGAAAGATTATACCTCGGTTAATGACTAACCGGTCGAGACACCGAGGTTCAACGAACGAGTGCTAGTAAACGAAACAACGAAACGCGACGAAGGAGGCGGCGGTTGGCGGCGGCCACCTGCGGCAAAAAGAGGCGGCAGAGGCCGGCGGCAGCCGGCTGGCAGCGGTGGGACGGCGGAGGCGGGGCAAGGATGGCATCCAGCGGCAGCAGCAGCGGCTGCAGGTGGCGGCCGGCGGTGGCGGCTGGCAGCGGCGGCAGGCGGCCTTGGCCGGTTGCTTTGTGGGTGTTCTTGAGAGCATTTTGTGTTGTTGCAACTCATGTTCTAACTCACACTCTCAAAAATGAAAGACCCACAAACTAATAAAAGAATATGGACCCCATGCATGATTGCCAAGTGGCACACATGCAGAAATGTATGTGATGCCATTGGTCAAGATCTTCGTGCGCGACAAGTGGCGGAGGGTGAGTATACCCGTGTCACCCGGTCCATGTACCCGTCTCTCAGTTAATACCCGCTTATGATCATAAATATAATTATGATCTGTCTCGTATGTTGTTCGTAATTACCAGTTAAACAAGTTAAGTGGATTTTTAGTTCGTTGCCCAAGGTGTAACTCTTACGGGTCAAGACCCGGTTGGCAGCGTTGATTTATCGAACCGGACATAATATCCAGCAGCTCCCACTTGGACGGTCTTTGATACGGTCTCAACGCAGACAGCCAGCGGTGTTCTCGCTACACATAGCTGCCCCCAACAGGTCATGACACTTTAAAGTCATTAACCAAGGTATCTTCTCTTTAGCAACGGCTTGCTACATAAAGACAGTAGACTTATGGCAATTCTCGTCATCTATCCTTTCTGTAAAAGATATCAATTGAACAATGAGACATGGATCGGATTCAATCTCACATGGCGTTCAATCATTATCGTTCTCGTTCATAGAATCAAAGTGGTCCAATCAAACACACACTAAGTTTGGGTAAGGCCTTACACTTCACCAGTTTGAATCAACGAGGGCGCCCAGATGTCTAACTATTACATATAATGTAAGAGTACAGAATCCCATCTTGACTACATACAACTCCCACTGAACTTCAGAACCACTCCCAACCAATGCCTTTATGACTGGCAGTTACACGACAGCGTTGGACACTAATCAAAGAATAGTCTTTAGTAAACGAAAGTTCTAGTATGTATCTCAGGTCAGAGGATACTAAATGAGTATACCTAAATCAAATATATCTTATGACTAAGATCCATGAAGATGATTTGATGTGAGTTACATCCAGCGTCATTCACAATGAGGCCTGTGAATTTGGAAGTCAACTGCTTGAGTCCAAAGCCAGAATATGTCACACCCCGACCACGGGTAACATACAAAACGTGGCGGAAAACGTCGGGGAGTGTTGTAACAGAATTAATTGTTTCATAACCATGGCATACAAAGTTGTATTTATTTATTAACACAAGAGTTTCATTGTTTCAAACAGGAATTTAAAGAGTTCAGAACATAATTAAACATAGTCTATCTTCTTTTAAAGTCTCTAAGGCACAGGTCCGCCCTAGTGTCATGATCAACATCCTATGGAAAAGCTCCTGAAAACACATGTGAAAATAGGTACGTCAGCATAAAAATGCCTGTGAGATACATAGGTTTTGTAAAGATAGGATTCATGACTTATGTTTAAGAAAAATGTTTAGTCATGAACCTTGTAATTTGCTTTGTCTTGTAAATCATTTGAAAACGATAAGATCAGATGATATGTATAAGTAAATGTAAGGTTAAATGATTAACCATGTAAAATGAGTTTGTATGAAGTAAGATGTTTGTTAATAATGTCTTGTGAAAAGTATGCTATTTGTATAAAACGCTATATGTCTCAATATTGAAATGATTCAAATAACGTTACGACATGTAATACCATACAAACACTTATATATAGGAAGTACCAGCGGCGTATCCACCATGCTTGTATCATATTACACACGCATCGTTACTTAATCACTTAATCAAACCAAACCAACCAATGTAAGATGTCTATGTCTAAACCAATTGTCAAATGTATTGGATAATATGTCAATGTGTTTATGTCAAGATGTAAATCATGTAGTGTAAAACAAATGTCAATCATGTTATGTGTCAAATGTAAATCATGTCAAAATGTCTATGTCAAATATCCATGTCAAATGTCTTTGTGTAAAATGTCTATGTCAAAATGTCATGTATGGCAAGTGAAATGTCTCAACTAAACCATATGCACAAAAACAAAGTATTGAAGCAAAACATGGTTTAAATCAATATTATGTCTTGTGGAAAATGCATGCTGATACTGAATATGAACATTTATGCGGTATTGTGAAAATGCATACATCCAAGCCTTGTGACTGTGGTGATAAACCCTTAAACAAATTAAAGGTCTATCTGTCTTATATCATCGAATTCGGTCATTCCTTTCTGTCCCCTATCCCTGGGATGTCCAGAACGGGAGTTGTCAATTCCTATGGTACCACTACCTAGTAACGAACGGCGTATCTAATGTTAATGAATGTATTGTCCCATGTAAACAAACCAAATGTCATACCAAAATGTAAGCATGTGAAAACAATGCACTAAGTATGTAATCAAATGAACATACATAGCGTGAAATGTCATGTAAAACGATGTACTAAGTAATGCACACAATGGGCACACCTAGCATGAAATGTCATGTAAAATGATGTATTAAGTAATGCACACAATGGGCACACCTAGCATGAAATGTCATGTAAAACGATGTGCTAAGTAATGCACACAATGGGCACACCTAGCATGAAATGTCATGTAAAACGATGTACTAAGTAATGCACACAATGGGCACACCTAGCATGAAATGTAATGAAATCATGTACTATAGTGTACTAACGAACATAGCAGGTATATGATGTGAAAACAGGAAAGCATGAAAGTAACAAGTAGGCACATGTGTTCCACCCCAAAACAGTTTGGAAAACAGTAAAAGAGGGGTTCTATGTACTCACTTGTGATTGCTCAGATGTCTAAAGATAACCACCAAGTAATGCTAGAGATCTCGGAATCAAACGGCACCTAATATAGGTAACTATGTTAATAAACCGGACCTAAATCGGAAGACTGGGTAGCATTAGGGTTTGTAAACCAAATGAGTGTAGGAACTCATGTGATATGGTTTAACAAAGCCTACATGCTAAATGAAACTTAACCTAAGTCTTATCGACCCATTGCGATCCGTTTAGGTAGCTTATGCTACTTTAACGCATCGTGTGCGTAAAACGCGTTCGGAACGCCTAACCAGCCCTATGACAAGTGTTATATGCCTAAACATGTTACATAATCAGTTATGTGGCAAAAGTTTAGGTTACATATGCTAAATTACCAATTATGCATGAAAAGGGTATTCTGGTAATTTACCTAAGGCATATAAACAACCTATCATACAACTACTCAAACGATGTGACCATAGGGTATAACCTCGGAAGGTTATTCCCTACCTACTATGGTCACCTAATGTATTTGGTCGGATCGTAATGATCGACCAAATGGGTCGAGTTCGAAGGTATAGGCGATTTATCAGATCGCCTACCCTACGACTCTAGACAACGTGGTAATCAGTGGGTATAGTCCCAAGGGACTATGACCAACGTGATTACACTCACGTTGCGAAGTTCAAACGAACTTCGCATTGACCATTACTGGTCAACGCTGAAAGTCAAACAAAGTTTGACTTTCTTACTCGAAAAGCAATAAAATAAGGAAAAGAACGAAAGAATACTTACGAAGGGTCCCCGAATGCTAACTTCGATTCAAAAATCTCAGGTATGAAACAATAGTTTCAACTTAGAGTTTCTCAAATCAAAGTTCTTGTGATTTTGAAGCATGGGGGGTGGGGTATTTATAGTAAAAGGTCCACCGTTAAGATCGTTTCATGGAAAACGTGCCTTAATCCCACCCGTACAAGTGTCGGGACCTTATGGTGACTAAAATTCCATCCTTATCATCTGACTAAGCAAGTTAGAACATGTGGTGGAGGATCAAACAGCTGCAACTTGTGATTAAAAACATTGAATCTGATCAGCAAGTCGGACGCGGCCCGCTTCAGGATGTTCAGAAGCTCAGGCGGGCCGCCTGGCAGTTGCAGATCAGAAACAACTTTCAGAAGTTACAGTTTTGGTCCCTGCACGTGTTTTAAGGCATTTCCGACACTTCTAAGGCCCGTAAAGCCAAATTTAAGGCCCTAAAATGTTGCCTAAACATTGTGGACATGAAACATTCTCAAAAACATGCCGGATGTTGGTTCGTTTGGTCGTACGAACGCGATGTTCGCTTAATTACGACGGAATGCGCACAAGCGCGAAAAACGATCCAAATGACGTGACGAATGGATTTTTCTTATGGCGAACACTAAAATATAATATAGTCATGCTTACATAAATTTTTGGGTGTCCGGATGTATTCAGAACGTAAGTTATGCGCGAAAGTGCAAACTTGTGCACTTTTTGACACTTTTAGTCCCTGAATGACCCAAAAGTTTATTTTAGCACACCGAACCCCTCAAAGCCTATTTTTAAGCTATGTAAAGGATATTTAAGGTTCGTTTAACTTATGGTCATGTTCCGGAATGTCTGTTCCAGTACGAATCGTCATACTTTCGCAGTTTGTCAAGTTTAGTCCCTGTAAGCGAATTAACTTGTATTTGCCATACCAAAGCCTTCAAAACTTATTTCTAAATTATGTAAAGGTTATTTAAGGTATGTTAAGTATATGTTGATGTTCCGGAGTATTTCTCGCATTAAACTGGGTACGTTTATGCACCAGTTTGCGTATAACTCTCCAGAAAGCGATATAGAGTTTGAAATTGGATAAAAGTCAAAACATGAAAAATGTAAAACATAAAAAAATAAACATTGGGATCAAATAACATTGTTTTATTGATAATTGTACTGTTCACAATGATTACAAGCACAGATGTTACAGTCTCCCCTACTTGTGGAAATTTCGTCCCGAAATTTATTTAGAGGAAACTCGTGGAAAAAGATGTGGATATTTCACCACTTGACTTCACGTTCCATGATTTCCACTGGCTTCTTAACAAATTTCAGTGTTTTGCCAACACGAATTTCGTCAAGCGGTATGTGGAGGTTCTCATCAGTTAAACACCTCTTGAGATTGGACACGTGGAAAGTTGGATGAACATTTCCAAGTTCAGGAGGTAACTCAAGTCTGTAGGCTACCTTTCCGATTCTTTCGACGATCTTGAATGGTCCAACGTATCTAGGTGCAAGTTTTCCTTTCTTTCCAAATCTGATCACACCTTTCCAAGGTGAGACCTTAAGTAATACTCGATCACCGACTTGAAATTCCAAGGCTTTGCGTTTTGGGTCCACGTAAATCTTCTGACGGCTCTGAGCTGCCTGAAGGTTATCGCGAACTTTCTTGACCTTATCTGTTGTCTCTAAAATGAGGGCAGGTCCAGTAATTTGGACCTCGCCGATCTCATTCCAGCAGACTGGTGAACGACATTTTCGACCATAGAGAGCCTCGAAAGGAGCCATTTTGATGCTAGTGTGATAACTGTTGTTGTAGGAGAATTCAATCAATTTAAGATGTGAATCCCAACTACCACCAAAATCGATCACACAAGCTCTAAGCATATCCTCCAGAGTCTAGATTGTTCTCTCAGATTGACCATCTGTTTGCGGATGATAAGCTATGCTCAGATTAAGTTGGGTCCCCATAGCAGATTGCATGGTTCTCCAAAAATGAGAAGTGAAACGAGCATCCCTGTCAGAAATGATGTTCAAAGGAACACCATGTCGTGCTACTATTTCATCCACATAGATTTGAGCAAGTTTGTCAGCAGGAAAATCCTCACGGATTGGCAAGAAATTTTGCTGACTTTGTAAGACGATCAACGACTACCCAGATGGCATCATGACCTTTCTTAGTGCGTGGAAGTTTGGTAACAAGATCCATAGTAATGTTTTCCCATTTCCAAACTGGGATCTCTGGTTGCACCAATAAACCAGATGGACGCTGATGTTCAGCCTTAACCTTAAGATAAGTAAGGCATTTTGATACGTATAAGGTAATGTCTTTCTTCATACCAGGCCACCAATAGTGAATACGAAGATCCTTATACATCTTATCTGAGCCCGGATGAATAGAATAACGAGACTTATGGGCTTCATCCATAAGCAAGGTACGAAGGTCATCCTGGCTTGGGACCCACAAACGGTCCATGAAGTAATACAATCCATTGTCCTTCAGTTCCAAAGCAGGTGTTATGTGGTAAGGAAATTCCTTATCCATCAAACCTTGAGAAACACAAGATTGTTGAGCCTGAGAAATGCGTGCTTGAATATCAGATCGAGCTTGAATAATAGATTGAACACGAACACAATGAAGCTTAGTTCGTTCCTTACGACTCAATGCATCAGCTACGACATTCGCCTTACCAGGATGGTAGCGAATTTCGCAGTCATAGTCGTTTAAAAGCTCAACCCAACGTCGTTGCCTCATGTTGAGTTCTTTCTGGTTGAAGATATGCTGAAGACTTTTGTGGTCGGTGAAAACCACACACTTTGTACCGTACAAATAGTGTCTCCAGATCTTGAGAGCAAAAACAACCGCACCCAACTCAAGATCATGAGTGGTGTAGTTCTTCTCATGAATCTTCAACTGCCTCGATGCATAGGCTATGACTTTGTTCCTTTGCATCAGAACACAACCAAGACCCAATTTCGATGCATCACAATACACGACAAAATCATCATCACCCTCAGGCAATGATAGAACAGGCGCATCGCAAAGCTTCTGCTTCAAGTGTTGAAAAGCTTCCTCTTGTTTGTATCCCCAGTAAAAGGGCATTTTCTTCTGAGTTAGAGCAGTTAGAGGAACTGCAATCTTCGAGAAGTTTTCTATAAAGCGGCGATAATAACCCGCTAGACCAAGAAAAGAACGAACTTCAGTAGGAGTAGTAGGCGTATCCCAATCCTTAATCGCACTGATCTTGGAGGGATCTACAAGGATACCTTGTTCGTTGATAATATGCCCCAAAAATTGAACTTCTTTAAGCCAAAATTCACACTTGGAGAATTTGGCGAAAAGTTGCTCTTTCTTTAGGAGTTCCAGAGTAAGACGAAGATGTTGCTCGTGATCAGCTCGCGTCTTAGAGTAAATCAAGATGTCATCAATAAAAACAATGACGAACTGATCCAAATAAGGTTTGCAGACCCTATTCATTAAGTCCATGAAAACAGCCGGAGCATTAGTCAAACCGAATGGCATGACTGTGAACTCATAATGCCCATAACGAGTACGGAATGCTGTCTTGGGAATATCTTCTTCTTGTACACGAAGTTTATGATATCCGGATCGTAGATCAATTTTCGAAAAATAAGAAGCGCCTTGTAACTGATCAAAGAGATCATCGATGCGAGGTAGGGGATATCGATTCTTGATGGTAAGCTTGTTAAGATCACGATAATCGATACACATCCTAAAGGATCCATCCTTCTTCTTGACAAAAAGAACGGGAGCACCCCAAGGTGAAAAGCTAGGACGGATAAAACCTTTGTCAGAGAGCTCCTGAAGCTGCTTAGACAACTCTTGCATCTCAGATGGTGCAAGACGATATGGAGCTCTGGCAATGGGGTTGGCACCAGGTACGAGATCAATACGGAACTCGACTTGGCGTGTTGGAGGTAGACCAGGTAAGTCTTCAGGGAATACTTCAGAATAATCCCGAACGACAGGAATATCTGAAATAGACTTACCCTTGCCTTTATCTTCTGTAACATGTGCTAAGAAAGCCATATAGTTCTTCCGCAGATATTTCCGAGCTTTAAAACAAGACATGAGTTTGTGACCACCGGCAGGTTTCTCACCTTGAACTTGTAGGATCTCGCCTGTCGAAAGCGGCACACGAACAATCTTCTCAGAACAAACTATCTCTGCGCGATGCTTGGATAACCAATCCATTCCAACAATAACGTCGAAGCTTCCAAGTTGCATAGGCGTAGGATCGATAGGAAAAAGATGATCGTTAAGGTTCAACTGGCAGTTGTGAAGAACAGAATCAAGAATAATGGGTTCACCACTAGCAACCTCTACTGTCAAAGATTTACTTAGTTTTGTTCTAGACACGCGAAGCATCGGCTCAAAAGACAAAGACACAAAACTCTTGTCGCCACCCGAATCAAAGAGAACAGATGCAGGCTGATTATTAATAAAGAACGTACCGTTCACCACATTATCGTCTGCCTGCGCCTCTTGGGCATTCATGTTAAAAGCTCGGCCTCGAGCCGGAGCCTGATTCTGATTCTGGTTTGCTAGCCTTGGTCATCGGTTTCTGTAGTGGGTCAGATCCCCACAGTTATAACAAGCACCAGGTGGGTATTGTGGACGTGCAGCTTGACCCTGTTGCTGAGCAAGAGGCTGAGCAACTTGTTGAGCCGGGTTCTGAACCGCGGGATTCAGAGCAGACCGACAAAAATTGGCAAGATGGCCTGACTTCCCACAGTTAGTACAGAAACGGCATGGAAGTTGCGACTGGTGGTGACTGTTGCATCTATTGCGCAAAGGTGCATTCCCTGAATAGGGTTTCTTCGCTGGAGGCTGTGCGGGTTGGTTGGGAGCTGCCTGGTTAGCTTGGGCGGTGACAGCATAGTTTTGGGAAGCCTTACGCTTCTTTGCCCTCTTCGATGAACCAGAAACCTTTCCATTCCCGTTTTGACCTTTCTTGCTATCCTCCTTCTCAACCGATTGTTTCTTGCCCTTGCCACCCTTCCTGTGCAGCTTATTCTTACGAATCTGCGACTCAGTCAATGTCGCCGATAACTCGATCACCTGACGGAGTGTGGCAGGGTTACTACCAGTAAGGATGTCTTGTACCGAGTTAGGTAGACCATCGATGTATCTCTCGATAGCCTTGTCGAGTGGGGTGACCATTGTTGGGCAAAGCAGACTCAACTCCTCAAACCTGTCAGTATAAGCCCTGTGCTCACCACTATCTTGCTTCAATACATCAAACTCTTTCTCCAACGCTCGCTGCTCATGACGAGGACAGAATTCCCTCATCATAAGGGCTCTAAGTTCAGCCCATGTCTGTGCGAGAGCAACTTCTGCACCTCGGTCTCTCATTACCCCATTCCACCATGTAAGAGCCTTCTTCTGAAACACGCTCGAAGAAAACTTGACCTTGCGATTATCTGGGCACTGCACGTGGTGAAAAGTATTCTCAATGCTCTCAAACCACTGAAGAAGCCCAGTAGCTCCTTCAGAACCACTAAACTTGAGTGGTTTAGCCTGATTAAAATCCTTGTATTTGCATGGAACATTGTTGTTGTTGTTGGCCTGGTTCCATTGAGCAAAGAGATTTGGAAATTGAGCGGCCATCTGCTGCACAATGATTTCTGCCAATTCAGCAGTTGCTATCTGGTTCTCGCGTCGAGGAGGCATTCTAAAAGAGGAAAACATGAAAGGAAACGAGTGAGATGTTTGGATGAAGAGGATGAGATGAAACAAACTCAACAAAGCAAAGATGGTGATCATTCGTCCGCATTACCAAGCAAACAAACAAATCACAGTGACTAATCAAAGTAAATGGGTCAAAAATAATGTATAATGAAGACATGCTCGCCTATAAGTGAACACTCATCCCAAGAATTCCCAGGTAAGCACAACTGGTCTTGCGTCTGATGAGATGTATACGAAGTGCTTGCCTAGACAGAAAACCCAGAATACAGGCATTCACCCTTCCAGTTTGCACGTGTTCACATTATTTAAAACTCAAAACCTTGACGGGATTTTAAAAATTTGAAGGCACAAGGCCAAGAATTTTAGTTAAACCGAAAGGGTTCAAAACCTTACAAAAGAGGGTTCAAAACCTTGTAATAAATTATCCAAAAACAGATGATTGTTTTTCAAAAATCGTTTCGGAAAAATTTGGTTCTTTTTTTGATAATCACCTAAGGATAGGTGATGTGCATGTTTTAAGATCTAAACACAAGATAACTTGTGTTAGGGTCCTAGAAAAGTTATAGTCTAGGTCAAAGCATACAAAACGTGGCGGAAAACGTCGGGGAGTGTTGTAACAGAATTAATTGTTTCATAACCATGGCATACAAAGTTGTATTTATTTATTAACACAAGAGTTTCATTGTTTCAAACAGGAATTTAAAGAGTTCAGAACATAATTAAACATAGTCTATCTTCTTTTAAAGTGTCTAAGGCACAGGTCCGCCCTAGTGTCATGATCAACATCCTATGGAAAAGCTCCTGAAAACACATGTGAAAATAGGTACGTCAGCATAAAAATGCCTGTGAGATACATAGGTTTTGTAAAGATAGGATTCATGACTTATGTTTAAGAAAAATGTTTAGTCATGAACCTTGTAATTTGCTTTGTCTTGTAAATCATTTGAAAACGATAAGATCAGATGATATGTATAAGTAAATGTAAGGTTAAATGATTAACCATGTAAAATGAGTTTGTATGAAGTAAGATGTTTGTTAACAATGTCTTGTGAAAAGTATGCTATTTGTATAAAACGCTATATGTCTCAATATTGAAATGATTCAAATAACTTTACGACATGTAATACCATACAAACACTTATATATAGGAAGTACCAGCGGCGTATCCACCATGCTTGTATCATATTACACACGCATCGTTACTTAATCACTTAATCAAACCAAACCAACCAATGTAAGATGTCTATGTCTAAACCAATTGTCAAATGTATTGGATAATATGTCAATGTGTTTATGTCAAGATGTAAATCATGTAGTGTAAAACAAATGTCAATCATGTTATGTGTCAAATGTAAATCATGTCAAAATGTCTATGTCAAATATCCATGTCAAATGTGTTTGTCAAATGTCTTTGTGTAAAGTGTCTATGTCAAAATGTCATGTATGGCAAGTGAAATGTCTCAACTAAACCATATGCACAAAAACAAAGTATTGAAGTAAAACATGGTTTAAATCAATATTATGTCTTGTGGAAAATGCATGCTAATACTGAATATGAACATTTATGCGGTATTGTGAAAATGCATACATCCAAGCCTTGTGACTGTGGTGATAAACCCTTAAACAAATTAAAGGTCTATCTGTCTTATATCATCGAATTCGGTCATTCCTTTCTGTCCCCTTTCCCTGGGATGTCCGGAACGGGAGTTGTCAATTCCTATGGTACCACTACCTACTAACGAACGGCGTAGCTAATGTTAATGAATGTATTTTCCCATGTAAACAAACCAAATGTCATACCAAAATGTAAGCATGTGAAAACAATGCACTAAGTATGTAATCAAATGAACATACATAGCATGAAATGTCATGTAAAACGATGTACTAAGTAATGCACACAATGGGCACACCTAGCATGAAATGTCATGTAAAATGATGTATTAAGTAATGCACACAATGGGCACACCTAGCATGAAATGTCATGTAAAATGATGTACTAAGTAATGCACACAATGGGCACACCTAGCATGAAATGTCATGTAAAACGATGTACTAAGTAATGCACATAATGGGCACACCTAGCATGAAATGTAATGAAATCATGTGCTTTAGTGTACTAACGAACATAGCAGGTATATGATGTGAAAACAGGAAAGCATGAAAGTAACAAGTAGGCACATGTGTTCCACCCCAAAACAGTTTGGAAAACAGTAAAAGAGGGGTTCTATGTACTCACTTGTGATTGCTCAGATGTCTAAAGATAACCACCAAGTAATGCTAGAGATCTCGGAATCAAACGACACCTAATATAGGTAACTATGTTAATAAACCGGACCTAAATCGGAAGACTGGGTAGCATTAGGGTTTGTAAACCAAATGAGTGTAGGAACTCATGTGATATGGTTTAACAAAGCCTACATGCTAAATGAAACTTAACCTAAGTCTTATCAACCCATTACGATCCGTTTAGGTAGCTTATGCTACTTTAACGCATCGTGTGCGTAAAACGCGTTCGGAACGCCTAACCAGCCCTATGACAAGTGTTATATGCCTAAACATGTTACATAATCAGTTATGTGGCAAAAGGTTATGTTACATATGCTAAATTACCAATTATGCATGAAAAGGGTATTCTGGTAATTTACCTAAGGCATATAAACAACCTATCATACAACTACTCAAACGATGTGACCATAGGGTATAACCTCGGAAGGTTATTCCCTACCTACTATGGTCACCTAATGTATTTGGTCGGATCCTAATGATCGACCAAATGGGTCGAGTTCGAAGGTATAGGCGATTTATCAGATCGCCTACCCTACGACTCTAGACAACGTGGTAATCAGTGGGCATAGTCCCAAGGGACTATGACCAACGTGATTACACTCACGTTGCGAAGTTCAAACGAACTTCGCATTGACCATTACTGTTCAACGCTGAAAGTCAAACAAAGTTTGACTTTCTGAATCGAAAAGCAATAAAATAAGGAAAAGAACGAAAGAATACTTACGAAGGGTCCCCGAATGCTAACTTCGATTCAAAAATCTCAGGTATGAAACAATAGTTTCAACTTAGAGTTTCTCAAATCAAAGTTCTTGTGATTTTGAAGCATGGGGGGTGGGGTATTTATAGTAAAAGGTCCACCGTTAAGATCGTTTCATGGAAAACGTGCCTTAATCCCACCCGTACAAGTGTCGGGACCTTATGGTGACTAAAATTCCATCCTTATCATCTGACTAAGCAAGTTAGAACATGTGGTGGAGGATCAAACAGCTGCAACTTGTGATTAAAAACATTGAATCTGATCAGGAAGTCGGACGCGGCCCGCTTCAGGATGTTCAGAAGCTCAGGCGGACCGCCTGGCAGTTGCAGATCAGAAACAACTTTCAGAAGTTACAGTTTTGGTCCCTGCACGTGTTTTAAGGCATTTCTGACACTTCTAAGGCCCGTAAAGCCAACTTTAAGGCCCTAAAATGTTGCCTAAACATTGTGGACATGAAACACGCTCAAAAACATGCCGGATGTTGGTTCGTTTGGTCGTACGAACGCGATGTTCGCTTAATTACGACGGAATGCGCACAAGCGCGAAAAACGATCCAAATGACGTGACGAATGGATTTTTCTTATGGCGAACACTAAAATATAATATAGTCATTCTTACATAAATTTTTGAGTGTCCGGATGTATTCAGAACGTAAGTTATGCGCGAAAGTGCAAACTTGTGCACTTTTTGACACTTTTAGTCCCTGAATGACCCAAAAGTTTATTTTAGCACACCGAACCCCTCAAAGCCTATCTCTAAGCTATGTAAAGGATATTTAAGGTGTGTTTAACTTATGGTCATGTTCCGGAATGTCTGTTCCAGTACGAATCTTCATACTTTCGCAATTTGTCAAGTTTAGTCCCTGTAAGCGAATTAACTTGTTTTTGCCATACCAAAGCCTTCAAAACTTATTTCTAAGTTATGTAAAGGTTATTTAAGGTATGTTAAGTATATGTTGATGTTCCGGAGTAATTCTCGCATTAAACTGGGTACGTTTACGCACCAGTTTGCGTATAACTCTCCAGAAAGTGATATAGAGTTTGAAATTGGATAAAAATCAAAACATGAAAAATGTAAAACATAACAAAACAAACATTGGGATCAAATAACATTGTTTTATTGATAATTGTACTGTTCACAATGATTACAAGAACAGATGTTACAGAATAGTCTTAATTCAGAGTCGCTCCCACGAGTCTGACCGACTACGGATAATTTAGAATACAAGATTCATGGATTAAACGTACAAAAATCGAACACAGTTGTAAGATTCAAACCTTGCATTTAGCCAGTAAATCAAATGTGAATCCAAAGGGTACAACTGTTTGAACGTTCATACATCCAAATACTAAATCAAAACAAATGGTTATCCAATCTAAGATCGATAGCATTCCCATGCTTGTCCTGAGACATCGGTTTAGTGAACGGGTCTGCTAAGTTTTGATATGTGTCTACTTTGCTTATTAAGATGTCTCCTTATTCCAGTATTTCCCGTATATAGTGGAACTTTCCTAGAATATGCTTAACCCTGTGATCTGGGCTCCTTGGTTTGAGCAATGGTTCATGTGTAATCATAGAACACCTAGATTGGTTTCTGAATACTTGAAACCACATTGAGGTCGTTGATGAACTACTTCATCCAAGCAGATTCTTTCGTAGCATCTAATGGAACTATACATTCGGATTCGGTGGCTGAATCCGCCACTACACTCTGTTTGGAGCTTTTCCAATAGACAGATCCTCCATAGAGAGTGAATACGAATCCTAACTGTGAGCGAGAATCATCTCAGTCACTTTAGAAGCCAGCATCAGTGTAACACCATACAGTGAGCTCATATTCCACTCCTCCAAACACCAAGAACATATCTTTAGTTCTTCTCAAGTACATCATAATTTTCTTTACTGCAGTCCAATGGCAATGCCAGGACTATGCTGAGAACGACTGGTCATGCTTAAAGCATACGAGACGTTAAGTCTAGTACATAACACACATGATTGAACCAATCGCTGAAGCATATGGAACTGCTTCCATTTACTTAGTTTCAATGTCCGTTGAAGGAGATTCCAATTTGTTCAACACGGTTTCTTTAGTCATAGGAACACCTCCTTTCTTGGAGTTTTCCAACTTGAAGCGTGTCATCATTTTGTCTATGTACGTTCTTTGACTTAGCCCTAGAAGCCGCTTAGATCTATCCTTATAGATCTTCATTTCCAGAATGTAAGCAACTTCTCCAAGATCTTTCATTGCGAAACAAGATCCCAAGTAGTGTTTAACTTAGTTAAGCATAGGGATGTTACTTCCAATGATTAGTATATCATCCACATACAGGATGAGGAATGATATGGTGCTCCCACTAACCTTTCTGAAAACACAAGCCTCATCTTCATTCTTGACAAAACCAAACTCTTTGATCTCCTGGTTAAAATGAAGATCGCAGCTACGAAATGCTTGCTTGAGTCCATAAATGGACTTATTGGGTTTGCACACCTTAGTTGGATATTTAAGATTGAAGAAAACTTCAGGCCTAACCATATAGACTTCTTCAGAGAGATGTCTATTAAGAAGGGTGGTTTTGACATCCATTTGCCATATTTCATAATCACGAAACCCAATTATGGCAAGCAATATCCTGATTGATTTAATCATAGCAACGAGCGAGAAGGTCTCATTATAGTCAATACTTTGAGTTTGAATGAAACTCTTCGCATCTAGCCGTGCTTTATAGGTGTGTAAATTTCCATGTATATTGTTTTTTCTCTTGAAAATCCATTTGCTCCCTACTGCCCGAGATTCGGGGGTTAGCTCAACCAAGTCCCATACTTGATTGTTATGCATAGATTACATCTCGACGTTCATGGCTTCTTGCCATTTCTCAGATTCTAAATCTAAGATTGCAGATTTATAGTTAGCAGGTTCGTCGTTAGACTTAGCTACTAATAAGACTTCGGGACCTTTTAGATACCATAGAAATCTATCAGATTCTTGCGAATTTTACTACTTCTGCAAACGCTTGTGTTTTATGTCTGATTCATTGGCAACGACTACTTGTTGATCAGACAGTCCAACTTCATTAGCAGTTGTTTGTGGTTCTCGAATTTCTTTAAGATCAACCACATTATTTCCAGTTTCTCGATTAAGGAGTTCTTCCTCGAGAAAGTGTCCCTTCCGTTTGATGGAAATCACATTTGCATCAGGATGGTAGAAATAATATCCGCTTCTTTTATAGTATCTGACGAAAACAACCTTTTCGCCTCGAGGATCGAGCTTATCATCAGAATCATTTGTGATGTATGCATCATATCCCCATACTCTAAGGTATTCCAAATCGGGTTTACGCCCATGCCATATCTCATATGGTTGTTTTGTTTACCTTTTAGTCGGAGTCAAATTGACATTGCGGGAAGCGATCATAAGAGTTTGTCCCAAAAAGGAGTGAGGCAAGTTAGTTCTACACATCATCGATTGAACCATATCAAGTAGAGTTCGATTTTACCTTTCACTCACGCCATTAAGTTGGGGTGTGCCAGGTGGAGAGGGTTGGGAAACTATTCCGCACTCTTTCAGATGATTGAGAAATTCATAGCTGAGGTATTCACCACCTCGATCTTAAGATTCGCAATCATCAAAGAAGTCCTATCTAGTGGATTCAAGAATCCCCTCGGTCTGGAGCAATTTTATGCATGCCTTACTTATGTGGCCAAGTCAGCAACACCATAAATGCATTTCATTCATACCGGCTTTGTTAGGCTTAGAAAGATGATATATGTTATTACTTGTTTGAACATCAATCTCATAAATACCATTTCGAGGTTCGGCCTCAAAATAAAAGACATCATTCAAGTAGGCTTAATTAGAAAACCGTTTAAAACGTACTTGAATCCTTGTTCAAATAGTGAAGAAACTGAAATAATGTTTCTGGTCAAACCAGGTGCATATAAACAGTTATTTAAAGTAACTACAAGGCTAGGGGAACATGAAAAACAAAATTGTTTCAGTTGCAAGAACTGGAACTCTCTTTCTATTACCAACTACGAGTTTCTAGGTGGCCTTGTTATAGTTTCTTTCACTTTTCAGGCTCTTGCAAGACATTAACGATGTGGTAACCACATCCGGTATCAAATACCCATGTGTTGCTAGAAACAGTGAAAAGTTCGATAACATAAATGTGAATATTAGAAGAAGTGCAAATGTTATTGGCATTGTTCATCTTCAGCTTGGCTAGATACTATGGGCAGTTTCCCTTCGAGTGCCCATTTGGTTGCATTCAAAGCACTAACGCTCCTAGGAGGGTGTGGTTTTGCAACATGCTTGTTGTTGGTGGCATTTCTGGCAACGATAACTTTTCTCTTGCCTTTGCTCTTATGTTTCCTTTTCTTGTTATTGGGCTTCTTAACACCACTAGACTTGACCATTAGAACTTGGTTGGTTTTGTGGAATAACCAAGTTTGTTCATCTGGTCAATGTATCCTTCCGTCTTTAGCACATGAGTACTGATACATGATCCTTCCAGCATTTTACAGCTTATGAGTTGTTTCATGGTGTCATATCGCTCCTGTCGGGCCTGTTTCTGGAACATTCCTTTCAGTTGCTGGATCATGTCATAAGCATCCATATCTTCCATGTTCTTCTGAGGATCAGGAGACATGGTGGCTTTCATAAGGCAGCCTACCTCAATGGCATCCTGGTTATGTTTCTCTAGTGCCTTGCGAGCAGTAGTAGAATTACTTTCAGGCTCGGTAGGGACTAGGCCATCTAGGATATACAACTTTTCCTCCATCTTGAGAACTATTCTCAGATTGCGGTGCCATTCGAGAACGTTGGTGTTATTCAAATTTTTATTTCTTTTCCTTCTCAAGTATAGACTTGAAAATGAGGGAGTTTGTTTTTCATTTAGACATCTGTTATATAAGCAATGTGATATTAATTAGTATTTTCGATGTATATATCTCCTTATTTCGTGAGGTGAGACGATAAGGAATGAGAATCCGGTTAGAAGCCCTTTCTAAAGGCGGCTGGGGTACGCAACATTAGCAAGAGGTTCAAGCGGACTGACAACAATTATCAATTGTGAGAAAGGCACAACTCCCGGGGTTTATGAGGCTGCGAGGATAACCTATTGTCCTTGCATTTATACGTTTAGACTCATCTATGCCACTTTTGTTCTCGAGACAGCTGGGGCACGAAACACGAGAAGAAAAGTAATAGTCGTCGTAAAACGGTCACATGTGGAAGGGTCGGATGTGTCGACGAAGCCCTTGCACCTTGGAAGGATAAACTAGACACCAAGTGTTGTGCTGTGGCACCAACACTGTTGGTTCGCATTATGCCCCAAGTGTTACTAGTAGTAGGATGGCATAGACTATTGATTTTAATTTTTACCAAATAGGGTCGTTATAGTCAGTTTTAATTTAGATATTAAATTTGCGACATAACCAAAAGGAACCTTACACCTCTCGGGACAATTAGTTTTAGATAACCTATAAAACTAAGTTTGTCGCGACTTGGAATAACCAATTTTAAGTTAATAGAAAGCTATTAAGTTAATAGTTTTGGAAAATAAAAACTAGTTTAATTTGCAAAACTTAATTGGTTATTATTTGTTTCAAAAACAACCTTTGTTTTATAACAGAAACTTTAACAAGTTGTAAAAACAATTTAGAACTTTTTTTAGTGTGATTGTTTTAATATTTTAAAACTCCTTTTAAAATCGTGTTGGTATTTAGGTTGGTTACATTATAACAACTTATAAGATTAAAGCAACCACAATAGCAAGACAAATACGTAAATCCATATGGCCAAAATTATTCAATCTTGATAGAGCCTAATAGCAAGATCAAACGGGTCACGGGGTCACAACACATAAACAACCACAAGGATGGACTTGAGTTCATCTTGTTGTCTTGAGCAACTCCCACTAACTCCAAGACTCCTCTTGGCATTCGGTTTTGCTTCAGGTTTGCTTCGGGTCTTCGTATCAACAATATTTAACAAGTAAATACAACAAAGAATAAAGGCCTATCTATTACAACTTTGAACCACAAGACGAGCCAAAACCATAAACATTACAACTTTGAACCATCTCGGTAGCCAAAAATAATAATTACAAAACCGAATAAAATATACAACAACAAAAATAAGGTCGGGCCGGATTTACACATCACAAAACAATCACAAAATAAACCGGGCAATGTTTTGGTCAAGCAAAACAAAATAAAATATTGACCAAAATAAAAGTGCCCTTAAAAAAATACTTAGATCATAAACTTTAAATAAATAAAGTTTGTGCTCTAATTCCGGTTAAAGGACCGGTACCGACTCGTATGTTGTAACCAAGGCTCTGATACCACTGTTGGATTTCCGTGGTGATCGGTCAAAATTTTATTTATAAAAATCCCGGTTCAATAAATAATAGTTAACTAATTAAGCGAGTTAATTAATAAAACACAGCGGAAAAATAAACTAATGATCAACAAGACGAAACCCGACAGGACCCGGTTACATACAAATAAGAGCACGGTGAAAAATATTTAACTACCGATGAGAAAGATTATACCTCGGTTAATGACTAATCGGTCGAGACACCGAGGTACAACGAACGAGTGCTAGGAAACGAAACAACGAAACGCGATGAAGGAGGCGGCCAACTGCGGCAAACAGAGGCGGCAGCCGCGGCAGAGGCCGGCGGCAGCCGGCTTGCAGCGGCGGGACGGCGGAGGCGGGGCGACGACGGCATCCAGCGGCAGCAGCAGCGACTGCATGTGGCGGCCCGCGGTGGCGGCAGGCGGCTGGCAGCGGTGGCAGGCGGCCTTGGCCGGTTGCTTTGTGGGTGTTCTTGAGAGCATTTTGTGTTGTTGCAACTCATGTTCTAACTCAAACTCTCAAAAATGCAAGATCCACAAACTAATAAAAGAATATGGACCCCATGCATGATTGCCAAGTGGCACACATGCAGAAATGCATGTGATGCAATTGGTCAAGATGTTGGTGCGCTACAAGTGGCGGAGGATGAGTTTACCCGTGTCACCCGGTCCATGTACCCGTCTCTCAGTTAATACCCGCCTATGATCATAAATATAATTATGATCTGTCTCGTATGTTGTTCGTAATTTCCAGTTAAACAGGTTAAGTGGATTTTTAGTTCGTTGCCCAAGGTGTAACTCTTACGGGTCAAGACCCGGTTGGTAGCGTTGACTTATCAAACCGGACATAATATCCAACACGTAGAACTGATAAGGATTCGCTGCACAATCGCTAATTGTTTAATTCGGTTCGTTGGCCGAATTTGTTTCAGTTCAGTCGAGAATTCAGCCACTGCAGAATCAAAACTGTTTATAATTCGCAGAAATCGGTGTACTCGTGTGTTGCCGAATCTGTTTCAAACAGCCACACAATTGATCTAAAAACTAGAGTCGGTTGTAAAATTGTGTTGTTCGTTTGCTAGTTGTTACATCCGTAAAACCAAGTTGTTTGTGTTGTTCATTTGAAAGTTCATTCCATTCTCAGGAAGTGTCAAGTTCTCAAAAGGATAAAACATATTCTATTCGGTCGATAATTATTCGGACTTGTTAAAGATCATCCGCGCCATTCACGTTTGATTCATACAAAGTTTACTCATTAACGGCCAAAAAGTTTAAATCATTTATCATTCACGACTAATAGTTTTAAGTGTTCGGTTTGTTTTGTATAATTGTAGGTGATTCAAGATAATCAAGGTGTGATATTCGAGGGTGTTCGAAGATTTTAATCATGGCCGATGAATTCTACAACACATTTTATAACGCTTACACTTCTGAAACAACGTCGGAGAGAAGAAACATTTCGAAAACGATTTCGGATAGTCTGAATTACGATAACATGTACGGAAATCAACAGAAACCACCGAGACTTATGAATATCGAGGACTATAATTGGTGGAAAAATAGATTTGAGGGTTGGGTAAAAGCGTTTGCTTATGATAGTTAGGCAATGTTGAAGTTAGGATATAAAGAACCAACAAAACAAGGTGGAATTTTATTAACGAGTTAATTGCCATTTTAGTCCCCGAGGTTTGTCCAAATTTGCCATTTTAGTCCAAATAGTTTTTTTTCGCCTCTGGGTCCCTGACCTTTCCCTTTTGTTGCCATTTTGATCACATACCCTAACTCCATCCAAAAACCCCCATTTTTAACCAGGGGTATTTTAGGATTTTTATTTTAAATCTTTTCAATCCCCATTTTTATCCAATTCTAAAAAATAAAAAAATCATAAAATTAAAAAAAAATCTTAAAATCAAAAAATTCTAAAAAAATCAAAAAAATTCTAAAAAATCAAAAATATGAAAAAAAAATGAAAGAAAAACTAAAAAATCTAAAAAATCCAAAAGAAAATTCAAAAAAATCAGAAAAATTCTAAAATGGTGAAGTGGTAAGATGGTGAAACATGGTAGTTATAAAGTTTGGAGAAGTGGTAAGATGGTGAAACATGTAACGTAATGTAATTATTAGACTCACTCACTTTGGAGAAGTGGTAAGATGGTGAAACATGGTAGTTATAAAGTTTTATTTTCATTCAGCATCTTGCTGGATTTTGATTTGTATTGTCTTTGGTTATAATGGAAGTTAGTTTTATTGTTAAAAAATTGATTATAAAGTTTTATTCTTTTATAATCAAAGGGTTCAACAGAGGGGTTATGGACTCCTTACCTCTTTTGGTTCCGTCTCTAAGCAGATTAACGGCAGAAATCCATTTAAAAAAACAGAGAATCTAACATAGTAAAAAAAATAAAAACTCTAAAAAAGCGGCAGAAATCCATTTATCCATGTTTGTTTGATTTTTTAGATTTTTTTGATTTTTTAGAATTTTCTAGATTTTTTAGATTTTTTTAGTTTTTTTAGAATTGTTTTGATTTTTTAGATTTCTTTTTTTTTTTGTAGATTTTTTTATTTTTTAGATTTTTATGATTTTTTAGAATTTTTATGATTTTTTTTTATTTTTTGGATTTTTTTGTTTTTATAATTTTTTTATTTTTATGATTTTTTTTAATTTTTTAGATTTTTTTTTATTTTTTAGAATTGGATCAAAATGGCAATTAAAAAGATTTAAAATGAAAATCCCCAAAATACCCCTGGTTAAAAATGGAGTTTTTGGATGGAGTCAGGATATGTGATCAAAATGGCAACAAAAGAGAAAAGTCAGGGACCTAGAGGAGGAAAAAAAATATTTGGACTAAAATGGCAAATTTGGACAAAACTCAGGGACTAAAATGACAATTAACTCTTTTATTAACACTTGAAGAATTTACTGATAATGAAGTAAAAAAACGTTTTTGCTGAACAAAAGATGATTGCATTGTTATATCAATCTGTTCGAGACGATATTATTTCACTACTTGATTATGACAACACTTCAAAAGGTTTATGGGAAGCATTAGAGAAAAAAATGTATGGGTGGTGATGAAATTGTCAAAAACAAATGATCGTTATTGAAAAAAGAATTTGATTTGTTTACATGCATGAAAGGCGAAACCGTCCGTCAAATGATTGAAAGAATTTTCCATCTCAAACTCGAACTGGAGAGGTTTGGTGTTTACAAAGATAATGAAGAGATCATTGACAGGCTGATCGAAGCAATTCCAAATGAAAACGATTGGTCACACTATGTCATGATACTCAAAAACAACAATAATACGAATACAATGACCCTTGATTGGTTAATTGAGAAGCTTGAAGGCCATGAACTGAAATGGCAAATCAACAGTATCAGCAAAATGTTGATCTATATTACAGAAGAAGCATGTTGAAGAATAATCAAGCACCAAAGATGACATTTAGTGCTGGAAGTTCAAAGGATTCATCTCAACACAGTTCTTCAAAGGATTTGGGTTATCATTTATCTACATCAAATCAGTCAAATCCGAACATAGTTTAGTGCAATATCGCCATAGACCTGAAAAACTCTCAAGGCCTGAATGCAGAAGCTTCCAAGCAACAATTGGTGTTTTTAGCATCTATCTTGGAATCGTATGAAAGCCTGGTCGTGGGTAAGGTTATAACTCGAATATGACGAAGGAAGATTATGACCAGATCGATCCAGAGGAGAAGGAGCTGATAGATATAAACTGGTGCATGGCTAGCGTTATGAGGAGAGCACAACGGTTTATGGAGATTACAGGAAGATCATGTTTGGGTGCTGCTGACACAAAGCTGGGATTTGACAAATCGAAAGTTACCTGTTTCAAGTGCAAACAGAAAGGGCACTTCAAGAGAGTATGCACAAACAGGAAAATAGATGAAGCTGTGAATCCATTTCAGGATGATTATTATCAAAAAGCAATCTACCATCGCATCAGTGAGCCGCCAAAGGTGAACCAAAAGCAAATTGGTGATGGTTCTTCAAGAGAAAGAAAACAAGCAATGGCGGTAATTCAAGAAGATGAAGGATTCAATTGGAATAACTACATTCCAAGAGAAGCGTATGCATTGGTTGCTGAAGTTGTAGATGATAAACAATGGTAGAGAGAGTATGCTCGATTTGAAATTGATAAGTTGTATGCTACTTTTAAGGAAGCACAAAGAGCAAAAAGATGGGATGCTGAAAGAGAATGCTATTTAGATCCACAAGGTAATCTAGTGGTTGATCCTAAGAAGGTGGATTTCAATGCAGCAAGAGATGTCTTTCCAACTTTTGACACGTTTCATATGAGGAGGTCAACAGAGAAGGATTTTGAAGTTAATCTGTTTAAAAAAATTAAGGGAAGTTTTTTATGCAAGTCTACCAAAAGTGATGGAGTTGAAAAAGAAGAAAGAAGAAGAGATTGAGAAGCTGGTTGAAGAGGTGAAGAAAACAGCGGGAGAAGCTGATGAAAACCAGTAGAAGGCAGATAAAGATCAGAAGAAAACGATAGAAGAATCAAAGGTACCATATGAAAATGAGGTAAAAATTTAAACTAAATCTTCCAAGTAATTAAATATTGATGAAAATGTTGATAAAACTGAAGAAAAGTGCAGGAAATGCATGGAAACATGCAGAGCCTGTACTGAGAAAGACGAAAATTTAAAATTAAGAGATATTAAATTCACTAAAATCGAAACAGTTTCATAACAAAATGTAAAGAAATGCTTAAAAATGAAGAAGTTTTGAAACAAAATGTTGAAAACCTAACACTAAAATGTCAAGATTTTGAAAAAGAAATTGAAAATTTAAAACAAAAGTGTTCGATAAAATGTAATGGTGTAGGATCGTTTGCACGACCAAACGAGTCGTACAGAAGAGATCTTGATCAATACGAGAGGCGGAAACAAACGTATTGATGTTGAATCAGCTTGATATACACTTTAATTGTCTTGTTTATTGATATAACAATGTTTTACAGGCTGTAGACACTTCGGCAGCACCTCGGTACCGGAATCAGAAAGCTCTACGAATGAAATGACAAGACAGGTATTTATAGGAGATCCATTTCGCATGGAATGGCCTTGACCCAATTCGTACGAAATGGACAATGTCCATTTCGTGAGAAATGGCTTTCTCATTTCGTGCGAAATGGCTCCATTTTACATGTTTCTCAATTTTCTCGTTTTACGTTACCTGATTTATCATTCTATTTATAAGACTCGATACAATACGAAGTCGACAGACATATGCACCAACAGACTCCCCCTTGGATGTTGACGAAGTCTTCAGTGTCGAGTCTTTGGTATGTCACATCTTCAGTCTTTATCAGTCTTCGTGCTCTCTCCAAAGTATCTGACAGTATAAGCTTCCTATCTCTATCTTCTTCCGTCAGCTTTTATACTCCCCCTTGAATGTTGATCTAATCTTCAATCTCCTCTTTCTCTCACTCATTTGCATTAACAGCTGGCATGATCATCAGGATTCGAAACTGGTTCTACTATCTTCAGACTCCCCTTTGCTAGCAGACTCCCCCTTAAGTTGTTCCGGGATCGCAATCTGTCATAGCTTTCATTTCAGGATCGTGAGCTGGCTCAAACTCTGCCCAGGCTTTATGCAGAGAGTCTTCAGAAATCGAACCCTGCCCCTTTCAAAATTGTTTCCTGCACAATCTTCTACCTCAAAATAAATTTCACAAATTTAACAATTTGACAAATTTATAAATCGCTTGCAAGTATCGTTCAAAATGATTTAACATATATAATCTCTGATGATCACTTGTAAGAATTCAATTTTTCTCTTTACAAACAAATTCTCCCAAACCTGTTCATCATGTTTAGCACTTGGAATTTTGAAAATCAGCTCTCCAATATCAGTTGTCAAAAAATAAGATGAAATAAAATCTTTTTGATTTTTCAAAATTTCAAGCTAAAACACAATCTTTTTGGATTTGATTAAAGAAAAACAGTAACGAAATATTACAGACAATATTTTTGTGAGTTTGTGTAAGAGGATCATATCAGTTTTTGAAACAAATCACTAGCACCGTTGAGCTTTAAACACTTTAAGTTCTAAACGATTCACTTAGATTGTCAGTATACTAATCCACTTAAATTTTCACACAAAGTTCAACTGATACGAGATTAGTGTTTTAAGCACTTGAACTTATTCGCGTGTCCAACCTCAGAATATACTCCCGTATCCAGACTCCTATATTCAGTCTTACAGGTGAATGTACACTATTGATATCTGTAAGGGGTTAATGCGAGACCATGAGAGCTCATGCTATTGCTTCCGCAAAATCAGAGAGATGATGGTTCGACTTTAGGTGGGTCCCCCTTGGGGATCTTCTTTTCAACAACACATGATTAGCATTTTTCAATGTTTCATCATTTTTTATGCTGAGGGCGAGCTTTAGGATTAAAGCAATGCAAAGTATTATACGAGGACTAGGCTATTGCTCCTGCAAAATAAGAAGTCCAGGTATAATACCCCAGATATCACCACGCACAAAGACCTAGTATGTCAGAAATAGAAAGCCCTTCAAACAAGATTTCAGGGGTTACCTATATATCCGAGAGATGTTCCCTACGAAATAAGCAAGTTTTATATTTAGGTTTATATCTCGAAAACAATCTACTAAGCGTGCGAAAACCTACTGGCATATCATCAGTGAGACCGTTTATCACATTTTAACTTTCCAATTCTTTAGCGTACTGTGATTGTCTACTGATGTACTATCATTTCCTCTTTTTCACAACAAAACTCATTTTGATTTTTATCATGTTTTTGGCTTTTATAGATTTTATCATGTTTTTGGCTTTTTCAAATTTTCTAATGTTTTTGGATTTTCTAAAAATTCCTACTCCCCCTAAAATTCAAAATCATTTAAAGAAAAATTTGACAAACCGATGTGAATTGCTTCAATTCTCCATTCACTTGGCATAAACAATCAGAACTCCCCCTGACAACAAACTATTTTCCCATTATAATTTCAAAACACTTAAGTTTGTTTTAATCGAATGGTTTTTCCGGAAAATTAGTTTGTGGGATTTCATCACTTTGTTTTCTCAACCACTTGTATGAAAGTTAAAACAAGTTCAACTTAGATTAACCACTTGTAGGTACTTATCACAATACCACTTGTAAATCGAAATACGACATTTTTCAATTTTGAGAAAGATGATGATTCATGCTCCACGATTACCAACTTGGGAGCTCCGGCAAGTCAGGATTTTAAGTAGAGAATTCTGTCACCCAAGCCTGACCAGTCTTGTGTGATTGTGAATCATCTTCACTCCACCATCTTTTTGATTTATAAAATTCTTTTGCTCCTTTCACTTTCCCATCAGCCATTTTCACAAAAATATGTAACACTTTTCTGTTAAAAACCTTTTCAGCATCAAATTCTTCCTTACCAGAGAAGAATTGATCTGAAATTTCAATCTTTCCAACTTTTAACTTCAAGTTTTCTTTTGACAATGGAGGAAAGTTTTCATCGTTCATTTCTGGAACGGAATTCTCATCATTTTTCACAACAAATGACTCCTCTGACTTTGACGAGTCAGATTCATCGTCAGAACTAGTTTCAGATTTAACAACCCATTTTTGTTTGTTCAAACCGACTCTTCTTTTGTAAAAACGTTTCGAACTTTCACCAATTTCGAAAGTCGAATTTTTGAACTTTTTGAATTTTTCCATTGGTTGTTCATTTTTATCAACGCATTTCTTTTTCATCTTTGAGTTAGAAGAAACTCCCTGTTCTGTGTTGTTGGGCTTTGGGCAGTTCCAAGCAATGTGTTCAACTTCTTGACATTTGAAACAAGTTCTTCTGTCAACTCTTGGTGCAGATTTTTTTAACATATTCTTTTTCTTTTCAGCCAGAAACTCTTGATTTGACTGTTTCCTGAACAGCTTCTCCTTCTCTTCCTCTGAACTTGTACCTGAAACAAATTTAGTTTTTGGTTTATAAATTTTCACATTTTTATAATTTTCTAGAGGAATAAAACCTAAACCTTTCTTTTTGAAATTACTGTTATGGTTGGGTTTCTTTTGAAAACCAGAACCAGAACTGCAACCTTTTTTCTTGTTCAATCTTTGTTGAACTCTTGAAGTGTATTTTTTAGGTTTTTCAGTAAGATTTACATCTTTTATTACAGAAATATTAATTTCTGTTAATTTGAAAACCAGTTTGATCTGTTCAGTTTTAACACTTCTTATTGGAAATTCTTCATCAGAAAATAATTTATCAGAATCATTCAAATTATATGCAACTTTGAATGTTTCGTCATTCAAATTATTCTTTAACATTAGAAAATCTTTATTATAAACCCTTTTAACCGGTGAACTCGGACTGTTGTCTGACGAACTCGAACTTTCAGATTTAGACTCCGACTTTGACTCTTCATCCATATCCAACGCCTGATCGACCACCTTCTTTAATAACTCAGACTCATGATCAGTGTCAAACACTGTGAATGTGACGTTAATGTTGTCTGGTAACTCATCAGTTGTTTCAGACTTTAACTTTATATTGACTGCCTTTTTTAATTGTTCTTCATTTGGTTTTCTAGGAGAATAACTTTCCCAGATCGGAGGCGGACACTTGTTATATTTGACACTTTGTATCTTACCAGTATCCGTATCTTCCGTCTTTTTATCTTGAAAACTTCAAGACCTGCAACAGTAGGATAAACTCTATCAATCAAATAATCACAAGCTGTATAACTCAGCAGCAATCGTTTGATTCTCTCATTTTCAATCTTTTCGGTCTCCAAATCCTGCTTCAGCTTTGCACACTCTTCAATATAGCTATTGATGACCTTCTGCTTAGTCATTAATGTTGAACTCATCATCGTTGAGGCAGCTTCTACTTCTAAGTTTGTCTTCTTCAAACTGTCAACCGTTCTATTAAGCACATCATATGATTCTTTTACATAGTTAACATCAAACAACAATTTTTCTTTCAACTCGTCTAATTCACTATACTTCTTGTCTTTCTCTCCACAATGTTTGCATGGTTCCAAACATTTTAGACAAGGTTTAGTGACCTCGACAATCTTTTCAACTTCGACTATCTTTTCAACTTCGACAATTTTTTCAACTACTTTCTCAACCTCAATTATTTTTTCAACTTCAACTATTTTCTCCACCACCTTCTCAATCACATTCTGTTCTTCATCAAATTCTATTTTTTACTTCACTCTCTTCATCTTCGGCTTTCTCTGTTGGTTTTTCTTCAACTTTTGTTTTCTCAGCTTCCAATTTTGCCTTTTCTTCAGCAATCCTTTTTGCTTCCAGTTTTCTCTTCAATCTAGCAGCCTTCTTCTCATTCAACATCTCGATCTTATCTACAAAAAAACAAATTAAAACTATAAGGATCCAATTCCAATCTAGGATTATTAATATACTCTTCCTCATCATCTGTGTCTTCAGCACTTTCTGATGATTTGAAAATCTTCGTTCTCTTTGGATTAGATTTGGCTGACTCTTCTTCCAAGATTCGAGCAACAAAGGCTGTTTTTTCCGAATTAGCTGGAATATATTTGTCCCAGCTAAATCCCTCTGCCAGTCTTTCATCATCTTGATTTACAAGATAAGCTTTCTTCTTTCCATCTTCAATACACGGGATGATGACGATTGTTGAGCAATCTGATGATAAATTGCTTTTCGATGATAATCATTGTTTCCAAACGGATCTTGTCTTCCGGTTGCTTCTCTGTTTGTACATTCTCGTTTAAAATGCCCCTTTTCTCGGCAACGAAAACAAGTAACCTTTGATTTATCAAACCCTAACGGAGATGTAGCAACATCACGAAGATCATCTCTACCGGTGATTTGTTTGAATTTTTCTACTCTTCTTACAGCACTGGCTAAACACCACTTGAGGTCCATCAACTCAAGTTCCTCAGAATCAATCTGGTCATAATCCTCTTTAGTAAGCATTGGATTTCCGATTCTTCCAGCAACTAAGCTTTCATAAGACTCTAACATAGTAACAAGTGATGCCATGTGTTGCTTAGCCATTTCTAGAGAGAGATTTTGACCATTTTGAATATTCAATGTAACATTGCATTGCAGATTTGTTGAACTCTGTCGTTGAGCACTTGGTGTTGAGAAATTCGGATCAAAACTTGAATAAGACTAAGAATATCCACCACTCTGAGTCGTAGTGCTAACATTTGTTCCTGAAGTACCATCAGCAATGAACGCAGTCTGAATCTTAGGACTCAGAGTAGTCTCAACTCTGCTTCCTCTATAGTATAAACTATCATCTTGTTAAGCACTTGGATTATTCATGATAGCAGTTTTCTGAACATCGAATTCATGTTCTTCAAGCTTCTGAATGAACTTACACAAATTCATACTTTCAGATTTTCTCATATGCTTTAAAATCAACAGATATGTTCCCCATTTATCTTGTGGTAACGCATCAGATAGCTTATCAACCCATTCATCATCTTCTTTTGTTATCTCCAATCTTTTCATTTCCTGGACAAGATGACAATATCTATCGATAGTCTTCTTAGTCGTTTCACCTTTACAAGCTGTAAACATATCAAAAGATTTCTTTAGTAATGCACGTTTATTTTTTATCATATCAGCACTTCCCTAAAACTTTTGAAGCAATGCCAACCAAATTGATCTAGCAGTTTCCCCATGTTGCAGTAGAACAAAAATATCTTCTTTTACTACTTGTTGGAGAATGCTAATCATCATTTTCTCACTGGTGTATTTTAACTTCTCATTCGCTGAATAGTCACTTAAAGGTTTCTCATTTCCACGGTCATCTTTCGGTTTAACGTAATCTTTGTCCAACGTAACCCATGCATCAAACTTATAGGCTTGCACCCAAGTTTCAAAACGGTTTTGCCATCCTTTAAAATCCTCGATGTACTTAAGCTTTGGAGGCTTTTGAGACGTTCCCGTTTCATTTTCGATTTCAACAGTTTCGGCAACTGTAATTGGAGCAACTGGAGCAGTAGCAAATGCATTATAAAACTCTTCTTCCATGTTTCGGTAAAAAGTTTCACAAATTCACAAAGTTCAAGCGAATTGACGATTCAAACGAACTGGACATTAATGCGAAATGGACTTTTGGTGAAGATTGACCTTTGGTGCGAACTGGCCCTTTTCAAGCAAAATGAAGGACTCTTGTGTGAACTGAGTTCAAACCGTGCGAAATGAAGGTTTCAAAGTTCAACTCGTGCGAATTGGAACACTTTCAAGCGAAGTAGAAGTCTAAATAACCATTTCGTGCAAAATGGAGGTTCCTTTCAAGCGAATTGGCACTTTGATACGATCTGGAAGTCTAATTCGTGCGAAATGGAGTGTTGATTCATGCGAAATGGGCCAATTATATTCAATTCATGCGAAATGGAATAATGTTTCACACGATTTGGATAGCAGCTCGTGCGAAATGATGTTGATGTCACACAATCGATCGGTTTTTACCAATATTGATCAAGTTTTAGGTCGAGTTTAGGTCTAAATCTTTCAAGGATTGTTTAAAACAGTGTTTCGCACGTTATATGTGAAAATCAGTCCGTTTTGATGAAAACAAGCTGAATCGGAAAGAACTCTTCCTCCTGAGCTCTGATAGCACTTGTAGGATCGTTTGCACGACCAAACGAGTCGTTCAGAAGAGATCTTGATCAACACGAGAGGCAGAAAAAAACGTATTGATGTTGAATCAGCTTGATATACACTTTAATTGTCTTGTTTATTGATATAACAACGTTTTAAAGGCTGTAGACACTTCGGCAGCACCTCGGTACCGGAATCAGAAAGTTCTACAAATGAAATGACAAGACAGGTATTTATAGGAGATCCATTTTGCATGGAATGGCCATGACCCAATTCGTACGAAATGGAATGTCCATTTCGTGAGAAATGGCTTTCTCATTTCGTGCGGAATGGCTCCATTTTACATGTTTCTCAATTTTCTCGTTTTACGTGACCTGATCTATCATTCTATTTATAAGACTCGATACAAGACGAAGTCGACAGACATATGCGCCAACAAATGGTTTGTTGAAAAAGATAATAACATTCAACTATTACAAAAGAGTATGATAGAATGAGATGGTCAAGTCATAATGTACCAGAAGCTTATGATACTTTGAAGAGACAAGTCAAATGCATGGACGATAGATTGTCAGAAAGTTTAAAAACAACAAGACTTTTTGAGATCAAATATGATGAAAAGCAACAGGGGTTAAACTGTAGGTCCCCTAATCCGTGCGGATCGTAACAGAATCTCCGATCTAACCTAGAGTGCGGAATCCCCTAGATCAGATTTCACAGAAAACGAGTAGTAACAGAAATCTCTATAAACCCGATCTTTATTGATTATCTTCAAACGATTACAATCAATCAAGATCCTAATTCATCTAAGCCTTTATCTTTCATGAATTCTCTCCAAGATGATTAAGGTGATTAGATGATTAACCTAAACCCTAATGCTAAGCTTTGTTTATATAGGACAAAGCTTTGCATATGGGCTAGGTCATGGGCAAGGCCCATTTCGCAAACCATCCCCCATATGTGGGTTTAGTTTGGCCCAATCACTCTTAATTAACTATTACAAAGCTAAACTGACTAACTGTTTATCGTTTTACTAATTACAAGATATCCAAAGACCAAATCTAAGTTGTTGTCACAAATATGCACCAACAAACTCCCCCTTGACAATAGCTCGCAAAGGTAACTTCAGTCTTCATAATCTCACAGTCTTTTGGTCTTTGGATAGCTTCAGAACGTCAGCACTTGAGTAAACTCTAGTTTAGCATTTGAATAGCAATCTTCAAACTCTTCAACTTTGTCTGCAATGTAGAAAGGAGGTTCTACCATGCATCCAATCAAACTCTCATCTTCACAGCAACTTCTCAACAACACACTACTTCAATCTGTATACTATAAAACAAACTTCTCGAGAAACCATAAGAATTTTTCAACAAACGTTAAACAAATTATTATTAGTCAAGAGATAGTTAAACTGTATCACAGATTAAGCAACTTTTCAATTCAGCACCAACACGCACAAATTTTAAACAAACACCCTATAACCTGCATGATTTGAAAATTTTGAACCCACTTTCTAACATTGTCACCCCCTATCGGTAACAACTCCTCCAAAAATAACAGTTCTTCGTACATTAAGAATTTTAATAGAAAAAGACACTATTTTTGTATTTTTGTATTTTCTGAAAGCAAATAAATATCAAAACAATAAGCAGTCTATTTTTGTGAGAATCACTGGTAAGAAGATCATATCAGCACAATCAAACTGTTTCACACCATTAGTTAGTTCTTTTAAGTAATTTTCCTGAAAAGCAGTTCAAGACGATTACCATTATTTTTTTCCACTTAAACAAAATGCATGAACATTTCAAGTACCATTACCGTATGATACGTTAAGGTAATTGTATTTCTGATATACGAGTGTGTCCCACTTCAGGATATACCCCCGCGATCAAGGTATGCACAAAGATTCATCGTAGTAGGTGAGTATACTGAATTCATCCGTTTTGTTTTTCAACGTTTAGATAATTGGTGTTCAGGTCAGTACTTCCGTACAACAAAGAGACCAAAATATCTAACGAGGGCTAAGACAAATACCATTTTTGGTACGATTTATGCATTTTGCACATTTGAATGACTCTCTAGGAGAGCTTCTTCATTTTCAGGGTTTTGGCATTTTTTAGCTCTTTTAAGATATCCTGGTTGTGCCTAGGTCAGCATGTATCTGGATGCAGCAGAAGGACAACCCTGATATCCCCAGATGAAATAACAGTATAAACACCCAAAACTTCAGATTTTGGCAATCTATCAACGCAAGAATTAAGGTCATTAAACCATACACCACTGATGTGTTCCCCACTCATACTCAGTGTATTTAGGTTTATATCACATTGGTAAGTTGATTATTTCATGCTTTTTGCCTACTGGTACATCGTATGATGAAGCTGCTATCACACTTAAGCATTTTAATTCAGTTTAAATGTGACAGTCGAACTTGCTGATGTACTATCATTTCTTCTTTTTCACACAGTGATAACTCATTTTTTATTTTCTATTTTTTATGTTTTTGATTTTTCAATGTTTTTGTATTTTTGATTTTTAAGAAAGCAGTAAACTATTTACAAAAATTCTTATGAAAAACCAGTTATTCAGGATTCCTCATCCCGTTGAGTTCGACTAATGTTCAAAGCGAGCTCTATCAAATGCTTTTGTGTAAAGATCAGCAAGGTTATCTTGTGTGTCGACTCGGTGCAGTTCAATTAGTCACTTTTCAGCACAATCCCGTATAAAGTGATGACGTATGTCAATATGTTTAGTTCTACTATGCTTTACGGGATTGTTTGTGATTGATATAGTGGCATTATTATCTATCATAATAGGAGTACGAGTGAAATCCAAACCGTAATCGCGCATCTGCTGTTGAATCCAGAGAACCTGAGAGCAACAGCTACCCGCAGCAATATATTCCGCTTCACATGTAGAGGTAGACACATAGGATTGCTTCTTGCATTGCCAAGACACGATCCTGCCTCCTAAGAACTAATAACCACCTGCTGTAGACTTTCTGTTTGATTTGCATCCTCCAAAGTCTAAATCAGTGTAGGCAACAAACCACAAATCACTATCAGCTGGATACCACAACCCAAGTTTAGGTTTCCCCTTCAAGTAACGAAGAATACGCTTCACTGCTTTCATGTGTGACTCTTTCAGATTTGCCTGATATCTGGCACACAAGCATACGGCAAACATGAGATGTCAGGTCTTGAAGCAGTCAAGTACATTAGAGAACCAATCATTGCCCTATATTGAGTTGGATCAACATCTTCAGTACTTTCATGATCTGGGCCAAGATTGTGATTTTAACATATGGGTGTGTTGAAAGTAGAGCAATCATTCATTTTCATGATCTGGGCCAATTCAAAATGTCATACACATACTTTGTTTGATGAATAAACATCCCATCCTCCTTCTGTTCAATTTGTAATCCCAGAAAGTAAGACAGCTTACCCATAGCGCTCATTTCGAACTTGCTCTTCATCACCTGTTCAAATTCCTTACACATGTTCTCATCTGATGACCTAAAGACGATGTCATCCACGTATACCTGCACCAGCAGAAAATCTTCCTTCTTCATCTTAATGAACAGTGTACTGTCAATCTAACCTCTTTCAAAACCATTCTTGAACAGATGTATAGAGAGTGTCTCGTACCACGCCCTGGGAGCTTCATGTAATCCATACAAAGCCTTATCAAGTTTGTACACTCGATCTGGATAATCTGGATCAACGAACCCATCTGGCTGTGAGACATACACCACTTCTTGGACTTTCCCGTAAAGAAAAGCACTCTTCACGTCTAGTTGGTAAACTTTAAACCCCTTGAATGAAGCGAAAGCCAGAAACAAACGAATTACCTCCAACCTTGCCACTGGTGCAAACACCTCATTGTAATCAATCCCTTCTTGCTGATTGAAACCTTTGACCACCAATCGAGCCTTGTTGCATGTGAAAATACCTCTTTCATCCTTCTTGCACCTAAATACCCATTTAGTGCCAATCCCTCTTTCACCTTTAGGAAGGTCCACTAACTCCCAAACCTTCAACTTCGCAAACTGAGCCAATTCCTCTTGCATAGCTTCAACCCATGAATTGTCTTTAAGAGCCATATGAATGTTCTCCGGCTCCTCTTGGGAAATAAAGCAACTATACAAGCACTCGTTCACTATCCCGGTCTTCTCAATTGAACAAATAACCCAGAATTCGCTGCTGTGCTTCTTCTCGTCTGAACACCTAGAGTAGGATCTCCAAGTATCATGTCAACTAGATGATCTCTATTTGTTCGTGTAGTAGCAACAACATCAACTTCTAGATTATCACCCAGGTTTGATCCAACCTCCCCCTGAATATTCTGATTTGCAAACGGATTAATGAAATCCTCCCTCTGAATGGGTTCAGAGTTACTATCACTTGAATCAGGATCAGCAGCACCTTGGGAAGTTTCCGGAGCATCTGACATATCAACATTCGATCTAGGAATGAACTTGCCTTCATCGTCTTCACATATCACTGTTTGAATCAACTGAGAATCATCTGCATCAGAAACCTCAGGAATATTAAATGATTTAAATACACTTTCATAATCATATAATATAGCAGGACCATTTGTTGATTGTTGAGGCTTGTAAGAAGTAATTTCTACATTAAAAACAACCTCAATTTTACCAGTTTTTAGATTGAAAACCCTTTTATTCGGTGTGCCAGGCACGTAGCCTAGAAAGTAGCCTTCGTCAGCCACCTCACTGAATTTTTGTTTATCTTTGTTTCGCACAATGGTGCAGGGTAATCCAAATGGTTCAAAGCCTGTTAAGTTTGGTTTCTCGTTAAACATAAGTTCATGACAAGTTTTGTTAAAATGTTTAACGATTAAAACTTTGTTTAGGACGTAGCAAGCTGTATTCACAGCTTCTCCCCAGAAAATAACTGGTAGTTTTGAATCTGAAAGCATCGTCCTAGCGGCTTCAACCAACGTCCTGTTTTTTCTCTCAGCGACTCCATTCTGTTGAGGAGTATAAGGAGCAGCATATTGATTTTCAATTCCCTTTCGAAGAAAGTAGAGATCCAGAATCCGATTCTTGAACTCCGTGCCATTATCACTCCTTATCCTTGCATCATGAACATTTTCCAATTTTGTAAAAAGATCTATCAGCATCTCTGCTGTCTCATCTTTTGTACCTAAAAAGAAAACCCATGAATAACGTGAGTAATCATCACTGACAACAAGACAGTAGTATTTTCCACCTATGCTACTAGACCGAATAAATCCATGTGAAGTAATTCATAAGGGGCATTAATGGAATTTACTGTTTTAGACTTATGAGGTTTCTTGTGTTGTTTTCCCTTTTGACATAGAAGACGTTTATCTTCCACTTGAAACCTCAGCAATGGAACCCCTTTCACTAGCTCATTTTTAATAATGTAATTCATTTTGTGGTAGTGAATATGGGCCATGCGTCAGTGCCACAACATAGATTCAGCTTCAGATGCTTTTGATAGCAAACACGCCACCGCTGCAGTCGGATCCTTGGCACCCATGTCCATGACATAAATGTCGTTTTTCCTTGGTGCATGCATTACTATCTAATCGTCCGGAATAACCAAACCTGGTTTCAACACCAATGCCTCAGACTTTGTAAAATAGAACGAGTGACCCTTGTCGCAGACTTGTGACACGCTCATCAGATTGTGTTTAAGCTGCTCAACATAGTTCACTTTGTCCAAAGTGATCTTTCCATTCGTCACTTTTCCTCGTCCAGTAATCCTACCACCTTTAGCACCAGCAAAATTTACATGTCCACCATCATAATCTTCAAATTCAGAAAACAACCTCGCATCCCCCGTCATGTGCCTGGAGCAGCCACTATCAACGTACCATAAGTTGATAATCCTCCTTAGCAGCTCCTGCACACACCAACCAAAAGATTAGTTTGATTGGGGGACCCAAGCCTTGATGATCTTGGGTCATCCAGATTCACCAACTATAGGAACATCCATCCAATATCCATCACTCCTAACTGGAGTCTTGGATCTTGGACCTGTTGATGGAAATGGGGCATGATTTCCATAAGGTCTCTGGTCCTGAGGGTTCTTATATGTGTTTGGACTATGTGACCTTTGAAATCTTGAGTTTTGATTCCAAGAAGCTTGATTATTGTAATTTCTAAAGCCATTGTTATAAAAAGTTTGACCACCATTATTTTGGTATCGATTTTGATATTGACCTTGACTTCTGAAATTATTTGAATTTTGATTGTTCATTCTTGGTGAACTACTTCTAGGTCTCTCATATCTGCCTGATGTAGATTTAGGCTGAAATCTTAGTTGATTTCTTTGAAAACGAGGAACTTGTGGAGTTCCTTTTTCAGCCTTATCTACACCAACAGCAACACCCTCTGGTTGCTTAGGAGCAGATGTCTTTTGAGAGTTAGACTCTCTCTCCTTCTTATCACCTTTCTTTTCTAGTGATTTTCCTCTCTGATTCTCACTAACTTGTGCTTCAATCTTTTTGTTAGGACAACAGCTAGCTACATGTCCCTTAGTGTGACATCTGAAGCATGATCTCCTTTTCGAAGACTTCTCAACTGAAGCCTTTGAACTAGGTTCTGGTTTTGATGATGATGCCTTCGAAGGATTTTGTTCAGTTTGCTTAATTTCAGATTTTTCTTTGTTTTTGTTTTTAGCAAACTCTACATTTGATTCATTTTCGATAACAGTTGTTTCGTTTTTCATGTCACTTCCTTGAACAAAATTAACCTTTGTAACAAAAGTTGGATTTTTGTTTTTAGGAGATGAATTTTTTTTTTCAAAACAGGTTTGCTGTTATTATCCTTCTTAGCATCATCACTCTCAGACACATCACCTTGACTTGATGTGGAATTACTTGGTGATGTTGACAGAAAGTCTGTGAGCTCATCCTCAACAGGTAAGAAAGAATAGTCATGACTAAGAGGATGTGGAATTCATTAAACCCCTGGAATCCCACACTGGTCTTGTCATTACTCTTCTTTAACCCACCCATCATGTGTTTCATAACAAAAGTAGAGTCCCTGAATTGATCTAATTTCTTTTCAAGTTCAACAATTTTGAGTTGTGCATCTGACAACTCTTTGCACTTATCAGAAATCTCTTTTGTTTTCTCACCCATCATGACATGAGCTAAGTCTATAACTTGAAGTTTTTCGTTCAGTTTGCAGGTTAAAACTTCAATTTCAGCTTCATAGCCTTTTATCTTATTCAAATATAATGTCTCGTTTCTTTTAGCAAAAAAGTTTGATTCTTTTAAGTTAGACATCTCGTTTACCAGACCTTTGTTTTGTGTTGATAACCTGTCAACTTCACCCTGTAATTCCTGACATTTTAAACAAACAGAAGTAGCAGAGTTACTTACCTCTCCTGTTGACTTGTCTGAGTTGGCCATGAAAGCAGCAAGTTGAGATTCCATTCTTTTATATTTTGCATCTCTCTCTTTAGCTTCCTTTTCACGGTCAGACTTTGTCTTTTCTTCTTCAGCATCCGTGGTCTGATCAGCCATATCTATTTCAGCTTCAATTTCTTTCTTAACTTCAGCATTCACGTTAGCTTCAACATCATCAACGGGTACAATCTCTGCCATGAATGCTTGAGTTACATTCTCATCATTTTCCAAGTGAATACTCCAGTCATATGAACCCTCTCTTGCAGTAGAGATCAACGCCCTTGAGTTAGAGTTATTTGAAGCATTCCGATTGTTTGTACTCTAACTCGAGGTTTCATGCTTTTGTTTTTTACATTCCCTAGCGAAATGACCATAACTTTGACAGTTAAAGCACCTCACTTTGGTCTGGTCAAAGCCAACACTCTTCCCCACAAACTTCCTTCCTGTTCTGTTCATGAACCTCTTCACACGTCTCGAAATCATGGCCATCTGCCATTGCAAATCCATCTCTTCTAGATCATCAGGGTCAATCTGATCATAATCTTCATCTAAAGTAGCAGGATCAGATATCTTCCCCTGAATGTAGTTCTCATAAGAAGCACCAAACGAAGCAAGTAGAGCTAGATGTTCTTCAGCAGACTTCACACTCATAGGCATTGACTTTGAACTACTACTTTGCTTTGAAGCTGATGTTCTCTTGGCTGCTGTTGATCCTCCTGAAGCAGCTACAAAACACACATCACCATCCTCATTCACTGTGACCTGCTCATTTTCACACGAAAGAAAAGCAGTGGCAGAGTCGCTAGATGCATCGTGAGATGAAGAAGATGTAAGCCCATTGTAAATCCCTGGATCTTGAACCTGATCATATCCAGTGTTCTTCTTCATACTGAGCTCATAAGGTCTTAGCTTTCCAACTACTTCTTCCATTTCCTTTGTCTCAAAATCTGCTTCTCCCTTGATCATGAGAGTGTAGATATCCCATTTAGCAGGTAAAGCATCAAGCAGCTTGTCATTTTTCTCTACGTCAGAATTATCCAATTCTGACATCAGATGGTAGTATCGAGTGATGATGTCCTCAAGTGACTCATTTTTCATATACTTGAATACAGAAAACTGCTTCTTCAGTAGATTAACTTTGTTCTTCTTGACATCAGAATTTCCCTCATATCTCTTCTCTAGTGCATCCCACATTTCCTTTGAAGTGGTGTACTTCTTAAAGGTATGCTTGATGCTATCAGGTAAGGACATCTTGATAGCAGCCAAGGCTCTTTTTTTAGCGTCATACATTTTCTTATCAGCCTCCTGCATGTTCATGTAGGCTGTGACACGTGGTCTACCCTCAAAGTCGTGTGTTGGGTTTGTGTACCAATCTACAATACAGATCCACATGCGTGTGTCCTGATATTCAATGAAGGATTGAAACCTGTCCTTCCATGTCAAGTAGTTTTCCACCTTCATCATCTTAGGTGGTGTGTTGGTTGTGCCAACCTCGTGTTCCATCCTCAAGAGTTCGTTCAATTTTGACATGTTAGACATTTTAACTTAAGCAGACTGGTAAAACCGTACAAATTTTGTCCGAAACCTGTTTTTACCAAATTATACCGTTAGATTCGTCTTGAGATTACGATTCTAATGATATATAATGTCGAAAACCTTTTTCGGGATTTTCCAGAGTTTTTTTTCCCTAAAAATCCTAGGAATTAAACGGTGCAAACGGTTTACTGTGATGAGTTACGGATAATTTTCTAAACGTGAAACAGTGAAATTTTTCTTACGCAAGCCAAGAAAAAATCCACCCCTTCCGAAATGATCCGAAATTGTCCAAAATGGCCCTATTTCTGAACTGGTTATTCGAAATGGTCAGAAATGGTCCTTAATAAACACCTTCTGGTCCGAAATGGAATAATCTGATCCGAAATGAGACTTAATGATCCGAAATGAACACCCCTTAAACCGAAATGATCCGTAATCCTTATGATTGATCTGAAATGCAACTTAATATGGTCCGAAATGCAACTGTTTGATCCGAAATACAGTATTTTTATCCGAAATGGATCCGAAAAGTAGTATTTCTATCTGAAATGCTTGTTTCTTGATCCGAAATGCTTGTTTTCTGGTCCAAAATGATCCGAAAATCAAGTTTTCTATCCGAAATCAGTAGCAGAACTCAAGAACACAGCCTCCAAAAACGTCCAAAAACTCCGATTTTCTGCAGAAAACGATTCTGAACCAAGCCAACCAAGATCCTAATGCTCTGATACCAATTGTAGGTCCCCTAATCCATGCGGATCGTAACAGAATCGTCGATCTAACCTAGAGTGCCGAATCCCCTAGATCAAATTTCACAGAAAACAAGTAGTAACAGAAATCTCTATAAACCCGATCTTTATTGATTATCTTCAAACGATTACAATCAATGAAGATCCTAATTCATCTAAGCCTTTGTCTTTCATGAATTCTCTCCAAGATGATTAAGGTGATTAGATGATTAACCTAAACCCTAATGCTAAGCTTTGTTTATATAGGACAAAGCTTTGCATATGGGCGAGGCCCATTTCGCAAACCATCCCCCATATGTGGGTTTAGTTTGGCCCAATCACTCTTAATTAACTATTACAAAGCTAAACTGACTAACTGTTTATCGATTTACTAATTACAAGATATCCAAAGACTAAATCTAAGCTGTTGTCACAAATATGCACCAACATAAATAAATGTATTGATGAAGTTGCTAAACTAAAACAAGTATTGGCTGAAAAAGAAAAGATTGTTACAAAACTTCAAAGTTATCATAGTTCTTCGTACATTCTTGAACGTATTTTCAACATCACACCAGATGATAAAGATTCTGTAAGGAACAAAAAGGGTATTGGTTCAGAATATCATCAGGTGCCACCACCATTGAGAGGTAATTACACGTTTTATGATGAGGAAAAGGTGGCAAAAGGTTTGAACTTGGTTGACCAATCACCTAAAAATATCGATGTGACTTATACCAAATCTGATGATGCTGGTGATTCAGTGGTGGTAAGTAAGGTTGTTGAAAACGTTTTGAGAGACGATTCTACCAAAAATGGTAATTCCAAGTCACTAGATGAAAATGAAGGAAGTTTTCATGAAACTTATCTTAAAATTCGAAATCTGAGAAAGATGCGAATGATGATCCAAAAGGATTGGCTTATACCATGATTAGATTGGACAAATTATTCTCAGATAACGAGTTCCAATTCATAATGTGATTGTGGATAAAATTGACAAAGTGTTTAAACTGATAGAGATCGAAAAGTTAGAAATTTCAAAATTTGTTGGAAAGAGTAAGAAAACTTTTTTATAACAAACCTGGGTATAAAAAGAAGAACATGAAGGCTGGGTTGGGTTATAAAAAGAAACAAAATAAAAAGAAAATGTATGAAAAATCAAATTTTCAGAAAAAGATGAACTTTGTTCATGGAAGAAGTTCAGAAGAAGAGAAAGAACTCAAAATTTAGACGACAGTCTAATGAAGAGTTCTATGCTCAAAAGAAACAACAACAGCAAGCTAAAGATGTTTCAAAGAAAACATTCTTTAAATGTCAACAAGTGGGACATGTTAGTTGTAAATGCCCACAAAATCTAAAACCTGTTGATGTTGTCCAAGAAACAAAAAAGTCTGATGTTGTGAAACAAACGTCAACCAAGGTTGAGTCAAATCAAACTTGGAAGCCGAAAACATCCAAGGATGAATCATAAAAAAACCTGGAAACCAACAACACCCAGATATGTGACTAAACAAAGTTGGAAAACAATGGTTGATTTAACAAAGCCACACCAATTTCGGAAACCAAAAGATGATTTGTTAAAAGAAAATATTCAAAACGAGTCATGATTTTATCAAAGAAATAGTTTAAAAGGATAAACCTGGGTGGTTAAAAAGAAAAAGACTTCTGTGATATAGAAAAATGAGGAAAATGTTTTTGAGAAGAATGAGAGAAATTATCCAGTTTTTCCTGGAAAACTACATGTTAAGCTACCTGAGTCAAAACAGGTTTGGGTTGCATTATTCAAATGATTGAGTTGTTTGTATGTGCAGGTGCTCCAGAAGATGGCTGATTGTCAAATTGAAGATAGGAGCAGCATGGCACGGGAGGTGGCAAGACCCTGAGAATGAAAAAACAGGGAATTGTTTGCTTTATACATAAATAAACCATAATCCAAAAACCCTAAAAACAGAAAAATTTAAAAACCAAAAATATGTTTTTATTCTGTCAAAAATTGAAAAAAAGTTGTTGACTGAATATGCCAAAGCTCTCACGGCTGAACAAACATGATTATTTCACAATTGAAAATGGTTTTAACATTGTTAAAAATCAATGTGCTGTAAATCATGGGGGTACTTTATGCGAAACAGAGCATGTGACGCAGAAAGTTGATGGCGAGACAAAGCTATTTGCACCAGGTTGTCAAATTTTTCTTAAATGTTTTGAATTTTAGGGGGAGTAAGAAAATTTCAGAAAATATAAAAACATTTGAAAATTTGAAAAAGCCAAAAAAAATAGAAAATGAAAAAGAGTTTTTATGTAAAAAGAGGAAATGATGGTACACCAATAGACAATCACAGTACGCTAAAGAAATGGAAAGTCAAATATGATAAACGGTCTCACTGATAATATGCCAGTAGGTTTTTACATGCTTAGTAGATTGATTTCGAGATATAACCAAAATATCAATATTTTGCTTATTTCATGGGGAACATCTCTTGGATATATGGGTAAACCCCGAAATCTTGTTTGAGAGATTGTCTGATTCTGAGATACTAGGTTTTTATACTTTTTTATATCTGGGGTATTATACCTAATCTTCTTACATTGTAGAAGCAATGGCCTAGATCCCGTATAATACTTTACGCGCTTAAAGCTTACCCTCTCCATAAAAATTGATAAAATATTGAAAGATACGAATCAAGTGCAGTTGTAAAAAAGATCCCCAAGTGCGAATCACCTAAAGTCGAGCCCTCATCTCTTTGATTGAACGATAGTTCATACCTGAGCTCTTAAGGTCTCGCACTAACCCAAAGTACAGAATACATATATCATTATGGTATATTCACCTATAAGACTGAATCTAAGGAATCTTGATACGTGAGTATATTCTGAGGTGGGATATGCGAATAAGTTAAGTTCTTAAGACACTAAATCTCGTATCTCGAATCAGTTGAACTTTGTGTGAAAATTTAAGTGGATCAGTATACTGACAATCTAAGTGAATCATTTAAAACTTAAAGTGTTTATAGCTCAACAGTGCTAGTGATTTGTCATAAACTGATATGATTCTATGACACGACTCAAACAAAAATATTGTATGTAAATATTTCTTTACTGCTTTATGTTTCAGGAAAAGTCAAAAAGATTTTGATTCTACTTTAGTTTCGACAACCAATGTCTGAAAGCTGAGTTTCAAAGTCTAAGTAGCTGAACATGTTTCTGAAAATAAACAGGTTCATTAATTTGAAACTTGAGGTTTTTTTAAAAGAAAACTTCAAAAACAGTTTGTGAAAATCTCCAAGGTCATTAATTTGGACTTGGATGATTAACTGTGAGGTTTTGGATGCTTAACTGTCACATATATAGTTATTTGATAGGGGGAGAGAACCAAGTTGTTCCTGGAAATTACATATTGTTATATTTATGATTAGAGCCAGGTTCATAATCTTAAATTTAAATTGTCAAATACTTTTACAAGTTGTTTGAAAATGTTTAACCAGATTACGACCCCGATATCTGAGACTAAGGGGGAGTCTGAAGACGGGCTCAAAGCAAGGGGGAGCTTGTAATCGAAGAACCAGGTGTCGATCCTTAAAACACGGAAGCTTAACGAAAGGGGGAGCTTGAAGAAAAGAGTCAACAGAAAGGGAGAGCTGATTCAGAACGTAGATTCAAGAGGAGCATGAAGAGCTAAAGGGGAGTATGTGGTTCTGAAGATGTCAAAGCCTTTGTGAAGACTCAGAGAGAGAGAGAGAGAACAGACAGAGAGCTACTAGATTGACCGCGGTAATATCTAAGGGGAAGTCTGTGAGTGCATAATGTCTATCACCTCCATCAATCCCGAATCATAGTAGAAAACTGTTAAAGACAAGGTTTTGTATTGTTAAATTTAGGGAAAAGTCTAGTTTTTAATGAGGAGTGGCAAACTTGTAATTAAGGAGAACTTCCTTAATGCTTTGCCTATAAATAGAAGCTATAGGATAGACTTTTAGAATTTTTGCCATTTGAAGACTAGAGCTTCTAGAGAGAGAAACTAGTGTTCAAGGCGATTCGTGGTGCAAACTTTGTCATATCATTGAATAGAATCACTGTTAGTTACATTCTTGTGTTCGGTCCACACACGTGCACGGATTCCGCCCGTCGTACGTGTCATTCGCAATTGTTCGGGAGTTTAACTCGATCCTAAACCGTGTTCACACAATGAACTTGCAAATGACTTAGGTACTGATATGTTAACATGTTTAACATATTTTGATGTTACAAATCTGATCAAAAACTGAGTTTTCGTATAATATCGTAAATTACACTATAAAATGACCGAAATGCCCTTTCGGCGCATAAAACGGTTTTAAACATAATTTCTTATGCTAAAATAATTACCTACTGATGTAATATAATAATTAGGTTATTTTGGGATATCAAATCAGATTATAAACTGAGTTTACATACAAGTTCTTATATTACGCACTTAAATGACGATAATGACCTTATGACACATAAAATGGTTTTAAAGCATAATCTTCATATAAAAACTTTTACCTACTGATATGTTATACTAAATAGCATATCTTGACCATATAAACCTGGTCATAACATCAATTTTCATAAAAAATCGCAAATATAACGCCTTTTCGGCACGTAGTATGGTTTTAAACCATATTTACCAACCAAGACTTGTTTCCAACTAATTTTATTACTTATTTTAAAATGTTTTTACAGTAGGTACATGTTATAAACTTAGAATCCCAAATTAGCTTTTAAAACTATGTGTGAAATAACCAAAATTCCCTACAGTGCATCGTTTGGTCTTAAGCTATAAAACACACATATGTTTGATATCCTACTGATATTATATCATAAATAAAGTGGTTTCACAAAATATTTATGGTTGTCACATCGGATTATACGCTAGTTCCTTTTATACGTCGCTAAATGACCAAAACACCCTTATGAGGCATAGTTTGATTTTAAAACCTAAACGGACATACAAGTTGATATCCTACTGATATTATAACTTGTTTAAAGTGTATTGGCATATGGAACTTGTTCATGACTCATCCGGTTACCCGTTATCGCTTATGCGCATACGGTTAGACTTACGTAACTAGTTTACATAAGTTTACCGAAAAGGGTTTAATCTTATCATTTTCACTTCAAAATCTAGAATGTACTTTTTTGACCCATATTATACAAGTCCTAGTACTTGTTGGGTTTAAACCACATTCTATTCGGTATACGCTTAATCTAGTGAACCTATTCTTAAGTAACGGGTCATATCTAAAGGAACTACGTTTGGCCCGTATACATTCTAACAGATAAGAAATCTGTTCATTCCAGACTATAGTAACCCCCCCCTAGATAATTGGACTTAGGTCAATAGTACTTAGACTTGCGACTTTTTTCTAAATTATAATCTTGTTGATTGGAAGTTAGCAAAAAGGTAAATACGCTTAACTTATTTTAGTTTTAAATTTGGGATGGCAATTATGCCACTTGGAGCGGGTATTACATAAGTAAGTCGCCTATGATTGCGAAAAAATGTAAGAATCCGGTTTATTTTGTTTTGCTTGATAATTGAAATAATTGGGGGTTAATGGTACCATGTCCAGACGCCCCAACGGGTTAATCAAGTATGTAAATCTGGTAACAAGAATAAATCCCAAGATATATTTAAAAGATCACCTTTTGGTTTTCTCTATGTATTAAACTCTTTTCGAAAAATTATTTTCCAAAGAGTCAGTTAATTGTATTTTCCAGCTTTGGCTGACGTATTTTCAAAAGATTGAACTGAAGGAACCGAACCTTAATATAGGCTGGGAATACGGGTTGGCTAGAATGAAAGCTAAGGAAATTGAAACTCCTAATGCTTAAGGCCTTTGATGTCTAAAGCTCCGTTTATTTAGATTTCGCCTGTGGGCTTGTATCGAACGCTTGTAATACTTTTATATATTCAAGCTTCATTGAATTTAATATTTTTACACCTATACTTTCGCTGCATAATATTATAATGTGATAACTGTTATCCAACCATCACGACTATACCCATATGGGCCCACGGGGAATCGGGGTGTGATAATATGTGAGTGCCTTGAGAGAGAGTCTCGACGAGATGACCTTAGTGAAAGAAGTTCTCATAGATCGTGTGAACTATCTCTCCATGGGCCTAGAAGATTGCTTCAGGGAAATCAAGCTTTTACACCAAAGGTTAAACATCTTGGCCATGCCTTCAATGGAACCAATCTGGCCGCAAGAAGATTGGAACCTCGCTAATGAGATCATCCAACCCATGGGATGGGAAGAGGAGATTCCTGAACCTCCCCTATCAATGTTTCCTTCAAGGTTCCGATAAATCCCGCTCCCCCTCAAGAAGAGGTAGAAGAGGAACCCTACATCTTCCTTCCAAAGGAGATCGAAGAGATACTCAATGACCTCTAAGTGAGTATTTCCCGCAAAATCTCAAGTCCTCCAACATTTAACCTTTGTAGATCTAGGTGTCACACCTAGCTAGTAGCGGAAGCGTATTGTGTGTGACGTAAGAAAGGTAACCATTGCATCCAAATGTGTAAACATAATAAACAACAACGATGCCATAGATATATTGTTTTCCAAACAAAGTTTACAAGTTTCCAACATAGTTTCAAGTTCACCAATGTTCACATTGTTAAACATGACATAGTTTAAGTTTTGTTACACAACACAAAAGTTTGTTTTTAACATAAACATAATGAGGTTTTGTCCCCTATATACCCATACGAAGTTGGGATATAAAAGAAAAACCCTCCAAAAGCGGCTATCGTTGTCATTGACTTTCCCGTTTCCCGTAGTGTATCACCAGCTCAAGACTAGTTTCCTAAAATACATGTAGTTTTAAAAAATCAACAAAAGTTGAGTGAGTTCATGCAGTTCTTGTTATCATATGAAATATTTGTATTCTTGTAATGAAATCATGGTATGTTATTAGCATTTATGGAGTTTAAGGATCTATTAATGGGTAGCGAGCCCCCTGACATAATGTACCATAAGTACGCAACCAGCCCGAGTCAACTTTGACATTTCTGGGATCACAAAAGCACTCTAGGGTATACCAACCAGGAGTGGAGCGTGTCTCAAGATCAATAGATCTACACCTTTTGCACCTTGGTTACTAAGTGATTAATGGTTACCATGTCATCTTCCAACTTATGTACATTGATCGTGTTATCATCTAAACCCATAGCTAACATACCCATAGTTTTAGCATGTATTTCCCCTCGATTGTTTTAAAAACAAAAAATTGAAATCATTAAAAGGAGGGATATGAACTCACAATTTTGCGTTCCGTGTATTGTGATATCGTAGTGAGCGTCCGTACGTGTGATTAACCTACATGTGTACTAACTTTATTAGATATTAGGTCTTATCGGACCTCGTACAAGTTGTTCATCTTGAATTCTTATTGTGTTTTCACTTGTCATTTTGGAACAACTTTGTATTTTAGTGTGTTTGTAGTTTGTTCGTTCACTTCTTATGTATATAGATTTCGTAAGTGCATACATATGTTTTATATGTATTGAATTATATGTGAACGGCTTCGCCCTGCACATGTCCTCGTGCTTCGCATGCATGTCATTGGGTCGAACCTATGTCATTGGGCTTAACCCATGTACATTAGTAATTTGGGCCTAGCCCAAATATTTCATCATTGGGCCCTAGCACATGTAGCTTAGCAATCTGGGCCTATCCTAAATATTTTGTCATTGGGCCCTAGCCCTTGTATCTTAGCAATTTGGGCCTATCCCAAATATTTTGTCATTGGGCCCTAGCCCTTGTATCTTAGCAATTTGGGCCTATCCCAATGTTTTATCATTGGGCCCTAGCCCATGTATTTTAGCAATTTGGGCCTAACCCAAATATTTTATCATTGGGCCCTAGCCCATGTATTTTAGCAATTTGGGCCTAACCCAAATATTTTATCATTGGGCTCTAGCCCATGTATTTTAGCAATTTGGGCCTAACCCAAATATTTTATCATTGGGCCCAGCCCATGTATTTTAGCAATTTGGGCCTAACCCAAATATTTTATCATTAGGCTCTAGCCCATGTATTTTTAATAATTTGGGCCTAACCCAAATATTTTATCATTGGGCCCTAGCCCATGTATTTTAGCAGTTTGGGCCTAGCCCATAGTCAGTTTTTATGAGTCCATTTTAATAGTCTTGCATTTTTGTATTTTTCAACTTTCCGGATTTTGTTAACGGTGATATTTATAAATATCCGTTAGACGTCTAAAAATGCCTTACTTTGTTAGTTAGAGATATTTTTACTTCTAGGAAATACGTCTTTGTGGCTCGACCGTTGTCCGTTTTGTTCATTCGTCCGTTTGTTCGCTTATGGACACAATATGTCTAGGATTTATTTATGTCCGTTTTTGTTGCATTTCTTTGGGTAACATGTAGGAAACATGTATATGTATTCTTGTGTCTTTTTGTACTTGTTTCTTACAAGTATTTCTTAGTGTCATGTGTAACACCCCAATCGCGTAATATAACAACACGCGGCGGAAATATCGGGGAGTCACGTTATAAATTGCTCACAACTACTGGTACTAAATTGTTTCAATATCATTAACATTGTTTTACAAACAAAGAATACATGTAATTGTTCTTTTGTTTTAGAAGTCTAAGGCCCGAATGCAGTCCTATGCGTTGCATGCTTGAAGCAGTCGAAAACCTGAAAAATATGCGAAAAACAGTCTGCATAAAAATGCCGACGAATACATAGGTTTTATAAGCCATGTAAATGGTAAAACATTTGGTATTGCAATATTTTAATCTTAATTGTGAAAACTAGTGAAAAATAGGTTTATATATGGCAATATGATTAATACTAAGTCATTTTTATGCCTTACATTGTAATCTTGTTTAAACCATTGTAAAAACTTGTTAATGTGTTATTAGAAATCCAATCGAGGATTAATAATAACTATTTTGAAATAAATCAAAACTTCTGTTAGTATTAAATGAATCAAATCGATTGTGACAACCCTCAAATTACATGTATTCCGTACAATTTATTAAATGATAATTTAAAGTACTTGACGACGGTGTGGAATTATTTAACTGCTCTCTGATGACTGTGTTATACTTACATGTGCGTAGTAGCATACTAGTATGCAGAAAAACCTGACTAAATGGTCCTGAATATTTTCTTATATGTTAGGAATTTATTTCGTTACAAAAATATATAAATAAGACACTTTACGGTACAATTAAACACTTTAACGGAACAGTGTCCGACGGAACAACCGGACATTTCCCGGGACACCAAATATTTGTCAAACACGTTATTTTATTGTTCTTGGCTAGTCATGATCCCCGTATGCCATAACACCCGCTAGAAATCAATTCACCAACATATATTATCTAGTTACTTGAAACTAACTACCATCTTGCAATTTAGTCACAATGTTACATAAAGACCCCCCCCCCCCCCCAAACGATTTTTAGTCCCCTAGGGACCCCACCAAATCACCCCACCATATTTACTAGATTTTATCCAAGATCTCATGGAGATGTTGCTTGATTTTGTGCACAAGATATTTAGAGATCTTCTTTATATCTTCCTAGATCTTCACATAATATCACCTCCACCATTTCACTCAACCTCTCACTTCTCTCTCCCTCAAAATCGGCCAGACCTGGGCTGCCATCACCACCACCATATCACCCTCATCCTCCTCCATTTTGAAGCTTCATTCAAGCTTAGAAGGTGATTCTAGGAAGCTTGCAACTTGTGGGGCTTCAAAGGGCCTTGTTTCTTGCTTTCTTATCATCATTTTCACCATCATCTTCAAAGTGTTCTTCCCTAGCTTGAAAGCTAGTTGTAAGATTCTGATTTACCCTTGTTCACTTCACATTTTAATGGTTACAAGTTGTTGTTTATTGATTCTCACTAGAACACCTTTAATCATAAACAAAAATCGTGTTCTTGAAACTTAAAATTTATGTAAACCTGTTGGATAGATGTTGTATAAGACATGCATGGCACTTGATCATTGTTTACTCGAAATTTATATTGTTATTCTGCTGTGCATATGTGGATTGTCGCTTATTATGATTATCGGAACCGAAATAACTCGCAATAATATACTAAAAGCTGAAACAGTTTGCTGTTTGATGATTACAGCCAACTTCAGTTGGCTGTAACCGAACCTTAATAAAGCAGAAAATGTATTTTCTGAAGTCTAGGTTTACGTACTATGAAATAAGGTTCTAATGGCACCGGAATCGTAATTTTTGGACTCCGTTTACTATTTTTAAAGAACCGATTTGTAACAGCAGCTTAGGCTGAGTTTTTACAGCAATAAATGAGTGTTGTGATGAATCAGACCATGAAATTTCTACAGTGGATGGAAACCGATGCATTTGTAATTACCCCACTGGAATTTCGTAAATCGGACACTCGATGAATTTTTAATAAACTGTTCCGTGGACTGTGGTCAGAAATACATAAATCTGAGTTCAGTCCGGAATATGAATTTTTATAAAATATTGGTAATGAACCGGACCCCGATATTTTTACACAATAAAATGTAGAATGTTTATGACATTCTGTAAAAATTTAGGAATTTTTGGAACAAGTTAACTATTTTATTAAAATCCCCGAAAACAACCCAGTTTTCAACATAAAAACTGAAAGTCACTAATAAACTAAGTGGTAATCATATGATTGTTTATAAGTGGGGAATGGATGGGAAACTTATATGGGCATGAACCGTAAAGTGATGCATGTTATGTGATAGATACGTGTAGGAACTTTGTGTTCTATTTGAAGTCACTAATAAACTAAGTGGTAATCATACTAGGACGTGATTGACCGACCTTGACTGTTAGCTATATTTGAGAGTCAAACCGAGCAACCGAGGTGAGTTCACACTTTTCTACAAAGCATGGTAAATTCCCGGTGGGAATGGGAATGGGTACAGGGATACGGATTCCTCGTCCTTTGGGACGCGTTCAGGAATGTGAATTCCTCGTCCTTGAGACGTGTTCAGGAATGTAAATTCCTCGTCCTGTTGGGACGTGTTAGACTTACTGGACTAGAACTCTATCTGCGAAGTCCCTCCCTTTTTATATCGACTTAATCGCCGAGGCTATGGCGAGCGGATCATTAGTTAATAGCGCTATTAGGTTTAACAAACCGCACACCGTGCCAGTTGGACGGGTGTGTACTAATGGACTATGGCACGTCGGTGGTGATAGAACACCGACACACTAGGGCACAATTGATTGTTGTTAGTAGTCGATATGATAAACGAGTCTGGTAGTTTAAATAACGGGGTAGCTCCCTACGGCCAAAGCGCCGGGCTGGAGAGCCAGGGAAGGTGAACATGGGATGGTTAACTAATAAACGCTTTTCAAACTACGGGGTAACTCCCACGGCTGGATAGCTGATTAAGATTTAACTACGTTTTCGGAAACAACTCTAAAATGGACAACCAACCGTGAACTCACTCAACTTTGTTGTTGACTCGTTGCTACATGCTTTGCAGGTCGCTAGATGCTAGGGAGCTTGCATATGGAGGTGGTCGTTGTGGGACACGGACTGTTATGTTCCGTGTTTAATAAATAAACTTTATGAACTTATGAAACTTATGTTTTGGGACTTTAAACTCACGAACTACGAACTTATGTTTTGAACTTACGTTTTATGCTTCCGCTGTTAACCTAATGTCGGTTTACTTTCTTTTGGTCACCAATCGTATTATGGTCAGTTTTATTTACTTAATTATGTTGTTCAATATGATTGGTGGCTCGATCCTGGTCACGTCACGCCTCCAAGCGGTGGTACTCCGCATGATGGATTTTTGGGGGTGTGACAGATTGGTATCAGAGCCATTGGTTATAGTGAACTTGGTTTTAAAACGGGAAAACGTTTTGATAAAACCAGACTATAACCGGTACAGTGCTCAACGATCCACAACGACGCTTCGCTCCACGTGCAAGACTCAACACCATAGGTGAAATGGTTCATGCTTACATTTCCTGTCTATTAGTTTACATAGTACATTGCATGCTTAGTTAGCGTAACAACTATTGCTTGAAACCCTGTGTGTTTGCTCCTTTTCTATCACTCCACACTTACACACTTTCGCGACATTTTCTCACTTACGTTGCTTCGTTATGAAGATCATGAGCGGACGCGGAGGACATATCAACCTAACTCAAGCCCAGTTGACGGCTTTAATCAACGAACGAGTCGCCGAGGCACTCGCAGCTAACCCTGCAGGAGGTCAACATGCTCAGCCTCCTGTGTGCACGTTCAAGACGTTCATGGACTGCCGACCTACCACTTTCAGTGGCACCGAAGGAGCAGTGGGCCTTCTTCACTGGTTTGAAAAGCTTGAGTCAGTTTTCGAGATGTGCGAATGTCCCGAGGCTCGTAGAGTGAAGTATGCTACTGGTACTCTTGAAGGTATAGCGCTCACGTGGTGGAACGCTCAGGTTCAGATGCTGGGGTTGGTTGCTGCTAATGCCACCCCATGGAACAATTTCAAGGAATTGATCAAGGAAGAGTACTGTAGTCGGGATGACATTCACAAGCTGGAAGTAGAGTTTTATAATCTGAAAATGACGGGGTCGGAAATTGAGGCGTACACGAGGAGGTCAAACGAGCTGGCCATCTTGTGTCCTACTATGGTGGACCCTCCCATCAAACGAATTGAGCTTTACCTCAAGGGCCTTGTACCCGAGATTCAGAGTCACGTGACTTCGGCTAACCTGGGTACCATTCAACAAATCATCAAGTTGGCTCACCGTCTCACCGACCAGGCAGTGGAACAAAACAGATTGCCCAAGCGTATTGGTACTGCTACTACTGATACCCCCAATGATCACAAGTGAAAATGGGATGAAAATTTGGGCAAAGGCTCTACCTCTGCTCAGTCTCAATCTCAGCAACGAAGGACTGAGGACCATAGGAGCCCCGGTCAGCAGTCTTCTAGGAATCAAGGTCAGGGTGGATACAAGGGAAATCACCCCAAATGTAATCACTGTAACTTGCATCACAGCGGGCCATGTACTAAAGGCAACTGTCATCGTTGCAACAAGCCTGGTCACATGGCAAGGGATTGCAGGAGTCAGCATCCGGTGAACCAGAACCGGCAGCAACAACAAGCCCCACCCAATCAACGCCAGCAGCGGCAACAACAAGGTAACAACAAAGGGTGCTTTCAATGTGGTGCTGAGGCCCATTTCAAGAAAGACTGCCCCCAGCTAAATCAGAACTGGAACAACAACAATCAAGGGAACGGAAACGGCAATGGGGGAAACAACAATGGTAATGGTGCAAGGGGTCATGCTTTCGTGCTAGGTCAGGGTGATGCAAGGAACGGTCCCAACGTTGTAATAGGTAAGTTTCTTCTGGATGACTTCTTAGTTTCTATTTTATTCGATTCGGGTGCCGATACTAGTTATGTGTCCCAAAAAGTTAGCCAAATGCTTAAGCGCACTCCAACACTTTTGAACACCAAACACACGGTAGAACTAGCAAACGGTAAAATTCTGGAAGCCACACACGTAGTTAAAGGTTGTAACCTCGTCTTAGCTGGTCAGACTTTCTTTATCGATCTTATTCCTATCACAGTGGGTAGTTTCGACGTCGTTATTGGGATGGATTGGCTATCTCATCATCAAGCAGAGATTGTTTGCAAGGAGAAAATCGTCCGCATTCCTCGTTCTGGTGAGGAACCCCTCGTGATTCAAGGCGACAAGAGTGGTGCAGTTGTAGGCATCATCTCTTTCCTAAAGGCCTAGAAGTGTTTGCGAAAGGGCCACACTGCCATCCTGGCACTCGTTACTGACACATCCACGGAAGAGAAGAGAATTGAAGACATTCCTATAGTGCGCGACTTTCCTAAGGTATTTCCTGAGGAATTACCTGGTCTTTCGCCTCACCGCCAAGTTGAGTTTCAAATCGAGCTAGCTCCTGGAGCAGCACCAATAGCTCGAGCACCGTATCGCTTAGCTCCAACCGAACTGGAAGAACTGTCCAAGCAATTACAAGAACTTTTGGAAAAAGGTTTTATTCGTCCTAGCTCTTCGCCCTGGGGAGCTCCAGTACTATTCGTGAAGAAGAAGGACGGTACCTTCCGTATATGCATAGATTACCGCGAACTCAACAAGGTGACTGTGAAGAATCGCTATCCTCTCCCACGTATTGATGACCTATTCGACCAGCTGCAAGGGTCGAGTTATTACTCCAAGGTTGACCTGAGATCGGGTTACCATCAACTGAGAGTCCGAGATGAGGACGTCTCTAAAACAGCATTCAGAACCTTGTTACGGCCATTACGAATTTCTAATTATGCCGTTCGGGCTGACGAATGCACCAGCGGTCTTCATGGATCTCATGAACCGAGTATGCAAACCTTACCTGGATAAGTTCGTTATTGTGTTCATTGACGATATCCTGATCTATTCTAAGAGTCAGGAGGAACACGAGCAGCATCTGCGACTTATGCTTGAACTTCTTCGAAAAGACAATTGTATGCCAAGTTTTCAAAATGTGACTTCTGGCTTCGCGAAGTCCACTTTCTAGGCCATGTGATAAACAAGGATGGGATTCATGTTGATCCATCCAAGGTAGACTCAATCAAGAACTAGCCTGCACCCCGCACACCAACAAAAATCCGCCAATTCTTGGGTTTGGCAGGATATTACAGAAGGTTTATCAAAGATTTCTCCAAGATTGTGCAACCTCTCACTTCACTGACTCAGAAGGGTGTTATCTATCGTTGGGGTGATGCACAAGAGTCCGCATTTCAACATCTAAAGGATAGACTTTGTAGCGCGCCTATCCTCTCATTTCCCGAAGGAACCGATGATTTCGTGGTTTACTGTGCTTCCATTCAAGGACTTGGTTGCGTGTTGATGCAACGTGACAAGGTCATTACCTACGCATCACGCCAACTCAAGGTTCATGAAAGAAATTACACTACTCACGATCTAGAGCTGGGAGCAGTTGTTTTCGCGCTTAAGATATGGAGACATTACCTGTACGGTACCAAGTGCACCATTTACACCGATCACAAGAGTCTCGAGCATATCTTCAAGCAAAAGGAGTTAAACATGCGTCAACGCCGATGGGTTGAGCTCTTGAACGATTACGAATGCGCGATCAAGTACCATCCTGGCAAAGCCAATGTGGTGGCAGACGCCCTCAGTCGAAAGGATACCATACCTAGGCGTGTACGTGCTCTACAGCTTACCATCCAATCTAGTCTTCCTGCTCAAATTCGTGATGCTCAGGTTGAAGCATTGAAAGCAGAGAACATCAGGGCTGAGTCCCTGCGAGGATCGAGGCAGTGGCTAGAACAAAAGGAAGACGGCGCTTACTATGTGACAGGGCGCATCTGGGTTCCACTTTATGGCAACTTACGTGAGCTTGTGATGGATGAAGCACACAAGTCTCGTTATTCGGTACATCCTGGTTCGGATAAAATGTATCACGACCTCAAGACTACGTATTGGTGGCCTGGCATGAAAGCCCACATAGCAACCTACGTCAGCAAGTGCTTGACTTGTGCGAGAGTCAAGTCTGAATATCAGAAACCATCAGGCCTACTTCAACAACCGGAGATCCCGAAATGGAAATGGGAGCAAATTTCCATGGATTTCGTTACCGGCCTGCCCAGATCTCAACGCGGAAACGATACCATTTGGGTGATCGTAGATCGACTGACCAAGTCTGCACATTTTCTGGCTATCAAAGAAACGGATAAGTTTTCTACTCTTGCAGGCATTTACCTAAAGGAAGTGGTATCAAGGCACGGAGTGCCAACCTCTATTATATCTGATCGTGACGCGCGTTTTACTTCTGAACTGTGGCAATCAATGCACAAGTCTTTTGGCTCACGTTTAGATATGAGCACCGCCTATCACCCACAGACGGATGGGCAATCTGAACGCACCATCCAAACCCTTGAAGACATGCTTAGGGCATGTGTAATCGATTTTGGTAATGGCTGGGAAAGGCACCTCCCGCTGGTGGAGTTTTCATACAATAACAGCTACCACACCAGCATCCAAGCCGCTCCGTTTGAGGCATTATACGGACGCAAATGCCGATCGCCTCTCTGTTGGGCAGAAGTTGGTGACAGCCAAATCACTGGCCCAGAACTTGTAGTAGATACCACCAAGAGAATTGCTCAGATACGACAGCGAATGGCGGCAGCTCGTGACCGTCAGAAAAGCTATGCTGACAAGGGAAGAAAACCACTCGAGCTCCAGGTTGGGGAGCGAGTGCTACTCAAAGTCTCACCTTGGAAAGGTGTAGTCCGCTTTGGCAAACGAGGCAAACTCAATCCGCGTTATGTTGGACCATTCGAAGTCATTGAGAAAATTGGCAAGGTAGCTTACAGGCTGAACCTACCTGAAGAACTCAGCGGAGTTCACAATGTTTTCCATGTGTCGAATCTGAAGAAGTGTCTGTCAGATGAGACCCTCATAGTTCCTCTGAAGGAACTCACAATCGACGACCAGCTGCGATTCGTCGAGGAACCAGTAGAAATTACGGATCGAGATGTTAAGATCCTCAAGCGTACCAGGATACCTCTGGTCCGAGTTCGTTGGAATGCTCGTCGTGGCCCAGAGTATACCTGGGAACGAGAAGACCAAATGAAACTCAAGTATCCCCAGCTGTTTAAGAAAAACGCAACCACTACTGAGGCTGAAGCTACTGCAGAATTTCGGGACAAAATTCCAAATCAACGGGGGGATGATGTGACACCCCAGGAAAACCAGGAAAACAACGCAACTTAACTAGCTTCCTCAGTAACCAGGTGTTAAATTTCGGGACGAAATTCTCTTAACAGGGGGAGAATGTGACAACCCTCAAATTACATGTATTCCGTACAATTTATTAAATGATAATTTAAAGTACTTGACGACGGTGTGGAATTATTTAACTGCTCTCTGATGACTGTGTTATACTTACATGTGCGTAGTAGCATACTAGTATGCAGAAAAACCTGACTAAATGGTCCTGAATATTTTCTTATATGTTAGGAATTTATTTCGTTACAAAAATATATAAATAAGACACTTTACGGTACAATTAAACACTTTAACGGAACAGTGTCCGACCGAACAACCGGACATTTTCCAGGACACCAAATATTTGTCAAACACGTTATTTTATTGTTCTTGGCTAGTCATGATCCCCGTACGCCATAACACCCGCTAGAAATCAATTCACCAACATATATTATCTAGTTACTTGAAACTAACTACCATCTTGCAATTTAGTCACAATGTTACATAAAGACCCCCCCCCCCCCAACGATTTTTAGTCCCCTAGGGACCCCACCAAATCACCCCACCATAATTACTAGATTTTATCCAAGATCTCATGGAGATGTTGCTTGATTTTGTGCACAAGATATTTAGAGATCTTCTTTATATCTTCCTAGATCTTCACATAATATCACCTCCACCATTTCACTCAACCTCTCACTTCTCTCTCCCACAAAATCGGCCAGACCTGGGCTGCCATCACCACCACCATATCACCCTCATCCTCCTCCATTTTGAAGCTTCATTCAAGCTTAGAAGGTGATTCTAGGAAGCTTGCAACTTGTGGGGCTTCAAAGGGCCTTGTTTCTTGCTTTCTTATCATCATTTTCACCATCATCTTCAAAGTGTTCTTCCCTAGCTTGAAAGCTAGTTGTAAGATTCTGATTTACCCTTGTTCACTTCACATTTTAATGGTTACAAGTTGTTGTTTATTGATTCTCACTAGAACACCTTTAATCATAAACAAAAATCATGTTCTTGAAACTTAAAATTTATGTAAACCTGTTGGATAGATGTTGTATAAGACATGCATGGCACTTGATCATTGTTTACTCGAAATTTATATTGTTATTCTGCTGTGCATATGTGGATTGTCGCTTATTATGATTATCGGAACCGAAATAACTCGCAATAATATACTAAAAGCTGAAACAGTTTGCTGTTTGATGATTACAGCCAACTTCAGTTGGCTGTAACCGAACCTTAATAAAGCAGAAAATGTATTTTATGAAGTCTAGGTTTACGTACTATGAAATACGGTTCTAATGGCACCGGAATCGTAATTTTTGGACTCCGTTTACTATTTTTAAAGAACCGATTTGTAACAGCAGCTTAGGCTGAGTTTTTACTGCAATAAATGAGTGTTGTATTTTCTGTTGTAACCAGAGTGTTGTGATGAATCAGACCATGAAATTTCTACAGTAGATGGAAACCGATGCATTTGTAATTACCCCACTGGAATTTCGTAAATCGGACACTCGATGAATTTTTAATAAATTGTTCCGTGGACTGTGGTCAGAAATACATAAATCTGAGTTCAGTCCGGAATATGAATTTTTATAAAATATTGGTAAAGAACCGGACCCCGAAATTTTTACACAATAAAATGTGGAACGTTTATGACTTTCTGTAAAAATTTGGGAATTTTTGGAATAAGCTAACTATTTTATTAAAATCCCCGAAAACAGCCCAGTTTTCAACATAAAAGCTGAAATGACTGAAGTAGTGTTTTGCGTGTCTAAATGTCGGGTAGGTTATCCGAGAATGATATAACATGTTATATGTGCTATGTGCATTATCGTATGATTGTTTATAAGTGGGGAATGGATGGGAAACTTATATGGTCATGAACCGTAAAGTGATGCATGTTATGTGATAGATACGTGTAGGAACTTTGTGTTCTATTTGAAGTCACTAATAAACTAAGTGGTAATCATACTAGGACGTGATTGACCGACCTTGACTGTTAGCTATATTTGAGAGTCAAACCGAGCAACCGAGGTAAGTTCACACTTTTCTACAAAGCATGGTAAATTCCCGCTGGGAATGGGAATGGGTACAGGAATAGGGATTCCTCGTCCTTTGGGACGCGTTCAGGAATGTGAATTCCTCGTCCTTGAGACGTGTTCAGGAATGTAAATTCCTCGTCCTGTTGGGACGTGTTAGACTTACTGGACTAGAACTCTATCTGCGAAGTCCCTCCCTTTTTATATCGACTTAATCGCCGAGGCTATGGCGAGCGGGTTATTAGTTAATAGCGCTATTAGGTTTAACAAACCGCACACCGTGCCAGTTGGACGGGTGTGTACTAATGGACTATGGCACGTCGGTGGTGATAGAACACCGACGCTAGGGCACAATTGATTGTTGTTAGTAGTCGATATGATAAACGAGTCTGGTAGTTTAAATAACGGGGTAGCTCCCCACGGCCAAAGCGCCGGGCTGGAGAGCCAGGGAAGGTGAACATGGGATGGTTAACTAATAAACGCTTTTCGAACTACGGGGTAACTCCCACGGCTGGATAGCTGATTAAGATTTAACTACGTTTTCGGAAACAACTCTAAAATGGACAACCAACCGTGAACTCACTCAACTTTGTTGTTGACTCGTTGCTACATGCTTTGCAGGTCGCTAGATGCTAGGGAGCTTGCATATGGAGGTGGTCGTTGTGGGATACGGACTGTTATGTTCCGTGTTTAATAAATAAACTTTATGAACTTATGAAACTTATGTTTTGGGACTTTAAACTCACGAACTACGAACTTATGTTTTGAACTTACGTTTTATGCTTCCACTGTTAACCTAATGTCGGTTTACTTTCTTTTGGTCACCAATCGTATTATGGTCAGTTTTATTTACTTAATTATGTTGTTCAATATGATTGGTGGCTCGATCCTGGTCACGTCACGCCTCCAAGCGGTGGTACTCCGCATGATGGATTTTTGGGGGTGTGACATCGATGAGCCATGATAATACTTCAGATATCTTTCTTAGAATCTAACATATAGAGATATAGAAGATTCTATAAAGATTTGGATAATTGAACATTGAAACAATCATACACAAAATCCTAAAGTGATCCAGATAACGCTACAAGAATAATAAAATAAGAACACTTATATATAGGTGTAGGATCGTTTACAGACCCGAACGGGTCGATCAGAAGAGTTTTCTCAATACGAAAGGCGGAAACAGACATATCAAGTTCAAATCAGCTAGAATATCACTTTAAACTGTCTTTTGATTGATTTGACAAAGTTTTACAGCGAGTAGACACTTCGGCAGCACTTCGGCTCTCAAACCGGAATCTCAGAACTATTACAAATGAAATAGCAAGACACCTATATATAGGCAACCTAATTTCGCATGAACCTGCTCACACGAAATTACATTTCACATGAAATAGTAATTTCGTGTGAAATTACAAAGCGAAATTACAATCTGTAATTTCTTGCGAAATTAACTTCAAACCTATTTTTGACATTTTTCTCGTATAACGTGCCCTGATCTATTTAATACAAAGCAAGACTCAATACAAGACGAAGTCGATAGACGCATGCACCAACAAACTCCCCCTCGAATGTTGACGAGTCTTCAGTGTCGAGTCTTCAATCTTCAGTCTTTATCAGTCTTCCTGACCTATTCTGAAGTATCTAACAATGTAAAGCATCCTCTATCTCTGTCTTCTCTTCTTCTCTAGAATTTCGATCTGGCTCTAACTCTTCTTGATCAGATCTCTTGATTCCTTAATATCATCAGCATCAACAACTTGCATGAACATCAGGATCTGAACTTGGCTCTACAATCTTCTATCCCAATATCTGTGGATGGCTCTTACAACTTCAGACTCCCCCTCAAAATGTGCTTAGGATCACAGTCTGGTTTCCACAAGTTCAAAATCTTGACATTGCTCATATTCTGCTCAGGATCGAAACCTGGCTCTCTCTAATCACAGACTCTTCACGAATCGAAACCTGGATTACCTGCATATTCTCTACTTCACAATAAATTTCACAAATTTAAAATTTGACAAATTTTTACATCATTTACAGGTATTAATCAAATTAATAAATGATTTTACAATGTTAATCTCTGATGAACCAATTGTAAAAATACCATTTTTCTTTTCAAACACTTTTTCATCTCAAAACATCTCAAACAAATTCTCCCAAACCTTTTGTTCATCATGTTTAGCACTCTGAATTTTGAAAATCAGCTCTCCAACAACAATTGTCGAAAATCTTTTTGTGTTTTCAAAATTTATGCTAAAACACACTAAAATCTTTTTGGATTTTTGATTTAAATGAAATGCAGTAAAGAAATATTTACAAACAATATTTTTGTGAGTTTGTGTAAGAGGATCATATTAGTTTATGAGACAAATCACCAACACCGTTAAGCTTTAAACATTTTAAGTGCTAAACGATTCACGTAGATTGTCAGTGTACTGATCCACTAAAATTTTCACACAAAGTTCAACTATTTCGAGATACGAGATTAATGTTTTAAGCACTTAAACTTATTCACGTGTCCCACCTTAGAATATACTCCCGTATCCAGATCCCAATATTTAGTCTTACAGGTGAGTATACCTATGTGATATCTGTAAAGGGTTAAATTGCTAGGGCCGTGAGAGCTCAGGCTATTGCTTCCGCAAAATCAGAGAGATGACGGCTTCGACTTTAGGTGTGTTCCCTTTAGAGAATCTTTTCTTCAACAGCACATGATTAGCATTTTGCAAAGTTTCATCATTTTTTGTACTGAGGGCCATGCTATATTTCAAGCAAGCAGAAAGTGTTATACGAGGACTAGGCCATTGCTTCTGCAAAATCAGAAGTCTCGGGATAATACCCCAGATATCACTGAGTATAAAGACCTAGTATCTCAGAAAGAGGGACCTTTCAAACAAGATTTCGGCGGTTACCCATATATCCGAGAAATGTTCCGCACGATATAAGTAAGTTTGAAATTTAGGTTTATATCTCGTCACAATCTACTAAATGTGCGAAAACCTACTGGCACATCATCAGTGAGACCGTTTATCACATATTAACTTTCCAATTCTTTAGCTCGCTGTGAAAGTCCACTGAGGTACTATCATTTCCTCTTTTTACAACAAAACTCATTTTTGATTTTATCATGTTTTTGACTTTTTCAAACTTTCTAATGTTTTTGGATTTTCTGAAATTTCTTACTCCCCCTAAAATTCAAAATCATTAAAAGAAATTTGAAAACAAACTATACAAGTAAAATGACAACTGATATCGACCCACTTCAATTCGCCATCCACTTGGCATAAACAATCAGAACTCCCCCTCTCAACAAACTATTTTCCCATAATGATTTCAAAACACTTAAGTTTGTTTTAATCAAATGGTTTTTCTGGAAAATTAGTTTTGTTGATTTTACAAACCACTTGTAGGTTAGGGGTTTCATCACATTGTTCTTTCAACCACTTGAAAAAATTTAACATTTCCCGATTATCACAACACAAACACTTGTAGAAAAGATAAATCAAGTACAATTTAATGTCCCTGATTAATCTTGTAGATCGAAATATCACCAATGTGTATTTCTCAAGAAAGATGCCGATTCCTACTCCCCAATTACCAACCTGGGAGTTCCGGCAAGTCCTGGTTTTCAATCATAATAATAGGTTCCATCCCAGTCACAAACCTGGGACGACCCATCTTTACCTGATTTCTTTGTTTTCTTCTCATAAAATTCCTTCACCCCTTTGACTTTCCCATCAACCATTTTTCCAAAAATATGTTGCACTTTGGGGTTAAAAGCTTTCTCAATATCAAATTCTTTCTTTTCTGAGAAAAATTGATTTGAAATCTCAATTTTACCAACTTTTTGTTTAAAATTCTCAGCCTGCAATGGTGGAAAATTAACATCATCCATTGGAGGTACTGATGTTTCCAATTTTATCTCAAGTCGTGGCTCCTCTAACCTTATGGAATCAGATTCATCACCTGAAAATAGCTCCTCTGATTTTGACGAATCGGAATCATTGCTAGAACTATCCTCAGATTTCTTAACAACCCACTTGTGATTGTCATGATTTGCTTTTCTCTTGTAAAACCTTTTTGAACATTCACCAACCTCAAAATTTGAATTTTTGAAAACTTTGAAATGTTTAGTTGGTGGTTCATTCTCAACAATCTTTTCTTTCAGTTTTTCAGAGACTCCCTGTTTTGTTTGTATTGCCTTTGTACAATTCCTGGCAATATGACCAATTGTTTTGCATTGAAAACAGGTTCTCGTTTCCTTCCTCTGAGCAACTTCCATCTTCATTTCTTCTTCCCCTTTTTCAGAGACTCCCTGTTTTGTTTGTATTGCCTTTGTATTATAGGATCGTTTACAGACCCGAACGAGTCGATCAGAAGAGTTTTTCTCAATACGAAAGGCGGAAACAGACGTATCAAGTTCAATTCAGCTAGAATATCACTTTGAACTGTCTTTTGATTGATTTGACAAAGTTTTACAGCGAGTAGACACTTCGGCAGCACTTCGGCTCTCAAACCAGAATCTCAGAACTATTACAAACGAAATAGCAAGACACCTATATATAGGCAACCTAATTTCGCATGAACCTGTTCACAAGAAATTACATTTCACACGAAATAGTAATTTCGTGCGAAATTACCAAGCGAAATTACAATCTGTAATTTCGTGCGAAATTAACTTCTAACCTACTTTTTACATTTTTTCTCGTATAACGTGCCCTGATCTATTTAATACAAAGCAAGACTCGATACAAGACGAAGTCGACAGACGCATGCACCAACAATAGGAAGTACTAGCGGCATATCCACCATGTTCTTATTTTATTATACCCGTTTCGTTATCTAAATCACAACTACCACATAAACACATAATTGTCAACTTGTTCCACCTCGTGAGCACGCATTAAAGTACGCAATGAATCCAAACAAGGACTCCAATATCAGTACTCTAAACATCCCATAAACGTTTAACTATGAAGATAGGTAGATACTACAGGGATCAGGTTCTTGTCACATTGCCTAGTCAAACATGCATTAAAGTACACAATGAATCCAAACAAGGGCTCCAATATTAGTACTCTAAACATCCTACAAGAATCATCCTATAAAGATAGATAGATGCTATAAGGATTCTGGGTTCTGTCACATTGAATCAAAACAATCCTAAAACCTAATGGTAATTCGGGATAACACCACAAAGGGTAATACAATAAGCACACTTATATATAGGAAGTACCAGCGGCGTATCCACCATGTGCTTATTGTATTATTTAGTTTCGTTATCTAAATCACCAACAACTACACAAAAACCAACCATCGAGTTGTAAAGTACTTCTTAAAAATCTTACTATGAAGGTAGGAAGATCTAAGACTGTACTTCAAATATCCTACATGAATCTAACTATGAAGATAGGTATATCACTTAAGGATAAAACATTGCATTTGCATAATCAGAATAATACACATAAAAGCACTTAGTGGACACATATATGCCATATATTTTGAAAACAAATCGATTACACATATGAATCACCACAAAACATTTGAAAATGGTAAAAGAGGGGAACTATGTACTCGCCTGGGATTGCGTACAGTTCCAGTTCAAAGGTATAACAAAGCTCAAAAGACCAAGAGTTCAAGTGTTGAAGCGGTTCCTAGGCTAACGGATACTATGTTAGGGAATCGACACTTAAATCGGAAGATCGGGTAGATTGAGGTCTTGTAAACCAAATGACTGTTGGAACTCATGTGATATAGTTTAACAAAGCCTACATTCTAAATCGAAACCTATCCTAAGTGCTTACAACCCGTTAAGGTAGCTTACGCCACTTTAACGCGTCGTTCTCGCGAATGCGCGTTCGAGATGCCTAACTAGTCCTATGACAAGTATTATATGCCTTAGCATATCTAATTATGTTATATAATCAGTTTAGATGTCAAAACATGTGTTACATATGCTTAAAATGAAATTATGTGCAAAAAGGGCATTTTGGTCATTTTCATAAGGCATATAAACTACCAATCATACGACTAACTAAACGAAGTGACCATAAGGTATAACCTCGGAAGGTTATTCCCTATACAACTATGGTCATAATAAATGTTTGGTCGAATCCTAACGATCAACCAAACGGGTCAGGTTCGAAAGTCTAAGCGATTGCTTAGACCGCTTATCTTACGACCCTATACAAGCAATATCCTAAAAGTGACGAGTTAAACATGTTAAAACATGTTTAACGAAGTTAGAAAACAAGTTTGGTATCAAAACAAACGGTTTTGATACCCAAGAATAGTTTGGTTGCAAAATACGCATACACGCGTACTTTGACCGAAACTATGACTCGTTACTACACCTAATCAACATGGTAATCAGTAGGTATAGTCACAAGGGACTATAACCATCGTGATTACGCTCACGTTGCGAAGTTCAAATGAACTTCATGTTGACCAAAGACTGGTCAAAGCAGAAAGTCAAACACTGTTTGACTTTCATGCTTGAAAAACAATAACAAGCATGAAAGAAACTTACAAAGGGTCCAAGACTTGAAGATTTGAACTCAAAATTTCTCAGGTATGAAACTTCACAAGGAGAGCTTCAACTTAGAGAATAATTTGAGAGCAAATGTGTGGAGATGCAATGAAATCAAGTGGGTTTATATAGGATTTGGACAACTGTTAGTATCGTTCCTCGGTTTACGAGCTTCAATCTCAACCATACATGTGTGCCCATTGATTTAGAATACTATGGGTGCCCCAAAACCATCAAACGGTATTGAAAAAGTTACAATTAGGCCCCTGAAAATCAACCAAGTTTCCAAAATTGATGTTTCTGCCTAGATGAGGCCTGCCACCACACAACCACTAGGCTGTGGCGCGACGCCACCACAACCCAGCTCCAGAAACTTTGCAAATATGGCAGGTTTGGTCACTACAGCTCAATTAGGCCATTTTTGATGCGTTTAAATTCTGTTAACCCCATTTCAAAGCTCTAAAATGAAGTTAAATTATAGGGAACTTAAAATATGCTAAAAAACATCTCGGATGTTGGTTCGTTTGGTCATACGGTTGCGTTATTCGGTTAATTACGACGGTAATCGTAACGAACGCAAAAACGATCCAAATTGCGCGACGAATGACATTTTATCAGGCCAATCACTAAAATAAAATATTTTAATGATTACTTAAATTTTTGGAGGTCTGGATATATTCAGAACGTAAATATGCGTGAAAATGCAAACTTATGCACTTTTTGACGCTTTTATTCCCTATTGATCAATAGAGTTTATTATAGCATACCGAACCCCTCAAAGCCTATTTCTAAGCTATGTAAAGGATATTTAAGGTATGTTTAACTTATGATCAAGTTCCAGAATGTTCATTACTATACGAATCAGCAGACTTTTGCAGTTTGACACAAATAGTCCCTGAGAGTAATTAAACTTGTTTTTGACACACCAAATCTTTCAAAATCTATTTCTAAGTTATATAAAAGTTATTTAAGGTATGTTAAGCCTATGTCACTGTTCTGGAGTGTTTACCACATTAAACTGATTACGTTTACGCATCAATTAACGTATAACTTTCCAGAAAGCGATTTAAAGCTTGAAAATGAACTAGAATCAAAACGTGAAATTGTAAAACCAAAATAAACAAATTTTTGAGACAAAAACACAATGTTTCTTTGATAAAAGATATTGTCCTTCATTGTGTGTGTTTACGGAGCACAAGTGTCACATCATGGGTTTATTATTTTGATCGCCCTAAATGTGTCTAGGTACATACTGTCACACCCCCAAATTCCACAAGCGGAATATCACCGCAGGAGGCGTGACATGACCAGGATCAAGCCACCAATCATATTGAACAACGTATTAAAGTAATTAAGACCAACCAATAATGTAATTGGTGTCCAAAACAAATTAACCAAGTTCAAGTTATCAGCGGAAGCATAAATTGTAAAACCAAAACAAAAGTTTTAAAGTTCAAATGTTTAACATGGAACTCAACAGTCCATGTCCCACAACGACCTCTCCTTCTTGTGCAAGCTCCATCTAAGCACCTAACGACCTGCAAGGCATGTAGAATTGAATCAACAACAAAGTTGAGCGAGTTCACAGCTGGTTGTGAGTTTTAACGTTGTTCCAAAAACCATTAGTTGTTTCGAAAACCATAAGTTAATCCGTTCCTTGTTTCCCAAACCATAACCAGTGGGGGCTACCCCATGTTAACCACAAGACCCGTTACCATATCGACAACTGACTGGAGTCATGTTTATGTGCCCTACGTCAATGTCTATCATTATTGACTAAGTGCCCATATCCATTAGTCCACTCCCGTCCTCTGCGGCACGGTGTGAGGCTTGTCAAACATAATAGCGCTATTTAACTAATGACCCCGCTAGCCATTGGCCCGGTGATTAAGTCGATATAAAAATGAGGGACTTCATGATAGAGTATTGTCTAATAAGTTATATGTTGTCATTCTTCCTATGGAGAATGGAGGTACGTAATCTACCCAAGGAGAATACGCAGGTTTGATGTTGTCATCATTCCCATGGAGGATGGAGGTACATATTCTACCCAAGGAGAATATGCAGGTTCCGTTTTAGTTTCATTACGCATTCCCAAACCACTGGGAATCCCATGCCTTGTAGAAAGTGTGAACTCACCTTAGTTTAGCTCGGCAGATACACGAAAAGGTCACTTGAGTTATATGTGGTCAACCACGTCCTAACATGGTAACCATACAAGTCAGGTTAAGGTTCAAGTAGTGCACATAGTTTTTACACATAAACTAACAGGTTCCAAACACGTAATAATCATGGCAAACACATTCAACACGTTAACAGTCAAGTATACATCATAAGCAAACTTGTGCAACTCAATTGATTGGGCTCGCACAAGTTCAATGGCCCAATAGCCTTGTGTGATTCACTAATTGAAGCCCAACAATATCTGGCCCAACCTGTTGTACGTCTAGCACCACTTGTGCGAGTCACAACGGGTTGTGCGACTGGAATAACCCGGCCCAATAACATCAGCAACCCAACATGTACCCGGCCCAAGCAGGTAAACAGAAATCAACTTGTGCGGTCCATTTATCTTGTGTAACCCGGGACAGATTGTGCGACTGGATATTGGGCCGTTCGGCACAACTTCATAACATAATTTAGCATACTGTATGGCCCAAGGTATTGTGCGATTGACATATCTTGTGCGATCCACCATACCTTGTGCGATCGTGCATAACTGAATTGTACTGTGAGCTCTAAACAGTTGCACTAAGCTTGTGCGACTGTCTTGTGGGACCAGTCCCTTGTGTGATCCGATAAGATCTTGTGTGATCAAGGGTGGTCTTGTGTGATTAGTTGTCTAATCCCCTAATTTCATGCCATCAGTTTCAATCATTCAACAGTTTCCTATTTTGCATTCATTGAATCAAATCAAGCATATTCCAACTAATTCTCATGAACCATAATTAATCTTAATCATCATACCAATCATGCACCACAATTTAACCGGATTTTCACACTAACGAATTCAAAGACTAACATGCAACCTATAACTTATCAACATGAATCAAACTAACCATCCGAATACAATAACATACAGCCAATTTAGATGCTTTTGGATCTCCATCATCTTTAACATCATATGATTATCAATCCTACGTTGATTTAAAGATACTACACACGTGAACCGATTTTCATGAACATCAAACCTCATCAATTTACATTACAATCAAACACATATCATCCCTAAATCATCATGTATAACATATAGATCACAACACCATCTAATAACACAATAATCATGAAACACTAACCGGTTAGAAGGTAGAACGAAGGGTGATCCAAACAAGAAAGTCTTCGATGGAGAGGAGGGTGTTGCCGTCAGCTTCGAGAGGAGAGAAAGAGAGAGAGTAGGGTTTGTGTGTTGTGTGCTTTTGCAAACAATGAGGAAGCAAAACCTCATAAGGGTTATGTGTGGGTTTAAATAGGGGAGTGGGCCGAACCCTTTACATGGGCTGCCTCTTGGTTCGGTTACAAAAGGTGTGGGCCGAGAGTTGTTTGGAACCAAAGCCCAAAGGCTTGTTTGATCGGATTAATGTTGTGTCGTTGGGTTCATGTTATACGATCACATTATATCTATACATACATTGCATACATTCACATAGTATAATAAACATTCCATTAAAACCACATATCACATAATCACATACTGTTCAAACAAGTTACATCAAAGTACATCCAAAGGTTCTGAAATACGAGTTGTCACATCACCCCAAGTTGAAAGAAATTTCGTCCCGAAATTTAGTACGTTGCTACTGAGGAAGCTAGTTAAGTTGCACGGTTTCCTGGTTTTCTTGGGGTATCACATCCTTCCCCCGTTGGTGTGGAATTTCGTCTCAAAATTTTGCAGTAGCTTCAGCCTCAGTAGTGGTTTCACTGTTCTCGAACAACTGGGGATACTTGTGTTTTATTTGGTCTTCTCGTTCCCAGGTGAACTCTGGGCCACGACGGGAGTTCCAATGAACTCAAACAATGTGTATCCTGGTACGCTTGCGGAACCTTAACGTCTCGGTCAGTAATCTCTACTGGTTCCTCGACGAATAGTAGCTGATCATCGATGGTGAGTTCCTTGAGAGAAACTATGAGGGTCTCATATGACAGGCACTTCTTCAGATTCGACACATGGAATACGTTGTGAACTCCACTGAGTTCTTCGGGTAGGTTCAGTTTGTAGGCCACCTTGCCTATTTTCTCTGTGATTTCGAAAGGTCCAACATAACGTGGATTTAGCTTGCCTCGTTTACCAAAATGAATCACACCTTTACAAGGTGAGACTTTGAGTAGCACTCGATCTCCAACCTGGAACTCAAGCGGTTTCCTGCGTTTATCAGCATAGCTTTTCTGACGGTCATGAGTGGCCTCCATTCGTTGTCGTAGCTGGGCAATCTTTTCTGTCATGTTGACGACGAGTTCTGGGCCAGTGATTTGGCTGTCACCAACTTCTGCCCAACAGAGAGGTGATCGGCATTTCTGTCCGTACAATGCCTCGAACGGAGCAGCCTGGACGCTGGTGTGGTAACTGTTGTTGTATGAGAACTCCACCAAAGGTAGATGCCTTTCCCAGCCATTACCAAAGTCGATCACACATGCCCGAAGCAAGTCTTCCAGGGTTTGAATGGTGCATTCAGACTGCCCATCCGTTTGCGGGTGATATGCTGTGCTCATGTCTAAGCGTGAGCCAAAGGATTTGTGCATCGCTTGCCATAATTCAGATGTAAAACACGAGTCACGATCGGATATGATGGAAGTTGGCACCCCGTGCCTCGAAACTACTTCCTTCAGGTAGACGTCTGCTAGAGTGGATAACTTATCCGTTTCCTTAATAGCCAAGAAATGTGCAGACTTGGTTAATCGATCCACTATAACCCAAATGGTATCATTTCCTCGTTGAGATCTAGGTAAACCAGTAACGAAGTCCATGGAAATTTGCTCCCATTTCCATGTCGGTATCTCTGGTTGCTGAAGTAGGCCTGATGGTTTCTGGTATTCGATCTTGACCCTAGCACAGGTCAAACACTTACTGACATAGGTCGCTATGTTAGCTTTCATGTGAGGCCACCAGTACGTACTCTTGAGATCGTGGTACATCTTATCTGAACCAGGATGTACTGAGTAACGAGACTTGTGAGCTTCATCCATCACAAGCTCACGCAGATTACCATAAAATGGGACCCAGATGCGCCCCGCCACGTAGTAAGCACCGTCTTCCCTTAGCTCTAACTGTTTCTTCGATCCGTGCAGGGACTCGGCTCTGATGTTTTCTTCTTTCAATGCTTCGACATGAGCATCACGAATTTGAGCGGGAAGATTGGAGTGAATGGTAAGCTGTAACGCACGTACACGCTTAGGTTTCGTTTCCTTTCGACTGAGGGCGTCAGCTACCACATTAGCTTTGCCTGGATGATACTTGATCGCGCATTCATAGTCGTTAAGGAGTTCGACCCATCGACGCTGTCGCATGTTCAACTCCTTCTGATCGAAGATATGCTGGAGACTCTTATCGGTGTAAATGGTGCACTTGGTACCGTACAAGTAATGCCTCCATATCTTGAGAGCAAACACCACTGCTCCCAACTCCAAGTCATGAGTAGTGTAGTTCTTTTCATGAACTTTAAGTTGGCGCGATGCGTAAGCAATGACTTTCACGCGTTGCATCAACACACAAACAAGACCTTGGATTTACACGTCACAGTAAACCACAAAATCGTCTGTGCCCTCAGGCAACGAGAGAATAGGTGCGCTACAAAGTTTCAACTTCAGCTGCTGAAATGCGGATTCCTGAGCATCAACCCAACGGTAGGTGACAACCTTCTGAGTAAGAACAGTAAGAGGCTACGCAATCTTCGAGAAATCTTTGATAAACCTTCTGTAGTAACCTGACAAACCCAAGAATTCGCGAATTTCTGTTGGAGATCGAGGTGCAGGTCAATTCCTGATTGAGTCAACCTTGGATGGATCAACGTGAATACCATCCTCATTAACCACGTGGCCTAGAAAATGGACTTCACGAAGCCAGAAGTCACATTTAGAGAACTTAGCATACAGCTGTTCTGTTTGAAGGAGTTCCAAAATGAGTCACAGATGACGCTCATGTTCCTCCTGACTCATGGAATAGATCAGGATGTCATCGATAAACACAATAACAAACTTATCCAAGTAGGGTTTGCACACACGGTTCATAAGATCCATGAAGACCGTAGGTGCGTTCGTCAACCCAAAAGGCAGAACCAAAAACTCGTAGTGTCCATAACGAGTCCTGAACGCTGTCTTGGAGATGTCCTCGTCTCGGACTCTCAGCTGACGATAGCCCGACCTCAGATCAATCTTTGAGTAAAAGATCGACCCTTGCAGCTGGTCGAACAGGTCATCAATACGAGGAAGAGGATAACGATTCTTCACGGTCACCTTGTTGAGTTCACGACAGTCTATACACATTCGAAAGGTACCGTCCTTCTTCTTCACAAACAAGACTGGATCTCCCCAGGGCGAAGAGCTAGGACGAATAAAACCCTTGTCCAAAAGCTCTTGTAGTTGCGTAGACAGCTCTTCTAGTTCTGATGGGGCTAAGCGATAAGGTGCACGAGCTATAGGCGCTGCTCCAGGAGCTAACTCGATTTGAAACTCGACCTGACGATGAGGCAGAAGACCAGGTAATGTGACACCCTGACTTTTGCAGAAGCGTGGTTATTCGTGTGACTTCTTAATACCATAGCATTCAATCATAATAATGCTAAATGATCATAACCAAAAGATATTCATCCATAAATATTAAGTTTAGAAAATACTGTAACATACTTGTCTGAAAATATTGACACCAAATTAAAGTTACACACCATAACATGATTTAATGAGTTCACGAAGACTCGACAACAAAACTTAAACCAACCCGAGCTCAGGACCATGTATCTCCTCCAGGAGTAAGATACATCTACTAAACTCTAACAACTCGGATGACATCTTTTATTTAAACGCAACTTGAGACACATGCACACACCTGCCAGATCCACTAGTTCCCAGAAATATATGTAAGCTTCATGTTCATGATTCAAGTTCATGTCTTTTAGGGTTCTTGTGATTTATAACATAATACATCTTTTTAACAAATCAAAATTAGAAGTAACAAAGGGTCAAGAGAGTCTTACTACTAGCTCTAAGCTAGGGAAGAACACTTGATGAAGAAGATGATGAAAATAGTGGATGAAAGCAAGTAAGAAAGATTCTTCAAGTTCCACAAGCTTCAAGCTTCCTTGATCACCTTCTAACACTTTGAAATGAGCTTGGAATGGATGAATGGTGGATGTAAGGTGGTGGTGGTGGCGGCACTATCTAGGCCAAGAGGAGAGGGAGAGAGAGTAAGAGAGTGGAGTGAAGTTGTAAAGTGTGATGATCTCTTGTAATCATAGGCCATATTTATAATCTTCCTCCCTCAATATTATGTCCACAAGATCAAGCAAAGATCTAATAAAATAAGAATGAAATCTTTGAGGGATGGTGGTGGGGTCCTTGTGACCGTAAATTCCAGGGGGGGTTAAATGTAAGTTTGAATGGTAAATTAGATAATAGTTGGAGGTTAAGTGTAATGTCTAGTGTTTTATGTGTATGATGCCTTATATAGTGTGTTAAGGTATTCGGGGATCATAACTAGCTCAGAAATAATTAAACAATGTTTCAGGCAATATTTTGGTGTTTCGGGTAATGTCCGGTTGTTCAGTTAGATACCGGTTCGTTAAAGTGTCAAGCTCTTTCGTTTAATGATCTTTATGTTACTTTTTGTGACACTTTTAATTCCCGACACTTAGGAAGGCATTAAGGACCATTTAGTCAAATTTTTGCATGTAACTAGCTTGTTAAAAAGCTAAATTTTGCTGAAAAATGCAGAATTCTGCACTTTAAGTGGATTTTAGGCAATTCCCGGCACTTTATCTATCACCTAGTGACGCAGTTTTTTGGTACTTACTTCCCTACACACCATACTAGTGTAGTACCTTGTCCCTTGCCCATATTGGGTCTCAAAACAATGTATGTCTATGTACTGAACCCCATCAGCATATTCCCGTTCTATCCGTTAACTGTGCTAACCGTGCTTTGTGAATCATGTATGTCAATAAAGTTTGCAGGTGATAATAAAGTGATATTATGTAATATGTGATGCACATATAAGTATGTTGCAGAAATCAGAAAGCAGTTAAGTAATCCAGCACAGTCATTAAGCACTTAATTAATATTAATTAATTGTACGGATACCTGGATTTATGACGGTTGTCACATTCTCCCCCTGTTAAGAAAATTTCATCCCAAAATTTAAGTTTTGCTACTAGCTGCAGGGGTCTTGGGGAATAAATGTGGGTATTTTGCTTTCATATGATCCTCATGCTCCCAAGTGAACTCTGGGCTGTGTCGTGCGTTCCAACGAACCTTGACGAGTTTAACACTACTCATGTGCGTTTTGTTAACCTTCCAATCAGTAACCTCAACAGGTTCTTCAGTAAAGTGAAGTGTGTCATCAATATGGACTTCATCGACAGGTATGACCACTGTTTCTTGAGTTGGACTCTTTTTCAGATTAGATACATGAAATGTATCATGAACGCCATTTAGTTCAGCGGGTAGATCCAACTTGTAAGCTACAAGACCAATCCTTTCCAGGATTTTGAATGCTCCAATGTATCGCGGGTTCAACTACCCACGCTTCCCAAAGCGTGCTACACCCTTCCAGGGTGAAACCTTTAACAAAACCATATCTCCTACTGCAAACTCCAACGGTTTCCTTCTTTGGTCCGCGTAACTCTTTTGTCGATCATGAGCCGCCTTTATGTGCTCTCGGATGTGTGTAATCTTATCAGTCGTCTCTTGAACCAATTCAGGACCAACAAGCTGCCTATCACCCTCGTCTGCCCAACATAGCAGTGATCGACACTTGCGTCCATAGAGAGCTTCAAACGGTGCAGCTTAGATGCTCACATGGTAGCTGTTGTTGTAAGAGAATTCTACCAAGGGTAAGTGAGTGTCCCAACTACCACCCAAATCCATCACGCAAGCTCGTAACATGTCTTCCAACGTTTGTATCGTTCGCTCGCTCGCTCTGGCCATCTGTCTGTGGATGGAATGCAGTACTCAGATTCAACTGAGAACCAAAGGTTTCTTGGAAGGATTGCCAAATCCTCGATACAAACCTTCCGTCTCTATCAGAGATAATCGAAAGAGGCACTCCATGTCTTACAACTATCTCTCTCAGGTACAGCTCAGCAAGCTTACTAGTGTTGTCTTTCTCCTTGATCGGCAGAAAGTGTGCAGATTTGGTCAGACGGTCTACGATTACCCAAATCGTATCGTGACCTCTGGGCATCTTTGGTAACTTCGTTATAAAGTCCATTGAAATCTGCTCCCATTTCCACATGGGGATTTCTGGTTGTTGCAGAAGACCTGAAGGCTTCTGATATTCGGCCTTTCCCTTGGCACAAGTCAAACATTTGCCAACATACGTTGCAACATCACCTTTTAATCTCGGCCACCAATAAAAATCCTTTAAATCTTGGTATATTTTATCCGATCCTGGATGGATCGTGTACCGTGACTTGTGAGCTTCATCAAAAATAACGTCTCTAAGTCCACCAAAGAGGGAACCCAAATCCTTCCCAAGAAACACAATGTTCCATCCTCCTTGGGTACCAATTGTTTCTCCATCCCACGGAGATATTCATTCACAAGATTCTCCTTCTTGAGAGCTTCTCTCTGCGCAGCACGAATATGCAACGAGAGGTCCGTTTGTACAATCATTTCCAAAACCCTAACCCTTATGGGCTTGATTCTTTCTTTCCGACTCAAGGCATCGACGACCACATTCGCGTTCCCTGGGTGATACTTGATTTCACAATCATAATCATTTAACAACTCAACCCATCAGCGTTGTCTCATATTTAGCTCTTTTTGATAAAAAATGTGCTGCAGGCTCTTGTGATCAGTGAAGATTGTGCATCGCGTGCCATACAAGTAATGTCGCCAGATCTTTAATGCAAACACCACCGCGCCTAACTCCAAGTCATGCGTGGTGTAATTCTTCGCGTGGATCTTCAACTGGCGTTAAGCATAGGCTATAACTTTCTGTCGCTGCATCAGTACGCAGCCTAAACCTTGACCCGAGGCGTCGCAATATACCACGAAGTCGTCAGTGCCTTCGGGTAGGGATAAGATGGGTGCGTCGCAAAGCTTGTTTTTCAACAACTGAAATGCTTCTTCTTGCTTGTCTCCCCATTCGTACTTCTTGTCCTTCTGTGTAATGGAGGTCAAAGGTTGAGCGATTTTCGAGAAATCCTCAATAAATCTGCGATAATATCCTTCCAAACCTAAGAACTTACGGATTTCGGTTGGCGTCTTCGGAGTGTCCCAATTCTTGATTGCCTTGATCTTTGTGGAATCCACATGAATTCCATCTCCGTTAACCACGTGACCAAGGAACTGAACCACACTTAGCCAGAACTCGCACTTTGAGAACTTTGCGTACAACTTCTCTTTCTTAAGCAACTCTAAGATAGCCCTTAGATGTTGCTCATGTTCTTCCTTCGTCTTCGAGTAGATCAAAATGTCACAAACTTATCGAGGTACGGCTTACAAACTATGTTCATCAAGTCCATGAAAACTATCAGTGCGTTCGTCAGCCTAAACGGCATAACCAGGAACTCGTAATGCCCATATCGAGTCCTAAAGGCAGTCTTTGGTATACTCTCCTCTTGTATACGCAACTGGTGATATCCTGATCGTAGATCGATCTTGGAGTAACAACTCGAACCTTGTAGTTGATCGAATAGGTCATCTGTCCTTGGTAAAGGATATCTATTCTTGATAGTCAACTTGTTAAGCTTGCGGTAGTCAATACACATGCGGAAACTACCATCTTTCTTTTTGACAAACAAAACTGGAGCTCCCCAAGGCGAGAAGCTTGGTTTGATAAATCCCTTGTCTAACAACTCCAGCAGTTGTGTCGACAACTCCTGCATTTCTGAAGGTGCAAGTCGATAGAGTGCCTTAGCCACAGGCGCGACGCCTGGAACTAAGTCAATGTGGAATTCAACTTGTCGCTGTGGCGGAAATCCTGGCAAGTCTTCAGGGAAGACTTCAGGATATTCCTTAACAACTGGTATATCTTCTAACTTCGGCTCAGCGGCTTCTTTATCCACAATGTGTGCCAAGAAGGCAACACATCCCTTCTGCAAACATCTTCGAGCTTTCAAACAACTGATGATTCTTAGGGTCGTATCGCGCTTCTCTCCATGTACCACAATTGTTTCTCCATTCGCCATCGGAATGCGAATGATCTTCTCGTGACATACAATCTCTGCTCGGTTTCTTGACAACCAATCCATCCCTACTACCACGTCGAAGCTTCCCAACTCGACCGGTAGCAGATCAAGCGTAAACTCGTGCTCTCCCAGTTCTATCACGCAACCTCTAATGACTTCATTCGCTTCTACTAGCTTTCCATTAGCTAGTTCTATCGAATATGAAATATCTAGCTTACTAGTTACCAACCCAAGTATATTCTTAAATTAAAGTGATACAAAACTATAATCGGCACCGGTATCAAATAGTATAGATGCAAAGCGTTGGTTGATAGGGAACATACTAGTGACCACATTTGGATCTTGACGTGCTTCCCTCGCTCCGACGTTAAAAACTCTTCCATGTGCTTGATTGAGCTTTGGGCACTCTCTCTTGAAATGTGTGACAACTGCCACTTTTCGGTAACTTTCTTACACTTAAAGTACTCACTTTAGCTACATTTTTATGCATTTTGAACACTCGAACTGTGTATTTCGTGACATACACTTGAATACTCATGGAATACTTATTTAGGATGCATATGATTCATTTTTATTAAGTACATTTGAAACAGTTTAAACAATGCATCGAAACTACTAGAAAAGCACCTAGAAAACTAGTATTCTGACGAAAACGCAGGATCCGCAGAAACCATCTAAATGACATCTTTAGGACTTAGACGAAAGTCGAACATCTAATATATATTAAACCCTAACTAGGAATGCAAGGCTTTGATTTAAAACCTTTCCCAAGTCTGACAACACTAAAAATTGCCCGAAAAGCTCTAAAAGCGACGATTTCAACACTTTTCCGCAGAAATTCTGCAGAAATCAGCTTTCTAATATTTTTACAACATATAAAAATGCTATCTAACATAGAATTCATGTGAGGATACTTTCGGGTATCATCCGAGACAATAACTACATCAATTCACACAAGTTACACAACTTAGCGTTCAAATAACGTCTAACCGAAACAATTCAAAACTAATATCCGAACAATATCAAATCTTTTTTTAGTGACCATCTAGCGTTAATTGGATAATTATGGTCTAGTAATGGTCGTTTAACACCCTTTAAACACTTAAACACTTATACTTATAAGTTTCCTAAACAACTTCCTAGAGTTCTAACACTTTTTACTAAGGAAATCAAGTAACAAGAAACAAGAAGAAGGGTACCCCTCCCCCATTCACGGTTATAACCACTTGTGTGGGACCCCATCTTTTTTCACCTTTGTTCCCCTAAATATCTATATTTTTACTACTCACTTGCAACTTGCACAAGTGGGTGAAAATTGGTGAATTATTATAACACTTACACATTAAGCTTACTAGCACATTTCCATCACTTTTAATCTTTCATAACACACACTTAAAACTCTCTCAACCTTCCTCATTTTAGCCAAGAACACCCACCAAAAACCTTCATTTTTCTAGCCACTTTCTTGATGATCAATATGCATTTTCATGGAACTTGAGAAGATCTAAGGCATACACAAGTTGAAGCAAGCTTTCTCATCCATCTAAGAGCATTCAACCATCAAATCTTCATCTTCTTTGCTTTTCATTTTCACCTAGATCATCCCTAGCCAAAGAGCTAGATGTGAGCCTTCTAAATCCTTTTTTCCATACTTATTTATGTATTTATTATTTAAAGAACAAGTTATAACTAAAACAATCATACAAAACAAGATGAAGATACAAAGAAGCATAATAAAAATCATGATATATAAGATTGTTATTGTTGTGATTTAAAGCTTATTTCTTGAATATTTGATCTAGTATTGATGAATATCATACAAATAACTTGTTAGATGACGTTTAAAAACATGATCAAACAAGTGTACTTGTAAGTGTTAAAGGGGTTTTTGTTAAACATAAGGTTTAATGGATGATCATAATATTTGGTATTGTTAAAGTATATAAAGTTTTTAACTAAAAATAATGCTTTTAAAATATTTATAAAAAGAAGCATACAAGATGGGTTTTGTATAAAAGTTTGATAAAACTAGAAGTAAAGTATGATTTTTGAACTAGTAAACATATGTAAAGATCATACCAAAACCCTACATGATTAAGAGTTCATCTTGTTAAGTTTATGTTATAAATCTCATATGTTTTTGTTAAGAATGTTATGAGTAAATTGTTGGTGATTTTGAAAAGAAAAAGGTATGTTTTATTAAACATGGCAAAGTCCATATTTCTAATGAAATATGGCCAATTTTTCTTAAAAATCATAAGTTATGAAAACTATTATTTTTGACAAAATCTTTATTAGATTAAAAAGATTTTAAAGAATAGTTTTATTAAAAGCAAAGTTTGATATAAATATATACTTTTAAGAAAATATATATTTAGTTAACTTAACAACTTAAGTGCTATGTGTTATCTATTTGTATTAGTTATATGTATTATAACTAGGAACTTAAATAGAATGGTAAAAATAAACACAATGTACATCTCGACAAAAGTCTTACAAGACTACACTACACGTAAACACACCTTAAAAACAACTTATGGACATTCCGAGCTTTTGGACACAACTTATGGTCAAAACGGACGACGGGCGAATCTATGAACATATCGCCATTCCGAGGAGTTACTACGACGCTTAGGCGATCATTCGACGCGAATACATATAAATCACCAAAAACAATATCCGGATGTTTTAAAACTTATAAAAGCTATTATGTATTCTTTTAATTAAAAAGCCTATATTTAGTAACTTTTATAAAAATCAAAGAAAATATCTTACATATGGGCTTATTTTATACAATTGGGCTTATTTTTAACATATGGGCTTATTTTATACAAATGGGCTTATTTTTAACTTATGGGCTTATTTTATACAAATGGGCTTAACATCCTAATTGGGCTTAACATAAATACATGGGCTAAGCCCAATATCAAGACTCATGGGCTAAGCCCAAAACCAAACATATGGGCCAAGGCCCAATAACATTAAGCCCAATAACATTTGGGCCCAATAACATTTGGGCCCAATACTATTTAGGCCCAACACTATTTAGGCCCAACACTATTTAGGCCCAATACTATTTAGGCCCAATACTATTTGGGCCCAATAACATGAATTCTTTGGCTAAGCCCAATGACATATAATTGATAAAAATAGAATTATACAATTTACTTATACAAAACACGAAATCAAGAAGACAAGACCCAATGATACAACTCACAAGATACAAGATTACATATATATATATATATATATTTGGTGAAATATATATATAACAGTTTAACAATTCATACATCTAATAGAAAGTTCAACGAACAACAAAGACATACAAGTCTTACACATATTTAAGACACAAGACTTGTACTCAAGTCATTTACAAAGACCGAAGTGTCTAACAAATATAAGAACATTTGTAGGTCGCAACATTGTTCAAGACGACCACGTGTAAGATCACAAACACTTATCATTCACGGACGCAATACTGTGAGTTCATGTCCCCTATTCATTTTAAATGCTTTACAATTTTACAACTATCGGGGAAAATACATGTTCAATTGTATGTTAAGTCATGGAATGAAACACCTTAGATCATGTGCGATTAGGGTTATACATCTAAGCACCATTAATCCAGTTTGGACCTAGGTATAGAGGGTTAGATCTAATGGGTATTGGCGAGCCCCACTCTTGTTCGCGGACCCATAGAGAAGACTGCGTTTGTGTCCCAGTCGATAGTAGTCGACACGAAATCATCTACGTTTGGATTGCTTCCTAATTCATCACACATATTAATGTCCTCGTGAAACATTAATGATCAACGATTTCATTGACGCTTTACCTACTACATCATTATATACAGATACATTTTATACAACTCACATTTTATGGATACATTTTATACAACTCACATTTTACAGAAACATTTTATACAACTCACATTTTACAGATACATTTTATACAACTCACATTTTACAGATACATCTCATACAACTAAAGTGCATGAACTCGCCAACTTTTGTTGATGTTTTCAAACTTAACATGTATTTCAGGAAATTAGTGGACCATGCAGACATTTCAGTCAAGGAAAGCAAGTATCAAGACTCCATGCCACCATTTTAAGGGTTTTCCCGTTATATACCGCCTCTTTGCGGTGATATAGTGATCAAAGCCTTGACATTTTAAGACTTACATTTTGATGTATAAAACAATGACAACTTATTTTCATTTGATGGTTTGTAGCCAATACATTTAACTTATGTTGGAGCTTGTTTTTATTCATTTAGTATGTTCACTTATATTGTTATGCAATGAGAACCGATCAGATCACACCTCACGCTTCCGCTATGAGTGGGTGTGACAAAATGCCCCACGTCTCCTCAATTAAAACAACCTGGTCCTCGACCATTACCATTCCTACTACCACCTTGAGCATTGTTTTGGTTGCGGTTTCCACTCCCAGCTTGATTCGCGAAATTACCACGATTTCCGTTACCGTCATTTCCTCCTTGAGGGCGGTTTCCATATCCATTACCTCCTCGGTTGTTGTTTCCATCACCAAATAGATCTATCACTCATGCCCCTCGGTCCTACAAGAGGATTGATGGCCTCAAGTATACGCCTACCCATTCACATGATCTATGGTTCTTTCCTAGGCTAACCATACCAATTGTATTGTAAGTAATCCTTTTGGTAACATGTATTTCACCCCCGAAGTAAATAAACAAAACAATTTAAAGAAAAGGGGGACATGAACTCACAGTAATGCATCTTCAGAATCGTAACCCAAATCTCTTCAACGAACACGACTACCTACAGTGTACTAACGTCTATTAGACGAACGGGTCGTGCCTTTGCTTAGTATTAATGTTTTTGAGTTACGTTTCTTATATTATTCCAAGTTATAATTACTTGTCAAAATATTTCAACTTAAATTATATTTGGTTTTGGAATAATTGTTTAAGCAATATTTCTGTATTAATACTTCTCAAGTATTTATCTTCGTATTTCCTTCCCAAGGATGGGGTATCTTATACATGTATTTTCGTATTATTGTATTTGTAGTTCCATATTAATATATTTTCAAGTCTTACCTTTAGAAAATATATGATAACTTATTTTGTCCCAAAATAATGTATTGTCCAGAAAATATATATTGTTCCCAAAAATCATATATCTTATAAATATACTAGGAAAATATATTTTTATTTCCAAAAATAATATATTTCTCCTTGTCAAAAATTATGATACAACTTTTTAATATTTACAAAACTCATATTTTGCTTTCTTGTATCCAAAATAATATTTGCCAAAGATATATATGTAACGGTATTTTTGGAATATTTTATAAGTTACGTTCTTGCGTCCGGTTTCACGATATTATGTGTGTAACTTATATATTTATTCCTTGTAATTTTTGGTATTATTTTGGATAGTAAATTTCATGGTACTTTGTTAAGTTATATTATTTTACCTTAAAATAATATAACCATTTCACCAATTATACAAATAATCACACAAGTGTCTTAATATGTATATATATTCTAAATATATATACCCATTTTTTTATATAAAACCAACCTCCAATATTTGTATTTTTGTTACAAAAATTATGGCAAAGTTTATATTGAAGACCATAGTCAAAATACACTAGTAAATATTTGTTAGAAAATATTTTTCTAAGTGTTTGTACTTTCAGAAAATTTTGCTATAGTTTCCCCTAAAAATGGAGATGTCCATGCTATTAAAGCATATCATTTTCTTTTCAAAAATCATCACAACAATCATCAATCAGACCCTAAACAAATTACACTTTCCAAGTGCAAAAACTATACAATTTATATAACAACATGAACTTGATATTTCACAAAAACTCGTAGTAACTTGGTAGGGTGTTTAGTAGGTTTAGTTACCCCTTAAAGTGCGTTTATTACTTTACAAATCTCATCTTTAAAGAATTTAGGTATTTACAACTTGTTAGATGATCCTTCCAAAAATCTTTCTTTTGAACTTTTCTTGTAAACAAAGTGCTCTTACACTTATTTTATCACCAAAAATAGTGTACATTTAAGCATGCATCAAGATCTTCTAAAAATCACATTTTGGACTTGGTTCTTTTGGAAAACCACTCATGAATCTTAGATTCATAAGATTACTAGCTCACTTTATTTATTATTTTTCAAGAAATCATCTTATTTTCAAGTTCATGCTCATGCATGAGGATGATCTTCTTGTGTTAGGACATAATCATCCTCTAACTTGCTAGATCATGTGTTTAATCACAATCTAGCAAGCTCCTTATGATGATCAACATTATAATCTCAAGTAAACATCAACAAGTATCATACATATACTTAAACAACATTATTTCATTAAGATTTCATCATATGTAAGCTTCATGTTCATGATTCAAGTTCATGTCTTTTAGGGTTCTTGTGATTTATAACATAATTCATCTTTTTAAGAAATCAAAATTAGAAGTAACAAAGGGTTAAGAGAGTCTTACTACTAGCTCTAATCTAGGGAAGAACACTTGATGAAGAAGATGATGAAAATGATGGATGAAAGCAAGTAAGAAAGATTCTTCATGTTCCACAAGCTTCAAGCTTCCTTGATCACCTTCTAACACTTTGAAATGAGCTTGGAATGGATGAATGGTGGATGTAAGGTGGTGGTGGTGGCGGCACTATCTAGACCGATAGGAGAGGGAGAGAGAGTAAGAGAGTGGAGTGAAGTTGTGAAGTGTGATGATCTCTTGTAATCATAGGCCATACTTATAAACTTCCTCCCTAAATATTATGTCCACAAGATTAAGCAAAGATCTAATAAAATAAGAATGAAATCTTTGAGGGATGGTGGTGGGGTCCTTGTGACCGTAAATTCAAGGGGGGGGGGGTGTGACAACTGGCACAAAACCGGTAATTTCCCTACAATTTAATTAATATTAAATATATGCAGTTATGTGCTTAAATGTCAACATTGGTTGATTACATGCTATACTTGTGAATTCATGCATGTTTTATACTACAAGAAATTGCTTTATGCATTAATGATAGCGTTGCGTCAGAAATACTAGTAAACTCACCAGTAAGACACATTGTGTCAACAATTCTGCAGAAAGTAGTCAGACAATAGAATTGGAGCCTAAGTGTAGGTCCAACGTCAAAAATACATTAAAACCCAAGAGTATATACAAGGGTTAACATATAGACTTTCCGGAAGCTAGAATATGCACTAGAAAGCACCCGAAACACACTTTAAATGCAGAATTCTGCACAAATCAGCTATAATCAGCTTTTTAACAAATAAATATCATGCACAATTCATGTTTTATTATACAGAATACCCTCCTAAGTGTTGGGAATTAAAAGGGTCACAAAAGGATACTTAAAAGACACTAAACGGTGCAATTTAGCACTTTAACGAACCAGTATTTAACCGAACAACCGGACATTACCCGGAACATCAAAATATTACTAGAAGCATTGTTTTAATGTTTCTGAACTAGTTATGGTCCACGAACACCATAACACCCCTTATAACACAATAACACATCAAGTCCCTAGACTTTACCCTTAAAACTTAACTTATTTATGAATTAGAGATTGAAAGTTACACTTTGCCCCCCCCCCATATTATTCACGGTTGCAAAGGGGTGGGCCCCACCAAATATTTACCAAGATATCTCATGATCTTGCACAATCTCCTTGGATCCTTTTTAATATTACTTAGATATGATGAGATATATTGGAAGATCTTAAAAATGTCATCATCCTCACTTCATCTCACTTCACCACAACCTTCTCCTCTCCTCTCTCCCACCTACGGCCGTGAGCCACCCCCACACCACCACTATCTTCATTAATTGTTCAACCATTCCAAGCTAGTTACATGGTGCAAGAAGGTGTTTAAGAAGGTTTAGAGCTTGTGGATCTTGAAGAACCTTCTCCATTTGCTTTTACCCACCATCTTTGTCATCTTTAACTTCAAGTGTTCTTCCCTAGCCCTTGTGCTAGTAGTAAGCTCCTTGTAACTTGTTACTTCATATATTGTTGATTAAAAGATGATGAACAATGATAAACTTGAAGAACACAAAAGAACATGATCATGATACTTTAACATAAGCTTAAAAATATAAGAATACATGTTGAATATGTTGATTTGCTTCTTGTTGATTGATGATTTGTGTTAGTGATGTTAGACATCTTAAGAAACCTACTAGATTGTGATTAAACACATGATCTAGTAAGTTAAAGTGGTGATCTTGTGAAAGACGAAGATCTTCATGCTCTATGTCTTCATGAACTTGAATAATGAAAGTGATTTTCATATGTAAAAATGATATAAACAAATTACAAATCTTGTAAATAGATGATTACAAAAATGACTTTCTCAAGAAACGAAGTTTATTTACAAGACTTACAAAGTCATGGTTTCTAAGTAAACTAGTAATATTTTTAGTGTTTAAACAAGAAAATACAAGAGAAGTATTTTTAGAAAAATCATCTTACAAGTTGTAAATGACTAGATATTTTAATAAAGTGATTTACAAACAAATAACCATGTTTTTAAGGGTAACTAAACCTACTAAATAACATGGTAAGTTACTATAAGTTTTTACAAAGTTTCAAGTTCATGATGTAGTATAATTTACTTGATTTTGACACTCGGTAAGTGTTAAATGAGTTGATGATTGTTGTGATGAATTAAAAGAAAATAAACACATGTTTTGAAAACATGGGAAACCTCCACTTTTAGGGGAAACTCTATCAAAATTTCTATAAACTTTGACACTTAGAAAATGTCACACCCCGACTTTCCACGTGTCACCGGTGGGCCCGGTGAGGAATATCGTGACGTAGTTGATATCATCATAGTCAAACAACACAATATATAAATGCACAGCGGAAGCAAAAGATAATTATATTACAATCCGAATATATAGTAATATCAAGTATTACAACAGAAAGTAAAGGATCCACAGGCGGATCTTAAAATAAAAATATTATTCAACCGACTTTAAACGCCTAGAACTTGCAAGATTCCTTATTAACGTACTTGTACCTGTCACTTAGACTTTTGAAAATACGTCAGTTTTCACTGGTAAATACACTCAACTGACTCATTTGAAAAGAGTTTAAGAAAATTGATTTAGATGCACCAGGCACAAAATATTTTGACACTTTGATTAAAATGAACAGAGGCAAAATTAATCTTTTATACTTGGGAAAATTATTTGTATATAATCTTGTATACAGTTTTACTTATTTGTCGTCCATTAGGGCCGGTTAGAAGAGCCGGACAGATTAACTGACACGCCACAGGTATAATGCCCACAGGCTATCATCCTCTAAGTGGATTACCAGTTCCGGTATAGTGCCCACAACGACGATACCTCGGAGTGGATTACCAGTTTTTACATAAGGCATCTGTAGGGTGTATGCCTACACCCCGAGCTTAGGTCGTGGCCATTTCTTAAAATGATGCCAAGGATATCCGGGACATGGTCATTAACCCCCAAAAGCCATACACCAAATAATACATATTAAACAGGTTATGTAAATACATCAATCACAATCCGATTTAAATGACTACATACACCTGACCAATCGGTACTTTTATAGTGCCGTATCCCAAGCCCGTATAGGGAAAGTAACTTAAGAGTATTTACCTGAGCTAGCTCCTGTCTTAAATAGCAAGAATTTAATAACTCAGCCGTATTCACTTAAGTAAGCGTAGGTAAAATTTACCGGAAGGCTCTAGTCTGGAATGATGGTATAAATAACCAATTAGAATGCTAACGGGTCTTTAATTAAGCCTAAGCTTAGACCGGTTAGTCTTAAGGAAATATACGCTTCAAACGCATGATTAAGCGAAGACCGGAATAGAATGTGTTTTAGACTCGACAAGTTTGAAGACTTGTATAATATGGGTATTTCATACACATTCTGGATTTTGAGATAAAACCAATAAGGTTTGACCCGTTTCGGCTAATTTATGTAAACTTGTTACACAAACCGAACCGTACGCGTAATAAGCGTGACGGGTATTCATGAGAGCCATATACAGGTTTCCTGAGTTAATTATGTCTCAAATATGTTGTGACATCAGTAAGATGTCTTTCATTATGCCCAAAACGTATTTAAACACAAACTAGGCCCCTTAGGGGTAGTTTGGTCATTTAAAAGGTTATAAAAGAGTTTAAGTATTTACCTGAGTTACAGGTCTGATGTAATCAGCAAAAATACTTATTTTACTAAGTTATAACAGTAGGGTAATTTATATATGTGAAATTTATCAATTATAACCAAACTATGCACCGTAGGGGCATTTTGGTAATTTCACATAAGCCGTAAAGCTCAAAACTGAAGTCTGAGTTAAACAACTTTTGCTTACTATTACAATATTATAATTTGCCCAAAATATCAGTAGGTATCTGTTGGACCGATGTACGACCTCTAAAAGTCAGTTAAGGTGTTCATCTTTGAATACAAAGGCGGAATCAATGTATGCAAAGTCATAACAACTTTGTTCCTCTTAATTTTCCTTCTATTAATGCTTTCTGAGTCTTTACAATGATTTTCTGACAAAAATTCAGCAGCACCTTGACTCACATACAATGACAACTGATTATCGCTTCAAATGACCAACACACCTATATATAGAGTACTTGATTTCGCTTGAAGCTTGTTGAAGCGAAATCTTGTGTGTTGATTTCGCTTCAAGCATACATAAACCCACTCAAGCGAAATCACTTGTTTAAACCATAAAAACCCTAACTTAAACCCTATTGTTTGATCATTTAAACAATCCTAGACACAAGACTTGATAATGACGTAATCAGCAGACATTTAGTGCACCAACAGACTCCCCCTTGGATGTTGATGAAGTCTTTGGCTTCAAGTCTTTGTCTTTAACAATCTTTACACATTGTAAAAACTCTTATCAATCTCTATCTTCAATCTTTAAAATTTAAACTTCAATCTTCCCTTTGACTGTTGATCCAGACTCCCCCTTTCACAGACTCCCCCTCTCAATATGCTAGAATCTGAGAAATCTGGTTCAAGCTTTGTCAATTAGCTTCCATTGGGAATAATAAAGATCAAACCTGTTACTCAACCAGCAAACATAACCATTCTATCTTTTCAACAATAAAACACAAACTCAATCAGCTTTAACAATCCACTCAAGTATTCAGGTCCAAGTTAATGACCCTGATTACTCAATTAATCTACCAAGTCCAAATTAATGACCTTGGTTGATCTTTTGACGAATCAATACTGATTTTAAAAATAACAATTTCAAACATTTTCTGAAAATAACAAGTATCAAGTTAATGAACTTGTTTTTGTCATTTCAAACAATTCAAACTTCTTCAAAGTAAGCTCTCCTCATTCTTCAGTCCAGAATCTCCTGCATCTGCTTCAAACATCTGAGAATCCAACAATCAACTCTCCACTTTGGTTTGTCGGAAAATAAAGCAGAAATAAAATCTTTTTGGATTTTATCAAAGTGATCTAAACTAAAAAATGAAATACAGAAAACTTAAATTGCAGAAATTAAACAAAGTAAACTATTTACAAACATATTTTTGTGAGCGTGTCAGGGAATCATATCAGCTTTTTAGACAAATCACAAGTACCGTTAAGCTACATTACATACTTAGACTTAAACAATTTACCTCGATTGTCGATATACTGATCCATCTTAAATTCTCACACAAATTTCAACTTATTCAGGATACGATTTAGATGAATTAAGAACTTAGATCATTCATGTGTCCAACCTCTTGAATATACTCCCGTATCCAGAATCCCAATAATCAGTCTTACAGGTGAGAATACTACAATGATATCTGTATATAATTTAGGTATGCGAGGGCCGAGGGATCTCAGATCGATACTTCCGTATACGCAGAGAGATATCAGCTTCGACTTTTCGGTGTGTCCCCTTTAGAGGATCTTTTTGCTTACAACAGCATCATATATCAATTTTATTGTTTCAGCATGCTGAGGGTTTAATGCTGTGTTTCAAGCATTGCAGCAAGTATTAGCCAGGGACTAGGTCAGAACTACCGTTCAGCAGAAGTCCCGGAATAATACCCCAGATATCATAGAGTATAAAGACCTAGTATATCAGATTACGAGACCTTTCAAACGAGATTTCAGGGGTTACCTATATATCCAAGTAGTGTTCCCCACGAATTCACAAGTTTGAATTTAGGTTTATATCCCGAATAAATCTACTAAATGTACGAAAACCTATCGACACATCATCAGTAAGATTGTTTAACTCTTTTAAACTATCCAAATCTTTAGCATACTGTGATCGTCTAGCTGATGTACTATCATTTTCCCTATATACACAAGCTTTTTTTCATTTTATCATGTTTTTGTATTTTTGCATTTTTACTGTTTTTGTATTTTCTGAAAAATAAACTATGTACAAACATCTACTCCCCCTAAATACCAAAACAAGTAAAAATTCGACAAACCATTGCAGATTGTTTCTCGTCTTCATCCACAACAGTAATTTCATCAACGCCAATAATGCCATCCGACACCGACAGAAGCTTCATACCATTCAGTTTTAACAAATATTTAAAACGATTTTTATCAAAAGCTTTGGTATGTAAATCAGCTTTCTGTTCGTCAGTGTGGATTTTCTCAATTCGTATCAACTTTTTCTCAAAGCAATCACGAATAAAGTGATGACGAATTTCTATGTGTTTAGTTTTAGCGTGATGTACTGGATTTTTAGTTATATTTATTGCGGCCTCATTATCAACAAAAAGAGGTGTGTTAAGAAACTGCAAACCATAGTCGCGCATCTGTTGCTGTATCCACAAGATCTGAGAGCAGCAACTGCTAGCAGATACGTACTCCGCTTCACATGTAGATAACGCCACAGACGTTTGTTTCTTACACTACCAGGTAACCAATCTAGAACCAAAGAACTGGCATCCTGCAGTTGTTGATTTTGAATTTACTTTGCAGCATCCGAAATCCGAATCGGAATACCCTTCGAGCGTAAAGTCGCCATTTCTAGGATACCACAACCCCAATGAAGGAGTTCCTTTCAGGTAGTGCAATATCCTCTTCACAATGATCATGTGCGATGCTCTTGGGTTAGACTGAAATCTTGCTGCGAGGCATGTTGGGTACATAATATCAGGACGTGAAGCAGTTAGGTACATTAAAGAACCTATCATGGATCGATAAAAAGTTTCATCAGCCCTGTCTCCGGTGAGATCTGGGTGAATCCCATGATTTGTTGCAAGTGGGGTAGCAGCTGGAGTAGAACTTGACATCCCAAATTTCTCTAGAATATCATGAACGTACTTTGACTGATGAATGAAAATTCCTTCAGGAAGTTGTTCAACTTGTAGACCCAGAAAGAATTTTATCTCCCCCATTGATGACATTTCAAACTTCTGCTTCATCACTGATTCAAAATCTTTGCATAGATTTTCATTTGTCGACCCAAAGATTATATCGTCCACATAAATCTGAACTATCAGAAGATGACCATCAACGACTTTAGTGAAGAGAGTGGCATCCACTTTTCCGCGTATGAACTGGTTAGCGAGTAGGTGTTGAGACAAAGTCTCGTACCAAGCTCTCGGGGCTTGGTGTAAACCATACAGCGCTTTGTCCAATAAGTAGACCTTGTTTTTGTGGATTGGATCGGTAAAGCCCGGCGGCTGACCGACATAAACCTCCTCTTTAACCTTCCCATAAAGAAACGCCGATTTAACATCCAACTGATATACTTTAAAGTTCTTCCAAGACGCAAATGCTAGGAAAATTCTGATAGCCTCTAGTCGTGCTACAGGAACATAGACTTCGGTAAAATCAATCCCCTCCTGTTGACTAAATCCCTGAACAACGAGTCGAGCTTTGTTCCTTACGACAACTCCTCTATCGTCTCTCTTACACTTAAACACCCACTTAGTGTTAATTTTCCTATGACCATCCGGCAAATCGACTAACTTCCACACTCCCAATTTCTCGAATTGACTAAGTTCCTCCTGCATTGCATTGACCCAAGAGTCTTCAGTAAGCACCTCTCTGTAAGTTCTTGGCTCAACCTGCGAGATAAAACAACTTAATGAAAAATCAGTTTGCAAAGGAGCAACTTTTGTATAAAAACATGTAAGTCCTTTATCAATCTGATTTCGAGTGCGAACGCCTTTCTGCAATTCTCCTATGATTAACTCCTCTGGATGATATGAAAAAGTTCGCGGCATCACTTCACTTTGAACATCTACATTTCCCTCCAGATTAGTAACATTCTGCTCTGCATCTTGTTCACCAACTTGGTTTGTTTGACTTGAAAACTGAATTTGCTCCCCCTCAGAATCTGAATCACCATGATCAAAGACTGGCATGTTTTCAGCTTCTAGATCATCATTCTGAGCTGACTGATTATCCTGAGCAACTTCATTCTGTTGGACATCATCATGTTCACCAGCATTACTTGGACCTGCTTCATCATCATTTGAAGTTTCCCGTGGTCTCCACGAATACTCAGCTGGGAATCTTAACTGCGACTCATATTCACGCAAAATATCCAACTCATCAAAGAAATCTTCTTCATCCTCTGATTCTTCTCTCATGTCAAACGAATCCCAAAGTTTGTCATAATGATAACGCCATGAATCACCAGGATTCTGCGGCGGCATAGTGTAACCTTGACATTCAACATTTGCAGCTTCAATAATCCGCTTCTCACTTGGAACGAAGACACGTCGCAATGGATTTGAATAACCAACAAATATACCCTCAATGCACTTCGGACCAAACTTCCCAAAAGGCTCTATAACCGTACAAGGTGACCCGAACGGTTCTAGATACTTCAAATTCGGTTTGCGGTTATTGATTAGCTCAAAGCATGTTTTGTTGAACTTCTTGACAGTTAGAACCCTGTTGAGCGTATAGCATGCGGCAGAAACAGCTTCAGCCCAAAAATTAATCGGTAACTTTGAATCTGCGAGCATAGTTCTAGCCGTCTCGATTAGTGTCCGGTTTTTGCGTTCTGCGACTCCATTCTGCTGCGGAGTGTACGGAGCACTAAACTCATGCAAAATACCTTTTTCATCATAAAATTCTTCCATCTTACTATTCTTGAACTCAGTACCATTATCACTTCTAATTCTCTTGATACGCCTTTGGTACAAATTCTCAATCTTTCTGAACAGACCTATCAAACTGTCAAATGTTTCATCCTTCGTCTTCAAGAAAGAAACCCACGAAAATCTGGAATAATCATCAGTAACGACCAAACAATAGTAATCTCCTGTAATGCTTTTGACATTCACCGGTCCAAACAAATCCATGTGAAGTCTTTCCAGAGGTCTCGAAACTGAATTGATTTGCTTTGTAGGGTGTGACTTCTTCTTCTGCTTGCCTTTAATACAGCTAATGCACTCCCCTTCCAGATGAAAACCTTTGATATTAACTCCCAATACCAATTCATTGTGCACCAAGTGATTCATCTTCCTTAGGTGAATATGCCCCATTTTTCGGTGCCACAATCTGGATTCTTTCTCAGTTGCTCTAGACACGAAACAATGTGCTTGACCAGTAGTTGTAGTTGCTACAGACATATCTAGCACATATAAATCATTCACTCTAGGTGCCCTCATAATAATCCATTCTTCAGGGATAACAAAACCAGGTTTCAAAATCAAACACTCTTTATCAGTGAAATGAGTAGTATACTGATTGTCACAAATCTGCGAGATACTAAGCAGATTGTTCTCCAGCTCAGTGATGTAGTTAACTCTCTCAAACGTCACGATCCCATTGGATAACGTTCCTTCACCAACAATTCTACCACCTTCATGACCAGCAAATCCCACATAACCACCATTAATGTTTCTCACATCATACAGCAACGCGGTTTTTCCTGTCATATGTCGAGATGCGCCACTATCCATAATCCATCTGGATATCAGTTGTGGAAGATCCTGCACAAAACAAACTACGATTTAAACAACTTCAAGAAAGATGCCGATTCATGCTTCGCGAACCAGGAAGCTCCGGCAATTCAAACTGCTTATTCGAACATGGTGTCCACCCAGGCCTCATCAGCCTTAGGTGTAACCTTGACTCTAGCAACTTGAATTTTGAAATTTTCAGCCTTCAAAGATGGAAAATTTGCATTATAATCAACCGAAATTGATTCATCATCCTTTTTCACTTCAGAAGTTGAAATTTTCATTTCAGTTTTTGGTTTCCAAACTTGTTGAGATAAAGCAACCCTCTTGTAAAATTTGTCATTTTTAGTTACCACTTTCTTTACAGGTTCATTTTTCAATTTGATATTGTCATTTTTCACATTCTTTTTCTCAACAACAATTTGTGCTTTACCCTTCACATCAACTTTCTTCTGTTGAAACTTCACATTTTCAATCTTAGGCTTCACATTGGTACACATTCGTGCAATGTGACCAACTTGATTACATCTAAAACATGTACGAGTATCAACTACTCGACTTGTGCCTTCAGACTGATAATGTGAAGCTCTTTTCTCAAAGAACTCTTTGTTTGATTTTGAAAAAAATTCATTTTCCTCATCAGAAAGTGAACTCGAACTGTTCACAAACACCTTCTTTTCAACAAACCTTTTGTTTTGAAACCTTCTTTGCTGAAAATTCTTACCATCCCTATAACCTCCCGACCAATTGTTTCGATTGTTATTATAAAACCTTGGTGGAACAACAGGCTTTTTGTAGTAAGCTTTATCTTTCTCAAAATTCATTTGCATTTTTGTTTGTTTCAAACTGTTCACTTCCGATAACTCAACTTCAACTAACTTGAAAACATTTGTCAATTTTTTCACATTAACATTCTCAATGGGAAACTCAGAATCCGAATACAACTTATCAGATCCAGCCATCTTGTACATCACAAGACCCGGTTCATCACTTAAGTTGTTTTTGGACTTTTGTTTCGGAATGTATTTATCCAAATAACACCCATCCTCCTCAGAAGTGTCACAATCCGGTTTAAGCACTTTGTCTACCACACTTTTCACCACATCACTTTGGACACCCTCATCATTGGAAGATGTGAACGTGACATCAATGTTTTCAGGAAGTTTAACTTCACTTTCTTCCTCAATTTCCAACAAACTAGACTGCTTTTTCGTATAGTTGTCTAAAATTGGCGGTGGAACTTTATGAAAACCTACACCCGTTCCATCAGAAAACACATCCTCGCCATCTTTGTTTTTCCCTATAGGTTTAGGAACAATATGTTGCAAAACAAAGCTTGCTGATTTATAGCTGTTAAGCTTCAACTGGATTCGTTCATTCTCAATTTCAGCTTCTTGAACTTTAAGTTTCAATTTAGCAATTTGATCCAGTTGTTCATTAATCGATTCTTCTTTTAACCTCAAAACAGCTCTTAGATGTTCATTTTCTTTAAAAGTTTTGCCATTTCGATCATCACTATCTTTAACAATGTTTTTCAATTTCTCAAACTTTTCAGAAATCTGACGGTTTTCAAGAATTAACTTTTCATTTTCAGATTTTATTTTCTCACGTTCAGTTTTATCATTTTCAATTTGAGTCGTTAATTCTTTGTTCCGTTCAGTTGAAGCTCTTACAGTTTTGTCACGATCGAGAATCTGATCTTCAACCTTTCTAACCTTTTTTGTCAGATTCTGAATTTTCTCATTGTTAAGATATGTGACAGTGCTACAAAAATTGCATTGTTTGGTGCAATTTTTGCAGTCAGCATTTCCTTCAAACTTGTTACCTGACTCAATCTTGTTACCTGACACATTTGTTGACACACTTTGACTGACCAACCCCTTTGACTCAGTAACAGAATTAGGATCTACCTCAAGTGCTTTTGCAGCTAGCACTTTATCAGCCATCACTCCCAGGTTTTCAGCTGTCAACTCTTGCGTAGTATCAATTATGCCTGTATCAATCTGCTTTTCTTTCTTCTCTTTCTCCTCTTTCTCCTTTCTCTCTTTCTCTTTCTCTTCTTCAATCATTTTCGAAGTTGGAGTTCCCCACCATTTGTGTTGCCAATACTCATCTTCTTCTTTATACTCCTTGATGATGGCTTCGATATCTAGCGTTTTGTCATCAATCGCAATGTTGCCATACCTATCAAGATAGCACTCTCTATCTGGATCCCATCTGTTTGCTCTTCTAGCTTCCAGAAAGATACCAGAAAGTCTGATAATCTTAGTTTCAGCAACCATCTTCCGATAGTGATATTTTTGTTCTTCAGTACGATCATCTTTCCATGGCTTAGGTTCATCATTGCTTGCCATGAATGCGTAACCCACCGCATCTTCTTCTGGTAAAACTTCTTTACTCCAATCATACCCCTCATCATCATAAATCACAGCAAGAGCCCTTGATTTGTCTCTGTTATCTTCAACTTGCTTCAATCTAGGCGGCTCAGATTTATTCTGATGATAGATTGCCTTTTTGTAATAATCATCTCTGAAAGGGTTCTCTGACTCATCAGCATAAGCGTTTCGGCATTCTCGTTTGAAATGACCCTTCTGCTTACACTTGAAGCATGTCACTTTTGATTTATCGAATCCCAGCTTAGTAGAAGCACCACCAATTGTTTTTCTGCCAGTGATTTCCATGAATCTTTGTGCACGACGAACAGCACTTGCCATAGCCCAACGAATATCGATCACTTCCATTTCCTCCGGATCAATCTGATCGTAATCTTCTTTCGTCAGATTTGTATTTCCAATCTTCCCAGCTACCAATCCTTCATACGATTCCAACACTGATGCTAGAAAGATCATCTGCTGCTTGGCCGATTCCTCATCAAAGTTCTGAGCATTCTTCAAGTCTATTGCAATGTTGCATTGAAAACGATTCTTTGCATCATAATGATTTCCAGAAGATGAAGATCCACTGTGATAACCACTGTGACTTCCACTGCTTTGACCACTTTGACTTTCTTTTCCGGCTGTAGAAACATTCTCAGCTGAAAATGCAGTTTTTGGAGAAGTTGCTTTTGGCATCATGCTCTTTGGATAGTATAGATCCAGATTTTGTTGATAAGATGAATGATTAACTTTGTACGTCTTCTTCAATTCCAGTTCATGACTTTCAAGTTTCTCAATTACCAAATCTGGTTTCAACAATTCAGAAGGAATAGTGTTCTTAAGCATGAGAGCATAATATCTCCACTCCATCTCGTCTGGCAATGAATCGAACAACTTGTCTACTTGCTCATCATCAGGATATCTTGTCACACCCCCAAAATCCACCTGCGGAGTACCACCGCTTGGAGGCGTGACTGACCAGGATCCAGCCACCAATCATATTGAACAAGCATATATGTAGTTATAAAAAACCCAACCAATACAATTGGCGTTCAAACAAAACATAGTTAAGTTGCAAGCGGAAGCATAAGTCTTAAATCAAAACATAAGTTTCATTGTTCCAAAGTTTAACATGGCACACAATCATCCATGTTCCACAACGATCCTCCTCCATGCAAGCTCCAGCTAAGAACCTAAGGACCTGCAAAGCATGTAGTAACGAGTCAACAACAAGTTGAGTGAGTTCACGGTTGGGTGTTCGTTTTAAGTTGTTTCGAAAACAGTTTCCTTTAGCTGGCATCCTGCCGTGGGGGTTACCCCATAGTTAAAAACGTGACTTGTTTATTCCCGGTTACTCTGGCAATCCAGCCGTGGGGGCTACCCCGTGTTAGTTATCTGGAATTTCGGCCGTGGGGGCTACCCCGTGTTAGTTATCTGGCATTTCGGCCGTGGGGGCTACCCCATGTATACACTAGACTCGTTACCATATCGACTGCTGACTGTAGTCATGTTTATGTGCCCTGAAACTGTCAATGTCTATCATCATTGACGTGCCCCAGATCCATTAGTTCACGCCCGTCCTCTGCGGAACAGTGTGAGGTTTGTCAGACCTAAATAACGCTATCTAACTAATGACCCGCTCGCCATTGGCCCGGCGATTAAGTCGATATAAAAAGGAGGGACTTCGTGATAGAGTTTTGGTCTAGTACGAGTTATCTGTCCGTGAGGACGAGGAATTACATTCCTGAACCTTTACTGTCCTACCCAAGGAGGACGAGGAACCCATGTTCCTTAACCCCAATTCCCGACCCCTGGGAATCCCATGCTTTGTAGAGGGTGTGAACTCACCTTGGTTTGCTCGGTAGATACACAGAAAAGTCAAACAAGCAATATTGTGGCTACTCTCGTCCTATCATAGTTGTATCATACCAATCAGGTTCGTATTCAATCAGTACACGTATGTTCCTAGCATAATGCATTCAAGTATCGTTCATGGCATACACGTTTGATCATGGCAGTTCAACAATATCCACGTTCAACAGTAACATATAAGGTCTGTGCATTAGGCCCAAGAGTCCGGCCCAATCAATTAAGCCCTAAATCATGCAAGTCCAATTCAGCACACATTTGTTGGTTTCGAGTCGTAACCAGGTGTTCTCGACTCGCAACCGGAGTCGCAACCATGGTTTCGGTTCATGCTGTCTTGGTTACGAGTCGCAACTGGACTCGTAACTGTGGTTTCGAGTCAAACGGTTTATGTGCTGATCTCGTGTGGTTTCGAGTCGCAACCGGGTGTTTGCGACTCGCAACCGATGTCGCAACTGGGAGATTTCGACTCATCATGCATTGGTTTCGAGTCGCAACTGGAGGTTTCGGTTGGACAGGAGCTGATTCGGTACAGTGTACTACCCAATAACATTCTGATTTCATGCACCATTATGTACTATCCTCATAAACATGTTTATTTGTCTAACAATTTCCTAAAATGGATCAAACAATCAGATTTCAAATATTCAACCATGTTCATATCATATTCATCATGTTCTTCAAACATTCAAGTAGTTCATATTGCTTATTCAAACTTGTTCATCTTATTTCCGGGTTTTTATCATTAATCACAACATATAATCATGAACAACAATCAAACATTTGAACATAATCATCTAATGGTTTCAAGTCATCCAATAACATCTCCAAATCTACCCTAATCCGATTAACATGATGCTCTCTATACACATATGCAAGCCGGTTTCATGCACATCAATATTCAACGGTTTGAATCACATTTAGACATAAGATATTGTGTGTTCATTATGCAACATATCCGAAATCAAAACATGTTATCCGATCATCAACAACATACATATCCGGTTCACAAAACATCATCAAGCATACAACTACACTAGATAAATCATATCATTCACACTATTATTTAACAACAACAAACATCATGAAATCACTAACCGATTGATGAGTTTCAAAGATGAGTGTGAAGCTTCCGAGTGTGTGTGTGTGAGAGCCGATCCGCTAGTCCTAGTGTCTCCGGTTTGGATCCGAAATGGAGGGAAACAATGTTGTAGCTTGGGGTTTAATGGTTTCTAGAGAGAGTGTAGAGAAGTGTGTGTGTTGTCCAAGAAAATGGCAAAGATGACTAACAATCGGATTATATACTAGCTTCAAGTGCACCCTAATGGGCTTCGACATAGGCTAAGTGTGTATGTGTGACCAACCGGCCCATATGTTACGGTTCACTCGGTTCATATACATACCCGCATACATACACCCAAGCATACACATAACATAGCACATAATCATATAAGTTCACATGTATTCATTAAATCATCAAATCAGTTAGTCGCTAAACGTTCAGGCACATAACGAAAGGTTCTAAATTTCGAGTTGTCACATCATCCCCAAGTTGAAAGAAATTTCGTCCCGAAATTTGGTAAGCACTCACTGAGGAAGCTAGTTAAGTTGTATGGTTTTCCTGGTTTTCCTGAGGTGTCACATCCACCCCCCGTTGATCTGGAATTTCGTCCCGAAATTCCGTAGCTTCAGCCTCAGTAGTGGGTGTACTGTTTGCGAACAGTTGGGGATACTTTTGTTTCACCTGATCTTCGCGCTCCCAGGTGAACTCTAGGCCGCGACGTGAGTTCCAACGAACTCGAACGAGAGGTATTCTAGTGCTCTTGAGGACCTTAACATCCCGGTCCGTGATCTCGACTGGTTCCTCGACGAATCGTAACTGCTCGTCGATAGTGAGTTCCTTCAAAGGAACTACGTGGGTCTCATCTGACGGACACTTCTTCAGATTCGACACGTGAAAAACGTTGTGAACTGCACCGAGTTCCGCTGGTAAGTTCAGTCTGTAGGCCACCCTGCCTATTTTCTCAATGACTTCGAAAGGTCCAACGTATCGTGGGTTAAGTTTACCGCGTTTACCAAAACGAACCACACCCTTCCAGGGTGAAACTTTGAGTAGTACCCGCTCTCCAACCTGGAGCTCAAGTGGTTTCCTGCCCATGTCGGCGTAAACTTTCTGACGTTCGCGAGCTGCCGTCATGCGTTTTCGTATTTAAGCAATTTGTTCGGTTGTATCTACCACATATTCTGGACCAGTGATCTGACTATCTCCCACCTCTGCCCAGCAAAGAGGAGACCGGCATTTACGTCCGTACAATGCCTCAAATGGAGCAGCTTTAATGCTGGTGTGGTAGCTGTTATTGTACGAGAATTCCACAAGTGGCAGATGCTTTTCCCAGCGGTTGCCAAAGTCGATTACACATGCACGAAGCATGTCTTCTAAGGTTTGAATGGTGCGCTCGGACTGCCCGTCCGTCTGAGGATGGTACGCTGTGCTCATGTCTAGTCGTGAGCCGAAGGATTTGTGCATTGCTTGCCACAGCTCTGAAGTAAAATGTGCATCTCGATCCGAGATAATGGAGGTGGGCACCCCGTGCCTCGAAACAACTTCCTTGAGGTAAATTTCTGCGAGCGTAGAGAATTTATCCGTCTCCTTGATAGCCAGGAAGTGTGCAGATTTTGTGAGTCGATCCACGATCACCCAAATAGTATCATTCCCGCGCTGGGATCTAGGTAGGCCAGTAACAAAATCCATGGAAATCTGCTCCCATTTCCATTGAGGTATCTCTGGTTGTTGGAGTAGGCCTGATGGTTTCTGGTATTCCGACTTGACTCTCGCACAAGTCAAACACTTGCTGACGTAGGTCGCTATGTGGGCCTTCATGCTAGGCCACCAGTATGTGGTTTTAATGTCGTGGTACATTTTATCCGAACCAGGATGTACCGAGTAGCGAGACTTGTGTGCTTCGTCCATCACAAGCTCTCGTAGGTTGCCATAGAGTGGGACCCAAACGCGTCCCGTCACGTAGTAAGCACCGTCTTCCTTCTGTTCTAATCGTTGCCTTGATCCGCGTAGGGCTTCAGCCCTGACGTTTTCTGGTTTCAATGCTTCTATCTGAGCAGTTCGTATCTGGGAGGGAAGACTAGAATGGATCGTGAGTTGTAAAGCTCGCACGCGCTTAGGCGCAGTGTCCTTCCGACTGAGGGCGTCAGCCACAACATTGGCTTTGCCCGGGTGATATCTGATTGAGCACTCGTAGTCATTCAGTAGCTCGACCCATCGTCGGTGTCGCATATTTAGTTCTTTCTGTTTGAAGATGTGCTCGAGGCTCCTGTGGTCGGTGTAGATGGCGCACTTGGTACCATACAGGTAATGCCGCCATAATTTAAGTGCAAAAACAACAGCTCCCAGCTCTAAATCGTGCGTAGTGTAGTTCTTTTCATGAACCTTGAGTTGGCGTGAGGCGTAGGCTATAACTTTATCTCGTTGCATCAACACACAACCAAGACCTTGAATTGATGCGTCGCAGTAGACCACAAAATCGTCTGTGCCTTCTGGCAAGGAAAGGATAGGTGCGCTACAAAGCCTATCCTTTAGGTGCTGAAATGCCAACTCCTGTGCGTTTCCCCAGCGATAAACAACGCCCTTCTGCGTTAGTGAGGTGAGAGGCTGTGCAATCTTGGAAAAATCCTTAATGAATCTCCGGTAGTATCCCGCCAAACCCAAGAATTGGCGAATTTCCTTTGGTGTACGAGGTGCAGGCCAGTTCTTAATCGAGTCTATCTTGGATGGATCAACGTGAATCCCATCCTTGTTTACCACGTGGCCTAGGAAATGGACTTCTCGAAGCCAGAAGTCGCATTTCGAGAATTTTGCATAAAGCTGTTCTGTTCGAAGGAGTTCCAGGATAAGTCGCAGATGCTGCTCGTGTTCCTCCTGACTCTTAGAATAGATCAGGATGTCGTCGATGAAGACTATAACGAACTTGTCCAGGTAAGGTTTGCACACTCGGTTCATCAAGTCCATGAAAACCGCAGGTGCGTTTGTCATCCCAAAAGGCATGACCAAAAACTCATAGTGCCCGTATCGAGTTCTAAAAGCTGTTTTGGAGACGTCCTCTTCCCGGACTCTCAGCTGGTGATAACCCGATCTCAAATCGATCTTCGAATAGTAGCTCGACCCTTGCAGCTGGTCGAACAAGTCGTCGATACGCGGTAGAGGATAACGATTCTTCACCGTCACCTTGTTGAGTTCTCGGTAGTCGATGCACATTCTGAAAGTACCGTCTTTCTTCTTCACAAATAGTACTGGAGCTCCCCAGGGCGATGAGCTAGGACGAATAAAACCCTTATCCAGGAGCTCTTGTAGTTGCGTAGAGAGTTCCTTCAACTCTGATGGGACTAAACGATAAGGTGCACGGGCTATAGGCGCAGCTCCAGGAGCTAGTTCGATCTGAAACTCGACTTGACGATGAGGCGGAAGACCAGGTAATTCCTCAGGAAATACCTCTGGATAATCGCGTACAACTGGAAAATCTTCTATCTTCTTCTCTTTTTCGGAGGTGTCAGTAACGAGAGCCAAAATGGCAGTGTGGCCCTTTCGCGAGTACTTTTGGGCCTTAAGGAGAGAAATGACGTTCTCAACAGCACTCCTCTTGTCGCCATGAATCATGAGAGGTTCACCACCGGGACCTGGAATACGGACAACCTTCTCATTGCAAAGAATCTCTGCTCGGTGTTGGGATAACCAATCCATCCCAATGACAACGTCGAAACTACCCAAGACAATAGGAATGAGGTCGATAGAGAAGGTCTGGTCAGCGAGAATAAGTTTACAACCCTTGACTACGTGTGTGGCTTCTAAACTCTTACCGTTTGCTAGCTCTACGGTGTGCTTGTTGTTCAAGGGTGTTGGAATACGCTTAAGCATTCGACTAACTTCTAGTGATATGTAGCTAGTATCGGCACCCGAATCAAATAAAACTGAAACATAAAAGTCGTCGAGAAGGAACTTACCCGCCACAACATTGGGGTCATTCCTTGCTTCACCTTGGCCAATCACAAACACCCGCCCCCTGGCGCCATTGTTGTTGTTGTTCCCATTGTTACCATTCCCCTGATTGTTGTTATTGTTGTTGTTGTTGTTCTGGTTCCTGTTCAGTTGGGGACAATCTCTCTTGAAGTGGCCCTCAGCTCCACACTGAAAGCACCCTTTGTTATCACCCTGTGGCTGCTGCTGGCGCTGGTTCTGTTGAGCTTGATGACGATTCTGACTGGCGGGGTATAAGCTCCTGCAATCCTTTGCAGCGTGACCAGGCTTGTTGCACCGATGACAGTTGCCCCTGGTGCATGGCCCGCTGTGGTGCAGGCTGCAGCGATTGCATTTGGGGTGATTTCCTTTGTACCCACCATGACTTTGACCACCAGACGATTGCTGATTAAGGCTCTTGTAGTCCTCAGTCTTTCTCTGCTGAGACTGGGTCTGAACAGAAGTTGAACCCTTACTTGAAGTTCCATCCCATTTCCGTTTGTTGTCACTAGAGGCACCAGAAGTAGTTGCGGCACCTATGCGTTTTGGTAACTTGTTCTGCTCCACCGCCTAATCCGTGAGACGGTGAGCCAACTGTACAGTTTGCTGGTAGGTGGCGAGGTTCGCTGAAGTCACATGACTTTGGATTTCTGGCACTAAGCCATGAAGAAATAGTTCGATACGTTTGATGGGAGGATCCACCATAGTAGGACACAGAATTGCCAGTTCGTTCGACCTTTTCACATAAGCTTCAATTTCGGACCCCGTCATCTTGAGGTTGAAGAACTCCACTTCCAGTTTGTGAATCTCATCACGACTGCAGTATTCCTCCTTGATCATCTCCTTGAAAGTTTCCCACGGGGTGGCGTTGGCAGCAACCAACCCTAGCATCTGAACTTGAGCGTTCCACCATGTGAGGGCTAAACCCTCGAGAGTACTGGTAGCGTACTTCACCCTGCGTGCCTCAGGGCATTCGCACATTTCGAACACAGATTCTAGCTTCTCAAACCAGTGTAGGAGACCTACTGCTCCTTCAGTGCCGCTAAAAGTAGTTGGTCGGCAGTCCATGAAAGTCTTAAAAGTGCACACGGGTGGCTGAACGTGTTGACCTATCGTGGTGAAAGAAAAGACAGAGTTTAACACAAAGGTTGGTTCACGAGAGTAGGATCCTAAAGATCCTAGAATGAGTTCGGACTGCAGGATATACCTCCTGCGTGTGCAGCTGCAAGTGCTGCGGCAACTCGTTCGTTGATCAGAGCCGTCAACTGGGCTTGTGTCAGGTTAACGCGTCCAGACATGATCTTCATATCAAGAGTAATACGAGTGAGGGAGGTTCGCGAAAGTACGGCGATAAAATAGAGTAAGCTCGCACGTGTTCAAGCAACAGTAGTTATACTAACCAAGCATATCGTAAGCAATGTACTATGTAACTAGCAAGTAGGCAATATATACACAGATCGTATTACCTAGAACGTCGAGCCTTGCATGTGGAGTGAAGCATCGTTGTGGACCGTTGAGCACTGTACAGGTTATAGTCTGGTTTTAACAAAAACGTTTTCCCTTTTATTAAAACCAAGTTCTCTATAACCAATGGCTCTGATACCAATCTGTCACACCCCCAAAATCCACCTGCGGAGTACCACCGCTTGGAGGCGTGACTGACCAGGATCCAGCCACCAATCATATTGAACAAGCATATATGTAGTTATAAAAAACCCAACCAATACAATTGGCGTTCAAACAAAACATAGTTAAGTTGCAAGCGGAAGCATAAGTCTTAAATCAAAACATAAGTTTCATTGTTCCAAAGTTTAACATGGCACACAATCATCCATGTTCCACAACGATCCTCCTCCATGCAAGCTCCAGCTAAGAACCTAAGGACCTGCAAAGCATGTAGTAACGAGTCAACAACAAGTTGAGTGAGTTCACGGTTGGGTGTTCGTTTTAAGTTGTTTCGAAAACAGTTTCCTTTAGCTGGCATCCTGCCGTGGGGGTTACCCCATAGTTAAAAACGTGACTTGTTTATTCCCGGTTACTCTGGCAATCCAGCCGTGGGGGCTACCCCGTGTTAGTTATCTGGCATTTCGGCCGTGGGGGCTACCCCGTGTTAGTTATCTGGCATTTCGGCCGTGGGGGCTAACCCATGTATACACTAGACTCGTTACCATATCGACTGCTGACTGTAGTCATGTTTATGTGCCCTGAAACTGTCAATGTCTATCATCATTGACGTGCCCCAGATCCATTAGTTCACGCCCGTCCTCTGCGGCACGGTGTGAGGTTTGTCAGACCTAAATAGCGCTATCTAACTAATGACCCGCTCGCCATTGGCCCGGCGATTAAGTCGATATAAAAAGGAGGGACTTCGTGATAGAGTTTTGGTCTAGTACGAATTATCTGTCCGTGAGGACGAGGAATTACATTCCTGAACCTTTACTGTCCTACCCAAGGAGGACGAGGAACCCATGTTCCTTAACCCCAATTCCTGACCCCTGGGAATCCCATGCTTTGTAGAGGGTGTGAACTCACCTTGGTTTGCTCGGTAGATACACAGAAAAGTCAAACAAGCAATATTGTGGCTACTCTCGTCCTATCATAGTTGTATCATACCAATCAGGTTCGTATTCAATCAGTACACGTATGTTCCTAGCATAATGCATTCAAGTATCGTTCATGGCATACACGTTTGATCATGGCAGTTCAACAATATCCACGTTCAACAGTAACATATAAGGTCTGTGCATTAGGCCCAAGAGTCCGGCCCAATCAATTAAGCCCTAAATCATGCAAGTCCAATTCAGCACACATATGTTGGTTTCGAGTCGTAACCAGGTGTTCTCGACTCGCAACCGGAGTCGCAACCATGGTTTCGGTTCATGCTGTCTTGGTTACGAGTCGCAACTGGACTCGTAACTGTGGTTTCGAGTCAAACGGTTTATGTGCTGATCTCGTGTGGTTTCGAGTCGCAACCGGGTGTTTGCGACTCGCAACCGATGTCGCAACTGGGAGATTTCGACTCATCATGCATTGGTTTCGAGTCGCAACTGGAGGTTTCGGTTGGACAGGAGCTGATTCGGTACAGTGTACTACCCAATAACATTCTGATTTCATGCACCATTATGTACTATCCTCATAAACATGTTTATTTGTCTAACAATTTCCTAAAATGGATCAAACAATCAGATTTCAAATATTCAACCATGTTCATATCATATTCATCATGTTCTTCAAACATTCAAGTAGTTCATATTGCTTATTCAAACTTGTTCATCTTATTTCCGGGTTTTTATCATTAATCACAACATATAATCATGAAAAACAATCAAACATTTGAACATAATCATCTAATGGTTTCAAGTCATCCAATAACATCTCCAAATCTACCCTAATCCGATTAACATGATGCTCTCTATACACATATGCAAGCCGGTTTCATGCACATCAATATTCAACGGTTTGAATCACATTTAGACATAAGATATTGTGTGTTCATTATGCAACATATCCGAAATCAAAACATGTTATCCGATCATCAACAACATACATATCCGGTTCACAAAACATCATCAAGCATACAACTACACTAGATAAATCATATCATTCACACTATTATTTAACAACAACAAACATCATGAAATCACTAACCGATTGATGAGTTTCAAAGATGAGTGTGAAGCTTCCGAGTGTGTGTGTGTGAGAGCCGATCCGCTAGTCCTAGTGTCTCCGGTTTGGATCCGAAATGGAGGGAAACAATGTTGTAGCTTGGGGTTTAATGGTTTCTAGAGAGAGTGTAGAGAAGTGTGTGTGTTGTCCAAGAAAATGGCAAAGATGACTAACAATCGGATTATATACTAGCTTCAAGTGCACCCTAATGGGCTTCGACATAGGCTAAGTGTGTATGTGTGACCAACCGGCCCATATGTTACGGTTCACTCGGTTCATATACATACCCGCATACATACACCCAAGCATACACATAACATAGCACATAATCATATAAGTTCACATGTATTCATTAAATCATCAAATCAGTTAGTCGCTAAACGTTCAGGCACATAACGAAAGGTTCTAAATTTCGAGTTGTCACATCATCCCCAAGTTGAAAGAAATTTCGTCCCGAAATTTGGTAAGCACTCACTGAGGAAGCTAGTTAAGTTGTATGGTTTTCCTGGTTTTCCTGAGGTGTCACATATCTGATATCATGTCTTGCTAATTCCAGCTTCAGATGACCGAACCTTTCAATCATTTTACACACCGATTCATTTTTCATACAACTAAACATATCAAACTCTTTCCTAAGAAGTTTCTTTTTATTTTTTACAATCTCTTTGCTTCCAAGACACTTCTTTTCGAGTTTTTCCCATAAGTCTTTAGAATTGGAGTAATCTATCAGCGAAATGATGTCTTCACGCACCGATTGAAACAATAATGCCACACATTTTTGCTCAGCTACAAAATTTTCAATCTCTTCAACTGATCTTAATGCTTCACCATTCTTCTTTCCTTGGGCAAAACCATTCTTCATACTCTTCCAACTAGAAAATGCAAATGCCATCAACCAATCTTCGAACTTTGTTGCCCACCTGCTATAATCTTCTATAGCCATCAGCTTAGGAGGTTTGTTAAACGTTCCAAATGCACTTTCGGACTCCCAAGCTTCCTTCTTTCTTTCTTTCGGTGGACTTTTGTTTGCATCACTTGAAGAAGTATCGTTATTTCCTGAACTGCCCGTGAATGCGTACATATCGCTGAAAGGATTCATGAAAATATCATCCATTTTGATCGTACCTGAAAAATCAGTCAAACACTTAGAAAAATTTTAGGTTTTTGAAAAATTAACAAGTTCAAGCGAAATACTTGAAGTAGACAGCTTCAAGCGAAATCTGATAGATCAATTTCGCTTCAACTTCAAGCGAAATTCTATTGATCAATTTCGCTTCAACTTCAAGCGAAATCCAAGAACCAATCTGATTCAAGCGAAATCTACTATTTCGCTTCAGGAAGTCTTCAAGCGAAATCCAGCAAAATCTATTTCGCTTCAGCAGTTTTTCAAGCGAAATAGTCCAATAAGTCAGATCTGAAGCGAAATCAGCCTAAATCCTTCGAATACTTTCAAGCGAAATCCAGTTTTAGGTCAATTTTAACATGTTTTAGTCTGAATTTAAGTCCGAAACTTTGTAGGCTTTGTTAATACTATTTTTTACACGTTATACTCAAAAATCAGATCATTTTGACCGTTGGAACTTGTTCAGATCTGAAAAATGTAAAAAGAAATGAGTAGAAAGAAGAAAATCCGCTGCTATGGTATGAACTCCTCGTCCTGAGCTCTGATACCACTTGTTGGACCGATGTACGACCTCTAAAAGTCAGTTAAGGTGTTCATCTTTGAATACAAAGGCGGAGTCAATGTATGCAAAGTTATAACAGCTTTATTCCTCTTAATTTTCCTTCTATTAATGCTTTCTGAGTCTTTACAATGATTTTTTGACAAAAATTCAGCAGCACCTTGACTCACATACAATGACAACTGATTATCGCTTCAAATGACCAACACACCTATATATAGAGTACTTGATTTCGCTTGAAGCTTGTTGAAGCGAAATCTTGTGTGTTGATTTCGCTTCAAGCATACATAAACCCACTCAAGCGAAATCTCTTGTTTAAACCATAAAAACCCTAACTTAAACCCTATTGTTTGATCATTTAAACAATCCTAGACACAAGACTTGATAATGACGTAATCAGCAGACATTTAGTGCACCAACAGTATCAACCCTTGTATGTTTAAAATAGTTCTAGTACATACTATGCGTTAAAAAACGCTTAAAAAGGCGATTAGAAGCCATTTCCGGGTTCTATACATAAAGCTGATATTTTTATTTTTCCAGAAGGCTTAAAATAATTTATTTATCATATGTAATCAGTAGCAAAAGGTTTGGAGTCAATTAGATATGTAAAACTCATTTTATAGCCCTTGAGGGCAAAACCGACAATTACCGGATTAAGCCTACGACTATAAGTTATGCTCAGCCTAAAATTAATTAAAAATCTTCAAAAATCCCAAAATAATATATTACATCAGTGGGTAATAAGTTTGATATCAAAAAGTAGGCTTAGATAGGCCATACGCTAATTATGTCGTTTAATTAACATAAAGCTTTCAATTTACGCTAATGAGCATAACTCTCAAACTACACCTCAAACTGATGTCAAACTTTGGGTACAAGTTTATATATCAGTGACAAAGGTTTCTACACTTTTACATTTCCAAAAATCACGTTTTATGGTAATAAGGGCATAATGGTCAACATATGAGCAATTAACGGAATCATGCGTATTAATCGGTTAACTAATGAACCATGGTGTATAATTATAGAGGGTTATACTAGCATGTAACATGGTCCAAATGAAGCTCTTAGGTATTTCTAAATCATACCAAAACGGGTCAGAACTCAAGTCAAAGCAAAAGTCAAAGCTTTGCGACTTTCGGTTCCGAACCGGGTCTAAACAGGAAATTGCCAGGTGGAACATGTTTAGACATGTTCTTACACTAATTACCAAATTATATTAATGATCAAACAGGTTGTATGTGTTCTACATTGCTAATCATGCATAAATTAGAATTTAAGTATCATGTTGACTTTTTATTTACAAGTTTGACCTGACATTTGACCTAGTTAGAGTGGGAATCAGGGGGGGAACCCTTTTAAGGGTTGATTACCCACATAATTACCAACTTATAACTACTTTCAATTCGACTAATCACTGGACCATTAGTGATTAATCGTTAAGTCAACCGTTGATTACGACGGTTTGACTTTTAAGCTAAAACTAAGCTAAAACTTAATTAAGAAAGGATTAGTAAACATACTAAAGTCCTATGCTTGATTAGGAAGGTCTTGTGTCTGCTCTTAACCTCCCAAAGGCTCCAGAATTGCACAAGAAGTGAATGATCAAATGGTTGCAACTTCATGGCCTTATATAGTGAATTTTGATCCACAAAATGTTGACATGTAAGTCTACCAATGACCACAACTCTTCAACAAGTGTCCCTAGTGTTCTAGGGGTTGTTTAGGGGCCAAGCAAGATGAGGAAATTCGTTTAAAGGTTGAAAATCGCGTTTAAACAGCAACCAGCCCCGTTTTCTGATACTGGGCATCCCTTGCGCACCGTAAGCATAAGTTCTTGCGGTGCGCAAGGCTTCTGATCAGCCTTAACATTTTCCATTTTTTGCATAAATGACTCTTGGCCCTTCTGAAAGGTCAACTAACCTTTATATTTTGCACTTTGAGCCCTCCATATTTACCTACAAGGGCTTTAGGACTTATACCCACTTTATTTAGTCCTTGATCACTTTGTTATTACCCGAAAAGTCATAACTTTCAGCGTTGACGCTTTAACCCCTCGCATACGAATTTGATCATAACTTTCTCATACAATAACGAAACTTTATGAAATTTATATCGTGTATTCTAGTGAGCATAATTAACCATTACAAAGCATCGGGGTTGTCAAAAGCTCACTCAGAGGTATAAATTAAACATGTTGACACATTTAACACTTGTAGTTTGTAATCTCTCACTTTCTTTCATATTTAGCTTCGTATGATCCATGATTTATTCGTTTGAAGGTATGAGCATCATGTAGGGTTAATGTACAATGTATTTATTCACTGTTGACATTTAGAACTCGTATATTCACATACTTTCCTTGTTTGTCAACTTTAGTCCTTCTATACATTCTTTCACACGTTCAAACATATGACACGTGTCAACTTATTATAGGACGTGAATTTTCGAGGTGTTACATCCTCACCCCCTTAAAATAAATATCGACCTCGAGATTTGTTAAAGTAAAGGAAGTAATTTCTGCCTTACATTGGGCTTAATCTTCCCCAGTACCTTTTAGCCTCTAAGGCACTACAATTGACCTTTATAATAGGCACATTTATCTTTTTGGAGCTTCTAATCCTGTCGATCCTTAATCGAAACAGGTTGCTCATACTATCATAGTCCTGCATATCATTATGTGATAGCGCTTTTCGACTTATTGGTGACACGTCGCTAAATCATTAGTGTGGGTCACATTGCGTGTTCCACCAAGTCCTTAATTAGGTCTTAGCTCGTAAGCTATTTAATCTTTATACATTCGAATCCTTCGAATGATTCTATATACTCAGAGCTTGACTAGCCTGATAATTTTAACAATTTGGCACACCCTTCCTGGGTGATATCTGTTGTTGAGCCTTATTTCTTATCAAGAATTTTGGAAGGTTACTACTTTCCATTAATCCTTGATTTTCTGCCGAATAATGGCAACTTATAGATAATTAGGGATTTGTTTGATCTTATTCGTTGTTTCCAAGTCAACTTTCAGATCCTGATAATTGGACTCCCTAAAGTCTCGTCCATCCAACGGATGTTTTGATATTTCATTTATACGAGGTCTCCAAAGGAGCCACCTTGATACTTATATAGCAACTATTATGGAAAAGCTTATCTTAAGGTGAGATGGTTATTCCACACACTGCTTAGCTAATCTCCAAGAATAGCTAAACCTTACAGCTAGTCGAACCAATCAACGGTCCTGGGCAGGTAATAGCGATTCTTAATTGTTGCCTATATAGGGTTGCGGTAATCAATGCATAAGCAAGATGATCCGTCTTTCTTATTCAATAACATAAAACCCTCAAAAATTGAGTCAAGCTATATGAGCCTATGTCTTAAAACCTACTTAATCAAGGTTTTGATTATTCCATAATAAATATGGAGTTTTCACAATACTCCAGCCCGTAGCGGGATGTTAATCTTAATTCTACTTGCCTTCCAGGAGGTAAGCAGGGAAAACTTATGAGAAGATAATCAAGATACAAGGAGGTTACAGAGATTTCCATATCTCAGGCTCCAGTTCACCCATCATTGCTTGTGTCAAACAAGTGACACATTTATGTTATAAATCCACGAATTCCTTAATCGGGAACATTTACTTGGACAATTCCATTCTGGATATCTTCTTTGAACACTACTAGTCGACTTTAGTGCAATATGACCATTGGGATATCTCAGGGGTTCCATGCATTAAACCTCCATACTGATCAGGCATGGAAGTAATCTATGGGACACACTAGGATACGCCAATCCTCATATGGCACTTTTATCAAACATAGTTTGGCATTCGCAGGCGATGGAAAAACAATGAGAAAAATAATTAAAATAACATATGTTGTCGTACTCTATGCGAAGAAAGAGTACTCTTATATTTTTCGGAAGGATTCCTTGCCGATACTAGAAGAATCGGTTACTATGGTTTCCTTGGTAAGTTATACCTTGTGGATAATATAAAAGTTTGCTAAGCTTATGGTTTATGAAGATTTATTATTGACTGTACTAAATCAGGACACTTAGCAGAAATTATCATTGGTAAATGATAAGGATTGTACTTGATGACTTCGTGAACTGCCTCTTGGCATTCATCAGGTGAGTTCAGGCATTTCTTCCTTTAGCCTTTCCAGGCTTAGTTGCACCTTCTTTGGCAGCTTTATGGAAATCTAGTTTCTGATGCGGCCTTACTCACCACAGCCGTGATAGACTGCATTCTTATTAGATCAAGAGTTTTAAGGCTTGAACATAGTTCTTCACCTTTGGACAGGGAGTCATAGACTACAACTGTCATCGTCTTGAAAGGCGATTCTCTTGACAGAAAGGTAAACCAATTAACATCACTAATGGATGTCTATCTATAATTTTCGTGTCTAATGATATTAGTCATGATCACATCGATCACATTGACTATTAGGTTTGGGTATAATCCCACCATTTTGAATAGGGGATCATAAAGATCACCACTATTTTGTCTTATCGACAGTAGAATAAAGTATAGCCCGTAGGCAATTCATCACTAGGGATGTCAATATTATGAATTTATGATCATTATACTGATGATACTAGTCAGGATCGCAATGATCATATAGACTATTAGGCTTGAGCGCAGCTCACTACCTTAAACGGGGGATCATAGAGATCGTAATGTTTGTGTCACAAATGGACAATATAATATGGCCCGTAGGCGAAACATCACTAATGGATGTTTACAATGGATTCATCATTTTGGATGATATAAGTCAGGATTGCATTAATCATTTTAATCATTTGGCTTGAGCATAGCTCACCAACTTAGACAAGGAATCATAAAGATCACAATGTCAATGTCTCAGATGGACAATTTATTATAGCCCGTAGGCAAAACATCTTTTCTTGACAGGGAGTTGTAAGCTACCACTTTCATTGGTCTCGGAGGACGTTAATTATAGCCCGTATGCACTTCCCTTCTAAGGGATGTTTATTATGGAATTGCCCCTTAGGGTAATTCATTAACCATGGTGAACAGAGACCATATTCGGTTAATTTATTGCTCACATTTATTTAGGATTTCTATTATAATTTATCCTAATTATAAACAATAACAATATATATTAGCACATAAGGCCTAGTCACAAGGACAATTTTTAAATTATTAGCCAGGATTTCAGAGAATCAAGGCATGAAGGTTTGAATCATAGTTCATTACCTTTGTCAAACAGGGAGTCATAGCTACCACTGTCTTTTGGCTCATGTAGAAATGAGCAAGGCCCGTAGGCGTTATATTACCACGTATGGTCTAAATATGATCATCTTAATTGATGATTTAACCCATGATTCAGAGATCATTTTGTTGGGTTAAGAATATTTTGGATAGGTTTTACCGTCTTGGCCATGTCTGCAATGACATTTTGGCTAGGTTTTACCATCTTGGCCATGTCTGCATTGACATTTAGGCTAGGTTTTACCATCTTGGCCATGTCAGCATTGACATTTAGGCTAGGTTTTACCTTTAAGATTCTTTTAATATTTAACGCAGAACAATCCTAAATTGAAATGTTAAAAAGGATCTGAATCTAATTGTGGAACTACCGTCTTGGCCCTGTCTTAAAATGACACATGAGCTAGGTCTTGTCCTTTTTAGATATTGCCATTTTATTATAATGGTAGATTTTATAATATAGGAATGATATTTTTAATAAAATCGTTCCTTTAAAATTTAAACAAGTACATGGTTGCCCTAAACGGGACTTCTATAAAAATGACTTGCCCATGCAAGAGCTAATCAGAAAAATAACAAAGGAACCAAATAAGGACAAAATAAAACGATTTAGAATTCATCCTAAGTTCTTGTCTAGACTCAAGAATGTGCAATTTTGTAACTGAGATTAAACACAAAAGGCTAGTGTTTAATTCATCAGTGTTGGCTCTGATACCAACCTGTCACACCCCGACTTTCCACGTGTCACCGGTGGGCCCGGTGGGGAATATCGTGACGTAGTTGATATCATCATAGTCAAACAACACAATATATAAATGCACAACAGAAGCAAAAGATAATTATATTACAATCCAAATATATAGTAATATCAAGTATTACAACGGAAAGTAAAGGATCCACAGGCGGATCTTAAAACATAAATATTATTCAACAGACTTTAGACGCCTAGAACTTGCAAGATTCCTTATTAACGTCCTGAGCAGCTTCCAGCCTATTACGTACTTGTACCTGTCACTTAGACTTTTGAAAATACGTCAGTTTTCACTGGTAAATACACTCAACTGACTCATTTGAAAAGAGTTTAAGAAAATTGATTTAGATGCACCAGGCACAAAATATTTTGACACTTTGATTAAAATGCACAGAGGCAAAATTAATCTTTTATACTTGGGAAAATTATTTGTATATAATCTTGTATACAGTTTTACTTATTTGTCGTCCATTAGGGCCGGTTAGAAGAGGCGGACAGATTAACTGACACGCCACAGGTATAATGCCCACAGGCTATCATCCTCTAAGTGGATTACCAGTTCCGGTATAGTGCCCACAAGGATGATACCTCGGAGTGGATTACCAGTTTTTACATAAGGCATCTGTCAGGTGTATGCCTACACCCCGTGCTTAGGTCGTGGCCATTTCTTAAAATGATGCCAAGGATATCCGGGACATGGTCATTAACCCCCAAAAGCCATACACCAAATAATACATATTAAACAGGTTATGTAAATATATCAATCACAATCCGATTTAAATGACTACATACACCTGACCAATCGGTACTTTTACAGTGCCGTATCCCAAGCCCGTATAGGGAAAATAAGTTAAGAGTATTTACCTGAGCTAGCTCCTGTCTTAAATAGCAAGAATTTAATAACTCAGCCGTATTCACTTAAGTAAGCGTAGGTACAATTTACCGGAAGGCTCTAGTCTGGAATGATGGTATAAATAACCAATTAGAATGCTAACGGGTCTTTAATTAAGCCTAAGCTTAGACCGGTTAGTCTTAAGGAAATATACGGTTCAAACGCATGATTAAGCGAAGACCAGAATAGAATGTGTTTTAGACCCGACAAGTTTGAAGACTTGTATAATATGGGTATTTCATACACATTCTGGATTTTGAGATAAAACCAATAAGGTTTGACCCGTTTCGGCTAATTTATGTAAACTTGTTACACAAACCGAACCGTACGCGTAATAAGCGTGACGGGTATTCATTGTAACACCCGTGTCACTCCAACCATCAGACAAATGCCAAACCAATGAAATATAGTATTTCATACTTGGGATTTGTAAAAATATGTGTATCGTTTACACATATCAATTCATGTTCGATCTCAAGCTTTAAATCGCTTTCTGGAGGGTTATACGCGCTCTGATGTGTAGATATAACCAGTTTAATCCAACGAACACTCCGGAATAGTGAAATAGGCTTAACATACCTTAAATAACCTTTACATAACTTAGATATAAGTTTTGGAAGGTTTGGTGTGGTGAAATCAAAGTTTAATCGCTTACAGGGACTAAAGTTGACAAACTGCGAAAGTATGCCAATTTGAACTGTAACAGACCTTCTGGAGCATGACCATAAGTTAAACATACCACAAATATCCTTTACATAGCTTAGAAATAGGCTTTGAGGTGTTCGGTATGCTAAAATAAACTTTTGTGTCATTCAGGGACTAAAAGTGTCAAAAAGTGCACAAGTTTGCATTTTTACGCATAACTTACGTTCTGAATACATCCGGACATCCAAAAATTTATATAAGCATGACTATATTATATTTGAGTGTTCGCTTTAAGAAAAATCCATTCGTTTCGTCATTTGGTTCGTTTTTCGCGCTTATGCGCATTCCGTCGTAATTAAGCGAACATCGCGTTCGTACGGCCAAACGAACCGACATCCGAGATATTTTTGAACACATTTTAAGTTCCCTATACTTTAACTTCATTTTAGAGCTTTGAAATGGGGTTAACGGGCCTTAAACGTGTCGAAAATGGCCTAAATACAGTTCAGGGACCAAAAGTGTAATTCTGCCGAAATAGTGCCTAGCGGTGCGCTACACTTTAAGCGTAGCGGTGCGCTAGGGGTCTGCTGACCAGATTCAGAGTTTCTAAACAGCAGGCTGCAGCTGTTACAACCTCAACCACATGTTCTAAAATGCTTAGTCAGCTGATAAGATCATATTTTAGTCACCATAAGGTTCCAACACATGTACGGCCTTGATCGTTTCCCCTTTTCCAAGAAACGATCTCAACGGTGGACCGAATACTATAAATACCCCAACACCCCAATGCAAAACTTACAAGAATTCTGATTTTTGAGAGCTCTAAGTTGAAACCATTGTTTCATACCTGAGTTCTTGAAGTCGGGATTAGCATTCGGGGACCCTGGGTTAGTATTCTTTCGTTCTTTTCCTTATTTTACTGCTTTTCGAGTCAGAAAGTCAAACTTTGTTTGACTTTCAGCGTTGACCAGTAATGGTCAATGCGAAGTTCGTTTGAACTTCGCAACGTGAGTGTAATCACGTTGGTCATAGTCCCTTGGGACTATGCCCACTGATTACCACGTTGTCTAGAGTCGTAGGGTAGGCGATCTAATAAATCGCCTATACCTTCGAACTCGACCCATTTGGTCGATCATTAGGATCCGACCAAACACATTAGGTGACCATAGTAGGTAGGGAATAACCTTCCGAGGTTATACCCTATGGTCACATCGTTTAAGTAGTTGTATGATAGGTAGTTTATATGCCTTAGGTAAATTACCAGAATACCCTTTTCATGTATAATTGGTAATTAATCATATGTAACCTAAACTTTTGTCACATAACTGATTATGTAACATGTTTAGGCATATAACACTTGTCATAGGACTAGTTAGGCGGTCCGAACGCGTTTCACGCGAACGACACGTTAAAGTAGCATAAGCTTCCTAAACGGGTCGTAATGGGTCGTAGACACTTGGGTTAAGTTTCATTTAGTATGAAGGCTTTGTTAAACCATATCATATGAGTTCCTACACTCATTTGGTTTACAAACCCTAATGCTACCCAATCTTCCGATTTAGGTCCGGTTAATTAACATAGTTACCTATATTAGGTGCCGTTTGATTTCCGTGATCTCTAGCTTTGTTTGGTTGTTACTCAAGGACTACTGAGCAATCTCAAGTGAGTACATAGACCCCTCTTTTACTGTTTTCCAAACTGTTTTGGGGTGGAACACATGTGCCTACTTGTTACTTTCATGCTTTCCTGTTTTCAAATCATATACTTCCTATGTTCATTAGTACATTATAGTACATGATTTCATTACATTTCATACTAGGTGTGCCATTGTGTGCATTACTTAGTACATTGTTTTACATTACATCACATGCTACGTATGTCTATTGTTGCATACTTAGTACAGGTCGCATGCTACGTATGTATGTTGTTGCATACTTAGTACAGATATTTCAGTTCACATGCTATGTATGTTTGTTGTAGCATACTTAGTACATTTCTTATTCATCATATACTTACATTTTGGACGCATATTACATGATTTACATTGATCATGCATTTACTACATAAAACATAACTTTGATTTAAACCAAGTTTTACTTCAATACTTTGTTTTGTGCATATGGTTTAGTTGAGACCTTTCACTTGCCATACATGACATATTTGACATAGACAGTTAACATGGATATTTGACATAGACAATTTGACATGATTTACATCTTGACATGAACATTTTACATTGTTTGGTTTGGTTTGATTAAGTGATTAAGTAACGATGCGTGTGTAATATGATACAAGCATGGTGGATACGCCGCTGGTACTTCCTATATATAAGTGTTTGTATGGTATTACATGTCGTAACGTTATTTGAATCATTTCAGGTTGAGACATAGAACATTTTATACAAATAACATATTTTTCACAAGACATTGATTTACAAACAACTTATCTAATACAAACTCATTTTACATGGTTATTCATTTAACCATACATTATACATTATTTATACATATCATCTGATCTTATCGATTTTCAAATGATTTACAAAACAAAGCAAATAACAAGGTTCATGACTAAACATTTTCTCAAACATAAGTCATGAAACCTATTTTCACAAAACCTATGTATCTCACCGGCATTTTTATGCTGACGTACCTATTTTCACATGTGTTTTTCAGGAGCTGTTGCATAAGATGATCAAGATACACTTAGACAGACTTGGGCTTTAGTGACAATAAAAGATGCAAGACTAGTTAATTATGTTGTATTTCTTTGTTTGTTAAGACATTGTAACACTTTTAATCAATAAAACGAAACTTCAATTGCCATGGATTTGAAACAATTAATTATGTTACAACACTCCCCGACGTTTCCGCCACGTTTTGTATGTTCCACGTGGTCGGGGTGTGACAGAAAAGATGGTATCAGAGCCAATGGTTATAGGGAATTAGGTTATTAGTAATGCTTTGACCTAGTCTATAACTTTCTTAGGACCCTAACGCGAGTTTACTTGCGTTTAGTCATAAAACAATACCGTCACCTATCCTTAGGCGACGACCACAACAAGAACATAAATTTCAAAACCGCTTTGAAAACTAATCATCTGTTCTAGGATGATTTATTACAAGGTTTTGAACCCTCTATTGTAAGGTTTTGAACTCTCTATTATATGGTTTTGAACCCCTTTGAGTTTTCAAAATCTCGTCAAGGTTTTGGGTTTTAAATAATGTGAACACGTGCAAACTGGAAGGGTGAATGCCTGTATTCTGGGTTTTCTGTCTAGGCAAGCACTTCGTATACATCTCATCAGACGCGAGACCAGTTGTGCTTACCTGGGAATTCTTGGGATGAGTGTTCACTTATAGGCGAGCATGTCTTCGCGATACATTATTTTTGATCCATTTACTTTAAATTAGTCACTGTGTGTCGTTTGTTGCTTTGTAGTAACAAACAAATGACCACTACCCTTGCTTTCATCAGATTTGTTCATCTCATTCTTTTCATCTAATTCTTTCACTCGTTTCCTTTCATGTTTCCTCTTTTTAGAATGCCTCCTCGACGCGAAAAATCAGATGGCGCCTGCCGAGCTGGCGGAAATCATCGCGCAGCAAATGGCTGCTGCCTTCCCAAATCTTTGTGCTCAAATAATACAAGCCATCAACAACAATAATGCTCTCTGCAGCTTCAAGACGTTCAACTCGGCCAAGCCATCAAAGTTTTCTGGGTCTCAAGGAGCGACAGCACTTCTGCAATGGTTCGAGAGTCTAGAGAGCACCTTCAGGCATGTACAATGTCCAAATGAGCGAAAGGTAGATTTCGCATCTAGTGTCTTTGAGAAACGAGCCTTGACATGGTGGAACGGTGTGGTGAGAGATAGGGGTGCTGAAGTGGCACTGGCCCAAACATGGGAAGAACTTAGAGCACTGATGATGAAGGAATTCTGTCCTCGTCACGAGATCAGGGCCTTGGAAAGGGAATTCGATGATCTTAAGCAAGACAGCGGCGAACATCGAGCATACACTGATCGATATGAGGAGCTGAGCCTGTTGTGCCCTACCATGGTTACGCCTTTGGATAAGGCGATCGAAAAGTACATTGATGGTCTCCCTGACATAGTTCAAGACATTGTTACTGGTAGTAACCCCACTACGGTTAGGCAGGCCATTGAGCTATCTGCAACGTTGACTGAATCTCAGATCAGGAAACGTAAGCTTTTCCGAAAGGGTGACAAGAAACCGCTAGAGGAATCAAAGACCATGGATGAGCAGACTGGATCCCTTGAGCGGTCAAAGAAGCAAAAGGCTTCTCAGAACTTCGCCATGGTCGCTCACAATGGTCAAGCCGCCCCCAACCAACCAGCTAAACCCCGTGCTAGGAAGCCATACAATGGAACTTCACCCTTGTGCAACCAATGTGGCCTACATCATCATGCTAAAATGAAGTGCCGCGAATGTCAAATTTGTGGACTTAAAGGTCATGTGGCAAAAGTTTGCGTTGCAGCAGTTGCACCGAATCAAGCCGACAACAAACCTGCTCGAGCTCGCTTTCCACCAGGTTCTTGCAACAAATGTGGTGAGATGGGACATATCCGAAGAATTTGCCCAAAGCGTGCTAATGCTAATCCAGCACAGAGATGAGCATCTGATCGACTAGAAGACAACACTCTTTAGAAATAATCACATCTTATGTATTATTTTCTTTTGTTGTCGAGGTCCATGAAACAGTTGTTATCATTGTTAATAAATAAATCTTTTTATTTACATTGCAATGTATATTATGTGGTTGTATGCATAAACAACATATCCCCTACAATACCGACAATCAAGGAACCACATTCCTTGAAGAACAAACTACCCCCAAAATTCTTCCATTTTACAATCTCTTGCGTTTTACACAAAGATCCTAAGTACCCGTCTCTTGCAAAGAGATGAGGTACAAGGTGCAAGTTATAATTCTGTACGAATACCCCAAGTACCACTATAAATTCTTAATAGGGTACTCAAGGGTATTTCCGTATGTCCTAAATTATTGTGTACCTTAATTCGAATATTGCGTTTTCCTGAAAACGAAAATCGAATTTTTGGTAGATCATCCTATCTTCATGAATGGATTCTTGAAATGATTAAAGTGCCAAATGAAATCCACGAATTGGATTCCTGGTGTGCTTTAAGTATCCGCGTCCAAAGATAACAAACTAATAAACAAAGTCAAACAACTATGTGATTATGTGCTTATGTGTTTCCTTTTATGTTTTTGTGTGATCCAAGTTTTGTCATCCAAATCCTCATAGAATCTTCCATATCTTCGTATAAGGGATTCATAGTAGGATATCCAAAGGTACTATATTAAATCCTCAATGGGCTTCTACGTTGTAGTTAAGTCCCTTGGATTTTATTGTACTATTCCATAATTAGACCCCTTGAGTGGTCTAGTTAAACAGATTGATCCAAAAATCTGGTTAAGTATATCAAATGATGATATAGCTGAAAGGACTCCTTGGAGGTCTAATTAAAAAGATCATGTGTTGATCTGATTAAAAAGGACCCTATGGTAGTCTAGTCACACTCATCACAGGTTTGATATTTTCTTCCCCTACACATCATGAAATGCACTGTGCGGACTGTGCAAGGAATTACGTAATTATGGACGCGTACATAATTATGGAAATTCAGTGCACAGAGACCACAGCGAATTTTGTCATGTATTCCGTTCATTTTTGTTTCTGAAGATGTAAAATGACTATTCTGTTCATTTTTGTTTCTGAAGATGTAAAATGACTATTCCGTTCATTTTTGTTTCTGAAGATGTAAAATGACCATTCCGTTCATTTTTGTTTCTGAAGATGTAAAATGACCATTCTGTTCATTTTTGTTTCTGAAGATGTAAAATGACCTTTCCGTTCATTTTTGTTTCTGAAGATGTAAAATGACTATTCCGTTCATTTTTGTTTCTGAAGATGTAAAATGACTATTCCGTTCATTTTTGTTTCCGAAGATGTAAAATGACCATTCTGTTCATTTTTGTTTCTGAAGATGTAAAATGACCATTCCGTTCATTTTTGTTTCTGAAGATGTAAAATGACCATTCCGTTCATTTTTGTTTCTGAAGATGTAAAATGACCATTCTGTTCATTTTTGTTTCTGAAGATGTAAAATGACCTTTCCGTTCATTTTTGTTTCTGAAGATGTAAAATGACTATTCCGTTCATTTTTGTTTCTGAAGATGTAAAATGACTATTCCGTTCATTTTTGTTTCCGAAGATGTAAAATGACCATTCTGTTCATTTTTGTTTCTGAAGATGTAAAATGACCATTCCGTTCATTTTTGTTTCTGAAGATGTAAAATGACTATTCTGTTCATTTTTGTTTCTGAAGATGTAAAATGACTATTCCGTTCATTTTTGTTTCCGAAGATGTAAAATGACCATTCTGTTCATTTTTGTTTCTGAAGATGTAAAATGACCATTCCGTTCACTTTTGTTTCTGAAGATGTAAAATGACTATTCTGTTCATTTGTTTCTGAATAATGCCTGTTGAAAATAACTCCGTTCATTTTTCAATTTTGAAAAATGTCCGTTAAAGAGAAATAACAGGATTATGCCTTTCATATCTCTGGTGGTTATTTGACACAAAGCCACAGTTAGACTTCTACGAATTAATTTCGGGACGAAATTTCCTAAAGTAGGGGAGACTGTAACACCCGTGTCACTCCAACCATCAGACAAATGCCAAACCAATGAAATATAGTATTTCATACTTGGGATTTGTAAAAATATGTGTATCGTTTACACATATCAATTCATGTTCGATCTCAAGCTTTAAATCGCTTTCTGGAGGGTTATACGCGCTCTGATGTGTAGATATAACCAGTTTAATCCAACGAACACTCCGGAATAGTGAAATAGGCTTAACATACCTTAAATAACCTTTACATAACTTAGATATAAGTTTTGGAAGGTTTGGTGTGGTGAAATCAAAGTTTAATCGCTTACAGGGACTAAAGTTGACAAACTGCGAAAGTATGCCAATTTGAACTGTAACAGACCTTCTGGAGCATGACCATAAGTTAAACATACCACAAATATCCTTTACATAGCTTAGAAATAGGCTTTGAGGTGTTCGGTATGCTAAAATAAACTTTTGTGTCATTCAGGGACTAAAAGTGTCAAAAAGTGCACAAGTTTGCATTTTTACGCATAACTTACGTTCTGAATACATCCGGACATCCAAAAATTTATATAAGCATGACTATATTATATTTGAGTGTTCGCTTTAAGAAAAATCCATTCGTTTCGTCATTTGGTTCGTTTTTCGCGCTTATGCGCATTCCGTCGTAATTAAGCGAACATCGCGTTCGTACGGCCAAACGAACCGACATCCGAGATATTTTTGAACACATTTTAAGTTCCCTATACTTTAACTTCATTTTAGAGCTTTGAAATGGGGTTAACGGGCCTTAAACGTGTCGAAAATGGCCTAAATACAGTTCAGGGACCAAAAGTGTAATTCTGCCGAAATAGTGCCTAGCGGTGCGCTACTCTTTAAGCGTAGCGGTGCGCTAGGGGTCTGCTGACCAGATTCAGAGTTTCTAAACAGCAGGCTGCAGCTGTTACAACCTCAACCACATGTTCTAAAATGCTTAGTCAGCTGATAAGATCATATTTTAGTCACCATAAGGTTCCAACACATGTACGGCCTTGATCGTTTCCCCTTTTCCAAGAAACGATCTCAACGGTGGACCGAATACTATAAATACCCCAACACCCCAATGCAAAACTTACAAGAATTCTGATTTTTGAGAGCTCTAAGTTGAAACCATTGTTTCATACCTGAGTTCTTGAAGTCGGGATTAGCATTCGGGGACCCTGGGTTAGTATTCTTTCGTTCTTTTCCTTATTTTACTGCTTTTCGAGTCAGAAAGTCAAACTTTGTTTGACTTTCAGCGTTGACCAGTAATGGTCAATGCGAAGTTCGTTTGAACTTCGCAACGTGAGTGTAATCACGTTGGTCATAGTCCCTTGGGACTATGCCCACTGATTACCACGTTGTCTAGAGTCGTAGGGTAGGCGATCTAATAAATCGCCTATACCTTCGAACTCGACCCATTTGGTCGATCATTAGGATCCGACCAAACACATTAGGTGACCATAGTAGGTAGGGAATAACCTTCCGAGGTTATACCCTATGGTCACATCGTTTAAGTAGTTGTATGATAGGTAGTTTATATGCCTTAGGTAAATTACCAGAATACCCTTTTCATGTATAATTGGTAATTAATCATATGTAACCTAAACTTTTGTCACATAACTGATTATGTAACATGTTTAGGCATATAACACTTGTCATAGGACTAGTTAGGCGGTCCGAACGCGTTTCACGCGAACGACACGTTAAAGTAGCATAAGCTTCCTAAACGGGTCGTAATGGGTCGTAGACACTTGGGTTAAGTTTCATTTAGTATGAAGGCTTTGTTAAACCATATCATATGAGTTCCTACACTCATTTGGTTTACAAACCCTAATGCTACCCAATCTTCCGATTTAGGTCCGGTTAATTAACATAGTTACCTATATTAGGTGCCGTTTGATTTCCGTGATCTCTAGCTTTGTTTGGTTGTTACTCAAGGACTACTGAGCAATCTCAAGTGAGTACATAGACCCCTCTTTTACTGTTTTCCAAACTGTTTTGGGGTGGAACACATGTGCCTACTTGTTACTTTCATGCTTTCCTGTTTTCAAATCATATACTTCCTATGTTCATTAGTACATTATAGTACATGATTTCATTACATTTCATACTAGGTGTGCCATTGTGTGCATTACTTAGTACATTGTTTTACATTACATCACATGCTACGTATGTCTATTGTTGCATACTTAGTACAGGTCGCATGCTACGTATGTATGTTGTTGCATACTTAGTACAGATATTTCAGTTCACATGCTATGTATGTTTGTTGTAGCATACTTAGTACATTTCTTATTCATCATATACTTACATTTTGGACGCATATTACATGATTTACATTGATCATGCATTTACTACATAAAACATAACTTTGATTTAAACCAAGTTTTACTTCAATACTTTGTTTTGTGCATATGGTTTAGTTGAGACCTTTCACTTGCCATACATGACATATTTGACATAGACAGTTAACATGGATATTTGACATAGACAATTTGACATGATTTACATCTTGACATGAACATTTTACATTGTTTGGTTTGGTTTGATTAAGTGATTAAGTAACGATGCGTGTGTAATATGATACAAGCATGGTGGATACGCCGCTGGTACTTCCTATATATAAGTGTTTGTATGGTATTACATGTCGTAACGTTATTTGAATCATTTCAGGTTGAGACATAGAACATTTTATACAAATAACATATTTTTCACAAGACATTGATTTACAAACAACTTATCTAATACAAACTCATTTTACATGGTTATTCATTTAACCATACATTATACATTATTTATACATATCATCTGATCTTATCGATTTTCAAATGATTTACAAAACAAAGCAAATAACAAGGTTCATGACTAAACATTTTCTCAAACATAAGTCATGAAACCTATTTTCACAAAACCTATGTATCTCACCGGCATTTTTATGCTGACGTACCTATTTTCACATGTGTTTTTCAGGAGCTGTTGCATAAGATGATCAAGATACACTTAGACAGACTTGGGCTTTAGTGACAATAAAAGATGCAAGACTAGTTAATTATGTTGTATTTCTTTGTTTGTTAAGACATTGTAACACTTTTAATCAATAAAACGAAACTTCAATTGCCATGGATTTGAAACAATTAATTCTGTTACAACACTCCCCGACGTTTCCGCCACGTTTTGTATGTTCCACGTGGTCGGGGTGTGACATTCATGAGAGCCATATACAGGTTTCCTGAGTTAATTATGTCTCAAATATGTTGTGAGATCAGTAAGATGTCTTTCATTATGCCCAAAACGTATTTAAACACAAACTAGGCCCCGTAGGGGTAGTTTGGTCAATTAAATGGTTATAAAAGAGTTTAAGTATTTACCTGAGTTACAGGTCTGATATAATCAGCAAAAATACTTATTTTACTAAGCTATAACAGTAGGATAATTTATATATGTAAAATTTATCAATTATAACCAAACTATGCACCGTAGGGGCATTTTAGTAATTTCACATAAGCCGTAAAGCTCAAAACTGAAGTCTGAGTTAAACAACTTTTGCTTACTGTTACAATATTATAATTTTCCCAAAATATCAGTAGGTATCAACCCTTGTATGTTTAAAATAGTTCTAGTACATACTATGCGTTAAAAAAACGCTTAAAAAGGCGATTAGAAGCCATTTCCGGGTTCTATGCATAAAGCTGATATTTTTATTATTCTAGAAGGCTTAAAATAATTTATTTATCATATGTAATCATTAGCAAAAGGTTTGGAGTCAATTAGATATGTAAAACTCATTTTATAGCCCGTAAGGGCAAAACCGACAATTACCGGATTAAGCCTACGACTATAAGTTATGCTCAGCCTAAAATTAATTAGAAATCTTCAAAAATCCCAAAATAATATATTACATCAGTGGGTAATAAGTTTGATATCAAAAAGTAGGTTTAGATAGGCCATACGCTAATTATGTCGTTTAATTAACATAAAGCTTTCAATTTACGCTAATGAGCATAACTCTCAAACTACACCTCAAACTGATGTCAAAATTTCGGTACAGGTTTATATATCAGTGACTAAGGTTTCTACACTTTTACATTTCCAAAAATCACGTTTTATGGTAATAAGGGCATAATGATCAACATATGAGCAATTAACGGAATCATGTGTATTAATCGGTTAACTAATGAACCATGGTGTATAATCATAGAGGGTTATACTAGCATGTAACATGGTCCAAATGAAGCTCTTAGGTATTTCTAAATCATACCAAAACGGTTCAGAACTGAAGTCAAAGCAAAAGTCAAAGCTTTGCGACTTTCGGTTCCGAACCGGGTCTAAACAGGAAATTGTCGGGTGGAACATGTTTAGACATGTTCTTACACTAATTACCAAATTATATTAATGATCAAACAGGTTGTATGTGTTATACATTGCTAATCATGCATAAATTTGAATTTAAGTATCCTGTTGACTTTTTATTTACAAGTTTGACCCGACATTTGACCTAGTTAGAGTGGGAATCAGGGGGAACCCTTTTAAGGGTTGATTACCCACATAATTACCAACTTATAACTACTTTCAATTCGACTAATCACTGGACCATTAGTGATTAATCGTTAAGTCAACCATTGATTACGACGGTTTGACTTTTAAGCTAAAACTAAGCTAAAACTTAATTAAGAAAGGATTAGTAAACTTACTGAAGTCCTATGCTTGATTAGGAAGGTCTTGTGTCTGCTCTTAAGCTCCCAAAGGCTCCAGAATTGCACAAGAAGTGAATGATCAAATGGTTTCAACTTCATGGCCTTATATAGTGAATTTTGATCCACAAAATGTTGACATGTAAGTCTACCAATGACCACAACTCTTCAACAAGTGTCCCTAGTGTTCTAGGGGTTGTTTAGGGGCCAAGCAAGATGAGGAAATTCGTTTAAAGGTCGAAAATCGCGTTTAAACAGCAACCAGCCCTGTTTTCTGATACTGGGCATCCCTTGCGCACCGTAAGCATAAGTTCTTGCGGTGCGCAAGGCTTCTGATCAGCCTTCACATTTTCCATTTTTTGCATAAACAACTCTTGGCCCTTCCGAAAGGTCAACTAACCTTTATATTTTGCACTTTGAGCCCTCCATATTTACCTACAAGGGCTTTAGGACTTATACCCACTTTATTTAGTCCTTGATCACTTTGTTATTACCCGAAAAGTCATAACTTTCAGCGTTGACGCTTTAACCCCTCGCATACGAATTTGATCATAACTTTCTCATACGATAACGAAACTTTATGAAATTTATATCGTGTATTCTAGTGAGCATAATTAACCATTACAAAGCTCCGGGTTTGTCAAAAGGTCACTCAGAGGTATAAATTAAACATGTTGACACATTTAACCCCTGTAGTTTGTAATCTCTCACTTTCTTTCATATTTAGCTTCGTATGATCCATGATTTATTCGTTTGAAGGTATGAGCATCATGTAGGGTTAATGTACAATGTATTTATTCACTGTTGACATTTAGAACTCGTATATTCACATACTTTCCTTGTTTGTCAACTTTAGTCCTTCTATACATTCTTTCACACGTTCAAACATATGACACGTGTCAACTTATTATAGGACGTGAATTTTCGAGGTGTTACAGAAAAATATAAGTTTTGATGAAACTTATTCCCTAAAAATTCATCTAAAAATAATTACCAAGGTTTCCCTAATTTTTATGTGAACTTCAAGTTAAGAAATGATGATTTCTTCAAGATAAAAATTGATATTAAGTATGTATATTTTTGAGGAAAATATATATGTATATTGATCACCAAATTTTGTGCTAAGTGAATGTAGTATGTATTATATGGAATAGTGTGTTAAGACTTGAAAATACTCTAAATACTCCTAAGGAGTAAAAATACAAAATACACATACAACATGCTTAGACAAACACAAGAGAATATATTTATGAAAATATATTACTTGATAGATTAAATAACTTGGACAGGTTATGAACATGAAATGAAGTTTTGGACAAAATACATAATTCGGGTGAAAAATACATGAAACTTATATTTAGTTTTGAGAAAATAATACAAGTAAGATACATAGTTAAAAATATAAATTATTTTTAACACACAAAGATTACATAAAAGATAGTGACTTGTACTTGTGCGATACAAGTCTAGTGACTGACGTTAATAAAACACGTATAGGTCACGACGCTATATAAGCAAACCCGGTGAAGTTTACAGTGCAAGAAACGCAAAGTTGTGAGTTCATGCTCCCCCTTTTCTTTTAACTGTTTCCAGTTTTATAACTTCGGTGGTGAAGTACATGTTACTAAATGTTTACAGAAAAAAGAGATTATGTCCCCACTTTTAAACTTTTACATACTTTTTAAACTTGGGGAAAATACATGAGTTATGGTATGATGGATACAAGAAATAAGGAATGATACTAGAAATAGTGTCACGAATAGGGTACCAGAAGCACCATTAATCGTGTACATACTAAGACCGCAGAACAAAAGGTTAGATCTAATGGGTTTTTAGGTAGCCACACTCTTGGTGATAACTAGTACCAAGTAGTGCTTTTGTGTCTCCGTCGTGAATCGACAACTAGAAAAATGCCTATGGTTTGGATGCTTCCAATGTCGTGTCACATGTTAATGGCCTTGCAACCCATTAACAATCTTGATACACACAGGAATACTTGAGTTATACAAATTACATACAATGTTTTCAAACAAAGTGTACAAACGTTCAATACAAAAATTGCATGAATTCACACCAACATTATGTTGACATTTTTCCAAAAACTCACATGTATTTCAGGTAACTAAAGTGGATGTGTGCGCGGTCTTACTCATGCTCTTGGATGTTGTTTATGTTTATCCTTAAATAAAGTTGTAAACTTTTCAGACAAAATGCCATCTTGTGATGTAAACACTTAAATTATGATTTCAGTTATGTAATGTTTGGCATTTGGAGTTATTTTTACGAGCATGTAGTATGTTTACCAATCGTATGCAAAGAAAACCTTTCATGATCACACCTCAAGCTTCCGCCTTAGAAAGGGGTGTGACAGGGGGGGGGGGGTAAATGTAAGTTTGAATGGTAAATTAGATAATAGTTGGAGGTTAAGGTGTAATGTCTAGTGTTTTATGTGCATGATGCCTTATATAGTGTGTTAGGGTGTTCGGGGATCATAACTAGCTCAGAAATAATTAAACAATGTTTTTGACAATATTTTGGTGTTCCGGGTAATGTCCGGTTGTTCGGTTAGATACTGGTTCGTTAAAGTGTCAAGCTCTTCCGTTTAATGATCTTTATGTTACTTTTTGTGACACTTTTAATTCCCGACACTTAGGAAGGCATTCAGGACCATTTAGTCAAATGTTTGCATGTAACTAGCTTGTTAAAAAGCTGAATTTTGCTGAAAAATGCAGAATTCTGCACTTTAAGTGGATTTTAGGCACTTCCTGGCACTTTATCTATCACCTAGTGACGCAGTTTTATGGTCCTTACTTCCCTACACAACATACTAGTGTAGTACCTTGTCCCTGGCCCATACTGGGTCTCAAAACACTGTTTGTCTATGTACTGAACCCCGTCAGCATATTCGCATTCTATCCGTTAACAGTGCTAACCATGCTTTGTGCATCATGTATGTCAATAAAGTTTGCAGGTGATAATAAGGTGACATTATGTAATATGTGATGCACATGTAAGTATGATGCAGTAATCAAAAAGCAGTTAAGTAATCCAGCACAGTCATTAAGCACTTAATTAATATTAATTAATTGTACGGATACCTGGATTTATGAGGGTTGTCACAGGTAATTCCTCAGGAAATACCTCAGGAAAGTCGCATATAATCGGGATATCTTCTATCTTCTTTTCCTTAGCTGAAGTGTCAGTACCGAGAGGTAGGATAGCAGCGTGGGCCTTTCACAGACACTTCTGGGCCTTTAGGAAAGGGATGATGCCCACCACAGCACCACTCTTGTCGCCACGAATAACCAGAGGTTCCTCACCAGAACGAGGAATGCGGACGATTTTCTCCTTGCAAAGAATCTCCGCTCGATGTTGAGATAACCAATCCATCCCAATGACGATGTCGAAACTACCAAGAATGATGGGGATAAGATCGATAGAGAAGGCCTGACCAGCTAGAACGAGATTACAACCCTTAACTATATCCGTGGCCTCAAGACTTTTAGCATTTGCTAGTTCTACAACATGCTTGGTGTCTAAGGGAATTGGGTCACGTTTAAGCATCTGACTAACTCTTAGGGACACATAACTAGTATCGGCACCCGAATCGAATAAAACAGAAACAAAGAAATCATCCAGTAGGAACTTACCCGTCACAACGTTGGGATCGTTCCTAGCATCACCCTGACCAATCACGAAGGCACGTCCCCTGGCACCATTGCCATCATTGTTACCCCCATTATTGTTCCCATTTCCCTGGTTATTGTTGTTGTTGTTCTGATTCAGCTGTGGGCAGTTTCTCTTGAAGTGGCCTTCAGCACCACATTGGAAGCACCCTTTATTATTACCCTGCTGTTGCTGCGGCTGCTGGTTCTGTGGAGCTTGATGCTGCTGCTGATGATTCTGATTCGCAGGATAGGGACTCTTGCAATCCTTTGCTGCATGACCAAATTTGTTGCATCTATGACAGCGACCCTTGTTACACGGCCCGCTGTGGTGCAAATTACAACGATTGCACTTAGGTTGATTTCCCTTGTACCCTCCTTGACCTTGATTACCTGAGGATTGTTGACTGGGGCTCTTGTAGTCGTCATCCCTTCGCTGCTGAGACTGAGACTAAACAGAAGTAGAACCTTTGCTCGAATTCCCATCGCATTTGCGCTTTTTATCGCTAGGAGCATCTGAAGTAGTGGTAGCACTAATACGCTTAGGCAGCTTGTTCTGCTCAACTGCCTGATCAGTAAGACGGTTGGACAGTCGAATGACTTGCTGAATCGTAGGGTGGTTAGCTGCAATCACATGGCTCTGAATCTCTGGCACTAAACCCTTGAGGTACAGCTCGATACGTTTGATAGGGTATCCACCATAGTAGGACACAATGTAGCCAATTCATTTGACCTCTTTGTATACGCCTCAATTTCAGACCCCGTCATCTTCAAGTTGTAAAACTCCACCTCTAGCTTGTGAATGTCGTCGCGATGACAGTACCCCTCTTTGATCAGATCTTTGAAGTCGTTCCATGGGGCGGCATTAGCATCGGCCAACCCTAACATTTGAACCTGTGCATCCCACCAAGTTAATGCAGCACCTTCAAGTGTTCCAGTAGCAAATTTTACCTTACGAACCTCAGGGCATTCGCACATCTCAAAGACAGACTCGATCTTCTCGAACCAGTGGAGAAGTCCTACAGCTCCTTCTGTACCACTGAAGGTACTAGGTTGACAGTCCATAAAGGTCTTGAATGTACAAACGGGAGGTTGAGCATGTTGACCTATTGTGAAAGAAAGAGAAGACAAGGTTAAGCACGAGAGTTGGTTCACAAGAGTAGGATCTAAACATCCTAGGATGGGTCGGAATGGCAGGTTATGTGACAACTGGCACCAAACTGGTAATCTCCGTACACTTTAATTATTATTTAATGACCGCAATTATATGCTTAAATGTCAGTATTGACTGATTACACGCTAAACAAGTGAATTCATGCACTTTGTATACTACAAAATATTGCTTTATGCATAAACGAGAGCGTTGCGTCAGAAATACTAGTAAACTCACCGGTAAGACACACTGTGTCAACAGAACCGCAGAAAGCAGTCAGACATTAGAATTGAGGCCTAGGTGTAGGTCCAATGACAAGAATACATTAAAACCCAAGAATACATACAAGGGTTTAATATATATACCTTACAAAAGCAAAAATAAGCACTAAAAAGCACCCGAAACGCAATTTAAGTGCATAATTTTATATAATTCAACAATAAATCAGCTTTTAGCACATGAATATTATGCAGAAAATATAATTTATCAGTCAGAATATTTCCCTAAGTGTCGGGAATCGAAAGTGTTACAAAAGGATACTTAAAAGACACTAAAAGGTGCAATTTAGCACTTTAACGAACCGGTGTCTAACCGAACAACCGGATATTACCCGGAACACCAAAAAATGCTAGAAGCATTGTTTTTATTTTTCTAAGCTAGTTAGGGTCCCCGAACACCCTAACACACTATATATTACTTAACATACTTAAACACCTAAATCTAATACTTAGAGCTAACTAGAAGCATGTAACTAAAGTTGAAAGCCAACCATGCACCCCCCCCCCCCATGTTGAACGGTTAAGGGACATGGGGGCCACACCATGATTTTATTAGATTAATTTAATGGGTCTTGTTTCCCCATGATAAGCATAATATCCAATGGAAATTGTGAAGTTAGCATATTATAAGTATACCCATTAGAACATAACTTCATCTTCATCAACATCACCTACACACCACCTCTTCCTTCCCTCCCTTGTCCTCGACTCAACCAAGCACCACCACCACCACCACCCTCATTTTCAAACATCATCCATCCATTCCAAGGTGATATTAAGGGGTAAGAAGCAAAGTTAGGAAGTGTGGAAGCAACGGAACTTGAAGGACCTTCACCATTTGCTATTATCCACCTCATTTGCACTCTTGAACTTCCCTAGCCTTGAGCTAGTAGTAAGTGTTTCTAATCATCATCTTGATCTTGTTTATGGTGGTTAATAGGTGATTTAATGGTTAAAAATTATGAACACTAAAGAACATAACCTAAAGTCTTGAACATAAGATGAATAAGGTGGATAAAGGAAAGATGTGTGTGTAAATCTTGTAGATCTTGTATAGTTATTATTATTTGATGTTGTTGATTAGTAGAAACAAGATGGATCATCATCTAGACACACTTGTCCATGTTTGAGAACATGAGCTAGTAGGATGTAAAAGTTAGAAAGATGAAGGATGATGGATCCATCCATTCATAAGTCTTGAACTTGAATAAACATGACTTCTCTTGTAAAATGAAGTTGTAAACTTGTAGATCTAAAGATCTACAAGTGGTTTTTTTGGAAGAACCAAGTGGAAAATACTAGATTGTTAAAAACCCGGATCTTGTATAAACTAAAATCATTTTTAGAAAGTGAACAAGCATATAAACACTTGTGTAGAAAGAAAAATTCCACAAAGAAATATTTTGAAATTCATGACTTGAAGTTTTGAAAATACATATTCTTTAAAAATAATGTTTTTAAGAAACTAAAACTTATTTTTAAAGATAACAAGACCTACTAAATATGTCAGTAACTTACTACATATTTTTACAAACTTTCAAGTTCATAAGTTGTGATATGTGCTTGTTTTGACAAGTTTGATAAATAAAGATTGCTGTTGATTGTTGTTGATTTTAAAAGAAAATAAACACATGTTTTGAAAACATGGGAAACCTCCATTTTTTGGGGAAACTCTGTCAAAATTTTTATAAATTTTGAACACTTAGAAAAATATAACTTTTTGAGAAACTTATTCCCTAAAAGTGTATTTAAAAATATTACCAAGGTTTCCCTAATTTTTGGTGATAAGAAATGAGGGTTTCTTCAAGAATAAAAATGAATATTAAGTATGTATATATTTTTTTTGAGAAAAATATATATATTATTTGATCACCAACTTTTGTGCTAGTGTATTAAGACTTAAAAATACACTAAATACTCATGAGAAGTATAAACACAAAAATACACATGCAACATAAAAGATACATAATTCGGGTGCAAAGTGCAAAACACGAGATATTATATTAATTTTTGAGAAAATAATATAAGTAAGATACTTAGTTAAAAATATAAAATATTTTTAACACAACAATACAAATACAAAAGAGAGTGACTGTACTTGTGCGACGCAAGTCTAGTGACTAACTTCAAGAAAACGCGTATAGGTCACGACATTAATTAAGCAAATCCGGTGAAGTTTACGACGCAAGGAACGCAAAGTTGTGAGTTCGTGCTCCCCCTTTTCTTTAACTGTTTTCAGTTTTATAACTTCGGGGGTGAAATACATGTACAAATATTACTATGTTTACAAATGGTATGATAACAAGAAGCACACTTGGTGAGAACGAGTACCAAGTGTGATGAGATATGAGAATATAAGAAGCGCACTTGGTGAGAACGAGTACCGAGTATGATGCGTTATGAGAAATGATACGAGAAATTGTGTCACGAATAGGGTACATAAGCACCATTAATCAACAATATACCTGGACCACAGAACAAAAGGTTAGATCTAACGGGTGTCGGGCAGCCACACTCTCGGTGAGGGCGAGTACCGAGTAGGGCTTTTGTGTCTCAGAATATGCCAACTAGAAAATGCCTAAGGTTTGGTGACTTCCTATGTCGTGTCATATGTTAATGGCTTTGCAACCCATTAACAATCCTGATACTTACAGGAATACTTTATTTACTTAAAAATTCATACCATACTAAAACTTGATTTATACTTGAGTACGTGGGGTACACAAGTAAACTTGAATTAAACTTGAGTACGTGGGGTACTCAAGTAAACTTGAATTATACATGAGTACGTGGGGTACAAATGAAAACTTGATTTATATATGAAAACTTGATTTATACATGACACAAACTATGTTTTCATACATAGTATACATACGTGAAACATAACAACTACATGAATTCACACCAACATTATGTTGACGTTTTTCCAAAACTCACATGTATTTCAGGTAACAAGGATGGATGTGCGCGCGGTCTTACCCATGCTCGTGGATGTCGCTTATGTTTATCTTTAAATAAAGTTGTAAACTCTTTAAGATAATGTTTTATGCTATCTAGCGATGTAAACGCTATCTTATGTTTCAAATTATGGTATTTGAAGTTATTTTCATGAGCATGTAGTATGTTTACGTTTCGTATGCAATGAGAACTTTTCATGATCACACCTCGTGCTTCCGCCGCAGAAAGGGGTGTGACAGATTGGTATCAGAGCTGCGATTGTAGTGAACCAGGATTCCTTCTCGAGTCTAGTCTACAATCTCTAGGATCCTTTCACGAAAACAATTTTTCAAAGAGTTTTCATTGCATAAAACGTCCCGCGACATCCACTACCTGAAACTGTTTACATGAGTCTAGAAAAGACACTACGAGACGTAGGGTGCACATGAGTAGCACATATCTTTAACTGAGAAATTACTTGCAATTATGTGTGATAATTAGCATATACTAGAAGTAGAATGTCACAAGTATACGTGACTTTACCTGAAAGCAATGGCCTATCTGAAGGAAGAAATACGCGGATGAAACGAACTATGCGGACTGGGCAAGGAGTTACGTAATTATAGATGCATACATAATTATGAAATTCAGTGCACAGAAACCACAGCAAGTCTTGTCACGTATGGATTCCCTCAGTGCAAGCCTACTAAGTACTCTGCTGGAGTAATAATTGTTTGATGTCACTTATGTGGTATATACCTGTGAATATATATACTACTACTATCTAGTATGACGATATCAAACAAATGTCTAACCCTGCTGTGTTGTGTTCTGATAGAACATGGCACCCAGGAAAGTTGTGAATGCTCACAATGACGATCAACCTCCTCCTCCCCCACTGCCAAGAACTGTTGAAGAGCTGAACGCTCTACTGGAAGAAAGGATCTCCGCTGCTATCGCCCAGTACGAGGCGAACCGTACTCAAGACAGTGGAGGACCAAGCAATGCTAGGCGTAACGGGCATGAAGATTCGTCTGGAGGAAATGCAGCTCAAGGCTGCACTTTCAAGCAGTTCCTCGACTACAAGCCGATGAACTATGACGGCACAGGAGGTGCAGTAGCATTTGTACGTTGGACGGAGAAGACTGAAGCTACCATCCGCATGAGCAAGTGTACCGCGGATCAGCAAGTCACTTTTGCTACCGGATTGTTTGTCGATGAAGCTCTGACTTGGTGGAACCTGCAAGCCCAAACTTTGGGTGATGATGCCGCTTATGGCCTAACTTGGGAAGAACTGAAGGAAAGAATGAGCTAGAAGTATTGCTCTCGTGCTGAACTCCAAAGACTGGAAACGGAGTTCTGGCACTTGACCATGGAAGGTGCTGACATTAATGGCTACACTCGAAGGTTCCACGATCTGTCTAGAGTGCTTCCCTACATGGTGACTCCCGAGTTCAAGCACGTTGAACGCTACATTTGGGGACTGGCCCTAGAGTTTCGTGGCATGGTAACTTCGGCCAAACCACAAACAATCACCAAGGCTGTAACTCTGGCTGTCAGCCTTACTGAAGATTATGTTCTTATGAAGAAATTATCGTTGAACCCAACATAAAATACCGAGATGCATGCTGAGTCATCTGGCGACAAGAAAAGGAAGCATGTGAATCTGAACCAAGCCACCCGCAACAACAACAAGGGTTCCAACAAGAAGCGTGACACTAACCCGCCTCAGGAGATGAAAACCCTTGAAACCAAAGGATACCAAGGCACCATGCCTAAATGCCAAAAATTTAAGTCTCATCATGAAGGAACTTGTCGCATTCCAAGGTGTGACAAATGTGGAAGTTTGGGTCATCAAACAGAAGACTGTTGGGGAAAAGGAAAGAACCAGAATGGAAATGGTGCTGGAAACAAGAATGGTAACGGGAAAAGGCGAAACCAAGGATGCTTCATTTATGGAAGAAATGATCATTTCATGAAGGACTGCCCAAAGGGAAACAATGCTCAGGCTCGAGCATTTGTGATTGGAGCAAAGGACGCACGCGAGGACCCCAATGTGGTCACCAGTACGTTTTTCATTAACAATCACTTTGCATCCATATTATTTGACACTGGCGCCGAATATAGCTTCATGTCTGTGGAATTTAAACGCATACTGGGAATAGAATCTAGTAGATTAGAAATTCCTTATTCCACAGAACTAGCCAATGGTAAACTTGTTGAATCGGGCGAAGTTGTTAGAGGCTGCACACTAGAACTTGGTGAACAAAGATTTAGCGTCGACCTCTTACCTATTCAATTTGGTATCTTCGATGTAGTAGTCGGAATGGACTGGTTGTCCAATAACAAAGGTGAGGTTATTTGTCACGAGAAAATCATTCACATCCCTTTGGAGAATGATGAAACTCTCATCGTACATGGAGAAAGACGAAACGCGCCTCTTCGAATCATCAGTTGTATGAAGGCACAGAAGTGCTTAAGGAAATGATGTGTCGCTTTCCTAGCACACGTTGTAGACAAGAAGGCTGTGGAGCCAAAACTCGAAGACATTCCTGTGGTAAAGGAATTCCCTGATGTTTTTCCCGAAGATCTGCCAGGACTACCTCCGCATCGACAAGTCGAATTTCATATAGACTTGGTTCCAGGAGCCGCTCCTGTAGCCAAGGCTCCCTATCGACTTGCGCCATCCGAAATGCAAGAATTATCTACACAACTCCAAGAGTTATTGGATAAAGGATTCATAAGGCCAAGCTTCTCGCCCTGGGGAGCTCCAGTATTGTTCGTAAAGAAGAAGGATGGAACTCTGCGGATGTGTATCGACTACAGGGAACTAAACAAGCTCACGATCAAGAATCGGTATCCACTACCGAGGATTGATGACTTATTTGATCAATTGCAAGGATCCAGCTACTATTCCAAGATCGACCTTCGATTTGGATACCATCAGCTAAGAATCCAAGAAGAAAGTGTGCCAAAGAATGCTTTCAGAACGCGTTATGGGCATTACGAATTTCTTCTGATGCCATTCCGGCTGACGAATGCATCAGCGGTCTTTATGGATCTGATGAACCGCGTATGCAAACCATATCTCTATAAATTCGTGATTGTATTTATCGATGATATCCTGATTTACTCGAGAACGAAAGAAGAGCACGAGCAACATCTCAGAACCATCTTGGAACTAATGAAGAAAGAGAAACTTTATGCGAAGTTCTTGTGACACCTGTGTCACTGCGACCATCAAACAAATACCAAACCAATGAAATATTGTATTTCATACTTGGGATCTGTATAAATATGTGTATCTTTTACACATATCAATTCTTTTTCGATTACAAGCTCTAAATCACTTTCTGGAAGGTTATACGCGCACTGATGCGTAAATATAACCAGCTTAATGCAACAAACACTCCAGAATAGTGAAATAGGCTTAACATACCTTAAATAACCTTTACATAACTTAGAAATAAGTTTTAAAGGCTTTGGTATGGCAAAATCAAGTTAAAACGCTTACAGGGACTAAAGTTGACAAACTGCGAAAGTATGCCAATTTGAACAGTAACAGACATTACGGAACATGACAATAAGTTAAACATACCCTAAATATCCTTCATATAGCTTAGAAATAGGCTTTGAGGGGTTCGGTGTGCTAAAATAAACTTTGGGGTCATTCAGGGACTAAAAGTGTCAAAAAGTGCACAAGTTTGCATTTTCGCGCATAACTTACGTTCTGAATACATCTGGACATCCAAAAATTTATGTAAGCACTAAAATATTTTATTTTAGTGTTTGTCATAAGAAAAATCCATTCGTCACGTCATTTGGATCGTTTTTCGCGCTTATGCGCATTTCGTCGTAATTAGCCGAACAACGCAACCGTACGGCTAAACGAACCGACATCCGAGATATTTTTGAGAACATTTTAAGTTCCCTTTACTTTAACTTCATTTTAGAGCTTTGAAATGGGGTTAACGAGCCTTAAACACGTCGGAAAAGGCCTTATTACACTACAGGGACCAAATCTGCCATTTTTGAAACTTTCTGTGTAGAAACATTGAATCTGGCCTATACCACCTTTTCACATGGTTTTGGGAAATACTATGGGCTGGTTTGATGTGCACATGGTATTACAATACCATGGGTGCAAGTGTATGGCCAAGATTGAAGCACTTTTTCCAAGAAACGATCCTAACGGTTCGGGAAATCCTATAAATACCCCATGCCTTCATTTGAAAAAACCACTAGAATCTTGATTTGAGAAGCTCTAAGTTGAAACCATTGTTTCATACCTGAGCTACTTGGATCGAGATTAGCATTCGGGGACCCTTCGTAAGTATTCCTTCGTTCTTTTATTGCTTTTCGAGTCTTTTCGAGTCTGAAAGTCAAACTTTGTTTGACTTTCTGCGTTGACCAGTTTATGGTCAATGCGAAGTTCATTTGAACTTCAAAACGTGAGTGTAATCACGTTGGTTATAGTCCCTTGGGACTATGCCTACTGATTACCACGTTGTCTAGGGTCGTAGGGTAAGCGATCTAATAAATCGCTTATACCTTCGAACCCGACCCATTTGATCGATCATTAGGATCCGAACAAATACATTAGGTGACCATAGTAGGTAGGGAATAACCTTCCAAGGTTATACCCTATGGTCACATCGTTTGAGTAGTTATATGATAGGTAGTTTATATGCCTTAGGTAAATTACCAGAATACCCTTTTCATGTATAATTGGTAATTAAGCATATGTAACCTAAACTTTTGTCACATAACTGATTATGTAACATGTTTAGGCATATAACACTTGTCATAGTACTAGTTAGATGGTCCGAACGCGTTTCACGCGAACGACGCGTTAAAGTAGCATAAGCTACCTAAACGGGTCGTAATGGGTCGAAAACGCTTAGGTTAGGTTTCATTTAGCATGAAGGCTTTGTTAAACCATATGACACGAGTATCTATACTCGTTTGGTTTACGAACCCTCATTCTATCCAATCATCTGATTTAGGTCCGGTTATTAACATAGTTACCTATATTAGGTGCCGTTTGATTCCGAGATCTCTAGCATTGTTTGGTTGTTACTCAAGGACTACTAAGCAATCTCAAGTGAGTACATAGACCCCTCTTTTACTGTTTTCCAAACGTTTTGGGGTAGAACACATGTGCCTACTTGTTACTTTCATGCTTTCCATGTTTTCACATCATATACCTGCTATGTTCGTTTGTACATTATAGTACATGATTTCATTGTGTTCATGCTATGTATGCCCATTGTGTGTGTACTTAGTACATCGTTTTACATTACATTTTATGCTATGTATGTCCATTTAGTTCATACTTAGTACATTGTTTTACTTTACACTTATGCTATGTATGTCCATTGTGTGCATGCTTAGTACATTGTTTTATATTGCATTTCTGTTGCATATGCTCATCCAGCATGTGAACACATTATACTGCATTTTGAACCGTTGTAATCATTTGACTATGTGAACCGTTTGTATCTGTGAACCGTGTGAACCGTATTTGACACATAAACATTTTCAACATTAGTTATACGTTGCATGATTTACATCTTGATATAAACATTTTGGCATATTATTCAATACATTTGACAATTGGTTTAAACATAGACATCTTACATTGTTGGGTTTGGTTTGATTAAGTGATTAAGTAACGATGCGTGTGTAATATGATACAAGCATGGTGGATACGCCGATGGTACTTCCTATATATAAGTGTTTGTATGGTATTACATATCGTAGCGTTATTTAAATCATTTCAGTTTGAGACATATAACATTTTATACAAATAACATACTTTTCACAATACATTGTTTTACAAACAACTTAACTTATACAAACTCATTTTACAATGGTTATTCATTTAACCATACATTATTCTCTTATTTATACATATCATCTGATCTTATCGTTTTTCAAATGATTTACAAAAAAAAGCAAATTACAAGGTTCATGACTAAACATTTTTCTCAAACATAAGTCATGAAACCTATTTTCACAAAACCTATGTATCTCACAGGCATTTTTATGCTGACGTACCTATTTTCACATGTGTTTTTCAGGAGCTGTTGCATAAGATGATCAAGATACACATAGGCAGACTTGGGCTTTAGTGACAATAAAAGATGCAAGACTAGTTAATTATGTTGTATTTCTTTATTTGTTAAGACATTGTAACACTTTTAATCAATAAAACGAAACTTCAATTGCCTTGGATTTGAAACAATTAATTCTGTTACAACACTCCCCGATGTTTCCACCACGTTTTGTATGTTCTACGTGGTCGGGGTGTGACAGAAAAGATGGTATCAGAGCCAATGGTTATAGGGAATTAGGTTATTAGTAATGCTTTGACCTAGTCTATAACCTTCTTAGGACCCTAACGCGAGTTTACTTGCGTTTAGTCATAAAACAATACCGTCGCCTATCCTTAGGCGACGATCACAACAAGAACATAAATTTCAAAACCGCTTTGAAAACTAATCATCTGTTCTAGGATGATTTATTACAAGGTTTTGAATCCTCTATTTTAAGGTTTTGAACCCTCTGTTATATGGTTTTGAACCCCTTTGAATTTTCAAAATCTCGTCAAGGTTTTGGGTTTTAAATAATGTGAACACGTGCAAACTGGAAGGGTGAATGCCTGTATTCTAGGTTTTCTGTCTAGGCAAGCACTTCGTATACATCTCATCAGACGCGAGACCAGTTGTGCTTACCTGGGAATTCTTGGGATGAGTGTTCACTTATAGGCGAGCATGTCTTCGCGATACATTATTTTTGACCTATTTACTTTGATTAATCACCGAGGTCGTTTGTTGCTTTGTAGTAACAAACAAATGGCCACTATTCTTGCTTTCATCAGATTTGTTTCATCTCATTCTTTTCGTCTAATTCTCTCACTCGTTTCATTTCATGTTCTTCTCTTTTAGAATGCCTCCACGACGCGAAAATCCAGTATCTGTTGACGAGCTGGCAGCTGTCATTACACAGCAAATGACTGCTGCAATCCCGATCATCGTTGCCCAATGTCACCAAGCTATCAACAACAATAATGCTCTCTGCAACTTCAAGACGTTCAACTCGGCCAAGCCATCAAAGTTTTCTGGGTCTCAAGGAGCGACTGCCCTTCTGCAATGGTTCGAGAGTCTAGAGAGCACCTTCAGGCATGTTCAATGTCCAAACGAGCGAAAGGTAGACTTCGCATCTAGTGTCTTTGAGAAAAGAGCTTTGACGTGGTGGAACGGTGTGGTGAGAGATAGGGGTACCGAAGTAGCACTGGCTCAAACATGGGAAGAACTTAGAGCACTGATGATGAAGGAATTATGTCCTCGTCATGAGATCAGGGCCTTGGAAAGGGAATTCGACAATCTTGAGCAAGACAGCGGTGAGCACCGAGCCTACACGGACCGTTATGAGGAGTTAAGTCTGTTATGCCCAAACATGGTCACGCCTTTGGATAAGGCAATCGAAAAGTACATTGATGGCCTCCCTGACTCAATACAAGACATTGTGACTGGCAGCAACCCTACTACAGTTAGACAGGCCATTGAGCTATCTGCAACCTTGACTGAATCAAAGATCAGGAAAGGTAAACTTTTCCGAAAAGGTGACAAGAAACCGGTCGAGGAATCGAACCCAATCGAGGAATCAAAGACCATGGATGAACAGACTGGATCCCCTAAGAGGTCAAAGAAGTGAAAGGCTTCTCAGAACTTCGCCATGGTTACTCACAACGATCAAGCCGTCCCCAACCAACCAGCTCAACCCCCTGCTAGGAAGCCATACAATGGAACTGCACCCTTGTGCAACCAATGTAGCTTCCATCATCATGCCAATGTAAAGTGCCGCAAAGGCCAAACTTGTGGGCTTATAGGCCATACAGCAAGAGTCTGCCCAGCTACAGCTGCACCAAACCAAGCTGGCAACAATACCGCTCAAGGTCGTTTTCTACCAGGTTCTTGCTTCAACTGTGGCGAGATGGGTCATTTCCGAAGAAATTGCCCAAAGCTTGCTAATGCAAATCCAGCACAGGGATGAGCATCTGACCGACAACATCGTTTAGAGATAATCACGTCTTATGTATTATTTTCTTTTGTTGTCAAGGTCCATGAACCAGTTGTTATCATTGTTTATAAATAAATCTTGTATTTACATTACAATGTATTTATGTGGTTGTATGTATAAACAACATATCTCTTTCAATACCGACAATCAGGGAACCGTATTCCTTAAAGGACAGACTACCCCCAAACTTTCTTCCACTTTATGATCTCTTGCATTTTCCACGAAATTCCTAAGTACCCGTTTCTTCTAAGGAAACGAAGTACAAGGCGCAAGTTACAACACTGGACGAATACCCAAAGTACCACTATAAATCCTTAATAGGGTACCTAAGGGTATTTCCGTGAATCCTAAAATTGTTGTGTTCCTTAATTCGACTATTACGTTTCTTTGAAAACAAAATCGAATTTTTGGGAGATCTTCCTATCTCTTCAGATAGATCCTAGAGGACATTGAAGTCCATCGACTGGTTTCCATATCCATTCTCAATCGATAACAAATTAATAACAAATTAATAACCAAGTTAAACAACTATGTGATTATGTGCTTATGAACATTACAAGACAAACGGTGCGGACTGTGCAAGGAATTACGTAATTATGGATGCATACATAATTATGGAATTTAGTGCACAGAAACCACAGCGAGCTTTGCCATGTGCCTAGAAGTTAACTCTATTCATTTCCGTTTCTGAGGAAGCACCCGTTGAAAATGACTCCGTTTGTTCATTTTCGTTTCTGAAGATTGTCCGTTGAGGAAATAAATATCCGTTTGTCTATCATTTTCATTTCCATTTCTGAGGAAGCACCCGTTGAAAATGACTCCGTAAGTTCATTTTCGTTTCTGAAGATTTGTCCGTTGAGGAAATGAATATCCGTTTGTTTCTCCTTTTCATTTCCATTTCTGATGAAGCAACCGTTGAAAATGACTCCGTAAGTTCATTTCCGTTTCTGAAGATTTGTCCGTTGAGGAAATGAATATCCGTTTGTTTCTCGTTTTCATTTCCATTTCTGATGAAGCACCCATTGAAAATGACTCCGTAAGTTCATTTTCGTTTCTGAAGATTTGTCCGTTGAGGAAATGAATATCCGTTTGTTTCTCCTTTTCATTTCCATTTCTGATGAAGCACCCGTTGAAAATGACTCCGTAAGTTCATTTTCGTTTCTGAAGATTTGTCCGTTGAGGAAATGAATAACCGTTTGTTTCTCCTTTTCATTTCCATTTCTGATGAAGCACCCGTTGAAAATGACTCCGTAAGTTCATTTTCGTTTCTGAAGATTTGTCCGTTGAGGAAATGAATATCCGTTTGTTTCTCCTTTTTGTTTCCATTTCTGATGAAGCACCCGTTGAAAATGACTCCGTAAGTTCATTTTACATTTCTGAAGATTGCCCGTTGAGGAAATGAATCCCCGTTTGTTTATTCCTTCATTTCCACTTTTGAAGAATACTCGTTGAGGAAAATGACTCCGTCTGTTCATTTTCGTTCTGAAGAATGTCCGTTAAGGAAATGACAGGATTATGCCTTACATATCTCTGGTGGTTATTTGACACAAAGTCACAAATAGACTCCTACGAATAAATTTCGGGACGAAATTTCCTTAAGTAGGGGAGACTGTGACACCTGTGTCACTGTGACCATCAAACAAATACCAAACCAATAAAATATTTTATTTCATACTTGGGATCTGTATAAATATGTGTATCTTTTACATATATCAATTCTTGTTCGATTACAAGCTCTAAATCACTTTCTGGAAGGTTATACGCGCACTGATGCGTAAATATAACCAGTTTAATGCAACAAACACTCCGAAATAGTGAAATAGGCTTAACATACCTTAAATAACCTTTACATAACTTAGAAATAAGTTTTAAAGGCTTTGGTATGGCAAAATCAAGTTAAAACGCTTACAGGGACTCAAGTTGACAAACTGTGAAAGTATGCCAATTTGAACTGTAACAGACATTCTGGAACATGACCATAAGTTAAACATACCCTAAATATCCTTCACATAGCTTAGAAATAGGCTTTGAGGGGTTCGGTGTGCTAAAATAAACTTTGGGGTCATTCAGGGACTAAAAGTGTCATAAAGTGCACAAGTTTGCATTTTCGCGCATAACTTACGTTCTGAATACATCTGGACATCCAAAAATTTATGTAAGCACTAAAATATTTTATTTTAGTGTTTGTCATAAGAAAAATCCATTCGTCACGTCATTTGGATCGTTTTTCGTGCTTATGCGCATTTCGTCGTAATTAGCCGAACAACGCAACCGTACGGCTAAACGAACCGACATCCGAGATATTTTTGAGAACATTTTAAGTTCCCTTTACTTTAACTTCATTTTAGAGCTTTGAAATGGGGTTAACGAGCCTTAAATGCGTCGGAAAAGGCCTTATTACACTACAGGGACCAAATCTGCCATTTTCACATGGTTTTGGGCAATACTATGGGCTGGTTTGATGTGCACATGGTATTACAATACCATGGGTGCAAGTGTATGGCCAAGATTGAAGCACTTTTTCCATGAACCGATCCTAACGGTTCGGGAAATCCTATAAATACCCCATTCCTTCATTTGCAAAAACCACTAGAATCTTGATTTGAGAAGCTCTAAGTTGAAACCATTGTTTCATACCTGAGCTACTTGGATCGAGGTTAGCATTCGGGGACCCTTCATAAGTATTCCTTCGTTCTTTTATTGCTTTTCGAGTCTTTTCGAGTCTGAAAGTCAAACTTTGTTTGACTTTCTGCGTTGACCAGTTTATGGTCAATGCGAAGTTCGTTTGAACTTCGAAACGTGAGTGTAATCACGTTGGTTATAGTCCCTTGGGACTATGCCTACTGATTACCACGTTGTCTAGGGTCGTAGGGTAAGCGATCTAATAAATCGCTTATACCTTCGAACCCGACCCATTTGGTCGATCATTAGGATCCGACCAAATACATTAGGTGACCATAGTAGGTAGGGAATAACCTTCCGAGGTTATACCCTATGGTCACATCGTTTGAGTAGTTATATGATAGGTAGTTTATATGCCTTAGGTAAATTACCAGAATACCCTTTTCATGTATAATTGGTAATTAAGCATATGTAACCTAAACTTTTGTCACATAACTGATTATGTAACATGTTTAGGCATATAACACTTGTCATAGTACTAGTTAGACGGTCCGAACGCGTTTCACGCGAACGACGCGTTAAAGTAGCATAAGCTACCTAAACGGGTCGTAATGGGTCGAAAACGCTTAGGTTAGGTTTCATTTAGCATGAAGGCTTTGTTAAACCATATGACACGAGTATCTATACTCGTTTGGTTTACGAACCCTCATTCTATCCAATCATCCGATTTAGGTCCGGTTATTAACATAGTTACCTATATTAGGTGCCGTTTGATTCCGAGATCTCTAGCATTGTTTGGTTGTTACTCAAGGACTACTAAGCAATCTCAAGTGAGTACATAAACCCCTCTTTTACTGTTTTCCAAACGTTTTGGGGTAGAACACATGTGCCTACTTGTTACTTTCATGCTTTCCATGTTTTCACATCATATACCTGCTATGTTCGTTAGTACATTATAGTACATGATTTCATTGTGTTCATGCTATGTATGCCCATTGTGTGCGTACTTAGTACATCGTTTTACATTACATTTTATTCTATGTATGTCCATTTAGTTCATACTTAGTACATTGTTTTACTTTACACTTATGCTATGTATGTCCATTGTGTGCATGCTTAGTACATTGTTTTATATTGCATTTCTGTTGCATATGCTCATCCAGCATGTGAACACATTATACTGCATTTTGAACCGTTGTAATCATTTGACTATGTGAACCGTTTGTATCTGTGAACCGTGTGAACCGTATTTGACACATAAACATTTTCAACATTAGTTATACGTTGCATGATTTACATCTTGATATAAACATTTTGGCATATTATTCAATACATTTGACAATTGGTTTAAACATAGACATCTTACATTGTTGGGTTTGGTTTGATTAAGTGATTAAGTAACGATGCGTGTGTAATATGATACAAGCATGGTGGATACGCCGATGGTACTTCCTATATATAAGTGTTTGTATGGTATTACATATCGTAGCGTTATTTGAATCATTTCAGTTTGAGACATATTACATTTTATACAAATAACATACTTTTCACAATACATTGTTTTACAAACAACTTAACTTATACAAACTCATTTTACAATGGTTATTCATTTAACCATACATTATTCTCTTATTTATACATATCATCTGATCTTATCGTTTTTCAAAAGATTTACAAAAAAAGCAAATTACAAGGTTCATGACTAAACATTTTTCTCAAACATAAGTCATGAAACCTATTTTCACAAAACCTATGTATCTCACAGGCATTTTTATGCTGACGTACCTATTTTCACATGTGTTTTTCAGGAGCTGTTGCATAAGATGATCAAGATACACATAGGCAGACTTGGGCTTTAGTGACAATAAAAGATGCAAGACTAGTTAATTATGTTGTATTTCTTTGTTTGTTAAGACATTGTAACACTTTTAATCAATAAAACGAAACTTCAATTGCCTTGGATTTGAAACAATTAATTCTGTTACAACACTCCCCGATGTTTCCACCACGTTTTGTATGTTCTACGTGGTCGGGGTGTGACAGTTCTCAAAGTGCGAATTCTGGATTCGCGAAGTACAATTTCTTGGTCACGTTGTGAATGAGAAGGGCATTCATGTAGACCCATCCAAGATTGAAGCAACAATGAATTGGGAGGCTCCCAAGACCCCAACTGAAGTTCGTCAATTTTTGGGCTTAGCGGGCTATTATCGGCGATTCATCGAGAATTTCTCAAAGATAGCCCAACCGCTAACGACCCTTACTCAGAAAGACAAGAAGTACGACTGGGGTGTTAAACAAGAAGAAGCCTTCCAACTACTCAAGAACAAGCTATGCGATGCACCAATACTATTATTACCCGAAGGCACTGAAGACTTCGTGGTATACTGCGACGCCTCGCGACAAGGCTTGGGTTGCGTGCTCATGCAACGCCAAAAAGTCATCGCTTACGCTTCAAGACAGTTGAAGGTTCATGAAAGAAACTACACCACTCACGACCAGGAGCTGGGAGAGGTGGTATTCGCCTTGAAGATCTGGCAACACTATTTATATGGTACTCGATGTACAATCTTCACAGTCACAAAAGTCTACAACACATATTCCATCAGAAAGAATTAAACATGCATCAGCGACGTTGGGTCGAGCTGCTGAACGATTATGACTGTGAGATTAAGTACCATCCTGGAAAGGCAAATGTTGTAGTAGATGCATTAAGCCGAAAGGAAAGGGTTAAGACCCTAAGGGTTCGAGCACTGGAAATGACGATTCGAACGAACCTCACTGCACGTATTCGTGACGCACAACAAGAAGCTCTTAAGGGAGAAAACCGTAAAGCTGAATACCTCCGGGGTATGTTGAAATATATGGTGCCAAATGAAGAGGGAGCCCTATACTTTAAGAAGCGTATTTGTGTTCCGCTCTATGGTGGCATACGAGAAGTCATTCTTGAAGAAGCGCACAAATCGAGATACTCAATCCATCTAGGATCAGATGAAATGTATCAAGATTTGAAAGAGTACTATTGGTGGCCAAGACTCAAGAGCGACGTTGTTGTTTATGTTGGAAAATGCCTAACCTGTGCCAAGGTTAAGACAGAATATCAGAAGCCGTCCGGCCTACTACAACAACCAGAGATACCCATGTGGAAGTGGGAACAAATCTCGATGGACTTCATAACGAAATTACCCAGGACCCCAAGAGGGCACGATATGATATGGGTGATAGTTGATCGACTGACGAAGTCTGCGCATTTCCTACCGATCCGAGAGAAGGATAGCACTGGAAAGCTTGCAGAGATATACTTGAGGGAAATTGTGGCACGTCATGGAGTGCCTATCTCAATCATTTCAGACAGAGATGGATGCTTTGTCTCAAGAATCTGGCAATCCTTTCAGGAAGCCTTTGGATCTCAGCTAGATCTAAGCCCGACATTCCACCCACAAACAGACGGCCAGAGTGAACGGACTATACAAACATTAGAAGATATGCTTCGCGCATGTGTCATGGATCTAGGCGGCAGCTGGGATACTCACCTACCTTTAGTTGAGTTTTCCTACAATAACAGTTATCATACAAGCATAAAGGCCGCACCGTTCGAAGCTCTGTACGGCCGCAAGTGCCAATCGCCCTTATGTTGGGCAGACGCTGGAGATAAATGGATGGTTGGTCCTGAACTTGTGCAACAGACAATCGACAAGATTATGCAGATCCGAGAGCGCATTAAGGCGGCCAGAGATCGACAAAAGAGCTACGCTGATCTAAAATGAAAACCATTAGAATTCGAGGTGGGAGACAAAGTGTTGTTAAAAGTCTCACCTTGGAAGGGCGTAGTAAGATTTGGAAAACGTGGAAAGTTGAATCCATGATACATCGGACCATTCAGAATCTTGGAAAGTATTGGTACCGTGGCATACAAGTTGGAGTTACCGGAAGAACTTAATGGAGTACATGATATGTTCCATGTATCCAACCTCAAGAAGAGTCCAACACAAGAAAACGTGATCATCCCTGTGGATGAAGTACATATTGATGACGCCTTCCGATTTACAGAACAACCCGTCAAGGTTACAGACTGGAAAGTCAACAAGACCAGGAGGAGCACTGTAAAACATGTCAAAGTACGTTGGAACTCTAAGCACGGACCCGAGTACACATGGGAACGTGAAGACCAGTTCAAAGAGAAGTATCCCCACCTATTCAAGAAGACTCTTGCGAGAGTTAGCTCAGCCTGAATTTCGGGACAAAATTCTTTTAACGGGGGGAGACTGTGACAACTGGCACCAAACCAGTAATCTCCGTACACTTTAATTATTATTTAATGACTGCAATTATGTGCTTAAATGTCAGTATTGACTGATTACATGCTAAACAAGTGAATTCATGCACTTTGTATACTACAAAATATTGCTTTATGCATAAACGAGAGCGTTGCGTCAGAAATACTAGTAAACTCACCGGTAAGACACACTGTGTCAACAGAACTGCAGAAAGCAGTCAGACATTAGAATTGAGGCCTAGGTGTAGGTCCAATGACAAGAATACATTAAAACCCAAGAATACATACAAGGGTTTAATATATATACCTTACAAAAGCAAAAATAAGCACTAAAAAGCACCCGAAACGCACTTTATGTGCAGAATTTTATATAATTCAGCAATAAATCAGCTTTTAGCACATGAATATTATGCAGAAAATATAATTTATCAGTCAGAATATTTCCCTAAGTGTCGGGAATCGAAAGTGTTACAAAAGGATACTTAAAAGACACTAAAAGGTGCAATTTAGCACTTTAACGAACCGGTGTCTAACCGAACAACCGGATATTACCCGGAACACCAAAATAATGCTAGAAGCATTGTTTTTATTTTTCTAAGCTAGTTAGGGTCCCCAAACACCCTAACACACTATATATTACTTAACATACTTAAACACCTAAATCTAATACTTATAGCTAACTAGAAGCATGTAACTAAAGTTGAAAGCCAACCATGCACCCCCCCCCCCCCCCATGTTGAACGGTTAAGGGACATGGGTGTCTCACCATGATTTTATTAGATTAATTTAATGGGTCTTGTTTCCCCATGATAAGCATAATATCCAATGGAAATTGTGAAGTTAGCATATTATAAGTATACCCATTAGAACATAACTTCATCTTCATCAACATCACCTACACACCACCTCTTCCTTCCCTCCCTTGTCCTCGGCTCAACGAAGCACCACCACCACCCTCATTTTCAAACATCATCCATCCATTCCAAGGTGATATTAAGGTGTAAGAAGCAAAGTTAGGAAGTGTGGAAGCAACGGAACTTGAAGGACCTTCACCATTTGCTATTATCCACCTCATTTGCACTCTTGAACTTCCCTAGCCTTGAGCTAGTAGTAAGTGTTTCTAATCATCATCTTGATCTTGTTTATGGTGGTTAATAGGTGATTTAATGGTTAAAAATTAAGAACACTAAAGAACATAACCTAAAGTCTTGAACATAAGATGAATAAGGTGGATAAAGGAAAGATATGTGTGTAAATCTTGTAGATCTTATATAGCTGTTATTATTTGATGTTGTTGATTAGTAGAAACAAGATAGATCATCATCTAGACATACTAGTCCATGTTTGAGAACATGAGCTAGTAGGATGTAAAAGTTAGAAAGATGAAGGATGATGGATCCATCAATTCATAAGTCTTGAACTTGAATAAACTTGACTTTTCTTGTAAAATGAAGTTGTAAACTTGTAGATCTAAAGATCTATAAGTGGTTTTTCGGAAGAACCAAATCATTTTAGAAAGTGAACAAGCGTATAAACACTTGTGTAGAAAGAAAAATTCCACAAAGAAATATTTTGAAATTTCATGACTTGAAGATGTGAAAATACATATTCTTTAAAAATAAAGTTTTTAAGAAACTAAAACTTATTTTTAAAGATAACAAGACCTACTAAATATGTCAGTAACTTACTACATATTTTTACAAACATTTAAGTTCATAAGTTGTGATATGTGCTTGTTTTGACAAGTTTGATAAATAAAGATTGTTGTTGATATTGTTGTTGATTTTAAAAGAAAATAAACACATGTTTTGAAAACATGGGAAACCTCCATTTTTAGGGGAAACTCTGTCAAAATTTTTATAAATTTTGAACACTTAGAAAAATATAAGTTTTTGAGAAACTTATTCCGTAAAAGTGTATTTAAAAATATTACCAAGGTTTCCCTAATTTTTGGTGATAAGAAATGAGGGTTTCTTCAAGAATAAAAATAAATATTAAGTATGTATATATTTTTTTGAGAAAAATATATATATTATTTGATCACCAACTTTTGTGCTAGTGTATTAAGACTTAAAAATACACTAAATACTCATGAGAAGTATAAACACAAAAATACACATGCAACATACAAGATACATAATTCGGGTGCAAAGTGCAAAACACGAGATACTTATATTAATTTTTGAGAAAATAATATAAGTAAGATACGTAGTTAAAAATATAAAATATTTTTAACACAACAATACAAATACAAAAGAGAGTGACTGTACTTGTGCGACGCAAGTCTAGTGACTAACGTTAAGAAAACGCGTATAGGTCCCGACGTTAATTAAGCAAATCCGGTGAAGTTTATGACGCAAGGAACGCAAAGTTGTGAGTTTATGCTTACCCTTTTCTTTAACTGTTTTCAGTTTTATAACTTCGGGGGTGAAATACATGTACAAATATTACTATGTTTACAAATGGTATGTTAACAAAAAGCACACTTGGTGAGAACAAGTACCAAGTGTGATGAGATATGAGAATATAAGAAGCACACTTGGTGAGAACGAGTACCGACTATGATGCGTTATGAGAAATGATACGAGAAATCGTGTCAGGAATAGGGTACATAAGCACCATTAATCAACAATATACCTAGACCGTAGAACAAAAGGTTAGATCTAACGGGTGTCGGGCAGCCACACTCTCGGTGAGGGCGAGTACCGAGTAGTGCTTTTGTGTCTCAGAATATGCCAACTAGAAAATGCCTAAGGTTTGGTGACTTCCTATGTCGTGTCACATGTTAATGGCTTTGCAACCCATTAACAATCCTGATACTTACAGGAATACTTTATTTAATTAAAAATTCATACCATACTAAAACTTGATTTATACTTGAGTACGTGGGGAACACAAGTAAACTTGAATTAAACTTAAGTACGTGGGGTACTCAATTAAACTTGAATTATACATGAGTACGTGGGGTACACATGAAAACTTGATTTATATATGAAAACTTGATTCATACATGACACAAACTATGTTTTCACACAAAGTATACAAACGTGAAATATAGCAACTGCATGAATTCACACCAACATTATGTTGACGTTTTTCCAAAACTCACATGTATTTCAGGTAACTAGGATGGATGTACGCGCGGTCTTACCCATGCTCGTGGATGTCGCTTATGTTTATCTTTAAATAAAGTTGTAAACTTTTTAAGACAATGTTTTATGCTATCTAGCGATGTAAATGCTATCTTATGTTTCAAATTATGGTATTTGAAGTTATTTTCATGAGCATGTAGTATGTTTACCTTTCGTATGCAATGAGAACCTTTCATAATCGCACCTCGTGCTTCCACCGCAGAAAGGGGTGTGACAGGTTATACCTCCTGCAGGGGCTGCTGCGAGTGCCTCAGCAACTCATTCGTTGATCAAAGCCGTCACCTGGGCTTGAGTCAAGTTCAGGCGTCCACTCGTGATCTTCACACTGAAGTAAACACAAGAAAGAAAGGTGTCGCGAAAGTGCGTAAGTGTGGTATAACAGAAGAGAGCAAGCACACAGGGTTCAAGCAACAGTTGTTACACTAACTAAGCATACCATGATCAATGCTCTACTTAAACTAACAGGCAGGCAATACAATCTTAAACTATATCACCTATTGTATTGAGTCTTGCACGTGGAGCGAAGCGTCGTTGTGGATCGTTGAGCAATGTACAGGTTATAGTCTAGTTTTGTCAAAAAGCTTTCCATTTTTAAAACCAAGTTCACTATAACCAATGGCTTTGATACCAATCTGTCACACCCCCAAATTCCACAAGCGGAGTATCACCGCAGGAGGCGTGACATGACCAGGATCAAGCCACCAATCATATTGAACAACGTATTAAAGTAAATAAGACCAACCAATGTAACACCTGTGCCTCCATGGCCCTTAAACAAATTCCAAACCAATGAAATATTGTATTTCATACTTGGGATTTGTATAAATATGTGTATCATTTGCACATATCAATTCTCGTTTGATTTCGAGCTCTAAATCACTTTCTAGGAAGTTATACGTGCACTGATGCGTAAACGTAATCAGATTATCATGAAAAACACTCTGGAATAGTGACATGGGCTTAACATACCTTAAATAACCTTTACATAACTGAGAAATAAGTTTTGGAAGGTTTGGTGTGTCGAAATCACACTTATTCGCTTACAGGGACTAAATTCGACAAACTGCAAAAGTATGCTAATTCGTACTGTAACGAACATTCCGGAACATGACCATAAGTTAAACATACCCTAAATATCCTTTACATAGCTTAGAAATAGGCTTTGAGGGGTTCGGTGTGCTAAAATAAACTTTTTGGACATTCAGGGACTAAAAGCGTCAAGAAGTGCATAAGTTTGCATTTTCGCGCATATCTTACGTTTTGAATACATACGGATATCCAAAACTTTATGTAATCATTAAAATATTTTATTTTAGTGATTGACACGATAAAATTCCATTCGTCGCGTAATTTGGATCATTTTTTGCATTCGTTCGTGTTTCGGTGTAATTAACCGAACAACGCAACCGTACGACCAAACGAACCGACATCCGAGATATTTTTGAGCATGTTTCACGTTCCCTATACTTTAACTTCATTTTAGAGCCTTGAAATGGGATTAACGGGGCTTAAACGTGTCAAAAATGCATCAAAAACCATGTTTTGCACATTCAGGGACCAAAATTGACAATCTGCCAAAGTTATCTTAGGAAGGGACCAAAATTGAAAATCTGATTTCCAGCTTGTTCCAGCTGTTCCCCTCATTTGCACATGGTTTTAATGAAACTAGGGGCTTGTTTTGGGGTACCCATGGTATTCTAAAACTATGGGCACACATGTAAGGTCCAGATCGAAGCTCGGTTTTCAATGAACGATCCTAACGGTCTTGGTTTTCCTATAAATACCCCCACCCCCTTGCTTCAAAACTCACATTTGATCTGATTTGGCTCTCTAAGTTGAAGTATACACTTCATACCTGAGAGTAATCGATCAAAACTTGTTGGAACCTGAAGGTTTATACATTAGAGGATTACATAGTTCAAGGGTTGATTTTGTAATTGTTTAACTAGTTATTTTGGGTCGCATGTATGTTATGGGTCTTATGTGATCTCGAGTGGGCTTAAGGATGGTCTCGATCCATCTTAGTTAGTATTTAAGCAAACCCTCATTGTGTTTAGGGGGTTGATCAGTTTGTTGAAGATCATAGGCCACTCGAGATCCTTGTGCTTGTCTTGTATCAGTCATCGTGTCAAAGGTGAATGCAAGATTAGTGTTTTGGTTTGATTACTTTTGTTTCTCTTACTTTATAGTTTTCTTGAATCCACTTGTGTTCGGTTTCTGCACTTACATAAGTTATTGTTGATATCATTGAGAGATCCTCACGGGATTTACAAATGGTATCAGAGCCAAGAAACCAATTCTTGGTTCGGTTTTGATATCATTTGCATTCAAGAAGGCATTACTTGTTACTGATCCTGTTTGCTAGTATGTTTTACAGAATTTCAGTTTTATTAGTGTTTTCGGATTCAAACTGTTCTTCGCAAATCTTGATTAAAGTTGCTGATTTTGGTTTGTGATTCGTTGTCAAAGGTGTTTGCTGAATTATCGAAAGTTTGTTGAGGATAAAAAAAAATTCAAAGATTCCATATCTTTGAATTTTTCGAAGCTGCTGAAAATCAGGGATCACAGTTACTTTTATCTCACAAATCTGTTTTGCAGGGTCTCGATTCGCAATCAGCTTAGTCTCGACTTAAGATCATCAGTCTCGAGTGCTCAATTCTTCCGTCTCGAGTGGAAATCTCGTTCTTGTCTCGACTCGCAACTGCAGTGGTCTGAGTTGTCATCTTTAACTTGAAACCGTTTGTCTTGACTGGCTTCAAGTTTTGGTTGTTCCTGATCTCAACTCGCAACACCGGTCTCGACTCAGGATACAGTTCACTCGCAACACCTGTCTCGACTCAGGATTAAATACACTTGCAAACTCAGTCTCGATTCATCGTCTCGACTCGCAACGACATTTACAACGTCATTCAGATTTTGAACTTTGGACTCTTGGACTTGAATAATTAATTAATCAGTAAATTAAGTAAGTAATCGAGTAACTATGACTTCAAGTAACCAAAGTGTTGACCTGGCAGCTATGACTAAACATCAAGAACTGGATTCCATCATTGGAACCACCACTCGTGTTCCCAGGCTGTTAGATGGAAATGACTTCCCTGAATGGAAGTGGCGTTTTGAAAAACATGTTAAGGTCAAAGATGCAAAAATTTGGCGAAGTATTTTTAGAGGTCCAAGAGAAATCATGATGGATAGTGCTACTGAAGCTGGTGTGAAAGTGAAAAGCCTCGTGATCAGTATACTGAAGAAGACTTTACAATTATTGAGGAAGACGATATGGCATTTTCTTACCTGACCATGGCTTTGGGACCAGACATTGCTATTGGTTTTCGCAGTTGCAAATCTGCAAAGGAATTGTGGGAGGCATTAATAGATGTCTATGAAGGTAATGAAGATATGAAAGAGAGTCGTAGAAATCTGCTAAGCCAAAATTTCAACAATTTTAACCATATATATGGTGAGACTGTTGATAATCAAATTCAGAGATTCGTCAAGTTGGTTACTCAAATGCAGATGGAGGAAATGCACACGACAAATGCTTCAAATAATAGACAGCTTCTAAATGCTCTACCTAATAGTTGGGATCATTACGTCGCAATGATCAAGAAAACTAAGGATCTAACAAGGTGTAGTTTATCTGAAATGATTTCTCACATTAAAACATGCGAGCTAGATGATAAACAAAGAGAAACAAATTACAAGAATAGCGTGTTGGCCGCTGGATTCACCGCAACGCCCTCTGCATCAAGCAATAACACTGCTCTCATGTCTCACGCTGGTTTTCAAATGTTCAGCAACTCTGCTTCTGCTAAAGTCGCTCATACCTCATCAAATGCTTACTACTCTAGAACTCCAGCACCTGTTGCTGCTGCTATTCCACCTACCGCTAATGCTACTGCATCGTCAACTTCCACTGTGAAAAATGAGATGATTGCTTTCTTCTCGCAACAGTCCAAAGAAAATCTTGATATAGCTGCTTCTGTCATAAACTGCTTGAATGCTTTTGCTGCAGGTAAAATTGATCCTCCAAAGTTCTCTATGGATGACTTAGATCAAATTCATCCTGAAGATGTAGAAGAAATGGATATAACTTGGCAGATGGCTATGGCAGCATTTAGAGCCAAAAGGTTTGTGAGAAAAACCGGGAGAAACAAATGGCAAGGTCTTACCTTTTCTGGACCCACAAAATTGCCATTTGAGTTACGCTGCTAGAATTGTCATGAACCAGGACATTTGGCAAGAAACTGTACCAAGCCTAAGGTCAATAGAGAACAAACTCTAGCACAACCTGCTCCAGCAAATATGGAAAGAGCTCTCGTTACTACAGCTAATACCACTGATGCTGCTGCTAGTGGAAGTACTCAAGCATTAGTGGTTCAGTCAGAAAGTATATTTGACTGGAATTCAGAAATTCAGCGTCTGAACATCACAGCTCCAGAAAATCAAGTTGCTTCAGATAACATTGCTTTCATGACATCAGCTTCTGAGGATCAAGACTCTGCACCTGAGGATGAGGCTTCAGCTGAAAACTTGGCGCTTATGACTCAGATTCTTTCAGCCCCAGTTCATGGTCTCACCAAGGAAGAGGAACTTTCTGTCTTTTGCACTCCTGAGTGTCGGGAGAGGGTTGAGGCTTATCGTTTACACAACGTTGAGCTAATCGAAGATTATAATGCCATTAAAAGAAAAAATTTCACTTTAGCTAAAAATGAAAAACTTTTTAAAGAAAAAATTGAAGCTCAGCGAAAAGACATCATCAAACTTAAGGATGATGTAAGTGTAAAAATAGCCCATTTTTTAGAAGCTCAAGAGAAAGTATGCATTTTGACTAAAGAACTGGAAGATATCAGAGATAGATATCAAATAAATGAACTCAATATTAAAAAATATAATTCTTCCAGCAAACTAGTTAAAAACTTGTGTGATCAACAGCTCGCATACAAGAAAAAGAAAGGGTGTGGATTGGGTTTCAATCAGGCTCATCCTCCTTATAATGACAATTATACTTATTTACCTATGACTGAGGAGGAGATGATGAATGAAAGTAAAATGACTTATGGTCCCAAAAACAATAAGTCATCATTTAATGGCAGACCTGTTGAAAAACAGGTGGTTCAACCAATTTATTTTGTGTCTAAGGGTACATTTGATCCTAACGCTTCTTCATCATGTGCAGATGAAGTACCTGAAGTGAGGTGTGGAGATATGTTTGGGAATGAACAACTTTTCAACTCTGATTTTTCTAAATCTACTTTTGATAAAACTGATTCTGGTTGTGTGTTGGGTCAATCGTTTTTGAACTCGTTTCATAGTTATGTTTCGTCTTCTTTTGGGCCTGATGTTTTGGGCAAAACTGTGAATGCTTGTGATGAATCTTTGAATAATGTGTGTGATGATGGATGTTTTTCAGTAGCTGAAAATTGTGATTCTAATGTTTCTAACTCTTCAACTGATGACAGTGTGACAGGTGAGGTCCCTCAGGATACATTCAGTGAAACCACTTAAACTTCTTCTCAAGAAAATCAACAGTGTTCTGATTCTTCTTCTGAATCTGTCTCAGTGGACGTCCCTAATGTTGAACCTAGTGGGACCCCATTGGAAACCGAGGTTGAAAAGGAACCATTATCAAACTCAGATGATACATGTGTTGATGAAATATGTGTTGATGAAGTTTCAACATCTTCTGAGATTAAAACTGAATCTGATTTACTAAAAGAAGAGGTGGTTATTATAAATGAAAAATTACAAGAAAATGTTTCTGAAGAGAAAATTAAAACGGAATCTGAAACATCCTTTCAAAATGGTTCTGATAAAATTATAAACAAAGATAAATCTACTCCATCTGAATCTCATTCTTGTGCTAGTGCTAGTTCTGATCAGCAGTGTCACACCCTAGCTTTGCGGAAGCGTGGGTTAATTTGGTGTGACTTCTTAATACCATAGCTTAATCACAACCAAGCTATATGAATTTAAAACCATGCAGATCATCCATTGATTTAAGTTTTAAAATAAAAATAACACAACATTGTCTTAAGGAGTTGACACATGCAACGGAAATTACAACCTAATAACATAAAAACATTGTCTGAAAGACACAACCACAAACTTAAAATAAATACCGTTTAAGACTTGCGACTCATCCAGGTAAAAGTCGCAATCCCTAAACGTGGATGATCCCATAACTCTAACGCAGCGTGAAAATGTAGCATACCGTGCCAGATCCTTAGTTCCCTGAAATACATGTAAGTTGGAAAATCAACAAAAATGTTGAGCGAGTTCATGTGTAAGTGAGTATGTAAAGCCTTTGTAAATATAAAATCCCTGGTATGTAGCAAATAAGGAAAAAGAGATCACCAATGGATTGCAAGGCCATTGATATGTGTGAAGTGCAAGTAGGAAGACTCAAACCTAACAGATTTCGCGTTGGGTACAAAGTCACCACGAGGTCCGTTCTGATGGGCCTAGGGCTGGGCTCGCTACACCCAGATAGATCTACCGCTACTGTCCCTCGGTCCTACAATGAGGATTAATGGCCTCAAGTTGCGCCTACTCACTCACATGATCTGTACGTCCTAACCCTCCTTATGCTAACCATACCATGTAAAAAGTATTCGTAATCATAGTAACATGTATTTCACCCCCGCAGTATAAAAACTGAAAACAGTTAAGAGAAAAGGGGGACATGAACTCACCGAAGTGCGTCTCTAGAAAGTATCTCCTTGTCAACCTGCTGTGCGACGACCTACACGTACTAACTTCTATTAGACGGACGGCCGTGCCTTGGCTTAAGGTTTAATGTCTTTGGGAAATAGTTAGACAACTATTTCGTATGTGCACTTCGTAATTATTTGATAATATATTCCTTCCCAAGGATGGGGGTTTTAATACATGTGCGTTCGTATAATCTTCGAAATATATTATTAAGTCTCACTTAAAATATATTTTAATTCTATCTCCAAAATATAAATATTTTCCCAAAAAATATTATATTTTATTCCATATAATTTTCAAAATAATAATTTGTCAAAATACACGCTTATGAGTATTTCCTGACAATACGTAAGTTACAGTTAAAGTTCGGGTGGTGTTAATAATACCGGTGTAACTTAAATATTTATTGTGAAGGCGTTCGTATTATTCTGGAGCCGTTAATATTCAGTGTATTCCTGTAATATTATTTTTACTCTAAAAATAATATTTACATAGTTCACCAAATAATCATAAAAATTCACACAAGTGTTAATATGGAAAATATATACTAAATATATATTTTTCAGGTTTTATTTTGTGAAAATCCCACCTCCGACACTTGGAAGTTTTGTATCAAAATTGCGGCGAAATTTTCTATTTTGAAAACAAGTTAAAAATATAGTTATAGACACTTGTCAAAAATATTTCCAAGTGTTTATATTTCTGTAGAAATTTCGCCAGAGTTTCCTCTGTAACTGGAGGTGGCCACGCTTTCTAGCGTATCATTTTCTTTTAAAGATTCAAATCAACAATGTTCCCAACATCAATCAACAAAGTTTCATTATCAAAATAGTCAAAATAGATATAAATCTCAAAACACATGAACTTGTGGTTTGTGTAAAATAGGTAGTAAATACATTTAGTAGATCTTTTATAAATAAACTCGGTTTCTTTGAGAACCTTGTTTTTAAGGAGGATACATTTTTACAACTTTTGTCAAAAATTACAAAAATAATTCTTGTTTAAAACTTTTGGTTACACAAGTGTCCATACACTTGTGTGTTCACAAAAATCACTTTTGTTTAGGGAAACATCTGACTTTCAAAATATTATTTCATTTGACACTTGGTTCTTCAAAAATACCACTTGTAGATCTTTAGATCCACTAGTTTAGAACTCTATTTCATAAGAAAAATTGTTTTTACACAAGTTCATGTTTATGTTTGGAAGGGTTCGTCATCTAATAACTTTACGACTTAACATAAGGCTAGTTCATGTTTCGCGAACATGATCTAGCGGGGTTTGATGACGATCCATTCCCATACTAGCAATCAACAATAATAAATAATCATAATAAAACTAGTTTCACAAGTTTTACACTAATATTCAACCATTAACCACCTTGTTCATCCCTTTAGTAGACTTTTAGTTTATGATCTTATATGTTCATGATTTTCAACCGACAAAATTTTTTTATTAACCACTTTAGAATAGATCAAGAAGGCGATTAGAGTCACTTACTACTAGCTCGAGGCTAGGGAAGAAACTAGTCGAAAAACGAGTGGTTAATAGCGTTGAGGTGAGGTCTTTGACGATCCGTAAGCACCAAGCTTTCTTGTACGCGACCCTTCACACTTGTATATAAGTAGAAAGCCTTGAATGAAAATCAAAATGTGATGGTGGGATGCTTGTGGTTGCGGCCATGAGTTCAAGAGTGGAGGGAGGAAAGTGAATTTTGTGTTAAGTGGTGAAAATGATATGATGGACATGTGCTTGTTCTTATAGACAATTTTCAACTTATTATCCAAAGGAAATTATGTTCCCTAGATATTAAACCAATTGATTAAAATAATCCAACAATGCGAAAGTGTGTCACCATCATGGTGACCGATCGGTTACATGGGGGGGGGGGGGGGGGTGGGTTGGTTCAATTCTAACTAGATATTTAGGATATAGTTATGTTAGAATTAGGAGGTTAAACCGATTACTAGTGTGTTACGTTGTGTAACGGGTGTTAGGGTATTCGGGGACCCTAACTGGCTCAGAAAAAAGAAAAACAATGTTAATGACAATATTTTTGTGTTCCGGGTAAGGTCCGGTTGTTCGGTTGGATACTGATCCGTTAAAGTGCTAAATAATTATTTAAAGTGTCGTTAATATTATTTTTTTGTGACACAATTTATTCCCGACACTTTGGAAAGTGTCTAGTAATATTTTTCTCATGTTTTTGCACTTTACTAGTTTGCTAAAATGCTGAATTTTTATATTAAAGTGCAGAATTTTGTACTAAAAATACGTTTTAGGCACATCCGGTCACTATAATTATCACCTAGTGACGTAGTTCTACAATCCTCACCTCCCTACACTCGCTACTAGTGTAGTAAACTATTCCCGGCTCATACTGGCCTTAGAGAAAGTGTCTGTCTGATGCTGTCTATGTCAGCATGCTTACTGGGTATCCCGTATAATGTGCTCACTGTGCTTTTGTGCATCAAGGTTGTCACTGTCGTTTGTGTGTAAATAATAGAGTGACAGTAATAAAATATGATGCATGAACATGTATATATCAGAAATCAATAAGCAGTTTAATCACAGTTGTAAGCAAGCACAGAAATTAAGCAGTAATTAAATATTAATTAATTCGTACGGATACCTGGTTTGGTGAGGGTTGTCACATTCTCCCCCCGTTAAATAAATTTCGTCCCGAAATTTAAGCTCTGCTTCTAGATGCAGGTTCTCAGGAAATAAATGGGGGTATTTCTCTTTCATTCGATCCTCACGCTCCCACGTGAATTCCGGTCCATGCCTTGCATTCCAACGAACTTTAACGAGTTTGACACTGCTCCTGCGAGTTTTATTAATTTCCAATCCGTAACCTCGACAGGTTCTTCAGTGAAGTGGAGCGTGTCGTTGATATGTACTTCGTCAGCAGGAATGATCACTGTATCTTGTGTTGGACTTTTTCTCAAGTTTGACACATGGAATGTATAGTGAACACCATGGAGTTCAGCAGGTAGGTCCAACTTGTAGGCTACAATCCCAATCCTTCGCAGAATTCTGAAAGGGCCAATGTAACGCAGGTTCAACTTTCCACGCTTTCCGAAGCGTGCCACACCCTTCCAGGGTGAAACTTTCAATAAAACCATATCTCCAACTTGAAATTCCGAAGGTTTCCGCTTTGGATCCGCATAGGCTTTATGTCGGTGGCGAGCCGCCTTGATGCGTTTTCGAATTTGTGCGATCTTGTCTGTAGTCACTTGGACTATTTCAGGACCAACGAGTTGTCTATCACCCGCATCAGCCCAGCATAAGGGTGATCGACATTTGCGTCCATAAAGAGCTTCGAATGGTGCGGCTCCAATGCTGGTGTGGTAGCTGTTGTTGTATGAAAATTCGGCCAATGGTAAATGATTATCCCAGCTACCACCAAGATCCATTACACATGCTCTCAGCATATCCTCTAGTGTCTGAATAGTTCTTTCACTTTGGCCATCAGTTTGCGGATGGAATGCAGTGCTAAAGTTCAACTGCGAGCCAAAAGCTTCTTGGAAGGATTGCCAAATCCTTGATACAAATCTCCCATCTCTATCAGAGATAATCGAGAGGGGCACTCCATAACGTGCAACAATCTCTCGCATGTATGTTTCCGCAAGTTTACTCGTATTGTCTTTCTCTTTGATTGGCAAGAAGTGTGCGGACTTGGTCAGGCGGTCAACTATTACCCAAATAGTGTCATGACCTCTGGGCGTCTTTGGCAACTTAGTTATGAAGTCCATTGAAATCTGTTCCCATTTCCACTTGGGAATCTCGGGTTGTTGCAGAAGTCCTGAGGGCTTCTGGTACTCAGCTTTCACCTTAGTACACGTTAAACATTTGCCAACATAAACAGCAACATCGCCCTTCATCCTAGGCCACCAATAATAATCCTTAAGATCCTGGTACATCTTATCCGCACCGGGACGAATAGAGTACCGTGATTTGTGTGCCTCATCAAAGATAACTTTTCTCAAACCACCAAACAGAGGAACCCAAATTCTTTTCATAAAACCTAACGTTCCTTCCTTGTTTGGCACTAATTGCTTCTCCATCCCACGGAGATATTCTTCTACAAGGTTTCTTTCGTTAAGAGCTTCTTTTTGCGCGGCACGAATGCGCAGAGAAAGATCTGTTTGGATAATCATTTCAAAAGCCCTAACCCTTATGGGCTTGATCCTTTCTTTTTGATTTAGGGCATCGGCGACCACATTCGCCTTCCCTGGATGGTATTTTATCTCGCAGTCGTAATCGTTCAACAATTCGACCCAACGTCTTTGTCTCATATTCAGCTCTTTCTGGTCGAATATGTGTTGTAGGCTCTTATGATCTGTGAAGATTGTACACTTCGTACCATACAAATGGTGTCTCCAGATCTTTAATGCAAATATCACTACGCCTGGTTCCAAATCATGCGTGGTATAATTCTTTTCATGAACTTTCAACTGATATGACGCGTAAGCTATAACTTTCTGGCGTTGCATCAGCACGCAACCCAATCCTTGTTGTGAGGCGTCACAGTATACCATGAAATCATCTGTACCCTCTGGTAGTGCTAAGATTGGCGCATTGCAGAGCTTGTCTTTTAATAGCTGAAACGCTTCCTCCTGTTTGATTCCCTAATCAAACTTCTTATCCTTCTGCGTAAGGAGTGTCAGTGGTTGAGCGATTTTTGAAAAATCCTCAATGAACCTTCGATAATAGCCAGCCAAGCCTAGGAATTGTCGAATCTCGGTTGGCGTCTTTGGGGTCTCCCAATTCTTGATCGCCTCAATCTTGGTGGGGTCCACATGGATTCCATTTCCATTCACCACATGTCCAAGAAACTGGACTTCACGTAGCAAGAACTCACACTTCGAGAGCTTGGCGTATAATTTCTCCTTCTTAAGTAGCTCTAGAATAGCTCTTAAGTGTTGTTCGTGCTCATCCTTTGTCTTTGAATAAATCAAAATATCGTCGATAAACACAATCACGAACTTGTCGAGATACGGCTTGCAAACTCTCTTCATCAAATCCATAAAAACTGCAGGCGCATTTGTCAACCCAAACGGCATAACTAGGAACTCGTAATGTCCACAACGAGTCCTAAAGGCTGTTTTCGGAATACTTTCCTCTTGTATCCTTAGCTGATGGTACCCAGATCGAAGATCGATCTTAGAGTAAAAGCTTGAACCTTGGAGCTGATCGAATAAGTCATCGATCCTTGGCAGGGGATACCTATTCTTGATAGTCAACTTGTTCAGCTCCCGGTAGTCAATGCACATACGGAAACTACCGTCCTTCTTCTTAACAAACAGGACCGGAGCTCCCCAAGGTGAGAAGCTTGGTCTGAAGAATCCTTTGTCTAACAACTCCTGAAGTTGTGTCGATAGTTCTTGCATCTCTGACGGTGCAAGTCTATAAGGTGCCCTAGCTACAGGTGCGGCGCTTGGAACTAAGTCTATACAGAACTCCACTTGCCTCTGGGGTGGCAATCTTGGCAAGTCCTCAGGGAAGACTTCAGGATACTCCCTTACGACAGGGATGTCTTCGATTTTCGGCTCAGCAGCTTTCTTATCCACGATGTGTGCCAGGAAGGCAGCACATCCCTTCTGTAAACACTTTCGCGCTTTCAGGCAGCTGATGATTCTTAAAGGCGTATCACGCTTTTCACCATGAACCACAATTGTTTCACCATCTTCGGTTGGGATGCGAATGATCACCTCGTGGCAAACAATTTCTGCCTTGTTACTTGATAACCAATCCATTCCTACTACCACGTCGAAGCTTCCCAACTGGACCGGTAGTAGATCCAAGGTAAACTCATGCTCTCCCAACTCGATTACACAACCTCTGACCACTTCATTAGCTTCTACTAACTTTCCATTTGCCAATTCAATTGAGTACGGGATATCAGTTAACTAGCGGCTAAACCAAGCATATTCTTAAACTCTAACGATACGAAGCTATAATCGGCACCAGTATCAAATAAAACAGATGCAAAGCGTTGGTTGTACCAGTAATAACATTGGGATCCTGGCGCGCTTCCCTTGCTTCGATATTGAAAACCCTTCCCCGTGCTTGGTTCAATTCTGGGCAGTTCCTCTTATAGTGCCCAGTGTCACCACATTTAAAACAACCCGGTCTCTGCCCGTTTCCACCTCCATTCCCAGCTTGATAGTTGTTTTGGTTATGATTCACTGCACCAGCTTGATTCGCGTTGTTGCCTCGATTTCCATTCCCTCCATTGTTCCCTTGTGGGCGATTCCCAATACCACCACGATTATTGTTTCTATTCCCAAATCCTCCTTGGCCTCCCCGGCCTGCACTAGCCCAGCAGTTATCCTTTAGGTGGCCAACTTTTCCACAAGCTTCTCATACCTTTGGCCCACATCGGCCAGAATGGTGACGTTGGCAAGTGTTACACTTGGGATGTGTACCCATATATCCTTTTCCTTTCTTCCCAGCACCGGTTGCAGCTTGGACCGGTGTGCTTGGTTCTCCTTTCTTGCCAACACCGCTAGTACCTTTTTTGAAGTTCGGGAATTTCCTTTTATTACCCCCGGATGACTCTACGTTAGTCTCCTTCTTCTTTTGCTCAACATCCGAAAACTTGTTCAGGCGGATTGCTTCCTCAGTAAGTGCTACGCTCAAATCTATGGCCTCTGTGATAGTCGCAGGCTTGGAAGTAGTGACCGTACTCATGATCTGTGGAGCTAAACCCCAGATAAAGCGCTTGATTCACTTGAACTCCGGTGTCACCATATAAGGTACCACATGAGACAGGTCGTGGAATCTCTGAACGTACTCAGCAATCTTGGGGTCATCCATCCTTAAATGCCAAAACTCAGTTTCCATCCTTTGTATCTTAGCACGAGAACAATACTTCTTTCGCATTAATTCTTTTAACTTAGCCCAGGTCAACGTGTAAGCAGCGACTTCACCAAGAGTTTGCACTTGTAAATTCCACCAGGACAGGGTTCCATCCAAAAATAGCCCAGAAATGTAAGTCACTTGTTGGTCTGGAGCGTACTTGCTCATTCGAAGAACAGAGTCTGTTTTCTCGGCCCATCGTACAAAAGCAACAGCACCTCCGGTGCCGTCGAAGTTCACGGGCTTGTAGTCTAGGAACTGCTTATACGTGCACCCATGTGGTGGATTGTTATTGTCGTTGTTCTGTGAAGTGCTTCCGTTAGTTCCTCTGTTTGAGGCTGCATACTGCGCAATAGCGGCAGCAATGATTTTGTTGGAGCTCTGCCTCGCTGGTAGGCATACGCGTCTGGCGTCTTGGTGGCATCTTCTAAAAGTTGTGTTCACGTTAGCCAGGTCATAGTGGGCATAAGGCACACGTATGTAATATCAACACATAACATCTGATGTTATAAACAAATCACCCATATCGATAGCCTCTGCAATGGTTGAGGGCTTCGAGGTAGTAATCATGCCCCTGATGTGGGGTGCAAGTCCCCAAATGAATCGTTCAATCCTGGACAAATCGTGAGTTTGCTGGACGTATTCAGGAATCTTTTGTCCTTCCGTTTTCAATTCCAGAACTCCACTTCAAGCTTCTGGATTTCAGCCCCAGAACAATATTTCTTCTCCACCATTTCCTTGAGCTCGTCCCAGCTCAGTGCATAAGCAGCATCTGTACCAAGGGTCTGAACTTGGAGGTTCCACCATGAGAGTGTGCCATCTAGAAATAACCCCGAGATATAGGTAACACTCTGTTGGGGTGAATAGTTACTCATTCTTAGAATGGAGTTAGTCTTTTCGGACCAACGAACCAATGCAACATCGCCTCCTGTTTCGTCAAAGTTCGAAGGCTTGCAGTTCAGGAACTGCTTATAGGTGCAGCCAGTTGGAGGGTTATTTCCTGTAATGCCATCGCTGTGCTTAGAGCGGGGGGCTTCATGTCGTTCAATTGCCTGTGAGATGCGTTCTTGCAACTCGGCTTTTGTCCTTGGCAACGTATTGGTGTTTGTGTCACGCCTGGGTGGCATTCTCTTCTGTCGAAGTGGCATGAAGCGGGTTAGACAACATTTCAATTGTCTATGAGATACATAGCACTATAAGCCATCATGTAATCACCCAATTTCACACGTAAATATACTCAATATATGAGTGAGGGAATAATTTCTGAGCCTTCACATAGGCTTGCCAATTTGGCTTGTTGCTTCTAATAGAATGAACTCGAGGCTACATCGCCTTGGTCATTCGTGTTTTAGTTATTTCCTGCTACATTAGTTTTCATTAGCTTGACCCGCAGAGTCCACCAGGATTTCTGTGCACTATAAGTCGTTATTACGTGGGCCCCCGTAATAATAAATTTTCTTGCACAGTTACCCCAAATTTTCTCTCGTCCAAGCAGATGATCAATCATGGAGCAACAGCAGGTGCATCGGCATGAACAGGGTCCTGCTTCAATGCGGAGTCAGGAGCAATGCCTGGCTCAGGGGCCACAGCTGGCTCCGGATCAACAAACTCCATCTCAAAACCAGCTGGATCAACAAACACAGGGGCCACAGGATCCTCCAAGGACTGGTCTAAGTGATTAAACTCAAGGCTGTGCGCAGGAGCAGGTGCAGCGGATGACGCCATGTCAGGGTCGGCGTAGTGCGATTGGTGCTGCACTCCCTGTGCGTGCGAAGGTACGGATGCCACAGATCAAAGGAGTCTGGAGTAGGCGAATGAACGTGGGCCTCTTCCGCAGGAGCATCAACAAGAAGTGGGATATCACAGGCAGCAATAGGGCCTCGCCCTCAAGTGGGTCCTCCTCTAATAGATCGATATCATCGTCAGAGACTACGTCGGGGGGGGGGGGGGGGGGCATATCAACAACGGGATAAACGGCAAGGGGCACAGGAGCAGGGATCACCGCGAGTGGCAAATCCCCAACAAGGTGGCCATCAGCAGGCTCTGCTACGACATCAGGCAGTACAAAAGGGCTGGAAGTCGTCATCATCTGTGCTGCTAGTATCGGAAATGTACACCTCGTGCTCCGATGAACCTATGTCGTCGGATACTATGGCCATGGGATCTGTAGTGTCCAACTTTCTAGTATCTGATGAAGGCATGACGTTTTGTAATACCAACACACATATGCACAAATAATCAATCATATAGTCAGATAAAGATATTAGTCCAATAAGCAATCAAATAGTCCTCCTAGTCCCACTAGCCTCCCAGCCTCCCAGACTGACTCCCTAGTCCCACTAGACAGCTTCCTCAGCCTCCCAGACCGAGCCTCAGCCTCCCAGACTGAGCCTATAACTAACAAATAAAATGTGCTCAACTTTGTTTGTAAAAACGGTTTGGGTTTGGACTTAGGTGGTATGCAATGTAAAATTGTTTTCGTGAGATTCCGAGTGATCATAGTCTAGACTCGAGAAAGAATCCTAGTTCGCTATGATCAGAGCTCTGATACCAAGCTGTCACACCCTGGCTTTGTGGAAGCGTGGGTTAATTTGGTGTGACTTCTTAATACCATAGCTTAATCACAACCAAGCTATATGAATTTAAAACCATGCAGATCATCCATTGATTTAAGTTTTAAAATAAAAATAACACAACATTGTCTTAAGGCGTTGACACATGCAACGGAAATTACAACCTAATAACATAAAAACATTGTTTGAAAGACACAACCACAAACTTAAAATAAACACCGTTTAAGACTTGCGACTCGTCCAGGTAAAAGTCGCAATCCCTAAACGTGGATGATCCCATAACTCTAACGCAGCGTGAAAATGTAGCATACCGTGCCAGATCCTTAGTTCCCTGAAATACATGTAAGTTGGAAAATCAACAAAAATGTTGAGCGAGTTCATGTGTAAGTGAGTATGTAAAGCCTTTGTAAATATAAAATCCCTGGTATGTAGCAAATAAGGAAAAAGAGATCACCAATGGTTTGCAAGGCTATTGATATGTGTGAAGTGCAAGTAGGAAGACTCAAACCGAGCAGATTTCGCGTTGGGTACAAAGTCACCCCGAGGTCCGTTCTGATGGGCCTGGGGCTGGGCTCGCTACACCCAGATAGATCTACCGCTACTGTCCCTCAGTCCTACAATGAGGATTAATGGCCTCAAGTTGCGCCTACTCACTCACATGATCTGTACGTCCTAACCCTCCTTATGCTAACCATACCATGTAAAAAGTATTCGTAATCATAGTAACATGTATTTCACCCCCCGCAGTATAAAAACTGAAAACAGTTAAGAGAAAAGGGGGACATGAACTCACCGAAGTGCGTCTCAAAAAAGTATCTCCTTGTCAACCTGCTGTGCGACGACCTACACGTACTAACTTCTATTAGACGGACGGCCGTGCTTTGGCTTAAGGTTTAATGTCTTTGGGAAATAGTTAGACAACTATTTCGTATGTGCACTTCGTAATTATTTGATAATATATTCCTTCCCAAGGATGGGGTTTTAATACATGTGCGTTCGTATAATCTTCGAAATATATTATTAAGTCTCACTTAAAATATATTTTAATTCTATCTCCAAAATATAAATATTTTCCCAAAAATATTATATTTTATTCCATATAATTTTCAAAATAATAATTAGTCAAAATACACGCTTATGAGTATTTCCTGAAAATACGTAAGTTACAGTTAAAGTTCGGGTGGTGTTAATAATACCGGTGTAACTAAAATATTTAGTGTGAAGGCGTTCATATTATTCTGGAGCCGTTAATATTCAGTGTATTCCAATAATATTATTTTTACTCTAAAAATAATATTTACATAGTTCACAAAATAATCATAAAAATTCACAAAAGTGTTAATATGGAAAATATATACTAAATATATATTTTCAGGTTTTATTTTGTGAAAATCCCACCTCCGACACTTGGAAGTTTTGTAACAAAATTCGGCGAAATTTTCTATTTTGAAAACAAGTTAAAAATATATTTATAGACACTTGTCAAAAATATTTCCAAGTGTTTATATTTCTGCAGAAATTTCGCCAGAGTTTCCTCTGTAACTGGAGGTGGCCACGCTTTCTAGCGTATCATTTTCTTTTAAAGATTCAAATCAGCAATGTTCCCAACATCAATCAACAAAGTTTCATTATCAAAATAGATATAAATCGCAAAACACATGAACTTGTGGTTTGTGTAAAATAGGTAGTAACTTTCCCCATGTTTTTAGTAGATCTTTTATAAATAAACTCGGTTTCTTTGAGAACCTTGTTTTTAAGGAAGATACATTTGTACAACTTTTGTCAAAAATTACAAAAATAATTCTTGTTTAAAACTTTTGGTTACACAAGTGTCCACACACTTGTGTGTTCACAAAAATCACTTTTGTTTAGGGAAAGATCCGGCTTTCAAAATATGATTTCATTTGACACTTGGTTCTTCGAAAATACGACTTGTAGATCTTTAGATCCACTAGTTTAGAACTCTATTTCATAAGAAAAATTGTTTTTACATAAGTTCATGTTTATGTTTGGAAGGGTTCGTCATCTAATAACTTTACGACTTAACATAAGGCTAGTTCATGTTTCGCGAATATGATCTAGCGGGATTTGATGAAGATCCATTCCCATACTAGCAATCAACAATAATAAATAATCATAATAAAACTAGTTTCACAAGTTTTACACTAATATTCAACCATTAACCACCTTGTTCATCCCTTTAGTAGACTTTTAGTTTATGATCTTATATGTTCATGATTTTCAACCGACAAAATTTTTTTATTAACCACTTTAGAATTGAACAAGAAGGCGATTAGAGTCACTTACTACTAGCTCGAGGCTAGGGAAGAAACTAGTCGAAAAACGAGTGGTTAATAGCGTTGAGGTGAGGTCCTTGACGATCCGTAAGCACCAAGCTTTCTTGTACGCGACCCTTCACACTTGTATATAAGTAGAAAGCCTTGAATGAAAATCAAAAAGTGATGGTGGGATGCTTGTGGTTGCGGCCGTGAGTTCAAGAGTGGAGGGAGGAAAGTGAATTTTGTGTTAAGTGGTGAAAATGATATGATGGACATGTGCTTGTTCTTATAGACACTTTTCTACTTATTATCCAAAGGAAATTATGTTCCCTAGATATTAAACCAATTGATTAAAATAATCCAACAATGCAAAAGTGTGTCACCATCATGGTGACCGATCGGTTACATGGGGGGGGGGGGGGGGTTGGTTCAATTCTAACTAGATATTTAGGATATAGTTATGTTAGAATTAGGAGGTTAAACCGATTACTAGAGTGTTACGTTGTTTAACAGGTGTTAGGGTATTCGGGGACCCTAACTGGCTCAGAAAAAAGAAAAACAATGTTAATGACAATATTTTTGTGTTCCGGGTAAGGTCCGGTTGTTCGGTTGGTTACTGATCCGTTAAAGTGCTAAATAATTATTTAAAGTGTCGTTAATATTTTTTTTTTGTGACCCAATTTATTCCCGACACTTTGGAAAGTGTCTAGTAATATTTTTCTCATATTTTTGCACTTTACTAGTTTGCTAAAATGCTGAATTTTTATATTAAAGTGCAGAATTTTGTACTCAAAGTACGTTTTAGGCACATCCGGTCACTATAATTATCACCTAGTGACGCAGTTCTTCAATCCTCACCTCCCTACACTCGCTACTAGTGTAGTAAACTATTCCCGGCTCATACTGGCCTTAGAGACAGTGTCTGTCTGATGCTGTCTATGTCAGCATGCTTACTGGGTATCCCGTATAATGTGCTCACTGTGCTTTTGTGCATCAAGGTTGTCACTGTCGTTTGTGTGTAAATAATAGAGTGACATTAATAAAATATGATGCATGAACATGTATATATCAGAAATCAATAAGCTGTTTAATCACAGTTGTAAGCAAGCACAGAAATTAAGCAGTAATTAAATATTAATTAATTCGTACGGATACCTGGTTTGGTGAGGGTTGTCACAAGCAGGTACCTAAATTCTCAGAAAAGGCACAAGTTAAACAAACAAGAAAAATTAAGCAAGCTCAATCATCTAAACCCAACAGATCCACATCTGCTATGAAGCATCAAAACTTCCATACATTGAAACGACAAACATGTTTCAATTATGGAGTTGCTGGACACATCGCCAGAAACTGTCTTCACCTCCCAAGTGTGCAGTCTAAAAATAACTATGCACAAAATCAGAAAGTCAAGCCAAACTGATATCGTTGTTCAGAGTCAGTGACGACTGAAAAGTCTAAGACAATGAAGAATAACTATCGTAAGGCTAAGCCTTCTGATCAAGATTGGAATGCAGCCAAACGTAGAAATCAAAATCAACAAAATGATTTTCGAAGAAATCAATATAAAGCATTTGGTAACTACAATTCTCAATGGTCAAATAAGCATTGGAAACCTAATGCTAAGGCTACGCAATCCAATTCGTCTCATACATCTCATCAAAATTCTGCCATTAAAAATCCTTCAAAATTTTTAAATAAAGACAATTTAGTGTGGCAGAGAGTGACTTACATTGATGCACAAGGAAAACCCAGATCCACTATGGGCTGGGTTCCTAAATCTAACTGATCCCGCTAATCATGCAGGAACAGCTGTGGAGGACTACCGTGCGCCTCTGGTACATGGATAGTGGCTGTTCCAGGCATATGACAGGAGACTTGTCTCAACTGGTCAATGTAAAAGAATTTGACGGTGGATATGTCTCTTTTGCGGGAGGAGAATCAGGAAGAATCACGTTGAAAGGAACAGTGAAAAACAGTGTTTTTAAGCTTCGAAAATGTTAATTATGTCCCAGAACTGAAACACAATCTGTTGAGCATTTCACAGATTTGTGATCGAGGAAATTCAGTTCATTTTACAAAGAAAGGCTGCTACGTATTGAAGCCAGGGATTGTTATTCCTGAAGACTGGTTTTTTATGACAGCCGAGAGACGGGGAAATGCTTATGTCATTGATATGAACAAGAAGCCGTGTGAAGAAGTTACTTGTTTGTTTTCAAAGATTTCAGAACATGATGGTTTATTGTGGCATCGTCGCCTTGGGTATGTGAATATAAAGAATTTGAATCGACTTGCCAAAGGTCAACTGGTCCGTGATCTACCAATCAGAGACTTTATGTTGGTAGAAAAGTGTGTTGCTTGTGCAAAGGGAAAAGCACATCGAAAGCCTCATAAATCCAAGTTTACACCCTCAACCAAAGCTGTGCTTGAATTACTTCACATGGATCTCTTCGGTCCGGTGAATGTGTTAAGTATTGGCAAGAAGGCTTATTGTCTTGTGATAGTCGATGATTACTCACGCTACACCTGGGTGTACTTTCTAAGTCACAAGAATGAGGCTGCGGGTTTGATCAAACAATTCATTACTCTGGTAGAAAATCAAGCCAGTACGAAAGTGAAGGCTATTCGATCAGACAATGGGACGGAATTCAAGAGTGTCACCATGGATACATTCTGCGGTGAGAAGGGAATTGATCAACAGTACAGTGCACCACGAACTCCACAACAGAATGGAGTGGCTGAAAGACGAAATCGTACTCTTATAGAGGGTGCGCGTACCATGCTGGCCGATTCGAAGCTTCCTAGTTTCTTCTGGGCTGAAGCAGTTAGCACGGCTTGTTACGTCCAGAATCATGCTTTAGTAAACAAATGACATATGAAAACTCCTTATGAGATTCTGAAAGGACGTAAACCTTCGGTTTCACACTTTCGCATCTTTGGTTGTCCATGTGTGTTACTACTTATGGACGCTAATGGAAAGTTTGAAGTCAAAGGGGACGAGTGTTTCTTTGTTGGATATGCTAAAGGATCAGCCTATAGAGTATACAACAAAGTAACTAAGAAGGTCGTCGAGTCGTGCAACATTGAATGGCTCGAGGAAAATGCTACGGACGCTAGAGTTGGACCAGATTGGTTATATGATTATGCTGAATTATTTAAATCATTAAACATTTTGCCAAGTGTACCTACAGATGCAGGTGTGTCTACTCCCAAACAACCGCTGTCCTTTGGTGATACTGAAGAAGAAGAACAGGCTGAAGGGAGTTCAAGAAATCATACCATTGACCCACCGAGAATGGTTTTTACACAACACCTTACGGCGCCTTAACAAACATCCCATCAATCCCCTGAAGGTGCTTCATCAAGCGGTGCAACATCCAGTGGTTCAGGATCTTCACTATTTCCTTAATCCATTCCTGAAAACTGCGTAGTTACAACTCCTTTAGTTCATCATACTGTAGCACCTAATGAGGGGGAGACTAGCGACACCATTAATGATAATCAAAATGCTTCTACTGAAGACGAGACCGTACCTGACATAGCAATTCCTACAAGTGTCCAACGAAATCACCCTATAGAAAATGTGATTGGTCCTGTAGATGCAGGAGTATTAACCAGGAGCCAATCAGGGACCATCAATACATGTTTATACCCTTGCTACATCTCACAAATAGAACCTAAAACTGTTGATATAGCTTTGCAGGAACCAGGTTGGGTAGATGCTATGCATGAAGAGCTGAACCAGTTTGAGAAGCTTGTAGTATGGAAACTTGTCGAGTTGCCAAAGGGAAAGCGCAAACTCATAACTAGATGGGTGTTCAGAAACAAGCAAGACTCTGCAGGGGTTATTGTTCGAAATAAAGCACGATTGGTGGTCCAGGGTTTTAGACAAATAGAGGGTCTGGATTATGATGAAGTATATGCTCCGGTTTCGCGACTTGAAGCCATCCGGATCTTCTTAGCCAATGCGTCATATATGGGGTTCACTGTGTATCAGATGGATGTCAAGACAGCGTTCCTATATGGAGATGTGAAGGAAGAAATCTTTGTTGAGCAGTCACCGGGTTTTGTTCATCCAGATCATCCAGAATATGCCTACAAGCTTGACAAGGCATTGTATATATTGCACCAAGCACCACGAGATTGGTATGCTACTCTAACTGAGCATCTTCTGGCTCATGGGTACACACGTGGCATGATAGACCAGACTTTGTTTATCAAGAGAGTGGGCAAGGATCAGATCTTGGTTCAAATTTATGTCGATGATATTATCTTCGGATCTACAAGTGAGGAGCTTTGCAAGGAGTTTGAGAGAGTTATGAGAAAGAAATTCGAGATGAGTGCTCTCGGAGAAATGACACTGTTTTTGGGTTTACAAGTTACACAGAATTCTCAAGGCATTCTCATTCATCAAGGGAAGTATGTGGATAATGTGCTAGCAAAATTTAAGCTTGCAGACGCAAAATCGGTTGAAACACCAATGGCAGGGAGACCGTTATTGACTGAAGATGAAGAAGGATCCCCTGTTGATCAACGTCTTTGTAGGTCTATAATCGGGTCGTTGATGTATCTGACAGCGAGCCGTCCAGACATCATGTTTGTTGTCTGCAACTGTGCGCGATATCAGGCTAATCCTAAAACTTCTCATCTTACTGCTGTTAAACGAGTCTTTCGGTACCTTAAAGGCTGACCTCGGTTTGGTCTGTGGTATCCGAGGGATTCCAATTTTGACCTGTTTGCGTTTTCTGATAGCAACTTTGGAGGCACTGATAGTAACAGGAAATCTACATCAGCTGGATGTTAATTTCTGGGTGAGAGGCTCATTTCTTGGCAATGCAAGAAACAACAAACGGTGGCGATTTCCACAGCTGAAGCTGAGTACGTTGCTGCCTCTGCATCTTGCTCTCAGGTGGTGTGGATGCAACATCAATTGCAGGACTACAGTTTGACTTATCTCAACACTACTATTTACTGCGATAATGATGCTGCAATACAAATTGTTAAAAATCCTGTTTTTCACTCCAAAACCAAGCACATTGACATAAAAGTCCATTTTATTAGAGACTGCTTTGACAGAGGTCTTATTAAACTGGAGCAAATCGACACAGATGCAAATGCTGCTGATTTGTTTACAAAACCTGTCAGCAGCTCAAAATTCAAAGTGCTTGTGGATTTTCTGAAAATGATCTGGTATACCGACTGAGCATGGTTGTTTTTATAAGTAAATTTGTTCATAAAGTTTTCTATTCAAAGGTAGTTTTTATTTATGCACAAATTAAGGGGGAGAAATTTTGAAAAATAAAAAAACATTGAGAAAATTTTGAAAAAATACAAAAACATTGAAAATTTGAAAAATCCAAAAAGAAACATTGCATGACAGGGAAATGAAATGAATTTTCATATTATGGTCGAGGGCTGACTCATGTAAGACCAGTATCGAAATAGTTTGACTCTAGTATGATGTGTTGGTAGGCTCTATCCTTAAGACTGGAAACATTAGCTGTTTCTGTTAAGAACTAAAATAGTACATGACCTCAGGAAAGAAAATCACTTGGAATTAGCTCATTTCTATTTGAATGTCTGTATGTTGTCCCGATACACACAATTTTGGTCTGACTCTGAAATCTTCTCTGAAAAAGTCATGTAACTCCTCTGTTTTGCGGAAGCAAAGACCTGGAGGTACTAGGCAACGTCAGCTTTTGCTGCATCCAGATACATGCTGACCTAGCTGTATGTTGTCGCGCTTTAGATCAATTAAACACCCGAAAGAGGCCCTCAAGTTCCCAAAAGAAACCCAAGAAACCTATATCAAACTGAGAAAAACTCATTTGATCTGTATATTATACCATCTCTGCTTAACATCTATTCTGTTCTCTTCTCAATCTATTTCCAGTTAAGATTTCAGAGATTTGGATTGGACTTGTGAAATATGTGGTAGGGAAGCTACTTGCATGATAGAGTGCGCTGTTTATAATTCCGGGAATTGATTAGTATTTGTTTGGGTGTTCATTGTTAAAGCATCAAAACATGATAAATATTAGTTACAGGCAGTCATATGAAAAAGGTCTAGGGAGGTGAGTTTAGGTGGACAAATATACTAGCAATCGTTCAGATCACTCAGTAGTAGATCAGTGTTGATAGGTGAAGTCAGGCCCAAAACCCTGTGATTTGATCCCTGAGCAATCATGATATTTCCTTATCTTATTTTTGCAAATAATATTTCGATATTATTTTTTATGTTTGTAGGTTTTTTTTATTTTTTTCATAAAACGTGCTCAGGAGGTTGAAGGGTTGTATAAGAAAAGGTTAAATCTTTAATTGGATTGTTAAAATAAATGGAAATATGTTTATTTAATATAAATCCAATATTCAAACTGAACTGTGGTCTCGAATCGAGACTGTGGTCTCGGCCCAAACTGTTAAAGGCCCAGCCCACATATTTGAGATATTGTTGGGATTGAACCCTATCAGAGGAACAGATAATTAAAGCCAAAACTGGATCAGAGCAGTGGATCCAGAATAAGCAGACGTTTACAGATAGTTCATGCAAATCTCTCCCCTTGAAAGTGGCCTTGTATCTGCTGACCTCCTATCTACTGATCTTACCAAGTGCTGATCCATAACTGCTGCCTTGCATCTACTGCCAAATGTTAAAGACTGATAGAAGACCAAAGCTCTGCTGACTCAATCTACTGCCTTGAGTCAAGTACTGCTGATCCGGACAAGCACTGCTGGGTTCACAGCAGTGGAAGGATGCAGCAGCTGTTTATGTGTCTTTTATGTATTAGATTGTAATAGCAGTAGTTAGTACATCAGTGTTTGTATAGATCAGAGGTTATAGTTTGTTAGGAGGTTAGATGTCACTTTCATGGTGACGTCAGCTAAGATGCTCAGTGGTTTGCAAGTGCCTATAAATAGTTCAGTACTTTGTACTGTTCTATTAGCTCTTTCACCACATCGTCTTCTTTGCACGAACAAACTACTGAGCTCTGGTTGAGGGGGAGTTTGCATTCTTACATCAATCATTGTAATCGTTGTTGAAATAAATTCAATCTTTCGATTCATTGTGTAAAGATGTTTGATAAAAGTATTACTCTCGTTTGATTGTATGCAAAGTTTGCTTTCATCTTATTTCCGCTGCACAACTCTTTCATTTCCATCTTAATTTCAAACAAAAAATACAATAAAAAAGAAACTCAGATCCAACAATTGATATCAGAGCTTGGACAGTCAAATTTGATTTAACAATCATTTTGACGTAAATAGTTCAGCTCATAACAGTTGATACTGATCGTTTGTTCGTCCGTTGAAAAACAGAGCAAGGATTAATCACCATTAAAGTTGATTTCTCAGTGTCTGTAAAACAACAAGAATGACGTCACAATCTCAGGATGATAAAAACAACATCGGCTCGCTTTTTAAACCACCTATGCTAAAAAGAAATGAGTACAACATCTGGCAGAGGAGGATGGGACACATCCTCGCTCAACAAAGCACAGGTTGTTGGAAATCTATCATTTATGGTCCCCATGTTCCTTCAGTGCCAAGTGCTGAAGATGCTAAAAAGTTCGTTCCAAAACCAGTTGAAAATTATACCGAAACCGACTTTCAAAAGATCGAACTAGATGCTAAAGCGTTTAGCATCGTAGCATCTGCGCTGCCCAATGAGATATATACTGGACTGTTACATTGTAACAGTGCTAAAGAGTTATGGGACGCACTTAAGGAACAATTTGGGGGAACTGAGGAAGTAATAGAAAACAATAGGGAAATCCTGAACCAACAGTATGAAACATTTTGCTACGTTAAAGGTGAATCACTAACGCAACAATTTGAGCGTTTCAGCTGTCTCATCAGTGAACTGAGGCTTGTTAACACCACCTTTACCAACTCAACTCAAAATAGCAGGTTCCTCAGGTCACTGCCAGAAAAATGGGACACCATAGCTTTTGTCACCCGAAACTCACCTGAATTCAAGGATCTGACCTTGACCCAACTCCACGGTCGACTCCTGACCTACGAAAGGGAGTTGAACCAGAAAAGGAGGTTACAAGAGTCAGGAAAAGTTACCGATGACTAAACTTTCGGTAATACTGCTCTTCTGGGTCAAGAAGAATCTGGGAGCAGTGGTAAGGATCAGGGTTATGATCACTTCATTGACATAACTGCTGGTGCAAATTTTAACAACCCTGATCCTCACTCTACTAGTTATGCATTTACTGCAAATGAAAACCAGATGTCAGACAATTTAAGCTTTGAATTAAATGATTTGCAACATTTTGATCCCACTGATTTAGAGGAAATGGACATCCTGCACCAACTGGCATTGTTAAGTGTTAGAACTAGCAAGTTCTACAAAAGAACAGGGCGAAAATTCCCAGGTTTGCATGGGAATCTAAGGGTTGGGTTGGATAAATCGAAAATCAAGTGCTACAAGTGTAATAGGTTGGGACATTTTGCTAGGGAATGTAGGAGTCAAACTACTGGTCTCATAATTACTCATCCTAGCTCAAATCCTAGACCTCAAAACCAAAACACTGTGCACTATGCCCAATATGCCCCAGCAGCTCAAGTGAACACTGCTCACTATGCTGCTGCCCCTGTGCCAGTACATTATGTCCAAACTACTGTTCCACAAATCCAATATGTTCAAACCCCTGCTCCACAGGTACAAGTGCAACCTGTTGCACCTCAAACCACTGCTCCAGCAGCAGCACAACCAGATCAACAAAGTTTTTTCACTCAAGGGTTTGTTGACTGGAGCAGTATGCCTGAAGACCTTAATGATGAAAATTTTGCACTCTTTGCTTCTAATGATTCTTCTCATAATGAGTTTTGTTTGATGGCATTAGAGTCAATACAGGAGGGGGTTGAAACTGAGGAGGAACAGCAGTGCTTTGAAACAGTGGAAGAGGTGAATGAAATAGTGGTTTCTGTTGTAGCTGGTGAACTACTGTTGGGAGAAAGTTCAGGTTCCCTGATTGAACCATTGACAGATCCATGGTCCAAAGAGGACAAAGAAGAAGAGAAAGAAGAAAAGGTGGGTGAAAAGAAGGTGAAAGCTGATGATGAAGAAGATCATCAATGTGATTGTGCTATGATGGCAGCTGCCAAGGTATCTCCTCAAGTTCTTGAAAAACTGTGTTCTGACAATTGCATAATTGCTTTTGCTAACATTAAAGAGGTGAATGAAAACCTTCGGGATAAAATCTTTTCTGATGAGGTCAAATTTGAAAGGTCTTTAAAAGAACTTAAAAACAAATTGACTGAAAAAGAAAAAGAGAACAACTATCTAAAAGAAGAGCAAAGTATCACCAAAACCCAACTTCAAACTATGGTAGAAAAATATCAAGTTTGCAAAAAGGAGTTGGAGTCCGCCCAGATTACTTGTGAAAGATGGGTGGAATCCTGCAAAGGATATGAGGTGATGCTTGCTAAACAGATTGAAAGCAATGTGAAATTTGGGGTTGGTTATAGAAAATATGATGATGAACATGTTGCTTTTGAAAAATCTGTCCAAACAACTGATGTAGCCACTGAGCACATCCCCACAAACAAGAAAGGCCAAGAAGTGAAAATCACTGACAAACTTGGTAACAAAATCACACTTACCAGACCAATGGGATCCTCCACTTTCAAGGAGCTTGAAGATCATCAGTTTAAACCAAAATGGTCTGATGAGTGTGATATTCTTGAAAATTTCAAGCCAATGGACTTTACATCAACTGATGGTGCTAAAGCTCCAAAAGCTAAAGTCATACCTCTCAAGGACATTCCAGCAGTGGTTAAAACCTCTGCTACAAAGGAGTCTGAAAAGAGAAAGAAAAACTTGATAACTTGTTTTGTGAATTCTGTGAGAAAAGGAATCATCTAACAAAAGATTGTTTCCACTTAAAAGCTTATGATCTAAACAGAACAAGTGTCATTGTCCCAGCAGAAAGCTGCATTGTTTGTGGTAAGACAAACCACAAAACTCAAGCATGTGTGTATCTCAAAAACTTTGATGTGAAAAAGAATGAGTACATGACTAAAACATCCTTGAGTCCACCATCATCATCAACATCTGTCAAATTCACCAAGAAACAACCACTGTTTGTGCCAGTTCAAACAGCTGTCACAAAACAGCTGAACCAAACATCTGTCAAAAGAGATGTTCAGGTTACTGATGCACCCCCTGCCAATCAGTTCAAGAAAGGCAGAGAAAAACAGTCTTACCAAAGGATTCCTCACGTTTATGAGACCTACAAAAGGCCCTCTAAACCCAAAGTGAACAAGCATCCTTTTGGTTACCAGCAGATGATAGGTCAGGACCCACAACAGTGGTTAGAAAAACACTGTCCTAAAACAGTCCAAAACCCTGACCTAACCACTGTCCATCTTTCTGCATCCATCCCAGACACTGTTGAGACCCCATCCAAAGCCCTGTTGGCTTTGGAGACCTTAATGAACTAATCCTTTTACTTCATGTGCAGGGAGCTTCTGCATGCTTTGATAGTCTTTGGTATGTAGATAGTGGAGGCTCCAGGCACATGACAGGATGTAAAGCCCTCCTCAAAGACTTTAAAATCCATGGAGGGGGTGATATATCCTTTGGGAATAATAGTAAAGGAAAAGTTCTGGGGTCGGGCACAGTGGAGTCTGGAAAAGTAAAATTTGAAAATGTCAATCTAATAGACAATCTAAAATTCAACCTTCTGAGTGTGTCCCAAATGAGTGACAAGGGATTTGGGTCATTCTTCACAAAAGACTGTTGTAGGATTGTTGGACCAGAAATGGTCAAAAAGATTGAAGCAATAATCAACTCTGGTCAAACTAAACTTGTTGCTCAAAGAAGTGGCAATGTTTATGTTGTTGACATGTCGAAAGAGTGTCCCAGAGCTGATGCCTGTCTGTTCTCAGCTGCCTCTAACAAAGAGACAGAACTTTGGCACAGAAGGCTGGGACACACAAATCTTAAGACAATCACAGAAATTTCAAAAAATGGTTTGGTGAGAGGCCTACCACAAAAATTGTTTTCATGTCCTGAACATTGCATTTCCTGTTTAGAAGGAAAACAGCATAAAAGTTCTTACAAGTCCATTGAAGAGTCCAAAACAACCCAGTGTTTGCAAATGCTGCACATGGATTTGTTTGGCCCAGTTCAAGTCATGAGCCTCAAAAAGAAAAGATATTGTTTGGTTATTGTTGATGACTTTTCTAGGTTCACATGGACTTTCTTTTTGCACTCAAAAGATGAAACTGCAGGCATTTTGCAAGACTTTGTAATACAGGTTGAAAAGTAATTTGACCTTCCAGTGAAAAGCTTCAGGAGTGACAATGACACAGAATTCAAAAATAGGGAGTTGGATGCCTTCTGTGTGAAGAAAGGGATTGTAAGGCAGTACAGTATCCCTAGAACACCAGAGCAGAATGGGGTAGTAGAAAGGAAGAACAGAACTCTGATTGAGGCTGCCAGAACCATGCTAGCAGATTCAGGTTTGCCATTAACTTTCTGGGCAGAGGCAGTAAATACTGCTTGCTATGTTCAGAACAGAGTTTTAATAAACCCCAGGCACAAAAAGACTGCCTATGAAATTCTGTATAAAATTAAACCACTGATCTCATATTTCAAAGTGTTTGGCTACCCATGCTTTATTTTGAACTTAAAAGATTCCATTTCAAAATTTGCAGCCAAAATTGATTGTGGTTATCATTTGGGATACTCAACCACTGCCAAGGCCTACAAAGTGTTCAATACACGGACCAAGGTAGTGGAGGAGACTTTGAATGTAAAGTTCAATGAACTTTCATCAATGAAAATCCCAGCAAACCCTGCAGATCTGTTTGATCTTCAAAAATTCACTTTTGAAAATACTGCTGTCAAGACTAACAGTGCAGGTCCATCAGAGGATACAACACCAGACTATGGGTATGAAATCATCATCCCTCAAAGGTCTGCCACAAAGGGAAAAGCACCAGCTGTTCAAAACAGTTGTCAAAGCTCAACCACTGCTACCTCAACAGTTGTTGACCAAAGTAGCCCATCAACCACTGCTTCCACATCCTCAAATACTGCTGACAAAAGTCCTCAAACAGTGGATAAAAGTCAGCAGTTGTCCACCTCATTACCTCCTATTCCACCACCTTTTGAAGCCACTGCTGGATCATCAAAGTCCCCAGCAGTGGTTAGCTCAGATGATACACATTTGCAGCCTTCACCTACCAATGCCATCATACCATACCAAGGAGATTTAATCTTCTTGAGATCTCATCCACCTGATCAAATCATTGGCAACATAAATGAAGGGGTACTCACAAGAAGTCAAACCCAAAACATTTGTCTTTTTGCTGGTTTTCTATCACTCCATCAGCCAGTCAAGTACCAAGAGGCACTGAAAGACAACAGCTGGGTAGAAGCCTTGCAAGAGGAGCTCCAACAGTTTAAAAGACAACAAGTATGGGAGCTTGTACCACTGCCAGAAGAGGTTAGTCCCATTGGCACAAAGTGGGTCTTCAAGAACAAAACTGATGAAAGGGGTATTGTTGTCAAGAATAAAGCCAGGCTTGTGGTTCAAGGTTACAGACAGGAAGAGGGGATTGATTATGATGAAACATTTGCCCCTGTTGCAAGATTGGAAGCCATTAGACTGCTCCTGGCCTTTGCTGTCAACCACAATATGAAGGTGTTTCAAATGGATATCAAAAGTGCTTTCCTCTATGGTACAATTCAAGAAGAGGTGTATGTGTGTCAACCTCCAGGTTTTGAGGATCCATTTTATCCAGATCATGTCTACAGGCTAAACAAAGCCTTGTATGGCTTGAAACAAGCACCAAGGGCCTGGTATGAAACTCTTTCCAACTTCCTACTCTCAAATGGTTTCAAAAGAGGTACCATTGATAAAACACTGTTTTTAAAATGGAGAGGGAAGGATTTAATGATTGTCCAGATTTATGTGGATGACATTATTTTTGGAAGCACATGTAACTCAATGTGTGAAGAGTTTAGAGAACTCATGACAGCTGAGTTTGAAATGAGTGCTATGGGTGAGCTGCAATGCTTTCTTGGTCTCCAAGTACAGCAATTGCAAAATGGAACTTTCATTCATCAAAGCAAATATGCTAAAGAACTTTTAACCAAATTTGATATGAATGATTGTAAACCATGCAGCACACCCATGGCAACAAATAAACTGGTCATGTCTGATGAAAAGGATGAGCTGATTGACCAAACACTTTATAGAAGCATGATTGGGTCTTTATTGTACCTAACTGCATCTAGACCAGACATCATGTTTGCAACATGTGTCTGTGCAAGAAGTCAATCAGCTCCCAGAAAATCAAATCTCATTGCTGTAAAAAGGATCTTCAGATACATAAAAGGTGCTCCCACACTTGGTATCTGGTATCCAGCTAATGGGAACATCAAGCTTTCAGGTTTCTCAGACAGTGACTTTGCTGGATGTCACACCACAAGGAAGTCCACATCAGGAGGGTGCCAGTTTCTAGGTGATTGCTTAGTTTCATGGCAAAGCAAAAAGCAAGCAGTTGTTTCAACATCCACTGCTGAAGCTGAATACATTGCTGCTACAAGCTGTACAGCCCAACTCCTGTGGCTTCAAAATCAGTTACTGGATTTTGGTATCACTGCCTTGAAAACACCACTCATGTTGGATAGTCAGGCAGCAGAAAATATCATCAAAAATCCAGTTTCCCATTCAACCACCAAACATATCGACATCAGACATCACTTTATGAGGGATTGCTATGAAAAAGGTTTGATTTCTCTGCATCATGTCCCAACTAAAGACCAGTTGGCTGATGTGCTTACAAAAGCACTTGATACAGCCACTTTTGAAAGCTTGGTATCTAGAATTGGGATGCTGAACATGGAATAACAAGCAACATCTTGTTTTTCTATGAATAAAAGCAACAAAATGTTTTCAGAAAATCAAAACTCCATCCTAAAAAATAGCTAAAAATGAAATTTTTCATTAAATCCTTAAAAGTCTGCCATTAACCACTGATTGTTCAAAAGTCTACTCTAATTCAAAAGTCTGTCCACTGCTGAAAGTCAACCCCTGCTCTCTCATTCCTTTGATAAACTCTGTTGTTCAAAAGCAGTGTCTTATCCACTGATAGTGAAAATCATCCACTGCTTTCATACCACTGCCTTCATCAGTCACTTTCACAAAAGTACTGTCCTTCTCTTTCAACAGGGGTTGTCATGTGGACAGTACATATTGGTCAGAACTTTTTGTAACTGCTGCCACCTCAGCATTCACTTTCTTCCTTATAAAATCCCCCATTCACCACCAAAACAGGGTTTACTGTCGAATTGAATTCTTAAAAATTCTCTTCTCAAAGCAGTTTTTCATCTCATTTCTTCACAAATTTCTTCGATCAATCATCCTCAAAATGACAAAATCAAAGAAATCTTCAAAACCCTCATCCAAATCATCATCGAAAACAGCCTCTCAAAAGGCAATCTCCACTGAAATTCCACATAAACCAAATCACAATCTCCTGGGTCTTCTCACAAAACCAGGAACCACCAGAGTTTTCGATTCCACCATTGATATCATGGTAAAATCAAAGTACAAAACTTTGTTCGCTGCCGATGCACCAATCTATTTGGCGACCCAACGGGAGTTCTGGAAAAATGCAATCCTTGAAAAACAAGGAGACGCTGCAACCACCATAAACTCTTCTATAAAGGGTAAAGCTGTTCAAATCACGCCACAATCCATCTCAGAGGTCTTTCAACTTGGTGATCAGGAAGGTAAAATTTCTTTCACTAAAACTGAGTTACAAACTGACTTCATTGAGAGAGGGTATGAAGCCACAGTGATGAAGAAAATTACCTTAGAAAAAGGTTATTTTCCCTCTGCAACCAGATTTTTATTTCATACCCTCCTATTATGTGTTTCAAACAAAACCACTTCTTTCAATGAAATCCCTTTAAAGATTCAAAATCTGGGATATGCAATTCTTCAAGGAGAAAATTTTAACTATTCTCGGGAAATTTTCAAAGATTTGGTTAATAATGTTGAAACAAAATCATTGTTACTGTTTCCAAGGTTTTTAAGTTACTATTTTTCAAAGAAATTCAGTAAGGATGATTTAGCAATAATAAACCAAGGTGATTCTACTCAAATAAACTGTCTAACAAATGAAACTTTTTCAAGAATGTTAGCACCCTGCAAAACACAAGCAGAGGTGCCTGAGCAGATTTTAGCAGTTACAACTGCTCCTCAGGTATCTGCCGCTGAGCCCACTACTCAAGGTGATCAAAGCAGCAGCACAACTGTTTTGAAACCCACACCTACAATCACCAAAAGAGCCAATAAAAGGAAAAATTCAAAAACCCCCAAAACCATCAAAAAGGCATCTCTGGAGGATGAGATACCAGAGCTCCTGCCAGTGACAACACAAAAGTCACAAGAAACCACTGCTGCTACTTCCTCATAGCAGTTGGTACAAATATCTCAACCCATAACTGAAACTCCTCCTGCTTCTTCACAAAAAGAACAGGTTGTACAAAAAGGGTCTCCACATCATGATGCTCTGGAAACACTCGTTTCTATCATCCACAGCTCAATACCCGGGGCAAATCCATCTTCTACACCACCCATCACATCCACATTTCCCTCACCAATAAAACCACTGTTGGATGCAATTGATTTGAACCAGGCATTAACCAGTCCTTCTCAATCACCTGTTCATGAGAATATACCTCAACAACTGACTGGGTCTGATGTATCAATCTTTGCTAACCCACCAACACAACCTGAGGAGGTTACACCCCATGAGTTACAAGTAACTCTTGGTGGTAATCCAAGTGAAGCAGCCACTACAACTGTTGAACCTACAGGTTTACAGTTGGACAGTGGTTACATTAATAAGACTTCCTTGGAGGCAATTCCTTACATAGCACCTCTGCCAACCACCAGTGGATTTATTTATCCTACTGGCAACATCAAACGGTTGTCAAGTGTTGAAGGAAGAAGACCCCAGTACCAAGAAAAAGGGGCATCAGTGGTTAATGTTTGGAGTACACTTCCTACATCAACTGCTGATAAAACCACTGCTAGTGGGAAATCAGATGATCCCATTAAATTGGGTGATGGTTTAAAGTACCAGAAATTGACGGATCATATTGCAAAGCTTGATAACTCTGTTGCAGAACTCAAAGATATGCTACAACAGGTGTTACAAGTTCAAAAGGTACAATCAACTACTGTTCCACCTCAAGCACCTGATCCACAAAGGACACCTGCTACAAATGAGCTCTGGAATCTATTTCAATCTTTTCTCCAACAACAAGCACAATTAGCAGATCAGCAACATGAAAAACATGTACAACAGCTGAGAAATGCAATGGAGTCAAGGTTCAAGAACACTAAGGCTGATTTAAAGGCTCCCAAAACTCAGATATTGCAAACCACTGGCACTGCTCCTCCAAAAGTCCGCTACATTTATCAACTCCCAGAAGATAATGCCAAAAGGGGGAGAAAATTAATGAGTGGAAAAGGAAGGGTATAGAGGATGGTCTCTATCTTGAACCAGAAAATTCAAACATGACCAAAAAGATCCCTTTGCCAGATGGCAGCAAGAAAATTGATGTGACAACAAATGCACTAGCAGAAGCAGTTGCAAGTGTAAAAAGAGATAGAGAGGCCAAAAGAAAAGCCAGGGTGGACAGAATGGATCATCCAGATCAGGGTACTTATGGGTCAAGGGATCATGAAAATCTTGTTGAGGAAAAGAAGAGGCCTACTAGAAAAGTAAGGCAACCCAAATCCATTCCAACCAGACGTTCAAAGTCTGCTAAAAAACCACCATACAAAACAGCTGATGCAGCAGGAGTTACAAAAACTACTGCTTGCCAAACAGTTGTTACATCAACACACACCACTTCAACACACACAACATCCACTGCTTTACCATCATCACTACCAAAAACAACACCTGCTGACATACAGCAGAAGACAACAGATGTTATAACATCTGTTGTAATGACAACAGTGGTTGAAACACCAGGTGTTTCAACAGCTGTTAGTCAATCACAATCCACTGCCACTACATCTACCTCCACTGTTCCATCCAAAACATCATCAGTCTCTCCTAAACCAAAAAGGAGAAGGCTAATTTTAAAAGATGATGACACATCACCACCACAAACATCTTCAAAACCTTTAGCTCTTGTCACAATACCAAAACCTGTTCCTCTCTCTTCAGTTCCAATGTACAAGCCCTTACCTCCTGCAGGTGTTCAATTTCCTCTTGAACTAGCAGCTGTTAGAGATGAAATAAAATCCTTCTACTATGAGGATGACCCTTCCAAAAGGAGTTTGCCATCAATAAAGGGATATCCTTGGCCTAAAAATGTTGATGAATATTTGGAAATCAAGGCCAAGCAAGCAGAGGATATCTCAAAGAAAAACACAAAAGGGAAGTCTGATAAAGAAATTACACAGAGAAGTCAATACTTGCTCACACAAGTCAGATCCCTAGAGCAATTTGCAAAAAATGTTAGTCAACAAATTTCTGAAAGAGCAGCTGAATCTCTGAAGAAAGACTACATTGAAAGCATCATGGCTCACAAAAGGTACAAAGGAGAGAGATATATGTACAAAGAGTGGACTGTTCCTGAACTTGAAAATGAAGCAGCAAGAATTCAAGATATGATAAAAAGGAAAGTCACTCACACTCCTCCTGATTGGGCAAAGTTCAGAAAGAATGTACCTGATAAACAGGAAGAGCTGAAGAGAATGAAAGAGGAACTGGTAGCAGCTGATTATGGAAACAAAAGACAAGTTGCCAGATGGAAAGAAGATGCGGTCAGGGCTGCCTACAAAAAGTTGGAACAACTGAGAAAGAAAGATCCCACAGTTCCTCAAAAGCCTGACTATCCTGCAGCAGCGGTTTCAAAAAGACCATCAAAGCTGCAAATCAGGAGATCCACAGCTCCAGCTGGTGCAGTAGTCTTTAAAAGAAGGCCACACAAACAGCTGATTGTTGAAACCATCAAAGAGTTAATGGAAGGTGAAGACCTTGGAAAAGAGGGTATAAAGAAAATGATCAGAGAAACTTTTGGTTTGGATCTACCTGCAAACACTGCTCAGCCAGTTTTGAATAGGCCAGCCTCACCTAATACTTCTGCAAATAAACATCTCCCAAGAAACCCACCAGGCTCAAAAATACAAAAGTGGGAAACTGACAAACAGACCTGCGTATTGACTTTGCTCAGGTCTGGTGGAGTAGTGGAGAAAATATCAAGGGAACAAGCTCTTGGCCTGAGTCTTGAAGATTTGCAGGATCTCCTTGATCTTCCACTTAGCAGGGATGATGAAGATACAGATGCCCTAGACTTTGAATTACAATTTAAAGGTCAGATAAGGGAGCTGTTGATGAGGCAATAAAGAATTCCACAAATAATGAAGAGTTTTGGCATTATCTGTTCCAGGGGGAGATTGTTGGGATTGAACCCTATCAGAGGAACAGATAATTAAAGCCAAATCTGGATCAGAGCAGTGGATTCAGAATAAGCAGACGTTTACAGATAGTTCATGCAAATCTCTCCCCTTGAAAGTGGCCTTGTATCTGCTGACCTCCTATCTACTGATCTTACCAAGTGCTGATCCATAACTGCTGCCTTGCATCTACTGCCAAATGTTAAAGACTGATAGAAGACCAAAGCTCTGCTGACTCAATCTACTGCCTTGAGTCAAGTACTGCTGATCCGGACAAGCACTGCTGGGTTCACAGCAGTGGAAGGATGCAGCAGCTGTTTATGTGTCTTTTATGTATTAGATTGTAATAGCAGTAGTTAGTACATCAGTGTTTGTATAGATCAGAGATTATAGTTTGTTAGGAGGTTAGATGTCACTTTCATGGTGACGTCAGCTAAGATGCTCAGTGGTTTGCAAGTGCCTATAAATAGTTCAGTACTTTGTACTGTTCTATTAGCTCTTTCACCACATCGTCTTCTTTGCACGAACAAACTACTGAGCTCTGGCTGAGGGGGAGTTTGCATTCTTACATCAATCATTGTAATCGTTGTTGAAATAAATTCAATCTTTCGATTCATTGTGTAAAGATGTTTGATAAAAGTATTACTCTCGTTTGATTGTATGCAAAGTTTGCTTTCATCTTATTTCCGCTGCACAACTCTTTCATTTCCATCTTAATTTCAAACAAAAAATACAATAAAAAAGAAACTCAGATCCAACAGATATTTAAGGGGATCTCGACTCGAGACCTCATTGTGCACTCGTAATCAATCACTGTTACACTTAAAAACTCTCTCTCACTCTTCGGCGATTTCCTCCGCTTTCCGACGTTACTCCTTACTCCGGTCTCGACTTGCTATTTGAATCTGTTGAAGGTAGTTTGATGGATTTACTGATGATTAAATTGAAGTTTTGCAGGTTCTTTTGAAGATTTGATGAAGCTTGTTTGAACATCATATGAATATTTGAAGATGTTCATGAACCCTAAAATTGGACATATTTCGGTCTTCAAAGAATTATGAAAGTGTTTTTGGATTTTGATCCAAATCAAAACAGATCAGAAGGTGTTTGGGAGGTCTCGACTCAGATTGAAGAACATGCCTTAGGGACTCGAGATCTGTGTTTGCGAGTCGCAACCTCATTAGTCTCGACTGAGGTCTCGAGTCAATGTCATATTGGTCTCAAGTCAAAAACACAGTAGTCTCGAGTGATATTCCTTGTCTCGACAAAGGTCTCGACTCGAAACCTCACGGTCTCGACTCGAAACCTCATGGTCTCGAATCTATCTATATATATTCTGACTTTTGCAATCTGAGTTATTGACCAATGACCGGCCTTGTTGACTGTTGACCAGTTGTATCAACTGTTAACATGCTTTGTCTTATTAATAAATTTCATCAACTTAACAAATTTTTATGTGATTTTATACTTAATATTTCTGGTGCGTGTAGGATATGGAGTTAAATTTATTCCTACGCATAATCAGGCTGGATACTTAGCTGCCCCTCATGAGAAGCACAAGAAATTATATACATCACTGATTAAAGGGTTGAATCGCTGCCGACTCATTCATGCACTGCGAGATAATCCAGTTGTCTATGAAAGTTTTGTTCAAGATTTTTGGAAGACAGCTAAATTTTAAGCACAAGGAGCTGATGGAAAGGGGATGATAGAAGCTGAGATTCAGAAGATGAAGATTTTCATTACTGAGCAAACAATAAGAGAAGTTCTACAGTTTGGCGATAATGAATCTGATCCAGTTGATCTTCCAAGTGGTACTGTAGAGGCTATTTTGCCATGTTTGAGCTACGAAGGAAAATATCCCTCACTCGTAAAGAAGTTTTTGCATCCGTATTGGCGTTTGCTTGCACACATGTTTATCTTGTGTATGACGGAAAATCGAGGAGGAACAGATCAGCTGAACATTACACAAACTGCTGCGATTGTTGCACTTATTACGAATGAGCCGTTCAACTACTCGAAGTATATCTTTGAAGGGATGAAAAGAAATGTTACTGGGATTCGAAAAGATAAGTTTATTATGTATCCAAGGTTTTTTCAGATGATCTTGAATGCTCGTTATTTTGATTTGGAGCGATCCGGTGATACTTTGGAGCTGAAACCCATGGGACCAGTTTGTTTTGGTGTCCTTACGTCCAAGAAAGGCACTGAGAAGAAGTTTGATGGGCGTATTCCATTAGAGAATTTTGGTCAGTTTGCAGAGACTGAAGATGTAGCTGCTGATCCAGTAATAGTACAACCTGTTCTAGTAAATGCAATGGTTGCTAAAGAGCATGATGTTCAGGGTGTTGTTGATAATGAGCCTGAGATAGAGATTTTAACAATCAACTCTGACGATGAGGGCATAGAGATTTTGTGTGATTCAGGAGAAGATGAAGAGCTTCCTCCTGAAACCGAAGTTGATGTTGTTGTTTCTACTGTTTCGTCTGTGATTACTGCTGAGAGTTTGGCTTTGTTGTTAAAGTATGTGACTGATAAGATGGGAAATCCTCCTTCCAATCTTACGGTATCCAATGAAGAGCCTAGTGAGAACCCAAAGGATCCTGATTCATTGCTCTTGAAGCGGAAAAGGAGGGATCCTCGACTCGGAATGTATGTTGAACAAAACAAAGATCAATCTATGAATAGTGCCGAAGATGATGATGGATTGTATGACTTTGATTTTGAGAAAAGTGTCACTGATACCACCATCACTACTGAAGATATCTTTGTGTTTAACACTGACACTTAAAGAAATGATTTAGAGACCACCACTGCTGATGTTCAAGCTACGAATGTTGTTTATGATTCTGTCATTGGGACAATGCCACTTGGTATCTCTGAAACTGCAGGTCCTTCTGGAGCTATTCATGACGTGCCTAGCAGCTCAAGTGGTAAGAGACCTGAAGAGCTGTTGAGGATGCCATTTGATGATGATTCAAGCGATGATGATGAGTTCATTAGTATGAGAGAAATGAAGAAACGACTAATTGTAGTTGAGCAAGATTCGATTCATAAAGACGCCAAGATTATCCAACTAGAAGATACTATAGTACAAAAGAATCAACAAATTGAACAACTTCAAGGAGACGTCAGTTTGCTGTTTAATATGGTTTATGATTTACGTGGAAAACTGGAGAAGAAGTTTGGACAAGAGTTTTCTGATCCAACTGATGTAGAAAACAGAAGAAAAGCCTTTGATAAGGATGATGCTGAGAGAAGTGCTGCTATGGAACAATACTTCAAAAGGGTGACTGATCCAGTTGCAGACAAAGAAAAGGCTGAAAGAATAAAAATGAAAAGGGAGTTTGTAATTCTGAAGAACAAGAATCTTAATCCAGATGATGATGATGCTCAAGCAACTCATCATTTAATGGATGTTGGTGAAACCCTCTATGATAAAGTTGGAAATAGATCTGGTGTGGTCAGCTGGGGTTTTGATCATGATCGCCGAAGATGGTGGATAAAGAGGAAGGTTGGACCTGTTGAGTGGTACAAAAATCCAGCTCATTTTCAAACTTTCACAAAAGTTGATTTGATAAACCTGTCTAAATCACCTTATGTGGATGATCGACCTGGAGGTCGTGGATATTTGTTCTTCGAAAGACTTCAGAGGGAAGTTCTTTGTAACTTTCCTTCGAAGCACACTGCAGAGTCTATTGTTAAACCAGCTAAAGGAATTCGAGATCCATACACAAACAAGTGAATGAAGATCATGCACTGGCCAGCAACTGACAAGGAAAAGATGATTCCGTTAGTGAGAAAGATTCCAAAAGGTGCTTTGAAGTCCTTGCATTTTTGGGTTTATGATGAGCGTCTAGGGAAGGCAGTGATTGTTTATGATGATGATGTGAACTTTCGCTTGGTGGATCAAGTTGATTTGCTGAATCTTGCTTATGAAGATCTGGAAGTGTTAGCTCGCAATCAAATTAGAGCTACAGAAAAATATGAAGAAATTGCAAAAGGATGGTCTGCTGCTATTGCTTCAGCTATTCATATTCGTACAAAAGGCTTTGGTGGACTCAAGGATCGTTTGGGTGGTGACAGTAATCGTTGAAGTCTCAAGATCCTCTATGCATAAACCTAGGGGGAGATTGTTAGAACTTGAAGGTTTATACATTAGAGGATTACATAGATCAAGGGTTGATTTTGTAATTGTTTAACTAGTTATTTTGGGTCGCATGTATGTTATGGGTCTTATGTGATCTCGAGTGGGCTTAAGGATGGTCTCGATCCATCTTAGTTAGTATTTAAGCAAACCCTCATTGTGTTTAGGGGGTTGATCCGTTTGTTGAAGATCATAGGCCACTCGAGATCCTTGTGCTTGTCTTGTATCAGTCATCGTGTCAAAGGTGAATGCCAGATTAGTGTTTTGGTTTGATTACTTTTGTTTCTCTTACTTTATAGTTTTCTTGAATCCACTTGTGTTCGGTTTCCGCACTTACATAAGTTATTGTTGATATCATTGAGAGATCCTCACGGGATTTACAATTACTATCAAAAGAAAGGACCGGTTCGTCCTTCAGGAAATGTGCAAACGATAAGTATAGACATCCAAAAGAAATCTCCACCACGGAAGGCCCCTGCAAACGATAAGTATAGACATCCAAATTCATCATCGTCTGCAGGAAATGTGCAACAAAATCAAGCACAGAAAGGACCGGTTCGTCCTTCAGGGCCTACAAGAGCAAATCCAGTTGATCAGAATGCTTTCTACATGAAGAGACAAACATGCTTCAATTGCGGAATTGCGGGTCATATTGCTAGAAACTGCAAACGGTGTCCCCATGTACCCTATTATATGCGAAATCAGAGGGTTACACCAAAGGATAACAATCATTCTAAGCCAATGAAGGTATTGTCACCTAAGGCAATGAAGAATGTGAATCCCAAGGTTAAAACTTCTGTTGGGGATTGGAATGCTGCTAAAAACAAACACAAAGCTTTTCAAGAACAAAAACGTGTTTCTAAAACCAATAAACCTGAAACAGCTAAAGTTGCTCAACCGAAGGCAACAAACATGTTTGTTAAACCGAAACAGATTTGGAAACCCAAATCCAAAGCAGCAACATCTCTAATCCTTGAAACTAAAGGGGACTTGTGTTTGAAGGAAGTATCTTATTTTGATGCTTCAGGAAATCCCAGGACCACGATGGTCTGGGTACCCATGTCTTACTAATCTCCTTACCTTTCAGGAACAACTAAGGAGGAGCTGTTGACAATCTCTGAAATGTTGATAGCGGTTGTTCCAAAGATAAAAATGGGTAACATTTCACTGTTGCAAAAAGTTCAATTTTTTTTTTACAGATGACATGTTTCCTTTGGAGGAGATTAGAGAAGTAAGATAAGATCAGCAAAAGGTACCGTTTAATTCAGTACTTTGATTTGAATATTGATTAGTCTTCAATCTGATGACAGAGCGGTTAAGAAAAAATATTTTTTTTCTTAGTTTATTATTTTGTATATAAAGTGTCCTTTCTCTAGTAAATGGTAAATTTGCGCAAAAATACAAGATTTATGCACAAATTTAGGGGGGGGAGGGACATATAAATAGATATAGAGTTTAAGGGGAGAAAACTCAGAAAAAGAAAACATAAAAAGAGTTTGCTGTATATATATGCATTGTTTTTGAGGGAGAAAATGAGAAAAATACAAAAACATTTGAAAAATGAAAAAGCCAAAAAGAAAGATTGCATGATATGGGAAGTGAAATAAATGTTCGTGTTAAAGGGTTTGACTAACACATGTAAGGTGCCATAGCTGAAAAGACTAGGATCTACTGCGATATGTCGATAGGCTTGACGCTCAAAATGATAAAAGATACTAAGTGATATAAACATAACGAACTATGTACCATGTGGGTAACATACCAACGGCGTATGATTTTATGGTCTTAAATCTTGTGTTGATAGATAGCCATCGTCTGAGGTTTCGGGTCTTTATATTGTTGAATCATCCGGGGATATCTTGGCTGTCCTTCTGTTGCATCCAGATTATATGCAGACCTAGACACAGTCAAGATATCCTAAAAGATCCCAAAGAGGACAAAAACCCTGAGGAATAAAATCTCAAAATGAGAAAATTCCAAATGCTCAAAGAGCCAAATTCATACCATAATGGTATTTGCCTCACCCTCGTTGGACAAAATCATTGGTCACTCTGCTGTACGAAAGTACTGACCTGTCACCAATGGTCTAACGTTGTAAATCAAAAGGATGACATCAGTATACTCACCTGCTACGATGAATCGTTGTGCTTACCTTGATCGCGGGGGTATGCCTTGGAATGGGACACACGGGTATAATAGTATAATATTACCTTAAGCATATCACGAAATTGAAAAATTGAATGTTGAGCGTTAAAGTTTAAGTGGACAAACATATTGGCAATCACATAGACCAGTTTGATTAGGCTCGTACTGAAAAGTGTTCCTTAGTCTGCCTGAGAACGAATTTTGATCCTATTGCAATTGTAATTGTATATTATATTATGGTAGTTGTTTATATTTTGAGTTCTTATTTGTTTCTTGCTCTTAAAATTAAAAAAATAAAAATTGTAAAAATTGAAAAATACAAAAATAATGTCTTGTTTTTCTATAAAACCAAAAATCCAAAAATAGAGTTTTTATTTGTTTTCTTAAAATGAAAAAAAAATATATAAGTGTTCTTGAAGATTTGATTGATCATCAAAAGTTGAAAGAATTTAAATTGTGAAATCCGAGTATAAGTACTTGGATGTACCTAGTGTTCATATGGTACTCTCCCTGTTGCATAAGAAATGTTTGCTTATGAGTTTGTGAGCATGTGCAGAACTTGATTTCAATCAAGAACAGGGATTGATGAATATTGAGATATTGTTAGTTGCTGAAGAAGCCAAAAGCAACACTACAACAAGATGTACCTGAGTTAGAAGAACCGGATACGAAACGCCGTCTGACAATGAAAGTGCATTTGAAGAAGTACCATGAACCTGTTTGAAAGAAAAATACTGAAGAAGAAAAGAGCTGTTGAGAATCCTCCTCTCACATTCTTTTAACAAAGAATTTCAAGCTAAAGCTGATCGTGTTCCTGATATGAAGCTAACCACAAGAGTTGAAGAAAGAGACCCAGTGCTGAGAGTTCAGAAGTCAAGAACTTCCACAACATCTGCAGCATAGCGACAACCATAGACTACGTTGAAGACGTTGCTGAATTCATGTTATGAAGAAAATTTGATGGCATCAGTCTAGGGGAGATTGTTAGGCCCTAAAGTGTGAGACTGACGCATCAAATTAATAAAACGGGCTATGGTTACGAACTAGGCCTTACCGGGTTAGTTTATATTAGGTTGTGGACCTTTATAGGTCACTTGGGCCAAGCTTTAGGATATGTGGGCCAAGCAGGCCCAAGGGGAGCCCATGTAGGGAAGTGGGCTTGTCTATGTATATAAACAAGTTTCTAACTTGTTTTAGGGTGAGAACCTCTAAGTTACAGAATTCCTAGAGAAGCTAGAGTGGGAGGCGATTTGGTTGTGAGCACTTGTATTAGACGGTTTTGCTTTGATAGTAATAGAATCGTGTGCAAGTGTTGAAAGTGATTCGGTGTGTTCTTCGTATTCGGTTCGTATTTTCAGTTTCTTGTGTTTATTCTTGAATCACATCAAGTTTGGATTCCACACAAACTTGGTGTTGTTTGATATCATTGAAAGATCCGTTCTACGGGACTTACAAAACTTCCATTCTTGGACCCGTTGTAAGTCATCTTTCGCTGCGTGAAAGTCAAACTGTGTTTGACTTTCTGTTTTGACCAGTTTATGGTCAACATGAAGTTCGTTTGAACATCATAACGTGAGCGTAATCACGATGGTTTTAGTCTCTTGTGACTATACCTACTGATTACCACGTTACCTAGGCATAGTGGCAAGTCGTAGTTTGGGCCAAAATGCGTATTCTTGCGTATTTTTTAACCAAACTACTTTTAGGTATCAAAACCGTTTGTTTTGATACCAAACCTGTTTTTAAACCTCGTTAAACATGTTTTAACATGTTTAGCTCGTCACTTTAGGTTTAGTGCTTATGTAGGGTTGCAAGGTAAGCGGACTAAACAACCGCTTATACTTTCGAACCCGACCCGTTTGGTCGATCATTAGGATCTGACCAAACACATTAGGTGACCATAGTTGCATAGGGAATAACCTTCCGAGGTTATACCGTATGGTAACTTCGTTTAAGTAGTTGTATGATAGGTAGTTTATATGCCTTAGGTAAATGACCAAAATGCCCTTTTTACGTCAAAATTCATTTTAGCATATGTAACATAACTTTTGACACCTAAGCTGATTTGGCAACATTATTAGACATGTTAAGGCATATATTACTTGTCATAGGACTAGTTAGGAGGCCCGAACGCGTTTTACGCGAACGACGCGTTAAAGTACCGTAAGCTACCTAAACGGGTCGTAATGGGTCGTAAGCACTTAGGTTAGGTTTTGTTTTAGAATGTAGGCTTTGTTTAACCATATTACATGAGTCCCTACACTCATTTGGTTTACGAAACCTCATTTTATCCGATCGTACGATTTAGGTCCGTTTTTTTACATAGTTATCTATATTAGGTGCCGTTTGATTTCTGTGATCCCTCTAGCTTTGCTTGGTTGTTAATTAAGACTTCTAACCACCCTCAACTGAGTACATAGTACCCTCTTTTACTGTTTTCAAACATTTTGGGGGTGAAACACATGTGCCTACTTGTTACTTTCATGCTTTTCATGTTTTTATATCATATGCTTACTATGTTCATTAGTACAATTATAGTACATGATTTCATTATGTTTTGCTATGTGTGTTTACTTGGCATGCTAGCACATTGTTTTACATTACATTTTCTTTTGCTATGTATGTTTACTTGGCATGCTAGCACATTGTTTTACATTACATTTTCTGTTGCATATGTTCCAGTAACATATGGACACATTGTTTTACATTTCTACCTTGTATGTTTACTTAGCATACTAGGTACATTATTTTCATAAAACATGCTTACATTTGGTATATCATTTGGTTTGTTTAACGAGACTAATACATTCATTAACACCGATCATGCCGCTCTGTAGTAGGTAGTGGTACCATAGGACTTGACAACTCCCATTCCTGAAATTCAAGGTTTGTTTGGGTGGAAGGAATGACCGAATCCGAAAACATTTCTAGGTAGACCCTTTGACTTTGTTCTAGGGTTTATCCTACTGTCTCAAGGATTGGATGTAGACGTTTAACATTACCGCATAAGTGTTTGTATTAGTAAAGCATGCATTATTTTACAAAGCATAACTTTTGATTATAATTTATCAAATGCATTTTTTTGTACATTTGTTTCTTATAGGGTCGAGTAAATGCTTTTAATAAATAAAGGCTGTTTATTCAATCTACATTACATTTGTATACACAATAACATTTCAACATTTGTTTAAACATTACATTTAGTTATACAAGTACATTTTTACATTGGTGGTTTGTTTGGGGAAGTGATTTAAGTAACGAGATGTGTGTAATATGATAAAAGCATGGTGGATACGCCGCTGGTACTTCCTATATATAAGTGCTTTTATGATACTACATATCGCAGCGTTATTTATATCATTTCAATTTTGACATATTACATTTTACACAAATTAACATATCTTTACAAAACATTATTTTACAAACAACATATTTTATACAAACTCATTTTACTTGGTTATTCACATAACCATACATATTCTTTTATATCATCTGTTTCCTTATCGATTTTTCTATGATTTATAAAACAAAAACATTTTACAAGGTTCATGACTACTTTTGTTAAAACATTATTTTAAATTTATAAGTCATGAATCCTAAATCAATAAAGCCTATGTATCTCACATGCATTTTTATGCTGACGTACCTATTTTCACATGTGTTTCAGGAATTGATGCATAGGATTGGTCAAGTTACACATAGGCAGACTCGGGCCTTAGTGACAATAAAAGATGCAAGACTAGCTAATTATGTTATGCTTCCTTGTTGTTAAGACAATGTAATTTCTTTTAATCAATAAACCAAAATTTAAATTTCCATGTGTTATGAAACAATGATTCTGTTACAACACTCCCCGGTGATTCCGCCATGATTTGTTATTTTACGTGGTCGGGGTGTGACAGAAAAGTTGGTATCAGAGCTCATGGTTATAGGGAATTAGGTTATTAGTTATGCTTTGGCCTAGTCTGTAACCTTCCTAGGACCCTAACGCGAGTTTACTTGCGTTTAGTCATAAAACAATACCGTCACCTATCCTTAGGCGACAACCACACAAGAACACAAATTTCGAATCTTCTTTGAAAACCAATCATCTGTTCTAGGATGATTTATTGTAAGGTTTTGAACCCTCTAAGTCTTCAAAATCTCGTCAAAGTTGGGTCTTATAATGTGAACACATGCAAACTGGAAGGGCGAATTCCTGTTCTCTGAGTTTTCTGTCTAAGGCTAGAGTGTTCGTACAAATCCGCAGTATCAAACCAGTCACTCTTACCTGGGAACTCTTGGGGTGAGTGTTCACTTATAGGCAAGCATGTCTTCAGTGATACATTAATATGACCCGTTTACTTTGATTTGTCACCGTCTCATTTGTTTGCCTTAGGTAACAAACAAATGATCATAATTTTTATGCATTGTCATTTTGTTTTGATTATCCGATAACATTTCACTTGTTTCTTCCCATGCCTTTCATTTCCTCCAGAATGTCTCTTTATCGCAGCGACACTAAAATGTCCGAGCAAACTGCCAAATTTGCCCAATGAATAGGCAAAGTAATCCTGAAGTCTGTGGATTTAGGTGTCGCCATGTCTCATCTCAAAAATGAAGCCACCCAAGAAGCATCGAAAGAAGCAGAAGCCAAGCCTTTGAAAAGGTCAAGGAAGCGTAAAACCTCAAAGAATCCTCCAGTCGTTACACCAAATCAAGCAGAACCTAGCCAGGTGGCAGCACCACCAGCCAAGAAGTCGTACTTGGGAACTGCTTCCTTGTGCAATCGATGCAACCGTCATCATCCAGATCAACCACCATGTGTTCAAATGTACCCACTGTGGACGATGGGGATATTTGGTTGACGTGTGCCGCTTAGCTATCCAAAACAAAGCTATTGCAAATCTTGCTGCTACTCAACTCCAAGCCAACCCTGCTCAAGCTCGCTTTCCACCTGGATCATGCTACAACTGTGGCGAGATGGGTCATTTCGTGAATAAATGCCCAAAGCTTGCTAATGCAAATCTGACCCACGGATGAGCATTTGGCTGATTAGAAGATGTTGCTACTTTGAATAGTTTGTATCTGTTGCTTTTGTTTCTTTTGTTGAACTCTGAAACAATGTGTTTTGTTTATAAATAAATCATTGTTCACAAATTCTGATATACAATTGTAGTTACATGTGTGTATGGCATTTCCCTATAATACCTACATCAAGGAACTATGTTCTTTACAAACTACTCTTGTAATTCTCCCTTTCATGTGATTACTCATGATTTCCTCGAAAATTTTAAGTACTCATTTCATTCTAGGAGACGAAGTACAAGAAATAAAGCAAAATTATGAGTAATCGTGCTTTTTGCACATCTGTGCCTTTGAATCCTTGGTTAGATAACTGAGGGTATTTTCAATCTCATACCCATTACATTCTGATTTTCATAACAACATACATAGTATCGGTTTTCAAAACAACCTTCATGATTTCAAAAATATTTTTATATAGTTGAAAACATTTTTAACATAGTATATTTACTTAATATTAAATGCATGATTTCAAAAGCATCATTCATGTTTTCAAAAACCTTATACATAATTTCAAAATTCAACTCGCATGATTTTAAAATATTTTATAAATAAACTTATCTAAAACACCTACTTTATGATTTCAAAAAGTATTATGTAAGATTTCAGAAACATTAAACACATTTTTATAAGAACCCCATGCATAGTTTTCAAAAACATTTTTCTCATGCATTAACTTAACCTTCAAATTCTTCTTCGTATGTCGCCTTGGCATATCTAGCACCTCAACTTCATAAGCATTCTACCTCGTATATCGACCTAAGCACGTCTAGTGCAAGGTTTTGAAACGCCTCCCGCTTTTCAAATCCCAAAATCCATATGGGATCTTTTTATCTTCACAATTAGATTCTTTGTATGTCTTAATTCAAACATTTTGATTCCTTATAATAGAAATCGAATTTTCTTTTTAAGATCTTCCTATCTTTATAGTTAGATTCTTGGAAATATTTAAAGTGCCAATCAAAATCCACAGATTGGATACCTGATGTGCTTTAAATACATGTGCGCAATTAACAAAATGATAACAAATTAAAGATCAAGATAAACAATTTTGTGGTTATGTGATTATGTGTTATGTGTTTTCTTTTGTGTTTTTGTTTTCGTTTCCTCGTAGAATCTTCCATATCTTCATGTGAAAGATTCATAGTAGGATATCCAAAGGTACTACCCTAAATCCTTAACGGGCTTCTACGTAATCGTTAAGACCCTTGGATTATATAGTACCATTCCATGATTCAAAAAGAGACCCTTTTAGTGGTCTAAGTCGGAAGATTGATTCAAAATCTGGTTAAGAATGGCATGTGATGATATGGCTGAAAAGACTCCTTGGTAGTCTATTTAAATCATTTATTGATTTAAGTAAAAGGACCCTATGGTAGTTTAGTCACGCTCATCACAAGTCTGTTCATTTAGTTTTCCCTGCACATTATAAAATGCACTGTGCGGACTATGCAAGGAATTACATAATTATGGACGCGAACATAATTATGAAATTCAGTGCACAGGAGCCCAGCAAGATTTATCATGTGTAAGAACCTATGGTGGCAACAATAACGAAACGCGAACAATGTGATGAAGGTACGGTGGATGCACCAATAACGCTTTATATACTTGTATATAAGTGTCCCTCTTACAATGCAAGCATGATGTTATTAAAGTCACTAAAAGTTTGGAACCTTAACCAGTGTTGTTTTATCTTTTCAACTTCATGTTTCAAGCTCTCACAAGTTTCCTCAAGATTAATTTCGGGACGAAATTTCCTGAAGTAGGGGAGACTGTAACACCTGTGCCTCCATGGCCATTAAACAAATGCCAAACCAATGAAATATTGTATTTCATACTTGGGATTTGTATAAATATGTGTGTCATTTGCATATATCAATTCTCGTTCGATTTCGAGCTCTAAATCGCTTTCTGGGAAGTTATACGCGCACTGATGCGTAAACTTAATCAGATTAACGCGACAAACACTCCTGAATAATGACATGGGCTTAACATACCTTAAATAACCTTTACATAACTTAGAAATAAGTTTTGGAAGGTTTGGTGTGTCGAAATCAAACTTATTCGCTTACAGGGACTAAATTCGACAAACTGTGAAAGTATGCCGATTCGTACTGTAACGAACATTTCGGAACATGACCATAAGTTAAACATACCCTAAATATCCTTTACATAGCTTAGAAATAGGCTTTGAGGGGTTCGGTGTGCAAAAATAAACTTTTTGGTCATTTAGGGACTAAAAGCGTCAAAAAGTGCATAAGTTTGCATTTTCGCGCATATCTTACGTTCTGAATACATCTAGACATCCAAAACTTTATGTAACCATTAAAATATTTTATTTTAGTGATTGGCATGATAAAATTCCATTCTTCGCGTAATTTGGATCGTTTTTCGCATTCGTTCGTGTTTCGTCGTAAGTAACCGAACAACGCAACCGTACGACCAAACGGACCGACATCCGAGATATTTTTGAGCATGTTTCATGTTCCCTATACTTTAACTTCATTTTATAGCGTTGAAATGGGATTAACGGGGCTTAAACGTGTAAAAAATGCATCAAAAACCATGTTTTGCACATTCAGGGACCAAAATTGACAATCTGCCATAGTTATCTTAGGAAGGGACCAAAATAAAAAATTTGATTTTCCAGCTTGTTCCAGCTGTTCCCCTCATTTGCACATGGTTTTAATGAAACTAGGGGCTTGTTTTGGGGTACCCATGGTATTCTAAAACCATGGGCACACATGTAAGGTCCAGATCGAAGCTCGGTTTTCGATGAACAATCCTAACGGTCTTGGTTTTCCTATAAATACCCCTACCCTCTTGCTTCAAAACTCACATTTGATTTGATTTGGCTCTCTAAGTTGAAGTATACACTTCATACCTGAGAGTAATCGGATCAAAACTTCCATTCTTGGACCCGTTGTAAGTCCTCTTTCGTTCTTTTTCGCGTGAAAGTCAAACTGTGTTTGACTTTCTGTTTTGACCAGTTTATGGTCAACATGAAGTTCGTTTGAAATTCATAACATGGGCGTAATCACGATGATTTTAGTCTCTTGTGACTATACCTACTGATTACCACGTTATCTAGGCACAGTGGCGAGTCGTAGTTTCGGCCAAAATGCGTATTCTTGCGTATTTTGTAACCAAACTACTTTTAGGTATCAAAACCATTTTTTTTATACCAAACCTGTTTATAAAGCTCGTTAAACATGTTTTAACATGTTTAGCTCGTCACTTTAGGTTTAGTGCTTATGTAGGGTCGTAAGGTAAGCGGTCTAAACAACCGCTTATACTTTCGAACCCGACCCGTTTGGTCGATCATTAGGATCCGACCAAACACATTAGGTGACCATAGTTGCATAGGGAATAACCTTCCGAGGTTATACTTTATGGCCACATCGTTTAAGTAGTTGTATGATAGGTAGTTTATATGCCTTAGGTAAATGACCAAAATGCCCTTTTTATGTCAAAATTCATTTTAAGCATATGTAACATAACTTTTGACACCTAAGCTGATTTTGCAACATTATTAGACATGTTAAGGCATATATTACTTGTCATAGGACTAGTTAGGCGGCCCGAACGCGTCTTACGCGAACGACGCGTTAAAGTAGCGTAAGCTACCTAAACGGGCCGTAATGGGTCGTAAGCACTGAGGTTAGGTTTTATTTTAGAATGTAGGATTTGTTAAACCATATTAAATGAGTCCCTACACTCATTTTTATGAAACCTCATTTTATCCGATCCTCCGATTTAGGTCCGTTTATTTACATAGTTATCTATATTAGGTGCCGTTTGATTTCCGTGATCCCTCTAGCTTTGCTTGGTTGTTATTCAAGACTTCTAAGCACCCTCAAGTGAGTACATAGTCCCCTCTTTTACTGTTTTCAAACATTTTGGGGTGAAACACATGTGCCTACTTGTTACTTTCGTGCTTTTCATGTTTTTATATCATATGCTTACTATGTTCATTAGTACAATTATAGTACATGATTTCATTATGTTTTGCTATGTATGGTTACTTGGCATGCTAGCACATTGTTTTACATTACATTTTCTTTTGCTATGTATGTTTACTTGGTATGCTAGAACATTGTTTTACATTACATTTTCTTTTGCTATGTATGTTTACTTGGCAGGCTAGCACATTATTTTACATTACATTTTCTGTTGCATATGTTCCAGTAACATATGGACACATTGTTTTACATTTCTACCTTGTATGTTTACTTAGCATACTAGGTACATTATTTTCATAAAACATGCTTACATTTGGTATATCATTTGGTTTGTTTAACGAGACTAATACATTCATTAACACCGATCATGCCGCTCGGTAGTAGGTAGTGGTACCATAGGACTAGACAACTCCCATTCCTGAAATCCTAGGTTTGTTTGGGTGGAAGGAATGAACGAATCCAAAAACATTTCTAGGTAGACTCTTTGACTTTGTTCTAGGGTTTATCCTACAGTCTCAAAGCTTGGATGCAGACGTTTAACATTACCGCATAAGTGTTTGTATCAGTAAAGCATGCATTATTTTACAAAGCATAACTTTTGATTATAATTTATCAAATGCATTGTTTTGTACACTTCTTTCTTATCGGGTTGATAAATGCTTTTAATCAATAAAGGTTGTTTATTCACTCTACATTACATTTGTTTACACAATAACATTTCAACATTTGTTTAAACATTACATTTAGTTATACATGTACATTTTTACATTGGTGGTTTGTTTAGGTAAGTGATTTAAGTAACGAGACGTGTGTAATATGATAAAAGCATGGTGGATACGCCGCTGGTACTTCCTATATATAAGTGCTTTTATGATATTACATATCGTAGCATTATTTAAACCATTTCAATTTTGACATATCACATTTTACACAAATTAACATATCTTTACAAAACATTGTTTTACAAACAACATATTTTATACAAACTCATTTTACTTGGTTATTCACATAACCATACATATTCTTTTATATCAACTGTTTCCTTATCGATTTTTTTATGATTTATAAAACGAAAACATTTTACAAGGTTCGTGACTACTTTTGTTAAAACATTATTTTAAACTTATAAGTCATGAATCCTAAATCAATAAAACCTATGTATCTCACAGGCATTTTTTATGCTGACGTACCTATTTTCAAATGTGTTTCAGGAATTGATGCATAGGATTGGTCAAGTTATACATAGGCAGACACGGGCCTTAGTGACAATAAAAGATGCAAGACTAGTTAATTATGTTATGGAATTCTTTTAATCAATAAAACAACATTTAAATTTCCATGTGTTATGAAACAATGATTCTGTTACAACACTCCCCGATGATTCCGCCATGATTTGTTGTTTTACGTGGTCGGGGTGTGACAACCAACAATATAATTTGTGTCCAAAACAAATTAACCAAGTTCAAGTTATTAGCGGAAGCATAAAGTGTAAAACCAAAGCGTAAGTTTTAAAGTTCAAATGTTTAACATGGAACTCAATAGTCCGTGTCCCACAACGACCTCTCCTTCTTGTGCAAGGTCCGTCTAAGCACCTAACAACCTGCAAGGCATGTAGCAACGAATCAACAACAAAGTTGAGCGAGTTCACAGTTGCTTGTCAGTTTTAATGTTGTTCCAAAAACCATTAGTTGTTTCGAAAACCATAAGTTAATCCGTTCCTTGTTTCCCAAATCATAACCAGTGGGGGCTACCCCATGTTAACCACTAGACCCGTTACCATATTGACAACTGACTGGAGTCATGTTTAGTGCCCTACGTCAATGTCTATCATCATTGACTAAGTGCTCAGATCCATTAGTCCACTCCCGTCCTCTACGGCACGGTATGAGGCTTGTCAAACCTAATAGCACTATTTAACTAATGACCCGCTCGCCATTGGCCCGACGATTAAGTCGATATAAAAATGAGGGACTTCATGATAGAGTTTTGTCTCGTAAGTTATATGTTGTCATTCTTCCTATGGAGAATGGAGGTACGTAATCTACCCAAGGAGAATACGCAGGTTTGATGTTGTCATCCTTCCCATGGAGGATGGAGGTACATATTCTACCCAAGGAGAATATACAGGTTCCGTTTTAGTTTCATTACCCATTCCCAAACCACCGAGAATCCCATGCCTTATATAAAGTGTGAACTCACCTTAGATTAGCTTGGCAGATACATAAAAAGGTCACTTGAGCTATATGTGGTCAACTACGTCCTAACATGGTTACCATACAAGTCAGGTCTAGGTTCAAGTAGTGCACATAAGTTTTACACATAAACTAACAGTTTCTGAACACGTAATAATCATGGCAAACACATTCAACACGTTAACAGTCAAGTATACATCATAAGCAAACTAGTGCGACTCAATTGATTGGGCTCGCACAAGTTCAATGGCCCAATAGCCTTGTGCGATTCACTACTTGAAGCCCAACAATATTTGGCCCAACCTGTTGTGCGTCCAGCACCACTTGTGCGACTCACAACGGGTTGTGCGACTGGAATAACCCGGCCCAATAACATCAGCAACCTAACATGTACCCCGCCCAAGCAGGTAAACAGAAATCAACTTGTGCGGTCCATTTATCTTGTGCGACCCTGGACAGATTGTGCGACTGGATATTGGGTCGTTCAACCCAACATCATAACATAATTAAGCATACTGTATGGCCCAAGGTATTGTGCGATTGATATATCTTGTGCGATCCACAATACCTTGTGCGATCGTGCATAACTAAATTGCACTATGAGCTCTAAACAGTTGCACTAAGCTTGTGCGACTGTCTTGTGCGACCAGTCCCTTGTGTGATCCGATAAGATCTTATGCGATCAAGGGTGGTCTTGTGCGATTAGTTGTCTAATCCCCTAATTTCATGCCATCAGTTTCAATCATTCAACAGTTTCCTATTTTGCATTCATTGAATTAAATCAAGCATATTCCAACTAATTCTCATGAACCCTAATTAATCTTAATCATCATACCAATCATGCACCACAATTTAACCGGATTTTTACACTAACAAATTCAAAGACTAACATGCAACCTATAACTTATCAACATGAATCAAACTAACCATCCGAATACAATCACATACAGCCGATTTACATGCTTTCGGTTCTCCATCATCTTTAACATCATACGATTATCAATCCTACAATGATCTAAACATACTACACATGTGAACCGATTTTCATGAACATCAAACCTCATCAATTTACATTACAATCAAACACATATCATCCCTAAATCATCATGTATAACATATAGATCACAACACCATCTAATAAAACAGTAATCGTGAAATACTAACCGGTTAGAAGGTAGAACGAAGGGTGATCCGAACAAGAAAGTCTTCGATAGAGAGGAGGGCGTTGCCTTCGGCTTCGAGAGGAGAGAAAGAGGGAGAGTAGGGTTTGTGTGTTGTGTGCTTTTGAAAACAATGAGGAAGCAAAACCTCATAAGGGTTATGTGTGGGTTTAAATAGGGGAGTGGGCCGAACCCTTTACATGGGCTGCCCCTTGGTTCGGTTACAAAAGGTGTGGGCCGAGAGTTGTGTGGAACTAAAGCCTAAAGGCTTGTGCGGTCGGATTAATGTTGTGCGGTTGGGTTCATGTTGTACGAACACATTATATCTATACATACATTGCATACATTCACATAGTATAATAAACATTCCATTAAAACCACGTATCACGTAATCACATACTGTTCAAACAAGTTACATCAAAGTACATCGAAAGGTTCTGAAATACGAGTTGTCACATCATCCCCAAGTTGAAAGAAATTTCGTCCCGAAATTTAGCACGTTGCTACTGAGGAAGCTAGTTAAGTTGCATGGTTTCCTAGTTTTCTTGGGGTGTTACACATACACATAGCACAAAATACATATACTTGATGAGTTTCCAAAATATATAATTTTTGTCAAAAATTATTATTAGATATGGTTATTATTTTCACCCATTTATTTTTGTGAAAATATATATTCAAGTTCATAAGAACTCTTGAATATTTAGGACTTAACCATTTTCATCAATGCTTCCATAATGACGTTTAAGACCAGTAATCACGTTTAACTTTGTTAATCACCCTTTAACCCCATTTTTAATCACGATTAGATTTTTAGAAAAATTCGCCATAGTTTCCCTTAAAACTATGGCATTCCCACGTTATAAAAACGTCTTTAAATCAATATCAATTTTCTAAATCACCACTAATTCATCAAGTATCACCAAAATCATTGTTACAACAATAATCATACACATTTTCCTTCTATTTCTCATGAGTATTACTTATGTTAAATTTCAAGACATTAAAGTAAATCACTTTTCAAGTTCATTCCTCACATAAACTTGATCATGTTTGTATTATACTTTTAAAAGTCTCCATATCTTATATCTTTCATGTTTATAAGAAAAATACCAAGACCTTTACATAACCCTTTTTATAAGCAATTTTATATAAACTTGTTTCATGTAAAAAACAAGTTATTAGTGTTTTAAAAGTCTTGATTCAAGCTCATCCTTATGTTTTACCTTCCAAGAATGCTAGTCAAGTTTCATGTATATAATACTCATGATTTTGAAGGTGATGATCTTTCATGATTTAAACACATCCATGTTTAAATCATATTATTGAGTTCAACATAACAAGATTATCATGCTTATAAATTACTACAACATATAAGCATTAAGATCATCATAATATCACTTTTCATACAACTAGTCTTAACATAATCAACATAAACAACAAGATCATATAAACTAGCTACACTAATCTACACAAATCAACACATAATATGGTTATATTTAGTGTTTATTAGGTTTGAGATTAGGGTTTTTGATTTGATTTTTAAGATGATCAACTTGTACATCTAGTAAATACTAGTAATAAAGAGCATAAATATGATGGTTTTAGATCTTACAACTTTGCACAAGATGATTAAGAAGTGATTAAGGTTCCAAAGAACTCCCTAATGCCTCTCAATGCTTAATCCATGCATTAATGGCATTAAAGTGCCTTGAAAGTGAGTAATTTATGGTCTTTAATGGTGATTTAAGGTGGGTTTTATGGGAGGTGTATGAGCCGTGAATGATGAACATGAGGAGGTTCCTTTGTTTATAGAATGTGTTGAAATTGTTTATAAAAAAAAAAAGAAGTCTTGAAATGTGATTTAAGTGATGGTGCATATATGGTTTCCAACAAAAACTACACTAAGCCATGCTCCATGTCTTTCAAAATTCAACCAAGATCAAATGGGTGGGACCCACCTTGACCGAGATTGACTGGGGGGGGGGTAAAGTGTAATTTTTTTATAAAAAGTGTTGTAAATATTGATATTTTGGTAATTATGTAAGGTATGGTGATTAGGGTTTAATTACACCATTAAGGGGTAATTAGGGATTCGGAATGTTAATCGACATTAACTAGTTCACTAAACTAGTAGAAATTGTATTTTGATACTTTAGATGATTTCCGTTTGGTCGTCGGCTAATTTACGGCACTTTTGCGTCGTACCGACAAAACTTTGTCGCAGGTTGTTATTCCACCGTCAAGCGATGCATGAAGTGATTCCGAGTCCCAAAATAGGCTTAACTAGTTCGCTATATCTTCCGTTTAGTTGTTTTGGTGTCGAAAATATTTTTTATTAGCTTGTCGGTTAAAAAACGGACAAGTTGTGGGGGTTGCAACGCATCGCCGAAAGCTTATGTTTCAGACACCCCATTATTATCCTAATGTTGTTTTCATATGTTTGTTATCATTTGTCATAATTTCGGAGTCCCGGAAATGCTAAATTATTAGTTCGGATGAGTTAAAATTGTTATATTTTTAACCGAACGGACGATTTTGTGATTAGGGGGTTGTACCGGAAAGTTATGTATTTTGAAAGACGTACTTCCACATTAGTGTTTTCATATATTGTAACACCTTGTAAAATCACGACCAATGATGTGTTGACACGTGTACTAAACCCTAATGAAGTCAAACGTTGACTATAAAGCACTAATTTTGCGACAAATCAAAAACTTTGATTGCGAAAGGACTAAAAGTGTCAACATGCTTAAACTAAGCCTCGGAATAACCTTACACGGTATTCGTACTCACAGATGAGCCGCTTGTTGGTCGAGAGGAGCCGTTTGCGTAATTATTTGAAAGTTTGTGTGTCGAAGGGTTAAAAGCGTCAACATGTTAATTCTTACCTCTGAGTGACCTTTTAACAAACCGAGAGCTTCATGATGTTCGATCATACTCTTGGGAATGCCTATTGTAGGCCGTCTAAGGCTTTTATGCCAATAAGTGATGTTACTAGCAAGTTTGCAAGTTAAACGGGTTAAAAGTGTCAGCATGTTTAATTATACCTCTGAGTGACCTTTTAATGAACCCGAAGCATTGTGATGTTTGATAATACTCACATGAATGTTGGACCCTGTATGTCCAAGACACATTAAATTGATGTGGTTAGTATGTTATGATCCAAGTCGGGTCATACCCAATAACAAGCTAGACAAACACCTATAATATTTATTTATGATATAATCAAACAAATAAATATTAACGCTTATAATATTTAGAAATTAGTTTTCTAAATAATTGCACTTGAGAAACTAATAAATTATATAGATAATTTATTTTGAGAGAATATTTATTTTGTTATTTAATCAGTTAAATAACATAATAAAAAGTTATGATTTGTTGCATAAAGTCTTATAAATATGTGATATTATATTTATAAAAGTTGTAAATATAATAAAAGACATATATATAAGAAGGTTGAATTTTCATTGGGCAAATAAGATGGCCCTATGGCCGCCACTTTGGGTCTTCCCAAGATTGGTTGGTCCAATCAAATTTCATGCAACTTTTATATCTAGATCATACATGATTGGTTCAAGAGATGATATGATTTAAATATAATCATACACTTATTCTCACACATCTTACACACATAATTTTGAGACAAGATTCAAGTGTTAAGAACTCAAGAATTCCCTCTACAATTTTCGGCCAAGGTGTGGTTGTTAAGAGGATTTTTCTAGTGAGTTCATAAGTGTAGAAATCCTAGCAACTTAAGGTGTTCGTTGGAGGCTTGCGGTATGCAAGCATGAGGTCTTCTCCTTTGACGATTTCCATTCAAGAATATCATCTTCTTCATATCACCTTGCTCTTTGAATGGTAGTATTCTAAACACCCTATGGTTGTGGTTTTGATAGCATGCATGTTCGTATATGGGTCCGGGTTATTGGGTTTTACATATATAATGGGTTTTATATCTTGAAAGTAACATGTTCTAAATCTTTTTCCGCTGCGTTTTAATTTTATTTGGATAAAATTACTTTGATAAACATGTGAAAAACCCAACAATGGCATCTAGAGACGCTTATATGAGTGCATGCTTCATAGGATATGAAATTTTTGGGTTTCGGGTTTGGTTAAACCCAATGGCCGAAATTTTCTCCATGGTTCTCCTTTTGTTTTTTCAAGATTTATTTCTTACATGCATAAAGGAATCTTGAAAAAATTATGTCATTTGGATGATTTGTTTGTTTGGACAAAAAACCCACTTTTTCGGTTTTTTCATTCTTAGCCGAAAAGTAGGTTGTAAAAAGGAAACCATTTTTGCTTCTTGAATTTTTATATATATGTGGATATATATTTTGGTGTTCATAACCTAGCCATGACCTTGTGTGTGAATATGTTGAATGTTTGTGTTTGTGATTTGTATTTAATTATTTCAAAGGGTTGTAATAATTATTATCTTCGTTCTTCCATTTGTAAAGTTATGTAATTTATTTATTTTCATTTGGTATGTAAAATAAATAGATTAGTTGCATTTTATTTTACTAGAAAAATGTATTAGGATACTTTTTTTGTAAAAGAAGATGCACACAAAAATGTGTTTTTGGTTTTGGCTAATTTCGGGCCTAAAGGACTTCATAGTTCTTAACGGGATTTTAGCCCGATAACCAAAACACATTTTTGAAGTCCAAAGGAGTTTGGAGCTGATTATAAAAGATATTTGGAAGCCCAAAGAATGTGAAGAAATCACAACACAAGAAGAAGACTTGAAGCATTTGGATGCGGGATCAAGTGGGAGTTCAACAACACATTATTTGTGTCTATATTCACCCTTTAGGAAGGACCTTTTGACACACTTGTTTCGGCTAACAAGTGTGGTCAAAATAGTTGGCTATGGTTATGCACATATTGATATGTGTGTTGTGCTTGTGTGGTTGTTTACTTTATTGTTTGGATGATATTTGGATATGCATGCTTAACAATTAATAATCAACAACAAGCTTAAAATTGGTTCTTTAAAAGTCATTAAAGAGGTTAATAAAAGGTTATTAAAAATTAATGATTTCATAATAAAATGGGTTTTATTAAAAGAACCTTGAAAATTTGTTTTCACAAAAGTACCAAGGATTTGAATGCATGCAAATGTATGGTGTGACAACCCGCACTAAACCAGGTATCCGTACAACTTAATTAATGATTAATTACTACTTGAGTACTGTGCTTGATTGAACTAGCTGATAAACTGCTACCTACATACTGATACATGCACTTACTTGCATCATACTTTAATTTCTGTCACTACATTGATTACATACTGAACCCTAGTGACAAACATGATGCACAAAAAGCACAGTAGCACTAAACGGATACACAGTGAACATGCTGATATAGCCAGCATCAGGCAAATACTGCCTCTAAGGCCGTTAAGAGCCTCATATATTTTGGCTACACTGGTAGTGAGTGTAGGAATATAAGGGTTGTGTTACCGCGTCTCTAGGGATAAGATACACTGATTCGGATGTGCCTAAAACGTACTTTAAGTACCAAACACAGCACTTTAACAAATAAACCAGCTTCTAGCTGACTAATAAAGTGCCAGAACATGAGAAAATATTACTAGACACTTTCTAAAGTGTCGGGAAAACAAACTGTGTCACTAAAAATGCAATAACGACACTTTAAAGCTTTTGTAACACTTTAACGGATTTCTATCCAACCGAACACCCGGACTTTACCCGGAACATGAAAACAATACTATTTTTATTATTACTCTTTTTCTGAGCCAGTTAGGGTCCCTGATTACCCTAACACCCATCATAACGCAGAATATACCACTAACTAAGTTAGATACTTAGTTAACTTATTTAACTAAACTAATTATCCCAACCATCTAATTAAAATCGAACAAGAGACCCCCCCCCCCCAACCGATCAGTTACCTAGGGGGCACCACCATGTACTTGTAATCTTGCTCAATCTTGCCTTGTCTAGTACTTTTGTGACATACTAACCATTGGACAATAACACTTAGATTTTGCCTATAAATACCCACTAATCACACAAGACATAATCACTTCACTTATCAACAAACTCACACTACTCTCTTGCTCTCTCCCACTCTCGGCCGAACTCCCTCACACCCACCATCATATTTTCGGTTGGTGATCATTGCATTCCAAGATCATTCAAGCTTCAAGGGTCTCATATTAGGAGCTTTGGTGCAAGCGGAACACGAAGGACCACTCCCGTTAGCTTTTATCCACCACTTTTTCGTCACGATTCTTCCCTAGCCCCGAGCTAGAGGTATATTGTTTAAAACTTGTTTTCACGCATATCTAAAGTGGTTAAAAGAACTTTCGTCGGTAAAATATTGTGAACATGCGTTTTGAAACTTTAAAGTCTACTAAAATCACAAAAATGGAGGTTAATAGCACATGTCTTGTGTAAAAGTCGTAGGACTTGAAATTCGTGTTTATCTAGACCCGATCTATGATGTGGTAGCTCAAATCTCCGTTTAACCCGACTTTGTAAAATCACGTATCATCACATAAGCTCGTTTTTGAAAGATACAAGGGTTAAAGGTGAAACACTACCACATTTAGAGCATGAACTTGTGTAAAAGAATTTTACTTGTGTAAAAGTGATTTAACCGGTACAATGGTGTTTAAAACTAGCGGATCTACGTATCCACAAGTGGTATTTTTGAAAGACCACACTTTAAAGAAATCATGTTTTTCTAAAAACGGATCTTACAATACTAAGAATGATATTTAGAACGCACAAGTGTGTAAACACTTGTGTGACACATGTTTCGACAAAATAACTATTTTTGGGTAAAATAACTAGAAGTTGTAAAGACGGATTTCTCTAAAAACGAGGTTTTTACGAGGTTAAAGTTACTTTATATAAAGATCCACGAAATATAATGGGATTTACAATATAGATTCGGAAAAACTACAAGTTCATGCGATTATGTGATTTACGTATTTATTGACTAGTTTGATGTGTCGGAAATTGTTTGATTGAATAAAGAAGATTGTTGAATTGATTTGTTAAAAGAAAATGATACGCTTGAAAGCGTGGCCACCTCCAGTTACAGAGGAAACTCTGGCGAAATTTTCTAAAAACCTAACACTTAGACTTTTTACACAACAAGTGTTAGAACTATTGTTGGGCATACTTTCGAAACATAAATTTCGCCAGTACTACATTTTACTAAATATTCGGAGGTGGGATTTTCACAAAGATTAACGTGATAAATATTTTTGTCACAACACTGTTTATGATTATTTTGTGAAATACATAAATATTATTTTAGAGTAAAAATAATATTTACAAGCGTTACTGATTTCAAAACTTTGCGAACGCTTCCACAAACATATAAGTTACACCGGTAATTACATTACCACAAGATTGATAAAACGTAACCTACGCACATGTATTGTATCCCCCATCCTTGGGAAGAAGTATGACTACCAAGTGTATACGACATGTAACACGGAATAGTTGTCTAACTATTTCCCGCAAACATAAACTGTAAAGCTAAAGCACGGCCGTCCGTCTAATAGAATTAGCACTTGTAGGTCGTTGCACAGCTTACTGTATTGGAGACGCTTGATAGAGATACGCATTCACTGTGAGTTCATGTCCCCCTTTTCTCTGACTGTTTTCAGTTTTCTTAACTGCGGGGGTGAAACACATGTTACTTTGTTTACAAGTACTTTATACACGGTATGAATAACGTAAGGAGGTTTAGATCATGTGAATGGGTAGTTAGAACACCGAGGGACTCGAGCGGTAGATCTATCTGGGTGTAGCGAGCCCAGCTCTAGGCCAAACGGACCTCTCTGAGGCCAACAGAACGGACCTGGAGTGACTTGGTTGCCCAACGCAAAAATCGGCTAGGTCGTGTCTTACTATTTGCATTTCACAACATGCTAATGGCCTTGCAAACCATTGGTGATCACAAGTCCTCTTACACTGCTACATACCAGGAAACTTTTATACTTACAAGTGTTTTTTACTTACTCACTTGCACATGAACTCGCTCAACATTATTGTTGATTTTTCAACTCACATGTATTTCAGGAAATTAAACGGATCTGGCACGGTATGGAACGTTTTCCGCTGCATATTGTCATGAAGTCATCAGGGTTTAGGGGATGTGTCTCTTACCTGGACAAGACACAGTCCTTAAACCACGTTTATGTTATGTTTTAAGTTTGTAATGTTGTTGAACAAGGTTATGGTTGTTGGTTAAAACAATGGTACTGTATTTTGTTTTCAAAACTTAATGAATGACTTGCATGGTTTTTAAATTCATATAGCTTGTTATGATTAAGCTATGGTATTAAGAAGTCACACCAAAATATACCACGCTTCCGCAAAGCCAGGGTGTGACAGCTTGGTATCAGAGCTCTGATCATAGCGAACTAGGATTCTCTCTCGAGTCTAGACTATGATCACTAGGGCTCTCACGAAAACATTTTACAACCTACCACTTAAGTCCAGATCCACAACTTTTTACAAACAAATGTTGAGCACATTTTACTTATTATTTTAGGCTCAGTCTGGGAGGCTGAGGTAGGAGGCTAGTGGGACTAGAAGTGTTGGCTAGTGGGACTAGAAGTGTTGGCTAGTGGGACTAGAAGTATTGGCTAGTGGGACTAGGAGTGATGGCTAGTGGGACTAGAAGTGTTGGCTAGTGGGACTAGAAGTATTGGCTAGTGGGACTAGGAGTGTTGGCTAGTGGGGCTAGGAGTGTTGGCTAGTGGGACTAGAAGTGATGGTTTGAATGCTTGCTTGATGACTTATGTGATTACTTGATTTGTGATTGACTATTTGTACATGTTTGTGAATATGTTACAGATACATGGATTCGGCTGATTCAGGTGGTTCAGACATCACCGACCCCAGGCGTATTGTATCAGATGACCTGGAGTCGTCAGAGCATGAGGTTTTTACGTCAGACTTCACCAGCACGGATGATGACGACTTTCAGCCATTCGCCTTACCCGACGGCGTTGATGAGCTCCCAGATGATCTTCCGGCCGGGGATTTACCACTCGCGGTGATCCCTGCACCTGTACCCCTTGCTTACTACCCTGCTTTACCCATCGACGACGAGGAGGACGACATCGATATGTTTGAGGAGGAGCCTTTGGAGGATGCTCAGGGCGAGGCCCTACCTGCTGTTGCTCCCTTACTGATTGCAGATGCTCCGGCTGCGGAGTCTCCTGTTCATTCCCCAGTCGCGGACTCCTTTGAGTCTGTGGCTTCTGTACCTACACATGCTCATAGTGCGCAGCACTTCTCCCATGGGTCCGATTCTGACCAGGCTTTTTCTGTTGCTTCCATACCTGGACTTATTTTTGACCATGACGACGAGGGGGATTCAGATCCTATGTTTCCACCAGGATTTGATCCTGACCGTGATTTAGAGTTTGTCCCGATGGATGAGTTGATGGAGGATCCAGCAGATCCTATTGACCCTTTTGATCCGATTGATCCTGATTTCGATTTTGACATGGCATTTGATGACCTGGAGCCTGCCATTGCTCCTGAGCAGGCAGCTGCTCTTGATCCCTTACCAGAGCATGACCCTGTGCATGCTGATGTACCTTTTGAGCCCATTGTTGATGATCACCACCTAGATGTTCCTGTTGATCCCATTGGTCCTTTACCCATTGATGCTGTACCAGTTGACCCTCCTCTCGAGCACTTGGCACCCGTTCACCCTGTTGTTGCTCCCTTGTTTGATCCCGTTCCCATAGAGCCCGGACATGCACCGTTCGCGGCCCATATGGATCCACCGGACGAGTCTGCCCAGCATGGCTGGATACCGGCAGACGAGGACGTTCCCCCATTCCCTCCACAGATTCCTGTTGCACCACATACTGACTTTTCGTTTCAGGTTCCCATGTTTATACCTCCAGCAGGGCCTGGAGAGGGCTCTTCAGCACACCCTGATGGGCATGTACCGATGCCCATGCCTTTCATGCCTCAGATTCCTTTTGTTCCACCTACTACAGCTCCTTTCGGGGTGGCACCCTTTGACCCCACACGTGAGCCACTGCTGTGGTCACCATTTTCCCCTATGCCACCCACTGATCCATACCACAGGTTCCACGTGGGACACACCATCGAGGATGTATTGATGTCATTTGTACACCAGCATGAGTCGCATGAGCAGCGACTACAGGAGTTGGAGAGAGCCCGTCTGCAGCCATGTCAGTGCCATGGCCGGGTACCCTCTCCGTTACAGCCGTTTCGACCATTACCCCCTGACTATGCTGCTCGTCTTACCACTTTGGAGCAGCAGATTGCTTCCATTATTCGCACACAGCAGGCGATGGAGGCGGACTGGTTACAGTTGCGCCGTTTGTTTTATACCCATTTTCCTCCTCCACCACCATCTACTTAGAGCTCATCGGTGCCACTTGGGTAGGCGAGGTGATAAGGCGGCGATTGCTTTTTGACTGCACGGCTTTTTGGGAGACTACGTTATGACTTGACTTTTGTTATGTACTTGATGTTGTATTGATACTGATGTAGCTTTTGACAGGGGTGATGTAGCCCCTAGTGATTGATGATTGTATGTATACACTTACGATGTGGTCTCATTTATATGGCAATCGCAGTTTTCTCACCATATTTGGATTCGCTTGATTACTTGGTTATATTTTATGACATGGGATGTTGTGTGATTGATATTTGTGATGTGTGATAACATGAGATGTTATGTGATTATACTATTACTACCGTTATATACGTACACTATATTACGAACTGATTTACGTATTATAACATCGGAGCCTTCTATGGCCTAACCAACTTAAACCATCTTTTAGAAAGATGCCGCTAAGACGTCAACAGCAGCCTATGCCTACCACTCAGGAAGAGCTACAACAAGTCATTGCTGCTGCCATAGCGCAGTACGCAGCTTCTCAGCCAGGAGGGAGCGGAAGTGTCAACCAAGGCAATAACAATCCACCTCACGGTAATACCACGCCATTCGAACCTACCATGAACTAGTTGGAGATTTTAGCGGTGATGCTAATGTCAAACACATGTTTTAACATACGTGCAGGATGCACCTACAAGCAGTTCTTAGACTGCAAACCAGTTAACTTCGATGGCATAGGAGGTGCAGTTGCCTTTACCCGCTGGGCTGAGAAAACCGATTCTGTCTTACGCATGAGCAAGTGTGCAGAGGATCAACAAGTCACATACATTTCAGGGCTGTTTCTAGACGGAGCCCTATCTTGGTGGAACTTACAGGTCCAAACACTAGGCGAAGCTGCCGCCTACGCCCTGACTTGGGCCGAATTGAAAGAACTGATGCGCAAGAAGTACTGTTCACGCGCAGAAATTCAAAGGTTGGAGACCGAATTTTGGCACTTAAAGATGGATGGTCCGAAAGTAGCAGAGTACGTTCAGAGGTTTCATGACCTATCTCAAGTGGTTCCTTACATGGTTACGCCTGAATACAAGCGAATCGAGCGCTTCATTTGGGGCTTGGCTCCCCAAATAATAAGCATGGTAACCTCCTCCAAACCAGCAACTATCACTGAAGCCATCGATTTGAGCGTGGCTCTCACCGAGGAGGGGATTCGTTTAAACAAGTTTGGTGATGTAAAGGCAAAGGAGAAAGAGACTCATGTTGAGTCGTCCGGAAGTAACAAAAGAAAGTTTTCAAACTTCAAACAAAGTGTTAGCGGTGATGGTAAGAGAGGAGCACCAAGCACGCCAGCTCAGGGTGTAGCTGGCAGTGGAAGGAAAGGAAGAGGATACATGGGCACCCAGCCCAGATGCAATACCTGTCAACGCCACCATTCGGGTCAATGTCAGCTAAAAGTATGCGAAGTATGTGGGAAACGTGGTCATTTGAAGGACACCTGTTGGGTTGGTACTGGCCGGGGAGGCCAGGGAGGATCTGAAAATAAGAATAACAACCGTGGTGGTTTTGGAGGTCGCCCACAGGGGAATAATCGAGGCTACAATGCCAATCAAGCCGGAAATGCCAATCAAAACAACCCGCCAGTTGGGGATGGTGCAGGAAGTGGTAAAAGACTTGGATGTTTTCATTGCGGTGACATTGGGCACTTCAAGAAGGATTGCCCGGGATTGAACCAAGCCCGTGGAAGGGTGTTCCAGATCGGTGCACGGGAAGCACGCCAGGATCCCAACGTTGTCACGGGTACGTTCCCTATCAATCAACGCTATGCATCTGTTCTGTTTGATACTGGTGCCGACTATAGCTTCGTATCACTAGAATTTAAGAATATACTCGGGCTAACCGCTAATAAGTTAGACATTCCCTACGCATTTGAATTGGCTAATGGAAAGTTGGTAGAAGCCAATGATGTTATCAGAGGCTGTGTGATTGAATTAGGAGAACGTGAGTTTGCCTTGGATCTACTACCAGTCCAATTGGGAAGTTTCGACGTGGTAGTAGGAATGGACTGGTTATCGGGCAATAAAGCTGAGATAGTTTGCCACGAAAAGATTGTTCGTATTCCAACCGAGGATGGTGAGACCATTGTTGTTCATGGAGAGAAGCGTGAGATGCCGTTACGGATTATCAGCTGTTTGAAGGCAAGGAAGTGTTTACAGAAAGGATGTGTTGCTTTTCTGGCACACATCGTAGATAAGAAGGCTGCTGAGCCAAGAATCGAAGACATCCCAGTCGTAAGGGAGTACCCAGAAGTCTTCCCAGAAGACTTACCCGGACTGCCACCTTAGAGACAAGTCGAGTTTCACATCGACTTGGTTCCAGGCGCCGCGCCTGTAGCTAAGGCACCTTACAGACTTGCTCCATCTGAGATGCAGGAATTGTCAACACAGCTTCAGGAGCTGTTAGATAAGGGTTTTATCCGACCAAGCTTCTCGCCTTGGGGAGCTCCGGTCTTGTTTGTCAAGAAGAAGGACGGAAGTTTCCGCATGTGTATTGACTACAGAGAATTGAACAAGCTGACGATTAAGAACAGGTATCCTCTGCCTAGAATCAACGATCTGTTCGACCAACTTCAAGGTTCAAGCTGTTACTCTAAGATCGATCTTCGATCTGGATACCATCAACTAAGGATACAGGAGGAAAGTATCCCGAAAACAGCCTTCCGAACTCGTTATGGACACTACGAGTTCCTCGTTATGCCATTTGGTTTGACAAACGCACCGGCGGTATTCATGGATCTAATGAATAGAGTTTGCAAGCCATACTTAGACAAGTTCGTGATTGTATTCATCGACGACATCCTGATTTACTCAAAGACGAAGGCTGAACACGAACAACATCTTAGAACCATACTAGAGCTGCTAAAGAAGGAACAACTGTACGCCAAATTCTCCAAGTGCGAGTTTTGGCTACGCGAAGTCCAGTTTCTTGGACATGTGGTTAACGGGGATGGAATTCATGTTGATCCCACAAAGATCGAGGCAATCAAGAATTGGGAGACGCCTACAACGCCAACCGAGATTCGACAATTCTTGGGTTTGGCTGGCTACTATCGAAGGTTCATCGAGGATTTCTCGAAGATCGCTCAACCTTTGACGCTCCTCACCCAGAAAGACAAGACGTTTGATTGGGGAATCAAACAGGACGAAGCGTTTCAGGTATTGAAAGATAAGCTCTGCAACGCGCCAATCTTAGCTCTACCAGAAGGCACTGATGACTTTGTGGTATACTGCGACGCATCGCGTCAGGGATTGGGTTGTGTGTTGATGCAACGCCAGAAGGTCATTGCTTACGCATCACGCCAACTGAAAGTGCACGAAAAGAATTATACCACACATGATTTAGAGCTTGGTGCAGTGGTTTTTGCTCTAAAGATCTGGAGACACTACCTGTATGGTACGAAGTGCACAATCTTCACAGATCACAAGAGCCTGCAACATATATTTAACCAGAAGGAGTTAAATATGAGACAAAGACGATGGGTTGAGTTGCTAAACGACTACGACTGCGAGATAAAGTATCACCCAGGGAAGGCGAATGTAGTTGCCGATGCCCTAAGTCGTAAAGAAAGAATCAAGCCCATAAGGGTTAGAGCTTTGGAAATGATTATACGAACCGATCTTTCCTTGCGCATTCGTGCGGCACAAAAGGAAGCCCTTAAGGAAGGGAATCGTGAGGAAGAATATCTCCGTGGGATGGAGAAGTTACTGGCACCAAACAATGAAGGAACATTATGTTTCGAGAAAAGGATTTGGGTTCCTCTGTTTGGAGATTTAAGGAAAGTTATTTTCGACGAAGCGCACAAGTCACGGTACTCTATCCATCCGGGGGCGGATAAGATGTACCAGGATCTTAAAGATTACTATTGGTGGCCTAGGATGAAAGGCGACGTTGCTGTTTACGTGAGCAAATGTTTAACGTGCGCTAAGGTCAAGGCAGAATACCAGAAGCCTTCGGGACTTCTGCAACAACCTGAGATTCCCAAGTGGAAATGGGAACAAATCTCAATGGATTTTGTTACAAAACTGCCAAGAACGCCAAGAGGCCATGATATGATTTGGGTGATTGTTGACCGCCTAACAAAGTCCGCACACTTTCTGCCAATCAAGGAGAAAGACAGTACTAGTAAACTTGCGGAAATTTACATGAGAGAGATCGTAGCACGTCATGGAGTACCACTCTCGATCATCTCTGATAGAGACGGAAGATTTGTGTCAAGAATATGGCAATCTTTCCAAGAATCTTTTGGCTCACAATTAAATCTGAGCACTGCGTTCCATCCGCAAACTGATGGCCAGAGCGAGCGAACGATTCAAACTTTGGAAGACATGCTGAGGGCATGTGTTATGGATTTAGGAGGTAGCTGGGATAAACACTTACCTTTGGTCGAATTTTCGTACAACAACAGCTACCACACCAGTATTGGTGTCGCGCCATTTGAGGCCCTATACGGACGCAAGTGCCGATCACCACTATGTTGGTCTGACGCAGGTGATAGGCAGCTTGCTGGTCCCGAGATCGTCCAAGAGACGACAGACAAGATTGCGCAAATACTTAAACGCATTGAAGCCGCTCGCCACAGACAAAAGGCCTACGCAGATCCAAACCGGAAGCATGTGGACTTCCAAGTCGGAGAAATGGTGTTGTTAAAGGTTTCGCCCTGGAAAGGGGTAGCACGCTTTGGAAAGCGTGGAAAGTTAAATCCACGCTACATTGGTCCCTTCAGAATTCTGGAAAGAATTGGGACAGTGGCATACAAGTTGGACCTACCTGCTAAACTGAATGGTGTTCACGATACATTTCATGTATCCAATTTAAAGAAAAGTCCAACTCAAATTGACGTTGCCATTCCTATCGACGAGATACATATTGACGACACGCTCCACTTTGTTGAAGAACCTGTTGAGGTCACGGATTGGAAAGTTAACAAGACCCACCGGAGCAGTGTCAAACTCGTCAAGGTTCGTTGGAATGCCAGACATGGTCCTGAATTCACATGGGAACGTGAGGACCGGATGAAAGAAAAATACCCCCACTTATTTCCTAAGAACTCTGCATCTACAAGCAGAACTTAAATTTCGGGACGAAATTTATTTAACGGGGGGAGAATGTGACAACCCGCACTAAACCAGGTATCCGTACAACTTAATTAATGATTAATTACTACTTGAGTACTGTGCTTGATTGAACTAGCTGATAAACTGCTACCTACATACTGATACATGCACTTACTTGCATCATACTTTAATTTTTGTCACTACATTGATTACATACTGAACCCTAGTGACAAACATGATGCACAAAAAGCACAGTAGCACTAAACGGATACACAGTGAACATGCTGATATAGCCAGCATCAGGCAAATACTGCCTCTAAGGCCGTTAAGAGCCTCATATATTTTGGCTACACTGGTAGTGAGTGTAGGAATATAAGGGTTGTGTTACCGCGTCTCTAGGGATAAGATACACTGATTCGGATGTGCCTAAAACGTACTTTAAGTACCAAACACAGCACTTTAACAAATAAACCAGCTTCTAGCTGACTAATAAAGTGCCAGAACATGAGAAAATATTACTAGACACTTTCTAAAGTGTCGGGAAAACAAACTGTGTCACTAAAAATGCAATAACGACACTTTAAAGCTTTTGTAACACTTTAACGGATTTCTATCCAACCGAACACCCGGACTTTACCCGGAACATGAAAACAATACTATTTTTATTATTACTCTTTTTCTGAGCCAGTTAGGGTCCCTGATTACCCTAACACCCATCATAACGCAGAATATACCACTAACTAAGTTAGATACTTAGTTAACTTATTTAACTAAACTAATTATCCCAACCATCTAATTAAAATCGAACAAGAGACCCCCCCCCCAACCGATCGGTTACCTAGGGGGCACCACCATGTACTTGTAATCTTGCTCAATCTTGCCTTGTCTAGTACTTTTGTGACATACTAACCATTGGACAATAACACTTAGATTTTGCCTATAAATACCCACTAATCACACAAGACATAATCACTTCACTTATCAACAAACTCACACTACTCTCTTGCTCTCTCCCACTCTCGGCCGAACTCCCTCACACCCACCATCATATTTTCGGTTGGTGATCATTGCATTCCAAGATCATTCAAGCTTCAAGGGTCTCATATTAGGAGCTTTGGTGCAAGCGGAACACGAAGGACCACTCCCGTTAGCTTTTATCCACCACTTTTTCGTCACGATTCTTCCCTAGCCCCGAGCTAGAGGTATATTGTTTAAAACTTGTTTTCACGCATATCTAAAGTGGTTAAAAGAACTTTCGTCGGTAAAATATTGTGAACATGCGTTTTGAAACTTTAAAGTCTACTAAAATCACAAAAATGGAGGTTAATAGCACATGTCTTGTGTAAAAGTCGTAGGACTTGAAATTCGTGTTTATCTAGACCCGATCTATGATGTGGTAGCTCAAATCTCCGTTTAACCCGACTTTGTAAAATCACGTATCATCACATAAGCTCGTTTTTGAAAGATACAAGGGTTAAAGGTGAAACACTACCACATTTAGAGCATGAACTTGTGTAAAAGAATTTTACTTGTGTAAAAGTGATTTAACCGGTACAATGGTGTTTAAAACTAGCGGATCTACGTATCCACAAGTGGTATTTTTGAAAGACCACACTTTAAAGAAATCATGTTTTTCTAAAAACGGATCTTACAATACTAAGAATTATATTTAGAACGCACAAGTGTGTAAACACTTGTGTGACACATGTTTCGACAAAATAACTATTTTTGGGAAAAATAACTAGAAGTTGTAAAGACGGATTTCTCTAAAAACGAGGTTTTTACGAGGTTAAAGTTACTTTATATAAAGATCCACGAAATATAATGGGATTTACAATATAGATTCGGAAAAACTACAAGTTCATGCGATTATGTGATTTACGTATTTATTGACTAGTTTGATGTGTCGGAAATTGTTTGATTGAATAAAGAAGATTGTTGAATTGATTTGTTAAAAGAAAATGATACGCTTGAAAGCGTGGCCACCTCCAGTTACAGAGGAAACTCTGGCGAAATTTTCTAAAAACCTAACACTTAGACTTTTTACACAACAAGTGTTAGAACTATTGTTGGGCATACTTTCGAAACATAAATTTCGCCAGTACTACATTTTACTAAATATTCGGAGGTGGGATTTTCACAAAGATTAACGTGATAAATATTTTTGTCACAACACTGTTTATGATTATTTTGTGAAATACATAAATATTATTTTAGAGTAAAAATAATATTTACAAGCGTTACTGATTTCAAAACTTTGCGAACGCTTCCACAAACATATAAGTTACACCGGTAATTACATTACCACAAGATTGATAAAACGTAACCTACGCACATGTATTGTATCCCCCATCCTTGGGAAGAAGTATGACTACCAAGTGTATACGACATGTAACACGGAATAGTTGTCTAACTATTTCCCGCAAACATAAACTGTAAAGCTAAAGCACGGCCGTCCGTCTAATAGAATTAGCACTTGTAGGTCGTTGCACAGCTTACTGTATTGGAGACGCTTGATAGAGATACGCATTCACTGTGAGTTCATGTCCCCCTTTTCTCTGACTGTTTTCAGTTTTCTTAACTGCGGGGGTGAAACACATGTTACTTTGTTTACAAGTACTTTATACACGGTATGAATAACGTAAGGAGGTTTAGATCATGTGAATGGGTAGTTAGAACACCGAGGGACTCGAGCGGTAGATCTATCTGGGTGTAGCGAGCCCAGCTCTAGGCCAAACGGACCTCTCTGAGGCCAACAGAACGGACCTGGAGTGACTTGGTTGCCCAACGCAAAAATCGGCTAGGTCGTGTCTTACTATTTGCATTTCACAACATGCTAATGGCCTTGCAAACCATTGGTGATCACAAGTCCTCTTACACTGCTACATACCAGGAAACTTTTATACTTACAAGTGTTTTTTACTTACTCACTTGCACATGAACTCGCTCAACATTATTGTTGATTTTTCAACTCACATGTATTTCAGGAAATTAAACGGATCTGGCACGGTATGGAACGTTTTCCGCTGCATATTGTCATGAAGTCATCAGGGTTTAGGGGATGTGTCTCTTACCTGGACAAGACACAGTCCTTAAACCACGTTTATGTTATGTTTTAAGTTTGTAATGTTGTTGAACAAGGTTATGGTTGTTGGTTAAAACAATGGTACTGTATTTTGTTTTCAAAACTTAATGAATGACTTGCATGGTTTTAAATTCATATAGCTTGTTATGATTAAGCTATGGTATTAAGAAGTCACACCAAAATATACCACGCTTCCGCAAAGCCAGGGTGTGACATATGGTACATAAAGTTTTCTAAACTAGAATTTTGAAAACTCAAAATCTCTTTTATAAAACAAGTCAAACACCATCCTTTTATATAACACTCGAATCACTTGGGAACTCTTTGTGGGATAAAGGTCACCTAACCATATTTGAGGGAACTTGTATGTTTGAGGTGGGGTTACCATGTTTGTGGGATAAAGGTCACCTAACCACTTATATGTTTAAACTCACATGTGTGTGTAAGTTGGACGACTTGATTTGGAAACACTGAACTTAGGGTCACCAAAGCATGGGGAACAAAGGTGTTGATGGGATTAAACATGCCAACTAAACATAAAGATGTTTAACCGATCCCATATGGCTAGAAGTTGCAAAGGGTTGCAATTGTCAAACGTTGACTACCTTGTTAATTTAAATAATGGGATAAAGGTCACTTAACCAATATTTAAATGTAACGTTGGATTATGGATTTTATTTATTAATTGTCTGTAAGACATAAAAGGGTATTAATGATTAAAATGTAATAATATCGAAAATACTAAAATTTGAACCTTGTTAAATTTTGTAGATGGCCGCTAACAAAATTACCTAAACCGTCCGTAACCTGTCACTAAAAACCATCCTTGAAAAGGATCATCTCAATCATAACACTTCATGGACTAATATCAAAACTTAAGAATCGTTCTCAAGTAAGAAAAGATATCCTATGTGTTGAACGATCCTAATCCCGATGAACATCTTATGGAAGATAAGGATGCCTATAACGATTGGATTAAGTATATCGAGGATGCTATGCAAGCCACTTGCCTCATGTTAGGAATTATGATTCCCGATATTCAAAAGGATTTTGAACATCATGAGCATACGACATGATTAACCAATTGTAGGAAATGTTCTTAAGGGTAAAACGCTTTGAAACGGTACGAGCGCTTCATGCATGTCGAATGGAGGAAACCCAATCGGTCTCATCTTATGTCTTTAAGATGAAAAGCCACATTGATCACCTCGAAAGGCTCAATATGGGTAAAAGGGCTTTATCCATTCTAACGATCAATGAGGGTGGCCACCCCAACACCAAGGCAAATGTTGCAAATGAAAGGGGCAATTCAAAGGGAAAAGATAAGAAAGGCTAAAGCGGAACCACCGAAACCAAAATATAAGAAGGCAAAGGTTGCCATGAATGATCCATACTTTAAGTGTGGTGAGATAGGACATTTGAAAAAGGAATTGTCCAACCTATCTCAAAGAGTTGAAAAACAAGAGGTATGCTAGGCAAACCTCAGGTACAATCTTTATGAAACATATTGACCTTAATGTTATTTCTTCTAACACATGGGTATTAGATACCGGATGTGGAACTCATGTTTGCAATTTGTTGCAAAAGGGTTCAAAAGAAATAAGCATTAAAAGAAGGGAGTCATTAGTCTCTTCATGGGTAATGGAGCGAAAGTTCAAGTTGTAGCCCGATGAGACTATGTTTTGAAACTTCCAAATGGTTTGAAAATTGTTTTAAAAATATATTGTGTGCTCCTAGTTTGACTAGGAACATTATTCAAGTTTCCCTTATAAAGACAATATGGTTTTAATTTAAAGTTTATAAACAATGACATTTATATTTCGATGAATGACGTGTTTTACTTTAAAGCTATCCTTTCAAATGGTATTTATGAATTGGTTCATAATAATACATCATTTGATAGTTCAACGTACCAAGCAATCACCAAGAAACTCAAAATGGATGTGAGTAAGACCTACCTTTGGCATTATCGCTTTGGTCATATAAACAGATGTCACATGTAAATACTTTGAAAGAATGGTCTTTTAGAGACAAATGAAGTTGGTTCATTTGATACATGTGAATCTTGTTTACAAGGTAAAATGACTAAGAAACCCTTTAGTGGGAAAGGGCAAAAGATTTATTAGGTATCATACATTCGGATGTATGTGATCCTTTTAAGCCAATGACTAGGAATGGTGAGAGATACTTCATTACCTTTTACCGAAAACTATAGAAGTTATGGTTATGTATACTTGCTGAGATACAAAGTTGAAGTTTTGAAATGTTCAAATCCTTCAAAAGGTGAAGTACAAAATCAACTCAATCAAAGTTCTTCATTCCGATAGAGGAGGAATCGAACTCTATTTGGATATGGTTCGATCTATGATGGCTAGGAATGGATTATGACTATCATTTTGGGGTTACGCTTTCCTCTCTGTGGCTCGTATATTAAATATGGCCCAAACCAAGAAAGTGGATAAGACACCTTTTGAAATATGGCGTGGAAGGGCTCCATCATTATCATATTTGAAGGTATGAAGTTGTGAAGCTTATGTGAAGCAATACACCTCAAATAAATTGGAAGTACGATCCACTAAGTGTATCTTCGTAGGATTACCTAAAGATGATAAAGGATATTATTTCTATGATCCAATAGAGCAAATGGTATTTGTTGCTCGAAAGGCTGAGTTCTTGGAAGCTAAGTTCCTTATGTAAGGAGCTAGTAGAACAATGGAACTTGATGAGGATCAAGAACCACAAGCAGATACTCGTTTGGTTGATACTAGCATTCAACAAGAGGTTGTTGAAAACGATCAAGTGGTTGATCATTACACAAAAAACGTTCGCAGATCTGGTAGAATCAGTAGTCCACCTAAAAGATATGGATTTTTCATGGATGAATGCTACGTGGTAGATTCAGGTGAATCAACCACATACCATGATGCAATGTCAAAATTTGATTGTGACAAATGGCTTGAAGCCATGAACGTAAAGATGCAGTCCATGTATAACAACCAAGTATGGGAATTGGTTGTAGCACCTCTTAACTCCAAAGTAGTTGGAAGTAAGTGGGTTTTTAGGAAGGAAACCGATATGCATGGTAACTTGGATACTTGTAAAGCGAGACTTGTAGCAAAAGGTTTCATCAAACTCAAAGGGTTGATTATGATGAGACCTTCTCGCCTGTGGCGATGCTAAAGTCAATTAGGATATTATTTGCCATACCTGCATAATATAATTATGAGATTTGGCAAATGGATGTCAAGACGGCTTTCCTAAATGGATATCTTGAGGAATATGCATATATGGTTCAACCTGAAGGTTTTGTCGATCCAAAACATCCTAACAAAGTATGCAAGTTAAATATATCAATCTACGGATTGAAACAAGCATCTAGAGGTCAGAATCACTGTCTTGATGATGAGATTAGGAATATGGATTCATCAAGAACTTCGATGAAGCTTGTGTGTATAAGAAGGCTAGTGGGAGCATTATTACTTTCTTAGTATTGTATGTCGATGACATTCTACTATTTGGAAATGACATTCCAACCATGGAAGGTGTAAAACCCTGGCTTGGAAGTTGTTTTTCCACTAAGGATCTTGGAGAAGCCGCCTATATTTTGGGAATAAAGATCTATAGGGATAGATCGAGGCGCTTGATAGGTTTAAACTAAAGTGCATACATTGACAAAATCTTGAAAAGGTTCAAGATATAGAACTTTTTGAAAGGTTTGGTACCTGTTCAAAAGGGGGACAATATTGAAAGCGTTTCAATGTCCAAGCTCAAAGGACGAGCAGGAAAGATTGAAAGGAATCCCATATGTGTCAGCTATAGGATTCATTATGTATGTAATGATATGCACTAGACCGGACAAGTTATGCGCTTTAAGCATGACGAGTAGATACCAGCAAGTAACGGTCATTGGGTGACTGTTAAAAATATATTGAAATACCTTAGAAGGACTAAGGATATATTTCTAATATATGGATCTGGCATAAAGAACTCGTTGTAAATGGTTACATGGATACGAGTTTCCAAACTGATCGAGATGGTTCTCGATCACAATCAGGGTAGCATTGTCCACTACAGAATCATAATACATCGCCGCTTCATTGATTGAGATCATTCATATGGATCTGCCACTTGAATTATTGCCGATCTAGGGGTAGTCCCTACCATTCAGGACCGCTAGAGATCTTTGTGATAACGATGGTGTGATTGCTTAAATCAAGGAACCTCGTGTACATCAAAAGACTAGGCACATTGAGCAGAATTTCAACTACATAAGGGATGAAGTTGAAAAAGGGAAAGATATGTATTCGCAAAGTTCACACTGATCAAAATATTGCGGATCCACTCACGAAGCTCCTTGAACGGGAAAAGCATGAAGGGTCATACTTGTGCCTTAGGACTTCGATATTCTAGTGATTGGATTTGATCTATTTTGTATTTGGATATTGGAACAACTGTTATTATAACTCTTTATGGTATTTTGAGTTATGTTCCATTTTAGCATGTTTAAATCCGTGAATAAGTTAATTATTCTAAAAGTCCGTAGTCGATCATACTTGTGGGAACAAATATGAATGTAAGACTATTATGAACTTAGATTGGAGGATATTCATTAGGCATGAATATATAGCAAAGTGTTGCTGCCAAAGTTCATAGATATTTGTGGGATACAAATATTGGACTGACCCGCTCTCGAATATTACTACATGGAATCATTTGTGATTGATCATAAGTAAATTTGAGTAAAGGTGAATATCATAGTATCCTCTGACCTGAGATACATATTGGGTCTTGATATTCACCAAATATTATACGTTGACTTAGTTCTTCACTGTCTGTAATAAGAGAGTACATAAGGCTAAGCTCAGGTGTGGTACGAGGTGATTGCGAAAGACGTATGTAGTCAAGAAGGGATTTGTTCCTCTTATTTGTTGAGAGTAAGATGCTAAGGCCTGCTAAAGTTAAATCAACAGAGAATGATCACACTATGTCTCTGGATTTGACATGACATCTGTAAAGAAAGGATAAATGATATATTCACCTAAATCATGTTCAAGTAAGGGATGTCACACCCCGACCACGTATATCATACAAGACGTGGCGGAAAACGTCGGGGAGTGTTGTAACAGAATTAATTGTTTCATAACCATGGCATACAAAGTTGTATTTATTTATCAACATATGAGTTTCATCGTCTTAAACAGGAAATACAGAGTTTATAACATAATTAAACAAAGTCTATCTTCATTTTAAGTATCTAAGGCACAGGTCCGCCCTAGTGTCATGATCGTCATCCTACGGAAAAGCACCTGAAAACACATGTGAAAGTAGGTACGTCAGCATAAAAATGCCTGTGAGATACATAGGTTTTGTGAAAATAGGATTCATGACTTAAGTTTAAGAAAATGTTTAGTCATGAACCTTGTAATTGATTTGTTTTGTAAATTGTTTGAAAAACAATAAGTTCGGATGATATGTATAGATAGGTGAATAATGTATGGTTAAATGAATAACCATGCAAAATGAGTTGGATAAAATAAACTGTATTGTAAACCAAAGTCTTGTAAAAACATGTCACTTGTGTAAAATGTATAAGTCCAAAATGAATGATTTAAATAACGCTATGATATGTAATATAATACAATCACTTATGTATAGGAAGTACCAGCGGCGTATCCACCATGATTGTATCATATTACTCACATCTCGTTACTTAAGTCACCTAAACCAACCAACAAAGTATAATGTCTATGTTTAAACCAATAGTCAATAGTCCTTGTATAAACCATGTCAAATGTTGATAGTCCAAAAGTAGTCAAGTAATGTGTAACAAATGTTATGTATGGTAAGTAAAATAAGACTACTTAAACCATAAGTAAAATGTACAAAACAAAGTATTTTGAATATATCAAAAAGTTATGTTTTGCAAAGTGATGCATGATACACTGATACGGACATTTATGTGGTAAGTTAACGCATACATTCAAGCCTTGAGACAGTCGGATAACCCTTTCAGTCAAGGTTATCAAAAGAATTGTATTCGGATTCAGTCATTCCTTACATCCAAACAAACCCGGGATGTCAGGAATGGGATTTGTCAAGTCCTATGGTACCACTACTTACTCCCGAGCGGCGTAGCAAATGTTAATGAACGTAATAAAGACCCGTTTGTGCAAACCAAATGTCATAGTAGTTGTATACATGTCATATGAAAACAATGTACTAAGTATGCTAAGTTAACATACAAAGCAGAAAAGTCTTGTAAATCAATGTGCTAGCATGCTATCAGTCAACATACATAGCAGAAATGTAATGTAAAACAATGTACTAAGTATGCACACAATGGACATACATAGCATGAAAAGTAATGAAATCATGTACTATAATGTACTAACAAACATAGTCGGTATATGATATGAAAACAGGAAAGCATGAAAGTAACAAGTAGCACATGTGTTTCACCCCAAAACAGTTTGGAAAACAGTAAAAGAGGGGTCTATGTACTCACTTGATATTGCTCAGATGTCTAAGGATAACCACCAAGTAATGCTAGAGATCTCGGAATCAAACGGCACCTAATATAGGTAACTATGTTAATAACCGGACCTTAATCGGATGATTGGATAGAATGAGGTTTCGTAAACCAAACGAGTGTAGAGACTCGTGTCATTTGGTTTAACAAAGCCTACATACTAAATGAAACCTAACATAATTGTTTACGACCCATTACGACCCGTTTAGGAAGCTTATGCTACTTTAACGTGTCGTGCGCGTGAAACGCGTTCGGACCACCTAACTAGTCCTATGACAAGTGTTATATGCCTAAACATGTTACATAATCAGTTATGTGACAAAGGTTTAGGTTACATATGCTTAATTACCAATTATACATGAAAAGGGTATTCTGGTAATTTACCTAAGGCATATAAACTACCTATCATACAACTACTTAAACGATGTGACCATAGGGTATAACCTCGGAAGGTTATTCCCTACACTATGGTCACCTAATGTATTTGGTCGGATCCTAATGATCGACCAAACTGGTTCGGGTTCGAAGGTATAAGCGATTGATCAGATCGCTTACCCTACGACCCTAGACAACGTGGTAATCAGTAGGCATAGTCCCAAGGGACTATGACCATCGTGATTACAATCACGTTGCGAAGTTCTAACGAACTTCGCATTGACCATTACTGGTCAACGCTGAAAGTCAAACAAAGTTTGACTTTCTGACTCGAAAAGCAGTAAAAATAAGGAAAAGAACGAAAGAATACTTACGTAGGGTCCCCGAATGCTAATCGTGATCACAATAACTCAGGTATGAAACAATGGTTCCAACTTAGAGTCAAATAGATCAGATTCTTGTAAGTAATGAGGTTGGGGGGATGAGGTATTTATAGTTTTCGTTGAACCGTTAAGATCGTTTCATGGAAAACGTGCCAAGATCTTGCCCGTACATTTGTCGTAAAGTTGTGGTGGCTAAATAAGGTCCTTATCAGCTGACAAGGCATTTGAGAATGTGTGGTTAAGGTTAAAATAGCTGGAACCTGCTGAGTCGTTAGTCTGATCTGATCTGCAGGTGCCTTACGGACCGTAAGGTTAATAGCTTACGGTCCGTAAGCTAGAAACTTTACAGAAATGGCAGCTTTGGTCCCTGTAGTGCAATCAGCCCATTTTTGACACGTTTAAGGCCCGTTAACCCCATTTCAAAGCTCTAAAATGAAGTTAAAGTATAGGGAGCTTAAAATATGTTCAAAAATATCTCGGATGTCGGTTCGTTTGGCCGTACGGTCGCGATATTCGGTTAATTACGACGGAATGCGCACAAGCGCGAAAAACGATCCAAATGACGCGATGAATGGATTTTTCTTAAGGAGAACACTAAAATATAATATAGTCATGCTCACATAAATTTTTGGATGTCCGGATGTATTCAGAACGTAAGTTATGCGCGAAAATGCAAACTTGTGCACTTTTTGACACTTTTAGTCCCTGAATGACCCAAAAGTTTATTTTAGCACACCGAACCCCTCAAAGCCTATTTCTAAGCTATGTAAAGGATATTTAAGGTGTGTTTAACTTATGGTTATGTTCCGGAATGTTCGTTACAGTTCAGATTGGCATACTTTCGCAGTTTGTCAATTTTAGACCCTGTAAGCGAATTAACTTGTTCTTGCCATACCAAAGCCTTCAAAACTTATTTCTAAGTTATGTAAGGGTTATTTAAGGTATGTTAAGTATATGTTGATGTTCTGGAGTATTTCTCGCATTAAACTGAGTACGTTTACGCACTAGTTTGCGTATAACTCTCCAAAAAGCGATGTAGAGTTTGAAATTGAACAAAAGTCAAAACATGAAAAATGTAAAACATAACAAAACAAACATTGTGATCAAATAACATTGTTTTATTGATAATAGAACTGTTCATAGTGATTACAAGCACAGTTGTTATAGTCTCCCCTACTTGTGGAAATTTCGTCCCGAAATTTATTTAGAGGAAACTCGTGGAAAAAGATGTGGATATTTCGCCTTCATTTGATCTTCGCGTTCCCAAGTAAACTCAGGTCCACGTTTAGCTTCCCAGCGAACTTTGACCAAAGGAATGCGCTTGCGTTTAAGCCACTTGACTTCACGTTCCATGATTTCCACTGGTTTCTCAACAAATTTCAGTGTTTTGCCAACACGAATTTCGTCAAGCGGTATGGAGAAGTTCTCATCAGCAGAACACCTCTTGAGATTGGACACGTGAAAAGTTGGATGAACATTTCCAAGTTCAGGAGGTAACTCAAGTCTGTAGGCTACCTTTCCGATTCTTTCGACGATCTTGAATGGTCCAACGTATCTAGGTGCAAGTTTTCCTTTCTTTCCAAATCTGATCACACCTCTCCAAGGTGAGACCTTAAGTAATACTCGATCACCGACTTGAAATTCCAAGGCTTTGCATTTTGGATCCGCGTAAATCTTCTGACGGCTTCTAGCTGCCTGAAGGTTATCACGAACTTTCTTGACCTTGTCAGTTGTCTCTAAAATGAGGGCAGGTCCAGTAAGTTGAGCCTCGCCAATCTCATTCCAGCAGACTGGTGAACGACATTTTCGACCATAGAGAGCCTCGAAAGGAGCCATTTTGATGCTAGTGTGATAACTGTTGTTGTAGGAGAATTCAATCAATTTAAGATGTGAATCCCAGCTACCACCAAAATCGATCACACAAGCTCTTAACATATCCTCCAGAGTCTGGATTGTTCTCTCAGATTGACCATCCGTTTGCGGATGATAAGCTGTGCTCAGATTAAGTTGGGTCCCCATAGCAGATTGCATGGTTCTCCAAAAATGAGAAGTGAAACGAGCATCTCTGTCAGAAATGATGTTCAACGGAACACCATGTCGAGCTACAATTTCATCCACATAGATTTGTGCAAGTCTGTCAGCAGGAAAGTCCTCATGGATTGGCAAGAAATGTGCTGACTTTGTAAGACGATCAACGACTACCCAGATGGCATCATGACCTTTCTTTGTGCGCGGGAGTTTGGTAACAAGATCCATAGTAATGTTTTCCCATTTCCAAACTGGGATCTCTGGTTGCTCCAATAAACCAGAAGGACGCTGATGTTCAGCCTTAACCTTAAGACAAGTAAGGCATTTGGATACGTATAAGGCAATGTCTTTCTTCATACCAGGCCACCAATAGTGAATACGAAGATCCTTATACATTTTATCTGAGCCCGGATGAATAGAATAACGAGACTTATGGGCTTCATCCATAAGCAAGGTATGAAGATCATCCTGGCTTGGGACCCACAAACGGTCCATGAAGTAATACGATCCATTGTCCTTCAGTTCCAGAGCAGGTGTTATGTGATAGGGAAATTCCTTATCCATTAAACCTTGTGAAACACAAGATTGTTGAGCCTGAGAAATGCGTGCTTGGATATCAGATCGAGCTTGAATAACAGATTGGACACGAACACAAAGCAGCTTAGTTCGTTCCTTACGACTCAATGCATCAGCTACGACATTCGCCTTACCAGGATGGTAGCGAATTTCGCAGTCATAGTCGTTTAAAAGCTCAACCCAACGTCGTTGCCTCATGTTGAGTTCTTTCTGGTTGAAGATATGCTGAAGACTTTTGTGGTCAGTGAAAACCACACATTTTGTACCGTATAAACAATGTCTCCAGATCTTTAGAGCGAAAACAACTGCACCCAACTCAAGATCATGAGTGGTGTAGTTCTTCTCATGTATCTTCAACTGCCTCGATGCATATGCTATGACTTTGTTCCTTTGCATCAGAACACAACCAAGGCCTAATTTCGATGCATCACAATATACGACAAAATCATCATCACCCTCAGGCAATGATAGTACAGGCGCATCGCAAAGCTTCTGCTTCAGGTGTTGAAAAGCTTCCTCCTGTTTGTATCCCCAATAAAAGGGCATTTTCTTCTGAGTTAGAGCAGTTAGAGGAACTGCAATCTTCGAGAAGTTTTCTATGAAGCGGCGATAATAACCCGCTAGACCAAGAAAAGAACGAACATCAGTAGGAGTAGTAGGCGTATCCCAATCCTTAATCGCACTGATTTTGGAGAGATCTACATGAATACCTCGTTCGTTGATAACATGCCCCAAGAATTGAACTTCTTTAAGCCAGAATTCGCACTTGGAGAATTTGGCGAAAAGTTGCTCTTTCTTCAGGAGTTCCAGAGTAAGACGAAGATACTGCTCGTGATCAGCTCGCGTCTTAGAATAAATCAAGATGTCGTCAATAAAAACAATGACGAACTGATCCAAATAAGGTTTGCAGACCCTATTCATTAAGTCCATGAAAACAGCAGGAGCATTAGTCACACCGAATGGCATGACTGTGAACTCATAATGCCCATATCGAGTACGGAACGCTGTCTTGGGAATATCTTCTTCTTGCACGCGAAGTTGATGATATCCGGAACGTAGATCAATCTTCGAAAAATAAGAAGCGCCCTGTAGCTGATCAAAGAGATCATCTATGCGAGGTATGGGATATCGATTCTTGATGGTAAGCTTGTTAAGCTCACGATAATCGATACACATCCTAAAGGATCCATCCTTCTTCTTGACAAAAAGAACGGGAGCACCCCAAGGTGAAAAACTAGGACGAATAAAACCTTTGTCGGAGAGTTCCTGAAGCTGCTTAGACAACTCTTGCATCTCAGACGGTGCAAGTCGATATGGAGCTCTGGCAATGGGATTTGCACCAGGTACGAGATCAATGCGGAACTCGACTTGGCGTGCTGGAGGTAGACCAGGTAAATCTTCAGGGAATACTTTAGAATAATCCCGAACGACAGGAATATCTGAAATAGACTTACCCTTGCCTTTATCTTCTGTAACATGTGCTAAGAAAGCCACATAGTTCTTCTGCAGATACTTCCGAGCTTTAAAACAAGACATGAGTTTGAGACCACCGGTAGGCTTCTCACCTTGAACCTGCAGAATCTCGCCTGTCGAAAGCGGCACACGAACAATCTTCTTAAAACAAACTATCTCCGCGTGATGCTTGGATAACCAATCCATTCCCACAATAACGTCGAAGCTTCCAAGTTGCATAGGCGTGAGGTCGATAGGAAAAAGATGGTCGTTAAGATTCAATTGGCAGTTGTGAAGAACAGAATCAAGAATAATGGGTTCACCACTAGCAACCTCTACTGTCAAAGATTTACTTAGTTTCGTTCTAGACACGCGAAGCATCGGCTCAAAAGACAATGACACAAAACTCTTATCGGCACCCGAATCAAAGAGAACAGATGCAGGCTGATTATTAATAAAGAACGTACCGTTCACCACGTTATCATCCGCCTGCGCCTCTTGGGCATTCATGTTAAAGACTCGGCCTCGAGCCGGAGCCTGATTCAGATTCTGGTTCTGGTTGACTAGCCTTGGGCACCGGTTCCTGTAGTGGGTCAGATCCCCACAATTGTAGCACGAACCGTGAGGAAAATGAGGTCGTGCAGCTTGACCCTGTTGCGGAGCAGGAGGCTGAGCAACCTGTTGAGCTTGGTTATGAACTGCCTGGTTCTGATTGACAGGAATGCGGCAGTTGACAGCAAGATGACCAGATCTTCCGCAGTTGGTGCACTGACGACACTGGAGGTGTGGTTGATGATGGCCGTTACACATGTTGCACAAAGGTGCATTGCCAAAATAAGGCTTCTTGGCTAGTGGCTGCGCAGGCTGATTTGGTGCAGCCTGAGCCTGTGCAGTAACGGCAAAATTTTGGGAAGCCTTTCGCTTCCTAGAATTCCTTGAGGAGCCAGAATTCTTCCCATTCTTGTTTTCACCCTTCTTACCATCCCCTTTGCCAGATGCCTGCTTCTTACCCTTGTCACCCTTCTTATGCAGCTTTCCCTTACGAACCTGCGACTCAGTCAGTGTCGCTGATAACTCTATCGCCTGACGGAGTGTGGCAGGGTCACTACCAGTAAGAATATCCTGCACTGAGTCAGGTAGGCCGTCGATGTACCTTTCGATGGCCTTGTCGAGTGGGGTAACCATAGTCGGGCAAAGCAGACTCAACTCTTCAAACCTGTCAGTATAAGCCCTGTGCTCACCACTATCTTGCTTCAAATTATCAAACTCTTTCTCCAAGGCTCGCTGCTCATGACGAGGACAGAATTCCCTCATCATAAGGGCTCTAAGTTCAGCCCATGTCTGTGCGAGAGCAACTTCTGCACCTTGGTCCCTCATAACCCCGTTCCACCATGTCAAAGCCCTCTTCTGAAATACGCTCGAAGCAAACTCGACTTTGCGATTTTCGAGACACTGCACGTGGCGAAAAGTATTCTCTATGCTCTCAAACCACTGAAGAAGCCCAGTCGCTCCCTCAGAACCACTAAACTTGAGTGGTTTAGCCGAGTTGAAATCCTTGTATTTGCATGGAGCATTATTGTTGTTGTTGGCTTGTTGCCATTGAGCAAAGAGATTTGGGAATTGAGCAGCCATCTGCTGCGCAATAATTTCTGCCAACTCGGCAGTAGCTATCTGGTTCTCGCGTCCAGGAGGCATTCTAAAAGAGGAAAACATGAAAGAAAACGAGTGAGATGATTGGATGAAAAGAATGAGATGATATAAACAAGAATTGCAAACAGCATAGATGGTGGTCATTCGTTCGTATCACAAAGCAAACAAACGACACACAGTGACTAATCAAAGTAAATGGGTCAAAAATAATGTATAATGAAGACATGCTCGCCTATAAGTGAACACTCATCCCAAGAATTCCCAGGTAAGCACAACTGGTCTCGCGTCTGGTTGAGATGTATACGAAGTGCTTGCCTAGACAGAAAACTCAGAATACAGGCATTCACCCTTCCAGTTTGCACGTGTTCACATTATTTAAAACCCAAAACGTTTGACAGGATTTTGAAAATTTGAAGGCACAAGGCCAAAAATTTAATCAAACTGAAAAGAGTTCAAAACCATATAAAAGAGGGTTCAAAACCTTACAATAGAGGGTTCAAAACCTTGTAATAATTCATTCAAAAACAGAAAATTGTTTTTCAAAAATTGTTTCGAAAAATTTGGTTTCTTGTTTTGATAATCACCTAAGGATAGGTGATGTACATGTTTTAAGATCTAAACACAAATAATTTGTGTTAGGGTCCTAGAAAAGTTATAGTCTAGGTCAAAGCATTACTAATAACCTAATTCCCTATAACCATTGGCTCTGATACCAACTCTTCTGTCACACCCCGACCACGTATATCATACAAGACGTGGCGGAAAACGTCGGGGAGTGTTGTAACAGAATTAATTGTTTCATAACCATGGCATACAAAGTTGTATTTATTTATCAACATATGAGTTTCATCGTCTTAAACAGGAAATACAGAGTTTATAACATAATTAAACAAAGTCTATCTTCATTTTAAGTATCTAAGGCACAGGTCCGCCCTAGTGTCATGATCGTCATCCTACGGAAAAGCACCTGAAAACACATGTGAAAGTAGGTACGTCAGCATAAAAATGCCTGTGAGATACATAGGTTTTGTGAAAATAGGATTCATGACTTAAGTTTAAGAAAATGTTTAGTCATGAACCTTGTAATTGATTTGTTTTGTAAATTGTTTGAAAAACAATAAGTTCGGATGATATGTATAGATAGGTGAATAATGTATGGTTAAATGAATAACCATGCAAAATGAGTTGGATAAAATAAACTGTATTGTAAACCAAAGTCTTGTAAAAACATGTCACTTGTGTAAAATGTATAAGTCCAAAATGAATGATTTAAATAACGCTATGATATGTAATATAATACAATCACTTATGTATAGGAAGTACCAGCGGCGTATCCACCATGATTGTATCATATTACTCACATCTCGTTACTTAAGTCACCTAAACCAACCAACAAAGTATAATGTCTATGTTTAAACCAATAGTCAATAGTCCTTGTATAAACCATGTCAAATGTTGATAGTCCAAAAGTAGTCAAGTAATGTGTAACAAATGTTATGTATGGTAAGTAAATTAAGACTACTTAAACCATAAGTAAAATGTACAAAACAAAGTATTTTGAATATATCAAAAAGTTATGTTTTGCAAAGTGATGCATGATACACTGATACGAACATTTATGTGGTAAGTTAACGCATACATTCAAGCCTTGAGACAGTCGGATAACCCTTTCAGTCAAGGTTATCAAAAGAATTGTATTCGGATTCAGTCATTCCTTACATCCAAACAAACCCGGGATGTCAGGAATGGGATTTGTCAAGTCCTATGGTACCACTACTTCCTCCCGAGCGGCGTAGCAAATGTTAATGAACGTAATAAAGACCCGTTTGTGCAAACCAAATGTCATAGTAGTTGTATACATGTCATATGAAAACAATGTACTAAGTATGCTAAGTTAACAAACAAAGCAGAAAAGTCTTGTAAATCAATGTGCTAGCATGCTATCAGTCAACATACATAGCAGAAATGTAATGTAAAACAATGTACTAAGTATGCACACAATGGACATACATAGCATGAAAAGTAATGAAATCAGGTACTATAATGTACTAACAAACATAGTCGGTATATGATATGAAAACAGGAAAGCATGAAAGTAACAAGTAGCACATGTGTTTCACCCCAAAACAGTTTGGAAAACAGTAAAAGAGGGGTCTATGTACTCACTTGATATTGCTCAGATGTCTAAGGATAACCACCAAGTAATGCTAGAGATCTCGGAATCAAACGGCACCTAATATAGGTAACTATGTTAATAACCGGACCTTAATCGGATGATTGGATAGAATGAGGTTTCGTAAACCAAACGAGTGTAGAGACTCGTGTCATTTGGTTTAACAAAGCCTACATACTAAATGAAACCTAACATAATTGTTTACGACCCATTACGACCCGTTTAGGAAGCTTATGCTACTTTAACGTGTCGTGCGCGTGAAACGCGTTCGGACCGCCTAACTAGTCCTATTACAAGTGTTATATGCCTAAACATGTTACATAATCAGTTATGTGACAAAGGTTTAGGTTACATATGCTTAATTACCAATTATACATGAAAAGGGTATTCTGGTAATTTACCTAAGGCATATAAACTACCTATCATACAACTACTTAAACGATGTGACCATAGGGTATAACCTCGGAAGGTTATTCCCTACACTATGGTCACCTAATGTATTGGTCGGATCCTAATGATCGACCAAACTGGTTCGGGTTCGAAGGTATAAGCGATTGATCAGATCGCTTACCCTACGACCCTAGACAACGTGGTAATCAGTAGGCATAGTCCCAAGGGACTATGACCATCGTGATTACAATCACGTTGCGAAGTTCTAACGAACTTCGCATTGACCATTACTGGTCAACGCTGACTTTCTGACTCGAAAAGCAGTAAAAATAAGGAAAAGAACGAAAGAATACTTACGAAGGGTCCCCGAATGCTAATCGTGATCACAATAACTCAGGTATGAAACAATGGTTCCAACTTAGAGTCAAATAGATCAGATTCTTGTAAGTAATGAGGTTGGGGGGATGAGGTATTTATAGTTTTCGTTGAACCGTTAAGATCGTTTCATGGAAAACGTGCCAAGATCTTGCCCGTACATTTGTCGTAAAGTTGTGGTGGCTAAATAAGGTCCTTATCAGCTGACAAGGCATTTGAGAATGTGTGGTTAAGGTTAAAACAGCTGGAACCTGCTGAGTCGTTAGTCTGATCTGATCTGCAGGTGCCTTACGGACCGTAAGGTTAATAGCTTACGGTCCGTAAGCTAGTAACTTTACAGAAATGGCAGCTTTGGTCCCTGTAGTGCAATCAGCCCATTTTTGACACGTTTAAGGCCCGTTAACCCCATTTCAAAGCTCTAAAATGAAGTTAAAGTATAGGGAGCTTAAAATATGTTCAAAAATATCTCGGATGTCGGTTCGTTTGGCCGTACGGTCGCGATATTCGGTTAATTACGACGGAATGCGCACAAGCGCGAAAAACGATCCAAATGACGCGACGAATGGATTTTTCTTAAGGCGAACACTAAAATATAATATAGTCATGCTCACATAAATTTTTGGATGTCCGGATGTATTCAGAACGTAAGTTATGCGCGAAAATGCAAACTTGTTCACTTTTTGACACTTTTAGTCCCTGAATGACCCAAAAGTTTATTTTAGCACACCGAACCCCTCAAAGCCTATTTCTAAGCTATGTAAAGGATATTTAAGGTGTGTTTAACTTATGGTTATGTTCCGGAATGTTCGTTACAGTTCAGATTGGCATACTTTCGCAGTTTGTCAATTTTAGACCCTGTAAGCGAATTAACTTGTTCTTGCCATACCAAAGCCTTCAAAACTTATTTCTAAGTTATGTAAGGGTTATTTAAGGTATGTTAAGTATATGTTGATGTTCCGGAGTATTTCTCGCATTAAACTGAGTACGTTTACGCACTAGTTTGCGTATAACTCTCCAGAAAGCGATGTAGAGTTTGAAATTGAACAAAAGTCAAAACATGAAAAATGTAAAACATAACAAAACAAACATTGTGATAAAATAACATTGTTTTATTGATAATAGAACTGTTCATAGTGATTACAAGCACAGTTGTTACAAGGGACTTAAAGGGGATGATGTTATTGAATGGCACTTCGTCATACGTATTAGGGGTAGTAAAACGTTGTTAGGCATTATTTACTGCTTGCATCAATCTTCTATGTATCTTGTGCAAGTGGGATATTGTTGGACCCTGTATGCCCAAGACACATATTAAATTGATGTGGCTAGTACGTTATGATCCAAGTCGGGTCATACCCAATAACAAGCTAGACAAACACCTATAATGTTTATTTATGATATAATCAAACCAAATAAATATTAACACTTATAATATTTAGAAGTTGGTTTTCTAAATAATTGCACTTGAGAAACTAATAAATTATATGGATAATTTATTTTGAGAGAATATTTATTTTGTTATTTAATGGGTTAAATAACAAAATAAAAAGTTATGATTTGTTGCATAAAGTCTTATAAATATGTGATATTATATTTATAAAAGTTGTAAATATAATAAAAGACATATATATAAGAAGGTTGAATTTTCTTTGGGCAAATAAGATGGCCGTATGGCCGCCACTTTGGGTCTTCCCAAGATTGGTTGGACCAATCAAATTTCAAGCAACTCTTATATCTGGATCATACATGATTGGTTCAAGAGATGATATGATTTAAATAAAATCATACACTTATTCTCACACATCTTACACACATAATTTTAAGACAAGATTCAAGTGCTAAGAACTCAAGAATTCCCTCTACAATTTTCGGCCAAGGTGTGATTGTCAAGAGGATTTTTCTAGTGAGTTCATAAGTGTAGAAATCCTAGCAACATAAGGTGTTCGTTGGAGGCTTGGGGTATGCAAGCTTGAGGTCTTCTCCTTTGAAGATTTCCATTCAAGAATATCATCTTCTTCATATCACCTTACTCTTTGAATGGTAGTATTCTAAACACCCTATGGTTGTGGTTTTGATAGCATGCATGTTCGTATATGGATCCGGGTTATTGGGTTTTACATATATAATGGGTTTTATATCTTGAAAGTAACATGTTTTAAATCTTTTTCCGCTGTGTTTTAATTTTATTTGGATAAAATTACTTTGATAAACATGTGAAAAACCCAACAATGAATGCCTAATAAGAGCTACATAGGGCTTTGATGCTATTAAACAATATTACGCGCAACTTTGCGTGTTAGAGGGACCAAAAGCATCAACGTCTAAAACTACACCTTTGAGTGACCATTTAAGCGAACTGGAGTGTCGTAATATTCAGTCATACTCTCGGGAATGCTTAATAGGGCCATGAAAGGCTTTAATATCATTAAACGACATTACGCACAACTTTGTGCATTAAAAGGACTAAAAGTGTCAATATGTGAAACTACGCCTTTGAGAGGTTTTGAACGAACCAGAAACTCCGTGATGTTTGGTCGTACCCTCAAGAGTGTCTAATACTGGCCATGTGAGACTTTTATTACGTTTAGCGATAATGCGCGCGAGTTCGTAAATTAAGGGGTTAAAAGCGGCAACACACAAAACTACACTTTAGGGTGATCTTTTAATCAAACAGGGAACTCTGTAATGCTTTAGGAGAGTTTAGAAATTTATGTGCCAAAAGTGTCAATATAATAATATAATAGAAGCTCAAAAGAAATGAGAGGTTGTTTCTGACAAAAGATGAAACTGGTGCCTGACTGAGCCTGCCTTCGTGGGCTGCCAGGCTGCATATCAGCAGCAACAAATTTCTCTTAAAGTGTTGGTTCGCTTATTACTTGATCTTTATTCCTAGCTAAAATAACTAAAACAATTCAGGGACTAAACCTGCCGGTCAGCTAAAGTTGATTTCGTATTTGCTGGGCTGACCCTTGTCTCGGGTTGTGACCCAAGTCTGGGCCTGCTCTCGCGTATCACACCCCAACCGATGACGGAAACATCAGGGCATGGCACTGAGCGAAACAGATTGTTCAAGAGAAATTCCATAACAACTACTTTACCGAATAGTTAAACATTATGTCCCATACTATAACCTATTAAGCAAGCAAGTTATTATAGACATAGATATCTCCAAAATAAATAAAACTGTTCCGACAACTTAGATTTCAAATAAAAATAAATTGTCTTTGTTTGTTTCTAGACTCTCCTAAGCTCGGTTCGATCAAATAGCAAGCAAAGCACAACATCCTAAACACTTGCCACATACGTTAAAATAAAGGTCAATACACAGAGTGTAAAGGTGAGCATACAAGATTGATAATAGTATAGTAGAGTTCAAAATCGTTTACGCATAACCAGCATGTACAATGCATAATGCGAAGCATGTAAGTTATCGACAAAGATCCTATAAATACAATGACTGCGAGTAGCGAGTGCGCATCACATTTCCACCACTGTGAACACGTGAAGTATTATCTTTAACAACCCCTGAGTGAACAGGTACAGAGTCCAAACTAGAGTACTGTCATTACTAAGGAAGGTAGACAGCAATCAATGTGTTAACATAACAAACAGGCATTCATCGAGTCACGTATAACATGCATTGAAGGTCAGCGTATAAATAGTGTTTGCGTTGTGTGTTCGTTGTGATTTAGAATAAGTAACATATGTAACACCCAAAAGTTCATAAAGCAAAAAAGGATCGAGTATACTCACAGATTGTGTTTAATAAGTAAACACTCTCTTGGATTGAAGGGAGCGCTGAGAGAGATTAGAACAGTTAAGGATAGTATAAATGATAAGCGGGGCATAAAACAGTGCAAGTGTAACAAGCATCGGATGGTAACCCGATCGGATGGCAATCCGATCAGATGGCCAGTCGATCGGATGTCATCCTTTCGGATGGTCATCCGATCGGATGGCCATTCGATTAGATTGACACCTCGTTTGGTGAGGATGTGTTTGTATATGATGGTTTGTCCTTCTGGTCGGTCGATCGGACAGCGGTTCGATCGGATGACGATCCGATTGGTGAGGCCTCTTAGTTTAGAACAAGTTCACAGCAGGTCGGTCACTCGATTAGATGGCTATACGATCGGGTGGCAATCCGTTTGCATTGAATAAGTTGAAAATTGATTAAGTATCAAAGTCCCAAACATCACACCATCGGATGGTCGCTCGATCGAAAGGCAATCTGATCGGACGGAAATCCGTTCGACGTTCAGATCTTTGAAAAGTTTAAATGAAAAGTTTAAGTGTGGAACCAAGTGTAACCCGATCGGATGGCCGGTCGATCGGATGACCATCCGATCGGACGGTAATCCGTCCCAACGGTCTGATCGTCTTGTCACTTGATTTTGTTGAAGTTTTGTAGTTTTGATCAAGACGTTATGATATCTTGTTTAAACAATAGGAACCCCATCTCGACCCAAGTGATCTGACCGAACAAAAACCACCCTAGTCTGACCGGTTCATGATTTGGGACGGTTGTTCATGTTCAAATCCGAAATCCGTAGTCTCTTAGATAGAATTCAGATCTAGAACTAATACATCACTAAGAATGAGTAGAAGATCAGAACGAGGTCCGATTCTATCGGGTTTGAGTGAATTGAGTGTAAAAGAGTTGAAAGAAAGTTGGAAACCTTCTCTCAATCCTTTTAACTATGAATTTGTGTAGATCTATGTGAAAAGATTGCTTAATCTTGTGGAAATCCTACCGATCTAAGTTGTTCTTGGTGGAATGAAGTCAATCTTTGAAGTTCATAAGAACCCCATCATGACATCACCCTAGAACACCTCAAATCCGGTGATTTCACGGTTAAAAGTTAAGATTCAATGGTGAAAATGATGAAGAAGTGTGTGTAGATCATGGACGTATAAGATTTAGGTTGGAAACTTACAAGAATCGAGAGAAATCGAGAGAAATGAGAGCTTGAGGTCGGCTGGACAAACAAGGAGCTGTCACATCACAAATGATGTGACAGGTGGGTATTTATAGGGTTTCCTAAAAAGGAAAGTGTGGGAGTGTCGGGTCGATCGGGTGGTAATCCGATCGGGTGGCAGCCCGATCGGGTGGCAACTCAATCGGATGGCCACATGATCGGTTGGCCACTCGATCCTAGTGTTCGGCACGATGAGTCTTGGCATTTCAATTCGCGTGTTGAGCATTGCGATGCAATTCGAGCGAGCGTTGCGATGGTATTACCCATTAGTTACACAAATAACATAACTACTATATCTAACATACAATCACTATAAATAACTTGCATTTAGCGTTTGCGATTCGATTGCGATGCGATAGATTGGGATTAACACCTCAACATAAACATAACATGCACAAGTAACACATAAATAGCACGCACACGTAAAATAATATCCAGAACACATAATTCGAGTTGCGAATGCGATAGCGATAAGCGATAAATACGCGATTAAATAGCGATTAAACCTCGATTATTAATAGATACTCCACATAATACAACTAAGGCAAATAAATAAATAGATTCGATTACAAGTCAAAGAAGTCAAAACAGTAGTTGAGCAAGGAGTGACAGATCGCAATTAGCAATCTTTTCTTCCTTTGACTTCAATCTTGACTTTGACTTTGACTTTGACTTTGACTTTCGAAACACGGGGTGTTACATCGCGGGCCACCAAGCTGCAAACAGCCACAACATAACAGTATTGTTATTGTTAGTTATACTTTCCATGATCTCCAAATGTTAACTTTGTATAAGAAAGGATCAGGGACCAAACATGTAAATCTGTCAAACTTGTTACCTAGACTGGGCTTCCTCACGGGCTGATAAGCCCAGAGGGACGCTCCTTCTCGGACCGCCAATAAGTAACAGCAGCTATTATGTTTATTATTTGTGAGAAAATGAAACAGGGACCAAAACAGTCAAACTACAAAAACATGTTGAGATGGGCCGGATTAGCTCGCGGGCCCCGAAGCCCAACAGGCCATTCTTCGCGGGCTGCCAGCAAGCACAGAGCAACAACAGATTCTTTTTAAATGGTGGTTTATATGCTTTGCTTGTTCCCACTCAATTTAATACCATTTTTATAAAACCATGGACTTGAATCCTGATTTTAAAACCTGAATTGCACCTGTGATGATCTTATTGCATCCCAAAAACACTTGGCAAGATCATAGAAGTTCTTGAAAACTAATAATAGGTGAGGGTTGTTCACTTTCAAACTTGCACCTTCAAGTCCATTCTTCCTATCTCTCAATTCCTGGAAGTTCCTGAATCTTTGGAGCATCCTCTGAGTTATTCTCAGTCCCTAGGACCCCTTGTAAGTGTCTTTTCGTGACTAGTTCATTTTATTTGGCTCTTAAAGCCGAAAAGTCAAGCGTTTATTATAAACGCTTTGACTTTTAGTTAGACCGTAAATGCTCAAGCCATTGTTTGCAATGAATATGGCTACATGATCGCATCTAGGTAGGTTTTAAACCCTCAAAAGGGCACCTCCTAATAATCACGTTTGCTTTATCAATTGACGAGTCAACGTAATATTGTTTTAAAAAGTCAACGGGTCAGTTTTTGAAATAATTGCGATATGAGTCTAGAAATGTTCTAAAATATGTTTTATCATTTAAACAACTTGGTAATAATTATTAGAACATGCGTAAACATGTTCGGCTCGTCATTTCCAGTTTTAGGGTCGGTTCGCAACCGAAAGTCGCGAAGTTTGACTTCTGCGTTGACTTTCGATTATGAACCGAATTAGATTAGTTTGCTACTGATTTTAGGTTCTGTTATGATCATAATATAATGTAGCATAACCCTATAAGGTTATATTACACGATCATACTAGAAAACTGAGTTTTTACGCATGTTCCTCTAATATGCCGTACTTTGACTGTTATGCCCTTTTTAGCAAAAATAAGGTTTTAGACACCAATAAGCTTTCAAACAACTTAGGTACTGATATGTTAACCTGTTTAACATATTTCAATCTTATAAACCTGATCATAAACTGAGTTTTCATGAAATATCGTAATTTATGCTTTAAATTGACTAAAATGTCCTTTTAGAACGTAGATCGGTTTTAAGCATAATTTTTCATACCAAACTCATTGCCTACTGATATAATATCATAATTAGGATAATTTGGGATGTTCATTCAGTTTACAAACTGAGTTTACGCATACTTTCTTGAATTATGTCCTTAAATGACGATAATGCCCTTTTCACCTAAAATGGTTTAAAAACGTAATTTTCATACAAAATCTTTTTACTAATGATATGTTATATTATTTAACATATTTTAGTCATATAGACCTGGTCATAACATCGGATTGTACTCAAGTTTCTTTTATACGTCGTAAAATAACCGAAACGCCCTTATGAGGCATAGTTTGATTTTAAAACACTAACAGGCATACAAGTTGATATCCTACTGATATTATAACTTGTTTAAAGTATATTGGCATATGGAACTTGTTCATGACTTACCGGTTACTCGTTATCGCTTACACGTGTATAGTTAGACTTACGTAACTAGTTTACGTAAGTTTACCGAAACGAGTTAAACCTTATCATTTCTACTTCAAAATCCAGAATGTATTTAGTTTACCCATATTATACAAGTCTTCATACTTGTTGGGTCTAAATTACATTCCATTCCGGTCATCGCTTAATCTAGCGTTTCGTACCGTAAATCCTTCTTTAAACTAACCGGTCTAAGTTTACAACTTAAATAAGACCCGCTAGTAATCTAAGAGGTTAATAAAAACCTTCATTCCAGATTAGGAGCCCCTGTAAAAGCTACTTGCACTAGTTTGAGTACATTATATGGCTGAGTAGATAAATCTTGCATTTAAAAGCTCAAGTAAATACTTTTAACTTAATTTCCTTTATACGGGCTTGGGATACGGTAAATTATTACCGCTTGGTTAGGTATGGAATTTTTAATCAATTAGTGGTTAATTCATTGACATAACCCGTTTTAATCTGTTTTGTTTGATATATAAACTTTTGGGGGTTAATACGGCCGTGTCCTGGATATCCTCGACTCATTTCATTTGAAAATGGCCACGACTTAAGCACGGGGTGTAGGCATGCACCTGACAGTTGCGTATGCAAAAATATATAACCTCACGTGAGGATAACTCCTTGTGGGACTATATTAGTGGTGTGTCTATTAATCGTGTCTCGGCTTCTATCCCGGGCCCTGAATGTACGACAAGAATTGTTCCAAGTTATAAAAGATTTTATGCCTTGTGCATCCAAACCAATTTTATAAACACTTTTCAAAAGAGTCGGTTAATTGTATTTACCAGTGTAAACTGATGTATTTTGAAAAGACTAAGTGACAGGTACTACTCGTAATTGGCTGGAAGCATCTGGGCGTTAAGTAGAGGATCTTGCAAGTCTGTAATGCCTTATGTCTGTTGAACATGTTGTGTATTTGATTTAGATCCGCCTGTGGATTTAATGTTACAAGCTCGTATGTAATTACCATTTCAGTATTTTATGACATTTGAGTTTGTAATAATATTTTAAATTCCAAGATTTCCGCTGTGCTATTTTGTGTATGTTTGACTATGAAGATATCAATCTTACATCACGATACTCCCCACCGGGCCCACCGGGCTAAGCTGTAAATATCAGGGTGTGACAGGTTGGTATCAGAGCCAACGTTAGAGTGAATTAAACACTAGCCTTTAGTGTTTAATCTCAAATGACACAGTAGCATATTCCTTAGACCTTCCGAGTCTAGACTTAACATAAGAATGCTCTCGTCCCTATTAAAAAACATTGTTTTCGATTTTATGTGTTTTAAATATGCCGCCGAGCAAAGAAGCCGTTGATGAAGATTTTTCTCGTCCGAAGCCAAGAAATGCCAAGCTTCATACCATGGCTAGGATAAGCGTGCAACAAGTTGGAGGAAAGACCTTTATGGACCTATTCCCAAAAACCAAACCTAAGCTCTTAACCAGACTTCGGAGTCCATACAGAAGGTCTCTAAGGCTCCCATATTGAAGACGGTACATGTGGATGCTAATAATCCCTATTTTTCCTATCTCTGAGTTTTGGAATTCCAGACTTGGACTAGACCAGTCAAAACCTAATCCGTGATCCATGTCATTTCTTTAACCATTGAATCCTTGGATTCTACTTTTGCAACGGATCCTGATTTGAAATGTTCACTTTATTCACTAAGATCTTCGGTGTCACTACCGCATACGGTAAATAAAGAAGAGAAACAATCAGAATAAAGCATGGAAGACATTAGAAAACCCCTCTTCCATTATATTTCATTTTCGCTAAGACCCTGTATGGATAATTAATTATTGTAATCTTTTGTGGACATATTAATTCATCATAGTCCCTGTGTGGACCTACCTCTTCTGATAAACCTTGATTAGATGTTTTTCTATCGTAGTCCCTTCGTGGGCATTATATCTCAATATAGTCCCTTCGTGGACATTATAATACAATAAAGAAATCCCTTTGTGGATGTTATATTTCCATATAGTCCTTTCGTGAACATCATACTTCAAAATAGTCCTTTCGTGGACTTTATACTCCATTATAGTCCTTACATGGACATGGTATTTCATTAAAATTCTTTTGTAGGCATGTTATTTCATTAAAGTCCCCTGGCGAATATAATAATTCATCATAGTCCTTTCGAGGACATATCGTTTTACTATAATCCCAATGTTGACATATCATATAGTCCCTGCGTGGACTTATATTTTCCTTTCCGTCCCCGCAAGGACTAGTATTACTTCAAAGTCCCTATAAGGACCTATCCCTTCTGTATAATCTCTGTGTGGACACCTGATTATCATAATCCTTAATGTACATATTTTTCTCCTTAAGTCCTTGAGAGGACATCCGTTCAGCAAAGTCCCATTTGTGGACATGACGTTTCAATACAGTCCTTTCAGGGATGCGTTATTTTATTAAAATCCCTTTATGGATAAGCTAGTTTGAAATAGTCCTTTCGTGGATACGAGATTTCATTATAGTTCCTTAGCGGACATGTACTTCATTATAGACCCTTGGTAGACATGACGTTTCTTTATAGTCCCTTCGTCGGCAAATTGTTCCAATATAATCCCTATATGAACTTATAATATCTTATAGTCCTTATACGGACTTATATTTTCTTAAAAGTCCTCTGTCGACAAATGAGATACTAAAAGTCCTGATTGAGGCACTATTGTAGATTTCCTAATGTTTTATGGGAAGCTTTGAAAATTTTATATAGGTATTCGTATCGTCCCTTATCAAACAATTGTATCGATTTTATTCGAACTTTATCTGCTAAATAATTCCAGAAGATCTTCTTAATGGTATAACCTAGCCAATATGTCAATACAGACATGCTATGATGATAAAACCCTCTTAAGACAATTAATCCTTGTTAACATCTAAGAATATGTTAACACTCCTAGCAGTGTGACTTGAGAAACCACACCCGCCGTCAAGTATTTGGACTATGTCCAAGCCTTAAAGCCTATATGATCGAATTAGATCATGGCAAGTATCATTAATGTGATGATAAAAATATAAACATCCGTTAGTGATGAAGTGCCTACGGGCTAAACTTGTTGTCCAATAAGACAACGACAGTAGTGGTCTACGATGGCCTGTCTAAAAATGCATGACTATGTCCAAGTCTCATAGTCTAAAAGATCAATATGATCATGACTAATATCATCTAATGTGATGATCACGATATTTAACATCCTTTAGTGTTGTTTTGCCTACAGGCTATATACTATATTGTCCATTAGTGACATTGACAATTGTGACCGTTATGGTTTACCGTCCAAGGTGATGGGCAATGCCCAAACCTTATAGTCTGCAAGATCGATAAGATCATGACTAATATCCTCAATTACGATAATTATATATATATATATATATATGTGTGTGTGTGTGTGTGTACAAACATCCATTAGTGATGTTCATTGATTTGCCTATGTGACAAAATAAATCGTCTTTCAAAGCAATGACATATGTAGTCTATGATTCTCTGCCCAAAGGTGAAGAACTATGTTCAAACCTTAAAGTCCCTGATCAAATAAGAGTGCGACTTATATATTAAAATGTCCTATGTGGCAGGCCTTATGTGCCATATCTTATATGTCCTTTGCGACAAGGCCTTCGTGTCGTATGCTATTAATGTCCTTCGTGACAAGTCTATGTACTACATTTATATGTCCTTCATGATGAAATTATGTTCCATATTTTAAAAGTCCTTGTGACAAGCCGAAGAGCTTAAAAAATTGTCAATATGACAAGTACAGTTTTAACATTGATCCTTGTCTAAAAGGTAATGGACTCGGTCTAAAACCTAAATGTCATTGATGGTCCTTTTGTGACCTAGACTAAATGTAATCGATATATATTCAAATAACATTCATTAGGAATGTTCATAACCTACTAGCCTATATGGTCTAATGATACCATGGCTAATGTGTGTTAGGTCGTCAGGATGATGACTAGCTATTGTGATACAACTAGGAATTTGTTTAATTTGAAGTTAGTACCAAGAATTCGAGCATGGCAAACTCGGATTAGACAAATAATAGTCGCGATATTAGTTATGCGACCCATGCTATTGATGCTACAAATGTGAACCTCAATGTTAACGGAGTTAATCTACAAGTTGTGATTAACGCAGCTGTTGGAAAAGCTATGAGAAAGGTCATGAAGAAGTTTAAAGAGCCCAATGCTACATGCTCCAAATCCCACTTAAACCATACTCCTTTGCTCATGAGAAGAATATTGTTCATGCTTCGAATGCGAAGAATGTACCAAAAAGGAAAAGGGAGGAGGATAACTCCCAGAAATCTAAGAAAAAAGGGAAGTCCGGATTCAATAGGAGTGTAACGCCCCAAAATCCGAATGTTTATAATTGCCGTGTGTTTCTATATGACACGTCATGAAATAAATAACTAGGCTATTTAACCTAGTTAAATGTATGGTAAGAATTATTAAAAGATGGAAGTATTGCACATTATGTTAAGTGGCAAACATGAGGGGTTAAATGGAACAAGATGGAAGTTGAGTTATTAAAATGAAAGTTTAACACACACAAACACACACTTCGTGTGTGTTCACGAATGTTCAGGAGCTCCAAAGAGCTCTAACCCTAAACTCAACTAAATCACCAAATTGAAGGATGATTCAAGGCTTAAATTCGTGAAGGAACATGGATTAATGATCACCATCACAAGGGAATCATAAGGTATGTCTTAAAAGCTAGTTTGGTGATTATGCACGAAGTGGGTTATGTTGTAAATCGCGAAGTTGTATGAAATTGAGCATGAGTATGTGTTAGATTCATCATTTGGAACATGGATTATGCACGGTTTAGGTTAATTTGATGTTTAAGGGTGAAACCCGTTTGTTATGGTGAAGATGAAGACATGGGTAAATCATCTATGTCTAAATTCTTGCTTAATATTGATGTATTTTGATTTGAATGATGGATTCTTGTGAGAGGAATTGAAAGAAATGTGATACTAGTATGTTTGATGTTTATGCATGTATGATTCATGTTGATTAGAAGGAAGAAATTGATGAATTGTGTATGAGATTAGAATGATATGCATGAACTAGTTGTACACTATGCTTACAAGGTAGTACACATATCAAAAGTATGATGAAATTATGAAGAACTTAAGATTAGATCACTTGTAAGTGATTAACAAGTAGTTATGAAGTGGGTTTTAGATGATGTAATGTAAATTGATGATTTACTTATGTTAATAATGTTTGGAATCATACATATGTGTGAATGTTTAAAGAAATGGGATAAGGAATGATGAATTGTTGTTAGATGAAGTGAATAAAATGTGATGATAATATGTTTGATGTTTAATTTTAAATACCACATGTTGATTAGTAGAAGGATTTGATGAACTATGTATGAACTTAGAAGATTGTGAATGAATTAGTTGTACGTTATGCTTAAAAGGTGGTACGCACACCAATCGTATGATAAAATGTATGTATTGTCGTTCGTATAGTCGGTTATGATGTTACGGGTATATAATGATAAGTCAAAAGTTAAGGTAAATGGACCGTTGACTTCTAACAAGTCAACCGTGTATAAGAAGGATGGTTAGACGTGTTTTCATAATTGTAAGATTAAGGTAAGTTATATGGAGCGCGTTTGACGAATGTGTGTTTAATGCGATGACATGATGGTTTACATGAGTTTGAAATGATATGAAATTGGTCACATGTATTATGCTTGTTAGAAGTAACTAATGAAAGTCAAATGGGGATTATGTGATCGATATGATCGATAACATGTACAATTATGTATGCTAATAAGAATGTGATTTCGATGACATGGAAGTATAGGAATCATGTCGAGACGGAATCAAGCACGGAAGGCTATCGGGTCAAGAAGTGGCGAGGAAACGAGCTTGAACATGGACGCATGAGGTAAGTGATTTTCGTAATCACTTCTTAGTTGTTTATGTAAAGTTAGGTGCAATTTAATTAAGTATGATGATCGAGGTCAAGTAGAAAAGAATTGTATGAGACCGATGAAGTATTAAACGGATCTTAGCTTTAATCCGAGCAAGGTATGTGTGATTAAGAATTGTAGCTAAGTAGTAGGATTGGTTACTTATGGAAGGGAGTCCTTTGTTGTTAAGGTTAAAGCAAAGTTGACAAAAACGCCCTTGATGGGTAAAACGAGCAAATAGTCTTAAAAGTTGATTACAAACAAGCTATTTATTTAAATGAATGTTTTGAAAAAGTAAGAAAGCGAGAAGTATGATTTTCGTAAGCAAAGGACCTTACATTGCGCAAATACCCTTAACGGGTCAAAATAAGCTCTTGAGCGAAAATGGGTCAAGAGGATGCAAGACATCCGAGAACTTAATCTTTTATGATAGACAATGTTGACATTATTAGGTTCATAAGAAGTTATGGTCAAACAAGCAAGTTATGTGGATGAATGCATGAACGGGTCGAATAAATCATAAATGAATAATAAGACGATAGCGTGTAAGTTAAGAATTTCCTTAATCCGGATGTGGGATTTTAAGTTTATATGATAGAATGTGAATTTACAAGCATGTAGGAAGAAACGGGAGGTTAAACGGGTAAACGGTTCGAAAGTTATGCGCGTTTTAGTGCGTTCGGACGTCGAAACGGATCTGCAGAAAAAATGCATTTTAGAGAGGCCGTCGCCGACGGGAAAGGAGGCCGTCGCCGACGGGCACGGGAAAGTCAGTTTTTCTCAGACTCCTTATTTGCCTGTCTACGGGGTTTTGGCCGACGGGAAAAACTACGGGTCGTCGCCGACGACCTCCCCAAGTCCAAAAACATGAAATTTGTTATTTAAGTTGATTTATGTATCGTAGGCTTCGGTTTGTTATCCGTGGACTACGGCGGGCTTCCTAAACATGATTTTGATCGATCCTTAGATGTTTATGGGCTATAAATCAAAGTCTAAGTCCCATGTAATTAACGTATGGGTATGTAAGAAGTATGTAAGATCTTGTACGCATGTAGATGTGTGTGTATGTATGTATGTATGTATGTATGTATGTATGTATGTATGTATGTATGTATGTATGTATGTATGTATGTATGTATGTATGTATGTATGTATGTATGTATGTATGTATGTATGTATGTATGTATGTATGTATGTATGTATGTATGTATGTATAAAGATATGTACGAGTGTATGCATGTATGTAAAGATGTAGGAAAGGTATGTACGCATGTAGATGTGTATGTATGTATGTATAAAGATATGTACGAGTGTATGCATGTATGTAAAGATGTAGGAAAGGTATGTACGTAGGTAGATGTGTATGTACGTATGTGTAAAGATATGTACAAGTGTATGCATGTATGTAAAGATGTAGGGAAGGTGTTTACACGCGCAGATGTGTATGTATGTATGTATGTATGTATAAAGATATGTATGAGTGTATACATGTATGTAAAGATGTAGGAAAGGTATGTACGTATGTAGTTGTGTATATAGGTATGTATAAAGTCATGTATGAGTGTATCCACGTATGTAAAGATGTAGGAAAGGTATGTACGTATGTAGATGTGTAGGTATGTATGTATGTATGTATGTAAGTACATATGTATGCATGAATTAGACACGTTGAGTGTTAACGTTATTAATGGTGTACCTTGAGAATGAAAAGTAATGCAGGTACGTTATTGAAGCCTCACCAGGAAATGGATACGCAGATGAAATGCTTAAAGTTTGAAAAATAACGAAATGTGAAGTGTACGTGAATGAATCTTGTTTATAAAATGTGTACTAATGTATGAATGAATGTGGTGAGTGCAGGTTCTACGGATCACGGGTGATTATCACAAGGAATAGAGAATCGAAGACCAAGTCACAAGATAGATTGTACAGGAATAAATGAGTATGTACTATTAGTAAACAGGTCTTATGCTTTATTTTTGTGAAAGATACATATTCAAACGAACCTTCAAGTAAGTCAAGACGTATGTAATGAAAGAAATTTTATGGCACGAATTTCCGCTGCGACTTTTTGTCAAATACGAATTATGGTCTTACAAGTTGGTATCAGAGCCCTGGTTTGAGAGAATCAAGTACAAGAAAGTAAGTACTTGAACTCAAACTTGTGTGCTCTAATGATAGGGAACCCGTACAATCTAAGACTCGATCAAGATCCAAAGGTAGAAGCGAATGTAAGTATGTACTTATGTATAAGTATAAAGAAACTGACGGTATGTTATGTGCAAGGTAAGTATAAGTGTTTGAAGAAGATGACCCTTGAATGCAGTCTAGGATGAATGCTAAGGCAGGCAAGGATGCGAATGGACAGACGGACCCCAGGTACACAATGTTAATATGTTTGGTGCCGGTGTTAAAACAAAAAGGAAGAAATCTCCTTGGGAGGGTAAGTACTAAATGGAAGACAGCGATATTGTCTTGATAAAATTGTAAAAATGTAGCACGAACTGAGACCCACTACTGCAGACATAAGGCGATGATTACCTGAAGGCACGAAATTAGTATGTGAATTGCGCACCTGGCCAGTACACAAGAAGCATATGACATTCGTGAGACCGTGGTAATTATCGCAGGTATGTCCGTTAGAATTGGGTAGCAGGTGGGCGTGCGGGTGAAGTGGGTAGTAAGACTCTCAGGAAATTGAGAGTACTATGTAGGAATGAAAAACATGAATGATAAGAATGAAGAATGTTGAATCCGTAAGAAAGTACGGATCAACAATGTATGAATGCAATGCTTGAATCCGCGAGACGGATTCAAGGGATGAAAAGCATATGTGCAATGTTTGAATCCGCGAGACGGATTCAAAGAATGAAAGACATGAATGCAATGCTTGAATCCGCGAGACGGATTCAAGGGATGAAAAGCGTATATGCAATGTTTGAATCCGCGAGACGGATTCAAAGAATGAAAGATATGAATGCAATGCTTGAATCCGCGAGACGGATTCAAAGGATGAAAGGCGTAAATGCAATGTTTGAATCCGAGAGACGGATTCAAAGAATGAAAGATGTGAATGAAATGTTTGAATCCGTGAGATGGATTCAAAACATAGAAGGTACGAAAGGTATGAATGATGTGTTCGAATCCGCGAAGCAGATTAAGATATAACAGACGGAACTAGTCTACATAAGGAGAAGTCGATAACTTGACCATGTATGCGTCAAACAAGTCATATAAGTAAATGTAAAGCAAATGAACAAAAGAATGATAGGAATGAAAATGTCCGAATGTGTAAGTAACGAAGGGATATGTATGGTACAAAAGACTATAGAAATGTAGAATGATGTTAGCTACGGAGTTATGCACGTAGGTATGACGATGACATAGCAGTTTGTTGTGATAACAAAACAAGAGTTAAATGTTATGCAATGAGTCTATAGAATGGAATTTTAAAGGATGAGATGAAAGTACTAAATCCGTTATAAACGGATCATATGAGTGTAAGTATTATTATAAGTTTGAATGAATAAGTATATTAACCTATTACTAACGGGTCGAGGAAGTAAGAATGTTAGGTGAAAATATGCTATGGAAAGTATACACTTGTTAAGAAGTTAATTGCATGAATAAATACGAAATGAGATGAGATGATTACTTATAATTATGATGTGATCATAAGGTCAAACATAGATGTGTGTATGTGTAAATGGAAGCGGGAAAGGTTTCGGGGACGAAACCTTATTTAAGGGGGGTAGACTTGTAACGCCCCAAAATCCGAATGTTTATAATTGCCGTGTGTTTCTATATGACACGTCATGAAATAAATAACTAGGCTATTTAACCTAGTTAAATGTATGGTAAGAATTATTAAAATATGGAAGTAGTGCACATTATGTTAAGTGGCAAACATGAGGGGTTAAATGGAACAAGATGGAAGTTGAGTTATTAAAATGAAAGTTTAACACACACAAACACACACTTCGTGTGTGTTCACGAATGTTCAGGAGCTCCAAAGAGCTCTAACCCTAAACTCAACTAAATCACCAAATTGAAGGATGATTCAAGGCTTGAATTCGTGAAGGAACATGGATTAATGATCACCATCACAAGGGAATCATAAGGTATGTCTTAAAAGCTAGTTTGGTGATTATGCACGAAGTGGGTTATGTTGTAAATCGCGAAGTTGTATGAAATTGAGCATGAGTATGTGTTAGATTCATCATTTGGAACATGGATTATGCACGGTTTAGGTTAATTTGATGTTTAAGGGTGAAACCCGTTTGTTATGGTGAAGATGAAGACATGGGTAAATCATCTATGTCTAAATTCTTGCTTAATATTGATGTATTTTGATTTGAATGATGGATTCTTGTGAGAGGAATTGAAAGAAATGTGATACTAGTATGTTTGATGTTTATGCATGTATGATTCATGTTGATTAGAAGGAAGAAATTGATGAATTGTGTATGAGATTAGAATGATATGCATGAACTAGTTGTACACTATGCTTACAAGGTAGTACACATATCAAAAGTATGATGAAATTATGAAGAACTTAAGATTAGATCACTTGTAAGTGATTAACAAGTAGTTATGAAGTGGGTTTTAGATGATGTAATGTAAATTGATGATTTACTTATGTTAATAATGTTTGGAATCATACATGTGTGTGAATGTTTAAAGAAATGGGATAAGGAATGATGAATTGTTGTTAGATGAAGTGAATAAAATGTGATGATAATATGTTTGATGTTTAATTTTAAATACCACATGTTGATTAGTAGAAGGATTTGATGAACTATGTATGAACTTAGAAGATTGTGAATGAATTAGTTGTACGTTATGCTTAAAAGGTGGTACGCACACCAATCGTATGATAAAATGTATGTATTGTCGTCCGTATAGTCGGTTATGATGTTACGGGTTGTCACACCCCGACCACGTAGAACATACAAAACGTGGCGGAAACGTCGGGGAGTGTTGTAACAGAATTAATGTTTCAAATCCATGGCAATTGAAGTTTCGTTTTATTGATTAAAAGTGTTACAATGTCTTAACAAACAAAGAAATACAACATAATTAACTAGTCTTGCATCTTTTATTGTCACTAAAGCCCAAGTCTGCCTATGTGTATCTTGATCATCTTATGCAACAGTTCCTGAAAAACACATGTGAAAATAGGTACGTCAGCATAAAAATGCCGGTGAGATACATAGGTTTTGTGAAAATAGGTTTCATGACTTATGTTTGAGAAAATGTTTAGTCATGAACCTTGGTATTTGCTTTGTTTTGTAAATCATTTGAAAATCGATAAGATCAGATGATATGTATAAATAATGTATGGTTAAATGAATAACCATGTAAAATGAGTTTGTATAAGATAAGTTGTTTGTAAATCAGTGTCTTGTGAAAAGTATGTTATTTGTATAAAATGTTATATGTATCAAACTAAAATGATTCAAATAACGCTACGATATGTAATACCATACAAACACTTATATATAGGAAGTACCAGCGGCGTATCCACCATGCTTGTATCATATTACACACGCATCGTTACTTAATCACTTAATCAAACCAAACCAAACAATGTAAGATGTCTATGTTTAAACCAATTGCCAAATGTATTGAATAATATGTCAAAATGTTTATGTCAAGATGTAAACCATGTAATGTGTAACCAAAATAATATGTATGGCTAGTGAAATGTATAAACTAAACCATGTGCACAAGAACATAGTATTGAAGTAAAACTTGGTTTAAATCAAAGTTATGTTTTGTGTAGTAAATGCATGATCAATGTAAATCATGTAATATGCGTCCAAAATGTAAGTATGTGATGAATAACAAATGTACTAAGTATGAAGAACAATGCAACGATTGAACATACATAGCATGTGAACTGTACTAAGTATGCAACAACAGACATACGTAGCATGCGACCTGTACTAAGTATGCAACAATAGACATACATAGCATGTGATGTAATGTAAAACAATGTACTAAGTAATGCACACAATGGCACACCTAGTATGAAATGTAATGAAATCATGTACTATAATGTACTAATGAACATAACAAGTATATGATGTGAAAACAGGAAAGCTTGAAAGTAACAAGTAGGCACATGTGTTTCACCCCAAAACAGTTTGGAAAACAGTAAAAAAGGGGTCTATGTACTCACTTGAGATTGCTCTGTAGTCCTTGAGTAACAACCAAACAAAGCTAGAGATCACGGATATCAAACGGTACCTAATATAGGTAACTATGTTAATAACCCGGACCTAAATCAGAAGATTGGGTAGCATGAGGGTTTGTAAACCAAATGAGTGTAGAAACTCATGTGATATGGTTTAACAAAGCCTACATACTAAATGAAACTTAACCTAAGTATTATCGACCCATCGGGACCCATTAAGGTAGCTTATGCTACTTTAACGCGTCGTGCGCGTGAAACGCGTTCGGGACGTCTAACTAGTCCTATGACAAGTGTTATATGCCTAAACATGTTACATAATCAGTTATGTGACAAAAGTTTAGGTTACATATGCTAAATTACCAATTATACTTGAAAAGGGTATTCTGGTAATTTACCTAAGGCATATAAACTACCTATCATACAACTACCTAAACAAAGCGAACATAAGGTATAACCTCGGAAGGTTATTCCCTATATATTATGGTCACCTAATGTATTTGGTCGGATCCTAATGATCGACCAAATGGGTCGAGTTCGAAGGTATAGGCGATTTATTAGATCGCCTACCCTACGACTCTAGACAACGTGGTAATCAGTGGGCATAGTCCCAAGGGACTATGACCAACGTGATTACACTCACGTTGCGAAGTTCAAACGAACTTCGCATTGACCATAAGCTGGTCAACGCTGAAAGTCAAACAAAGTTTGACTTTCTGACTCTAAAAGCAATAAAATAAGGAAAAGAACGAAAGAATACTTACGAAGGGTCCCCGAATGCTAATCTCGATCCAAGAACTCAGGTATGAAACAATGGTTTCAACTTAGAGCTCTCAAATCCAGATTTTTGTGAGTTTAAGCAATGGGGGGTATGGGGTATATATAGTTTTCGGGTAACCGTTAGGATCATTTCATGGAAAACGTGCCTTAATCCCACCCGTACAAGTGTCGGGACCTTATGGTAGCTAAAATTCCATCCTTATCAGCTGACTAGACAAGTTGGAACATGTGGTGGTGGATCAAACAGCAGCAAACTGATGTTAAATGCATTTAATCTGGTCCAGAAGTTGGACGTGGCCCGCTTCAGGATTACCAGAAGCTCAGGCGGGCCGCCTGACAGTTACAGATCAGAAACTTTGTTCCATTTTTGACAGTTTCAGTCCCTGCACGTGTTTAAGCCCATTTCCGGCACTTCTAAGGCCCGTAAAGCCAACTTTAAGGCCCTAAAATGATTCCTAAACATTGTGGACATGAAACATGCTCAAAAATATGTCGGATGATGGTTCGTTTGGTCGTACGAACGCGATGTTCGCTTAATTACGACGGAATGCGCACAAGCGCGAAAAACGATCCAAATTACGCGACGAATGGATTTTTCTTATGGAGAACACTAAAATATAATATTTTAGTGCTTACATAAATTTTTGGATGTCCGGATGTATTCAGAACGTAAGTTATGCGTAAAAGTGCAAACTTGTGCACTTTTTGACACTTTTAGTCCCTGAATGACCCAAAAGTTTATTTTAGCACACCGAACCCCTCAAAGCCTATTTCTAAGCTATGTAAAGGATATTTATGGTATGTTTAACTTATGGTCATGTTCCGGAATGTCTGTTCCAGTACGAATCGTCATACTTTCGCAGTTTGTCAAGTTTAGTCCCTGTAAGCGATTTAACTTGATTTCGGCATACCAAACCTTCCAAAACTTATTTCTAAGTTATGTAAAGGTTATTTAAGGTATGTTAAGCCTAGTTCCCTATTCCAGAGTGTTCGTTGGATTAAACTGGTTATATCTACATATCAGAGCGCGTATAACCCTCCAAAAAGCGATTTAGAGTTTGAAATCGAACAAGAGTTTATATGTGCAAAAGATACACGTATTTATACAAGTTCAAAGTATGAAATATAATATTTCATTGGTTTGGCATTTGTTTAATGGTTGAAGTGACACAGGTGTCACAGTCTCCCCTACTTTAGGAAATTTCGTCCCGAAATTTAATTCTAGAGGAAACTTGTGTGTGCTTGAAATCAGAATTGGGGAGTGTAAGATAAAATGACATCGGTCAAAGTCCAAGACTTCTCCCGTATCATTACTCTTGCCACTATTGGTCTTTACACATGACAAAACTTCCTGTGGTTTCTGTGCACTGAGTTCCATAATTATGTAGGCCTCCATAATTACGTACTTCCTTGCACAGTCCGCACAGTTCATTTCATAATGCGTATGGGAAAAATCAACGAATAATCCTGTGGTGATTTAACTTGACTGCAATAGAGTCCCTTTAACTAGTTCACCAGAGGATTAGATCAACAAACAATCTCTTGAACTAGACCACCCGAGGGCCTATTTAACTACATAAACACCTGATATATTTAACTAGATTGTCGAACCAATCTATTTAACTTAGATCAACGTAGGATCTCTTTAACTTAACTACCCAAGAGGAATATTTAACTACACCGACGTAGGATGTATTTAACTTTAGATCGACGTAGGATCTCTTTAACTCAACTACCTAAGAGAAACATTTAATTACACCGACGTAGGATGTATTTAACTTTAGATCGACGTAGGATCTCTTTAACTCAACTACCTAAGAGAAACATTTAAGTACACCGTCGTAGGATGTATTTAACTTTAGATCGACGTAGGATCTCTTTAACTCAACTACCCAAGAGAAACATTTAACTACACCGACGTACGATGTATTTAACTTTAGATCGACGTAGAATCTCTTTAACTCAACTACCTAAGAGAAACATTTAATTAGACCGACGTAGGATGTATTTAACCTTTTGAATAGTACTTTATAATTCAAGGGACTTAACTACAACGTAGAAGTCCATTAAGGATTTTATGTAGTACCTTTGGGTATCCTACTATGAATCCCTTATATGAAGATATGGAAGATTCTACGAGGATTTGGATGACAAAACTTGGATCACACAAAATCATAAAAGGAAACACATAAGCACATAATCATATAATTGTTAAATTTAACCTTTAAGTTGTTGTCTTTGGACACGGATATTTAAAGCATGCCAGGAATCCAATCCGTGGATTCCACTTGGCACTTTAATCATTAGAATCTAACTATGAAGATAGGAAGATCTTAATAAGAATTCGGCTTTGTCCTTATTGAATTGTAATGTACGTATTAAGGCATACGAATAATTCAATTAAGGGCTCCGATTTGAGTGATAATCATCCACAAGGATCTAATTATGAGGATAGAAAGATCCTATATGGATTTTGCAATTTGTGTAACGAGAGGTGTTTCGACACCTTGCACTAGGCGTGCTTAAGCCGATACACAAGGTAGAAAGTTCATGAGGTTGAGGCGCTAGATATGCCAAGGCGACATATGAAGCAGAACTTGAAGGTTAAGCAGCAACAGGGTTTGCAACTGCCTTGCTTTGAACAGCAATGCGACACATGTTAATCAAATATATCCATCGTCCACCGTGGGTACATTTGTAACATGGTATTTGATTTGGATGATGAAGGTTGCATTGATTTCTCCAAGGAGCGGTTCCCTTATACAGCTTCATCCCTGAGACGAGTCATGGTGATAGCTAAATCAACGGTCTTCTGGAGTACGACGCTTATTTGTTGGGAAAATTGTAGCACCTGGTCCGGACACTCGAGTCTTGTTGCGATGAAGAGGCATTATGAAGAAAATGGAAGACATGGGAAGAAATAAGGGAAATGAAAATAGAAATCAACACATGAAGATTGTGACCATTTGTTTGTTACCAAAGGCAAACAAATGAGATGGTGACTAATCAAAGTAAACGGGTCAATATAATGTATCGCGAAGACATGCTCGCCTATAAGTGAACACTCATCCCAAGAATTCCCAGGTAAGCACAACTGGTCTCGCGTCTGATGAGATGTATACGAAGTGCTTGCCTAGACAGAAAACCCAGAATACAGGCATTCACCCTTCCAGTTTGCACGTGTTCACATTATTAGAAACCCAAAACCTTGACGAGAGTTTTGAAAATTCAAAGGGGTTCAAAACCATATAACAGAGGGTTAAAAACCTAGTAATCAATCATCCTAGAACAGATGATTAGTTTTCAAAGCGGTTTTGAAATTTATGTTCTTGTTGTGGTCGTCGCCTAAGGATAGGTGACGGTATTGTTTTATGACTAAACGCAAGTGAACTCGCGTTAGGGTCCTAAGAAGGTTATAGACTAGGTCAAAGCATTACTAATAACCTAATTCCCTATAACCATTAGCTCTGATACCATCTTTTCTGTCACACCCCGACCACGTAGAACATACAAAACGTGGCGGAAACGTCGGGGAGTGTTGTAACAGAATTAATGTTTCAAATCCATGGCAATTGAAGTTTCGTTTTATTGATTAAAAGTGTTACAATGTCATAACAAACAAAGAAATACAACATAATTAACTAGTCTTGCATCTTTTATTGTCACTAAAGCCCAAGTCTGCCTATGTGTATCTTGATCATCTTATGCAACAGTTCCTGAAAAACACATGTGAAAATAGGTACGTCAGCATAAAAATGCCGGTGAGATACATAGGTTTTGTGAAAATAGGTTTCATGACTTATGTTTGAGAAAATGTTTAGTCATGAACCTTGTTATTTGCTTTGTTTTGTAAATCATTTGAAAATCGATAAGATCAGATGATATGTATAAATAATGTATGGTTAAATAAATAACCATGTAAAATGAGTTTGTATAAGATAAGTTGTTTGTAAATCAGTGTCTTGTGAAAAGTATGTTATTTGTATAAAATGTTATATGTATCAAACTAAAATGATTCAAATAATGCTACGATATGTAATACCGTACAAACAGTTATATATAGGAAGTACCAGCGGCGTATCCACCATGCTTGTATCATATTACACACGCATCGTTACTTAATCACTTAATCAAACCAAACCAAACAATGTAAGATGTCTATGTTTAAACCAATTGCCAAATGTATTGAATAATATGTCAAAATGTTTATGTCAAGATGTAAACCATGTAATGTGTAACCAAAATAATATGTATGGCTAGTGAAATGTATAAACTAAACCATGTGCACAAGAACATAGTATTGAAGTAAAACTTGGTTTAAATCAAAGTTATGTTTTGTGTAGTAAATGCATGATCAATGTAAATCATGTAATATGAGTCCAAAATGTAAGTATGTGATAAATAACAAATGTACTAAGTATGAAGAACAATGCAACGATTGAACATACATAGCATGTGAACTGTACTAAGTATGCAACAACAGACATACGTAGCATGCGACCTGTACTAAGTATGCAACAATAGACATACGTAGCATGTGATGTAATGTAAAACAATGTACTAAGTAATGCACACAATGGCACACCTAGTATGAAATGTAATGAAATCATGTACTATAATGTACTAATGAACATAACAAGTATATGATGTGAAAACAGGAAAGCTTGAAAGTAACAAGTAGGCACATGTGTTTCACCCCAAAACAGTTTGGAAAACAGTAAAAGAGGGGTCTATGTACTCACTTGAGATTGCTCAGTAGTCCTTGAGTAACAACCAAACAAAGCTAGAGATCACGGATATCAAACGGCACCTAATATAGGTAACTATGTTAATAACCCGGACCTAAATCGGAAGATTGGGTAGCATGAGGGTTTGTAAACCAAATGAGTGTAGAAACTCATGTGATATGGTTTAACAAAGCCTACATACTAAATGAAACTTAACCTAAGTATTATCGACCCATCGCGACCCATTAAGGTAGCTTATGCTACTTTAACGCGTCGTGCGCGTGAAACGCGTTCGGGACGTCTAACTAGTCCTATGATAAGTGTAATATGCCTAAACATGTTACATAATCAGTTATGTGACAAAAGTTTAGGTTACATATGCTAAATTACCAATTATACTTGAAAAGGGTATTCTGGTAATTTACCTAAGGCATATAAACTACCTATCATACAACTACCTAAACGAAGCGAACATAAGGTATAACCTCGGAAGGTTATTCCCTATATATTATGGTCACCTAATGTATTTGGTCAGATCCTAATGATCGACCAAATGGGTCGAGTTCGAAGGTATAGGCGATTTATTAGATCGCCTACCCTACGACTCTAGACAACGTGGTAATCAGTGGGCATAGTCCCAAGGGACTATGACCAACGTGATTACACTCACGTTGCGAAGTTCAAACGAACTTCGCATTGACCATAAGCTGGTCAACGCTGAAAGTCAAACAAAGTTTGACTTTCTGACTCTAAAAGCAATAAAATAAGGAAAAGAACGAAAGAATACTTACGAAGGGTCCCCGAATGCTAATCTCGAACCAAGAACTCAGGTATGAAACAATGGTTTCAACTTAGAGCTCTCAAATCCAGATTCTTGTGAGTTTAAGCAATGGGGGGTATGGGGTATATATAGTTTTCGGGTAACCGTTAGGATCGTTTCATGGAAAACATGCCTTAATCCCACCCGTACAAGTGTCGGGACCTTATGGTAGCTAAAATTCCATCCCTATCAGCTGACTAGACAAGTTGGAACATGTGGTGGTGGATCAAACAGCAGCAAACTGATGTTAAATGCATTTAATCTGGTCCAGAAGTTGGACGCGGCCCGCTTCAGGATTACCAGAAGCTCAGGCGGGCCGCCTGACAGTTACAGATCAGAAACTTTGTTCCATTTTGACAGTTTCAGTCCCTGCACTTGTTTAAGCCCATTTCCGGCACTTCTAAGGCCCGTAAAGCCAACTTTAAGGCCCTAAAATGATACCTAAACATTGTGGACATGAAACATGCTCAAAAATATGTCGGATGATGGTTCGTTTGGTCGTACGAACGCGATGTTCGCTTAATTACGACGGAATGCGCACAAGCGCGAAAAACGATCCAAATGACGCGACGAATGGATTTTTCTTATGGCGAATACTAAAATATAATATTTTAGTGCTTACATAAAATTTTGGATGTCCGGATGTATTCAGAACGTAAGTTATGCGTAAAAGTGCAAACTTGTGCACTTTTTGACACTTTTAGTCCCTGAATGACCCAAAAGTTTATTTTAGCACACCGAACCCCTCAAAGCCTATTTCTAAGCTATGTAAAGGATATTTATGGTATGTTTAACTTATGGTCATGTTTCGGAATGTCTGTTCCAGTACGAATCGTCATACTTTCGCAGTTTGTCAAGTTTAGTCCCTGTAAGCGATTTAACTTGATTTCGGCATACCAAACCTTCCAAAACTTATTCCTAAGTTATGTAAAGGTTATTTAAGGTATGTTAAGCCTATTTCACTATTCCGGAGTGTTCGTTGGATTAAACTGGTTATATCTACATATCAGAGCGCGTATAACCCTCCAGAAAGCGATTTAGAGTTTGAAATCGAACAAGAGTTGATATGTGCAAAAGATACACATATTAATACAAGTTCAAAGTTTGAAATACAATATTTCATTGGTTTGGAATTTGTTTAATGGTTGAAGTGACACAGGTGTCACACGGGTATATAATGATAAGTCGAAAGTTAAGGTAAATGGACCATTGACTTCTAACAAGTCAACCGTGTATAAGAAGGATGTTTAGACGTGTTGTCATAATTGTAAGATTAAGGTAAGTTATATGGAGCGCGTTTGACGAATGTGTGTTTAATGCGATGACATGATGGTTTACATGAGTTTGAAATGATATGAAATTGGTCACATGTATTATGCTTGTTAAAAGTAACTAATGAAAGTCAAATGGGGATTATGCGATCGATATGATCGATAACATGTACAATTATGTATGCTAATAAGAATTTGATTTCGATGACATGGAAGTATAGGAATCATGTCGAGACGGAATCAAGCACGGAAGGCTATCGGGTCAAGAAGTGGCGAGGAAACGAGCTTGAACATGGACGCATGAGGTAAGTGATTTTCGTAATCACTTCTTAGTTGTTTATGTAAAGTTAGGTGCAATTTAATTAAGTATGATGATCGAGGTCAAGTAGAAAAGAATTGTATGAGACCGATGAAGTATTAAACGGATCTTAGCTTTGATCCGAGCAAGGTATGTGTGATTAAGAATTGTAGCTAAGTAGTAGGATTGGTTACTTATGGAAGGGAGTCCTTTGTTGTTAAGGTTAAAGCAAAGTTGACAAAAACGCCCTTGATGGGTAAAATGAGCAAATAGTCTTAAAAGTTGATTACAAACAAGCTATTTATTTAAATGAATGTTTTGAAAAAGTAAGAAAGCGAGAAGTATGATTTTCGTAAGCTAAGGACCTTACATTGCGCAAATACCCTTAACGGGTCAAAATAAGCTCTTGAGCGAAAATGGGTCAAGAGGATGCAAGACATCCGAGAACTTAATCTTTTATGATAGACAATGTTGACATTATTGGGTTCATAAGAAGTTATGGTCAAACAAGCAAGTTATGTGGATGAATGCATGAACTGGTCGAATAAATCATAAATGAATAATAAGACGATAGCGTGTAAGTTAAGAATTTCCTTAATCCGGATGTGGGATTTTAAGTTTATATGATAGAATGTGAATTTACAAGCATGTAGGAAGAAACGGGAGGTTAAACGGGTAAACGGTTCGAAAGTTATGCGCGTTTTAGTGCGTTCGGACGTCGAAACGGATCTGCAGAAAAAATGCATTTTAGAGAGGCCGTCGCCGACGGGCACGGGAAAGTCAGTTTTTCTCAGACGCCTTATTTGCCTGTCTACGGGGTTTTGGCCGACGGGAAAAACTGCGGGCCGTCGCCGACGACCTCCCCAAGTCCAAAAACATGAAATTTGTTATTTAAGTTGATTTATGTATCGTAGGCTTCGGTTTGTTATCCGTGGACTACGGCGGGCTTCCTAAACATGATTTTGATCGATCCTTAGATGTTTATGGGCTATAAATCAAAGTCTAAGTCCCATGTAGTTAACGTATGGGTATGTAAGAAGCATGTAAGATCTTGTACGCATGTAGATGTGTATGTATGTATGTATAAAGATATGTACGAGTGTATGCATGTATGTAAAGATGTAGGAAAGGTATGTACGCATGTAGATGTGTATGTATGTATGTATAAAGATATGTACGAGTGTATGCATGTATGTAAAGATGTAGGAAAGGTATGTACGTAGGTAGATGTGTATGTACGTATGTGTAAAGATATGTACAAGTGTATGCATGTATGTAAAGATGTAGGGAAGGTATTTACACGCGCAGATGTGTATGTATGTATGTATGTATGTATAAAGATATGTATGAGTGTATACATGTATGTAAAGATGTAGGAAAGGTATGTACGTATGTAGTTGTGTATATAGGTATGTATAAAGTCATGTATGAGTGTATCCACGTATGTAAAGATGTAGGAAAGGTATGTACGTATGTAGATGTGTAGGTATGTATGTATGTATGTATGTATGTATGTATGTATGTATGTATGTATGTATGTATGTATGTATGTATGTATGTATGTATGTATGTATGTATGTATGTATGTATGTATGTATGTATGTATGTATGTATGTATGTATGTATGTATGTATGTATGTATGTATGTATGTATGTATGTATGTATGTATGTATGTATGTATGTATGTATGTATGTATGTATGTATGTATGTATGTATGTATGTATGTATGTATGTATGTATGTATGTATGTATGTATGTATGTATGTATGTATGTATGTATGTATGTATGTATGTATGTATGTATGTAAGTACATATGTATGCATGAATTAGACACGTTGAGTGTTAACGTTATTAATGGTGTACCTTGAGAATGAAAAGTAATGCAGGTACGTTATTGAAGCCTCACCAGGAAATGGATACGCAGATGAAATGCTTAAAGTTTGAAAAATAACGAAATGTGAAGTGTACGTGAATGAATCTTGTTTATAAAATGTGTACTAATGTATGAATGAATGTGGTGAGTGCAGGTTCTACGGATCACGGGTGATTATCACAAGGAATAGAGAATCGAAGACCGAGTCACAAGATAGATTGTACAGGAATAAATGAGTATGTACTATTAGTAAACAGGTCTTATGCTTTATTTTTGTGAAAGATACATATTCAAACGAACCTTCAAGTAAGTCAAGACGTATGTAATGAAAGAAATTTTATGGCACGAATTTCCGCTGCGACTTTTTGTCAAATACGAATTATGGTCTTACAAGGAGCCAACAAAAGTCCAATAAGAGGCCGGTATGCAAGACCTACTATAAAAGACACTAGGGACAGTGTCGATTGGAACAAAGGCCAAAGCGGTGTGGCATTTGTAAAAGAACTGGGCATCAGTCCCATAAATGTAGGAACATAAAGAAAGCAGTCTGTTTCGGCTGTGGCAAGAAGGGCCACATCAGGACTAACTGCCCTAAAAATGTCAAAGATGGTATAGCTAAGTATAGAAAGACTAAGAATGAAGGCGCCTAAACCTTCCTGATCAATGCCAGAGGCAATTCATATCAACAATATCATCTGGTACATTCCTTATCATTTATCAATGATATTAATGCTAAGAGTTCTATTTTGATTCAGGTACCAAATAAGTCTTTCATAAATTGTAAGCTTAGCAAACTTTTAAAATTTCCCACAAAGAACTCCAGATATTAAGTATAAGGTAAAACCTACCGACGAAAATCATAGGAACCATTTCTTCTATTCTATCGAAAAATCCTCATTCATCAAAATCTAAAGTACTCTTTCTCCAGATAGAGTACGACAAAATATGTTATTTTATTTTATAGTCTCAATGATTTCTATCAACGGCGAATGCCAAACTGTATTGATAAAAGCGCCATATGAGGATTAGCGTATCCGAGTGTGTCCCATAGATTGCTTCCATGCCTGATCAGTATGGAGGTTTAATGCATGGAACCACGGAGATATCCCAATGGTCATATTGTACTAAAGCCAGCTAATGGTATTCAAAGAAGATATCCAGAATAGAAATGTTTGAGTAAGTATCACTAATTAAGGTATCCTTGTATTCTAAAGAAAATGTGTCATTTATATGGCATGAATGACGATAGATGAACTAAAGCCTGAGATTCAGAATATCTATGTCATCTCTGTGTATCTCGAGTGTCTTCTCCGTAGAACTACCCTGTTACCTCCTGAAAGGCAAGTAGAGTTAAGATTAACATCCCACCTAGGGTTGCATCTATTGTAAAAGCTTCAAATCAGTTAGTACCGACGATAATGAAAGGATTGAAACCCCAATCAAAAGAGCTTTAAGAGAAAGGTTCATAAAACCTAGCTCATCATTCTGAGAGCTTCGGTATTATTATGTAAGAAAGACGGTTCAATGCGCTTATGCATTGATTACTGCAACCCTAACTAGGTAACGACTAAGAGTTACTAGCAGCTGCCCAGGATCGTCGATTTGTTTGACTAACTATGAGAGTAACTATTCTTTATTAAATAATCAGAGTGACTATCTCACCCTAATTAAGTTCTCCTACTATTAATAGTTGTTATATAAGTATCAAGGTTGCTCCTTTGGAGGCCTTGTATAGAAAGAATGTCAAACGTCCATTTATTGGATAGGAGTTTGGTAAGACTAATTATCAGAACCTGAAATTTACACTGGAGACAATGGATAAGATCACACGAATCCATGATCGTCTGAAAGCTTCCAGCAAATGGCAGAAAATCAATGCTGACGAGAGTCGCAAACCTCTTAAGTTCTCAATAAGGAACAAGATTCAACAGAAAGTACCGCCCTTGAAAGGTATGCTGCATTTTGATGTAACGGGCAAGTAAAACTCTATATATATAGGACCATTCGAGAAAATCGGGATATGTCAAGATCGGTAGCCTATAAGCTAAAACTTACCTAAGGAATTTGATGGTATTCACAATATGTTCCACACTTGTGATTTCGGGATATGTCTAGCCGCTAAGTCAATAGCATTATCACATAATAATGTGTGCAGATTAATGAAAACTTTTGATTTATTGAGAAACCAGTATCGATTAAGGATCGACATGCTAAGAAGCTCCGAAAGAAATCATGTACCTATTGTATAGATCAATTGGGATGGTTGTAGAGGCCCCTAATAAGCTGTGGAGGTTAAGTCCATTATACGACAGAAAGTATTTCCATCTTTTTAGCAAATCTTGAGGTCGAGATTTCTTTTAAGGGGGTGAGGATGTAACACCTTGTAACATCACGACCAATGATGTGTTGACACGTGTACTAAACCCTAATGAAGTCAAACGTTGACTATAAAGGACTAATTTTGCGAAAAATCAAAAAATTTGATTGCGAAAGGAATAAAAGTGTCAACATGCTTAAACTAAGCCTTTGAATAACCTTACACGGTATTCGTATTCGCAGATGAGCCGCTTGTTGGTCGAGAGGAGCCGTTTGCGTAATTATTTAAAAGTTTGTGCGTCGAAGGGTTAAAAGCGTCAACATGTTAATTCTTATCTCTGAGTGACCTTTTAACAAACCGAGAGCTTCATGATGTTCGATCATACTTGAATGCCTAATGTAGGCCGTCTAAGGCTTTTATGCCAATAAGTGATGTTACGCGCAAGTTTGCAAGTTAAAGGGGTTAAAAGTGTCACATGTTTAATTATACCTCTGAGTGACCTTTTAACGAACCCGAAGCATTGTGATGTTTGATAATATTCACATGAATGCCTAATAAGAGCTACATAGGGCTTTGATGCTATTAAACAATAATACGCGCAAGTTTGCACATTAGAGGGACCAAAAGCGTCAATGTCTAAAACTACACCTTTGAGTGACCATTTAAGCAAACTAGAGTGTCGTAATATTCGGTCACACTCTCGGGAATGCTTAATGGGTCCATGAAAGGCTTTAATATCATTAAACGATATTAAGCACAACTTTGTGCGTTAAAAGGACTAAAACTGTCAATATGTGAAACTACGCCTTTGAGAGGCCTTTTGAATGAACCAGAAACTCCACGATGTTCATTCATACCCTCGGGAATGTCTAATACTAGCCATGTGAGACTTTTATGCCATTTCGCGATAATGCGCGCGAGTTCGTAAATTAAGGGGTTAAAAGCGGCAACACGTGAAACTACACTTTACGGTGATCTTTTAATCAAACCGGGAACTCCGTAACGCTCGGTCGCACTCCTGAGTGTGCCTAAGGTTGATCGTTAGAGGTTTTGTACCTTGTATTAACATATTATGAGAGTTTAGAAATTTATGTGCCAAAAGTGTCAATATAATAATATAATAGAAGCTCAAAAGAAATGAGGGGCTGTTTCTGACAAAAGATGAAACTGGTGCCTGACTGAGCCTGCCTTCTTGGGCTCCAGGCTACATATCAACAGCAACAAATTGCTCTTAAAGTGTTGGTTCGCTTATTACTTGATCTTTATTCCTAGCTAAAACAACTAAAACAATTCAGGGACCAAAGCTGCCAGTCAGCTAAAGGTGATTTCGTATTTGCTGGGCTGACCCTTGTCTCAGGTCGTGACCCAACTCTGGGCATGCTCTCGCGAGCCACCAAGCAGCAAACAGCCACAACATAACAATATTGTTATTGTTAATTATACTTTCCATGATCTCCAAACATTAACTTTGTATAAGAAAGGATCATGGACCAAACACGTAAATGTGTCAAACTTGTAACCTGGATTGGGCTTCCTCACGGGCCCCGAAGCCTAGAGGGCCGCTCCTTCATGGGCCGCCAATAAGTAACAGCAGTTGTTATGTTTATTATTTGTGAGAAAATGAAACAAGGACCAAAACAGTCAAACTGCAAAACATGTTGAGCTGGGCCGGATTAGCTCATGGGCCGCGAAGCCCAGCAGGCCATTCTTCGCAGGCCGCCAGCAAGCACACAGCAACAGCAGATTGTTTTTAAATGGTGGTTTATATGTTTTGTTTGATCCTCACTCAAATTAAAACCATTTTTATAAAACCATGGACTTGTATACTAGTTTTAAAACCTGAATTACACCTGTGATGATCTTATTGCATCCCAAAAACACTTGGCAAGATCATAGAAGTTCTTGAAAACTATAAATAGGTGAGGATTTTTCACTTTCAAACTTGCACCTTCAAGTCCATTCTTCCTATCTCTCAATTCCTGGAAGTTCCTGGATCTTTGGAACATCCTCTGAGTTATTTTCAGTCCCTAGGAACCCTTGTAAGTGTCCTTTTGTGACTAGTTCATTTTATTTGGCTTTTAAAGCCGAAAAGTCAAGCGTTTACGATAAACGCTATGACTTTTAGTTAGACCGTAAATGGTCAAGCCATTGTTCGCAATGAACGTGGCGACGTGATCGTAATTAGGTAGGTGTTAAACCCTCAAAAGGGCACCTCTTAATAATCACGTTTGCTTGGTCAATTGACGAGTCAACGAAATATTGTTTTAAAAAGTCAGCGGGTCAGTTTTTGAAATAATTGCGATATGAGTCTAGAAATGTTCTAAAAACGTTTTATCATTTAAGCAACTTGGTAATAATTATTAGAACATGTGTAAACATGTTCGGCTCGTCAATTCCAGTTTTAGGGTCGGTTCGCAACCGAAAGTCGCCAAGTTTGACTTCTGCATTGACTTTTGATTAAGAACCAAATTAGATTAGTTTGCTACTGATTTTAGGTTCTGTTATGATCGTAATATAATGTAGCATAACCCTATAAGGTTATATTACACGATCATACTAGAAACGGAGTTTTTGCGCATGTTCCGTTAATATGTCGTACTTTGACTACTATGCCCTTTTTAGCAAAAATAAGGTTTTAGACACCAATAAGCTTTCAAAAAAAATAGGTACTGATATGTTAACCTACTTAACATATTTCAATGTTATAAACCTGATCATAAACTGAGTTTTCATGAAATATCGCAATTTATGCTTTAAATTGACTAAAATGCCCTTTTAGCGGGTAGATCGGTTTTAAGCATAATTTTTCATACCAAACTCATTTCCTACTGATATAATATCATAATTAGGATAATTTGGGATGTAAATTCAGTTTACAAACTGAGTTTACGCATACGTTCTTGAATTACATCCTTAAATGACGACAATGCCCTTTTTCACCTAAAATGGTTTAAAAACGTAATTTTCATACAAAACCTTTTTACTTCTGATATGTTATATTAATTAACATATTTTAGTCATATAGACCTGGTCATAACATCAGATTGTACTCCAGTTTCTATTATATGTCGTAAAATTACTAAAACGCCCTTATCAAGCATAGTTTGATTTTAAAACATTAACGGGCATACAAGTTGATATCCTACTTATATTATAACTTGTTTAAAGGATATTGGCATATGGAACTTGTTCATGACTTACCCGGTTACTCGTTATCGCTTATACATGTACAGTTAGACTTACGTAACTAGTTTACGTAAGTTTACCGAAACGAGTTAAACCTTATCATTTCTACTACAAAATCCAGAATGTATTTAGTTTACCCATATTATACAAGTCTTCATACTTGTTGGGTCTAAATTACATTCCAATCCGGTCATCGCTTAATCTAGTGTTTCATACCGTAAATCCTTCTTTAAACTAAACGGTCTAAGTTTACAACTTAAATAAGACCCATTAGTAATCTAAGAGGTTAATAAAAAACCTTCGTTCCAGATTAGGATCCCCGATAAAAGCTACTTTCACTAGTTTGAGTACATTATACGGCTGAGTAGATAAATCTTGCATTTAAAAGCACAGGTAAATACTTATAACTTAATTTCCCTTGAACGGGCTTGGGATACGGTAAATTATTACCGCTTAGTCGGGCATGGAATTTTTAATCAATTAGTGGTTAATTCATTGACATAACCCGTTTTAATCTGTCTTGTTTGATATATAAACTTTTGGGGGTTATTACGACCGTGTCCTGGATATCCTCGGCTCATTTCATTTGAAAATGGCCATGGCTTAAGCACGGGGTGTAGGCATACACCTGACAGTTGCGTATGCAAAAAGATATAACCACACGTGAGGATAAATCCTTGTTGGACTATATTAGTGGTGTGTCTATTAATCGTGTCTCGGCTTCTATCCCGGGCCCTGAACGTACGGCAAGCATGTAAATCTGTATACAAGATTATTTTATATAATTGTCCCAAGTTATAAAAATTTTATGCCTTATGCATCCAAACCAATTTAATAAACACTTTTCAAATGAGTCGGTTAATTGTATTTACCAGTGTAAACTGACGTATTTTCAAAAGACTAAGTGACAGGTACTACTCGTAATTGGCTGGAAGCTTCTGGGTGTTAAGTAGAGGATCTTGCAAGTCCGTAATGCCTTATGTCTGTTGAACATGTCACACCCCCAAATTACCACATCCGGAAACACCGCGGGACGTGAGACGTGCCAGGATCCAAGCCACCAATCACATTGAACCAATAATAATTATTTAAATAAAACATTCAATTCATTTCATAATATAAATCCAAGTCATAAGTTAAAACCAAAGTAAACGTTCAGTGGAGGCATAATGTAAATTGTTGATCAACTGTTTCAAAACAAGTGTTCAAAACCAACGAAACAAGTATCCAAGAGTCTCGACCCATGACCACTCCAGCACTCCCAGATAGCAAGTCCATAACCAAGAATCTTATGACCTGCAAGCATGTAGACAAGTGTGTCAGACGATGCTAGTGAGTTCAAAGTTTGTTAACACGTTTTAATTACCAGATATGAGTTTAAAACATTTCAATGATTTGATGTTGTTATTAACTCGATTACCGCAGATGGCTCCAGATTATTTGCCCAGACCCCAATGCTCTATCATACATTGGTCAAGTGGTTAAGGTAATTAGTTCACAACCGTCCTCCCCGGTACGGCGTGAGGGTGCTAAACCTAATAGTGCTATTAACTAATAACCCCGTTGCCTCCCCGGCAACCTATCGGTATATGATGGGACTTAATGATAGAAATGAGTGTAATAACCAACATCCCAGTAACCCGACATTCCTCCCCGGAATGTTACCCGATATCCCTCCTCGGGAAGCATGCTTGAAAAAGGCAGTGAACTCACCTTGGTTTGCTCGGTTTGTTAAGTTACCCGTTTCCAAGTTAATCAACCAACCCTATCGTGGTTACCAAGGAATATCCGTTTCATAATCAATCAAGTCACGTATATCCAGAGTTTGCATACATAGCAAAGATCACCTTATTTCACTTAGTAGTTACTCAATCACACAGATGTCACAACTACATAAGACTCTACAGTTTAAAAGGTTTTGTCACATTACAGCAGCCTTCACGGCGAAAGACCCTACCGGCGAAAAACCATCCGACGAAAGACCCTATTCTTCGTCATGAACCATCTCGGTGAAAGACTGCAATGTTTCGTCGATATGAGATGTGGCGAAATACCCTAGTGTTTTGTCATAACCCTAGTCAGACAGTTACACTTTCTTTCATTCAGCCATTTGCTATCAAGTTTATCAATACCAGACAGGTCTAACAACAAATCAAATGATAATTATGTATACTAGTTATGAATACTCATCATTCATACAAATCATAACAGTTAATCATCACACCTCAACTTTGCACCCTATATATAACAGTTCGCCATTAATTACCACACAACCGTAGACGTTAACTTAGCATGAGATCATCATTGTAAACCAATCATAAATTGTAGAGGATTCTAACCTCTAGTAACAACATGAACTAATCACCAAAATCCCTCATACATTCTAACTGCACTATATCATAGACGAAACCCTAGCTTCACATAAAGTTATCACACAATGTTTCTAACAATTAACAACGATGAATACTAACTGATGGTAACGAGATGATGAGTCCGATCGAGATGTAGAGCCTCGTGAACTCAAGGTTGTCGCCGCACAGAAAAAGGGAATGCATTCTAGGGTTTGCCGTAAAAACTTATGCCCGGTTATATACTAAGTTAATATTAAATGATGTTGGGCCTAACATGGGTCGTGGGCCGGTGAAAGACACCCCAGACGAAACATATATTTCGTCGGGCATAAAGGTGACGAAAATCATTCTTCGTTGTTAAGGGCTATCGACGAAAGTCCTATCTTTCGTCGGGTCTGAGGATGAGAGTGTTAGATCCCAACTTTAAACAGTTATTAAGCTTTCATAATCCTTCATTAATCAATAACATTGCACAAATAAGTTCATAACTATCACGACTTTCAAACAATCTCACATTACATAGAATAAAACTAATTGTCAAAACAGAATTGCGAACTTGAAATCTTGGGTTGTCACAGAACATGTTGTGTATTTGATTTAGATCCGCCTGTGGATTTAATGTTACAAGCTCGTATGTAATTATCATTTCAGTATCTTAGGACATATTATTTTGTAATAATATTTTATATTCCAAGACTTCCGCTGTGCTATTCTGTGTATGTTTGACTATGACGATATCAATCTTACGTCACGATACTCCCCACCGGGCCCACCGGGCTGAGCTGTAAATATCGGGGTGTGACATATATAAATGGACTCAGTTATGTTATTCGTGTGTCGTTTTTCAATGTTTCGTTCTGTTTTCATGGTTTTGCTAGCATAAATAGTGCAACCGTGAATAGTGCGCGCAACACTTTCTACCAACACTTTTAGGACATTGTTTGATTGGTTTCTCAATATGACAAAAACCACCATGTGTTTTAGCATTGTTTTCTTTTCCTAACACCGGTATCTAATATACGACACAGTTACGTAGTTAAATTACGCTAAATGCGTGAGATTATGTAAATAAAATAGTGATTAGTTTGTACAGAATCACCGGTTATTTGCCATTTGTCACACTAGGAACGTAGCTTTAGGGTTGTTAAAAATGATCTCGGAGAGGCATTCTCAAGATCCTATCTATCTTAGGTTAATGTAGGTTTGTAATTTTTAATTTCTTGAGTTTGTTTTTTTTTTTAATGAAATGGAGGATTGGATGATGGTTATTTAAATAAATGTGTTAAAAAAGTGGAAATACCAGATGGATGATGAAAAATGAAACCCATGAACGTAAATCAGAGGTTTCCCGACTAACAAACTGCAAAACAGTGGTTGCAGCCCGAAGCCGTGCTCACCCAGCATGCCCCCATGCCCAACTTACTGTTGTCCAAAAATTTTCTGCCCAGAAGGTGGCACCGGCCATGCTCACCCAGCACGCCCCTGTGGCCACCTCACTATAAGTCTTCTGTTTAAAGTTGTTACTGGCACTTTGGACACGGTGCCGTGTCTCCATAGCACGCCCTCGTGCTGCAAGTGCCAGTAACCATTTTTTTTGTTTTTTGCAATTTTCACACTTTTTGCACATTTTACCAAAATAAATCCTATTTGGGACACATTGAGGGCAATGTGTAATTTAAGTATGGGGGGATGATAAAAACCTTGAATCGTTTGTCCTAAATCAAGCTTTAGACAAAACTCGCCTTGGAACCGCTAATCACCCCAAATTTTTTAAAAAAAAATTATTTATTTTCTTTTACTTACCTTGGTTTAGTTGGGTAAAATAAGTTCTAAAAATTATGTTTTTACGAATTTACAACTGATAGCGTCATGATAAAAAGAACCAATTTTGAAAATTACGAAAACGGGCATGACAAATCCTTATAAAATTTGATTATATATGCATTTTTACACTATAACCCCTTTTCCCACAAAAGTGAGTTTTGAGTCATTACCAAGCATACAAATATACGTCTAACTAATTGCTCAATTTTCGTTTCTTGGGTGAATAGCCCGTATGGTTCTCACAAATCTAGAACTTGACAATGCGATACGTTCCAAGTCCTTACCGACAAAAATCCAAGTAAGTAAATGATGGAGGAATTAGGATCAACCCAATTTTTTCAAAATTAAAACCTTTATTTTTCTTTGCTTTATCGAAAAAAAAATCCCTTAGTTAAACCCTTTGAACCTTAAAAACCTTATCATTTCCAAACCCACAAAAACAAACCTTTTCATTTTTCATTTTTCATCTTTCATTTTTGTAAACCTATCGGTATTGAAGTTACGATTATGGCTCAATTTCAACTTTGGCAAAAAAAATCAAAAAAATCAGAAAATTTGGCAAAGTATTTTTTGCTAAGCCATAAAGCAATAGAAAAACTGATATTTTACGCTTTTTGCCATTTCGATAAAACATACCAAACCCGAACCACCACGTACCCTTTAAAAGCCCTCTTGATATTTACAAAGATTTAACGTCAAAAGGAGGAGGTTTGATCGATTGTCAAGCCTATGGTAGGATTAAGTTCCAAAACCGGGCACGAGCGTTTTCAGTTAATATATCATCGGTCGAGTGTTGAGTGACCACCTATGAGGTGTGTAAATTTGTATATAACTAAATAGAATTTTATAAAGGCATGTTATGCCCAAAGTAAATAATTTCTCTTAAATTGTGTTTTAAATAAATCATGACGACTAAGATTGTAAATAAAATAAAAACAAAATAAATTTAGAACTTGGATTCCCGACACTCTAAAGATGAGACTAAAACCTTCTCTTCTACCTATTCTGTTTGGGTGTGTAAGCCATGTAATAGAGTTTTGCTTGAGGACAAGCAAAGATTCAAGTGTGGGGGTATTTGATGTGCTTAAAATACAACATAAAAATTATATCAAATATGGCGTAAAATCAACCCTTTTTCGGTACTAATGTTATAAAAAGCTTGTTTTTCTGTTCCTTTTTAATTTACAGGGTTAAAAGAGCTTAAATGTGCAAAAGAAGGAAAAAGACAGCAAAAACCAACATAAATACAAAGAAGGAGGAATTGACGCAACTCATCGAGCCCCAATTCACATACAAACCACAAGAATAGCAAGATCAGAAGACTTGACACGGGGTCGTGTCCACCAGACATAGGCGACGTCAAAGGCTGGATGCTGTGCAGAAGAAAAGACAACAGCATAGGACAAAACTGGCAGCCGACACGGGACCATGCTAAGCTAACACGGGGCATGGTCAACTCAAAGATTATCAGAATCTGCGATAGTACAACAAGTACATTGGCCACGGCCGTGCCGTTAACACATGGGGCCGTGTTTGTACAAGACCTGACAAGTAGTTAGTGAGGAAGAGAAAGAGAGATGTTGACCACGGGGCCGTGTCAGGTGGGCACGGGCCATGATGAAGCTTCTGATTTCAGGTATAAATAGATGTGCTTGGTTCCACTCCAAACCATCCCTTGGAAAACCACTTCTCTCTCACTTGCCACCACTATAACACCATCATCCATTTTCCATCTTTTAGAGTGTGTAGTAGTCTCGGGATCCAAGATTGATAGTAAGAGTCTTTGTCAAACAAAGGCCATGCTTGGCTAAACTCTTACATCACTTGGTGAAGACAAATATTTTATGTATTTTCTTTTATGATTTCCAATCTTTAGCAGCTTTTTAATTGGGTATGTATTAATGACTTTAATAACTAGTTTTTTTATATTGAAGGCAAATTTGTCTAATCATTCTTCATACGTTGTTGATTCACATATTCGTGTCTTTACGGTCTATATAAAGCGTGTTAATTGCCTGGAAGAGGGTTAGAAGGGTGGTTGGGTAAATTTTATGTCTCGTTCAGTGTATAGATCCTGCGAGAACCTTGTTCAAGCCTAGTAACACTTCACGAGTCGAAGCGGGCATTACCCACCACGGGAGAAGTGCCAAAAGCTTGAATCCCTTATCTATAAACTACTGTTAAAACTTTAGACCAACCCTGGGAGGACTGTATCCCTGCTGACTCAAACTAAAAGGGTTGAGGGTGAACGCTGCCTAGAAGGGGGCCCACCACTTTTTGCATTAATAACTTACTTAATTATCTTTTAATAATCCGATCTAGTGGGACTGTATACTTGCTGACTCAGACCACTAGGTTGAGGGTAACGTCGCCTTCACAAGAGGGGCCTACTACTATAACTAAGATAATCTCTTAAAATACCTAAAGTGCGAAAATCATTAAAAGGATATGTAACAACTGTGCTTGTAATCATTATGAACAGTTCTATTATCAATAAAACAATGTTATTTGATCCCAATGTTTGTTTTGTTGTGTTTTACATTTTTCATGTTTTGAATTTTATGTAATTTCAAACTCTACATCGCTTTCTAGAGAGTTATACGCAAACTGATGCGTAAACGTAATCAGTTTAATGCGACAAATACTCCGGAACATCAACATATACTTAACATACCTTAAATAACCTTTACATAACTTAGAAAAAGTTTTGAAGGCTTTGGTATGGCAAAAACAAGTTAATTCGACTACAGGGACTAAAATTGACAAACTGCGAAAGTATGCCAATTTAAACTGTAACGAACATTCCGGAACATGACCATAAGTTAAACATACCATAAATATCCTTTACATAGCTTAGAAATAGGCTTTGAGGGGTTCGGTATGCTAAAATAAACTTTTGGGTCATTTAGGGACTAAAAGTGTCAAAAAGTGCACAAGTTTGCATTTTCGCGCATAACTTACGTTCTGAATACATCCGGACATCCAAAAATTTATGTAAGCATGACTATATTATGATTTAGTGTTTGGCTTGCCAAAAATCCATTCGTCGCGTCATTTGGATCGTTTTTCGCGCTTGTGCGCATTCCGTCGTAATTAACCGAACATCGCAACCGTACGGCTAAACGAACCGACATCCGAGATATTTTTTAACACATTTTAAGTTCCCTATACTTTAACTTCATTTTAGAGCTTTGAAATGGGGTTAACGGGCCTTAAACATGTCGAAAATGGGCTGAATGCATGACAGGGACCAAAAGTGTAAATCTGCCAAACTTCTGCCCTACGATACGCATGGCTTTTTGCCCTACAGTGCGTATGGGGTCTGCAGACCTGATGCAGAGTACTTAACAGCCTGTTTGCACATGTTTAATTCACAACCACATATCCACACATGTCTAGTCAGCTGATAAGGACCATCTTTTAGCTACAATGAGTTTCCAACAAGTGTACGCACAAGATTAAGGCACATTTTCCATGAAACGATCTCAACGGTGGACCGAAAACTATATATACCCCATACCCCCCATTGCTAAAATCACTAGAATTTTGATTTGAGAAACTCTAAGTTGAAACTATTGTTTCATACCTGAGATTTTTGAATCGAAATTAGCATTCGGGGACCCTTCATAAGTATTCTTTCGTTCTTTTATTGCTTTTCGAGTCTTTCGAGTCTGAAAGTCAAACTTTGTTTGACTTTCTGCATTGACCAGTTTATGGTCAATGCGAAGTTCGTTTGAACTTCGCAACATGAGTGTAATCACGTTGGTTATAGTCCCTTGGGACTATGCCTACTGATTACCACGTTGTCTAGGGTCGTAGGGTAAGCGATCTAATAAATCGATTATACCTCGAACCCGACCCATTTGGTCGATCATTAGGATCCGACCAAACACTTTAGGTGACCATAGTAGGTAGGGAATAACCTTCCGAGGTTATACCCTATGGTCACATCGTTTGAGTAGTTGTATGATAGGTAGTTTATATGCCTTAGGTAAATTACCAGAATACCCTTTTCATGTATAATTGGTAATTAAGCATATGTAACCTAAACCTTTGTCACATAACTGATTATGTAACATGTTTAGGCATATCCTACTTGTCATAGGACTAGTTAGGCGGTCCGAACGCGTTTCACGCGAACGACGCGTTAAAGTAGCATAAGCTACCTAAACGGGTCATAATGGGTCGTAAACAATTATGTTAGGTTTCATTTAGTATGTAGGCTTTGTTAAACCAAATGACACAAGTCTGTACACTCGTTTGGTTTACGAACCCTCATGCTACCCGATCTTCCGATTTAGGTCCGGTTTATTAACATAGTTACCTATATTAGGTGCCGTTTGATTCCGAGATCTCTAGCATTGCTTGGTGGTTATCTTAGGACTACTGAACAATCTCAAGTGAGTACACTCTTTTACTGTTTTCAAACTGTTTTGGGGTGGAACACATGTGCCTACTTGTTACTTTCGTGCTTTCCTGTTTTCACATCATATACCTGCTATGTTTGTTAGTACATTATAGTACATGATTTCATTACATTTCATGCTATGTATGTCCATTGTGTGCATACTTAGTACATTGTTTTACTTTACATTTCTGCTATGTATGTTGACTGATAGCATGCTAGCACATTGATTTACATGACTTTTCTGCTTTGTATGTTAACTTAGCATACTTAGTACATTGTTTTCAAACGACATGTATACAACTGCTATGACATTTGGTTTGCACAAACGAGACTATTATACGTTCATTAACATTAGCTACGCCGCTCGGTAGTAAGTACTGGTACCATAGGACTTGACAAATCCCATTCCTGACATCCCGGGTTTGTTTGGATGTTAGGAATGACTGAATCCGAAAACAATTCTTTTGATAACCTTGACTGAAAGGGTTATCCGACTGTCTCAAGGCTTGAATGTATGCGTTAACTTACCACAAATGTTTGTATCAATGTATCATGCATCACTTTGCAAAACATAACTTTTTGATATATTCAAAATACTTTGTTTTGTACATTATTACTTATGGTTTAAGTAGTCTTATTTTACTTACCATACATAACATTTGTTACACATTACTTGACTACTTTTGAACTTATAAACATTTGATATGGTTTATACAAGGACTTTTGACTATTGGTTTAAACATAGACTTTATACATTGGTGGTTTGTTAAAGTGATTTAAGTAACGAGGCATGTGTAATATGATACAAACATGGTGGATACGCCGCTAGTACTTCCTATATATAAGTGTTTGTATGGTATTATATATTGTAGCGTTATTTAAATCATTTCAATTTAGACATATGATATTTTATACAAATAACATACTTTTCACAAGACATTGTTTTACAAAACAACTTATCTTATACAAATTCATTTTACATGGTTATCCATTTAACCATACATTATTCTCTTATTTATACATATCATCTGAACTTAATGTTTTACAAACAATTTACAAAACAAATCAAAATGACAAGGTTCATGACTAAACTTTTTCTTAAACTTAAGTCATGAATCCTATTTTCACAAAACCTATGTATCTCACAGGCATTTTTATGCTGACGTACCTACTTTCACATGTGTTTTCAGGTGCTTTTCCGTAGGATGATGATCATGACACTAGGGCGGACCTGTGCCTTAGAGACTTAAAACGAAGATAGACTATGTTTAATTATGTTATAAACTCTTTAATTACTGTTTAAGATAATGAAACTCTCATGTTGATAAATAAAATACAACTTTGTATGCCATGGTTATGAAACAATTAATTCTGTTACAACACTCCCCGACGTTTTCCGCCACGTTTTGTATGTTATACGTGGTCGGGGTGTGACAGAAGAGTTGGTATCAGAGCCAATGGTTATAGGGAATTAGGTTATTAGTAATGCTTTGACCTAGACTATAACTTTTCTAGGACCCTAACACAAGTTATCTTGTGTTTAGATCTTAAAACATGTACATCACCTATCCTTAGGTGATTATCAAAACAAGGAACCAAAATTTTCTGAAACGATTTTTGAAAAACAATCTTCTGATTTTGAATGATTTATTACAAGGTTTTGAACCCTCTGTTATATGGTTTTGAACCCTTTCTGTTTGACTAAATTTCTGGCCTTGTGCCATCAAATTTTCAAAATCTCGTCAAGGTTTTGGGTTTTAAATAATGTGAACACGTGCAAACTGGAAGGGTGAATGCCTGTATTCTGGGTTTTCTGTCTAGGCAAGCACTTCGTATACATCTCATCAGACGCGAGACCAGTTGTGCTTACCTGGGAATTCTTGGGATGAGTGTTCACTTATAGGCGAGCATGTCTTCGTAATACATTATTTTTTATCCATTTACTTTGATTAGTCACTGTGTGTCGTTTGTTTGCTTTGTGATACGGACGAATGACCACCATCTATGCTGTTTGCAATTCTTGTTTTTATCATCTCATTCTTTTCATCCAAACATCTCACTCGTTTCCTTTCATGTTTTTCCTCTTTTAGAATGCCTCCTCGACGCGAGAACCAGATAGCATCTGCCGAGCTGGCAGAAATTATTGCGCAGCAGATGGCTGCTCAATTCCCAAATCTCTTTGCTCAATGGCAACAAGCCAACAACAACAACAATGCTCCATGCAAATACAAGGATTTCAACTCGGCTAAACCACTCAAGTTTAGTGGTTCTGAAGGAGCGACTGGGCTTCTTCAGTGGTTCGAGAGCATTGAGAATACTTTCCGCCACGTGCAGTGTCCGGATAATCGCAAAGTCGAGTTTGCTTCGAGCGTATTTCAGAAGAGGGCTTTGACATGGTGGAACGGGGTTATGAGAGATAGGGGTGCTGAGATTGCTCTCGCACAAACATGGGCTGAACTTAGAGCCCTTATGATGAGGGAATTCTGTCCTCGTCATGAGCAGCGAGCGTTGGAGAAAGAGTTTGATAATTTGAAACAAGATAGTGGAGAGCACAGGGCATATACTGATAGGTTTGAAGAGTTGAGTCTGCTTTGCCCGACTATGGTTACTCCACTCGACAAGGCTATCGAAAGATACATCGACGGCCTACCTGACTCAGTACAAGACATCCTTACTGGTAGTGACCCAGCCACACTTCGTCAGGCGATCGAGTTATCAGCGACGTTAACTGAGTCGCAGGTTCGTAAGGGAAAGCTGCATAAAAAGGGTGACAAGGGCAAGAAGCAGTCGACTGATAATGAGGATAGCAAGAAAGGTCAAAACAAGAAGGGGAAGAATTCTGGAGGGTCTAGGAAGCGGAAGGCTTCCCAAAACTATGTTGTTACTGCACAGGCTCAAGCTGCACCAAATCAGCCTGCGCAACCACCTGCCAAGAAGCCTTATTTTGGCAATGCACCTTTGTGCAACAGGTGTAACGGCCATCACCAACCACATCTCCAGTGTCATCAGTGCACCAACTGCGGAAGATCTGGTCATCTTGCTGTCAACTGCCACATTCCTGTCAATCAGAACCAGGCAGTTCAGAACCAAGCTCAACAAGTTGCTCAGCCTCTTGCTCAGTAACAAGGTCAAGCTGCACGACCTCATTTTCCTCCTGGTTCGTGCTACAATTGTGGGGATCTGACCCACTACAGGAACCGGTGCCCAAGGCTAGCCAACCAGAATCCGAATCAGGCTCCGGCTCGAGGCCGAGCCTTTAACATGAATGCCCAAGAGGCGCAGGCGGACGATAATGTGGTGAACGGTACGTTCTTTATTAATAATCAGCCTGCATCTGTTCTCTTTGATTCGGGTACCGATAAGAGTTTTGTGTCATTGTCTTTTGAGCAAATGCTTCGCGTGTCTAGAACGAAATTAGGGAAACCTTTGACAGTAGAAGTTGCTAGTGGTGAACCCATTGTTCTTGATTCTGTTCTTTGCAACTACCAGTTAAACCTTAACGACCATCTTTTTCCTATCAACCTCACGCCTATGCAACTTGGAAGCTTCGACGTCATTGTGGGAATGGATTGGTTATCCAAGCATCACGCAGAGATAGTTTGTTCTGAGAAGATTGTTCGTATGCCGCTTTCGACAGGAGAGATCCTACAGGTGCAAGGTGAGGAACTTGCCGGTGGTCTCAGACTCATGTCTTGTTTTAAATCTCGGAAGTATCTGCGGAAGAACTATGTGGCTTTCTTAGCACATGTTACAGAAGATAAAGGCAAGGGTAAGTCTATTTCAGATATTCCTGTCGTTCGGGATTATTCTGAAGTATTCCCTGAAGACTTACCTGGTCTACCTCCAGCACGCCAATTCGAGTTCCGCATTGATCTCGTACCTGGTGCAAATCCCATTGCCAGAGCTCCATATCGTCTTGCACCATCTGAGATGCAAGAGTTATCTAAGCAGCTTCAGGAGCTCTCTGACAAAGGCTTTATCCGTCCCAGCTTTTCACCTTGGGGTGCTCCCGTTCTTTTTGTCAAGAAGAAGGATGGATCCTTTAGGATGTGTATTGATTATCGTGAGCTTAACAAGCTTACCATCAAGAATCGATATCCCCTACCACGCATAGATGATCTCTTTGATCAGTTACAGGGCGCTTCTTATTTTTCGAAGATTGATCTACGTTCCGGATATCATCAACTTCGGGTGCATGAAGAAGATATTCCCAAGACAGCGTTTCGTAATCGTTATGGACATTATGAATTCACAGTCATGCCATTCGGTTTGACTAATGCTCCTGCTGTTTTCATGGACTTAATGAATAGGGTCTGCAAACCTTATTTGGATCAGTTCGTCATTGTTTTTATTGACGACATCTTGATTTATTCTAAGACGCGAGCTGATCACGAGCAACATCTTCATCTTACTTTGGAACTCCTAAAGAAAGAGCAACTTTTCTCCAAATTCTCAAAGTGTGAATTCTGGCTTAAAGAAGTTCAATTCTTAGGACATATTATCAACGAACAACGTATTCATGTAGATCCCTCCAAGATCAGTGCGATTAAGGATTGGGATACGCCTACTACTCCTACTGAGGTTCGTTCTTTTCTTGGTCTAGCGGGTTATTATCGCCGCTTCATAGAAAACTTCTCGAAGATTGCAGTTCCTCTAACTGCTCTAACTCAGAAGGAAATGCCATTTTATTGGGGATTTAAACAATAGGAAGCTTTTCAACACTTGAAGCAGAAGCTTTGCGATGCGCCTGTTCTATCATTGCCTGAGGGTGACGATGATTTTGTTGTGTATTGTGATGCGTCTAAATTGGGTCATGGTTGTGTTCTGATGCAAAGGAACAAAGTCATAGCCTATGCATCGAGGCAGTTGAAGATACATGAGAAGAACTACACCACTCATGATCTTGAGTTGGGTGCAGTTGTCTTTGCTCTTAAGATCTGGAGACACTATTTGTACGGTACAAAATGTGTGGTTTTCACGGACCATAAAAGTCTTCAGCATATCTTCAACCAGAAAGAACTCAACATGAGGCAACGACGTTGGGTCGAGCTCCTAAAGGACTATGACTGCGAAATTCGCTACCATCTTGGTAAGGCGAATGTCGTAGCCGATGCATTGAGTCGTAAGGAACGTACTAAGCTGCATTGTGTTCGTGTCCAATCTGTTATTCAAGCTCGATCTGATATCCAAGTACGCATTTCTCAGGCTCAACAATCTTGTGTTTCACAAGGTTTAATGGATAAGGAATTTCCCTATCACATAACGCCTGCTCTTGAACTGAAGGACAATGGATCGTATTACTTCATGGACCGTTTGTGGGTCCCAAGCCAGGATGATCTTCGTACCTTACTTATGGATGAAGCCCATAAGTCGCGTTATTCTATTCATCCGGGCTCAGATAAGATGTATAAGGATCTTCGTATTCACTATTGGTGGCCTGGTATGAAGAAAGACATTGCTTTATATGTATCAAAATGCCTTACTTGTCTTAAGGTTAAGGCTGAACATCAGCGTCCTTCTGGTTTATTGGAGCAACCAGAGATCCCAGTTTGGAAATGGGAAAACATTACTATGGATCTTGTTACTAAACTTCCGCGTACAAGGAAAGGTCATGATGCCATCTGGGTAGTCGTTGATCGTCTTACTAAGTCAGCGCATTTCTTGCCAATCCGTGAGGATTTTCCTGCTGACAGACTTGCTCAAATTTATGTGGATGAAATTGTAGCTCGACATGGTGTTCCTTTGAACATCATTTCTGACAGAGATGCTCATTTCACTTCTCATTTTTGGAGAACCATGCAATCTGCTATGGGGACCCAACTTAATCTGAGCACAGCCTATCATCCGCAAACGGATGGTCAATCTGAAAGAACAAGCCAGACTCTGGAGGATATGCTAAGAGCTTGTGTAATCGATTTTGGTGGTAGTTGGGATTCACATCTTAAGTTGATTGAATTCTCCTACAACAACAGTTATCACACCAGCATCAAAATGGCTCCTTTCGAGGCTCTCTATGGTCGAAAATGTCGTTCACCAGTCTGCTGGAATGAGATCGGCGAGGCTCAACTTACTGGACCTGCCCTCATTTTAGAAACTACTGACAAGATCAAGAAAGTTCGTGATAACCTTCAGGCAGCTAGAAGCCGTCAGAAGATTTACGTGGACCCAAAACGCAAACCCTTGGAATTTCAAGTCGGTGATCGAGTATTACTTAAGGTCTCACCTTGGAAATGTGTGATCAGATTTGGAAAGAAAGGAAAACTTGCACCTAGATAAGTTGGACCATTCAAGATCGTCGACAGAAACGGAAAGGTAGCCTACAGACTTGAGTTACCTCCTGAACTTGGAAATGTTCATCCAACTTTTCACGTATCCAATCTCAAGAGGTGTTTAGCTGATGAGAACCTCCACATACCACTTGACGAAATTCGTGTTGGTAAAACACTGAAATTTGTTGAGAAACCTGTGGAAATCATGGAACGTGCAGTCAAGTGGCTTAAACGCAAGCGCATTCCTTTGGTCAAAGTTCGTTGGGAAGCTAAACATGGACCGGAGTTTACTTGGGAACGCGAAGATCAAATGAAGGTGAAATATCCGCATCTTTTCCCACGAGTTTCCTCTAAATAAATTTCGGGACGAAATTTCCACAAGTAGGGGAGACTGTAACAACTGTGCTTGTAATCATTATGAACAGTTCTATTATCAATAAATCAATGTTATTTGATCCCAATGTTTGTTTTGTTGTGTTTTACATTTTTCATGTTTTGACTTTTATGTAATTTCAAACTCTACATCGCTTTCTGGAGAGTTATACGCAAACTGATGCGTAAACGTAATCAGTTTAATGCGAAAAATACTCTGGAACATCAACATATACTTAACATACCTTAAATAACCTTTACATAACTTAGAAATAAGTTTTGAAGGCTTTGGTATGGCAAAAACAAGTTAATTCGACTACAGGGACTAAAATTGACAAACTGCGAAAGTATGCCAATTTAAACTGTAACGAACATTTCGGAACATGACCATAAGTTAAACATACCATAAATATCCTTTACATAGCTTAGAAATAGGCTTTGAGGGGTTCGGTATGCTAAAATAAACTTTTGGGTCATTCAGGGACTAAAAGTGTCAAAAAGTGCACAAGTTTGCATTTTCGCGCATAACTTACGTTCTGAATACATCCGGACATCCAAAAATTTATGTAAGCATGAATATATTATGCTTTAGTGTTGGCTTGCCAAAAATCCATTTGTCGCGTCATTTGGATCGTTTTTCACGCTTGTGCGCATTCCGTCGTAATTAACCGAACATCGCAACCGTACGGCTAAACGAACCGACATCCGAGATATTTTTTAACACATTTTAAGTTCCCTATACTTTAACTTCATTTTAGAGCTTTGAAATGGGGTTAACGGGCCTTAAACGTGTCGAAAATGGGCTGAATGCATGACAGGGACCAAAAGTGTAAATCTGCCAAACTTCTGCCCTACGATGCGCATGGCTTTTTGCCCTACGGTGCGTATGGGGTCTGCAGACCTGATGCAGAGTACTTAACAGCCTGTTTGCACATGTTTAATTCACAACCACATATCCACACATGTCTAGTCAGCTGATAAGGACCATCTTTTAGCTACCATGAGTTTCCAACAAGTGTACGCACAAGATTAAGGCACGTTTTCCATGAAACAATCTCAACGGTGGACCGAAAACTATATATACCCCATACCCCCGATTGCTCAAATCACTAGAATTTTGATTTGAGAAACTCTAAGTTGAAACTATTGTTTCATACCTGAGATTTTTGAATCGAAATTAGCATTCGGGGACCCTTCGTAAGTATTCTTTCGTTCTTTTATTGCTTTTCGAGTCTTTCGAGTCTGAAAGTCAAACTTTGTTTGACTTTCTGCATTGACCAGTTTATGGTCAATGCGAAGTTCGTTTGAACTTCGCAACGTGAGTGTAATCACGTTGGTTATAGTCCCTTGGGACTATGCCTACTGATTACCACGTTGTCTAGGGTCGTAGGGTAAGCGATCTAATAAATCGCTTATACCTCGAACCCGACCCATTTGGTCAATCATTAGGATCTGACCAAACACTTTAGGTGACCATAGTAGGTTGGGAATAACCTTCCGAGGTTATACCCTATGGTCACATCGTTTGAGTAGTTGTATGATAGGTAGTTTATATGCCTTAGGTAAATTACCAGAATACCCTTTTCATGTATACTTGGTAATTAAGCATATGTAACCTAAACCTTTGTCACATAACTGATTATGTAACATGTTTAGGCATATCCTACTTATCATAGGACTAGTTAGGCGGTCCGAACGCGTTTCACGCGAACGACGCGTTAAAGTAGCATAAGCTACCTAAACGGGTCATAATGGGTCGTAAACAATTATGTTAGGTTTCATTTAGTATGTAGGCTTTGTTAAACCAAATGACACGAGTCTCTACACTCGTTTGGTTTACGAACCCTCATGCTACCCGATCTTCCGATTTAGGTCCGGTTTATTAACATAGTTACCTATATTAGGTGCCGTTTGATTCCAAGATCTCTAGCATTGCTTGGTGGTTATCTTAGGACTACTGAACCATCTCAAGTGAGTACATAGAACCCCTCTTTTACTGTTTTCAAACTGTTTTGGGGTGGAACACATGTGCCTACTTGTTACTTTCGTGCTTTCCTGTTTTCACATCATATACCTGCTATGTTTGTTAGTACATTATAGTACATGATTTCATTACATTTCATGCTATGTATGTCCATTGTGTGCATACTTAGTACATTGTTTTACTTTACATTTCTGCTATGTATGTTGACTGATAGCATGCTAGCACATTGATTTACATGACTTTTCTGCTTTGTATGTTAACTTAGCATACTTAGTACATTGTTTTCATACGACATGTATACAACTGCTATGACATTTGGTTTGCACAAACGAGACTATTATACGTTCATTAACATTAGCTACGCCGCTCGGTAGTAAGTGCTGGTACCATAGGACTTGACAAATCCCATTCCTGACATCCCTGGTTTGTTTGGATGTTAGGAATGACTGAATCCGAAAACAATTCTTTTGATAACCTTGACTGAAAGGGTTATCCGACTGTCTCATGGCTTGAATGTATGCGTTAACTTACCACATAAATGTTTTTATCAATGTATCATGCATCACTTTGCAAAACATAACTTTTTGATATATTCAAAATACTTTGTTTTGTACATTTTTATTTATGGTTTAAGTAGTCTTATTTTACTTACCATACATAACATTTGTTACACATTACTTGACTACTTTTGAACTTATAAACATTTGATATGGTTTATACAAGGACTTTTGACTATTGGTTTAAACATAGACTTTATACATTGGTGGTTTGTTAAAGTGATTTAAGTAACGAGGCATGTGTAATATGATACAAACATGGTGGATACGCCGCTAGTACTTCCTATATATAAGTGTTTGTATGGTATTACATATTGTAGCGTTTTTTAAATCATTTCAATTTAGACATATGACATTTTATACAAATAACATACTTTTCACAAGACATTGTTTTACAAAACAACTTATCTTATACAAATTCATTTTACATGGTTATCCATTTAACCATACATTATTCTCTTATTTATACATATCATCTGAACTTATTGTTTTACAAACAATTTACAAAACAAATCAAAATGACAAGGTTCGTGACTAAACTTTTTCTTAAACTTAAGTCATGAATCCTATTTTCACAAAACCTATGTATCTCACAGGCATTTTTATGCTGACGTACCTACTTTCACATGTGTTTTCAGGTGCTTTTCCATAGGATGATGATCATGACACTAGGGCGGACCTATGCCTTAGAGACTTAAAACGAAGATAGACTATGTTTAATTATGTTATAAACTCTTTAATTACTGTTTAAGACAATGAAACTCTCATGTTAATAAATAAAATACAACTTTATATGCCATGGTTATGAAACAATTAATTCTGTTACAACACTCCCCGACGTTTTCCGCCACGTTTTGTATGTTATACGTGGTCGGGGTGTGACAGGATACATGAAAGATAAGTCAGAACCAAGTGATTCTTTCTTGTCTATATGTTTCCTTTATTTTATTTTTCTGTTTTTATTTTATCTTTTTTGTAGTTTAAAAAAAATCTTTTCTCAAAGCTTGTTTCGTTAGACGTTGATGATAAGCCCGTATTTAAAGCTCTTGTGTCCTTGGACGACCTCATTATCTTACCATCACTATACTATGTCCGCGATGGGTGCACTTGCCCTAGCCTGTGTGTAGAGTGATAGTGAAATATCGTGTTTTATAAATTTAAAACTTGAATCGGCGAGTAAATAGAGCTAAAAATATACTAAAAAATATACACACCTGCACGCATACATCAGGTACTATTCATGACAAGTTTGTATTGATATATAACTAGATTTGTTGTCATGCGTTGTGAAGCAACAGAGCAAATAATAATGTAAAACAAACTTTATTTGAAAGCGAAGCATGTTGTTTAGAAAACTAAATCGTCATTATCGGTTCAGTTCATCATCGTATCGTAAAAAACGATACCAACTAAATACTCTATTTGGAATACAACTTCATTTTTAACAAAACTTATACCGGAATATCACGAGAAAAAAAGTAACTAACGTAAGCTATTAAAAAATATACTAAATTAATTGATAAAGAAAATATGATTTAATAAAAGAAACAGATTATTAAATAATAATAATAATAACTAGAAGATTGACCCGCACGCGTTGCGCCGCGACCAACGAAATTGACATGCTGTTGATCAGATTCACATTTACAATGTGTTAAAGATGTTTTTGTCGGTTAACTCTGTATTACTATCTTATACAAATAAGTAATTCACCAAATAAGCTCAATACAATTAGTATCATAATTACTATGTTAAATAACTTGTATCCATATAAATAACCTATCGTATTAAGCTCCCCGCGTTGCGGCAGGGGCGTAAAACCGTGACAAATAGCACCAATGCCACACTATAGCCAACGACCACCAACATTGAAGTTGCGACGTCTTAACGTGGAAAAATTAGACCGACATATAAAACATAGATTATGACTAACTCGATTTAGGACTCGCGCGTTGTGACAAACTTATTAAACGAGAAAAAAATAGATGACGTAAACACACTGAACCACACGTACGTTGCCCCATGTTAACTCGCAAAATTTAGAGGAAGCGTATAACAAAACGTATAATCATTGAACCACACACACACATTGTGCCGTGTTAAGTCGCAAAATTTAGATATAAATGTAAAACGAAAAATTTTGCAAAATATGAAAAACATAAGGGATCAAAGTTGAAAGTAAAAAGGTTGTAAGGTTAAATTGGAACAACTAAAAACTTTTGGGTTAAAACTACAAAATCAATTAGCTTTGGGTTTAAAGTGAAACATCAATTTTTCTTTAAACCCCCAAAAGATGGGGTAGAATACCCCAATGCCTCAACTTATTGTAAATTTATAATATGTAAATTTATAATATAATCACCACACATGGCAAACTCTAAATAACTTATAAAGTACAACAGTTAGATGCATCAAACATACATCAAGCCAAATGTACAACTCAATTAAGCTCTACAATGTTATAAATTAGTAGTATGTTATAGAATATAATGTAAATTTATAATATAATCACCACACATGACAAACTCTAAATAACTTACAACATACAACAATTAGATGCACAAAACATACATAAAGCCAAATGTACAACTAAGTTAAGCTCTACAATGTTATAAATTAATAGTATATAAATAATAAGGATATATAGGTTTAAAAAGGGGAAAAAAAAAAAAAACTTAAATGGTAGAAGTAAATATAATAGTAAAGTATTCTAAGTTTTAAATATAAAATATAAAAAAACTATATACTATTGTATATTTAAAATCACTATTCGTGTTCCTTTGTAAACAATATATATATATATATATATATATATATATATATATATATATATATATATATATATATATATATATATATATATAATTTCCAAAATAAGAAAAAAAGAATTATTTAAAAAAAGGTATAGGAAATATATGCTTTTAAAAAAGGAAAAAAATTAAAATATGTTATTAATAGTAAATATAATAATAAACTGTTATAGTATATTAAATAAAAGAAAACCAAAAAACTGCATATTATTATAAAAAGAGTATGCCAAAATCATCCCTGAGGTTTGGGCATGTTTGCAATTTTCATCCAAAACATATAATTTGCTTTATTTTTTTATCAAACATTTGCATGAGAATGACAAAAAAATCCCAAATCTTAGAGACTATTTTGGCAAAAAAAGTTAGAAGTTTAGATGAAAATGACAAAAAAAAATCCTAAAAGTGAATGACTATATGGTACAAAAAAGTTGTTTTGAATGAAAATGGCAAAATGCCCAAACCTTAGGGACGATTTTGGCAATTTACTCTTATAAAAATAAAGTTATTATCCATCTTCTTTCGTCAACAATATTTATATTAAATAAATATGTGGTTTTAAAAAAGGGAAAAATTAAAAATATGTTATTTCCATATTATAAATTAGCAACAACTTATTGCTTAATGGTGTTGTAATCTTTGCATTGGGAGGTTTTCAAAAAAAAAAAACTACTTTTCACTTCTAACCCAAAGAATTTTACTTTTTACATTTTAACCATTTTGTTTTTATTTTTTTTTTAATCTAAGGTTTTTCATCTTCTGCAATTTAATCCTAACACTTTTTTATTTTCAACTTCGGTCCCTCACACTTTTCATTTTTCACAAGTTTTTACGTTTCGTTTTAAATTTTGCGAGTTAACACACAACATATGTGTGGGGTTCAACGTTTTTCATCGTTTGACAGATTCGTCGCAACGCATTTGTCCTATATCGACTTATTATTTCTTTTCTACTTTTTATTAGATGAAAAGGCAAACATAAATTTTAATATACATTATAATAATAAAAGAGTTTAATAAAGGTCATTTTTTGACAATTTTTTTAAACGGTCAATCAATTATAAAAAAAGTGTAGCAAGCTCTAGACAAAGAGTTACAAGACCCACACGACTGACTGAAGGCACCAAATACACAGCACCGCTACCTTCATTGTGTTCGGAACATCGTTTTAAACGAAATCATAAGGTTTTAATATCTATATTTGAAAATCTGACTGAGTTGTTTAATTAGACTCAGATTGTGGTAATTGGAAAAATCAGATGTTTAGATAGTTAAAAATTTAGGAATTTGACTCAAGTAGTTAAAAACTACCACAACAAAAGGACTCGAATTGTTGGATTCTGGAACGATCTATTGATGTTGGAAGGTCAAAAGGTTCATATTTGACCAGAATTTTATAGAAGAATAAAAGGTTGACTTTGCAAGATATAAATTGTTGGCTTTCCCCATAAATAGTGCATCGGGCTAGAAATCTGGGTCGAAAGAAGCTATTGTAAATACAAAGTGAAAAAGCTGGATAGTGAAACTGTTGATAAGTTTGTTAACTAGCAATTGTGTCTTTTGCAATAGTTTGAATATTCCTTGGCAGTTTTGTTAATTGTTGGGGAATCAGTTTTGTTAGCCTTGTTAAAAGTAAATATAATAATAAACTATTATAACATATTAAATGAAAGAAACCAAAAATCTATATATTATTATAGAAATAAAGTTACTATTACTAGCTTTTTTGACGTCACGCGTTGCAGCGAAACCATGCAAATGATAACTTAAAACAAATGTGATTTGAAAATAAAGCATTTGTTTAGAAAGTCAAATCATTAGAACGGTTTAGTTTATCATTGTACCGTTTTATGATATCAAAAAACATTTTATTTTGAATACAACTTCGTTATTAACAAAACTTATAATGGAATGAGGAGTGAAAAAATCAAGCACGACTACGTACTTATGTTTTTAGAAAAAAAAGTTATAAATGTAAATTATTAAAAAAGTATCTAATTATTTGATAAACTAACATATGTTCTAAAAAAGAAAAAAAGAATTATTAAAAAAATGGTAAAGGAAATATATGGTTTAAAAAAATAAATAAATAAAATATTTTTTAGAAGTAAATGTAATAATAAAATAATTATAATATATTAAATAAAAATTAATAAAAAAACCATATATTATTTTAAAAATAAAGTTACTATTAATCATCCCTAATTAACTCTATAATATATGCATATATATATATATATATATACATATATATATATACATACATATATATACATATATATATATATAAAATAATATAATATAATATAATATATTATAATATTTAAAAAACTATATAATATTGTAAATTTAAAATCACTATTCAGATTCCTTCGTAAATAATATATATAACTAGCGTTATGCCCCGCCCGCGTTGCGGGGCGCTAAGCCAAATATTTCTTAGTTTCATAACATGTACGCATGTATTTTGGTAATACTACTTATGACATGATCTAAAAAAATATATGGTGTCAAACAATTAAACAAAAACACTATCATAGTTTTGCTAAAAAAACTAAAATGATGGTAAGCCTGTAATTGTGAGCTGGGGGGCAAAATAGTAATTTGTTAGGACCAATGAGCGAGTGCTAGACAGTTGTTTGACACAAAAAGTTACATTGAGTCAACTAAGAAAAATAAAACACTACTATAGTTTTGAAAAAAAAAAAAACTAAAAAGATGGCAAGGCTACAATTTTTAACTAGGGCCAAAATCATAATTTTTGAAATGGGGGCAAAATCATAATTTTATACTAAGGGCAAATTCGTAATTTTTAGCAGGGGACAAAACCATAATTTTGCTTTGAATTGGGGCTAAAATCATAATTTTGAGTTGGGGGCAAAAGCATAATTTTATTTTGAACTTTAGGCAAAAACGTAATTTTCAACTCAGGGTGAAATCAAAAATCAAAATCATATCTTTGCGCTGAGGGAAAATTCGTAAATTTAAGCCAGGGAAAAACATAATTTTATTTTGAACTGATGGCAAAAAATGTAATTTTTAAACTGGATTGGCGAAATCGTAATTTTAAAGTGAGAAGAAATCGTAAACTAAAAGGAACAATAGGGAAGTGTCAGGCAGCTGCCCTGGCATTATGCCCCCAACTTTATTTTGTATGTATAGTAACATATAATATATAATAGTGATTTTTTCCACGCTTCACGGTGGGAATACAGTCAATATCTGTTCGGTTCTCTTATGGTATTGACTACCTTATAGTAATCATAAGATAAAACCTTACATCGATCGAAAACAATGAAAACGAATATAGATACCGGTAACGATGTTGCTTAGTTGATATCGGTTCGGTTGGTTTGTGTTCTATGTTCATTTTTTTCAACATTGCCATATAAACTTTATTGAAAACGGATATTGTGCCACTATTGTATCAAACCGAACTGAAACCGACTAAATAACATTGTATGGGTACCGGTATTTATTTTATTGTTTTTCTTTAGATAAACTAAGATCGTATCGCTACAAAACCGTACTTAACAGAACAACATCGGTACTGGTATTTATTAATTGTTATGGTTTTTCATTTGATATCAAATATCATGTCTCTATTGTAGTAAACCGAACCGAAACCAAAAGAACATTAGTTTGGTACCGATATTAATTTTTATTGTTTTTTCTTTCAATAAACTGACATCATATTGCTAACGTACCGTACAAAACAACATTAGGTTCGATACCTATATCTATTTTTAGGGTTTCTCGTTTCAAAAATATTTCATTTATACAACTCAGTGTGTGATGATAAATGAACATCGGTACAAGTACTGTGACAACCTGAATCGATCGATACTGTTAGAACAACATTGGTGTAGGTACCGGTGTTCGTCTTTATCATTTTCGGTCAATGTAAAACACATGTTGATTTCTATATCGAGTACATCGATTGTACTGATACAGTAATGAACCAAACCGATACCAATCCATTGGTAATGTACTATCACAATGTGTAGAAAAATAACTTGGAATGTTAAAAAAAACAAATAAACGTAGATACAGATTTGGATTTTTTTAACTAAAAGATCATATTGAATTCTAAATAAAATGGATGTTAAAAAACAAATAAATGTATATACAAACTTTGAGTTAAAAAAACAAATAAACGTATTTGAATTGTTTTAACTAAAAGGTTATATTGAATCCAAAATAAAGCATAACTATTAAAAGGTTGTTTGAAAAAATATGTAAAATCAATTAAAAGGATGTTAATAAAATAATTAAATCTTAAAAAATATTAAAAAAAATCTACACACACTATTCGTGTAGTTAGTCATGTTTGCATAGGTGCTTAGAGAACCAGAAGCAATGGTGTCTGATGAAGATTGATTCAGAGCATCAAGGCCTTGCAAGAGTGTATCTTCAGCCTCCTGTGTTGCTTGTTGGACTTCCATATTGTCATGAGTTGTTGGGATCAATGCAGACATTATGAAGAAGTAATGAAGGTACATTAGGACATAAGAATAGTCCTTTGAAACACATCAAATATGCTAACAAAATTAAACCTCAGTTAGACCAAAAAGGGAAATTTATAAAACAACATAAAAAGTGTAGTAGAAATAAAAAAATTTAAAGGCTGCACATTTTAAAACCAAAAACTCATTCCCAAGCATTAAATTCCATACCGAATTGTTGTAGAGACCTAATCTATAATTTTAACCTGAAGTTTCCTCAGTACAACTGTAATACCCCAAAAAATTTCGTCCAATTATGTGACGACAAATGTCCAATTCTCCAACTAATCCCGACTACGTGGAGGGAGAAACCTCCAACTAATCCCGAGTATATGTATAAGGCCATATAATTGTGTAGGTTTACGTTTATCTTTATCAAACACAGGTATAAGCTATTAGGCTTAGTTTTCTAGTGAGTTAGATAGTATTGGGATAAGTGATGTGGGCTAATTAAGTGATTTGGGCTTATTTAGTCAATAGTGTGCATATGGGCTTGGCCCAGTTTGTAATTAGGTCACCCTATGTAACTATAAATAGGGTGAACTTAAGTCATTTTAGTTTTTGCGGTTCTTCTTGACAATTTCGAGTTTAATGTTAGTTGTACAAGACCAGTTTTATACTCGTGTGCAATCTAATCAATTTGGTTGTTCTTGTTCTTATCACTTTCATTAGTTTTCCGCACTTTTGATTGTGTTAGTGATATCCGATTGATAGTTTCTGGACTTACAATGTGAAAGGTGGAAGGATCTACACTTTACGTTCACTGAAACATGTTCAACATCTCCGACTAATCCCTATTCTGGGAAGGAGAGGGAGATTATTACTGTGCGTTAATCTAGACGCGTCCCGGATCTCCGACTAATCCCAACTACCAGGAAGGAGAGGGACTAAAAGTGTCAAATGGCTAAAGATTTAAAGTCCAAGGACTAAACATGTAAAATCTCAATTTTTTGAATTCTGGAGGTCCCATACGGACCGCAAAGGTTAACCCCATATGGCCCGTAAGTAGGTTTGGGAAATTGTGTGCCAAGAGTTCTTACGGACCGTAAGGTCCAAAGGCATACGGCCCGTAAGCAAGAGTAGTGGGCAAGCAAACAAGGTCCTTACGGACCGTAAGGGCATTATTCTTACGCTCCTAAGGGACCTGCAGAGCTGAAACAGCTGGCTGCAACAGCAGCCTATTTTGCCACATTGCACCGACTTACCACCACCTTCTCCGGTTCCTACACCTCAATGGGCACTTGTACGCATCTAAGAAGCCTCTTCAAGACTTAGCATGATCTTGTGGTGATTTTGCAACTATAAATAGGCCACTTGATCATCCATTTCCTTTGCTCATTCTTTCTTTCTCACTCTAATCTGCTTGGAGCTCTCCTCTGGATAAGAGGACTCCCTCTCTCAGTTCTTTTCTGTTCAAACACTCCCAAGTAAGTATTTCTACTTAGTCTTTTTCATTTTATTTAGTTATTTTAAGCTAAAAGTCAAACAGTTGATTTTCTGTTTGACTTTAGATTCTGACCAATTTGGTTAAGGTAAAATTCAATCCGAACTTTCCTACATGATCGTAATAACGGTGGTATGATCCCTCTACGATCATACCTTCGAATTATTACATTTACTAGTTGAATTGTTAAATTGAGCATATTACATACAAGTTTAATTTTCCACTAAATAGCATAAATGGTTTCTATAACTTATAACTAAGTTGTTTTGACATATATATAAGTTTTGCAACTAATATAAACTGATAATAGCATGCTCAACTTGTCCAATTCAGTTTAGGGTCTCATTCTATGTCAAAAGTCAAGCGGTTTGACTTTTGCTTTGACTTTTGTTTCTGACCTATTTGGTCAATGTTTAGACCTGTTTTAAACTTGTTTTAGGATTGTATTAATGTTGAGTATAACTCTCGGAAGTTATACTGTATGGTCATTTCATTTGATGGGTTAAATGATAAGTCTTGAAGTTATTGTTAAAAATGACCACAATACCCTTATGTGGCCAAATGAGCTAATTGAATGATTTTAAACTAAAGCAAACTATAATCTGACTTTGTAACAGTATGTACTTCAACTAAAAATATATTTTTACTACTTAGACTTGTCATATACCCATCTGACCTTCAAAACCCGTCTTTATCCGCATAACTAGTTATGCGAACCTAGTTTGCATAAACTAGGCGTAATGGGTCAAAACCTTTTTAAAACGTTTCCAAATCAGAATGTTGGTTTAATTAACCTTTATCGAATGAGTCCTTACACTTGGATAGGTATAAACCATATTCTAACCAATCTACACTTAATCTAGCAAATTAATCTTATTCTTAAGTAAAAGGTCATGTCTAAGGAACTAACCTATGACCCATGAATCTGTTCACTTCGGACTATAGAACCCCCCAGATATTCGGACTTGAGTTTTTTTTACTTTCTCTTTACGTCTTTTAGTATATTGAAAATTGTTATCGATTGAAAGCTAGCAAAAAGGTAAATACTCTTAACTTATTTTGTTTTAAAACTTGGGGTATGGCGAATACGCCACTTGGAGCGGGTATTACATAAATGAGCCACCTATGATTGCTCATAAATGTAAGAACCCGGTTTAATCCGTTTTACTTGATAACTGAAACAATTGGGGGTTATTGGTATCGTGTCCGGGTGTCCCGACTCCTGAACTATTATGGCCATACAGAATAAGGTGTCGGGGTAGGCATACCGACTGTAAGACACGCTATTCAACTTTGGTATGTACCGTAATCACTATATCACTGGAAATGACCGGCTTTGATATCTGGTTCCCATTGTATCACAAGTATGTAAATCTGGTGAGAAGATAAAATCCTAAGAAATATTATATGATTACCTACGGGTTTTCTCAAAGTATAAAATCAGTTTTGAAAAACTATTTTCAAAATGAGTCAGTTAATTGTATTTACCAGTGAAAGCGACGTTTTTTGTCACACCCCCAAAATACCACATACGGAAACCCCCGCGAGGCGTGTGACATATCAGGATCTAGCCACTAATCACATTGAACTCATAACAAGATTTCAAAAAAAAGTTTCCATTCATTTAAATAACGTATTTCCAAAACATAAATTTAAAAATCCAACATGTTCAGCGGAAGCATAATTCATTATTTAAGTATTTCAAAATCTGAGTGTATGGAAACCAATAGACTCGTCTCATGTTTCCTTGTATCTCGACCCATGACCACTCCAGCAATCCCAGATAGCAAGTTCCATAACCCTGTATCTAATGACCTGCAAGCATGTAGACAAGTGTATCAGCATAAAGCTGGTGAGTTCACAGTTTTGTAAAAACGTTTAGTTGCCAAGTGTTTAGTTTAAAAGCATGTTGATAATAACTCGAGTACCGCAAGATGGTGTCAGTTTGTTTGCCCTTCCCCAATGCCTATCAACATTGGTCATGTGGTTAAGGTCATTAGTTCATGCCCGTCCTCACAGGTACGATGTGAGGTTGCCAAGCCTAATAACGCTATCAACTAATACCCCGTTGCCTCTTAGGAAACTAGTTCGGTAGTAAGATGGGACTTAAGGTGATAGGTTTTGAGTGTATAATCCACCATATGATTCAACCCAGTAAAATACTTTCCTCTCAGGATTACCGGTTTGTTTGCCCCACCGCGGACGCATGCTCAAGGAGTAGTGAACTCACCTTAGGTTTGCTCGGTAGGTTAAGTTACTTGTTCTAGTTGGTCAACGAAGTCCTAACATGGTTACCTTTCACAATTAGTTTCGTATTCAATTTCGACACATAATTCTCCACACACATTTACATGTGAAGCGCAAGAATACATGTATTAACATTCATCACCCTATGCACAAGACTTAGCAGTTTAACACGTTGCATAGCAATTTAATAACATTGTACAACCCGATAAAAAAAAGACCCAAACGAATGTGCAATTTTCTATGCACTCCGGCCCAAGCCTGTAGTGTGCGGCCCATATAAATAATTCATTTGTGCAGTGTGCGACTAAGTTTCGTGTGTGCGGTCTCTTCCAAACGCACACTCCATAATGGGTCTGGCTCAACAAGTGTGCAACCCATCATCAAGAGTTTGTGCGGCCCAATGAGATGATGCAGCCTAATCAGTTTAAAGGCCCATTATATTAGTGTGCGACTTCAGTGGATGTGTGCAACTCACACTATGCGTTTGATAGGTAACAGATGAATTTACACAAGTGCAGTGTGCGACTTCAATGTGTGTGACATGGAGTGTGCGGTCTACATGATAGGTTGGTAACTTGTGCGTTAGTCATGTTCCTTATAGAGTGTGTGACCAATCGATTGTGCAGTGTCAGTTACACGGTACCTTAATTTATGAGCCGATCCGATCCGATCCGATTGAGGGTCTGCTCATGCTCAGATTGAATTACAACCGATCTGATCCGATCGGATCGAATTTGCAAAACCGAGCAAAAAAATGATGCTCATGCTCGGATTGAATTTGAATCGATCGGCTTGTTTTCGCTTGGTTTCACAGTGTTTTTATCAAATCCTAAAAAAATTGAGCGGATCGTTGTCGCTCGGTTGAATTATAAGGCTGCGTTCAACAAAAACAAATCCTTACTTAATTAAAACATATCCAACACTTTGCTAACGAAAGCAATAATATATATATATAGAGCTTGTATATTTTTTGGGTTTTTAATCTTTAGAATCTATATATATATATAAATTATTAATAAAAATAATTCAAGCGAAACCGAGTGATTGAAGAGCGAGCGGACCTTTGCTCATGCTTGGATTGAATTTGAAACGAATCGATCCGAGTGGGTCATTTACAAACTGAGAGGGAATCGAACGAGCATTTTTTGAGCATTTTTCGAGCGATCGTCGAGCGATCCTCGATTGTCGAGTAGTTTGGACAGCCCTACTGTAACATCTGTGCTTGTAATCATTGTGAACAGTTCAGTTATAAATAAAACAATGTTATTTGATCCCAATGTTTGTTTGGTTATGTTTTACATTTTTCATGTTTTGACTTTTGTTCGATTTCAAACTCTATATCGCTTTCTTGAGAGTTATACGCAAACTGGTGCGTAAACGTAACCAGTTTAATGCGAAAAATACTCTGGAACATCAACATATACTTAACATACCTTAAATAACCTTTACATAACTTAGAAATAAGTTTTGAAGGCCTTGGTATGGCAAAAACAAGTTAATTCGACTACAGGGACTAAATTTGACAAACTGCGAAAGTATGCCAATTTGAACTGTAACAGACATTCCAGAACATGACCATAAGTTAAACACACCTTAAATATCCTTTACATAGCTTACAAATAGGCTTTGAGGTGTTCGGTGTGCTAAAATAAACTTTTGGGTCATTCAGGGACTAAAAGTGTCAAAAAAATGCACAAGTTTGTATTTTCACGCATAACTTACGGTCTGAATACATCCGGGCATCCAAAAATTTATGTAAGCACTAAAATATTTTATTTTAGTGTTTAGGCTTGAGAAAAATCTATTCGTCGCGTCATTTGGATCGTTTTTCGCGCTTATGCGCATTCCGTCGTAATTAAGCGAACATCGCGATCGTACGGCCAAACGAACCGACATCTGAGATATTTTTGAGCACATTTTAAGTTCCCTATACTTTAACTTCGTTTTAGAGCTTTGAAATGGGGTTAACGGGGCTTAAACATGTCAAAAAAACGCATCGAAAACCAAGTTTTGAGGTTGCAGGGACTGAAATTGTAAATCTGCCAAACTAGGTCCGTAAGTAGGGGCTAGATGCAGCAAAACGTTTTTTTACAGCTGTTAACAGCCCTTAACACTCTCCAAAGGCCAAGTGCCAAGTGTCAAACACTTATGGTGGATGGCAAATGAGTTACCACAACTTTCCAACAAGTGTACGGCTTAGATCATGCCCCCTTTTCCAAGAAACGATCCTAACGGTTGTGGGTTTACTATAAATACCCACCTCAACTTCACTCATTCCTCACATTTTAATATGATTCTACACTCTCTAAGTGGAAGTTTATGCTTCCTAGCTGAGAGTGAATCGGGTTCGAATCTTGCGGGGACCCTTTGTAAGTATTCCTTCGTTCTTTTATTGCTTTTCGAGTCCGAAAGTCAAATTTTGTTTGACTTTCTGCATTGACCAGTTTATGGTCAATGCGAAGTTCGTTTGAACTTCGCAACGTGATTGTAATCACGATGGTTATAGTCCCTTGTGACTATGCCTACTGATTACCACGTTGTCTAGGGTCGTAAGGGTAAGCGATCTAATAAATCGCTTATACCTTCGAACCCGACCCAATTGGTCGATCATTTGGATCCGACCAAATTACATTAGGTGACCATAGTATATAGGGAATAACCTTTCGAGGTTATACCTTATGGTCGCTTCGTTTAAGTAGTTGTATGATAGGTAGTTTATATGCCTTAGGTAAATTACCAAAATGCCCTTTTTACGCCAAAATTCATTTTAAGCATATGTAACATAACTTTTGGTATCTAAACTGATTTGGCAACAATATTAGACATGTTAAGGCATATTTTACTTATCATAGGGCTAGTTAGGCGTTCTGAACGCGTTTTACGCGAACGACGCGTTAAAGTAGCATAAGCTACCTAAACGGGTCGTAATGGGTCGTAAGCACTTAGGTTAGGTCTCATTTAGAATGTAGGCTTAATTAAACCATACTACATGAGTTCCCATACTCATTTGGTTTACGAGCCCTCATTCTATCCGACCCTCCGATTTAGGTCCGGATTATTAACATAGTTACCTATATTAGGTGCCGTTTGATTTCCGTGATCTCTAGCATTGTTTGGTTGTTACTCAAGGACTACTGAGCAATCTCAAGTGAGTACATAGACCCCTCTTTTACTGTTTTCCAAATTTTTTTGGGGTGGAACACATGTGCCTACTTGTTACTTTTATGCTTTCCATGTTTTCATATCATATACTTGCTATGTTCATTAGTACACTTATAGTACATGATTTCATTTTATTTTATGCTATGTATGCCCATTGTGTGCCTACTTAGTACATTGTTTTACATTACATCACATCACATGCTATGTATGTTCATTTGTTGCATACTTAGTACATTTTCATTTCATCACATGCTTACATTTTGGTATGACATTTGGTTTGTTTCAATGGAACAATACATTCATTAACATTGATCACGCCGTTCGTTAGTAGGTAGTGGTACCATAGGAATTGACAACTCCCGTTCCTGAAATCATGGGTAGGTGTGGATTGGAAGGAATGACCGAATTCGATATACATAACTTAGATAAACCTTTAGATTGTTTAAGGGTTTATCGCCACAGTCTCAAGGCTTGGATGTATGCATTTTCACAACACCGCATAAATGTTCATATTCAGTATAGCATGCATTTCCACAAGACATAACATTGATTTAAACCATGTTTTACTTCAATATATTGTTTCGTGCATTTTTACCTATGGCTTAATGGATATATTTATACATATATATATTCCACTTGCCATACATGACATTTTGACAAGGTTTACACAAATACATTTGACATAGACATTTTGACATAAACATTTTGACATGATTTACATTTGATCATGCATTTCCACAAGACATAACATTGATTTAAACCATGTTTTACTTCAATATATTGTTTCGTGCATTTTTACCTATGGCTTAATGGATATATTTATACATATATATATTCCACTTGCCATACATGACATTTTGACAAGGTTTACACAAATACATTTGACATAGACATTTTGACATAAACATTTTGACATGATTTACATTTGATCATGCATTTCCACAAAACATAACTTTGATTTAAACCAAGTTTTACTTCAATACTTTGTTTTGTGAATTTCACCTATGGTTTAGTTGATGCATTTCACTAGCCATACATATCATTTTGGTTACACATTACATGATTTACATTTGACACATAAACATTTTTGACATTTGTTATACATTACATGATTTACATCTTGACATAAACACTTTGACATATTATTCAGTACATTTGACAATTGGTTTAAACATAGACATCTTACATTGTTGGTTTGGTTTGAGTAAGTGATTTAAGTAACGAGGCGTGTGTAATATGATACAAGCATGGTGGATACGCCGCTAGTACTTCGTATATATAAGTGATTGTATGGTATTACATATCGTAGCGTTATTTGAATCATTTCAATTTAGACATATAACATTTTATACAAATAACATACTTTTCACAATACATTGATTTACAAACAACTTAATTTATACAAACTCATTTCACATGGTTATTCGCTTAACCGTGTATTATTCTTTTATACATATATACATCATTTGATTTATTTATCGTTTTTCAAATGATTTACAAAATAAAACAATTAACAAGGTTCATGACTGAACTTTATTAAACATTTTTCTTAAACTTAAGTCATGAATCTCATTTTAACAAAACCTATGTACTCGCCGGCATTTTTATGCTGACGTACCTATTTTCACATGTGTTTCAGGAATTGAAGCATAGGATTGATCAAGATACACTTAGGCGGACTTGGGCCTTAGTGACAATAAAAGATGCAAGACTAGTTATTTATATTATGTTTCTTTGATTGTCAAGACATTGTAACTATTTTATTCAATAAAACAATATTTCAATTTCCATGTGTTATGAAACAATGATTCTGTTACAACACTCCCCGATGTTTCCGCCACGTTTTGTTGTTTTACGTGGTCGGGGTGTGACAGAAAAGTTGGTATCAGAGCTCATGGTTATAGGGAATTAGGTTATTAGTAATGCTTTGACCTAGTCTATAACCTTCCTAGGACCCTAACGCGAGTTTACTTGCGTTTAGTCATAAAACAATACTGTCACCTATCCTTAGGCGACGACCACACAAGAACATAAATTTCAAAACCGCTTTGAAAAACTAATCATCTGTTCTAGGATGATTGATTACTAGGTTTTGAACCCTCTATTGTAAGGTTTTGAACCCTCTGTTATAAGGTTTTGAACCCCTTTGAACTTTCAAAATCTCGTCGAAGTTTGGGTCTTATAATATGAACACGTGCAAACTGGAAGAGTGAATGCCTGTACCCTGAGTTTTCTGTCGAAGGCTAGAGTGTTCGTACGAATCCGCAGTATCGGACCAGTCACTCTTACCTGGGAACTCTTGGGGTGAGTGTTCACTTATAGGCAAGCATGTCTTCAGCGATATATTAATATGACCCGTTTACTTTGATTTGTCACCATCTCATTTGTTTGCCTTAGATAACAAACAAATGATCGCAAATTCTTTTGCATTGCCATTCTGTTTTGTTTATCCGATAACGTTTCACTTGTTTCTTCCTATGTCTTTCATTTTTTCTAGAATGTCTCTTCATCATGATGACGCCCAGATATCCGAGCAGACTGCCAAATTCGCTCAGCGAATAGGCGAAGTAGTCCTGAAGAGTGTTGAATTAGCTACTTCCATGTATCGTCTCCAGGATGAAGCCACCCAAGAGTCACCAAGACAGGCAAGACCTAGTCAGGTGACAGCACCACCAGCCAAGAAACCAATCAAGGAATCAAAGACCATGGATGAACAGACTAGATCCCCTAGGAAGTCAAAGAAGCGAAAGGCTTCTCAGAACTTCGCCGTGGTCGCTCACATTGGTCAAGCCATCCCTAACCAACCAGCTCAACCCCCTGCTAGGAAGCCATACTTAGGAACTGCTCCTAGGTGCAAGCGATGTAACCGTCATCGTTCAAACCTCATACCCTGCTTCAAATGTACCTATTGTGGACGGCGGGGACATTTGATTAACACATGCCGCTTTGCTGTCCAAAACAAAGCTGCTATAAACCTTGCTGCTACCCAACTCCAAGTCAACCCTACTCAAGCTCGTTTTCCGTCTGGTACTTGCTACAACTGTGGCGAGACAAGCCATTTCAGGAACAACTGTCCGAAGACTGTCAGTGCAAATCCAACCCTTGGATGAGCATTTGGCTGAACAAAGGATGTTGCTGTCTTATGCTTTTATTCTTTTGTTATCCTTGTAATGTGAAACAATCTGTTTGTTTATAAATAAAAGTTGTTGTTCACAATTCTGATATACAAGTATAGTTACATATGTGTATGGCATTCCCCTATGTTACCTACATCAAGAAACTATGTACCTTACAAACTACTCTTGTGATTTCTCTCTTTCAAATGATCGCTCATGATTCCCTCGAAAAATTTTAAGTACTCGTTTCACTCTAAGAAACAAAGTACAGAAAATAAAGTGACATTATGAGTAATCATGCTTCTGCACATATGTGCCTTTGAATCCTTGGTTAGATAACTAAGGGTATTTTCAAATCTCATACCCATTACGTTTTGATTTTTTCAACATACACAGTACAAGTATCTCAAAAACAATCTTCATGATCTCAAAACATTTCTTATAGTTTGAAAACAATTTTTTTTTTTAAAATGCATTGTCTAGGTTATTTCAAAAACATTTGCTATGTTTTCAAAAACAACCTTCATAATTTCAAAATGTTTCATATAGTCTGAAGACAATATTAACACAGTACATTTTCTTATCAAGTGCATGATTTCAAAAGCATCATTCATGTTTTCAAAAACCTTATACAAATTTCAAAATTCATCTCGCATGATTGTTAAAACATTTTTATAAATATACCTACCTAATACACCTACTTTATGATTTCAAAGGTATTATATATAAGGCTTCAAAAACATTGAACACATTTTTTTTCTTAAGAACCCCATGCATAGTTTTCAAAAATATCTTCTTCATACATTGACTTAACCTTCAAATTCTGCTTCATATGTCGCCTTGACATATCTAGCATCTCAACTTCATAAGCATTTTTACTTCATGTTTTGAATTAAGCACGTCCAGTGCAAGATTTCAAAACATCTTCAACTTCTAAAATCCATATGTGATCTTTTTATCTTCACATTTAAACCCATGTGGATGATTATCATTCAAATCAGAGTCCTTAATTGGATTCCTTATGTACCTAAATTCGAACATTTCGGTTCCTTATAATCGAAATCGAATTTTCTCTTTAAAAATCTTTCTATCTTTATAGTTAGATTCTTGATAATGTTTAAAGTACCAAATGAAATCCACGAGATGGATTCCTAGTGTGCTTTAAATACATGTGCTCTGTTAGCGAAACAAATTAACAAACAATTTTGTGGTTACGTGACTATGTGTTTATACACCTTGTGTTTTCTTTTATGCATTTTTGTGTTTTTGGTATACTCTGGATATTCGTTATCCAAATCCTCGTAGAATCTTTCATATCTTCATATGACGGATTCGTAGTAGGATATTCAAAAAGGTACTACCTTAAATCCTTAATGGGCTTCTATGTAATAGTTAAGACCCTTGGATTATATAGTACCACTCCATAATTCATAAAAGACCCTTTTAGTGGTCTAGTAAAAAAGATTGATTCACAATCTGGTTAAAGAATGACATCTAATGATGTAGCTGAACAGACTCCTTGATAGTCTATTTAGATCATTTATTGATTTAATTAAAAAGTCTCTATGGCGGTCTAGTCACACTCATCACATGATTGTTCATTTGGTTTTACCCTACACATTATAAAATAGACTGCGTGAACTGTGCAAGAAATTGTCTAATTATGGACGCGTACATAATTATGAAATGTAGTGCACAGAAACCCAGTAAAATTTATCATGTGTAAGAACCGATAGTGACAAGAATAACGTAACGAGAAACATATGTAATTGAGGTACGGTGGACGCACCAATGACGCTTCATATACTTATATATAAGTATCCCTCTTACATTGCAAGCATGATGTTATTAAAGTTACTAGAAGTTCAGAACCCTAACCAATGTTGTTCGATCTTTTCAACTTCATGTTTCAAACTCTCACAAGTTTCCTCTAAATAAAATTTCGGGACGAAATTTCCACAAGTAGGGGAGACTGTAACATCTGTGCTTGTAATCATTGTGAACAGTTCAGTTATCAATAAAACAATGTTATTTGATCCCAATGTTTGTTTGGTTATGTTTTACATTTTTCATGTTTTGACTTTTGTTCGATTTCAAACTCTATATCGCTTTCTGGAGAGTTATACGCAAACTGGTGCGTAAACGTAACCAGTTTAATGTGAAAAATACTCCGGAACATCAACATATACTTAACATACCTTAAATAACCTTTACATAACTTAGAAATAAGTTTTGAAGGCCTTGGTATGGCAAAAACAAGTTAATTCGACTACAGGGAATAAATTTGACAAACTGCGAAAGTATGCCAATTTGAACTGTAACAGACATTCCAGAACATGACCATAAGTTAAACACACCTTAAATATCCTTTACATAGCTTAGAAATAGGCTTTGAGGTGTTCGGTGTGCTAAAATAAACTTTTGGGTCATTCAGGGACTAAAAGTGTCAAAAAATGCACAAGTTTGCATTTTCGCGCATAACTTACGGTCTGAATACATCCGGGCATCCAAAAATTTATGTAAGAACTAAAATATATTATTTTAGTGTTTAGGCTTGAGAAAAATCCATTCGTCGCGTCATTTGGATCGTTTTTCGCGCTTATGCGCATTCCGTCGTAATTAAGCGAACATCGCGATCGTACGGCCAAACGAACCGACATCTGAGATATTTTTGAGCACATTTTAAGTTCCCTATACTTTAACTTCATTTTAGAGCTTTGAAATGGGGTTAACGGGGCTTAAACATGTCAAAACCTAGTTTTGAGGTTGCAGGGACTGAAACTGTAAATCTGCCAAACTAGGTCCGTAAGTAGGGGCCAGATGCAGCAAAACATTTTTTTACGGCTGTTAACAGCCCTTAACACTCTTCAAAGGCCAAGTGCCAAGTGTCAAACTCTTATGGTGGATGGCAAATGAGTTACCACAACTTTCCAACAAGTGTACGGCTTAGATCATGCCCCCTTTTCCAAGAAACGATCCTAACGGTTGTTGGTTTACTATAAATACCCACCTCAACTTCACTCATTCCTCACATTTGAATCTGATTCTACACTCTCTAAGTGGAAGTTTATGCTTCCTACCTGAGAGTGAATCGGGTTCGAATCTTGCGGGGACCCTTTGTAAGTATTCCTTCGTTCTTTTATTGCTTTTCGAGTCCGAAAGTCAAATTTTGTTTGACTTTCTGCATTGACCAGTTTATGGTCAATGCGAAGTTCGTTTGAACTTCGTAACGTGATTGTAATCACGATGGTTATAGTCCCTTGTGACTATGCCTACTGATTACCACGTTGTCTAGGGTCGTAAGGGTAAGCGATCTAATAAATCGCTTATACCTTCGAACCCGACCCAATTGGTCGATCATTAGGATCCGACCAAATTACATTAGGTGACCATAGTATATAGGGAATAACCTTTCAAGGTTATACCTTATGGTCGCTTCGTTTAAGTAGTTGTATGATAGGTAGTTTATATGCCTTAGGTAAATTACCAAAATGCCCTTTTTACGCCAAAATTCATTTTAAGCATATGTAACATAACTTTTGGTATCTAAACTAATTTGGAAACAATATTAGACATGTTAAGGAATATTTTACTTATCATAGGGCTAGTTAGGCGTTCTGAACGCATTTTACGCGAACGGCGCGTTAAAGTAGCATAAGCAACCTAAACGGGTCGTAATGGGTCGTAAGCACTTAGGTTAGGTCTCATTTAGAATGTAGGCTTAATTAAACCATACTACATGAGTTCCCATACTCATTTGGTTTACGAGCCCTCATTCTATCCGACCCTCCGATTTAGGTCCGGATTATTAACATAGTTACCTATATTAGGTGCCGTTTGATTTCCGTGATCTCTAGCATTGTTTGGTTGTTACTCAAGGACTACTGAGCAATCTCAAGTGAGTACATAGACCCCTCTTTTACTGTTTTCCAAATTGTTTTGGGGTGGAACACATGTGCCTACTTGTTACTTTTATGCTTTCCATGTTTTCATATCATATACTTGCTATGTTCATTAGTACACTTATAGTACATGATTTCATTGTATTTTATGCTATGTATGCCCATTCTGTACCTATTTAGTACATTGTTTTACATTACTTCACATCACATGCTATGTATGTTCATTTGTTGCATACTTAGTACATTTTCATTTCATCACATGCTTACATTTTGGTATGACATTTGGTTTATTTCAATGGAACAATACATTCATTAACATTGATCACGCCGTTCGTTAGTAGGTAGTGGTACCATAGGAATTGACAACTCCCGTTCCTGAAATCCTGGGTAGGTGTGGATTGGAAGGAATGACCGAATTCTTTATACATAACTTAGATAAACCTTTAGATTGTTTAAGGGTTTATCGCCACAGTCTCAAGGCTTGGATGTATGCATTTTCACAACACCGCATAAATGTTCATATTCAGTATAGCATGCATTTCCACAAGACATAACATTGATTTAAACCATGTTTTACTTCAATATATTGTTTCGTGCATTTTTACCTATGGCTTAATGGATATATTTATACATATATATATTCCACTTGCCATACATGACATTTTGACAAGGTTTACACAAATACATTTGACATAGACATTTTGACATAAACATTTTGACATGATTTACATTTGATCATGCATTTCCACAAGACATAACATTGATTTAAACCATGTTTTACTTCAATATATTGTTTCGTGCATTTTTACCTATGGCTTAATGGATATATTTATACATATATATATTCCACTTGCCATACATGACATTTTGACAAGGTTTACACAAATACATTTGACATAGACATTTTGACATAAACATTTTGACATGATTTACATTTGATCATGCATTTCCACAAAACATAACTTTGATTTAAACCAAGTTTTACTTCAATACTTTGTTTTGTGCGTTTCACCTATGGTTTAGTTGATGCATTTCACTAGCCATACATATCATTTTGGTTACACGTTACATGATTTACATTTGACACATAAACATTTTTGACATTTGTTATACATTACATGATTTACATCTTGACATAAACACTTTGACATATTATTCAGTACATTTGACAATTGGTTTAAACATAGACATCTTACATTGTTGGTTTGGTTTGAGTAAGTGATTTAAGTAACGAGGCGTGTGTAATATGATACAAGCATGGTGGATACGCCGCTGGTACTTCGTATATATAAGTGATTGTATGGTATTACATATCGTAGCGTTATTTGAATCATTTCAATTTAGACATATATCATTTTATACAAATAACATACTTTTCACAATACATTGATTTACAAACAACTTAATTTATACAAACTCATTTCACATGGTTATTCGCTTAACCATGTATTATTCTTTTATACATATATACATCATTTGATTTATTTATCGTTTTTCAAATGATTTACAAAATAAAACAATTAACAAGGTTCATGACTGAACTTTATTAAACATTTTTCTTAAACTTAAGTCATGAATCTCATTTTCACAAAACCTATGTACTCGCCGGCATTTTTATGCTGACGTACCTATTTTCACATGTGTTTCAGGAATTGAAGCATAGGATTGATCAAGATACACTTAGGCGGACTTGGGCTTTAGTGACAATAAAAGATGCAAGACTAGTTATTTATATTATGTTTCTTTGATTGTCATGACATTGTAACTATTTTATTCAATAAAACAATATTTCAATTTCCATGTGTTATGAAACAATGATTCTGTTACAACACCCCCCGATGTTTCCACCACATTTTGTTGTTTTACGTGGTCGGGGTGTGACTCCTACCACCCTCCCATTTACCCGATCAATCTACTTTCCATGGATTCAGTCAATCATCAATTACCATATTCATTTTAATCAATATTCAGTTTAATCTAACACGTAATCATCATCATGCAACCCAAAAATCATGAACTAATTCTTGTTACTAATCATTATTTAGTCGCACATAATTCGATTCATCATATCCTCATGATAAGCCATCTCTCCTACAATCACATAACACTTCCACGTATAATCATATTACACAATAATCATTGAATCATCACTTCATATAGATCCTTGATTTATACTAATCGGTGTTAGAGTCACAATAATCATTAAGGTATTAGTCACGTAGCATTCATCATAACAATAAGATCATTATCCATGGAATTTTAGCAATACTTGATCACCAAGACCTCATGATTCCCGATTCAAATCAAACAACAATGAGAAGGCAAGTTAACTTAGAGTTATTACACGAACCTCAAGATGTACTGAAGATACTTGGATCGATAGGAAGAGAGGGCTTCGAAGGAGTGGAGATTGGAGTGAATTCTAGGGTTTTGCTAATTTTGTGTTTTTGAGATAATGACATCCCTAATCAACATTAGGTGTGCACTCAATTGCAACAAGTGGGCCGGACCCCAATCTTGGGCTCCGTTCCAGGTACAAAAGGACCGGGCCGAGAATACTTAAGTGGTGTGAGGGAGGTGTTTGGTCCGTGCAAGAAGTGTGCGACTTGGGAACAATGTGCAGCTAAGTTTTATAAACATAACACGTAACCCTTGAAAAACACTCAATCACAACAAGTATAGTCATGCACATTTAACAAGCCTAACATAACATACATCCAAACATAAGGTAACTAAATTGTGAAAGAAACAAAAGGTCATGAGATTAGACGAAACCAACCTTGAAAGTTCGGGTTGTCACATCATCCCCAACTTGAAAGAAATTTCGTCCTGAAATTTGATAAGCAGTCTCAGAGGAGGGAAGTGATATGATAGATCAAAATGACTGTGCATTTTTTGCAGGTGCCACATCATCCCCAACTTGAAAGGGAATTTCGTCTGGAAGTCCACCAGTTGCACCAGGATTTGATTCGTCAGTTTTGAATAGTTGAGGATATTTGAGTTTCATTTGATCCTCGTGTTTCCATGTGAACTCCAGTCCACGCCTTGAGTTCCAACGAACTCTCATGATTTGAATTCGATTGTGTTTGCGGACCTTAATTTACCGGTCCATAATTTCAATAGGTTCTTCGACAAACTGCAACTTATCGGCGATCTTTAGTTCTTGAAACGCTACAACAAGTGTTTCATCGGACAAACACTTTTTCAGGTTGGAGACGAGAAAGACATCGTGAACTTTACCCAGTTCATCAGGTAATTCAAGTTTGTAGGCCACTTTACCGATTCGTGCCAAAATTTTGAATGACCCAACATAACGCAAATTAAGTTTGCCGTGCTTCCCAAAGCGCACCATACCCTTCCAGGGTGAAACTTTCAACATAACACGATCGCCTACAGCAAACTCCAAGGGTTTCCTATGCTTATCAGCATAGCTTTTCTGACGATCACACGCTGCCGCCATACGATTCCTGATCTGAACAATCTTCTCAGAGGTTTCCAGTACAAGTTCTGGACTTGTAATTTGGCTGTCACCTACCTCAGCCCAACAAAGAGGAGATCAACATTTCCACCCTTACAATGACTCGAACGGAGCTGCCTGAATACTGGAATGGTAACTGTTGTTGTAAGAAAACTCTACCAAAGGCAAGTGTCTTTCCTAACCTTTACCAAAGTCGATCACACATGCTCGCAGCATGTCTTCGAGTGTCTCGATGGTTCGCTCACTTTGGCCATCCATCTGGGGGTGATAAGCACTACTCATGTCTAGACGTGTCACACCCTGATATTTCTACATAATACCGGTGGGCCTGGCGGGGAGTATCGTAATGTAGTTGATATCATCATAGTCAAATATACACAGATCATTGCACAACGGAAGTCTTGGTAGGAAATACTATTACAAACTGAATTGTAAAGTACAAATAAAATATAATACAAATGGTTGAAAGATAAGATCCATAGGCGGATCTAAAATAAATTAAAAAAAACTAGTTCAATAGACTTAAGGCATACGAACTTGCAAGATTCACTAATTATGCCCAGGAGCTCTCCAGCCAATTTCGTATAGTACCTGCCACTTATCCTTTTTTAAAATATGTCAGTTTACACTGGTAAATACAATTAACTGACTCTTTTTAAAAACATTTAGGAAAATTAATTTGAATGCATAAGGCACAAAATTCTTTTATAACTTGGGATAATTATATAAAATAATCTTGTATACAGATTTATATGTTTGTAGTACGTTCAGGGCCCGAGATGGGAACCGAGATAAGATTAATAGACACACCACTAATATAGTCTCACCAAGAGTTGTACTCTCGTGTGGTTATACTTTTATACATACGCAACGGTCGGGTGTATGCCTACACCCCGTGCTTAAGTCATGGTCATTTTCATTGAAATAAGCCGAGGATATCCAGGACACGGTTATATTAACCCCCAAAAGTTTATATATCAAACAAAATAGATAAAAAAGGGTTATGTCAATGAATTAACGACTAATCGATTAAAAATTCCATACCCGACCAAGCGGTAATAATTTACCGTATCCCAAGCCTGTATAAGGGAAAATAAGTTAAAAGTATTTACCTAAGCTTAAAAATGTAAATTTTGTATTCTTAGCCGTATATCCTACTCAAGCAAGTGCAAGTATCTTTTACTGGGTTCCTAATCTGGAACGAAGGTTATATTAACCTATGAGATTACTAATGGGTCTCATTTTAGTAGAAAACCTAGACCGGTTAGTTCAAGGAAAGATTTACGGTGCGAAACGGTAGATTAAGCTATGACTGGATTGGAATGTAATTTAGACCTGACAAGTATGGAGACTTGTATTATACGGGTAAACTAAATACATTCTGGAATTTGAAGTTAAAATGATAAGTTTTGACCCGTTCCGGCTAGTTTATGCAAACTAGTCACATAAACCGCACCGTACGCGTAAAAGCATAAACGGGTAACCAGATGAGTCATATACTAGTTCCATAAGTTATTATGCTTAAAATATGTTGTGATATCAGTAGGATATCAATAATTATGCCCAAAGAGATTTTAAAACCAAATTAAGTCCCGTAAGGGTATTTTGGTCATTTTAATATTTATAAAAGAGGTTTTAGAGCAAACTGATGTTCTGGTCTATAATATTCTGTAAAAATATTTATTTTATGAAGTTATAACAGTATGATATCATACATATGTGTGGTTTACCATTTATGGCCAAACTATGCACCGTAGGGGCATTTTGGTCATTTCACATATGTTTTTAAGGGCAAAATTGGAAGTCTTAGTTCATGACTTATACCTATTGTAAAATTATTAAAATTTATTTATAAAATCAGTAGGTAGCAAGTCTTGGGTGACAAATATGGTTCTAAACCATACTATGCACCTAATTAGCGTAAAAATCGGTAATTGACGATATTTACGATGTTTATGTGATTTTGACCAGCCTTGAATTTTTAAAATATTTTATTTTTCATATAAAATCAGTAGGAAAAGGTTTGGCATGCTAATCATTTGTAAATCTCATTTTATTAATAAAAAGGACATTATGGTCATTTATCGAATTTATACAAGAACTCAATGATATGTTCAGTATCAAATCTGACCCAACCTTCCAAAAATCCCTAAAAATAATATCATAACAGTAGGTAATGAGTTTGGTGCCAAAAATTAGGTTTAAACATGTTTTATGCACAAAAGCGTAAATTAATTAATAAAAAGTTCTATTTTACGATATCTTGCATAACCTTGTTTTGAGACCAGAAAATAAAGTCAAAATAATTTTGACATGTTTATATATCAGTAACAAAGCTATTTGCATGCTTACATATTTAAAAATTTCATTTTTACATAATAAGGGCATAATGGTAAAAAGTTAAGCATAATAACGGAAATAAGCAATAACTCGGATTACTTAGGGACCATGTAGTATAACCTCAGAGGGTTATACTAACATATATTATGGTCACATAGAAACCTTAATGCATAACTAAACAAAACTAATTCGGGCCAGAACTGAAAGTTAAAGTAAAAGTCAACTTTTGCGACTTTCGGTTGCAAACCGAGCCTAAACTCCGAATTGTCGGGTTGAACATGCTTAGACATGGTCTATTAATATTTACCAAGTTATTTAGGTGACAAAACATGTTTCATAACTTCTACATTATCAGTTTTAATTATTATTTGAAAAATTGACTATTTTGACTAGTTAATTTGACCCAACAATTGACTGAGAAAATCTGATAATTAGGAGCTGCCCTTTTGAGGGATTATCACCCACTTAATTACCAACACATAGCCACTTTCGTTTCGATTAATGGCTGGACAGAAAAGAATTAAACTGAAAGTCAAAGTGTAATTACGTTAACTTTGACTTTCGGTTCTAAAACATGAAAAACTTGAACTACAGGAGCTAAGAACACTTACAAGGGTCCTTAGCACGAAAGTTTGAACTTAGAAAGCTTCCTTTAAGACTAGGATGCTCCAGAGAAGAAGATATGAGTGAAAACTTGAGAGTGCAAGTTCAAAATGCTCAAACAAGCACCTTTATATAGGAATTTAAGAGCCGTTAAGATCATTCCAGCTGTTGTGGGGAGTTACCAGATGAATCCAATTGTTAATGTGGCAGTAAAAACCGTTTACAAGCCCCTGGTACTGCTCAGAAGCCATGCAATGGCGGTGGACAGCCTGCAACATGCATCTGCCAGTTTTTTGGTCACTGGTAGCTTTGTCGCGGCCCGCGTAAGTTTTAACGGGAGTCTACGCGCCCCGCAACGCTCCCCTATTCCGGTTAAAATACTTTCAATCTTGGCAGTTTCAGTCCCTGATCCTTTTTAACATGAAATAACTTTCATTTATTGCGCTTTTGACCCCCAAAGTTAACTTTTAAGTATCTTGGGGCATATTTAAACATCGTTAGGCTCCATGTTAGTTACGAGATCACCCGAAAGGTACTAGATTCTCTTGTTGTCTCATTAAATCCCTATTTCTTGAAATCTTGCACAATTTTTAAATAATAATACCGAAACCATATGTATTTATCATTTGGCATTCTCGGAAGCATAATTGGGCATTACGAAGTTCCGGGTTCGTTAAAGGGTCACTCGGAGGTAAGAATTAACATGTTGACACATTTAACCCCCTTTCATCTATAGTTTTCATTCGTTTATCACAAATGGCTTCCCACGCCCAATTATTTAATTGTTTAAGAATACGAACATTATACGAAGTTATCTGAAGGCATAGTTTTTATATGTTGACACTATTAGTCCCACTGAATTCACCTTTTTACTACTTGTCAACATTAATCCCTCAATTGTCAACTTGTTACATCTCTGGGGCTCATGACACGTGTCTTCACTTTATTGGTCATGGTTTTGCGAGGTGTTACATCCTCACCCCCTTAAAAGAAATCTCGACCTCGAGATTCATTGAAACAAATAGGGGTACTTTTCACGCATCGTGGATTCAACTTCCCATGTGTATTCTGGGCCTCTACGGGCATCCCATTTAACTTTCACAATTGGAACATGTTTTCGATGAAGCTTTTTAACTTGTCGATCCTCGATCGATAAAGGTTTCTAAATGAACTTCAAGTTTTCGTCTATCTGCACATCCTTATGCGACATTGCTAGGGATTCATCAGCTTGACATTTCTTTAAATTACAGATATGGAACACATTATGTATTTCGCTAAGTTCTTCAGGTAGATTTAGCTTGTAGGCCATGCTCCCGACACATTCGACGATTTCGAATGGTCCAATATATCTTGGGCTTAGCTTGCCCTTTTTACCAAATCTCATCACACCTTTCCATGGTGACACTTTAAGTAATACCTTATCACCTACTTCAAATTTTAGAGGTTTGCACCTCTTATCAGCGTAGCTCTTCTGCCTATCCCTGGCAGCTTTCAAACGGTCACAGATTTACACAATTTTATCTGTCATTTCCATAACTATTTCTGGTCCTGATAGTTGGGTTTCCCCAACTTCCGCCCAAATCACAGGCGTTCTACACTTCCTTCCATACAAAGCCTCAAAAGGCGCTGCTTGGATGCTCGAATGGTAACTATTGTTATATGAAAATTCAATCAAAGGAAGGTGATTATCCCAGCTTCCACCTAAGTTGATAACACAAGCCCGAAGCATGTCTTCCAGCGTTTAAATAGTACGCTCACTCTATCCATCTGTTTGAGGATGATAAGCAGTACTGAAATTTAAACGAGTGCCTAGGGATTGCTGGAAACTTTTCCAAAAGTGTGATGTATATCTAGTATCCCTATCAGATATGATAGATACTGGCACTTCGTGGAGAGATACAATCTCATCCACATACAGCTGGGCTAGTTTATCGGAGCTGTGCGTTTCTTTAATGGGCAAGAAGTGAGCTGACTTGGTCAGCCTGTCGACTATAACCCATATCGTATCATTCCCGTGTCTCGTCTTGGGCAACTTGGTTATGAAGTCTATAGTTATCATCTCCCATTTCCATGTAGGGAGTTCAGGTTGTTGCAGCAAACCTGATGACTTTTAATGCTCGGCTTTAACATGTGAGCATGTTAGACATTTCGCTACATGGGTGGCTATGGATTTCTTCAAACCCATCCACCAATAGTGTTCCTTCAAATCCTGATACATTTTATCACTCCTCGGATGAACTGAATACTTGGAATTATGTGCCTCTTGGAGGATGACATCTCGGAGTCCTTCACGAATTGGAACCCAAATTCGACCACTAAATCTGAGGATTCTATCGTTCCCAGGTGTCAACTGATCAGCAATTACACCTAATCTTTCTTCGGGAAAATTATCTTCCATTAAAGCTTCATTCTGAGCAGATAACAATTTTCGTTTAAATTGTTCTTTAGTTCGATGCTTTTGGCATTGATCCTTATTGGTTTAACCCTTTACTTCCTGCTTAAAGCATCTGCAACCACATTTGCTTTGCCAGGATGGTAGCGTATTTCACAGTCATAATCGTTTAATGTTTCCATCCAGCGTCGCTGCCTCATATTGAGATCTTTCTGGTTAAACAAGTGTTGGAGGCTTTTGTGATCAGAGTAAATCACACACTTGGTTCCATATAAGTAATGCCTCCATAACTTTAGTGCGAATACAACAGCACCCAATTCCAAGTCATGGGTGGTGTAGTTCTTTTCGTGCACCTTCAACTGTTGCGACGCATAGGCAATCACTTTACCTTTTTGCATAAGCACACAACCCATACCTTGTGCGATGCGTCGCAATAAACAACAAACTCATCAACTCCTCAGGCAATGCCAACACAGGAGCAAGAATCTTGAAAGATTCTTGTTTCTTGGGACCCCAGACAAACTTCACATTTTTGCGGGTCAACAAGGTTAAAGGTGCAGCTATCCTTGAAAATTTTTCGATGAAACGCCCGTAGTAACCTGCCAGACCCAAGAAGCTGCGAATCTCTGTAGGTGTTTTGAGGGCCTCCCAATTCATAATTGCCTCTATCTTAGCGGGATCCACCTGGATACCACGCTCGCTCACTACGTGCCCAAGGAATTGGACTTATCGATGCCAGAATTCACATTTGGAGAACTTTGCTTAAATCTTTTCCTGCTGCAGAAGTCTGAGAATACATCGGAGGTGTTCCTCATGATCAGCTTGGTTCTTGGAGTAGATGAGTATGTCATCAATAAAAACAATGACAAACTTATCTAGATATGGTTTGCAGACTCGATTCATGAGATCCATCAATGCTGCAGGCGCGTTAGTGAGCCCAAAAGGCATCACTAAAAACTTGTAGTGACCATATCTTGTTCTAAATGCAGTCTTGTGTACATCTTCCGTCCTGACCTTTAGCTGATGGTATCCTGACCTTAGATCTATCTTCGAGATGAAACTTGCCCCTTACAGCTGATCGAACAGATCGTCGATCTTGGGCAATGGATATCGGTTCTTGATTGTAACTTTGTTCAGCTCACGATAATCAATGCATAAACGCATTGACCCATCTTTCTTCTTCACAAATAGAATCAGCGCTCCCCAAGGAGATGAGCTTGGTTAAATAAAACCCTTCTCTAATAAATCATCCAACTGGGTCCTTAATTCTTTCACTTCAGTCAGTGCCAAACGATAAGGAGCCCGGGCGACTGGTGCTGCTCCAGGTATAATATCGATTCTGAATTCCACTTGCCTGTCAGGAGGCAAACCAGGTAACTCTTCGGGGAAAACGTCTTTGTACTCTGGAATAACAGGGCTATCTTCAATTTTAGGCTTTGGCGTATCTACAGTCACTTGTGCCATGTAAATGACACAACCGTTCTTCAAACCTTTGGACGCCTTAAGCATAGCTACTTGATCAGACAGTCCATGATGTGTATCTCCTTGAACAATAATTGACTCTCCTGATGGGGTCTTAATGATAACTTGCTTCTTGGCACATTCAATTTGGGCTTGGTTCAAAGATAACCAATCCATGCCTATAACTACATCAAAACCTGCCAATTTCATTGGTAACAAAGACAACGAAAAAAAGTGGTTCCTAATGGATATGAAACATCCATCTAAAATTGTTGAGGCAGTTTCTAAGGTACCATCGGCCAATTCTACCTCATATTTTATGTCTAGAGTTTTTATAGGCATATTTAATAGTTTATAAAATTTATTGTCTACAAAAGACTTGTCTACACCAGAATCAAATAATACTCTAGCATAAATATCGTTTATGAGGAAAGTACCTGTTATAACATTATCGTTCTGCACTGCCTCTCTTGCATTCATCTGGAACACTCGTATGTTAGTCTTTTTAGCCTCTTTAGGCTTCTTTGGGTTTTTCGGGCAGTTGGTCTTGATGTGCCACTTCTTGTTGCAACCATAACATGTTGCATTTTTTAGATTCTTACACTCCAAGGTTTTATGATCCTTTGACTTACAAATTTCGCAAGGATGAGGCTGCGAGTGAAATCTTCATTTTCCAAAATGGTGTTTCTTGCAAGTTTTGCACAAAGGTTTCTCACCTGACTGACGGGAGTTCTTCTTCGACTCAGAACTTTTCTTAAACTCAGAATTGCCTTTCTTCTTCTTATCGGAGCGATGTGAGCTCTCATCTTCCCTCTTTCTCTTACCCTCATCAGAGGCCTTGTTAGACCTATTCCTAATTGCATCAAGCGTGAGGGATAAGGACAAATCTACCACGGACGTATAAGTGGTAGGCCTGGAAGCCTTGACATTTCCTTTAATTTCAGAGGCCAGGCCTCCAATGAAGCGCGCTATGCACTTAGGTTCTGGTGTAACCAAGTAGGGGATAAGTCGGGACATGGTGTTGAAACTCGTGACATATGCTTGGCAATCCAAATTCTTCATGACCAGAGTTAAGAAGTCGGTTTAAATCTTTTCCACCTCGTGATGGGGACATAAGTTTTCCTTAATCAGTGCTACAAATTCATCCCCTGACAAGTTATAGAGTGGAATTTTCCCCGTAGCATGAACCAACGACTTCCACCAAGCCAATGCCTCTCCTTTAAATGATTGCGATACGAATTTCACAACATCCTGCTCTGCACAACCACTGATATCTACGATGGTATCCATTTCATCAAGCCATGTCATACAGTCTATGGTGCCTTTTTCACCTGTAAAATCCCTTGGTTTACAGGAGACGAAGTATTTATAAGAACAAGTCTTAACACGCGGTTCCTGATCGAGCACTATTTTCTTAGACGGCTGACTTTTTTGATTCGACGAGTGCTGGGAGTCGTCCTTCTTTGATTCATGTGTTTTGGAGGGGGGCTTAGTATGAGCCACAGATTGGGTCTTTGTGCGAGTAACACTAAGATGTTTAAACATTCTACCAACGGCTTTGGTTACAACATTGTCTATCAATGCTTGCAGATCTGCACCAGTTACGTTCATTCTGGTATTATCAATCCTTTCATTTGGATGACTATTGACTTCTTCTGATTCAGCCATGGTGTAGCTTGATTTGCTATAAGACAATTGACAATAACTTGTTTAGTGGTCTATTATGGAATCATCATTTTCGGTGATTCATTAACCATGGTATAAATAGACCATATTGGTTAATTTGTTAATCAAATTTATTTAAATTCTTCATTATATATTCTCAGTTATATAAACATTACGAGTAATAGGGTTGCACAAAAAGCCTTGTCACAAGGACAATTTTAATTTATAAATCATGTTCTTCTTGGATCGAGGCGTTAAGGGTTGAACATAGTTCTTCACCTTTTTGGACAGGGAGTCATAGACTAGTACTGTCATTTGCTATGTAGTTCGAATCTGTTTGGCCCTGAAGGCGAAATAATGGCATCACATAGTGAATGCTTTAATATAATCATCTTATTTGATGACATCAGCCATGATTTTCTAGATCGATTGGCTAGATAAGGAATTGGAAGAATCCAATATTAGGATGACTTATGTGACTTTCTCGAATCACGTTTGTAAAGGGTGCTAACACGTTCTCAGGTGTTAACAAGGATTTGTTATCTTAAAAAGGCTTTACCATCAAGGCCATGTCTAAATTGACATATAAGCTAGGTGATACCCTTAAGATTTTCTTTTGAGATTTAAGGCAGATCAATTATAAATTGAAAGGATAATTTAATTTATGATATAATGTATATGCATATGTATAATGACAATTGAAATTTTAAAATGAAACTTTTCATAAATGGTCCTAAGAAGTATAATAGTTACCCTAAATGGGACTTTAAACAAATAAACTTGTCCACACAGGGACAAAATAAGAAAAACATGTCCACGCAGGGACTAAATACTCAAACAAAATGTCCACGCAAGGACTTAATTGAAATGAAATTACAAAATAATTAAATAAGGGTTCTTCAACGGTCTTTCTTCTTTTTCCCTTTGATGAGGTTCGCTAAACTCTTAAGACAACTCTTGTGACTCTTATCATGCTCTTCTACCTTACTCTCCACCTCATGCAACCTTTGGAGAATTTCTTGTTGCTGTGGTTGTTGATATGGAGGTTGCGGAGGCTGTTGCTGCTGCTGCGGCGGTGGAGGTGGTGGGTATTGATACCCATATGTAGGGTACCCAGTTGGGTATGCTGGTGGAAAGGGAGAGGGGTAAATAGCATTAAAGTTAGCTGCCTCTAAGTATGGGTCGACAGCAGGTGCATGGAACTGATAACCCGAGTAAGCTTGTTGCTCATACGGGTTGTACCCAACTGTATCTGGGTACGCAGGGATATGGTTTTCATAACCCATGGGTGGTAGTGGTGGTGCGGGTGCGACCAGTGCAGAGTTGACCTCTGAAATAGCATTTGAAGGCGCTGGTGGTGGCGGTGGTGTAACCGTCTGAAAGTGTGGTTTCTCAGAGGGAACCTGCTGGTGAGGAGGTGAGTCGTGATGTGGGGGAGTAAACTACCACTTGTATGTGTTCCACCTCTCTGCCCATAAGTCGGGGCCTCTGTATGGCGACCCTGCGAATGAAGAGCCACTAAAAATCTCGATGGGATGCGTCGGGGACCCAGATGGTGGCATGGCGGGATCCGGATCGTCATCCATATCCATATCCTGATACTCAGGATAGTGGTCTACGGGTCCCAGTGGGTTAGGACCCACTAGTTCTTTGACTTGGTTCATTGGGTTGCACCGCCATTGGAAGTAGGGTGTGGGGTTCTGAAAGGAGTGGTGAGAGTCGGAACGCTGTCAGGGTATGTATGAGTGGTGTGAGTCATGGGGCTCGTCTTCCTGGTGCGACCCAAATGAGTTATGGTATGACGGTGAGGAGCTAAGCGAGAAAGAGAGCCTCGCGGTTCGAGATAGGTCCTCCGGTCTTCATGCGGGCTGGAGCCGAGGGATGCTGAGGGTGTGCACCGGTGTGATGACCCTGCTTCATGATCATTTCTACCCCTCATCAGGGCTTTGCCTCTGCCTCCACGACCTCGTACTCTCGGCGGCATGATCAAATTAACCTGTCAAAACAAAGTACAAACAAAAATATAAACCAAGTAAGATTAGGATTAATCCTAGGTCATTTGCCTAGACTCGAAAGTCAAGGAATGTGCTACTATGTCATTGAGATTAAACATAAAAGGCTAGTGTTTAATTCACTCAATGTTGGCTCTGATACCAACCTGTCGCACCCCAATATTTCCACATAATTCCGATGGGCCCGACGGGGAGTATCGTGACGTAGTTGATATCATCTTAGTCAAATATACACAGATCATTGCACAACAGAAGTCTTGGTAGAAAATACTATTACAAACTGAATTGTAAAGTACGAATAAAATATAATACAAACGGTTTAAAGATAAGATCCACAGGCGGATCATAAGTAAATTAAAAAAAACTTGTTCAACAGACTTAAGGCATACGAACGTGCAGGATTCACTAATTATGCCCAGGAGCTCTCCAGCCAATTTCGTATAGTACCTGCCACTTAGCCTTTTTGAAAATACGTCAGTTTACACTGGTAAATACAATTAACCGACTCTTTTTGAAAACATTTAGGAAAATTAATTTGAATACACAAGGCACAAAATTCTTTTATAACTTGGGATAATTATATAAAATAATCTTATATACAAATTTATATGTTTGTCATACGTTCAGGGCCCGGGATTGAAGCCGAGACAAGATTAATAGACACACCACTAATATAGTCCCACCAAGAGTTGTACTCTCATGTAGTTATAGCTTTATACATACGCAACGTTCGGGTGTATGCCTACACCCCATGCTTAAGTCGTGGGCATTTTCAATGAAATGAGCCGAGGATATCCAGGACACGGTCATATTAACCACCAAAAGTTTATATATCAAACAAAACAGATTAAAACGGGTTATGTCAATGAATTAACCACTAATCGATTAAAAATTTCATACCCGACCAAACGGTAATAATTTACCGTATCCCAAGCCCGTATAAGGGAAAATAAGTTAAAATTATTTACCTGAGCTTAAAAATGTAAATTTTGTATTCTCAGCCGTATATCCTACTCAAGCAAGTGCAAGTATCTTTTACTGGGTTCCTAATCTGGAATGAAGGTTATATTAACCTATGAGATTACTAACGGGTCTCATTTTAGTAGAAAACCTAGACCGGTTAGTTCAAGGAAAGAAGTTTTAGAGTAAACTGATATTCTGGTCTATAATATTCTGTAAAAGCATTTATTTTATGAAGTTATAACAGTATGATATCATACATATGTGTGGTTTACCATTTATGGCCAACCTATGCACCGTAGTGGCATTTTGGTCATTTTAGATATGTTTTTAAGGGCAAAATTGGAAGTCTGAGTCCATGAATTATACCTACTGTAAAAGTATTAAAATTTATTTATAAAATCAGTAGGTAGCAAGTCTTGGGTCCCAAATATGGTTTTAAACCATACTATGCACCTAATTAGCGTAAAATTCGGTAATTGACGATATTTGCGATGTTTATGTGATTCTGAGATTTTGACCAGCCTTGAATGTCTAAAATATTTTATTTTTATATAAAATCAGTAGGAAAAGGTTTGGCATGCTAATCATTTGTAAATCTCATTTTATTAATAAAAAGGGCATTATCGTCATTTATCGAATTTATACAAGAACTCAATGATATGGTCAGTATCAAATCTGACCCAACCTTCCAAAAATCCCTAAAAATAATATCATAACAGTAGGTAATGAGTTTGGTGCCAAAAAATAGGTTTAAACATGTTTTAAGCACAAAAGCGTAAATTAATTAATAAAAAGTTCTATTTTACGATATCTTGAATAACTTTGTTTTGAGACCAGAAAATAATGTCAAAATGTTTTTGACATGTTTATTAGTAACAAAGCTATTTGCATGCTTACATATTTAAAAATCTCATTTTTACATAATAAGGGCATAATGGTCAAAATTTAAGCATAATAACGGAAACAAGCAATAACTCGGATTACCAAGGGACCATGTAGTATAACCTCATAGGGTTATACTAACATATATTATGGTCACATAGGAACCTTAATGCATAACTAAACTAAACTAACTCGGGTCAGAACTGAAAGTTAAAGCAAAAGTCAACTTTTGCGACTTTCGGTTGCAAACCGAGCCTAAACTCAGAATTGTCGGGTTGAACACGCTTAGACATGGTCTATTAATATTTACCAAGTTATTTAGGTGTCAAAACATGTTTCATAACTTCTACATTATCAGTTTTAATTATTATTTGAAAAATTGACTATTTTGACTAGTTACTTTGACCCGACAATTGACTGAGAAAATGTGATAATTAGGAGCTGGCCTTTTGAGGGATTGTCACCCACTTAATTACCAACACATATGTTAGGATCGGAGGCACTCATGATTGTGTTTGTTTGCATAATTTGAACAAATCAAGTAGAAATGAACAGAGTTTAAGTGCAGCGGAAATGAAAGCAAACTTTGTAAACACAATCAAAGGAGAATATAGTTTGATAAACATTTGCTTTTCATAAAGTCGAAAGATTACAATTCAAAGAAAAATATTACATTGTGTTAGTGCATATGTCTGTTGACTTCGTCTTATATCGAGTCTCGGGTTCGTTGCGGTCCGGATCAAGAATGATGTCATCATTCTTGATGATGACATCATACAAGTGACATCATCATTACTACATCATTACACGAAATACATTGCAACATTCACTCAAAACAAAACAGAATGTTATTTCACAAGAAGACAAAACATAATTCAGTTGTAGTGCACATGAAACTAGAGGTCTGTTTAGTTAGCTTGAAAGTCAAATTGTTCTTTTCGCTTGAATCGGTTCCGCTTGAACTTGTGTGACCGCTTGAAGCGGACTTGTATATTCCAAGCGGACTAGTAAGGCCTATAAATAGGTTGTTTGTCTTCTCATTTGTAATAGTTCCATTGTTCTTGTACCGAACTGCTGCTGGTTTGTCAAGTCATATATGAATGAGAAGTGTAGTTTAACGTGATATCTTCTGTTTCTACTCATTTCTTTCTGATTCAAAACAATTTGATTGTTTCCGCCACTCAAACTGTCGTGTATTGACTCAAATTGACTCATTTGATCGGTAAAAAACGATCCTACAATTGGTATCAGAGCCAGTTATGAGCCAATATACCTAAATCAGAGCATTTTTCTTACACTTTTTGGATTTCTGGATGTTTGGACGGACAAAATGGACTGAGTTTTTAATATAGTGTGTAAAAGTGAGTTTTAACAAACCCTTGAGAATATCAGCTTAAAATTCGAAGTAAAACAGATAAAAATGGCCTGAAAACCTCTGATCGCTTGAACGAACTTGTTTTGTTCGCTTGAAAATTGTGATGTTTTGAAGCGAACTGGTTCTGTTCGCTTGAAAAGTTCTTTGTTCGCTTGAGTTGTTGAAAGCAGTTTCAAGCGAACTAGTTAGCTCGCTTGAGAAGGGTTGTTCGCTTGAGTGAATTTTGAGTTCACTTGAAATAATGAGTTCGCTTGAAAGTGTGTCCGCTTGAAAAATCGTTTGAGATATATCTGAATTCACGTGTTCTGTGTCAGTGTGTATGTGAACATTAATTGAATAAATCAGAATTCACGAGAAAAGTGCATCAAGTTTCGTGAAAGTTGTTTAGTTCGTCTAAGATTTGTGTCAGGTTGCATAGGTTTGATCGGTCATGTAGTCAACTTTATCAGAAATAATAATTGAATCATCAGTGTATGTGATATTATTTTTTCGTTTGAAAAGTTCCAGGTCTCGTAAATTGGAGTGATAAGGATTGCATGTGTTGTTGTCAGCTTTAGTGGGTTTGTTGATCAAATCGTGTTTCGTGATTTCATTTAGTTTCATTGAGATTATGAAGCCCATGTGAATTAAAGAATGTGGTCGGATTAATGGGTTGTTTGGCCCAATCATATTAGTTTGACAGAAAATATTGGTGGCTCAATTAAATTGAATTGATAATCAAAGGTGCCGGCCACTAAATTTAGAGGTCCAATTAGATACCATACATTATCGGCCCAATCATATTATTTCATACTTGATGTTGTTCAACCCAAGATAGTTATTCATTATACGGCCCAATCAGCAATCCAAACATTAACTCATTAATATCACTGTTTTAGAGGTTCATTAATTCAAGTTGTTTGTATCTGATAGTGTGGTTTTAGTGACTTAGGGTTGATTCAGATTGTTTGAGATTTGTGTAATCAGTCAGCACGAGGTGACAGTTTGCAAGTCTTAGTTCGCTTGGTTTGGAAAGTTGCAGTTTGCACAGTCTAAACCTAGTTCCCAGTTCACACTAGGTGTGGTTTGTTAGATTGTTTGAAATCTGATCAGTACGTTTGAAAGTCTGAACACTCAGTTCGGATGGGTTGTGTAAACATCACATCAGGCTGTTTTAAAGTGTGGTTAAAATGTTTGACGAAGAGGAAAACTATAACCTTGAAAGGTTAAATGATTGGTTTGATGGGTGTTGGGGTAGTAGATATCATAATGAGAATAAGAATGTTTGGGATAAAAGATTTGAATGTTTTTTGTGTATGAAAAATGAAACAATAGATGAGTTGAAAAAACGGTATGATTATTTACTGAACAATTTAACAAGGTACGAGATAAAGATATCAAATGCTGAAAAGATATCAAAATTTGCTGACGCGTTACCTTCTGAGTGGGATGAATTTTTGAGTGAACTAAAAAAGGATTCTAGATTCTCAAATTTCTATCCAGGTGAATTCATCAGTAAGCCTAAAACACACATGTATGAAAATAATATGAAAAAGAAAGAGTTGATGAATGTAATAGATAAAAATCTAGACAAAATAAGTTTGGATGTGATTGTTGAAATATGCAAAAGAGTCAATATGTGTCGTGTAGCAAAAGATGTTATGAAATATGATATTAAGAGGGGTTGTTATCTAGATAAAAGTATGAATCCTCTTGATGTTGTTAAATTTTTTTGTGCAGGCACATACGAGACAGAGACAGAAGTAATTTCAAATAATGAAGAACCTGAGAAAAATGTTCAAGTGGTAGAGGAGCAGGTTAAAGAAATTTCAGCTATCAAGGTTGAGAAGAAAGCTGAAGTTGAAAAAATGTCCGAGAAGTGCTTAAAGTGTGATGAATTCAAAGCAGACAATGTCAAACTCTTAAAAGATTTGGAGAGTTTGACATTGGAAATCAAAAATTTGAAGGAGGAGAAGAAATCTGATGATAAACAGATTCTTGAAATACAGGAAAATTATGAGAAATTGAAATCTGAAAATGTCAAACTGTTAATTGATTTGGATAGTTTGACATTGGAAAACAAAATTTTGAAAGAAAAGGAAAAAGATTTTGAAAATGAAAAATTGAAAATTGAAAAAGATTTTCAAAGTCAAATGAAGATTTTAGAAGATGAAAAATCTGTTATTTTTAAAAATAATCTTGAAAAACAGATTGAAATAAATTCTCATCATCAGAAAATCATTCGGCTTGAAAATGAAGCTGAAATTGCTTGGAATAAAATTCATGAGCTTGAAAAGAAATTGGAAGGTTTTGTGAATACGTCATCAGCACCAGATCTTATATATCCAAAACCGATCAATGAGATTCCAATAAGCGACAATGTCACAAATTTTGACATTAAAAGAAAAACTGGTGTTGAAAATGAGAAAAATGAGAAAAAGAAAATATTTTTGAAATTAAAAGAAAAATTTCAAGAAACTGTTCTGCAATCAACTGAAAAGGGTGAATGCTCTACGCAAAAACCCTTGAAGAAGAAAGTAGAACAGAAACAAAAAGTTAAAAATTCAGAAAATGTTCAAAACAAGAATAAAAGCTCATCAGTTCAATCATCCAATCAAGATAAAAAACCACAATAATTGAAAAACCAAAACTCACAAAAAGTTGGTGATATGTGGTGCAGGTTTGACCACAGTGCTCAAGCGTCAAATCAAGCTTATAGGAGAAGTCATGAGTACTACAAATCGAATCAGTGTTATGATCTGAGTGTTTGGATTGATGGTGGAGATTGGTACGATAACAGGGTGTGTTACAACTGTGGTTTTCAAGGACACATTGCTGTTAACTGCCAGAGACAGAGATTTGAGACAAGAAGATGTTATGAATGCCAAATCAAAGGACATATTGCAAGAGATTGCCCAATGAGATCAATGGAAAGATCGAGGGCTGAATCTCAGAAAAAGATGAAGAAATCAGTCAAAGTCGAAGAAAAGCCTAAAGAACAGAAGGTGAAAGAACAGAAAGTGAAGCATTCACAAGGGTAGAAAGACCGACTGAGAAAGAAAAGAAAGAAAGCACGAGAGTATCTCGAATGGATTTTGTCCTCGGATACAACAAGAAAATCAGATAAAAGTTCTGATAAATCGTCTTGCTCTCCAAAGAATGACAAATTAAGCAAAACAAATTCATCAGATACAAATCTGAGGACAGAATGGTGTGTGAAAAAAGAAAAAGTTCCTGGCGATGAATTTGTTTCTTTGGAAACAAAGGAGCCACGTGTTGGCAATGAATCTGATTCGTCAAAATCAGAGGAGCCATTTGTTGATCAAAAAGGAGAAAATTCAGTTACGCCAATGGATGATATCAACTTTCCACCATTGCGGACTGAAAATTTTAAACAAAAAGATGGGAAAGTGAAAATTTCGAATCAATTCTATTATGAAAACAAAGAATTTGATGTCGAAAAGGCTTTCAGTAGCAAAGTGAAAAATATTTTTGGAAAGATGGTTGAGGGTAAGGTAAAAGGGGTTAAAGAATTTTATGAAACAAAAAGGAATGTTCAAACCCCGAATGAAAATAACTCAAATACACCCAAGGACCGTCAGGCTTGGGTGAATCTCTTTAACTGAAAAACCTGACTTGCCGGAGCTCCCAAGTTGGTAATCGTGGAGCAGGAATCGGCATATTTCTTGAGAAATTCACTCTGGTGATATTTCGACTTACAAGTGGTTAATCAAGGACATTATGTTGTACTTGATTTAACTATCTTACAAGTGGTATGTTTGTTGGAATTTTTTTTCGTGATAAATCTACAAGTGGTTGAAAACAGTGTGATGAATTAAACCCCATGTTTGTGAAACGACAAACAAAACTAATTTTCCGGAAAAACCATTTTGATTAAAACAAACTTAAGTGTTTTGAAATCATAATGGGAAAATAGTTTGTTGTCAGGGGGAGTTCTGATTGTTTAAGCCAAGTGGATGGCGAATTGAGGCAATTCTCATCAGTTTGTCATTTTTTTTACAGTCTATTGTTTTCAAATTTTCTCGAAAAATCAAAATTGAAACATATTTTGATTTTAGGGGGAGAAAAATTTTAAAAAATTAGAAAATTTGAAAATGCTAAAAACATTGAAAAATTCAAAATGAGTTTTGTTGTGAAAAAGAGGAAATGATAGTAAATCAGTTGGACTATCACAGCATGCTAAAGAAATAAAATGTCAAATGTGATAAACGGTCTTTCTAAAGATGTGACGATAGGCTCAGCTAGACTAGTAGATTTGCGAGAACGATACAAACTTAAATGAAAAAGCCTAGTTCTTGTGGGAAACATGGTTGAAAGTATAGTACTTAGTTTTGTCCTTCTTGACTGTATGCCTACTCAGTAATCACTGATTGTCTAAAGACGTAAAACTGGTTAAGTTTGTGAACTTTCACAACTTTGCTAAAAAGTCGCTGTGATTGTGCATTTCATTTTGCCAAGATTTGAACTTGTTTTATTTCTTTATTTTGTTTAAGCATTGGACATCCTCTGCGTATACGTGAGTATCAACCTGGATGTTATTGCCTAAACGTTCTGCTTTATTTTCTTTGGTGTTTCGTTTAAGCTTTGGAGCTCCTCTGCGTATACGGAAGTATCGACCTGGTGGTTAAAGCCTAAACAACTTCAACTTATTTTTATTTTCTTATTTTGTTTAAACATTGGACTTTCTCTGCGTATACGGAAGTATCGACCTGATTGGTAATGTTTAAACATTCTGCTTTGTTTTCGCACAAATCACAGTTGATAAAAGTTTAAAGGCATTACTTGAGTCAGTGTATTGCATGATGAGGGGATATGCTGAGATTGTGGGGTCCATAAGAACTTAGTGCATAATTAATATACCTTAACGTATCGGTAAGCATTTCGAAAGTTTTTAGATTGAGTTTAAGAGGACAACAATATCGTCAATCTATGTGAATCGTTTAGAACTTAAAATGTTTAAAGCTTAACGGTGCTAGTGATTGGTCACATAAACTGATATGATCCTCTTACACAAACTCACAAAAATATGTATGTAAATATTTCTTTACTGCATTTCAATATTGTTCTTTCTAGAAGTTTAGCTTTTATTTGAAAATCCAAAAAGATTTTAGACAACTGATTTTGAAAAGCTGATTTTCAAAATTCTAAGTGCTAAACATGATGAACAACGTTGGGTTGGGAGAGTTTATTTGAGATGAGAAATGATTTTGAAATGTTTAAATGGTTCATTAATTTGAATCAAAAAATTTCAAGTGTTACGAATTCAAGAGGTTAAGTAGAGCTTATTCATGATAAAATTGTTTATCTTACAAAGTGGAAGAGAGTGTGCAGATTAAAGCCAGGTTGCTACGTAGAGCCAGGAGACGTTTTAGATCTTGTGAAAGTGGTATATCAGATTACGATCCCGGAACAACTTAAGGGGGAGTCTGTTAGCAAAGGGAAGATTGAAGAGTGAATGAGCCAGATTCAGATTCAGAAGAATAGCTGATAATGGTAATTGAAGAGAAAGAGAGAGTTTGAAGGATGCTTCAGTGTCAAATATTTTAGAAAGCGTGAAAACAGATCAAGACTGAAGTTTTGACATACTAAAGTCTCGTACTGAAGACTCCGTCAACATCCAAGGGGGAGACTGTTAGTGCATATGTCTGTTGACTTCGTCTTATATTGAGTCTCGGGTTCGTTGCGGTCCGGATCAAGAATGATGTCATCATTCTTGATGATGACATCATACAAGTGACATCATAATTACTACATCATTACATGAAATACATTGCAACATTCACTCAAAACAAAACAGAATGTTATTTCACAAGAAGACAAAACAGAATTCAGTTGTAGTGCACATGAAACTAGAAGTTTGTTTAGTTAGCTTGAAAGTCAAATTGTTCTGTTCACTTGAATCGGTTCCGCTTGAACTTGTGTGACCGCTTGAAGCGGACTTGTATATTCCAAGCGGACTAGTAAGGCCTATAAATAGGTTGTTTGTCTTCTCATTTGTAATAGTTCCATTGTTCTTGTACCGAACTGCTGCTGGTTTGTCAAGTCATATATGAATGAGAAGTGTAGTATAACATGATATCTTCTGTTTCTACTCATTTCTTTCTGATTCAAAACAGTTTGATTGTTTCTGCGACTCAAACTGTCGTGTGTTGACTCAAATTGACTCATTTGATCGGTCAAAAACGATCCTACACAATGCAAGCTTACAAACTAAACTCCCCCTCAGCCTGATACCCCATGGTTGGTTGCACAAGATGAAAGGATTGAGTTGAGGAGAAGAACTTACTCAAAACGATCAAATGTAACAGTACAGAGGATTGCTCCATTTATAGACAATCCAAACCACTGAGGCATCTCAGCTGATGTCGCCATGAAAGTGACATTTAACAACCTAACAACCTGTAACAACTGCTCCTATACAAACACTGCTATACTTAACCACTGATTCTATAAAAGACAAGTAATACACTAAACTACTGCTATCTTCTTCCATCAGTGCTTTTCTCAAAGTTGATCAGCCCTTGAGTAAGCAGTGCTTTGTCATCAGCAGATAGAACCAACAGTGTTTACTTCTTCAGGGCTTTGTCATCAGTTGAAAGGGTAGCAGCAGTTGTATACGGACAGTGGATAGAGACCATCAGATGTTATAATCACTTTCAAGGGGAAAGTCTAGTGCAAACTGTTGCTTATTGTGAATCCACTATTGTGAACCAGTTTTGGCTTTCATTACCTGTTCCTCTGGTAGGGTTCAATCCCAACAATCTCCCCCTGGAACAGATAATGCCAAAACACTTCATTATTTTGGATCTTTATTCCTCATCAGAAGTTCACTAGCTTGTCTTTTATATTCTTCTTCAAAATCTTTGGAACTTGTGTCATCCTCATCCCTGCACAGTGTAAGTTCAAGGAGATCCTGCAAATCTTCAACACCAAGACCTAGTGCTTCTTTCCTTGATATGTACTTCACTTCACCATTGGATCTAACCAGGGTCAATACATGGGTCTTTTGATCAGACATCCATTTTAGTACTTTTGAACCCAATGGGTTTCTTGGGAGAGATTTATTTTCTGATGAGCTTGGAGATTTTGGCCTTGAGAAAAATTGTAAAGCAGTATCCTGAACTTCAGACATTCGTTTAAAAGCCTCTTCTATGACTTCGTTTGTTGCAGCTATGTCTTCTGCAGCTTCTTGTTCAATCAGCTCTTGCCTTTTTCTTTGTTCAAGTTCAGTGTCTGAGATATCTGCTGCAGGTTTGGTTAATACCTTTTTGACAAGGTGTTGAAGGCTCACTGAGCTCTCTTCTTTTAGATCCATTTTCTTGATGGCTTCTGTGAAGTACTCAGCTTCCTTTTCTTTTTCTTCTTCACTGGTCAGCAGTTCTCCTTTTTCTTGGTTTTTCACAAGGATAGGGTTATCTGCTGATGTGAGCAGTGTTTTAAGAGCATCAATCTGCTGTTCTAGCTTTTTGTAGTCAAGCTTCTTAGAAGTGTCTGAGACTGTTATCCTTCTTTTCTTAAGCCTTTCAAAAGCTTCGTCGGTGTACTGCTTTGTCCATTTTGCGATGACTTCAGCAGTATCCACCTTAGCATCCACCAACTCTTGCTTCTTTCTTTTATACTCAGATGTAAGATCATCAATGAGCTTTTTGTATTTGTTCCAATTTGGAGCTGTCTTCTTCTTTCTTGGATCATTTTTAATCCTTTCAATCCTGTTTGCCTCATGCTTTAAAGCAACCATTGGCCATTCTTCAAATTGGTTTTCTTCAGCTGGATAGAATTTTTCTTTCATGATATATGCAATATATTCTTTTCTCATCTCTTTTCATTGATCTGCTTTTTCTTTGCTCAGATCTTGTGCATAATCTTCCATCAGCTTGACTTTTGTGAGCAAAAATTCCAATTTTTCAGAAATGGCTTCATCACCTTGATCTTTGCATTCAAGCTTAGCTATAATCTTTGCTTGCCTTTCTTTCATCTCAAGATATTCATCTATGTTTTCTGGGACTATGAAGCCTATGAGAGAAGGAAATCTTCTTTTTGAAGGATCGTTCTTGGTGTAAAATTGTTTCATCTCATTTTTCACAGCTTCTAGTTCCAGTGGATATTTAGCAGCAACAGGATCATATTTTTCATCAGTTGCCTGAGTTGTTTCTCTTTTTCTTTTGTGAAGCTTTATAGGTGGAGGTAATTTTGGTTGTGATGTAGGAATGACGAGAGCAGTGGTGGATGGTTGACAAACAGCTGTTGAAACAACTGGTGTTTCAACATCTGTTGTCATTACAACTACTGATTTGTCAGTAGATGTCTTCTGCTTTTGAGCAGGGGTTGAAGGAGGTGAAGTTGTTTTTGGTGGTGGTGATGGAGAATCATCATCAGGAATGAAAATCCTTCTCCTATTTATTGTAGGAGAGGCTGATGATGTTTTGGGTGGATCAGTGGTTTGAGTGGTGGAAAGTGTCTGACTAACAGCTGTTGAAACAACTGGTGCTTCAACCGCTGTTGTCATTACAACAGATGTTGTAACATCTGTTGTCTTATGTTTTATGACAGGTGGTAATGGTGGTAGGGCAGTGGTAGTGTGTGTTGTAGTGGTGTGTGTTGAAGAGATGGCAACTGTTTGACAAGCAGTTTTTGAAACCACTGACATATCAGCTGTTTGAATAAAAGTTTGAGATTTTGTGGTTTGAGGTTTAGATGTCTGTTTTTCTTTTTCCGGTTCAACGTGAACACCATCCTCAATTCCCTTCATTTTCAACTTCTGGATTTTCTCCCCCTTTTTGGCATTATCTGGAAGGGGGTTATCCATGAAGAGGATAGTGGGGGGAACTTTTCCACCATGGGCAGTGCTTTGTATGCTGGCCTTTATAGCCTTGATGTCTGCTTGAGTATCTTTAAATCTTGACTCCACCATGTTTGTCAGCATTTTTACATGCATTTCATGCTCCTGATCAGCCATTTGTTTTCGTTTTTCAAGCAGGGGTTGAAAAAGATTCCAGAGCTCATTTGCAGCAGGTGCTTGTGGTGGAGCAGGTGCTTGAGGTGGAACAGCAGTGGATTGTGCTTTTTGAGCTTTTAACAGCTGTTGCACCATATCCTTTATTTCAGTAACTGATGTTTCAAGTTTTTCAACTCTGCCCGTCAATTCCTGATATTTTGAATCATCACCCAAATTAATGGGATCACCTGAGACCAGCAGTGGTTGTATCAATGTGTGACTTAGGAACGGAGTCCCAAAAATCATCCATTGATGCCCCTTGTTCTCGGTACTGGGGACTTCTTTCTTCAGCACTTGAAAAACCTTTGATTGTATCAGTGGTCAAAACAGTTTCACTAGTGGTTACCAGAGGTGCTATAGAAGAAATTGCCTTCAAGGGAGTCTGATTGATGAAACAACTGTCCAAATGTAGATCTATTGATCCAACATTTGTAGTTGCTGCTCCACTTGAACTACTGACAGAAGTTACTTGTAACTCCTGCAGTGTAACCTCCTCAAAAGTTGCTGGGATAGCAGAGGTATAAGCATCAGACCCAGTCACTTGTTGGAGTATACTCTCAGTGATAGGTGATAGAAAGGAACTGGTTTGTGTTTGAGCTATATCAACTGCATGCAACAAGGGTAATATGGATGGTGGTAGTATGAGGGGTGAAGATAAGGGCGTTGAAAGAGACATGTCCTTGGGATCAGGACTGAGGAAGATGGATCCGATTGAATCCAGAGCTTCATAATGTGGGGTCCCTGTGCTTACAACCTGATCCTTTTGTGAGGATGCAGGAGGAGTTTGAGGTAAGGGTGGAGATCTTTCTACCAACTGCTGTGAGGAAGTAGCAGCAGTGGTTTGTGGTGACTTTTGTGTCATCACTGGCAGTTGCTCTGGGATCTCATCTTCCAGAGTTGCCTTTTTCTTGGGTTTGGTGGGCTTTTTGTATGATTTCCTTTTGGTCTTTTTGGTGATGGCAGGTGTGGGTTTCAAAGCAGTGGTTTTGCTGCTATTATCACCTGGAGTAGTGGTCTCAGCAGCAGATGTCTAAGGAGCAGTGGTAGTTGCTAAATTCTGCACAGGCACCTCTGCTTTTGTTTTTATAGGTGCCAACATTCTAGTGAATGTTTCAGGTGTTAAACCTTTTATTTGAAAATAAACACCTTGTTTGAGCAAATTTTCATTTTCTTTTTCAAATTTTTGTTTAAAATAATCGCTTAGAAACTTTGGAAAAAGTAAAAATGATTTGCTATCAACATTTTTTACCAAGTCATTAAAGATCTCCTGGGAATAGTTGTAATTTTCATTATTTAAAATAGCATAGCCCAGACATTGAATCTTCAATGGTATTTCTTTAAACGCTGTTGTTTTATTTGAAACACACATCAAAAGTGTGTGAAATAAAAACCTAGGTGCAGAAGGGAAGTAACCTTTATGTAAGTTATCTACCTTTGATTGTTCTGCATACCCTCTTTTCAGAAAATCAGTTTTCATCTCGTTTTTGGGAAAGGAAGTTTTACCTTTCTTATCATCGAGCTTAAAGACTTCTGAAATTGATTGTGGAGTAAATTGAATGGCTTTACCCTGTATAGAAGAGTTAATGGCTGTAACTTTCTCACCTTGTTTGTCAAGGGTAGCATTTTTTGAAAACTCTCTCTGGGTTTGTTGGTAAATTGGAGTATCAGCAATTAACAAAATTTTGTACTTTGATGCTGAGAGAATATCAGTGATTGAATCTAAGGTGTGGTTGTTGGTGGGTTTTGTGAGTAGACCCAAGTAATTGTGAGGGGATTTGTACGGAATTTCAATGGATTCCGCGGCCGTTTAAGCGACCTCTTTGGAAGATGATGATGGTTTTGATTTTGATTTTGATTTCGTCATTTTGATGAGATGGAGGTTGGAAAGACGAAGAATGATTTGAAATGGAGATTGGAAACTGCTTTGAGAAGAGAATTTTTGGAATTCAATTCGACAGTGTAAAACCCTGTTTGGGGTTTTGATCAGGGTTTTATTTAGGGAAAAATAAGTGCTGATGTGGCAGCGGTTACAAAGATCTGAGGGCTAAAAACTGACCACGTGTCAATCCGCTGATAAAGAGATGTTTTGTGGAGCACAGTTGTTTTGAGAGCCACTGATGAAGCAAATATTAGTGGTTACAACGGTAACTATATTAGAGCAGTGGGTGATTTTTACTATCAGTGGATAAGACACTGATTTTGAGCATCAGTGCGTGCCAAGAAAATGAAAGGTCAGTGGTTGACTTTCAGTAGTGGACAGTATTTAGGAAACAGATGTTTGAACAAGACAGTGGTTAGGGGTAAGGTAATGATAATGATTTGAAGGCTCATTATATCAGCAACTTTTGCAGGAATTTTCATTCAAGGTTTTACCACATGTCATTTGCACATTTTGAAGCTTTTTCAACTCCCTGACAGTGGTTTAGTACCCCAGATGATGTATACTTTTTACTAAGGTTACTCATTCTCGTTATAATATTTGAATTAAAACATGAGTATCCAAGTATTTTAAGTTCTGTTAACAATCAATCTTTTGCTCAGTGTAAAAACAAACTTGAGTTTGACATGACCTTGACACTTGTACCAGTTCCTTTTGATCCATTTTGAGGATAATATTACCAACAAAAATAAAGGTTATATATCCTGATAGGAGATTGAAACTTTTACTATAAAAAACCAGAAAAAAATTCAAAATATATTATTCTTAATGGAAAAATAAAGAATAATATATCCTGCTTTATTTGAGAAAATCCTTTTCCAAAAAAAAAAAAATAAAGGATTTTCTGAAAACATCACCAAAAGGATCTGGCATAATTTTCCACTAAAACTCCTGATCATATCTTTCTCAAGTTTATGAAAATGCTCATTGGTTTGACAACAGTGGTATGAAATTTTAAATACATTTTGACCACTGTTTGGTACCATTCTCTTGTTGATTGATTGACAACAAAAAATGAGGACACATGATCATATGAGTTTTTAAAAACCCTGTTATAGATTTTGTTACCATGTGATGATTCTAAAAATTTGTCTAGTCCTCTTGTAAGTTCCTTTACTGGAGATACTATTGTCACCTGAACTTTCCTGACCCAATGAATGCATACAGTTGCTTAATGACCATCTTTACCCCAAATTTGAACTCTTAAGTGTTTTGAGTCTATACTCTTTACTTTTGACTTTAAGAGTTTTGAGATACACACACTTTATGAGTTTATGTGAATTTTCTTTTTCCCTTTTTACCCTTCCCATTCATAAGTAATGAAATACTTACTGGGAGGTCTTTATTGAAGAAATACTTAATCCAGAATCATTTTGCAGTAATGTTTTGAGAGAACTTGTCATATTTGCATAAGTTTTCAACCAATCTCACATTACATATGATACGGACTATATTGACCCCATATTTTCTTAATGTATTTTTAACAAGGTTGATTTGTTCCTTTTGAGGATCTCAACCTGTTCTTCAACACATAAGATCAAATAACTAAAGTTTTAATTTCCCTCTTTTTTCGTTAGCAAAAACACTATGTTTTTATGAACATAGGTTCTTGTTAATCTGAGGTTCATACTTTAGCATCTAATATAGTGAAAACATTACAAATTTCATAACAACAGTTGAAGTCAATTTTGAAAAGAAGAAATAATACCATAGTTTAACAGACATGTTTTCAGATCTGAAAACTATGAGTGACATGTGCATGACATCACTTGTTGTGTGAAATTTGTGTGTCTTATGACATCTTGGTTGTTTTACAGAGTGTTTGAGTAACAGCTTTAAACGTGATCACTCGTTACTCTGTTTTTCAACTAAATACAACCAACCTTAGTATCAATGAATTTTGAGCTGAACTGTTATGTCAAATTGATTGTTAGATCGAATTTGACTGTCCAAACTCTGATACCAATTGTTAGGATCGGAGGCACTCATGATTGTGTTTGTTTGCATAATTTGAACAAATCAAGTAGAAATGAACAGAGTTTAAATGCGGCGGAAATGAAAGCAAACTTTGTAAACACAATCAAAGGAGAATATAGTTTGATAAACATTTGCTTTTCATAAATTCAAAAGATTACAATTCAAAGCAAAAGATTACAATGCAAGCTTACAAACTAAACTCCACCTTAGCCTGATACCCCATGATTGGTTGCACAAGATGAAAGGATTGAGTTGAGGAGAAGAACTCACTCAAAACTTTCAAATGTAACAGTACAGAGTACTGCTCCATTTATAGACAATCCAAACCACTAAGGCATCTCAGCTGACGTCACCATGAAAGTAACATTTAACAACCTAACAACCTGTAACAACTGCTCGTATACAAACACTTCTATACTTAACCACTGATTCTATAAAAAGACAAGTAATACACGAAACTACTGCTATCTTCTTCCATCAGTGCTTTTCTCAAAGTTGATCAGTCCTTGAGTGAGCAGTGCTTTGTCATCAGCAGATAGAACCAGCAGTGTTTACTTCTTCAGGGCTTTGTCAGCAGTTGAAAGGGTAGCAGCAGTTGTATACGGACAGTGGATAGAGACCATCAGATGTTATAATCACTTTCAAGGGGAAAGTCTAGTGCAAACTGTTACTTATTGTGAATCCACTGTTGTGAACCAGTTTTTGGCTTTCATTACTTATTGTGAATCCACTTTCGTTTTGATTAATGGCTGGACAGAAAAGAATTAAACTGAAAGTCAAAGTGTAACTACGTCAACTTTGACTTTCGGTTCTAAAACATGAAAAACTTGAACTACATGAGCTAATAACACTTACAAGGGTCCTTAGTACGAAAGTTTGAACTTAGAAAGCTTCCTTTAAGACCAGGATGCTCCAGAGAAGAAGATATGAGTGAAAACTTAAGAGTGCAAGTTCAAAATGCTCAAACAAGCACCTTTATATAGGAATTTGAGAGCCCTTAAGATCATTCCAGCTGTTGTGGGGAGTTACCAGATGAATCCAAGTGTTAATGTGGTAGTAAAAACCGTTTACAAGCCCCTGGTATCGCTCAGAAGCCATGCAATGGCAGTGGACAGCCTGCAACATGCATCTGCCAGTTTTTTGGTCGCTGGTAGCTTTGTCGCGGCCCGCGTAAGTTTTAACGGGAGTCTACGCGCCCAGCCACGCTCCCCTATTCCGGTTAAAATACTTTCAATCTTGGCAGTTTCAGTCCCTGGTCCTTTTTAACATGAAATAACTTTCATTTATTGCACTTTTGACCCCCAAACTTAACTTTTAAGTATCTTGGGGCATATTTAAACATCGTTAGGCTCCCAGTTATGAGATCACCCGAAAGGTACTAGATTCTCTTGTTGTCACATTAAATCCCTATTTCTTGAAATCTTGTACAATTTTTAAATAATAATACCTAAACCATATGTATTTATCATTTGGTATTCTCGGAAGCATAATTGGGCATTACAAAGTTTCGGGTTCGTTAATGGGTCACCCAAAGGTAAGAATTAACATGTTGACACGTTTAACCCCCTTTCATCTATAGTTTTCATTCTTTTATCACAATTGGCTTCCCACGCCCAATTATTTAATTGTTTAAGAATACGAACATTGTGTGAAGTTATCTGAAGGCATAGTTTTCATATGTTGACACTTTTAGTCCCTCTGAATTCACCTTTTTACTACTTGTCAACATTAATCCCTCAATTGTCAACTTGTTACATCTCTGGGGCTCATGACACGTGTCTTTACTTTATTGGTCATGGTTTTGCGAGGTGTTACAAGACGTGAGCCAAATGATTTGTGCATCGCCTGCCACAAGTCGAATATAAAATGCGGGTCACGATCAGAGATGATAGAAGTTGGCACCCCGTGCCTAGGAACCACCTCTTTCTGGAAAATGCCTGCAAGCTGTGAAAACTTATCAGTTTCCTTGATCGCAAGGAAGTGTGCTGATTCCATGAGACGATTATCGATCACCCAAATGGTATCGTTTCCATTTTGAGTTCTGGGTAGACCAGTGTTGAAATCCATGGCAACCTGTTCCCATTTCCACATGGGTATTTCTGGTTGCAGAAGTAAACCAGATGGTTTTCGGTATTCCACCTTGACTTTCACACAAGTCAAGCATTTACTCACATACAGCGCTATGTGGGCCTTCATCCCGACCACCAGTACAAGACCTTTAGGTCATGATACATCTTATCAGAACCCGGATGAATAGAATTTCGAGACTTGTGTGCTTCGTCCAACACAAGTTCCCTAAGGTTACCGTATAGAGGGACCCATATTCGCTCCATGAAATAGAAAATACCATCTAATTTTGATACAAGTTGCTTTTCCCTGCCACGCATGGACTCGGCTGGGAGATTCTCGTCATTCAACGCTTCAGTTTGGGAAAAACGAATCTGGTCAGGCAGATTGGAGGGAATAGTGAGCTGCTGTGACACCTGTGTCACTGCGACCATCAAACAAATGCCAAACCAATAAAATATTGTATTTCATATTTGGGATTTGTAAAAATATGTGTATCGTTTACACATATCAATTCTTGTTCGATTTCAAGCTCTAAATCGCTTTCTGGAAGGTTATACGCGCACTGATACGTAAATATAACCAGTTTAATGCAACGAACACTCCGGAATAGTGAAATAGGCTTAACATACCTTAAATAACCTTTACATAACTTAGATATAAGTTTTGGAAGGTTTGGTGTGGTGAAATCAAAGTTTATTCGCTTATAGGGACTGAATTTGACAAACTGCGAAAGTATGCCAATTTGAACAGTAACAGACATTCCGGAACATGACCATAAGTTAAACACACCTTAAATATCCTTTACATAGCTTAGAAATAGACTTTGAGGGGTTCGGTGTGCTAAAATAAACTTTTGGGTCATTCAGGGACCAAAAGCGTCAAAAAGTGCACAAGTTTGCACTTTCGCGCATAACTTACGTTCTGAATACATCTAGACATCCAAAAATTTATGTAAGCACTAAAATATTTTAGTTTAGTGTTTGGCATGAGAAAAATCCATTCGTCACGCAATTTGGATCGTTTTTCACGCTTATGCGCATTCCGTCGTAATTAACCGAACAACGCGATTGTACGGCTAAACGAACCGACATCCGGCATATTTTGAGTATGTTTCATGTTCCCTATACTTTAACATCCTTTTGAAGCTTAAAAATGGGCTTGACGGGTGTTAGAAGTGCCAAAACATGACGATACGCGCTCAGGAACCAAAACTGCAAAACTGCAAAAAAAAATATAAAAAAAAAATAAATAAATAAAAAAATGCAGCAAAAAGCCATTTTAAACATAAGTTAGCAGCCCCTAACACTTCCCAAAGGTCAATTGCCACATGTTAATCTCCTATGGTGGCCAAAATTAGTTACCACAACATTTTGACAAGTGTAAGGCCTAGATCGTGCCCCCTTTTCCAAGAAACGATCCTAACGGTTGTGGGTTTACTATAAATACCCAACCCATTTTCACTCATTCCTCACTAGAATCTGATCTAAAAGACTCTAAGTTGAAACCATTGTTTCGTACCTGAGTTATTTGGATCTAGATTAGCATTCGGGGACCTTTCGTAAGTATTCTTTCGTTCTTTTATCGCTTTCGAGTCCGAAAGTCAAACTTTGTTTGACTTTCTGCATTGACCAGTTTATGGTCGATGCGAAGTTCGTTTGAACTTCATAACGTGAGCGTGATCACGATGGTTATAGTCCCTAGTGACTATACCTACTGATTACCACGTTATCTTGGCTCAGTGACGAGCCGTAGTTTCGGTCAGAATACGTATTCTTGCGTATTTTGTAACCAAACTACTCTTAGGTATCACAACCGTTTGTTGTGATACCAAACCTGTTTTCTAAACTTAGTTAAGCATGTTTTAACATGCTTAGCTCGTCACTTTTAGTTTAGTGCTTATATAGGGTCGTCAGGTAAGCGATCTAAACAATCGCTTATACTTTCGAACCCGACCCGTTTGGTCGATCATTAGGATCTGACCAAGCACATTAGGTGACCATAGTATATAGGGAATAACCTTCCGAGGTTATACTTTATGGTCGCTTCGTTTAAGTAGTTGTATGATAGGTAGTATATTTGCCTTAGGTAAATTACCAAAATGCCCTTTTGACGCCAAAATTCATTTTAAGCATATGTAACATAACTTTTGACATCTAAACTGATTTGACAACAATATTAGACATGTTAAGGCATATATTACTTGTCATAGGACTAGTTAGGCGGTCCGAACGCGTTTCACGCGAACGACGCGTTAAAGTAGCATAAGCTACCTAAACGGGTCGTAATGGGTCACAAGCACTTAGGTTAGGTTTCATTTAGTATGTAGGCTTTGTTAAACCATACTACATGAGTTCCCATACTCATTTGGTTTACGAACCCTCATTCTATCCGATCTTCCGATTTAGGTCCGGTTTATTAACATAGTTACCTATATTAGGTGCCGTTTGATTCCGTGATCTCTAGCATTGCTTGGTGGTTATCTTAGGACTTCTAAGCAATCTCAAGTGAGTACATAGACCCCTCTTTTACTGTTTTCCAAACATTTTGGGGTGGAACACATGTGCCTACTTGTTACTTTCATGCTTTCACATCATATACTTGCTATGTTCATTAGTACATTTATAGTACATGATTTCATTACATTTCATGCTATGTATGCCCATTATGTGCGTACTTAGTACATTGTTTTACATTACATTACATGCTATGTATGTCTATTGTGTGCATACTTAGTACAGTTGTTTCACGTCACATGCTATGTATGTCTATTGTTGCATACTTAGTACAGTTCACATGCTATGTATGTCCAATCGTTGCATTGTTCATCATACTTAGTACATTTGTTATTCATCACATGCTTACATTTTGACATTTATATACACATTACATGATTTACATCTTGACATAAACATTTTGACATATTATTCAATACATTTGGCAATTGGTTTAAACATAGACATCTTATATTGTTGGTTTGGTTTGAGTAAGTGATTAAGTAACGAGGCGTGTGTAATATGATACAAGCATGGTGGATACGCCGCTGGTACTTCCTATATATAAGTGTTTGTATGGTATTACATGTCGTAGCGTTATTTGAATCATTCCAGTTTGAGACATATAACATTTTATACAAATAACATACTTTTCACAAGACATTGTTTTACAAACAACATATCTTATACAAACTCATTTTACATGGTTATTCATTTAACCTTACATTTATTTATACATATCATCTGATCTTATCGTTTTTCAAATGATTTACAAGACAAAGCAAATTACAAGGTTCATGACTAAACATTTTCTCAAACATAAGTCATGAATCCTATTTTCACAAAACCTATGTATCTCACAGGCATTTTTATGCTGACGTACCTATTTTCACATGTGTTTTCAGGAATTGATGCATAGGATTGATCAAGACATACTTAGGCGGACCTGTGCCTTAGTGACTTAAAACGAGACAAGAACTAGTTAATTTATGTTATGTACTCTTTATTTCTTGTTTAAAGACAATGCAACTCGCTTGTTTGATGAATAAAACGAAACTTTAATTTCCATGGTTGTGAAACATTAATTCTGTTACAACACTCCCCGACGTTTCCGCCACGTTTTATATGTTCTACGTGGTCGGGGTGTGACAGAAAAGATGGTATCAGAGCCAATGGTTATAGGGAATTAGGTTATTAGTAATGCTTTGACCTAGTCTATAACCTTCTTAGGACCCTAACGCGAGTTTACTTGCGTTTAGTCATAAAACTATACCGTCACCTATCCTTAGGCGACTACCACAACAAGAACATAAATTTCAAAACCGCTTTGAAAACTAATCATCTATTCTAGGATGATTGATTACAAGGTTTTGAACCCTCTGTTATATGGTTTTGAACCCCTTTGAATTTTCAAAATCTCGTCAAGGTTTTGGGTTTTAAATAATGTGAACACGTGCAAACTGGAAGGGTGAATGCCTGTATTCTGGGTTTTCTGTCTAGGCAAGCACTTCGTATACATCTCATCAGACGCGAGACCAGTTGTGCTTACCTGGGAATTCTTGGGATGAGTGTTCACTTATAGGCGAGCATGTCTTCGCGATACATTATTTTTAACCTATTTACTTTGATTAACCACCGAGGTCGTTTGTTGCTTTGTAGTAACAAACAAATGACCACTATCCTTGCTTTCATCAGATTTGTTTCATCTCATTCTTTTCGTCTAATTCTCTCACTCGTTTCCTTTCATGTTTCCTCTTTTAGAATGCCTCCACGACGCGAAAACCCGGTATCTATTGATGAGCTGGCAGCTGTCATTACACAGCAAATAACTGCTGCAATTCCGACCATCGTTGCCCAATGTCACCAAGCTATCAACAACAATAATGCTCTCTGCAACTTCAAGACGTTTAACTCGGCTAAGCCATCAAAGTTTTCCGGGTCTCAAGGAGCGACTGCACTTCTGCAATGGTTCGAGAGACTAGAGAGCACCTTCAGGCATGTTCAATGTCCAAATGAGCGAAAGGTAGACTTTGCATCTAGTGTCTTTGAGAAACGAGCTTTGACGTGGTGGAACGGTGTGGTGAGAGATAGGGGTGCCGAAGTGGCACTGGCCCAAACGTGGGAAGAACTTCGAGCACTAATGATGAAGGAATTCTGTCCTCGTCACGAGATCAGGGCTTTGGAAAGGGAATTTGACGATCTTAAGCAAGACAGCGGTGAACATCGAGCATACACTGATCGATATGAGGAGCTGAGCCTGTTGTGTCCTACCATGGTTACGCCTTTGGATAAGGCAATCGAAAAATACATTGATGGTCTCCCTGACTCAGTTCAAGACATTGTTACTGGTAGTAACCCCACTACGGTTAGGCAAGCCATTGAGCTATCTGCAACCTTGACTGAATCTCAGATCAGGAAACATAAGCTTTTCCGAAAGGGTGACAAGAAACTGGTCGAGGAATCGAAACCAATTGAGGAATCAAAGACCATGGATGAACAGACTGGATCCCCTGAGCAGTCAAAGAAGCGAAAGGCTTCTCAAAACTTCGCCATGGTTACTCACAATGATCAAGCCGTCCCCAACCAACCAGCTCAACCCTCTGCTAGGAAGCCATACAATGGAACTTCACCTTTGTGCAACCAATGTGGCCTACATCATCATGCCAATGTGAAGTGCCGCGAATGCCAAATTTGTGGACGTAAAGGTCATACAGCAAAAGTTTGCGTAGCAGCAGTTGCACCAAATCAAGCTAACAACAATCCTGCTCAAGCTCGTTTTCCACCAGGTTCTTGCTACAAGTGTGGCGAGATGGGACATTTCCGAAGAAATTGCCCAAAGCTTGCTTATGCTAATCCAGCACAGAGATGAGCATCTGACCGACTAGAAGACAACACTCTTTAGAAATAATCACATCTTATGTATTATTTTCTCTTGTTGTCAAGGTCCATGAAACAGTTGTTAACATTGTTTATAAATAAATCTTTTATTTACATTGCAATGTATTTATGTGATTGTATGTATAAACAACACATCCCTTACAATACCGACAATCAAGGAATCATATTCCTTGAAAAGCAAACTACCCCCAAAATTCTTCCATTTTACATTCTCTTGCGTTTTCCACAAAGATCCTAAGTACCCGTCTCTTGCAAAGAAACGAAGTACAAGGTACAAGTTATAATTCTGTACGAATACCCCAAGTACCACTATAAATTCTTAATAGGGTACCCAAGGGTATTTCCGTATGTCCTAAATTATTGTGTACCTTAATTCGAATATTGCGTTTTCCTGAAAACGAAAAATCGAATTTTTGGTAGATCATCCTATCTTCATGGATGGATTCTTAAAATGATTAAAGTGCCAAATGAAATCCACGAATTGGATTCCTGGTGTACTTTAAGTATCCGCGTCCAAAGATAACAAATTAATAACCAAGTTAAACAACTATGTGATTATGTGCTTATGTGTTTCCTTTTATGTTTTTGGTGTAATCCAAGTTTTGTTATCCAAATCCTCGTAGAATCTTCCATATCTTTGTATAAGGAAATTCATAGTAGGATATCCAAAGGTACTATATTAAATCCTCAATGGGCTTTTACGTAATAGTAAAGACCCTTGGATTATATTGTACTATTCCATAATTAGACCCCTGAGTGGTCTAGTTAAACAGATTGATCAAAAAAAAAAAAATCTGGTTAGGAATATCATGTGATGAGATAGCTGAAAGGACTCCTTGGTGGCCTAATTAAAAGGATCAATTGTCGATCTAATTAAAAGGACCCTATGGTAGTCTAGCCACACTCATCACAGGTTTGATTTTCCTCCCCTAAAACATTTCAAGACAAACTGTGCGGACTATGCAAGGAGTTACGTAATTATGGATGCATACATAATTATGGAATTCAGTGCACAGAAACCACAGCAAGTTTTGTCGTGTATCTGAAGTTAACCATGTTCATTTTTGTTTCTGAAGAAATGGTGAAAAATGACTCATTCTGTTCATTTTTGTTTCTGAAGATGTTGTGAAAAATGACTCATTCTGTTCATTTTTGTTTCTGAAGAAATGGTGAAAAATGACTCATTCTGTTCATTTTTGTTTCTGAAGATGTTGTAAAAAAAATGACTCATTCTGTTCATTTTTGTTTCTGAAGAAATGGTGAAAAATGACTCATTCTGTTCATTTTTGTTTCTGAAGACGTTGTGAAAAATGACTCATTCTGTTCATTTTTGTTTCTGAAGATGTTGTGAAAAATGACTCATTCTGTTCATTTTTGTTTCTGAAGAAATGGTGAAAAATGACTCATTCTGTTCATTTTTGTTTCTGAAGAAATGGTGAAAAATGACTCATTCTGTTCATTTTTGTTTCTGAAGAGGTTGTGAAAAATGACTCATTCTGTTCATTTTTGTTTCTGAAGAAATGGTGAAAAATGACTCATTCTGTTCATTTTTGTTTCTGAAGAGGTTGTGAAAAATGACTCATTCTGTTTGTTCTGAAGAAATGGTGAAAAATGACTCATTCTGTTCATTTTTGTTTCTGAAGAGGTTGTGAAAAATGACTCATTCTGTTCATTTTTGTTTCTGAAGAAATGATGAAAAATGACTCATTCTGTTCATTTTTGTTTCTGAAGATGTTGAGAAAAATGACTCATTCTGTTCATTTTTGTTTCTGAAGATGTTGTGAAAAATGACTCATTCTGTTCATTTTTGTTTCTAAAGATGTTGTGGAAAATGACTCATTCTGTTCATTTTCGTTTCTAAAGAAATCGTGGAAAATGATTCGTTTCGTTCATTTTCGTTAACTCATTTCCGTTCATTTTCGTTGCTGAAGAATATCCATCGAGGGAAATGAATATCCTTGTTTATTCCTTCATGTTCCATTTTCTAAAGAATGCCTGTTGAAAATAACTCCGTTCATTTTTCCTTTCTGAAAAATGTCCGTTAAAGAGAAATTACAGGATTATGCCTTACATATCTCTGGTGGTTATTTGACACAAAGTCAGAAATAGACTCCTACGAATAAATTTCGGGACGAAATTTCCTAAAGTAGGGGAGACTGTGACACCTGTGTCACTGCGACCATCAAACAAATGCCAAACCAATAAAATATTGTATTTCATATTTGGGATTTGTAAAAATATGTGTATCGTTTACACATATCAATTCTTGTTCGATTTCAAGCTCTAAATCGCTTTCTGGAAGGTTATACGCGCACTGATACGTAAATATAACCAGTTTAATGCAACGAACACTCCGGAATAGTGAAATAGGCTTAACATACCTTAAATAACCTTTACATAACTTAGATATAAGTTTTGGAAGGTTTGGTGTGGTGAAATCAAAGTTTATTCGCTTACAGGGACTGAATTTGACAAACTGCGAAAGTATGCCAATTTGAACAGTAACAGACATTCCGGAACATGACCATAAGTTAAACACACCTTAAATATCCTTTACATAGCTTAGAAATAGGCTTTGAGGGGTTCGGTGTGCTAAAATAAACTTTTGGGTCATTCAGGGACCAAAAGCGTCAAAAAGTGCACAAGTTTGCACTTTCGCGCATAACTTACGTTCTGAATACATCTGGACATCCAAAAATTTATGTAAGCACTAAAATATTTTAGTTTAGTGTTTGGCATGAGAAAAATCCATTCGTCACGCAATTTGGATCGTTTTTCACGCTTATGCGCATTCCGTCGTAATTAACCGAACAACGCGATTGTACGGCTAAACGAACCGACATCCGGCATATTTTGAGTATGTTTCATGTTCCCTATACTTTAACATCCTTTTGAAGCTTAAAAATGGGCTTGACGGGTGTTAGAAGTGCCAAAACACGACGATACGCGCTCAGGAACCAAAACTGCAAAACTGCAAAAAAAAATATAAAAAAAAAATAAATAAATAAAAAAATGCAGCAAAAAGCCATTTTAAACATAAGTTAGCAGCCCCTAACACTTCCCAAAGGTCAAGTGCCACATGTTAATCTCCTATGGTGGCCAAAATTAGTTACCACAACATTTTGACAAGTGTAAGGCCTAGATCGTGCCCCCTTTTCCAAGAAACGATCCTAACGGTTGTGGGTTTACTATAAATACCCAACCCATTTTCACTCATTCCTCACTAGAATCTGATCTAAAAGACTCTAAGTTGAAACCATTGTTTCGTACCTGAGTTATTTGGATCTAGATTAGCATTCGGGGACCTTTCGTAAGTATTCTTTCGTTCTTTTATCGCTTTCGAGTCCGAAAGTCAAACTTTGTTTGACTTTCTGCATTGACCAGTTTATGGTCGATGCGAAGTTCGTTTGAACTTCATAACGTGAGCGTGATCACGATGGTTATAGTCCCTAGTGACTATACCTACTGATTACCACGTTATCTTGGCTCAGTGACGAGCCGTAGTTTCGGTCAGAATACGTATTCTTGCGTATTTTGTAACCAAACTACTCTTAGGTATCACAACCGTTTGTTGTGATACCAAACCTGTTTTCTAAACTTAGTTAAGCATGTTTTAACATGCTTAGCTCGTCACTTTTAGTTTAGTGCTTATATAGGGTCGTCAGGTAAGCGATCTAAACAATCGCTTATACTTTCGAACCCGACCCGTTTGGTCGATCATTAGGATCTGACCAAGCACATTAGGTGACCATAGTATATAGGGAATAACCTTCCGAGGTTATACTTTATGGTCGCTTCGTTTAAGTAGTTGTATGATAGGTAGTATATATGCTTAGGTAAATTACCAAAATGCCCTTTTGACGCCAAAATTCATTTTAAGCATATGTAACATAACTTTTGACATCTAAACTGATTTGACAACAATATTAGACATGTTAAGGCATATATTACTTGTCATAGGACTAGTTAGGCGGTCCGAACGCGTTTCACGCGAACGACGCGTTAAAGTAGCATAAGCTACCTAAACGGGTCGTAATGGGTCACAAGCACTTAGGTTAGGTTTCATTTAGTATGTAGGCTTTGTTAAACCATACTACATGAGTTCCCATACTCATTTGGTTTACGAACCCTCATTCTATCCGATCTTCCGATTTAGGTCCGGTTTATTAACATAGTTACCTATATTAGGTGCCGTTTGATTCCGTGATCTCTAGCATTGCTTGGTGGTTATCTTAGGACTTCTAAGCAATCTCAAGTGAGTACATAGACCCCTCTTTTACTGTTTTCCAAACATTTTGGGGTGGAACACATGTGCCTACTTGTTACTTTCATGCTTTCACATCATATACTTGCTATGTTCATTAGTACATTTATAGTACATGATTTCATTACATTTCATGCTATGTATGCCCATTATGTGCGTACTTAGTACATTGTTTTACATTACATTACATGCTATGTATGTCTATTGTGTGCATACTTAGTACAGTTGTTTCACGTCACATGCTATGTATGTCTATTGTTGCATACTTAGTACAGTTCACATGCTATGTATGTCCAATCGTTGCATTGTTCATCATACTTAGTACATTTGTTATTCATCACATGCTTACATTTTGACATTTATATACACATTACATGATTTACATCTTGACATAAACATTTTGACATATTATTCAATACATTTGGCAATTGGTTTAAACATAGACATCTTATATTGTTGGTTTGGTTTGAGTAAGTGATTAAGTAACGAGGCGTGTGTAATATGATACAAGCATGGTGGATACGCCGCTGGTACTTCCTATATATAAGTGTTTGTATGGTATTACATGTCGTAGCGTTATTTGAATCATTCCAGTTTGAGACATATAACATTTTATACAAATAACATACTTTTCACAAGACATTGTTTTACAAACAACATATCTTATACAAACTCATTTTACATGGTTATTCATTTAACCTTACATTTATTTATACATATCATCTGATCTTATCGTTTTTCAAATGATTTACAAGACAAAGCAAATTACAAGGTTCATGACTAAACATTTTCTCAAACATAAGTCATGAATCCTATTTTCACAAAACCTATGTATCTCACAGGCATTTTTATGCTGACGTACCTATTTTCACATGTGTTTTCAGGAATTGATGCATAGGATTGATCAAGACATACTTAGGCGGACCTGTGCCTTAGTGACTTAAAACGAGACAAGAACTAGTTAATTTATGTTATGTACTCTTTATTTCGTGTTTAAAGACAATGTAACTCACTTGTTTGATGAATAAAACGAAACTTTAATTTCCATGGTTGTGAAACATTAATTCTGTTACAACACTCCCCGACGTTTCCGCCACGTTTTATATGTTCTACGTGGTCGGGGTGTGACAGCTGCAATGCTCTAATACGCTCAGGTTTCGTTTCCTTGCGACTAAGGGCTTCATCTACATTGTTGTCTTTGCCCGGATGATACTTGATTTCACAATCGTAATCGTTCAAGAGTTCCACCCAGCGACGCTGTCGCATGTTCAACTCTTTCTAGTTAAAGATGTGTTGAAGGATCTTGTGGTCGGTATAAATAGTACATTTAGTACCGTAAAAAGTAGTGCCTCCAGATTTTAAGTGCAAAGACTATGGCCCCCCAACTCCAAGTCATGAGTCGTGTAATTCTTCTTGTGTATCTTCAACTGTCGAGAGGTGTAAGCTATCACTTTCTCGTGTTGCATCAGCACACAACCGAGACCCTGAATAGAAGTGTCACAGTACACCATAAAATCGTCTGTACCATCGGGCAAGGACGATATTGGTGCACTGCAGAGTTTTTGTTTCAAAAGTTGGAAGGCGTCTTCCTGTTTTGTTCCCCATGAATACACAACACCTTTCTGTGTTAATGTGGTAAGAGGCTGAGCGATCTTCAAAAATCCCTCAATGAATCTGCGATAGTACCCAGCGAGACCAAGAAATTGCCGCACCTCCATAGGATTCTTCGGTGCCGCCCAATTTCTGATAGAATCGATTTTAGCGGGATCCACGTGTATTCCCAATTTCGTTGACTATGTGGCCAAGGAAGTGTACTTATCGAATCCAGAAGTCACACTTAGAAAATTTCGCGTATAACTTCTCCTTCCTCAGGAGTTCCAAGATAAGACGCAAGTGCCGCTCGTGGTCTTCCTTGCGCCTATAATAGATCAAGATGTCATCAATAAACACAATGATGAACTCATCTAGATAGGGTTTGCACACACGGTTCATGAGATCCATGAATACTGCTGGTGCATTGGTTAACCCGAATAGTATAAACAGGAACTCGTAATGGTCGTACCACGTCCAAAAAGCAGTTTTAGGAACATCCTCCTCTCGGACTCTCATCTGATGATAGCCCGATCTTAAGTCAATTTTCAAATAGAAACTTGACCCTTGCAACTGGTCAAACAGATCGTCGATGCGTGGTAAAGGATAACGGTTCTTAACTGTCACCTTATTGAGTTCGTGGTAATCAATACACATGCGAAAAGACCCATCTTTCTTCTTTACGAATAGGACTGGAGCTCCCCATGGTGAAGAACTAGGTCGGATAAAACCCCTATCCAATAGTTCTTGAAGTTGATTCGAGAGTTCTTGCAACTCCCCGGGTGCAAGACGATAAGGAGGGCGAACAATCGGGGCTGCTCCTGGCATAAGATCAATATGAAATTCCACCTGATGGTGTGGAAGTAGTCCCGGAAGCTCTTAGGGAAACACATCTGGAAAATCACGAACAACCGGTAGATCCTCAATCCTCTTTTCCTCAAGCTGCGTATCAGTAATGAGTGCTAAAATAGCAGGATAACCCTTCCGTAAACACTTCTAGGCTTTCATAGCGGAAATGATGCCAACCATTACACCACTTCGATGACCTCGGACCGACAAAGATTCTCCACTTGGGAGAGGAATACGTACGATTTTCTCTTTGCAGAGAATTTCCGCCCGGTGTTTAGACAACCAATCCATACCAACGACTACATCCAAGCTACCAAGAGAAACGGGAAGAAGGTTAATGTCTAACACTTGACCCACAAGATCAAGTTTGCACCCTAAGTGAACATGTGAGGCTTCAATTGGCTTACCATCAGCCAATTCTACAACGTGTTTGTTTACGAGAGGCGTTGGAGCTACCCCTAACTGTCGGTTGAAGTCCAAGGACACATAACTCCAGTCGGCACCAGAGTCAAATAAAACAGAGGCGAAAAGATTGTTCACAGAAAACGTACTGGTCATGACATTGCCATCATTCCTGGCTTCACCAGCGCCAATAGTAAACACTCTCCCACGAGCACCATTCCCACCATTGTTCCCGTTGTTGTTGTTCCCAGTGTTGTTGTTGTTATTTCCGGCATTCTGATTCAGTTGAGGGAAATATCTCCTGAAGTGACCCTCGTATCCACACTGAAAATATCCCTTCCGGTTACCTTGGTTTTGTTGGCGTTGTTGCCTTTTTTGTTGTTGCGGCTGTTGTTGTTGCGGCTGTTGCTGCTGTGACGGTTGCTGTTGCTGTTGTTTTGGAAGTGGGGCCAGACAATCCTTAGCCATATGACCCACTTTATTGCACCTATGGCAGACTCGGGTACATGGTCCACGGTGATGGTAGTTTCACTTGCTACACTTTGGTTGTTTCCCCGCGTAGGAGCCCTGGTTCGAGTTGTTGCTCTGATTTTTATTAATTGAGGATGACTGGCTAAAACTACGACTGTTGCGGTTGTCTGCCTTCTTCTATGACTGGTTTGAGTTGGACCCCTTATCCACATCACTCCATTTACGATTGTTATCATTAGCTGGAGTAGTAGCAGTAGCAGTAGTGGTAGCAGCACGTGGTGGTAATGAGCCACACTCCACCTCCTGGTCAGTGATCTTGTGAGCTAATCGGATGATTCGGGGCAAATTGTCAAGATTTGCTGCAGTGACCAAGCCCTTGACTTGTGGTGCTAAACCGTTGATGTACAGCTCGATTCTCCAATGTGGTGCTCGTGATAAGTTAGGAGACATGTTCGCAAGCTCGCGAGATCATTTCATGTAGGCCTCAATCTCAGATCCCACCATCTTCAAGTTGTAGTACTCATTTTCCATTTTCCAATTTCTGAATTTCGTCACAAGGACAGTAGTCCTCCCGTATCAACTCCTTGAAATCATCCCAAGCAGTTGCATTCGCCATCTCGATGCCTAACATCTGCACCTATGCATTCCACCAGGTTAAGGCACCATCCTCTAGTGTGCCTAAAGCATACTTCACCCTGTCCCCAGCGGGACAGTTACACATAGCAAAAACTGACTCGGCTTTCTCGAACCAACGGAGTAGTCCCACTACTCCTTCGTTCCCACTAAATGTCTGTGGTTTACAATCCATGAACGTCTTGAACGTACAAGCAGGCAGATTGTTCTAGTTCTAATTTGCAGGTTAACCTAAAGACGAAAGAAAATACAACGCACGAGTGACAATCGGGTACACGATACAGGAATAAAGAGCGTTTGGTACATAAACATACCAGCCTGCTGAGCTGCTAAGGCTTCAGCCATGCGAGTATTGATAATCAGTCAGTTCTGCCTGGGTCATAACAATGTTGCCATGTCCACCGCTGCGACCACCACCTCATCCACCATTGTGTCCGCCACGTCCGCTCATGATTCTATATAAGAAGAGTGGAAAAGGTAAGGAGCAGGATTGAATAGAAGTAAATCATCATTATGACTTCTATAGATTACTAAACTCTCCCATTATGTCAGATAATGGAACTGAACCCCTCTCACACTTGTTAAGGCTCACTGGGACTCATATGCACCCCACATTATTATTATGTGTGCCCCTATAATGATTATGCATTTTGCATGTTTATCTCAGCTCCTCTTAGCCCGCGTGAAAAGATTCCTCAAGTTCGAGTAACAAGACGAATGCTATCACAAAACTAGGGATTACGGAGGTCTAGAGGTAGTGTCACACTATCCAAGCATCACAACATAAGCAAGCAACACATGTAGTCATATCGTAGTGTGTCTAGCATGTAACCGTATGCAACATCTTAGCTAGGTATATAACGCATAAATTAAATGATAGACGAACCTTGCAATCTAGAGCTGAGTGTCATGGTCGATTTCAAAACTGTTTGGCTATAGTCTGGTTTTATAAAAATGTTTTAAAACCAAGTTCACTGTAACCAGTGGCTCTGATACTAAACTGTCACACCCCTAAAATACCACATACAAAAAAGCCCGCTAGGCGTGTGACGTACCACGATCTAGCCACTAATCACATTGAACTCGTAACAAGATTTCAAATAATAGTTTCCATTCATTTAAATAATGAATTTCAAAAACAGAAATTTAAAAACCCAACATGTTCAGCGGAAGCATAATTCATTATTTAGGTATTTCAAAATCCGAGTGTATAGAAACCAATAGACTCGTCTCATGATTCCTTGTATCTCGACCCATGACCACTCCAGCAATCCCAGACAGCAAGTTCCATAACCCTTTATCTAACGACCTGCAAGCATGCAGACAAGTGTATCAGCATAAAGTTGGTGAGTTCGTAGTTTTTGTATAAACATTCAGTTGCCAAGTGTTTAGTTTAAAAGCATGTTGATAATAACTCGAGTACCACAAGATGGCGTCAGTTTGTTTGCCCTTCCCCAATGCCTACCAACATTGGTCATGTGGTTAAGCTCATTAGTTCATGCCCGTCCTCTCAGGTACGGTGTGAGGTTGCCAAGCCTAATAGCGGTATCAACTAATACCCCATTGCCTCTCAGGCAACTAGTTTGGTAGTAAGATGGGACTTAAGGTGATAGGTTTTGAGTGTATTATCCACCATCTGATTTAACCCAGTAAAATACATTGCTCTCAGGATTACCAGTTTGTTTGCCCCACCCTGGGATGCATGCTCAAGGAGTAGTGAGCTCACCTTAGGTTTGCTTGGTAGGTTAAGTTACTTGTTTGAGTTGGCCAACCAAGTCCTAACATGGTTACCTTTCACAATTAGTTTTGTATTCAATTTCAACACATAATTCTCCACACACATTTACAAGTAAAGCGCAAGAATACATGTATTAACATTCATCACCCTATGCATGAGACTTAGCAGTTTAACACATTGCATAGCAATTCAATAACATTGTACAACCTGATAAATAAGAGGCTCAAATGAGTGTGCGATTTTCTATGCACTCCGGACCAAACCAAATGATTCATTTGTGCAATGTGTGACTAAGTTTCGTGTGTGCGGTCCCTTCCAAACGCACAATCCATAATGGGTCTGGCCCAATAAGTGTGCGGCCCATCAATGAGAGTTTGTGCGACCCAATGAGATGATGCAGCCTAATCAGTTTAAAGGCCCATTATAAGAGTGTGCGACTTCGGTGGAAGTGTGCGACTCGCACTGTGCGTTTGATAGGTAACAGATGAATGTGTGTGACATGGTGTGTGCGGTGTGCATAATAGGCTGATAACTTGTGCATTAGTCCTGTTCCTTATAGAGTGTGCGACCACTCGATTGTGTAGCGTCAGTTACACGGTACCTTAATTTATGGTTAGTTCCGTTACCACCCTCCCGTTTACCCGATCAATCTACTTTTCATGGATTCAGTCAAACATCAATTACCATATTCATTTTAATCAATATTCAGTTTAACCTAACACGTAATCATCATCATGCAACCTAAAAATCATGAACTAATTCTTGTTACTACTCATTATTTAGTCACACATAATCAGATTCATCATATCCGCATGATAAGCCATCCCTCCTACAATCACATAACACTTCCACGTATAATCATATTACACAATAATCATTGAATCATCACTTCATACAGATCCTTGATTTATAATAATCGGTGTTAGAGTCACAATAATCATTAAGGTTTTAGTCACATAGCATTCATCATAACAATCAGATCATTATCCATGTAATTTTAGCAATATTTGATCACCAAGACCTCTTGTTTCCCGATTCAAATCAAACAACAATGAGAAGGCAAGTTAACTTAGAGTTATTACACTAACCTCGAGATGTACTGAAGATACTTGGATCGATAGGAAGAGCAGGCATCGAAGGAGAGGAGATTGCCGTCGCAGGGAGGGGAGAGAACTCCAAGGTTTTGCTAATTTTGTGTTTTTAAGATAATGACATCCCTAATCAAGATTAGGTGTGCACTCAATTGCAACAAGTGGGCCAGACCCCAATCTTGGGCTCCATTCCAGGTACAAAAGGACCGGGTGAAGAATACTCAAGTGGTGTGAGGGAGGTGTTTGGTCTGTGCAAGAAGTGTGCGACTCGAGAACCATGTGCGGCTAAGTTTTATAAACATAACACGTAACCCTCGATCAAACACTCAATCACAACAAGTATAGTCATGCACATTTAACAAGCCTAACATAACATACATCCAAACAGAACGTAACTAAATTGTGAAAGAAACAAAAGGTCACGAGATTAGACGACACCAACCTTGAAAGTTCGGGTTGTCACATTTTTTCAAAAGTTTGAACTGAAGGTACCGAACCTTGATATTAGGCTGGGAATCTGGGTCAACTATGATAAGGGCTATGGAATTTGCAAATCCTAGCTTAAGGCCTATGATGTCTAAGCTTCATTTTATCTTGATCCCACGCGTGGGCTAGAACTTGAACACTTGAACAACCTATATTTTGTATATTCGACACTTTTAATGATACGAATATTTTTACCCTCAATACTTCTGTTGTATATTATTAAATTGTGATTCTGTTATCCAATCGTCATGACCCGTCAGGGCCCACCGGAAATCAGGGTGTGACAGGTTGGTATCAGAGCTACAGTTTGAGTGAATTAGACACTTTCCTGTTGTGTCTAAACTCAAATATCACAATATGCAGATTCCATAAGACTATTCTGAGTTCTTGACCTGAACCTAGGACTACTCCTCTCATTATATAATATAGTTATTGGTTTTATGAATTTTCAGGAAAATGCCGCTCGGAAAGGGGACTGCTAATGGTGATCCCATGTTGTTCCATTTCAGAGAAAATTTCTATCCGAAGCTTCGCACTAAACCAAGGATGTCGATACGACCAAGCGTGAGGATGAGTTCCTTACCCTCCACCTATGGCCAATACATTGTTCCCTCATCTAAACCCCAAAGTGAAAAACCGGCAACTCAGACATCAGAACTAATACCATTGACGGTTACGATCCATAATTTCTACCCCCTAACTTTGAAATCCCAAACCTTACCTACACTAGCAAGTTTCCAATACATGATCCATATTATTCACTATCATCGGAACCCGATAGTGCCTCCTATGTTCCTCACCTAGAAAACTTTAATGAATCACTAAACCATGCAACACTAAACGAGGTAAAGCAAGAAGAGGAATAGCATGTATGACGAAAAAGGGGATGACTGAAGACTCTTTTTCTTTATTATATTTTGTTTGTATTCAAAAGTCCACTTATGGACAATGTTTCAATTCCAAAAGTCCTTATAGGGTATTCTATATTTATTGAAATCCAATTTCAAGTTCTTTTCTATTATTCAATTGATCTGCTACTAATATCCTAAACTCTTACTGATGGTGATATAGCTCCCAACTGAATTAAATGGAAAGCTGAAATATTGGTAATATATCTATGAAGAACCGTAGTGATGACTACGACCACCGAGACCATTCAGGCGGAGAAAATAATCTTCAATCTTTAATCGCTAAGGAGGTCGGTAAAGCTATGGCCGAAACTATTAGTACCAAAGGAAAAATCTATTTCCAACCCCCACTCTAAAACTGAAAAGACTCACTACTCTACAACTAAGAGTGAGCAAAGTGTCAAGAACGTTGCCAAACTGAGCATCGCAGCTCTAAGGGTGGGTGCACGTACAAGTATTTCGTCTCATGTAAGGCCCGTGACTTTACGGGTGAAAAGGGAGCCATTGACGCTTTAAAATGGCTTGATGAGATGGAGACCGTGATTGATATAAGCGGCTGTGCCATCAAGGACACTATTAAGTATGTGTCCTAATCCTTCAAAGAGGATTCGTTAACCTGGTGGAAGGCACTGGTCAAATCCACGGGCAAGGTTGGATTGTACAACCTAAGCTGGCCCAAGTTCGTGGAACTGATCCACGAGACTTGTTATGGGTCATTTTCTGAACGTACATATCCTGACTAATATACTGCTTTTGGTCGTTTACTTGTGATCAGGATACTGGATTGGGATATTGCTAACATCCTGGGCGATATCCTGAGGTTGATTGAATTAACCACGTGCAGGTTAAAGGTTGTGGGTTGCTAACGGTCATAAGGACTTCTTCTCCTCAAGACTCGGGCGTATTTGTTATGTGGAAGACGTTGGACCCGAAAGACCAGGTCTACAACGTTCGAGTGGGAATATTCGCCGGATCCCGGAAGTTTAGGATAGTTTGTTATGTTACTTTTACTATAAATAGATGGGGGCGGATCAGATTAAGGCACACAATTTTACACTCACACTTTCAAGAACTTTTACTCTCTAAGCTCATTGCAAACACTACACACAACACTTGTATTTGAATTACATTGTAACACATAGTTGATCCGCACCACATCCTGCACTGTATCCTGATATTTGAAGCAATAGAAGAACAAGGCAGCTGCGATTGTCAGCTCCCGAGGTTTTATACCGGTGATCTAGATTGATCAAAGGCTTTCCTCGTACATCACGTGTCAACCTTTACCTTTTTTGCTCTTTGTTTGATCACAGATACAACTCTATATCCTGAGCCGTATCCTGAAACTGTTTTTTGCAATTAACTTGATTAACATATTTTCGACACTCATTTCTAGCACACTACCTCACTTAACTAATTTGATCACTAAATTGCTTCGGTAATTTTTGACCAGAACAATTTGGCGCCCACCGTGGGGCAAGTGGTGCTCTCTTTACTAAAAATTTTTGTGAAATCGTTAATCGGTTTTTTGTTTTCAAAACTTTTTTCTAAATTGTTTTCAATGGCCTCGAGATCAAACATGAGCTCTTCCTCCACTGTCTCTGCTATAACTTCTGCTACTACTGGTCCGGTGCTTCCACCACCTCCTCCAAGGATTCCAGCTTCTTCATTAACTCAAGATGTTATCCCTACTCGGAGTGTTCAGGAATCCGCTCCTTTTTTAGCTTCTAATGATGAAATTCTAACCTTATTTGGAAGTGTGCAGGAACAAATGAAGCAGCAACAGGAAACTAACCAAATGCTTTTGAGAGAAATACAACTCTTAAAAGCTAGCTCGAGCAGATATGTTGAGAATGTTGTTACTCCATTACAACCCAGAACTTTGATTTTCAGTTCGGCTATGTATACTAAGGATAATAGGGGGAATATTGTGCCCAGCCATCCTCAGAATCATACTCCTGAAATACCCTCCTCGGTACGGATGTCAACTGTGAGGAGCTCAGGATATGCTTCAGGATATGGCCAGAATCCTCAGACTGGTAACGTGTCAAATAATAATACTCGTGCTGCTAACAATAGTGGATCTTTGCAGGATACAGGTGTAACATCAGCATTCACTAGGGAGCTTCAGAAATTGATGGACATGATATCCAGTGTACCTGGATTGGTCCAGCCAATCCCGGAAGTGTCCCAAGACAGCCACAGGATATCTCGCTTTGCATATCCTATTTGTGATGCTGAGATTCCAAAGAGATTTCAAACCCCCAACATGAAGCTTTATGATGGAACTACGGATCCTGAAGAGCATATTGCCCAGTATAGGGAAAGAATGGAGATTAACCCTATCCCTCCGGAGCTCAAGGAAGCATGCTTGTGCAAGGGTTTTGGTTCTACCTTAACAGGATCAGCCTTGAAATGGCTCCTGAATGTTCCTCCTCATTCGATTACATCATTTGATCACCTAGTGAATTTATTTAATAGTCAATTTTCTTGTAGTCGAAGTTTTGAAAAACTAACAAGTGATCTCTACAGGATAACTCAAGGACCACAGGAATCCTTAAGAGATTATGTGTACAAGTTCAGCCGGGAATCCTTAGACATCCCGCATCTTGATGTTGCAACAGCTGTTCAAGCTTTCAAGATGGGGCTGCAAAAAGATTCTCAATTTTACCAAGACCTTGTGATGAAGCCATGCAGGAACTTGGATGAAGCCCGAAACAGAGCTCTAAGATATATTCGACTGGAGGATGACAGAAAGATGCAAGAGAGGATGAACTCATCTAACACCTATGAGTCAACTAACAGGAAGTCAGAATCCTCATTTAAGCCATATCGCTCTAAGCCATATGGTAGAAATGAAAACAAGAAAGTGAATGCTGTTGAAGACGAGGATCCTGAAGAATATCCTGAATTATCTGAGTATTGCTTTTCTGTTAACATTCCTGAATTGATGTATGCCATGCAGGGTTTAGGAGACAAGGCTAGGTGGCCTCGAAAGAGTCAACAAAAAACTGATTGGAAGGATAAGTCAAAATGGTGTGCTTTCCATGAAGATTTCGGACATATAACTGAGGATTGCATTGCTCTAAGAAAGGAAATAAGCTATCTTCTAAGAAAGGGATATCTGAAGGATCTCTTAGGAAGAAAGAAGAATAAGGGTCAGGATACTGAGAAGGATCCTGAGCGAGCAGCATCACCTCCCGCAGATGCCAAGATAATCAACTTTATTTCGGGAGGATCCAACATTTGTGGGACTTCGTATTCGGCGGCCAAGAGACACGCAAAAGAAGCTAAGGCCGAAAGGGGAGACAAACCAGTCAGGATGACTACCCTCACAACTGACAAAGTGATCACGTTTGATGGTGATGACAGGGATACTGTCCAGGATCCTCATCATGATGCTCTGGTAATAACATTATATGTGGCTAACCATTTTGTATGCAGGATATTGGTAGATAATGGCAGCTCCGTCAACATAATCCAACTAGAAACTCTGAAGAGATTGAATGTATCTCCAATGGATATCACTTCGAAGTCCACCGTGCTTGTTAGGTTCAGTGGAGAGGCTAGGAACACAGTGGGAGAGATAAAGTTACCAGTATATGTTGAAAGGGTCAACTCGATACAACGCTTCTGTGTGATGGACTCCTTATCCTGCTATAACATCATACTAGGCAGGCCATGGATCCATGACATGAAAGCTGTGCCTTCGACTTATCACCAGTGCATCAAGATTCCTACCCCTTGGGGGGTCGTCAAAGTTGATAGTGATCAGCAGGAGGCGAAGGAATGCTACTCATCCTCAATGAAATCCTCAACCAAGTCCAATCCAGCATAGCAATTAAAGATGCGGGCCCAGGATATCGTGGAGGCTTCGGAGCAGGATGTAAAGAAAATTATCCTGGATTAGGATAATCCTGATATCTCGATGCTCGTAGGAACCAATATCCCTCAGGATATTGAAGAAGAGTTAACTAACTTTTTGAAATGCAGGATGTCAACGTTTGTATGGAAACATGAGGATATGACAGGTATATCCAAAGACATTATCACTCATAAGCTTGGAATTGACAGGTCGTTCAAGCCTGTTCAGCAAAAAAGAAGGAAATTTGCTCCTGAGCGGAATACAATTATCCAAGAGGAAGTTGAAAGATTGCTGAAATCCAAGATGATCAGAGAAGTCAGGTTTCCAAGATGGCTAGCAAATGTAGTTGTGGTACAAAAGAAAAATGGGAAATGGAGAGTCTGTGTAGACTACACAGACTTGAACAAGGCTTGTCCCAAAGACCCATTTCCTCTTCCTCACATTGATGCAATGATGGATGCAACTACCGGGCATGAAATGTTGACCTTTATCGATGCATCCTCAAGATTTCAACGGATTCAAAGGGAGCCTTCTGACCAGGAGGATACTGCCTTCATGACACCAACAGGTATTTATTGTTATACTGCTATGCCTTTCGGTTTGAAAAATGCAGGTGCAACATACCAGAGATTGGTAAACATGATGTTCAAAGACAAGTTGGGGGACACCATGGAGGTATACATCGACGATATGGTGGTAAAATCAAGAAAAGCTGAGGATCACCTCCAGGATATTATGGGAGCATTTGATATCCTGGATCAGTATAACATGAAGCTAAATCCTGCTAAATGTCATTTTGGAGTGGGGGCAGGAAAGTTTCTAGGATATATGGTGACCAAGAGAGGAATAGAGGCGAGCCCGGAGCAAATCAAAGCCATCTTGGATATTAGATCACCTTCAAATATGAAGGATGTTCAACGATTAACAGGGCGAGTGGCAGCATTAACAGATTTATTTCAAGATCCTCAGAGAAATGCAAAGAGTTTTATGATATCCTGAAGAAGAACAATAAATTCGAATGGGGTGAGAAGCATGAAGCAGCCCTACAGGATTTGAAGCAGTATCTTTCAACTGCTCCTCTACTGATGAAGCCTGAGAATGGTGACCCACTATCCCTATACCTCGCAGTATCAGGGAATGCTGTAAGTGCCATTCTTATAAAGGATCATGAAGGTCAGCAATATCTTGTTTATTATGTTAGTAAAAGTTTGTTAAATGCTGAAACTAGGTATTCTCATTTAGAAAAATTGATATTAGCATTAGTTATGGCATCAACGAAGCTTAGACATTACTTTGAGACACATAGGATTCATGTTAGAACCAATTATCCCGTTAAAATTGTGCTTAGGAAACCAGAGATGTCAGGTAGGATGGCCAAGTGGTCAGTAAAGTTAAGTGCTTATGATTTGGTATATGAACCTAGAAAGGCCATAAAGTCTCAGGCTTTAGCTGACTTTGTGGCTGATTTCAGTAGTGACATTCAGGATGAGGTGCATCTAACGTTAGTAAGAGGTGTAGGTTTAGGAATACTACTAAAATCGCCACATGGGGACATATTACCCCAGGCTATCAGGTGTGAATTTCCTGCTACTAATAATGAAGCAGAGTATGAGGCTTTAATTGCAGGATTAGAGTTGGCTAAGAATATGAATATCAAGAGTTTGCAAGTATATGTTGACTCCTTGTTAATTACTAACCATTTTAATGGATCCTATGCAGTTAAGGGTGAGAAATTAATCGAATACCTAATTATTCTCAGAAAATTAGCACAATATTTCAATGTTTTTACACTTGAACAGGTACCAAGGGAGGATAATGCTGAAGCAGATGCCTTAGCAAATCTGGGGTCATCGGTCAGGATACCAGAAGGGACCCAAATACCAATATTACATGTCTTGTATCCTGCAACGAATCCTCAGGATAAAGAAGTAGCGGGTATTCAGGATCCTGGAGCAGAGTATCCTGAAGAGGATCCTAAATCCTGGACGGCTCCAATCATGAGATATCTCAAGGAAGGACACATCTCCGGAGATGAAAATCCTAAGGCATTTAGGATGAAGGTATCACGATTCACTATTATAAATAATGTTTTATATAAGAAATCTCTTGCAGGACCGTATTTGAGGTGCTTGGGGGATCCTGAAGCCAAAGAAGTACTTCAGGATATATATGAAGGGGATTGTGGTAACCACACTGGGGCAGGTCATTGTTCTCGAAAGTATTAAGGACAGGATATTATTGGCTAACGATGAGGAAAGATGCTGCAGAATATGCTCGAAGGTGTGATGTATGTCAAAGGCATAACAACATACTGCATCAGCCAGCTGAACCACTATATCATGTAGCTTCCCCTTGGCCATTCATGAAATGGGGGATGGATATAGTAGGCAAGTTACCAAAAGCTCCGGGAGGAAAAGTCTTTATGCTAGCAATGACGGATTATTTCTCTAAGTGGGTTGAAGCAGAAGCATTTGTTCAAGTTAGGGACCAAGAAGTAGTATCCTTCATAAAAAGGAATATCCTGACCAGGTTTGGGGTACCAGCTGAAATCATTTGTGATAACGGGTCCCAGTTCATAAGCAAAAGAACTAGTGATTTTTTTAAGAGTTGGGGAATCAAAATGATCACGTCCACTCCGGTACATCCCCAAGCAAATGGACAAGCTGAATCCTCGAACAAGATAATTGTCAATAACTTGAAGAAGAGATTAGGGGCCAAGAAAGGAAGATGGGCAGAAGAACTACCATTTGTTTTGTGGGCTGATAGAACGACGGTAAAAAATGCAACTAGTCAAACCCCATTTTCCTTAGTATTTGGAGCGGAAGCAGTGATCCCGACAGAAATGGTGATACCTACGGCAAGATCTATCCTCTGGAATCCTGAGCAGAATCCTGAAGTCCTATGCCAGGAACTGGATACTATTTATGAGACAAGAGATGCAGCAAGGCTAAGGATGGCAGCATATCAACAAAGGATATCCAGAGCATATAATAAGAATATAAGGACCAGAAGATTCAAAGTTGGAGATTGGGTGTTAAGAAAAGCTTTTCAGAATCATACTAACCCTGCTGATGGAAAGCTGGCCCCAAAATGGGAAGGACCATATGAAGTTGAATCAGAATCAGGAAAAGGTGCATACCGACTCAAGAATATGGAGGGGGATATGCTACCGAGATCTTGGAATGCTATACACCTTAAGCTTTATTTCAACAGAGTTTAGAATTTAATTTCTAACTCAGGATGGTATGAATTCTATCTCTTTTAAATATGTTTGATTTGATTTATTCTTTGAAACACAATACTGACTTAAGCATCGGAGGGGTGTTAGCCAAGCTAACACCCACCTTAGTTTAAGTATGTTTTGCAGTATATGCTTCAGGATATAGCACCAGGATGCACACTCAAGATATTTCAAAAGATTAGAGGATTGGCCCCCTCTCTCACGTCTAAGGGATACTGATCCCTTCACAGGTTTAAAGGTATTCACCTTTCTTCCGAATTGGGTTTAAACACCCCGCCTGGAGCGCAAGTTATTCGAGAATAGTTCAAGGTGGCAGGACCAGTCCATGTAAAAGTGGCTGACAATTTCGTCACTGTTGGCTATATCCTGAATCCTAAAGGTATATGAGGATTGATCACCCTATCTCATGAAAGGGTATTTTCATACTCTCTAAGGTTTAAAGGTTTTCACCTTTCTAAGTCTTGGAGTTTATACACTCCCGCCTGTAGCGCACGAAAATTTGGGATTTCCCCCAGAATACAAGGGATTTATGTCCAGGACATTCTTGGGTTTTACCCCTGTAACACGGAAAATTGTCTATATAATTGGAACTGATATCTAGAAGATTTCTAAGTATTTGAAGACATTATACACAGGGGACATTCCTACTGAGGCAATGGTGTAAAGCTCAAAGGATAAGGCACAGACCTAATACACTAAGTATCTCAGACAGGGGACATCTTCGTTGGAAGAGTTGCAAAGGGATTGAAGTTTGAGAATAGGGTTATACCCTATTCCTGGTATAATCTTTCCTTTGTAAACGTTATTTAAATTTTTGACAATACTATGTTTAGCAAAAGGTTAAACATCCTGATTAGGATAAATTCTCGGGATATATTCTCAAAATATATTTTCAAAATACTTTTCAGGATATTTGATTAAAATATTTTAAACTGATACTAGTTTGAAACTTTGATCAAACAAGTATTGTCTAAACATGTTTTAAAAATGGACTATCTTTTATTCTTTAGAAATTTTCTCCAAAGTTGATTGAATTTTTAGAAATTCTATTTAATGAAAGTTTTCATAATATATCGCTGAGTATATTGATCAGGATATTTTCAAAAGATAGTAGTGCAAAATTTTGCAAAGCTAAAATTTACACTAAATAATGCATGGCAAAAATCTAAAAGGCGATAACAAATAAGTCAAGAGGTAGTTATATTATTAACAAGTCAAAAGTTGTGCTTTTGGTTTCACCTCAAACCGAGGCCCATCCGCCAAAAGCACGATTAGTTTTTACCATACCTACATAACTGTTGAAGGTTTTATCTCAAAACAAAACCTGTCCACCTTCAACCGATATGACATTCAAAACAGGTTATACTAACCGATGACCAAGGGCTTCGTCCTGAAACCCAGGACCCATCCACCTTTGGTCATCATATTGTTCTAGTGCAGGAAATGTAAATTGTTCAACGACAGGAAAAGTAAATTGTTTTTACAGACCATAGCCATGAAATTTTAAAAAGTGGGCTATGGCCTCGGCACATATATCCATCATCGCCCACATCGCTGCATTTAAGGGTCAGCTCCCTCCTTCATCGTGACATCTCCACCAGTATCCTCTCCAACATTCTTCTCAGCATCTGCAGCGGCATCCTCTCCACCAGCATTCTTTCCAGCATTTGCCCCAGCATTCTCGGAAACATCCTTTGAAGCGCTAGCATCCACAATCTTGGCAGACTCTTCCACAGCAGATTTGGCAGGAGGCTCCACAGGATTTCCCCCAATATCTCTTAGCTTCGCCTCCCAGGCCTTGGTGTTCCAAGAAGGGCATTGCAAACCCAAAGCCATCCCCTCGTAAGCCATTTTCAGCCTGGTGGCAGACTCTTCCACAGCAGATTTGGCAGGAGGCTCCACAGGATTTCCCCCAATATCTCTTAGCTTCGCCTCCCAGGCCTTGGTGTTCCAAGAAGGGCATTGCAAACCCAAAGCCATCCCCTCGTAAGCCATTTTCAGCCTGGCCTGGAGAAGGGAGATCACGACGGAATTCTTGAGGCTCTCTCGGTATGAAGCCATGGCCTGCTCGTGTTGAAACTGGGCCGCGTCGAACTTAGCTTGAGCCTCTTGGGTGATCTTCTGGATGACGGACTGGTGATCTTGAGTCATGGCCTTGTACTTAGCATCGTAGTGTTCCAATTTAGCGGTGGCAATTGCTGCTTGATCTGCAATGGCGGCCATGGCCTTTTTCAGCTGGCTTTCAAGCATGACGTTGGAGCCACATGCATCCTCATAAAGAAACACCAGGCGTTCAAGACCCTGTGAAGAAATCAGGTATTAACTTTAGTTGACTTTATTAACCAACATATGTTGCAGGATATGGTTTGGAATACCAACTTGGTTAAGGAAGCCGATCATGAATGTGCTGGATTCCGTGAACCCGTGGTTCTCGAATGGGAACACATGAGGAGGAACAGAGGGCTCAACTTCCTTTCTTTTCCGGGAGCTAGAGGCCCGGGTCCTGGATGCTGGAGGAGCTTTGGGAGCAGCGGTGGTCTTTGAACTGGTAAGTTTTGGTGTAACGGATGATTTCGGGTTAGATTCTTGCTTGACATGTTCAAGGCTGGAATAACTGTCCAGCTCATCGAGTTGGAAGCCTTCGAGGTTGATAACTGGCACTGCACAAGGGAAGATGTTTTAGACTTATTATACCTAAAAACAATAAAAGTAAAAAATAATAATCGATTTAATATATAAAGATAATTCTTGAAAGTATACTTACCAGACATGTTGGAACTTGATCTTTGACTTGAGCTTGTGAGTAGCAGGTTAAAGGTCCTCTCACCTTCTGGAAGTTTGTAGATTTCTTTTATTCTTCCTTTCGATTCAGCACTAGGGGGAGCTAATTCCTTGAAGTTTGCTGCAAGAAAGGAAATAAACACATCAGGATATCGGTTCAGGATGGAGGTTCGGGATATGATTGGGGATATTCCTAAAACCCTAAATCCTACCAGAAGTCAACCATCTCTTAGGAAGGTCAAAACCCTTATCAATGGAGTCTCTTTTCACAAAGAAGAATTTTCTTGTCCACTTATCCTCGTTCTTGGTAGCTTTAGGGATGAGAGGATTTTTGGAAATAGAGAATAGAAGGAATCGGCTGGAACCATGAGATCCTAAACGGTAAGCCATCGGCAAATCCTCGATGCACAGGTCGGGCATGTGACGAGCCTTAATCCCTTCCAAGGTGACTAATATGCGCCAAACCATGGGCATGATTTGGGCAAAGCTAAGGCCAGTAAGCTCGAAGAAACGAGAAATGAAAGGAGAAAACGGGTATTGAAGTCCTATGGAGAAAGGGTAGGCGAAAAAGCAAACCCATTCGTCGGAACAAAAATCCGATCGGAGCTCTCGGTCGAATGGACGGAAGATTGTCCCGGCGGGAAAGGCACCAGAAGCTCCTAGGGCCGCAATATCAGCATTATCGAAAGAACACACCTCTTTTGAGGGTTCCTTAAGCAAGTTTTGCTTATGAAAGGGGGAAACAGAATCCGCCATTTGTGATCTAGTGCGGGTCGCCATGAAGGATCACAATCAGAGAGTAAAAGATTTAAACAAGGAAAATAGAAAAGGGAGAAAGAAAAGTACCTGATATTCGGTTGAAGATAAAGATAACCATAATGAGAAGTCCCTCAGTTAATATAGGCTGAATATAGGGGGTAAAGAGTAAATAACGCTTTGGAAGTTGCACGATGTCATTTCAAGGGTCTCGTAATATTGATTGCCTTAATTTACGAGATAAGACTTTTAAAATATATCCGTTGGATTGGTATACCAACAGATATATTTGGGGACAATTGTAATGGGTCATTTTCTGAACGTACATATCCTAACTAATATACTGCTTTTGGTTGTTTACTTGTGATCAGGATACTGGATTGGGATATTGCTAACATCCTGGGCGATATCCTGAGGTTGATTGAATTAACCACGTGCAGGTTAAAGGCTGTGGGTTGCTAACGGTCATAAGGACTTCTTCTCCTCAAGACTCGGGCGTATTTATTATGTGGAAGACGTTGGACCCGAAAGACCAGGTCCACAACGTTCGAGTGGGATTATTCGCTGGATCCCGGAAGTTTAGGATAGTTTGTTATGTTACTTTTACTATAAATAGATGGGGGTTGATCAGATTAAGGCACACAATTTTACACTCACACTTTCGAGAACTTTTACTCTCTAAGCTCATTGCAAACACTACACACAACACTTGTATTTGAATTACATTGTAACACATAGTTGATTCGCACCACATCCTGCACTGTATCCTGATATTTGAAGCACTAGAAGAACAAGGTAGCTGCGATTGTCAGCTCCCGAGGTTTTATGCCGGCGATCTAGATTGATCAAGGGCTTTCCTCGTACATCACGTGTCAACCTTTACCTTTTTTGCTCTTTGTTTGATCACAGATACAGCTCTATATCCTGAGCCGTATCCTGAAACTGTTTTTTGCAATTAACTTGATTAACATATTTTCGACACTCATTTCTAGCACACTACCTCACTTAACTAATTTGATCACTAAATTTCTTCGGTAATTTTTGACCAAAACAAGACTTACTGCCCACCTCACGAGGTAGAGAAAGTTAATTCGGATTTTCTAAAGCTAACCTGCCGAGCTTATGTATCTGATTACAACTCTCTTTTAAGACTCGTGCCCTATCTGATTACCCCTGAGTCGAAGTGCATTGAGCGATTCATTGGAAGACTTGCTCCAAAAATCAAGGGGATGGTTAAATCCTCCAAGCCCGCGACATTTAGATCAACTGTGGATCTAGCTTTATCTCTCACCGAGGATGATAAATGGGTGAGAGCAGCCAAGACTGATGGTGATAACAAGAGGAAACGTGATGACACTCCTGCCAGGGATTCCAAGAAGGGCAAGACTAGTTCGAACTATAACCAGTCTAAGCCAACTAAGGCAAAGCCCGAGTGTAAAACCTACGGGAAAAGACATTTTGGGAAATGTCTGTATAATCAGCCCAAAGGTTGTGGCATCTGTAAAAAGATGGAACACAAATCCCATGAGTGCAAGGATCTGAAAAATGCCACTTGCTATGGTTGTGGCGAGAAAGGGAACATCAAGACTCATTGCTCGAAGTAGGCAACTGATGCTAAGAATAAAGCCATGATGCTAAGAAAGGCAATGCTAGAGCCTTTCATCTGACTGCGAGGGAAGCAGTGGATGATGCAAAAGTCATCACGGGTACATTTCTCGTAAATGACATATTTGCTAGAGTCTTATTTGATTTCAGAGCTGATAAAAGCTTTGTTGAGCATAAGTTTAGCAAACTTCTAAACATACCCTTAATAACTCAAGATGTTAATTATGAGGTCGAAATGACCCATGGTATATAGAAGTAGCTTCCACGATTCTTGACGGATGCGCTATATACATCAAGAACCAATCTATCCCTATAAATCTCTTGTCTATGAATATCACGGGATTCGATGTAGTGTTAGGCATGGATTGGTTATCCTATAACCAAGCCCGCATTGCCTATGATAAGTTATTGAGATCAAATCCCCATCTGGTGATATACTCACTATTTATGGAGATCGACACTACGGATTGCCCGAGGGAGCGTCTCTACTCAAGGCATCCAGGTGTTTAAAGAGGGGATGTGTCATTTACATGGCACATGTGACCATTGAAAAGTCAAAATCGAAGATTGAAGATATTCCAATTATCTCGGAGTATCCTGATGTTTTCCCTGAAGACCTACCCGGTCTGCCCCCAGATAGGCAAGTTGAGTTTAGGATCGACATTCTGTCTGGATCAGCTCCTATAGCCAGAGCACCGTACCGTCTAGCACCCACTGAGATGAAGGATTTGAAGGCACAACTTGAAGATTTTTTGGAGAAAGGCTTTATACAACCGAGTTCCTCACCTTGGGGAGCTCATATTCTCTTTGTTAATAAAAAGGATGGTTTGATGCGAATGTGCATCGATTACCGCAAACTAAACAAGATCACAATCAAGAATCGATATCCTCTACCAAGGATTGATGATCTATTTGATCAGTTGCAAGGAGCCAGCTATTTCTCAAAGATTGATTTAAGATCTGGTTATCCTTAATTGAAGGTCCAAAGTGAAGATGTTCCGAAGACTACGTTCCGAACGAGATACGACTATTATGAGTTCCTAGTGATGCCTTTTGGGCTCACGTTTACACCTGCAGCATTCATTGATCTCATGAATAGAGTCTGCAAGCCGTACTTGGATAAGTTTGTCATTGTCTTTATAGACGACATACTTATCTACTCGCGAAGAAAGGATGATCATGAGAAACATCTTCGATGTATCCTTAGTCTATTGCAACAGGAGAAGCTTTATGCTAAGTTCTCCAAATGAGAATTTTGGCTCCGCAAAGTCCAATCCTTAGGATACATGATTAGTGAGCGAGGTACCTAAGTGGTTCCCGCCAAAATTGAAGCTATCTTAAATTGGGAAGCACCCAAAACCCCTTCAGAAATCCACAGTTCCCTAGGATTGGCAGGCTACTATAGAAGGTTAATTGAGAACTTATCTAGAATCGACACTCCTTTAACTGCGTTGACTCGAAAGAATGTAAATCCAAAACAGAAACTTAGCAATGCTCCAGTCTTAACCCTACCTGAGGGGATCGGAGACTTTGTCATGTACTGTGATGCATCACACACAGGGATGGGTTGTGTGCTTATGCAGAGAGGCAAAGTGATTACCTACGCATCGCGACAACTCAAGATACATGAAAAGAATTACACCACCCATGATTTAGAACTGGGTGCAGTGGTGTTTGCATTAAAACTATGTAGACATTACTTGTATGGTACAAATTGTATTATATACACAGATCATAAAAGTCTCCAACATCGTTTTAATCAGAAAGATCTAAACATACGACAACGCCGATGGATGGAAACTCTAAATGGTTACGAAAATGAAATTCGTTTATAACAACCCTAAAGAAAACCGACACCCTCGAATTATTTTCGACACCCTAATATATTTTAAGTTATCCCAATTTATCTTAAATCACACCCCATATGCGAAAACAGGCCCCGAATACCTTTTATATATTTAAAATTAATTAAAATGGAAATTTTGGGGTTTAGGCGGGCCGCGTAAGCAATCCCCGAACCCTTACGCGGGCCGCGACAAGGTGATGGATGGCACGACCCTAGGCCGCCACGTGGCCCAACACACGACAACCCTATACAATGACCCGGACCAGCTATGCCGTTGACTCCCTTTGACATGGGCCGCGTAGGCCCTTGTCTTGTTTTACGCGGGCCACGAGAAACCCGAACTCAGCCCCTATAAAGCTATTGCTCGGGCCTTCAGTCGAATTCGCTCAAACTTTTCAATTCTCTCTCAATTTCTACGTAGTATACATTATACTCAGGCATCATACCCCCCTAAATAACGAAGTTCTGCTCTGTCGTAAGTATCATAACCCCTGGATACGTATTAGATACTCTGCCTGATTGATCTAGGGTTCCGTAACGGCTGTCGTGGTTCTGCCCGACGTAGTCATTGGAATGCCGTCTCGGGGAGGGTATTACTAATGTTAAAATGGTTATTATACTAACACGTGTGCATTTTTGTAATTTATAGATAATTCCCAGGGAACCCTTACTGAAAACCTAAGACAGCAATGCGAGTAATCTCCTTTTTGTAAATAGTTTTTACAAAACCTTAACTATTTTACAATGCAATTTAGCAGTGATTGAGTCTTTGTAATTCTACGATTACTGCCGGTATATTGGGGTTTTGTATATAAAATGTGAGACACGTTACCATTGGACGAAGAGTTAGCCAATGTGTAATATGACCCACCAGTCAGGATTGATAGTACTGAATGAGTAATTGGGTAGATATAAACATTGTAATCGCTCTCAATACTGTTTAAATTAAATTAATGTTTCTTGATTAAACTGGGATTCACTCACCAGTATTTCCCACTGACAAATGTTTTTAAAGCGCGTTTCAGGTAACACAATGTGAAAGCCAATTAGAAGCCAGCTGGATAGCACTGAAGGCTTGGAAATGTGGCTATAAAAGTTACCTTAATAAAGAAGGCTTTTTAATTTAATAAAATGGGATTTATCCTTATAAATCAGTTTGTAATGAAAACTTGGGTTTTATCCCAATGAGTTTATTTATATAAAATGTGGTGTTTTACTCTGATAAAATATTTCCTAACTACGATCCAGATGTAAATTCCGCTGCCAAATTAATAAACACCGATACCACCGACACTGAGTTCGTGGCCGCCCGTTCCCGGGACAGATAGGGGGCGGGGTTGCGACATAAGGTGGTATCAGAGCTAAGCCACTGATTCAGCCAGAGAAGCGTTCTGCTGACATTTAAATTTAAATTGTTAGGAAATAAATTACGGGAATACGTGTACAATTGTATTTTCTTGTTATTTGGCAATTTTTAGTTTACAGTATGAGCGACCAAGGACCATCTGACGCGTACCGTCAATTGTTTGGTTTGCCTAGAAGCGAAGGTGCCTCTTCTCAGCCTGCCCTCTCAGGGAACTCTGCTGATACGGAAGAAGGAATATTCGTGTTAAAAGCTCAGTCCGAGGAGCCATTCCCTCAGAAAAAGAGAGGATGGTTCAGTCGAGGGGCACATGAGCATAGGAAGCGTATGAAAAAGTTACAAGACCAGAGAGTACTAGCCGCAGCCAAAAGAGAAACCGATGCCTATGCCCAGGATATGATTAATAGGGGTATAGCCAACATCCACATCCTAGCAACCACTATAGCTGACCCTAACCAGGAACAAATGATAGCACCCCAACCACAACCACCAATTCCTAACCAACCGATGGAGATAGAAAACCCTGAAAATCAAATAGAAATGCATGATTTCAACCCAGAGGAAATACCTAGGGTACCTGCACCAAATCCCTTAGACCTAAATTATGACCCCTGGTGGGATAACCTTAGGGACTATGTGCAACGTTACCCTATACACGAAGATATACCCATGCCAAACCTAGGAGCCTACCCAGGGTTGCACCCTCTAGATCCCTATTATGATAATGGTGTATTCATTAGAGAGATTCTAGAAAATCCTTACCCATACCAGGCCCCAGTACCTCTATACCAGGAACCCGCACCCCAGATTCCGAACCCATTCCTAGAACCTGCACCCCCAACGAGTGCAGCTAATGTACAAGAACTTAGGACATTTGGTGAAGAAATTTTAGAGAGTAGTGAAAGAATTTGACAGGTGGGAGAGCGACTCGTCTGGAAGTACGACGAGCGCAATATGGATTTCTGGATGAATCCATATCCATGAATGTGATGGTGAAAACGGTAGTAATAATAATATTTATAATAAAATAATAATAAAATATGTGTGTATATGTATGAAAAAAACTACGGATGCCTACTACTATTAGTATAATTTTTATTTCAGTCGGTATTGTAATTTTAATTTCAGTACTGGTGTGTAATAGATGCATATTATATGAATAGAGTAAAGTCGCAATGATCGACGCTTTTGACCAAAATATGTGTCATGTGATTGGCTATATTAAATATTATTTTGTGATATTAATACGTGGTAACTGTTTAAAATTCAGATGACCGACGAAGGAAATCAAGAAAATCTAAATAACGATAACCAGAGTAACATTAACTTGGTTAATGAGAATCCGAGCATCAATAACAATGGAAACCAAATGGATAATAGTGCCATCCAACACATAGTGGCACTAGGAATTATAGATGCAATGCCATATATTCTTCAAACTGTTAAGGATGCGGAAAATAAAATTAAGCATAGCAGTAAGAGACCAAGTGAACCAGAACACATCGTGAACAATGGACCTGAACTTGAAGTGCTCATTCCCAAAAGAAGAAGAACCATGTCTTATGGTTGTTCTTATAAAGAATTCTGGTCCTGCAAACCAATAGAATTCTCGGGCAATGAAGGACCCATTGCAACTCTGCGCTTGATAGAAAAGACTGAGGCTGTTCTGAAAATAAGCAAGTGTGCTGAAGAAGACAAGATAATGTTTGCTTCTAATTTATTTAAAAACTCAGCCTTAGAATGGTGGAACACTATCCTCTAGTCAAGAGGAAGTGATAGGGTATACAACATGGAATGGGAGGAATTTAAGAATATGGTAGAAAGGAAATTCTGCCCTCCCAATGAAAAGGAACAGATAGCAAATAAGTTTTTGAACCTTAGGATGACCGGGGTAGATAGTACGGGTTATACTACCACATTCTTTGAATATGCTAGAATAGTACCAACCCTTACATCACCTGAACCAGTATTAATCTCCCGTTATATCTGAGGATTAATTGGAGAAATTAGACATGTAGTCAAGGCAGCTAGACCTCAAACTATAGAAGAAGCTGTAGAACTAGAAAATACCTTGACAGATTAATTAATCCGTACTAGAGAAGAAGATTAGAGAAGAAACCTAGCTCCAAGACTTACCCAGGAATTCCGATCTGGAAATTCCAACCGTGGGAAAAATGTAGGTTCCACATCTGCACCTTATTGCAAGTATTGCAAAAGGAAGCATTCTGGAAAATGCTCCATATATTGCAATTTCTACAAAATATCAAGACACAAGGAAGAAGACTGCAGGAGGAAAGCCAACAACAGGATATGCTACAACTGTGGGGAACAAGGTCATACCAAGCCAAACTGTCCGAAATTAGCTCCAGCTACAAATAACTAGAACACTAAAAATGCTAGAGCATTTGTTCTGACAGCAGATGAAGCCAAAATGATTCCAGATGTCATAGCCGGTACGTTTTTAGTTAATAATGTTTTTGCTAATGTATAATTTGACTCTGGTGCAAACCAAAGTTTTATTTATACTTCATTTTGCAAACTTCTAAATCAGTCATTAACTAAACTACCACAAGAATGTCTAGTAGAGACAGCAAATGGAGAAACGATTAGGATTTCTAAAATCTTGTGTGGAGCAAGAATAGAATTTTTAAATCAAAAGTTTATTGCAAACCTTTACCAAATGAATCTGGCAGGATTTGATGTCGTTTTAGGAATGGATTGGTTAATAGCCAATAAAGCCAGTATTTTATGTGATCAAAAGTCAGTCCAAGTAAATTCACCAAAAGGTGAAAAGATCACAATTAAAGGAGATAAACCATCTAGATCCACGAAATTCATCTCTGTGATGAAAGCTGCAAGCTATATAAGAAAAAGGGTCTTTAGTGTATTTGATTTCTATAATCACTAACACTAAAGGAAAAGAACTAAAAGACATTCCAGTCGGGTCTCAGTTTTGAGATATATTTCCAGAAGAATTACCAGGACTACCGCCAGACAGAGAAGTCGAATTCAGAATTCACCTATTACTAGGAACAACACCAATTCCCAAAGCACCTTACCGTTTGGCACCCGCAGAAATACAGGAATTAAAGAAACAATTAGACGAATTGTTGGAGAAAGGATTCATACAGCCAAGCTCATCGCCATGGGGAGCACCAATTTTATTCGTTAAAAAGAAGGACGGATCGATGCGTATGTGTATTGACTACCGTGAATTGAACAAAGTCACAATTAAGAATCGGTACCCATTACCGAGAATCGATGATCTGTTCGATCAATTGCAAAGAGCTCGATTTTTCTCTAAAATCGATTTAAGGTCAGGATATCATCAATTAAAGGTACAGAAAGAGGACATTCCTAAAACCGCCTTCCGAACAAGGTATGGTCATTATGAATTTACTGTCATGCCATTTGGTTTAACCAATGCCCCAGCCGCATTTATGGACATGATGAACCGAATATGTAAGCCATATTTGGATAAATTCATAATTGTTTTTATTGATGATATTCTCATTTATTCTAAAAGTAAGGAAGATCATGCAAAGCATTTGCACGTCCTTTTAAGTCTATTAAGAAAGGAAAAACTTTATGCTAAGTTTTCAAAGTGCGAATTTTGGTTATAGCAGGTATAGTTTCTTGGACATTTAGTCAATCATGAAGGAATTCATGTGGATCCCACAAAAATCATGGCGACTACTAAATGGAAGACCCCTAAGTCACCAACTGAGGTTAGAAGTTTCTTAGGATTGGCTGGTTATTATAGAAGGTTCATTCGGGATTTCTCTAGAATAACCATTCCTTTAACTAAGTTAACATGTAAATCCATTAAGTTTGAATGGGGACCAAAACAAGAAGAAGCATTTAGAATTCTTAAGCAAAAACTAACCCATACACCCATACCAGCGTTACCAGAAGGAACTGAAGACTTTGTAGTCTATTGTGACGCTTCCAAACTAGGTTATGGATGTGTATTAATGCAACGCCAAAAGGTTATAGCCTATGCATCTAGGCAGCTTAAGAATCATGAAGAGAATTATTCAACCCATGATCTACAATTAGGAGCCATAATTTTTGCCCTAAAGATTTGGAGACATTACCTTTATGGTAGTAAGTTTACCATATTCACTGATCATAAAAGTTTAAGGTATGTTTTCGGGCAAAAGGAGTTGAATATGAGACAAAGACGCTGGATGGAAATGCTTAGTGATTATGATTGTGATATCCAGTATCATGCAGGAAAGGCAAATGTAGTTGCTGATGCTTTAAGTCGAAAGTATCATGAAAAGCCAAAAAGGGTACGTTTTCTTAAATTAAATCTACAAGTAGATTTAAATGAGCAAATTAGAAAAGCACAAGAATCAGTAATCAAGGATGATACTGAAAAACTAAAAGGTATGATTAAGGAATTAGAACAAGGAACAGATGGAATTTGGAGATTCCATAAAAAGAGAATGTGGATACCTAAATTAGGGAACCTGTGTCATCATATATTAGAAGAAGCCCATAAGTCTAAATATACAATGCATCCTGGAAGTGATAAGATGTATCAGGATTTAAGAAAAAAAATTTGGTGGATAGGAATGAAAAAGGAAGCAACCTATGTTTCTAAATGTTTAACCTGTTCACAAGTTAAAGCTGAACACCAGAAACCCTCAGGTTTATTACAGCAGCTAGAAATGCCAGTGTGGAAATGGGAATTGATAACAATGGATTTTGTTACCAAATTACCCAAAACAAGGAAAGGTAATGATACAATCTGGGTGATTGTAGATAGACTAACAAAGTCAGCTCATTTCCTATCAATGAAAGAAACTTTCAGTATGGAACAGTTAGCTAAATTGTATGTAAATAAAATAGTTTCATTACATGGAATTCCTTTATCAATTGTTTCTGATAGGGATAGCCGTTTTACCTCTCATTTTTTGTCAAGTTTCCAAAAAGCAATGGGAACCAAATTAAATCTAAGCACAACTTACCATCCTCAAACAGACGGACAAAGCGAAAGGACAATCCAGACAATGGAAGATATGCTTAGATCTTGTGTAATTGATTTCGGAGGTAATTGGGATGATCACTTACCTTTAATAGAATTTTCTTATAATAATAGTTATCACACAAGTATCAACGCTGCATCATTTGAAGCACTTTATGGAAGAAAGTGCCGAACCCCAGTCTGTTGGGCAGAAATTGGGGAGAAGCAACTATCTGGACCTGAAATAGTGCAAGAAACAACCGATAAAATTATTCAAGTCAAGGAACGACTGAAAGCAGCACGTGATCGACAGAAGAGCTATGCTGATAACCGACGCAAACCATTGGAATTTCAAGTAGGAGATAAAGTATTGTTAAAAGTCTCTCCTTGGAAAGGAGTAGTAAGATTTATTAAACGAGGGAAGCTAAGTCCCAGGTATATTGGACCTTTTGAGATTATTAGAAGAATAGGACCTGTAGCCTATTAGCTACAACTGCCAGAGGAAATGGCAGGAATACATGATGTATTTCATGTATCTAATCTCAAGAAATGCTTAGCTAATGAATCACTTGTAATACCTCTAAAGGATATAGAGGTAAATGAACAACTCAAGTTTGTAGAAAGGCCTCTACAGATTGAAGACAGGAAAGTCAAGAATCTCAAGCACAAGAGATTAGTTCTGGTTAAAGTGAAGTGGGACTCCAAAAGAGGACCTGAGTACACATGGGAGCTTGAATCGGAATTGCAAAAGAAATATCCACACTTATTCCAGTAGATCTCGAGGACGAGCTCTAAAACAAGGTGGGGAGGATATAATAACCCTAAAGAAAACCGACACCCTCGAATTATTTTCGACACCCTAATATATTTTAAATTATCCCAATATGTCTTAAAACACACCCCATACGCGAAAACGGGCCCCGAATACCTTTCATATATTTAAAATTAATTAAAAATGGAAATTTTGGGGTTTAGGCGGGCTGTGTAAGCCATCCCTGAACCCTTACGCGGGCCGCGACAAGGTGATGGATGGCACGTCCCTAGGCCGCCACGTGGCCCAACACACAGCAACCCTATGCAATAACCCGGACAAGCTATGCCGTTGACTCCCTTTGATGCGGGCCATGTAGGCCCTTGTCTTATTTTACGCGGGCCGCGAGAAACCCGAACTCAGCCCCTATAAAGCTGGAGCTCGGGCCTTCAGTCGAATTCGCTCAAACTTTTCAATTCTCTCTCAATTTCTACGTAGTATACATTATACTCGGGCATAATACCCCCCCTAAATAACGAAGTTCTGCTCGGTTGTAAGTATGATAACCCCTGGATACATATTAGATACTCTGCCCGATTGATCTAGGGTTCCGTAACGGCTGGCGTGGTTCTGCCCAACGTAGTCGTTGGAATGCCGTCTCGGGGAGGGTATTACTAATGTTAAAATGGGTTATTATAATAACACATGTGCATTTTTGTAATTTATAGATAATTCCCAGGGAACCCTTACTGAAAACCTAAGACAACAATGTGAGTAATCTCCTTTTTGTAAACAGTTTTTACAAAACCTTAACTATTTTACAATGCAATTTAGCAGTGATTGAGTCTTTGTAATTATACGATTACTGCCGGTATGTTGGGGTTTTGTATACAAAATATGAGACACGTTACCATTGGATGAAGAGTTAACCAATGTGTAATATGACCCACCAGTCAGGAATGACAGTACTGAATGAGTAATTGGGTAGATATAAACATTGTAATCGCTCTTAATACTGTTTAAATTAATGTTTCTTGATTAAACTGGGATTCACTCACCAATATTTCCCACTGACAAATGTTTTTAGAACGCGTTTCAGGTAACACAATGTGAAAGCCAATTAGAAGCCAGCTGGATAGCACTGAAGGCTTGGGAAAGTAGCTATAAAAGTTACCTAAATAAAGAAGGCGTTTTAATTTAATAAAATGGGATTTATCCCTATAAATCTGTTTGTAATGAAAACTTGGGTTTTATCCCAATGTGTTTATTTCTATAAAATGTGGCATTTTACTCTGATAAAATATTTCCTAACTACAATCCTGATGTAAATTCCGCTGCCAAATTAATAAACACCGATACCACCGACACTGAGTTCGCGGCCGCCTGTTCCCAGGACAGATAGGGGGTGGGGGTTGCAACATCATTATCATCCCGGTGAGGCAAATGTCATTGCAGACGCTCTAAGTCGCATGGAAAGGGCTAAACCAATTAGGGTTAATGCCAAAAGAATTGAGCTACTTACTAGCTTAACTGAAAAGTTATTAGAAGCAGAAGCAAGCCCCAACTAGAGGCAAATGCTTAGACTGAAGGATTAGGTGAAACTATGGAACAGTTTACACCTGGAAAGGATGGAATCCTAAGACTGAATGATAGAATCTGGGTTCCCATCTACTGAGGACTCAGAGAGTTGATTCTTGAGGAATCACATAACTCCAAGTATACAGTAAATCCTGGTGGAGTCAAGATGTACCAAGACCTGAAAAAGAACTATTGGTGGATGGGCATGAAAAAGTCCATAGCCACCCATGTAGCAAAGTGTTTAACATGTTAGCAAGTTAAGGCTGAACATCAGAGACCATCTGGTCTGTTACAAAAACTCGAGATTCCCACTTGGAAATGGGAAATGATAACAATGGATCGGATTACCAAGTTACCTAAGACCAGTCATGGCAATGACATGATATGGGTCATAGTAGACAGACTGACCAAGTCGGCTCACCTTTTGCCAATTAAGGAAACTTACAGTTCTGACAAGCTAGCTAAGTTGTATGTTGACAACATAGTGTCTCTTTAAAGAGTACCGTTGTCTAAAGTATCAGATAGAGATACTAGATACATTTCGCATTTCTGGAAAAGTTTCCAACAAGCACTTGGTACGCGCTTAAACTTTAATACGACTTATCATCCCCAGACTGATGGGCAAAGTGAGCGTACAATCCAAACTTTGGAAGATTTGCTACACGCACACACTATTGACTTAGGCGGTGGCTGGGATGACCATCTACCCTTAATCGAATTCTCCTATATAACAGCTATCACACTAGTATAAAAGCCGCACCTTTTGAGGCTTTATATGGGAGAAAGTGTAGAATGCCCATCTGTTGGGCTGAAGTTGGTGAAAGCTAGCCCTCTGGACCTGAGATTGTCCTTGAAACAACTGATAAAATTTTACAAATCAGAGATAGACTCAAGGCTGCCCGTGATAGGCAGAATAGCTATGCTGATAAAAGGCGGAAGCCTCTCAAATTCCAAATCGGGGATAGAGTAAGGCTTAAGGTCTCGCCTTGGAAGGGCGTTATGAGATTGGGAAAGAAGGGTAAACTGAGCCCTAGATATATTGGACCATTCGAGATAACTGAATGCGTCGGATCTATATCTTACAGGCTTAAACTACCTGAAGAGTTGAGTGGAATCCATGATGTATTCTATATCTCTAATCTGAAAAAGTGCTTAGCTGATGAAGGACTTGTCATGTCTCATCATGACGTTCAAATTGACGAGAGCTTAAGGTTTATTGAAAAACCTTTGTCCATTGAGGACCGTGAAGTCAAAAAGCTCCGTAAGAAAAAGGTTTCCCTCGTCTAGGTGAAATGGGATTCCCGTCGTGGCCCAGAAAACACTTGGCAGGTTGAATCCGAAATGAGACGAAAATACCCGTATCTATCTGAATAAATCTCGAGGACGAGATTTCCTTTAAGGGAGTGAGGATGTAACACCCTGAAAATTTTGCCCAATTATGTGACTACACGTGTCCAATTCTCCAAGTAATCCCAACTACGTGGAGGGAGAAACCTCCAACTAATCCCAAGTATGTGGAAGAAGGAAGGACCTACACTGTACGTTCACTGAAACGTGTTCAGAATCTTCGACTAATCCCGATCCTGGGAAGGAGAGAGAGATTATTACTATGCATTAACCAAGACGCGTCCTGGATCTCTGACTAATCCCATCTACGTGGAAGGAGAGGGTCTAAAAATGCCAAATGGCCAAAGGTTTAAAGTCCAAGGACTAAACAAGTTAAATCTCAATTTTTGAATTCCAGAGGTCCTATACGGACCGCAAAGGTTAACCCCGTATGGTTCTTAAGGAGGTTTGAAAAATTGTGCGCCAAGAGGTCTTACGGACCGCAAGGTCCAAAGGCATACAATCCGTAAGGCAGAGTAGTGGGCAAGCAAACAACATCCTTACGAACTGTATGGGACCTACAGAGCTGAAACAGCTGGCTGCAATAGCAGCCTATTTTGCCATATTGCACCGACTTACCACCAACTTCTCTATTTCCTACACCTCAAAGGGCACTTGTACACATCTGAGAAGCCTTCTCAACACTTGGCATGATCTTGTGGTGATTTTGCAACTATAACTTGTCCACTTGATCATCCATTTCCTTTGCTCATTCATTCTTTCTCACTCTAATCTGCTTGGAGATCTCCTCTAGATAAGAGGACTCCCTCTCTTAGTTCTTTTCTGCTTAAACACTTCCAAGTAAGTATTTCGACTTAGTCTTTTTCATTTTATTTAGTTATTTTAAGCTAAAAGTCAAACAGTTAACTTTCTGTTTGACTTTAGCTTCTGACCATTTTGGTCAAGGTAAAATTCAATCTGAACTTTCCTACATGATTGTAATAATGATGGTATGATCCCTTTGCGATCATACCTTCAGATTATTATGTTTACTAGTTGAATTGTTAAGTTGAGCATATTACGTAAAAGTTGAATTTTTGACTAATTCGCATAAATAGTTTCTATAACTTATAACTAAGTTATTTTGACATATATACAAGTTTTGTAACTAATATAAACTAATAATAGCATGTTCAATTTATCCAATTTTGTTTAGGGTCTCATTCTATGTCAAAAGTCAAGCAGTTTGACTTTTTCTTTGACTTTTGATTCTGACCCATTTGGTCAACGTTTAGACCTATTTTAAACTTGTTTTAGGACCGTAATATTGTTGAGTATAACTATCTGAAGTTATACCGTATTGTTATTTTGTTTGATGGGTTAAATGACAAGTCTTGAAATTATTGTTAAAAATGACCATAATACCCTTATATGGGCAAATGAGCTAATTGAATGATTTTAAACTAAACCAACTTAGATTGTTTGTTCTCCCCGGATGCATGCTTGTGAAAGAGTAGTGAACTCAACTTACATTTGCTCGCTAAGTTTAGTTACTTTGTTTAAAGTTGGTCAACTAATTCCTAATAGGGTTACCAATAACAGTCAGGTTCATGTTACAAAGCAGACCACGTATTTAATAGATTGTACGAATCAAAGTCATCATGTATCACATAGTATACATATGGGCCACATACAAGCACATAGTACAATCTTACAATCCACGTAATTCGTGTATTTAACGGATTACATGCAATAGGAATCATCAAGTACACATAATAGACACCTGGGCCACATTCGATTTCATAATACATGCCCACAATTCTAACAACTTATCAGTTCAGCTCAACCATTTACAAGAGTGTGCGACCCAACCCGTTAACAGCCCACCTAAGAGTGTGTGGCTAAAGTATCATATATAAAGGGCCTGCAGCCCATCAGCATAGCGTACGGCCCACCAGGGTGCAGCCCACACCAAGTGTGATGCCTTCCTCCAAGTGTGCGACCTCAAACTTGGGTGGTCCAACAACACAGCCCGGACCAAAAGGTGTGTGACATAGTGTGAGTGTGTGGCCATTCATAACATAATTGTCCCACTTGCATCAACTATTTACTGATGAAGGAGTGTGTGATGTGCATTGATAAGTGTACCGGATGCAACAGATGGTGTACGACCTACATGTGTGTGCGGCAAGCAAGTGTGTGACCCATGCATTGTCGGTTATACTTTTCCTTAATACCTGATCAATCAATTACATTCCATATTTGCATGATCACCCTAACTTCCTCAATTTCAGTAAGCTATCAATGACAATTATCATGGTGATCATAATACGAATTCAATCAAATAACACAATCATTTCAATTATTCTATGAATATCATGCAAAACTTGAGTCTTCATATAAGCAAACTTATTAATAGTGTTATCATCATGATTAGACCATCAAAACCCTTAATTATCATATAACACCAAATATTCATCATCATTCATATTAACAATAGAATTTTCTGGCAATACTCCTAGATCATACGAATTTTCATGACTACCTGTGACAACCGGCACAAAACTGGTAATTTTCGTACTATTTTAATATTGTTTTTTAATTGTAATTATGTGCTTAAATGGCAACATTGTCTGATAACATGCTATACATGTGAATTCATGCACGTTTTATACTTCAAATATTGCTTTATGCATTACTTTAAGCGTTGTGTCAGAAAGACTAGTAAACTCACCGGTAAGTCACACTGTGTCAACAATTTTACAGAAAGCAGTCAGACAAAAGAATTAGGGCCTAGGAATAGGTCCAACATCTAAAATACATTAAAACACAAGTGTGGATACAAGGGTTAACATATAAACTTTCCGGAAGCTAAACTATGCACTAAAAAGCACCCGAAACTCACTTTAAAAGCATAATTTTGCATAAATCAGCCATAATTCAGCTATAATCAGCTTTTTAACACTATAATATCATACATAATTTATGTTCTATTGTCCAGAATAACTTACAAAGTGTCGGGAATTGAAACTGCCACAAAAAGGGCTTCATACTTAGTGAAACTGCGCAATTTAGCACTTTAACGAACCATAACGAAACAAACAACCGGACATTACCCGGATCAAAATTTGACTAGAAGTAATGTTTTTATGATATTAATCTATTATTGGTGCTAGAACACCTTAAAAGTCATAAAAACACCTAAACACACTTAAACTAACTTAAACCTTCCCGCTTACACTTTAATCCCCCAACTTCCAAAAATTAACACTTTACCCCCCCCCCCACCATAACCGTCCCCAAAAGGGCCCACACATGCCTTTGGTTATTTTATTCTTCCTTGTCCCCTTAAGTTTATGCAAAATCCTAAAAGAAGATCAAGTTGTTGGAATTAATTCATAAAGACCAAGAGTAGTATACTTTGCCCATTTCACAAAAAAATCTTCATCTTCCTCCCTTCTTCTTTGGTCTCGGCTCAAACACCCCCACTTACATCCATCTTTTTCACTTCACTTCCTAGCAATCCAAGGTGATTTAGAGGTGCATGAAGCTTATCTAAGAAGGTGTGATGTGCTAGAAGTAGAAGGACCTCACTTTAGAGCATTTAACCACTTGATTTCTTCCATATTCATCTTCTTCATTCTTGTGCCACTTCCCTAGCCATTAGAGCTAGTAGTAAGCTTCTTGATCACTATAATAGTTCATGTTTATGTTATGTATAAGTCTCACCATCTAAACAACTAAACTTTTAAAGTTAAAAATGAGAAGATCTAACATATTCATGAAGAAAACAAGTGATTATACTAATTTTTAGTGTATGTAATGAAGTTGTTGATGTTATATCTTGTGTTTGTGTTTAGATCAAGTATGTTAAGCTTGTTAGAAGCTTAGATCTAACAAGTTTAGGCATGGATCTTGAAGGATCCATGGTTAAACTTGAAGATGAACATATGAAGCATTATGTGAACATGAGAAATGAATTTTTATGTGTAAACTTGTAATCTTGAAGTAATAAGGTGCATGCAGAACTAATTTTTGAAACAAAAACCCATGAAAAGTTTGTTAAAAGTTTAACACAAAGCTTTTTTATGAAAGATCTAAGGATGTTAAGCATGGATATTGAAAGATCCATGGTGAAACATGATGTTAAAAATAATGATCTTTCTAATGGACATAAAAGTGGTTTTAGAACATGATTTACAAACTTTAAGACGATTAAACTCATGGATGAGTTGGTTAGTAAAAAAAGTTTCATAAAAGTTTGTTTAAAATACTAAAGAACACTTATTTTTGGAAGTATCATTATATGTTAAGTGTAGATCTAAAAGACTACACATTTTTAACAAAAATCAAGTTCACTATGATGTTTCATATGAAGAAATTAGTGAATGTTGTTGATGATTATTGTCGAAAATTGTTTTTGGTGTTAAAAAGAAAATAAACACATGTTTTGAAAACACGGGAAACCTCCATTTTTAGGGGAGACTATGTCAAAATTTTTCTAAAATTTTGACACTTAGAAAATATAAGTTTTGGTGAAACTTATTCCCTAAAAATTCACCTAAAAATATTTACCAAGGTTTACCTAATTTTTGTAAGAAATTACAAGTAAGAAATGATGATTTCTTCAAGTTAGAATTAATATTAAGTATGTATATTTTTAGGGAAAATTGTAACACCCCAATCGCGTAATACAATAACACGCGGCGGAAATATCGGGGATTCACGTTACAAATTGCTCACAACTACTGGTACTAAATTGTTTCAATATTATTAACATCGTTTTACAAACAAAGAATACATGTAGTTGTCTTTTGATTTAGAGGTCTAAAACCCGAATGCAGTCCTATGTGTTGCATACTTGAATAGTTGAAAACCTGAAACATATGTGAAAATAAAGTCAACATAAAAATGTCGGCGAATACATAGGGTTTGTTAGCCAAATAAATGGCAAAAGTTTGATATTGCAATACTTTGACAACTACAAGAGTTGTCGATTGAAAATGAATCTTGAAGCCAAAGAATGGAAAAATTTTAGTATTACAATACATAATCTTGATTGTGAAAACTCGTGGCAAAAGTATTGTATATGGCAATACGGATATTACTAAGTAATTTTTATGCCATTTGAAATTGTACTTTCTAACCTCGTTGAAGTCATTGTAAAACTCGTTAATGTATTATTAGAAAAAATCAATTAAGGATTAATAATAACAGTTTTGAACTTAATCAAAACCTGTATGAGTATTATATAAATCAAATCAATGATTCATGATAATACCTTAGATATCCTTCTAAGAGTTTAACATATAAAGATATGGAACATTCTACGAGGATTTGGATAATTGAACATTGAAACAATCATACATAAAACCCTAAAGTGATTCGGATAACGCCACAAGGATAATAAAATTAGAACACTTATATATAGGAAGTACCAGCAGCGTATCCACCATGTTCTTATTTTATTATACCCGTTTCGTTATCTAAATCACAACTACCACATAAACACATAAATCGTCAACTTGTACCAACTCGTAAACACGCATTAAAGCACACAATGAATCCAATCAAGGACTCCAATATTAGTACTCTAAACATCCTACAGGAATCAACCTATGAAGATAGATAGATGCTATAAGGATTCGGTTTCTGTTACATTGTCTACTCACATACGCATTAAAGCACGCAATGGATCCAATCAAGGACTCCAATATTAGTACTCTAAACATCCTACAAGAATCAATCCATGAAGATAGATAGATGCTATAAGGATTCGGTTTCTATTACATTGAATCATTGAATCAAAACAATCCTAAATCCTAACGGTGATTCGGGATAACACCACGAAGGGTAATACAATAAGCACATTTATATATAGGAAGTACCAGCGGTGTATCCACCATATGCTTATTGTATTATCTAGTTTGGTTATCAAAATCACCAATAATCTACATATAAACCAACCCTCATTTGTAAAGTACTTCTTAAAAATATCACTGTGAAGATAGGAAGATCTAAGACTGTACTTCAAATATCCTATAAGAATCTAACTATAAAGATAGGTAGATCTTTTAAGGATTTAGATAAACACTGTATTTGCATAGTCGAAATAATACACATAAAAGCACTTAGTAAACACATGTATGCCATACATTTGGAAAACAAATCGGTTACACATATGAATCACCCCAAAACATTTGAAAACGGTTAAATGGGGGACTATGTACTTGCCAGGAATTGCGTATAGTTCTTGTTCAAATGATATAACAAATCACAAAGGATCAATAGTTCAAGTGTTGAAGCGGTTCCTAGTGTAACGAATTCTATGTTAGTGAATCGACACCTAAATCGGAAGATCGGCTAGAATGAGGTCTCGTAAACCAAATGAGTATTGGAAATCATGTGATATGGTTCAACAAAGCCTACATTCTAAATCGGAACCTATCCTAAGTGCTTACGACCCATTACGACCAGTTAAGGTAGTCTAAGCTACTTTAACGCGTCGTTCGCGCGAATGCGCGTTCGAGATGCCTAACTAGTTCTATGACAAGTATTAGATGCCTTAACATATCTAATTATGTTATATAATCAGTTTAGTTGTCAAAACATGTGTTACATATGCTTAAAATGAAATTATGAGAAAAAGGGCGTTTTTGTCATTTTCCCAAGGCATATAAACTACCTATCATACAACTAACTAAATGAAGTAACCATAAGTTAAAACCTCGGAAGGTTATTCCCTATACAACTATGGTCACAAAATATGTCTGGTCGGAACCTAACGATCGACCAAACGGGTCGGGTTCGAAAGTCTAAGCGGTTGTTCAGACCGCTTATCTTACGACCCTATATAAGCACTATACTAAAAGTGACGACTTAAACATGTTAAAACAAGTTTGATATCAAAACAAAGTGTTTTGATACCCAAAGATAGCTTCGCTGCAAAATACGCATAAACACGTATTTTGACCGAAACTATGACACGTCACTATGCCGAATCAACATGGTAATCAGTAGGTATAGTCACAAGGAACTATAACCATCGCGATTACGCTCACGTTGCAAAGTTCAAATGAACTTTGTGTTGACCAAAGACTGGTCAAAGCAGAAAGTCAAACACTGTTTGACTTTCATGCTTAAAAAGCATGAAAGAATACTCACAAAAGGTCCAAGCAAGGAAGATTTGATCTAAAATACTCAGGTATGAAGCTAAGGCTTCATCTTAGAGCAGATTAGAGCAAATGTGTGAGTTGAATGAATGAAAAATGGTGGGTATTTATAGAATTCCAAGAACTGTTAGGATCATTTCTTGAAATTTGTGCTTAAATCTGGACCTTACATGTGTTGCCCATTGTTTACAATACAATGGGACATTAAAAACTATCAAATGGTATTGCAAAACTAGGATCAAAACCATCAAAACTAGCTCAAAAGACCAGATTCAGTGTTTCTGTCTGACAGTCTGTCGTGGGCCGTGTAGACTAAGACAAAATCTTACGCGCCCCTCCTAAACTAGTTTGGTAGATTGTCAGTTTTAGTCACTGCAAGTCCAAAACATGGTTTTTGGTGCATTTTCGACACGTTTAAACCCCGTTAACCCCATTTCAAAGCTCTAAAATGAAGTTAAAGTATAGGGAACATGAAATATGCTCAAAAACATCTCGGATGTCGGTTCGTTTATCGTACGGTTGCATTGTTCGGATAATTACGACGAAACACGAACGGACGCGAAAACGATCCAAATTACGCAACGAATGAAATTTTAGCTTTCTAAACACTAAAATAAAATATTTTAATGATTACAAAAATTTTGGATTTGCGGATACGTTCAGAACGTAAGATATGCGCGTAAATGCAAACTTTTGCACTTTTTGACGCTTTTAGTCCCTATTGATCAAATAAGCATATTTTCGCATAACGAACCCCTCAAAGCCTATTTCTAAGATATGTAGAGGATATTTAGGGTATGTTTAGCTTATGATCAAGTTTTGGAATGTTCGTTACTATACGAATCAGTAGACTTTCACAGTTTGACGCAAATAGTCCCTGAGAGTGAATAAACTTGTTTTTGACACACCAAAGCCTTCAAAACTTATTTCTAAGTTATATAAAAGCTATTTAAGGTACTTTAAGCCTATGTCGTTGTTCCAGAGTGTTTGTCGCATTAAACTGGTTACGTTTACGTATCAGTTCGCGTTTAACTTTCCAGAAAGCGATTTAAAGCTTGAAATCGAACTAGAATCAAAACGTGAAATTGTCAAACACAAATAAACCAAATTTTGAGACCAAAACACATTTTACTATTGATAAATGATATTGTTTTAAATCGTACAGTGTTTGCGGAGCAAAAGTGTCACAGTCTCCCCTACTTTAGGAAATTTCATCTTGAAATTTGTTCGAAGGAGACTGTAGAGTGTAATTGAGACAACTGAAAGATGAGAAAATTTTTGGATCCCAAAGATGCGGAGCATCGTTTGGTGTTGGAAATTTTTAGGGGATTCAAAATGTGATTTGGGATATTCAAAGTATCTCAAGGTATTCAACCCTTTGAAACTTGTGAATTTAAAGAAAAAGTCAACCAGTGTTCAAAAATCGTTTGAGTATGGCACTTTGTTATACTAAGCTCTTAGTGTAATTCCTAGCAAACAAAGGGGTGTACATTCAAGCCCTACACGTACATGGTTTCTAACATCCCATGAGGTACATCCAATGCACCATGAGCATCTCATGCATAGGAGACGAGTCAACATACCTTATGGCATCATGATCGTCATCTTTAACACCATAATATACTCCCGGTCGGCTCGATTTGAGTTAATGAATGTACTTGTTTTTTTTATTGTAAATAACCACACAAATAACAAATAAGCACATAATGGTCCAAGATAACATAAAATCACCAAGTGATCTCAGCAACGTTCTGAAGAATAACATAATAAGAACACTTATATATAGGAACTACCATTGGCGTATCCACCGTGTTCTTATCGCATCATACTTCTCCCGTTACCTTAATCATTCTAGATTTTATGCCTCCATACTTAGCAAGGCTTACTATGATTCTCATGCGTCGATTCTCATAATTAAGTGCGCACCCATAATTACTCGTTTCGTCGCATGGTCCACATAGCTCCTCTTGTTAAGCGAGGGTAAACAAATAATAAGGTCGAACTATCGTCTAAATCAAATAAACATCGTTACAAAATAACATCTGTCAAATTGAATCGTATTTCATACTAGCAATGATATCACTACTTATTTTGCGTACAACAAATTTAGTAGTAGGTATTTTATTCTAGTACGAATGTTTATATATGTTGCATATTAACCAAACAGGTAGAACGCAACATATAATAGCCATGCATTGTCATCATAAAGTAAGCATATCGAGAAAATGTTTTCAAATCATGTGCTAGGTATGCTAAGTTAACACACTAAGCAAATTGTATTTGAAAATTAGTGTACTATGTACGTTAAATCAACATACGAAGCAAATTTTATAATCATGTACTATACATATTAGATAAATAAATCATGTATGTAATGTCATGATCACACAATAGTATTAACTTGTTCATAGTATTCGTATTGATCGTGTCGCCAAGCTCGTATGAATGCACTAGAGTGCAATCATGGTATGCTAATTTACAAGATTTAGTTCCTCAAGAACAGAATCCTCAAAATCAGTATGTAGTTGTAATCACACATAGTGTAATGACATTAGAGTTTGAAACTGGAAAATGATTAACAAGGATAAAATAAACTTCTTGAAATTCATATTGTCATTACAAACATAATTGAAATATGTACATTGTTTTCGAAAATAAACAGAAAATATAGAGGTTCAAATGATCATAAGTGCTTGATCATTTGCTTGAGCCTCAATGACGTTGAATACTCGTCCATTAGCATTGGCAAGCTTGGGGCAGTTTCGCTTGAAATGATTTAAATCACCACAATTGAAACATGCTCGAGGGCGAGTCTTAGTAGGGGCTGCTCGGTTCTGGATACGACAGGTCACAGCTAGATGTCCAAATAGACCACAGATTGTACACTGGTGACAAGGAGAATTTGACGCGTGGTGATAATTATAATGATTGCACCGAGGTTGCTTTCCACGATAAAATCCTTTAAGGAGTATTGAGTTTAGTGGAACTGGTGCAGGAATTGCAAAATTCTTTGAAGTCTTGCACTTCCTAGATTTTTTGAAGATTCGTCTTTTGTTCTTTTCGAATTCTCATTAACAAATTAAGTCTTTTGTTTCTTGTCTCCATTCCAAAATATTTTACCTTTTCTAACCTGGGAGTCGGTTAAGATAGCGGCTAATTCCTTAGCCTCCCTAAGCGTTGCAGGTTGGCTGCCAGTGACAATGTCTTGGACAAGATCAGGTAGGCCATCAATGTATTTCTCAATGGCCCGATCCAAAGGTGTGACCATAGTGGGGCAAACTAGGCTTAACTCTTCAAATCGGTCAGTGTAGGCACGGTTTTCCCCACTATCTTGTTTTAGATAATAGATCTCGTTTTCAAGTGCCCTTATTTCGCTTCGTGGGCAGAATTCTTTCTTCATAAGATCCTTAAATTCTTCCCACGTCAGAGCCATTGCCATATCGGCACCTCGGTCTCTCATAATACCATTCCACCAAGTGAGTGCTCTCCTTTGAAAGACACTCGAGGCGAAATCTACCTTGCTCTCATTGGGACACTAAAACTGAACATGGCGGAAAGTGCTTTCTATACTCTCAAACCATTGTAGGAGTGCAGTTGCTCCTTCAGACCCATTAAACCTAAGTGGTTTAGCCTAGTTGAATTGTTTATAGTTACATGGCGATAAAACATTGTTTTTTTTTATTTGGTTGACTTGGGTCACAATGCCTAGGAGTAAAGTATTTAGCTGTTGAGAAATCATTTCTTCCAGTTCAGCGTTCCAAGTGGTGTCGCGACGAGGAGGCATCCTGAAGGTACATCTATAGAGAAAACCAAATAAGTTAGATTTACCAAATTGTTATGAGTTTGTAACATTATTGTATTGTGAAAAATTTGATCTAGTAAAATCTCGTTCATAGGTCTCGTCCTTGTATTTAGAAAATACAGTGTTGTGGATTTTGTTTTGAAACAAGAGTTGTTTGAAAAATAAACTTTTGTAATATTTTTGGATGAGATAATACAAACCAACTTAATGGTTTCTGTTATAAATTCCTTTATCATTTAAAAATTTATTATTTTTAAGATAAAATGTTTTAAATTTAATTTTTAAAATAAAGAAACTTGGTGTCTGAAATGTTGAAAATTCGCATCTAAATGGTAACAATTTGAAATTTTGAAAGACATAGGTAGTGTTTTGAAAATGAAAATAGGATCTCATAATGTCATGAAATGAAATGAAATTCATTTCAATCGTCTCGAATCAATATATCACCGAAGGTAATATGATGAAATAGTATTGTGAAAGGAAATTTATTTCGATTGTCGTGAATAGCAAACATATTACCGAGGGTAATATGAATGAGTAGTGTTACAAAGGTCGTTTAAAAATCGTTCGGCCTGGTGAAGATAGATAGGTTTTTATAATGCTTCACGAAGACATGCTTTAACCTATAAGTGGACACTCACCCTAAGAGTTCCCAAGTAAGAGTGACTGGTCCAATAATGCGGATTTGTACGAACACTCTAGCCTTAGACAGAATACTCGGGGTACAGGCATCCACCCTTCCAGATTGCATGTGTTCACATTATTAAAACCCAAGATTTCGATGAAAAACTTTTGAGGAAAACATTTAAGAAATATTTTGATACAAATCGTTTGAGATAAAACATGTTGTGAAATATTTTTACAAAAACGTTTAAGAAAAACTTTTTGAGAAATATTTTAATGAAAATGTTTTGAAAAAAAACATTTCGAGGAACACCTTAAGGCATGAAGCCTAAGGTTCAGGATAAATCATCTAGGGCTAGATGATTTGTAAATCATAGAGTAGTTGTGGCACGAATAAGGATGAGGATTTAGGAAGGAGTTCCTAAGTCTACTCAGGTTTGGGTCCTAGGAAGGTTATAGACTCAGTTAAAGGCATACTAATAACCAAATTCCCTATAACCAGTGCTCTGATACCAATATGTAACACCCCAATCGCGTAATACAACAACACGCGGCAGAAATATCGGGGAGTCACGTTACAAATTGCTCACAACTACTGATACTAAATTGTTTCAATATTATTAACATCATTTTACAAACAAAGAATACATGTAGTTGTCTTTTGTTTTAGAAGTCTAAGACCCAAATGCAGTCCTATGCGTTGCATACTTGAATAGTTAAAAACCTGAAACATATGTGAAAATAAAGTCAGCATAAAAATGCCGGCGAATACATAGGTTTTGTTAGCCAAATAAATGGCAAAAGTTTGATATTGAAATACTTTGACAACTACAAGAGTTATCGATTGAAAATGAATCTTGAAGACAAAGAATGACAAAAGTTTAGTATTGCAATACATAATCTTGATGGTGAAAACTCGTGGCAAAAGTATTGTATATGGCAATACGGTTATTACTAAGTAATTTTTATGCCATTTGAAATTGTACTTTGTAACCTCGTTTAAAATCATTGTAAAACTTGTTAATGTATTATTAGAAAACCAATTATGGATTAATAATAACAATTTTGAAATTAATCAAAACCTATATGAGTATTATATAAATCAAATCAATGATTCATGATAATACCTTAGATTTCCTTCTAAGAATCTAACATATAAAGATATGGACGATTCTACGAGAATTTGGATAATTGAACATTGAAACAATCATACATAAAATCCTAAAGTGATTCGGATAACGCTACAAGAAAAATAAAATAAGAACACTTATATACAGGAAGTACCAGTGGCGTATCAACCATGTTCTTAATTTATTATACCCGTTTCGTTATCTAAATCACAACTACCACTTAAACACATAAATCATCAACTTGTACCAACTCGTAAACACGCATTAAAGCACGCAATGAATCCAATCAAGGACTGCAATATTAGTACTCTAAACTTCCTACAAGAATCAACCGATGAAGATAGATGTTATAAGGATTCGGTTTCTGTTACATTGTCTACTCACATACGCATTAAAGCACACAATGAATCCAATCAAGGACTCCAATATTAGTACTCTAAACATCCTACAAGAATCAATCCATGAAGATAGATAGATGCTATAAGGATTCGGTTTCTATTACATTGAATCAAAACAATCCTAAATCCTAATGGTGATTCGGGATAACGCCACGAAGGGTAATACAATAAGCACACTTATACATAGGAACTACCAGTGGCATATCCACCATGTGCTTATTGTATTATCTAGTTTCATTATCTAAATCACCAATAATCTACACATAAACTAACCCTCGTTTGTAAAGTACTTAAAAATCTCACTATGAAGATAGGAAGATCTAAGACTGTTCTTCAAATATCCTATAAGAATCTAACTATAAAGATAGGTAGATCTTTTAAGGATTTAGATAAACACTATATTTGCATAGTCGGAATAATACTCATAAAAGCACTTAGTAAACACATATATGCCATACATTTGGAAAACAAATCGGTTACACATATGAATCACCCCAAAACATTTGAAAATGGTAAAATGAGGGACTATGTACTCACCTGGGATTGCGTATAGTTCTTGTTCAAATGATATAACAAAGTTCAAAGGATCAATAGTTCAAATGTTGAAGCGGTTCCTAGTGTAACGAATACTATGTTAGTGAATCGACATCTAAATCGAAAGATCGGGTAGAATGAGGTCTCCTAAACCAAATGTGTATTGGAAATCATATGATATGGTTCAACAAAGCCTACATTCTAAATCAGAACCTATCCTAAGTGCTTACTACCCATTACGACCCGTTAAGGTAGTCTAAGCTACTTTAACGCGTCGTTCGCGCGAATGCGCGTTCGAGAAGCCTAACTAGTCCTATGACAAGTATTATATGCCTTAACATATCTAATTATGTTATATAATCAGTTTAGATGTCAAAACATGTGTTACATATGCTTAAAATGAAATTATGCGAAAAAGGGCATTTTGGTCATTTTCCTAAGACATATAAACTACCTATCATACAACTAACTAAACGAAGTGACCATAAGGTATAACCTTGGAAGGTTATTCCCTATACAACTATGGTCAAAAAATATGTTTGGTCGGAACCTAATGATCGACCAAACCGGTCGGGTTCAAAAGTCTAAGCGGTTGTTCAGACCGCTTATCTTACGACCCTATATAAGCACTAAACTAAAAGTGACGAGTTAAACATGTTAAAACATGTTTAACTAAGTTAGAAAACAAGTTTAATATCAAAACAAAGTGTTTTTATACCCAAAGATAGCTTCGTTGCAAAATATGCATAAACACGTATTTTGACCGAAACTATGACTCGTCATTACGCCTAATCAACTTGGTAATCAGTAGATATAGTCACAAGGAACTATAACCATCGTGATTACGCTCACGTTGCAAAGTTCAAACGAACTTTGTGTTGACCAAAGACTGGTCAAAGCAGAAAGTCAAACACTATTTGAATTTCATGCCTAAAAAGCATGAAAGAATACTCACAAAAGGTCCCAGCAAGGAAGATTTGATCTAAAATACTCAGGTATGAAGCTAAGGCTTCAACTTAGAGCAGATTAGAGCAAATGTGTGAGTTGAATGAATGAAAAATGGTGGGTATTTATAGAATTCCAAGAACCGTTAGGATCATTTCTCGTAATTCGTGCTTAAATCTGGAACTTACCTGTGTTGCCCATTGTTTACAATACAATGGGACATCAAAAACTATCAAATGGTATTGCAAAACAAGGATCAAAACCATCAAAACCAGCTCAAAAGACCAAATTCAATGTTTCTATCTGACAATCTGTCGTGGGCCACGTAGACCCAGAAAAAATCTTACGCGCCCCTCCTAGACTAGTTTGGCAAATTGTCAGTTTTAGTCCCTGCAAGTCCAAAACTTGGTTTTTGGTGCATTTTTGACACGTTTAAGCCCCGTTAACCCCATTTCAAAGCTCTAAAATGAAGTTAAAGTATAGGGAAAATGAAATATGCTCAAGAACATCTCGGATGTCGGTTCGTTTGTCGTACGGTTGCGTTGTTCTATTAATTACGACGAAACACGAACGAACGCGAAAAACAATCCAAATTACGCAACGAATGAATTTTTTGCTTTCCAAACACTAAAATAAAATACTTCAATGATTACAAAAATTTTTGGATGTCCAGATACGTTCAGAACGTAAGATATGCGCGTAAATGCATAATTATGCACTTTTTGACGCTTTTAGTCCCTATTGATCAAATAAGCATATTTTCGCATAACGAACCCCTCAAAGCCTATTTATAAGCTATGTAGAGGATATTTAGGGTATGTTTAGCTTATGATCAAGTTTTGGAATGTTCGTTACTATACGAATCAACAGACTTTCGTAGTTTGACGCAAATAGTCCCTGAGAGTGAAGAAACTTGTTTTTGACACACCAAAGCCTTCAAAACTTATTTCTAAGTTATATAAAAGTTATTTAAGGTACGTTAAGCCTATGTCACTATTCCGAAGTGTTTGTCGCATTAAACTGTTTACGTTTACGTATCAGTTCGCGTTTAACTTTCCAGAAAGCGATTTAAAGCTTGAAATCGAACTAGAATCAAAACGTGAAATTGTCAAACACAAATAAACCAAATTTTGAGACCCAAACACATTGTCCTATTGATAAATGATATTGTTTTAAATCGTACAGTGTTTACGGAGCACAAGTGTCACAAAAATATATATATTTAGTGATCACCAAATTTTGTGCTAAGTGTATATTGTGTGTATTATATGTAGTAGTGTATTAGGAACTTGAAAATACACTAAATACTCCCAAGGAGTACGAATACAAAAATACACATACAAATACATGAGAATACATAAGTATACAAGTATAAAAAAATTCCTCAAAAGGAAGTGCATGGATAAATACAAGAAAATATATTTATGAAAATATATTCCTTAACATATTATTGAATTTGGACAATATATGGACACTTATGGACTTAAACATATATTTTTGGACAAATATATAACCATTACCAAGTAATGGAATTTATACAAAATCGGGTGGATAACAAGAATGATTATATATAGTTTATAGCGGGACAAAATATTTATTTCATACAAGGCTTAAAAATACATTAATTTTAAGGAATATAATTTCGGAAAGTAATAAAAATCAAAGTATTGATTTTTGGTGAAAAATATAAAATACACAAGTATTTACATAAAATACAAGTATACTTTCCTAAGAATACTTGTACAAAAATAATATTGAGAATATTATTTCACAAAATACTTATAATTATTTTTGTGAAAATAATATAAGTAACATACATGAAAAGTTAAAAATATAAATTATTTTTAACAACTTATTAACTTGACAAAGACTTCACAAACAAATATATTTGAGTGGTAATATATATATATATGTGTGTGTGTATATATATATATATACACACAAATAAACATTGCTTATTCAAAGTACAAGACACAACGTACGGGCAAGACCGACAAACAAGGGCACGTCCCTCACAAAGAATGAGCATACAAAGAACAAATACATAAAAAAAAGATGGTGACTTGTACTTGTGTGATACAAGTCTAGTGCCTTACATAAATATAACACGTATAGGTCACGATGCTACAAAACCAACCGGTGAAGTTTACGACGCAGGATACGCAAAATAGTGAGTTCATGTCCCCACTTTTAAACTTTTACTTGTTTTCTAAACTTGGGTAAAATACATGTCCTATGGTATGTTAAATACAAAACTAAGGAATGATACTATAGATCATGTCACGAATAGGGTGCCATAAGCACCATTAATCAAACTATATACCTAGACCGCAAAACAAAAGGTTAGATCTAATGGGTTTCAGGCAGCCACACTCTTGGCCACACTTTTACCAAGAGTGCTTTTGTGTCTCTAGTCATGAATCGACAAGTAAAAATGCCTATGGTTTGGATACTTCCTATGTCGTTACACATGTTAATGGCCTTACAAACAATTAGCGATCTCGATATCCTTACATTTACAGAAGTAGTTATTTCAGTACTATTACATACCATGTTTTCTACAACGAATGCTTAAATGTTTTACACAAAATTGCATGAATTCATGTTGGATCGTGTGCGTGACCCTATACAGTCAGTAAAGGTAGTTCATCATCGTTTACAGAGGCGGAATCAAAGTAAACAACGTCTAACAGCTTGTATACTTTTAATCTCTTTCTATTACTGCTTTTCTGAGTCAAATACAATGATTTATGACAAAAATCCGACAGCACCTCGACTCCAACCTCTCAAATGACAACAACACATCACCTATTTATAGAGGAGCTAATTCCGCTTGAACTGACAGAACAAACCCAAGCGAAATCTGATTTCGCTTGAACTATCCAAGCGGAATCACCTATATACATCTCAAGCGGAATCTCAAGTTTGGCACGAGTGGAATTACATGATTTCCTGATTTCGCTTGAAATGACAAACCAGTCATTTCAAGCGGAATTACATACTATAATCCACTTTTCATGTTTTCCAACTCCAAACACCTATCTTGACCTAAGACTCAATTAAGACGTAGTAAACAGACATTCAGTGCACCAACAGACTCCCCCTTGGATGTTGACGAAGTCTTCGGCGTCGAGTCTTCAGTCTTGGTCTCTGTCCAACTTTGTCTTCTCATTGTAAAAACTCTCTCTTCACAGATTCAGGAACTCATCATGGCTCCATCTTTAGTCTCCCCTTTAATTGTTGATCCAGACTCTAGACTCCCCCTTTCATAGACTCCCCCTCTCGATCAGCTAGGGCTTTAAATTCTGGTTCAAACTTTGACATTTTCATTGCCATGGGGATTCCTGTTACCTGCACAATCTTTACCTAAATATAAGATATATGACAAGAACAGTTTCAATCCAAACTTACCATTTAACCTTCAGTGTCAGAAATCCACTTAAGTATTCAGGTCCAAGTTAATGACCCTGATTACTCAAATAATCTACCAAGTCCAACTAAATGACCTTGGTTGATTCGAGACAATTCACACTGACATTTTGTACAATCATTTTAAACATTTTCTGAAAAATTTACAAGTTTCAAGTTAATGAACTTGCTTTAACTTTCCAATTTTCACAAACTTATCATGTTTAGCTCCCGACTCATCCTCCAGTCTAGAAACTTCCTGCATCTGCTTCAATTCGAATCTGAAGATCAGCTTTCCACTTTGGTTTGTCAAAAATAAAGCAGAAGTGTAAAAGCTTTTTGGATTTTTAATAAAGTTCGAAACTAGAAATGAAATACAGAACTAAAATGCAATGAAAGTAAACTATTTACAAACATATTTTTGGTGAGCGTGTTAGGGAATCATATCAGCTATTCGACAAGTCACAAGTACCGTTAAGCTTTAATTTCATATTCAGAATTAAACAATTCACTTAGATTGTCGATATACTGATCCATTTTAAATTTTCACACAAATTTCAATCTGTCCAGGATACGGATTTAGTGTTTTAGAGACTTAAACTTACTTATGTGTTTCATCTCTTGAATATACTCCCGTATCCAGATCCCAATATTCAGTCTTACAGGTGAGTATACCACAGATAATATCTGTAAGGGGAATAAATTATATAACATTACGAAAACGTGAGAGCTCAGGTCAGAACTACCGTTCAGCAGAGAGATCACGAATTGACTTGGGTGTGTCCCCTTTGGAGGATCTTTTTTACAAAAGCATTGATTAGCAATTTTATTGTCTTCATCATTTATGTTGAGGGTGATGCTATGTTTCAAGCAATGCGGAAAGTATTATTCGGGGACTAGGTCAGAACTTCCATTCAGCAGAAGTCCCGGAATAATACCCCAGATATCACTGAGTATAAAGACCTAGTATATCAGAAAGAGGAATCTTTCAAACAAGATTTCACAGGTTACCTATATATCCAAGTAGTGTTCCCCACGAAATAAGTAAGTAAAGATTTAGGTTTATATCCCGAACAAACCTACTAAATGTGTAAAAACCTATCGGCACATCATCAGCGAGACTGTTTAACACATTTAAACATTCCACATCTTTAGCATACCATGACTGTCAAGCCAATGTACTATCATTTTCCCTTTTTACACAAGCTCTTTTCTGGTTTTCTATTGTTTTTGGATTTTGAAAGTATCTCATGTTTTTGTATTTTTGTCATTTTTTATTGTTTTTGTATTTTCTGAAAATATTACCCAATACTCCCCCTAAATACCAAAACAAGTAAAAAATCGACAAACCATTGCAGATTGCTTCTCAACATCATCTACAATGTCTCCTTCATCAGCGCCAATAATCTCCTCCAACACCGATAAAAGCTTCATACCGTTCAATTTTAACAAATATTGAAAACGCGTTTTATCAAATGCTTTGGTATGTAAATCAGCTTTTTGATCTTCGGTGTGGATTTTCTGAATTCGTATCAACTTCTTCTTGAAACAATCGCGAATGAAGTGATGACGAATTTCAATGTGTTTTGTTTTAGCGTGATGAACTGGATTTTTAGTAATGTTAATCGCTGCCTCATTATCAACAAAGATAGGGGTGTTTAGAAATTGCAAACCGTAGTCGCGCATCTGTTGCTGGATCCACAAGATCTGTGAGCAGCAGCTACTAGCAGATACATACTCCGCTTCACATATGGATAAAGCCACAGAGGTCTGCTTTTTGCATTGCCAAGTGACCAATCGTGATCCGAAAAACTGGCACCCCGCTGTTGTTGATTTTGCGTTAACTTTGTAGCGTCCGAAATCGGAATCTGAATACCCTTCGAGCGTGAAATCGCCTTCTCTTGGATACCACAACCCCAATGATGGAGTTCCTTTCAGGTAGCGAAATATTATTTTCACAATTACCATGTGCGATGCTCTCAGGTTAGATTGAAATCTTGCTGCGAGGCAGGTTGGATATATAATATCGGGTCTTGAAGCTGTCAAATACATCAGCGATCCTGTCATGGAACGATACATCGTTTCATCGACCTTCTCTCCGGTGAGATAAGGGTTTATCCCATGGTTCGTCGCTAACGAGGTGGAAGCTGGAGTAGAACCTGACATCCCGAATTTCTCCTAGATATCATGAACGTACTTCATTTGATGTATGAAAATTCCTTTGGGTAGTTGATCAACCTGCAATCCCAAAAAGAATTTCATCTCACCCATCGATGACATTTCAAATTTCTGCTTCATAACTCTTTCGAAATCTTTGCACAAATTTTCATTTGTTGACCCAAATATAATGTCGTCCACGTATATTTGAATTATTAGAAGATGTTCATCGACTCTTTGGTGAAGAGAGTGGCATCCACTTTTCCACGGATAAAGCTGTTGGCTAGCAGGTGTTGAGACAATGTCTCGTACCAAGCTCTCGGGGCCTGGTGTAAACCATACAGCGCTTTGTCCAGCAAATAGACCTTGTCTTTGTGGATTGGATCGGTGAAGCCCGGTTGCGTTAACTTTCACATCTGCTGACTGAAACCCTGGACTACGAGTCGAGCTTTGTTACGAACTACAACTCCTCTATCATCCCTCTTGCACTTGAACACCCACTTGGTGTTTATCTTCCTCTGACCATCAGGTAAGTCTACTAACTTCCACACTCCCAACTTTTCGAATTGGCTCAGTTCCTCCTGCATCGCATTGACCCAATAATCTTCAGTAAGCGCCTCTTTGTAAGTCCTTGGCTCAATCTGTGAAATAAAACAACTCAATGAGAATTCAGTTTGTAAAGGAGCAACTTTTGTATAAAAACACGTAAGCCCTTGATCAAGCTGTCTTCGAGTGCGGACGCCTGTTTGCAATTCTCCAATGATCGATTCCACTGGATGGTATGAAAGAGTTCGTGGCATCACTTCGCCTGGAACATCTACATCGCCTTCCAGATTAGTAACATTCTGATTTGCACCTTGTTCACTGACTGGGTTTGTTTGACTTGAAATCTGAATTTGCTCCCCCTCAGAATTTGAATCACCCTGATCAAATACTGGCATGTTCTCAGATTCTTGATTATCATTCTGTGCCGTCTGATTATCTTGAGCAACTTCATTTTGTTGAATATCATCATGTTCACCAGCATTGATTGGACCTACTTCATCATCGTTTGAAGTTTGTCGTGGTCGCCTTGAATACTCAGCTGGGAACCTTTCTAGCGATGACTCATACTCTCGCAAAATATCCAACTCATCAAAGAAATCTTCTTCTTCTTCTTGTTCTTCCATCAAGTCAAACGAATCCCATAACTTGTCGTAATGATAACGCCATGAATCTCCAGGTTTCTGCGGCGGCATTTTATAACCTTGACATTCAACAATAGGAGCTTCAATAATCCGCTTCAGACTTGGAACGAAGACACGTCGTAATGGACTTGCATAACCTATGAATATCCCTTCAATACTCTTCGGACCAAACTTTCCAAAAGGCTTTAGAACAGTACAGGGTAACCCAAACGGTTCAAGATACTTCAGATTTGGTTTGCGGTTATTGATCAACTCAAAGCATGTTTTGTTGAATTTCTTGACAGTGAGAACTCTGTTGAGCGTATAGCATGCGGCGGAAACTGCTTCTGTCCAAAAATTTATCGGTAGCTTTGAATCATCAAGCATTGTTCTGGCCGTTTCGATTAGTGTCCTATTCTTTCTTTCATCTACTCCATTCTGCTGTGGAGTGTATGGAGCACTAAACTCATGCAATATACCTCTTTCATCACAAAATTCTTCCATCTTGTTGTTCTTGAATTCAGTACCATTATCACTTCTAATTCTTTTAATACGCCTTTGGTACAAATTTTCAATCTTTCTGAATAACGCCATCAAACTATTAAACGTTTTATCTTTCGACTTCAAAAATGAAACCCATGGAAACCTGGAATAATCATCAGTTACCACAAGATAGTAGATATCCCCTGTAATACTTTTGACATTTACTGGACCAAACAGATCCATATGTAGTCTCTCTAAAGGTCTGGAAACTGAATTGACTTGCTTTTTAGGGTGTGACTTTTTCTTCTGCTTGCCTTTGATGCAACTAATGCATTCCCCTTCCAGATGAAAACCTTTGACATGAACACCTATAACCAAATCATTGTGCACCAAGTGATTCATTTTTCTAAGATTTATATGACCCATCTTCCGGTGCCACAATTGTGATTCTTTCTCTGTTTCCTTAGACACAAAACAATGTGCTTGACTTGTAGTTGTAGTTGCTACACTCATGTCCAAAACATACATATCATTCACTCTAGGTGCCCTCATGATAATCCATTCTTCAGGGATAACAAATCCTAGCTTCAAAATCAAACATTCTTTGTCAGTAAAGTGAGTGGTATATATCCTGTCACAAATCTGTGAGATACTCAGCAGATTATTCTCCAGCTCAGCAATGTAGCTAACTCTTTCAAACGTAACAATCCCATTGGATGACGTTCCTTCACCAACAATTCTACCACCTTGGTTTCCTGCGAACCCTACATATCCTCCATTGAAATTTCTAACATCATACAACAATGCAGTTTTCCCTGTCATATGTCGAGACGCTCCACTATCCATAATCCATCGTGAAACAGCTCTCGGAAGTTCCTGCACATATCACAAATTGATTTTAAAAACACATTTTAATAAATATGCTGATTCATGCTTCACAATTACCAACTAGGAAGCTCCGGCACAAATCACAAACACTTAATGAGATTTTGATGCCACCCAAGCCTCTTTCGACTCGGGTAACTGGACTTTGAGTTTAGATTTTATAGTGTAAAGTGGCAGAAAATTTTTATCATTCATCTTTGAGCTCTCTGCAGACCCAACCTCAACCTCTTTGTACAAGAAAAATTCATCTTTTTGAGGTTGACCAGACGATTGGTCTTCCTTCGAAACAACCTTCTTCTCAGAAGTTACAGACTCTTGTTTGTCAATTTTCTCATAATAATCAACAGGAACATTCATCTTTACCGGAGTGGTAGAAGCCGATTGTTTTTCTTTCTCAGAAACCTTTGGATTTGGAGAACTTGGTTTCTTTTCAACCACTTTTGGTTTCCATGCTTGTTGAGATGAAGCAACCCATTTGTAAAATTTGTCATTTTTAGTTACCATATTTTTAACAGGTTCAGTTTTGATCTTGGTATTGTCATTTTTCAAAAAAAAATTCTCAACAACCAATGGAGCTTTGCCTTTTGCATCAACTTTTCTCTTTTGATTCTCAACAACTTCAGTCTTAGGCTTGAAGTTGGTGCAATTTCTTGCAATGTGACCAACTTTGTTGCATCTAAAGCATGTACGAGTATCAACTACCCGACTTGTGCCTTCAGACTGACATTGTGAGCTCTTTTTCGCAAAAAAATCTTCATTTGATTTCGAAAAAATCTCAGATTCTTCATCAGAAAGTGAACTTGAACCGTTCACAAACACCTTTTTCTCAGAAAACTTCTTGTTTTGAAAATTTCTTCTTTGATAATTCTTACCCCCTTAATATCCACCCGACCATCTGTTTTGATTATTGTAATGAAAATGCGGTGGAACTACAGGTTTCTTGTAGTAAGCTTTATCTTTCTCAAAATTCATTTGCCTTTTTGTTTGTTTTAAACTCTTTACTTCCGACAAATCGATTTCAACCATTTTGAACACATTTGTCAATTTTCAAACATTTACATTCTCCAGAGGAAACTCAGAATCCGAATACAACTTATCAGATCCCTACATCTTGTACATGACAAGATTAGGTTCATCATTTAAGTTGTTTTTGGACTTTTGTTTCGGAATGTATTTGTCCAGAAAACACCCATCATCTTCAGCAGAATCACTTTCAGATATCAAAACACTTTCAGTTGTGCTTTTAAGAATCTCTGTCTGAACACTATCATCAGATGATGAAGAAGAAAATGTAACATCAATTGAATCAGGAAGTTTCACTTCATTTTCATCTTCAAGATTAACGAACCCAGATTTCTTTTTCGAATAATTGTCTAGAACTGGTGGTGGAACTTGATGAAACCCAACCCCAGTTCCATCACAGTATACATCTTCGCCTGCTTTGTTTTTCCCGATGGGTTTGGGAACAATGTGTTGCAAAACAAAGCTTGCAGAGCTGTAACTGTTCAATTTCAAATTGATACGCTCATTCTCAATCTTAGCTTCTTCAAACTGAAGTTTCAATTTAGCAATCTCATCTAATTCTTTGTTGATTAATTCTTCTTTAACCCTCAAAACACTTTGCAAATGACAATTTTCTTTATATGTTTTACCGTTTCTATCATCATTATCTTTAACCGTGCTTTTAAGCTTTTCAAATTTTTCAGTAATCTGACGATTTTCAAGAACTAACCTCTCATTTTCTTTCCTAACCTTTTCTTGATTAATTTTATGATTTTCAATTTTGTTAGTTAATTCTTTTAATCATTCAGTTGAAGCTTTCAACATTTTATCACGGTCAAGGATCTGATCCTCAACACTTCGAACTCTAGCAGTCAGATCATCTACTTTCTTACCATTGAGATAAGTGATTGTACTACAAACTTTGCATTCTTTGATGCAATTTTTTCAGTCAACATCACCATTTACTTTCTTACCTGACTCAGTCGTTGACGCATTTGTACTGACCTGGCTTTTAGACTCAGATACAGACTTAGAGTCTACCTCAAGTGCCTTAGCAGCCAGCACCTTGTCAGCCATATTTCCCATGTTTTCAGCATTCAACTCTTGAGTCGTGTCAATGATCCCATTATCAACCTTCTTTGGCTTTTCTTCTTTTTCTTTCTCTTCTTTCTCTTCTCCGCTTCCCCACCATTTCCTTTGCCAATACTCATCTTCTTCAGCCATTTCTTTAATTATGGTTTCAAGATCAAGATTGTTATGGTCAATAGCAATGTTTCCACCGGGGTCAAGGTAACATTCCCTGTCTGGATCCCATCTCCTCGCTCTTTTTGCTTCAAGATAGATACCAGATATTCTGATCATTCTTTGCTGAGCTATCATCTTTCTGTAACCATACTTTTGTTCTTCAGTTCTGTTGTCTTTCCAAGGAACAGGTTCAACAGCCTTTGCCATAAAAGCATATCCAACCGCATCCTCCTCAGGTAACAACTCGCTCCAGTCGAAACCTTCATCGTTGTGAATTACAGCAAGAGCTCTAGATTTCTCTTTGTTATCCTCAAGCTGCTTCATTCTTGGCGGCTCCGATTTGTTCTGATGATAGATCGCTTTCTTGTAGTAGTCTTCTCAGAAAGGGTTTTCAGACTCATCAGCATAAGCATTTCGGCATTCACGCTTAAAGTGACCTTTCTGTTTACACTTTAAACACGTCACTTTAGACTTGTCAAAGCCCAACTTGATAGATGGTCCACCAATAGACTTCCTTCATATTATCTCCATGAAACACTGTGCCCGACGAACTGCACTGGCCATACACCACCTTATGTCGATCAATTCCATCTCCTCAGGATCAATCTGATCGTAGTCTTCTTTTGTCAGATTGGTGTTGCCTATCTTCCCTGCTACAAGACTTTCGTATGATTCTAGCACAGAAGCGAGAAAAACCATCTGTTGCTTTGCCGACTCCTCGCTGAAGTTTTGAGCGTTCTTTAAGTCTACAGCGATATTGCATTGAAATAGGTTCTTTGCATCTGATTGACTTGAATGTGAAGAAGAACCACTGTGAAATCCACTGCTTTGACTCTCTTTACTATATGTATTGGAGTTTTTAGCAGAAAAAGCTGTCTTGGGAGATGTATTCTTTGGCATCATGCTTTTTGGATAATACAAATCCAAGTTCTGTTGATAAGATGAGTGATTGACTTTGTGTGTTTTCCTTAACTCCTGCTCGTGACTCTCTAGTCTTTCAATCAGCAAATCTACAGTCAACACTTCTGGCGGCTTGATAGTATTCTTCAACATTAAGGCATAATATTGCCAATCCATCTCATCTGGCAATGAATCAAACAATTTGTCGACTAGCTCTTCTTGAGAATAGAAAATTTCATGTCTCGCTAGCTCCAGCTTTAGATGCCCAAACCTCTCAATCATTTTACAAACTGATTCATTTTTTTAAACAACCAAATAAATCGAATTCTTTTCTTAGCAGTTTCTTTTTATTTTTCACAATTTCTGCACTTCCCAAACATTTAACTTTCAACTTGTTCCAGAGGTCTGTAGAATTCCTGTACTCGATCAAGGATATTATATCTTCTCGGACAGATTGAAACAGCAGTGCGATGCATTTTTGCTCAGCAACAAATGATTCTATTTCTTCAGCTGATGTCAGGCTTTCACCAGTTTTGCCTCCATCAACGTATCCATTCTTTAGACTCTTCCAGCTAGGATACGCAAAGGCCTTCAACCATTCTTCAAACTTCTTGGCCCACCGACTGTACTCTTCGATAGCCATCAATTTCGGGGGTTTGTTATATGTTCCAAAAGCACTTTCGGCACCCAATGCATCCGATAAACTTTTCTTCGTACTCGGCGTGTTCTCATTGGTGTTGTTCGACGTAGTATCGTCTCCTGAATTTCCAGAAAAAGCATACATATCACTAAACGGATTCATGAACAGATCATCCATCTTGTACGTACCTGAAAAATCAGCAAACACTTAGAAAAATTTTAAGTTTTTGAAAAACATAAATTTCATGCGAAATCACTTGAAGCGGAATCACCTCAAGCGAAATCAATCTTTCGAGCGGAATAAGAAACAATGTTCCAACCGGAATAGACCTGTTCTGATTTCGCTTGAAAATACAAAGTATTTCAAGCGAAATTAATTTTTCGAGCGAAATCACAATCAATGTTCAAGCAGGATAACAACTATTCAAGCGAAATCTCTTATTTCGCTTCAAATGACCTCTGATCTCAAGCGAAATTACCGAACAACTTTCAAGCGGAATTACGTTTTAGGCCATTTTCATCAGTTTTTAATTCGAGTTTTGATCTGATTCTTTGTAGGGTTTGTTAATACTATGTTTTATACAACATATGTGAAAATCAGGCCATTTCAACTGCTAGAACTAGTTCAAATCAGAAAAATATGAGAAGAAGTGAGTAGAAGTGAGAAAATCCGGTAGAATCAAGCTGAATTGGTATGAACTCCTCGTCCTGAGCTCTGATACCACTTGTTGGATCGTGTGCATGACCCTATACAGTCAGTAAAGGTAGTTCATCATCGTTTACAGAGGCAGAATCAAAGTAAACAACTTCAAACAGCTTGTATCCTTTTAATCTCTTTCTATTACTGCTTTTCTGAGTCAAATACAATGATTTCTGACAAAAATCCGACAGCACATCGACTCCTAATTCCGCTCCAACCTCTCAAATGACAACAACACATCACCTATTTATAGAGGACCTAATTCCGCTTGAACAGACAGAACAAACCCAAGCGAAATCTGATTTCGCTTGAACTATCCAAGCGGAATCACCTATATACATCTCGAGCGGAATCTCAAGTTTGACACGAGCGGAATTACATACTATAATCCACTTTTCATGTTTTCCAACTCCAACCACCTCTCTAGACCTAAGACTCAATTAAGACGTAGAAAACAGACATTCAGTGCACCAACAATTCACACTAGCATTATGTTGACGATTTTCCAAAACTTATATGTATTTTAGGTAACTAAAGTGGATGTACGTGTGGTCTTACTCTTGCTCCTGGATGTCACTTATGTTATTAGCTATGTTGTGTCAAGACTCCTATGCCTATTTTGTGGGATTTGGTTATTATATCCCATCCCGTGTGGTGATATAAGGATCAAAACCTTGATGTCTGTCTTTAAAATAAAGTTGTAAACTTTTTAGACAATACTTTATCTTGTGATATAAACACAAAACTTAACTTATGTTTTTAAATATGTAATGTTAATGGCATTTGGAGTTATTTTATGATCATGTAGTATGTTTACCGTTCGTATGCAATGAGAACCTTTCAGGATCACACCTCGTGCTTCCGCCTTAGAAAGGGCTATGAAAGATTGGTATCAGAGCTGCGATTGTAGTGAACCAGGATTCCCTCTCGAGTCTAGACTACAATCTTTAGGATCCTCTTACGAAAACAATTTTTTACAAAAGTTTTCATTGCATAAAACTTTCCTCGACATCCACTACCTGAAATTGTTTTCAAAGAGTCAAGTAAGGACACTACGAGACTTAGGGTGCACTGGGGTAGCACTTGTCTTTAACTAAGAATTACTTGCAACAACGTGTATAATTATTTGTATATTAATTAAGTAATAGTAATTAATATTTACATATACTATGAATAAAAATATTACAGGTACACATGTCTTCGTCTGAAAGCAGCAAACTATCTGAAGGACGTGACCCGATGATAATTGCCTCTGACGACGAGATTGCTTCAGCAAAAGAGGCGTTCACATCTGATTCCGAGAGCGATCAGGAGATGGCATCTGATGATGATGATCTTGACGATGTCTTAGCTTTTCCTTTACCTTTCCCTGGCCAGCTTATCATCGGACATCCCGATGGTGAGCATCTCGTTGAGCCTATTCCCATTCATGCTATTCCTTTTGCCGCCATCCCTGTTGAGGACTGGCCATTCGTTGATGACCTGGATAATGATGTGGTGTCCCCTGTTGAGTTCGTTATCGATATCCCTTCCGACTCTAACCTTGAGTTTGATGCCGATTATGTTAGTTCATATGTCTGTAGCTTCCATCAGCATTGAGTCTTATTTTGTACTGTATATGTCTTTTGTATGTATTTGTATGTATGTTTGTATAACGACAACTCAGGGAATGGAGCTAAATGTAAAAGTAAAGTCCGACGGTTGACTGATGTCATCCGATCGGATGGCCATCCGATCGGATCACCATCCGATCGGGTGACACTTAATAGCTTCCCTGATATTTGCCTATAAATAGCTAGCATGTGTTAGTCATTTAGAACTTTTGGCTGATCTTGTAAGAAACCTTTGCCAGTCTGAGATTCTACTGGTGCTCTTGTACTTTCACAATCATTCTAATAGAAAATCAGACGAGATTAAACGTTGAATCTGTTGTTGTTGATCTTGTGACATAATCAATGGATTCCGCACATTGATTCTGATTCGATCCAGCCACGTTCCATATGAACAGATCCTGATCAAAAGGCCTAACAAGTGGTATCAGAGCTTCAGGAGGTTGAATCGAAGATGACAACTGCAAACTCACCGGAATTTCAGTGATTCTTTGTCGATTTCTGTCGAATTTCACCGGAAATTTGACCAATTTCTCATCTTCTACTCATTTCTTGTTGTGTTTTACATTTCTACACCTTAAAAACGAGAAAAACTAAAAATTGAATGGGAATTTACGAACAAAATTTTACAAATTTGATATCATTAGACTCGCAATTGAACAAAGATCAATCCTTCAAATTTTCATAGAAAAAATCCAACTAAAACTGATTCAAATCTATCAAAAACCATGTCATTGTTCTTGCTGACATTATCCACCTGATCAGACAGCTGTCAGAACGGATTGGCATAGACTGTTCTTCATATTTGTTGCTGACGTCATCATCCCACCCGATCGGATCACCATCCGATCGGATTGGCATTGATATTTCTTGTTCTCATTAGCTGACGTCATCTTGTCACTCGATCGGATCACCATCCGATCGGTGAAAGGTTGAAGGTTTAAGTTTTCAAAGGTCTTGTGTCACTCGATCGGATCACCACCCGATCGAGCCACCATCCGATACTTGCTTAGTTGACACTTGTTACTTGACTGTGCTACTCGATCGGATCACCATCCGATCCAAGTGCATCACTTTGAAAATTTTGAAAAATTTGAATAATTTATCTAAGTATTTGAAATTTTTCAGGTATTCTCACAATGGGAGATGAATTCCTAAATCCGTTCAGCGATGTGTTTGCTTACAACACGGGAGATGCTTCAACAAATACAACAACCACCAGTACCAATCAAAATCCAAAGAAGGCGATTGCAGATTCGCTAAGTATTGACAACGCTTATGGTACTTACAACAAACCGCCAAAGCTTATGGCAATTGAAGACTATAACAGATGGACAGATAGATTTAAAGACTGGTTGAAGGCGTTTGCTTATCAAAGCTGGAAGTGTCTTAAGAACGGTTATGATATTGGTAGAAAAGATTATGAAAATTTGAATGAGGGTGAACAAGAGACATTTGTTGCTGAACAGAAATGTATAGCATTATTACATCAATCCGTTAGGGATGATATCATTTCTTTAATTAGTTACGAAAATGCAAAAGATTTGTGGGGCAAGTTAAAGCAGAAATGTATTTGAGGAGCTGAGATAGTGAAGAACAAGAAGCGCCTACTGAAGAAAGAGTTCAATTTGTTTGCGTGTATAAAGAATGAGTCGGTGCTAAAGATGATTGAGCGCTTCTGTCACCTAAAGATAGAGCTTCTAAGATATGGGATAACATACATTAAAGAAGAATTAGTTGAGAAATTGTTGGAATCATTGCCAGACGAAAAGGATTGGCAGTATTATGCGTTGGTTTTGAAAAACACAATGAAGATGTCTGACATGACTGTTGATTGGCTGATAGAAAGGTTTGAAAGTCATGAACTTCAAATTAGGAAGATGAATAAAGTCAACAACACCCCGTATCTGTAAAACGTTGATCTGTACTACCGGGGTAGTATGATACCTAAGACTGCTTCACCAAAAACTGCATTCTCTGCTGAGAGTTCAAGCACAAAGAATTAAGAGAATCAAAGCAGCAGTTCTGCTCTAAGCAGTGGTTATGATGGAGGATCTTCTTCATCAGCCTCAGGGAATCAGCAGCAGTTGAATATTCCCAAAAATGTCTTCCAATGCAACATAGCTGTGAATCTTAATAATGCATAAAATTTTACGAAGAAACAGCTAAGCAGCAGATGGTATTTTTGGCTTCAAGATTAGTCGCTGGGAATATCGGAAACACGAACCTGACCAAAGAAGATTATGATCAAATAGATCCCGAGGAAATGGAATTGATTGACATACGTTGGTGCATGGCTAGCGTTATCCGACGTGCTCAGAGGTTCATGGAGATAACCGGGAAAAATTCAATCGGTGGGCCTTCAACGAAGTTGGGCTTCGATAAGTCAAAGGTTACCTGCTTTAAGTGCAAACAGAAAGGGCACTTCAAGAGAGAATGCAGGAATGCAGCTTTAGATGAAACAGCTAATTTGTTCCGTGATGATTATTATGAAAAGGTTGTTTATCATCGCAACAAGGAAGAACCGCCAAGAATGAAACAAATTGAAGAAACTTCTAAGGAAAAGTTGAGAGCCTTAGCAGTAATTCATGATGACAAGGGATTTGACTGGAGTGAGTTTTTACCAGAGGATGATGCTGTAGGTTATGCGTTCATGGCAAAAGTTGAACCTTACAAAGATACAAGAACTGAAGAGCAAAAGTACACCTATCGGAAGCTGGTAGCTCAAACGATGAGGGATAGAAATTATCGAACTTGGAAAGAGGCCAAGAAGGCAAACAGATGGGATCCAGATCGTGAGTGTTATTTGGACCCGAAAGGCAACATAATTGCTAAACCAAGAACACTCAAAATTGAGACTCTCATTGAACAGTTAAAGCAAGAGGATGAAGAGAGAGAGAGAGAGAACAGGCAAGGAAAGCTGAAGAGGAAGAGGAAGAGTTAAAGTCAAAGAAAGTCGATGATGGGATAATCGACACAACTAGAGGTAGACTCAAAATCTGCGTCTGAGTCAACCAGCAAGGTCAGTGTTAGTGGTTCAACAAATGAATCAGGTAAGACTGATAAGGCTAAAATAGAAAGTGATTGCAAAAATTGCATGAAAAATTGCAAAGTTTGCAGCACAAATGCATATCTCACAGTCAAAAAGACTGAAGAACTAACTTCAAAAGTCAAAATGGTTGAAGATCAAATCTTAAGTCGAGATAAACTTGTAAGAGCTTCAAAGGAAAGAATCAAAGAGTTAACTGAAAGAATTGAAAAAGATAAAACTGATGTAGAACAATTTAAGAAAGAAAACGATAAGTTAATTCATGAAAACTGACAACTTTCTGAAAATCATGAGAAGCTGAAAAGAACAATAAAAGATTCTGATGAGCGAAAGAGTAAAACTTCTAAAGAGAATTTTCAATTGTCTGGTGTTCTTCAGTCAAAAGAGAGACAAATCAATCAGCAGTTAGATGAGATTGCAAATCTTAAGCTTCAGTTTCAGGAAGCTAAGATTGAAAATGAAAGAATCAATCTGAAACTGAACAGTTACAGCTCCGCGAGCTTTGTTCTTCACCACATAGTACCCAAACCAATTAGGAAGAACAAAGCTGGTGAAGATGTATACTCAGACGGAACCGGGGTGGGTTATCATCAAGTTCCACCACCCGTGTTAAACAAATTTTAAAAGAAAAAGTCTGGGTTGGATAATGATGATGAAACAAATGATGTAAAACTTCCAGAAACAATCGATGTCACATTTACTTCATCATCTGATGAAGACAGTGATCAGTCTGAAGTCGTAAAAAATGTGGTTGAAAACGTTTTAAAATCTGACAGTGATTCGATTGAGGACGAAGGGTGCTTTTTGAATAATTACATTCTAAAATCAAAATCCAAAAACAACTTAAGTGAAGAACCTACTCTTGTGATGTACAAGATGTCTGGTTCAGATAAGTTGTATTCGGATCTTGAATTTCCACTTGAGAATGTGAATGTCGACAAGTTGAAGAATGTGTTCATATTGGTTGAAATTGATGTTTCCAAAATTGAGGGTTTGAAAAGTTCTAAAAGGCAATTGAACTTTGAAAAAGATAAATCTTACTATAAAAAACCTGTTGTACCGCCATGTTTTAACAACAACAACCAAAACAGATGGTTGGGTGGTAAGAACAATCAAAGAAGGAACTTTCAAAACAAAAGGTTTGTTGAAAAGAAAGTGTTTGTGAAAAGCTCAAGTTCACATTCTGAGCAAGAATCTGATTTTTTTTCAAAATCAAATGAAGAATTCTTTGAGAAAAAGGTCTCACAGCCTCAGATTGAAGGCACAAGTCGGGAAGTGGATACCCGAACATGCATTAAATGCAATAAAGTTGGACGCATTGGACGAAAGTGCACCAACTCGAAGCCTAAGTCTATAGTTGTCGAGAGTCCGAAGAAAAAAGACGATGTCAAAAGTAAAGCACCAATGTTTGCTGAGAGGAAATTTTTGAAAAATGAAAACATCAAAGTCATAAATGAACCCACAAAACAGTCGGTAATTAAAAATGATAAGTGTTACATAAGGGTTGCTTCATCTCAACAAACTTGGAAGCCTAAATCTGAGGCTACGACATCAAGTTCTTCAAAACCAAAGGTTTCTGAACCAGCAAAACAATCATCTTCAACTAAGAAGATGAATGTACCTGTGGACTACTATGAGAAACTTGAGAAACAAACTTTGACCCCATCAGGGAAGAAGTATGTTGCAAAGAAAGACCAATCAATAGGTCAACCTCTAGAGAAGGAATTCTTTTTATATAAAGAGGTTAAGATTGGGTCTGAAGAAAGTCTCAAAATGAATGACAAGAATTTCCCACAATTATACACTAAAACCACACGCATTAACGTCAAGCTACCTAAGTCGAAAGAGGATTGGGTTGCTTCACAAACTAACTAAGTGTCTATGAAATGTGCAGGAGCTCCTAAGATCTATCTCACGTTGGATAATGGATAGCGGAGCTTCTTGGCACATGACAGGGAGAAAACCCTTCTTTATAATGTTAGAGGGTTTAATGGAGGTTACGTTGGTTTTTCCGGTAATAAAGGAGGTCGTATCATTGGTGAGGGAACATTATTGAATGGTGTTATCACATTTGAAAGAGTCAATTACATCGCTGAGCTAGAGAACAATCTTCATAGCATTTCTCAAATTTGTGATAGAATATATTCGACACATTTCACTGATAAAGAATGTCTGATCTTGAAGCCGGGGTTTGTCATTGATACACTCTAATTTACACATATTTTAGTCCCCCGTTTTACCCTATTTTATGTGTTTTTGGCCGTAAAACCGTCGTTCGGATACTTATTTATCTACATTTGTGTTTACAGGCCTAAAACTGCATTTCAGACAAGATGATACTAAAAACGAGGACTTTCCGGACAAAACGACAAAGCTGCGGACTTTCTGTTAAGGATTCTGAACTGGGCCTGAGGAACGACCGTTCCACCAGATGCACGGTCGTGCATCTCCGACAAACATTGATCATCTCGGCAATGAACGATCGGTGCAAGAGGGTGTTCTAGGAAAACAAGCGATTAGGTGATGAACGGTCGTTCCATCTGAGGAACGACCGTGCGTCTCCGGTGAATCAACAGAATCTCGGAACTGAACGGTAGGTGCAACAGCTCGTGCAACATGAAGTCTCGGAACTGAACGACCATTCCACACAAAGAGCGGTCGTTCCATTTCAGATCTGGTCAACGATTCGATGACGTATGCGGTATGGCGACCCATGTCCAATAATTACATAAAGTGAACGGTCGTTCCACATGGAGAACGACCGTGCAACAGTAAAAAGTATAAAAACACAGCAGAAACAGTCTGCTCGTTATCTTGGGAAATTCTGGATTTTTGGAGAGCTCCAATGGCGATTTTCAGGCTCCGGAGGCATTAGCTTTCACCCGGATTCAAGCCGCATTATCCCGTTTAGCTCGATTACTACCCGGATCCTTAGTCTAGTACTTGTTTATGGTTTGATTTTCTAATCTTTCCAAGTTTTTGTTAATCTTTCAAGTATTTAGATTATGATTTATGTATTATTGTAGCCTTTGGGCAAAAACACAACAATCCCTTGCTAGATTATAACCATTAGTTTGTTAAACTTGGTTTGTAATGACATTTGAAGTATTTTCTATGATTATCTTTGATGATTAGTTTGCAACCTTGTTATTGATATTGATTTCTTGATTATAAGTAATTGTGTTGGATGATTAGTGCTTGGTTAGTTAAGATGGTTGAAAAATGAAGCTTAATTAATCTTGTATTAGTAAACTTTGAATTGGGTTAACTAGTTTAACTTGGTTTAAATGTATGCATCATGATACTAGAAATGGTTAGTGATTTAATAAAATGTAATTATTGTTAATCAAGAGAGCTTGCCGTCACGTAAGGGCCTAAACGGGTTAGATGGTTTCGTTATAAATTCTTGCCATGATTTGTTAGCTTAGTTAGTAGTTTAGGCCAAAATTGCTATCTTAGTGAATTATTGTGTAAGATTTGTAAAATGAATTCGGTTGTGATTTAATCTAGATTATGCTTTTCTCGGTGGTTGCATTGTGTCTATCGGTGTTGCTTTCCTTGTTTAAGTGAGGTTAGAATAATCTAGATTATGCTTTTCTCGGTGGTTGCATTGAGACTCAAGAAGCTGGTGGATCTTCGAGTCAAGTTGATGTTGATATGGTTGATGTTGAAGCTGATCATGATCAAAGCTTCGTACTTGGTGAATCTTCTCCTTTATCTTACAACTCTGAAGACATTGTTCACCGAGTGCAAGCTATTCAAAAGAAAAAGAAGTCGAGAGTACAGAAAGTACTGGAATGAAGTTTGTAGGCCACTTAGAAGGAAAATGCTTGAAGAGAAAGCTGAACAGAGGAGGTAGAGGGTAAAGAAACGAAGACGTAAGAGGAAAGACTGAAGACTATGCTCGAAGGAACTACAGCTACATCCAAGGGGGAGTCTGTTAGTTCATATGTCTGTAGCTTCTATCAGTATTGAGGCTTATTTTGTACTGTATATGTGTTTTGTATGTATTTGTTTGTATGTTTGTATAACGACAACTCAGGGAACGGAGCTAAATGTAAAAGTGAAGTCCGACGGTTGACTGATGTCATCCGATCGGATGGCCATCCGTTCGGATGACCATCCGATCGGGTGACACTAGATAGCTTCCCTGATGTTTACCTATAAATAGCTAGCTTGTGTTAGTCATTTAGAACTTTTGGCTGATCTTGTAAGAAACCTCTGCCAGTCTGAGATTCTACTGGTGCTCTTGTACTTTCACAATCATTCTAATAGAAAATCACACGAGATTAAATGTTGAATCTGTTGTTGATCTTGTGACATAATCAACAGCCACGTTCCATACGAAAAGATGCTGATCCAAAGGCCTAACAGATTTAGTGATATCTGCAGCCCTTTTTGCTATGGGCTGAGAGTTTACCCGACTGGTGATGATGATGACACTATGTCTGTTGCGCCATCCTCTCCTACTCGTGTCTCTGCACCTTCCCCCACTCTTGCTCAAGCCAGCTCTATCACACCCCTACCGCGTAAAACAACAAATCGCGGCGGAAACATCAGGGAGTGTCATAACAGAATCATTGTTTCACAACCATGGGTTAAAAGTTTTGTTTTATTGGATTATTGAATTCATTGTTTTATTACAAATCAGATAAATACAAATAATTTTCTCTCAAGTTTTAAAGTCGCTAAGGCACGAGTCCATCCTATGTGTAGCATGCATCAATAATCGTCACATAGCAGCACCTGAAACATATGTGAAAATAGGTACGTCAGCATAAAAATACCTGTGAGTAACATAGGATTTGTGTATTAGATTCACGGCTTTGGATAACACAAGAAAAGGTTTTATGTTTTAAAAAATAGCCATGAATCCTTGTAGAAGTTTTATTTCTAAAATGCGTCATTTTGGTAAAATGTTTATAGTATATACAAAAATATACTTTGGTTTTGAGATAAGCGGATGAGTAGTATATCTAATTATACTTTAGTTTTGAAATAGTTAAATAGATAGTATATTAGAATATACTTTAGTTTCGGAAATAACAAATTCGGTATTATATCACAAGTATACTTTGGTTTAAGAATGAAAAACATCGGTAGTCTAATACATTAACTTTAGTTTTGTAAATAACATATTAACTTATGCTTTGGATTTGAAATTAGCACATCAAATATGCTTTGCTAGTATATTAAAATATACTTTAGTTCATGCAATAACAAAGTCGGTAGTATATCAACTATACTTTAATAAATAATATCACGTTGGTAGTATGTCGGAACATACCTAAATCGTGGTTTAGTAGTATATCAAATTATACTTTAGTAAACAATAACATATCAAATTATGCTTTGGAAAACAGTATCACGTTGGTAGTATATCGAAATATACCATAAATCACGATTTAGCAATACATTCAAACCTTAGCGCATCAAACTACACTTTAGAGACTATAGAAATACCACAAAGGCAATTCTATTTGGTTAAAATTTGGTTTCTGACATTCCATACAACAGGAATGGGGTGTCTAGTCCTATAGCGCTATATCGTACTACCAATCGGCTTGATCATTGTTAATGAATGTATAAGTAAACATATGAACAAACAAATAGTCGTACAAACTTTGAAACTTGATGTTTAAGCCATGGTCAATAGTTCAATTCGTCAAAAAGATAATTATCATGTGTGTGTAATCGTATAGTTAAAATCATGAAAATAACGTATCGGCACATATGTATCACCCTAAAACATTTGAAAACGTAAAAGAGGGGACTATGTACTCACTTGAGATTGTAAGTATCCTTGATTAAGTATCCTAACAAAGCTCGGAAATCAAGGAATCAAGTGGCACCTAGTATGGAATCACTACATTAAACAACCGGTATCTAAATTGGAAGATCGGGTAGAATGAGGTCTTGTAAACCAAATGAGTATTGGAACTCATGTGATATGGTTTAACAAAGCCTACATTCTAAATCGGAACCTATCCTAAGTGCTTACGACCCGTTACGACCCATTAAGGTAGCTTATGCTACTTTAACGTGTCGTTCGCATGAATGCGCGTTCGAGATGCCTAACTAGGCCTATGACAAGTATTACATGCCCTAACATGTTTAAATATGTTGCATAATCAGTTTAAGAGACAAAAATTAAGTTATATATGCTTAAATACAAATTATGCATGAAAAGGGCATTTTGGTCATTTTCATAAGGTATATAAACTACCTATCATACAACTAATTAAACTATGTAACCATAAGGTATAACCTCGAAAGGTTATTCCCTATACAACTATGGTCACAAAACATGCTTGGTCAGATCCTAACAATTGACCAAATGGGTCGGGTTCGAAAGTCTAAGCGGTTGTTAAGACCGCTTGACTTACGACCCTAAATAACCACTAGACTAAAAGTGACGAGTTAAACATGTTAAAACATATTTAACTAAGTCAGAGAACAAGTTTTGATAGCTTCATTGCAAAATACGCATAGTCCCTTGTGACCGAGTTGGTCAACACAAGGGACTATAACCATTGTGATTACGCTCACGTTGCAAAGTTCGAACGAACTTTGTGTTGACCAACTCGTGGTCAAAGCAGAAAGTCAAACATTGTTTGACTTTCATGCTTGGAAAGCATAAAAAGCATGAAAGAAGCTTACAAAAGGTCCAAGAAATGAAGAATTTGATCTAAAACACTCAGGTATGAAGCTAAGGCTTCAACTTAGAGCAGATTTAGAGCAAATGTGTGAGTTGTAGAATGAAATTGGTGGGTTTATATAGATTTCCAAGAACTGTTAAGATCGTTCCTCGTAATTTGAGCTTCGATCTGGACCATACAAGTGTGGCACACTGTTTTGTATACCATGGGAGCCCAAAACTAGCCTAAGGTATTGAGAAAACCATGTCCAAACCCAGAAAACCAGCTGAAAAAAGCAGATTTAATGTTTCTGGTCTAGCAGTCTGTCGCAGGCCACGAAGACAGGAGCATGGGTCTTTGCGCCCCTCCAAGACAACTTTCACAGATTGTCAAAAATGGTCCCTGCAAGTGTAAAACTCAGTTTTTGATGCATTTTCGACGTGTTTAAGCCCCGTTAACCCCATTTCAAGGCTCCACAATGAAGTTAAAGTATAGGGAACATGAAATATGCTTGGAAACATCTCGGATGTCGGTTTTTTTGGTCGTACGGTTGCGTTGTTCGGTTAACTACGACGAAAACTCGAACGGACGTGAAAACGGTCCAAATTACGCGACGAATGGTATTTTTGCATTCCAATCACTAAAATAAAATATTTTAATGATTAAAAAATTTTTTGGATGTCCGGATATATTCAGAACGTAAGATATGCGTGTAAATGCAAACTTAGGCACTTTTTAACGCTTTTAGTCCCTATTGATCAAATAAGTTTATTTTCGCATACCGAACCCCTCAAAGCCAATTTATAAACTATGTAAAGGATATTTAGGGTATGTTTAACTTATAATCAAGTTCCAGAATGAAGGTTACAGCACGAATCGACATACTTTCCCAGTTTCACATAAATAGTCCCTGTGATCGAATAAACTTATTTTCGACACACCAAACCCTCCAAAACTAATTTCTAAGTTATGTAAAGGTTATTTAAGGTTTGTTAAGCCTATGTCACTATTCCATAGTGTATGTTGCATTAAACAGGTTACATTTACGCATCAGTTCATGTATAACCTTCCAGAAAGTGATTTAAAGCTCGAAATTGAACAAGAATTGATATGTGCAAATGATACACATATTTATACAAATCCAAAGTATGAAACACAAGATTTCATTGGTTTTGTATTCGTATGATGGTCGTAGAGGCACAGGTGTCACAAGCTCCCTCATCTTTCGGATTCGTGAGCTCGAGGATGAAGTGACCCATCTTCATAGATTTCATTGGTTTTGTATTCGTATGATGGTCGTAGAGGCACAGGTATCACAAGACTGCAATCTAGTTTTGAGGAAAACTTGAAGACAAGAACCGCCAATGTGAAGACATATATTTTGTCTTTTATATGTATTAAACTTGTACTATGGGGTGATGTAACCCTTATGCGTTTTGTTTTCTTCACAAACAATGATGTAACAGGTTGTCCTGATATGTATAAAGACTCGGTGAATATCTTATGTCACATTAGTATTTATCTATTTATTCAAGCTTGTTGCTGTGTGAATTGATTTATATGGTTGGCAGATTGTTTGGTGTTACTTATGTGGGTATGTGCATGTGTATGTATACTATTACTATCTTATATGATGATATCATACAAATGTCTAACCCTGTTGTGTTGTGTTCTCACAGAACATGGCACCCAGGAAGACTGTGAACAATCGGGATTCTGAACAACCCCTTCCTCTTCCGATGCCGAGGACTGCTGAAGAACTAAACTCTCTGTTGGAAGAAAGGATTTACGAAGCTATCGCCTAGTATAAGGCAAACCATACTGAACACAGTGCAGGATCAGGCGGTACTAGACGTAATGGACATGGAGATTCATCTGGAGGGAACACAACTGAAGGTAACCTTAAGCTGATTTGCTAAAACATGATGAAATTTATGAACGGTCTTTGTTTCATGGTTTCATTGATTGCTGATTTGTGAATTGGTTGGATGAATTCCAAGCTGCACCTTCAAGCAGTTTCTCGACTGCAAGCCACTGAACTACGATGGCACTGGAGGTGCAGTGGCTTTTTTTGCGCTGGACGGAGAAGACTGGTTCCACTATCCGCATGAGCAAGTGTACTGCAGACCAGCAAGTCACTTTTGTTACTGGGTTGTTTGTTGATGAGGCTTTGACTTGGTGAAATTTGCAAGTCCAAACTCTGGGTGATGATGCTACGTATGGTATGACTTGGGATGAGTTGAAGGAAAGAATGAGGGAGAAGTATTGCTCTCGTGCTGAACTCCAAAGATTGGAGACTAAGTTTTGGAACCTGTCCTTGGAAGGTGCGGACATTGTTGGTTATACTCGAAGGTTCCATGATCTATCAAGAGTGATCCCCTATCTGATGACTCCCTAATTTAAGTGCATTGAGCGCTACATCTGGGGATTGGCTCCAGAATTTTGCAGCCTGGTGACTGCGGCAAAACCCACAAACGATCACTCAGGCTCTAACTCTGGCTGTCAGCCTTACTGAGGATGTTGTCTGTATGAAGAAGTTATCGCTGAAACCTACTGAGAAAACCGAGACGCATGCTGAGTCATCTGGTGACAAGAAGAGGAAGCATTCGAATCTGAGCCAAGTGACCCGCAACAACAACAAGGGTTCTAGCAATAAGAAACGTGACCCCAATCCACCTAAAGAGACAAAAACACTTGCAGTTGTGAATGGCGCTACTTCCAGAGGATACCGGGGCACTCTGCCCAAATGCAATCAGTGCAAGCGTCACCATGAAGGAGTTTGTCGCATTCCAAAATGTGACAAGTGCGGAGAACTGGGTCACCGTACCGAGAACTGTTGGGGAAAAGGAAATGGAAATGGTAATAGGAACGGGAATGGAAATCGAAACGGTGCTGGTAATGGAAACGGTAATGGAAATGGCAATGGTAATGGTAACAGAAATGGTAATGGAACTGGGCAGAACCAAGGATGCTTTAGTTGTGGTAGCAAAGACCATTTCAAGAAAGATTGCCCGAGGGAAAACAACGCTCAAGCTCGAGCATTTGTGATTGGAGCAAGGAACGCACGCGAGGACCCTAATGTGGTCACCGGTACGTTTCTCGTTAACAATCACTTTGCATCCATACTATTTGACACTGGTTCCGATTATAGTTTCATGTCTGTGGAATTTAAACGTATGCTTGGAATAAAATCTAGTAGATTAGACATTCCTTATTCCATAGAACTAGCCGATGGTAAACTTGTTGAATCGGACGAAGTTGTTAGGGGTTGTACATTAGAACTTGGTGAGCGAAGGTTTTGTATCGACCTCTTACCTGTTCAATTAGGTAGCTTCGATGTGGTGGTCGGAATGGACTGGCTGTCCAAGAATAAGGCTGAATTTGTTTGTCACGAGAGAATCATTCGCATCCCTCTTACGAATGATGAAACACTCATCATGCACGGAGAGAAAAGAGACACACCTCTGCGTATCATCAACTGTATGAAGGCGTAGAAATGCCTACGAAAAGGATGCATTGCATTCTTGGCGCACGTAGTAGATAAGAAGGCTGAGGAGCCAAAAATCGAAGACATTCCTATGGTGAAGGAATTTCCTGATTTTTTCCTGAAGATTTGCCAGGACTACCTCCGCAAAGACAAGTTGAATTTCATATTAACTTGGTTCCAGGCGCTGCTCCTGTAGCCAAGGCACCCTATCGACTTGCGCCACCCGAGATGCAAGAATTATCTACAGAACTCCAGGAGTTGTTGGATAAAGGATTCATAAGGCCGAGCTTCTCGCCTTGGGGAGCTCCAGTTTTGTTCGTAAAGAAGAAGGATGGAACCCTGCGGATGTGTATCGATTATAGAGAATTGAATAAGCTCACTGTCAAGAATCAGTATCCACTACCGAGGATTGATGACTTATTCAATCAATTGCATGGATCGAGTTACTACTCTAAGATCGACCTTCGGTCTAGCTATCATCAGTTAAGGATCCAAGAAGAAAGCATACCGAAGACTGCGTTCAGGACACGTTGTGAGCATTACGAGTTCCTTGTGATGCCATTCGGATTGACGAACGCGCCAGCAGTATTTATGGATCTGATGAATCATGTCTGCAAACCATATCTCGGTAAATTCGTGATTGTATTTATCGATGATATTCTGATTTATCCACGAATGAAAGAAGAGCACGAGCAACACCTCAGGACCTTTTTGGAACTACTGAAGAAAGATAAGCTTTATGGAAAGTTCTCAAAGTGCGAATTTTGGATTCACGAAGTACAGTTCCTTGGTCATGTTGTGAACCAGAATGGTATTCATGTAGACCCAGTAAAGATAGAAGCGATAAAGAATTGGGAAGCTCCCAAAACACTTACTAAAGTTTGACAATTTTTGGGATTAGCGGGCTATTACCACCGGTTCATCGAGATTTTCTCCAAGATAGCTTAACCACTGACTTCTCTTATGCAGAAAGACAACAAGTACGACTGGGGTGTTAAACAGGAAGAACCCTTCCAACTTCTCAAAAGTAAGCTATGCGATGCACCGATTTTATCTTTACTGGAATGCACTGAAGACTTCGTGGTATACTACGACGCTTCGTGTCAAGGATTGAGTTGCGTGCTTATGCAACGCCAAAAGGTCATCGCTTACGCTTCAAGACAGTTTAAAGTACACGAATTAAACTTGTCAAAGTACGTTGGAACTCTAAACACGGACCTGAGTACACATGGGAACGCGAAGACCGGTTCAAAGCCAAGTACCCCCACCTTTTCGAGAAAGCTCCTGCGGGAGATAACTCAGCCTGAATTTCGATACGAAATTCTTTTAATGGGGGGAGACTGTGACAACCGGCACAAAACCGGTAATTTCTGTACTACTTTAATATTATTTATTAATTGCAATTATGTGCTTAAATTCCAACATTGTCTGATTACATGCTATACATGTGAATTCATGCACGTTTTATACTTCAAATATTGCTATATGAATTACTTTAAGCGTTGTGTTAGAAAGACTAGTAAACTCATCGATAAGACACATTGTGTCAGCAATTCTGCAGAAAGCAGTCAGACAAAAGAATTAGGGCCTAGGAATAGGTCCAATATCTAAAATACATTAAAACCAAAGTGTGGATACAAGGGTTAACATATAAACTTTCCGGAAGCTAAACTATGCACTAAAAAGCACCCGAAACTCACTTTAAATGCAGAATTTTGCATAAATAAGCCATAATTCAGCTATAATCAGCTTTTTAACACTATAATATCATGCAGAATTTATGTTTTATTGTCCAGAATAACTTACAAAGTGTCAGGAATTGAAACTGCCACAAAAGGGATTTCATACTTGGTGAAACTTCGTAATTTAGCACTTTAACGAACCGTAACGAAACGAACAACCGGACATTACCCGGAACATCAAAATTTGACTAGAAGTAATGTTTTTATGATATTAAGCTAGTATTGGTTCTAGAACACCTTAAAAGTCATAAAAACACCAAAACACACTTAAACTAACTTAAACCTTCCCGTTTTCCTTCCTACTTCTTTGGTCTCGGTTCAAACACCCCCACATACATCCATCTTTTTCACTTCACTTGCTAGCAATCCAAGGTGATTTAGAGGTGTATGAAGCTTATCTAAGAAGGTGTGAAGTGCTAGAAGTTGAAGGACCTCACTTTGGAGCTTTTAACCACTTGATTTCTTCCATATTCATCTTCTTCATTCTTGTGCCACTTCCCTAGCCATTAGAGCTAGTAGTAAGCTTCTTGATCACTATAATAGTTCATGTTTATGTTATGTACAAGTCTCACCATCTAAACAACTAAATTTTAAAGTTAAAAATGAGAAGATCTAACATATTCATGAAGAAAACAAGTGATTATACTAATTTTTAGTGTATATAATGAAGTTGTTGATGTTATATCTTGTGTTTATGTTTAGATCAAGTATGTTAAGCTTGTTAGAAGCTTAGATCTAACAAGTTTAGGAATGGATCATGAAGGACTCATTGTTAAACTTGAAGATGAACATATGAAGCATTATGTGAACATGAGAAATGAATTTTTATGCGTAAACTTGTAATCTTGAAGTAATAAGGTGTATGTAGAACAAATTTTTGAAGCAAAAACCCGTGAAAAGTTTGTTAAAAGTTTAACACAAAGCTTGTTTATGAAAGATCTAAAGATGTTAAGCATGGATCTTGAAAGATCCATGGTGAAACATGATGTTAAAAATAATGATCTTTCTAATGGACATAAAAGTGGTTTTAGAACATGATTTACAAGCTTTAAGACCATTAAACTCATGGATGAGTTGGTTAGTAAAATAAAGTTTCATAAAAGTTTGTTTACAATATTAAAGTACACTTATTTTTCGGAAGGATCATTATATGTTAAGTGTAGATCTAAAAGACTACACATTTTTAACAAAAATCAAGTTCACCATGATGTTTCATATGAAGAAATTAGTGAATGTTGTTGATGATTATTGTTGAAAATTGTTTTTGTTGTTAAAAATAAAATAAACACATGTTTTGAAAACATGGGAAACCTCCATTTTTAGGGGAAACTATGTCAAAATTTTTATAAAATTTTGACACTTAGAAAATATAAGTTTTGGTGAAACTTATTCCCTAAAAATACACCTAAAAATATTTACCAAGATTTCCCTAATTTTTGTAAGAAATTACAAGTAAGTATTAAGTATGTATATTTTTAGGGAAAATATATATATTTAGTGATCATCAAATTTTACGCTAAGTGTATATTATGTGTATTATGTGTAGTAGTGTATTAGGAATTTGAAAACACACTAAATACTCCCAAGGAGTATGAATACAAAAATACACATACAAATACATGAGAATACATAAGTATACAAGTATACAAAATTCCTCACAAGGAAGTGCATGGACAAATACAAGAAAATATATTTATGAAAATATATTCCTTAACATATTATTGAATTTAGACAACATATGGACACTTATGGACTTAAACATATATTTTTGGACAAATATATAACCATTACCAAGTAATGAAATTTATACAAAATCGGGTGGATAACAAGAATGATGATATATATTGTATAGCGGGACAAAATATATAGTTCATACAAGGCTTAAAAATACATTACTTTTAAGGAATATAATTTCGGAAAGTAATAAAAATCAAAGTATTGATTTTTGGTGAAAAATACAAAATACACAAGTATTTACATAAAATAGAAGTATACTTTCCTAAGAATACTTGTACAAAAATAAGATTTAGAATATTATTTCACAAAATACTTATAAATTTTTGGGAAAATAATATAAGTAACATACATGAAACGTTAAAAATATATATTATTTTTAACAACTTATTAACTTGACAAAGACTTCATAAAAAAATATATTAGAGAGGTAAAATATATATATATATATATATATATATGTATACTAGTCGTTTACCCGCGCGATGCGGCGGGAAACATATCACTTAGGTTGGTGAGTTTAGGGCTACGTACGGGTATGTAGTTTCCGATGTGGCGTGCGACAACGATGGTGCCAGTGTAGCAGAATGTGAGGGTCGACTGCGGCCTTCTTCAGCGGCGGAGAATCAGTGGTGTGCGGCGATTGGTGGTTTCGTGATGGCGTTTGGTGGTTATTGTGCGACGGGCGATAACCGGCTTTAGGAGAAAACAAAGAAAATTATCTAATTCTAGTTATGTTATGAGGGGTTTTAAAGATGTGGATAAATCAACGGTTTTGAATGATGAATCGTATCATCAGTTACAATGAGGCCTTCGACAGTGGTGAAGTTTGACGTTTTCGACAGGGGGGGTCGAAAACGTATATACCCAAAAATTTCTATACGAAAACGTATTTAAACCATAAATATTTTTCTCAAAAATATCAAAAGTAGGTTTATCCACAACCTTATTAACAATAATGATATTAGATGCTAAATGTACCGGTTTATACACAAGAAGAATTTTTACACATCCATATACCTTAATCCAATCTCGTTTTCATATTAGTGGGGTGAAATGGTATTTCCACCTCTACTTGTGACCTGCTCACAAAGAAGTAATATTAATTTAAAAAAAGAAAACACTAACATCCACGCTATGCGGCGAAGTCAACTATGTAAATAACATTTATTTCAATACAAGTATGTAACTTTGGTAGCAAAAAAATATAATAATAATAATAATAAAAACACTAACATAACATGTTAACAAACCTCAATTCTTATACTGTGAAATGATAATATATAAAGAAAGCTTCTCGAAATAAGTTTTAACAACAAATATGCTACAAGTGATGCCAATGTGGTTTATCACAAAGGCTGCAACCAGTAAACCATCTGTCGGGGAAGATCAACCTCCTGTCGAGCAAGCTCCACCACCATAGCCATCAAAGAACTTGTTAGAGGCGCACATTCTCACTCATTCCCTATCAAATACAACAAAACAATGTGCTAAACTAATCCAAAACATTTAAACAATCTTCGAACTATAACATTCACAATGCAGGAATGGGTCAGACGGATTAGGTAACGGGTCAAACCGAAAACTCATGTCGGCCGAAACCCGTCCCGTGCGGAAACACGTGCCGACTCGAAACCCGTTTCGATCCGAAACTTGTCCCGCTTCTTTAAGACACCAACCCACATTGATCCATTTCTTTGAAGTTATCGCCCCGTTTTGACCCAAAAATATATGAGATGGAATTTTAATTGACCCATTTTGACCAATTGAGTGAAAATATCTTACCCAAACTAACCCATATAATTTAAAAAGCAACCCAAAGTGACCCACTTGGAAGGCTTTTGGTCAAGATTGCCCCCTCTAACTACAAATAAACAAATTATATCCAAAATCAAATCTGACCAAAATTAAACTGGTTTTTTTTATAAAATGACCTGTTTTGATTTAAACCCGTTTTGACCCGTTACCTAACCCAACATGCTCATGCACCTATTCAGTTTCAAAACACTACATATATGTGTATTTATTTAAATCCTAAACTTATTCTTCAATTTGATTAATATACCTTATTACCTTTGATTGTCTTTTAATGTATTTGACCGCAAACAACTCCTTAGTCTTCTTATCTTTAACCAGCCTAGCTGCTCCAAAATTTGCGGAACCAACCTCTTTCAATGGCTCATGTTTTTCCTCCATTCTGACCACACAACACACAAAAGGTCAAAGTCAACCCCAGCTCAAAAAAACATTAACAACGCTTAAGAGAAAACATATAATTGGGTCTGTTGTTGTCGAATTATAGGAAAGTTAAGTATACTACACTTTGGAATTTTTGTCAAGTTGAGAACTAAATGAGTAGATATAGGCCACTCAATTGTAACATTATCTCACAAGCTCGGATAATAATCAAAATATCGGACTACGTTTATTAATCATGTGGATATCGTCGATAGGAAAAGCAAGTTCATGGCTGCTTCTGGAGAGGGAATCAAGCAGTAAAAATGAGATAAAATGGCATTTTTAATCAATATATGCTTGGCAATTTTGCAAACCTGTGTGGACACAGATTAACACAACTGCCAAAAGGTCAATGGTCACTATAACAGAAAAGTCAAACTCCCACTTGTGTGATTGATTTCTAATGCTTAGTGCTTGTCTTAGGTATTCCATTAAAGTGAATGTGTTTATATAAAGAAAAGGTAAAGCTGTAAAGGGGAGTATTTCTAGTAGTGGACATATTGGACAAGTTTTTTAGCAGGAAAAAAACGTTACATTTTAAACTAAGCATAAAACTGGACAAGTTTTTGCAGAAAAAGAATACAAAGCATAATCATTTATCATGGATCACCTATGAAACAAAATAGAAATAACAACAATAACAATAATAATAATCATAATAATAAAAGACTTTGGTTTCTTTACTCAGCTCTAGACAACTCGGTACAATTCCCCTACTATGGCCTACAAAGAAACCGTATTGCGCCTATTAGTTTTATAAGAGACACAACAGTTACACAACTTATTCATGTTAAACAATGTATAAAGTGCGGATAAAAAAGATTCCATTATGTCATCCTACAAGAATTATAAGCATGAAATTTGTAAATGTGGTTTCACCATGTCTTATGCAATCTTCATAATGCTAAAAGTAAGCAAACAAGAAGACCTTTACTTGAGTGTTGTGATGTTAAGCTGAGCAATTGTATGGTTAAATGAGGATGAACAGTTTCGCCATTATACCAATGCAGACTATTAGAGCATACACATAGTCTGTTATAATTAGCTCATATCAGTTAGGCTCCTATTTTACTATGTACATAGGAGGCCATTCAACCACTTTAGCCTATGAGAATTTCTTAAACATAGTTCTACACACATACCTTGATTATTTTCAGTTTTTCACAAACATTACTGGAACTTGCAACTTTTGAAACATTTATAACCGACTAAAGGTGTCCTGTTCTTTAACTACCCAGCAAAGATCAACAAGATGCGAGTGTGAAACAAACAGATTTTAAAACCTGCATCTAACACGCAAACCGCATAATACACAGAGAGTTGGAGAAGACCAAAGGACAGTCCCTATTTCTCTATCTTTAATCTTGTTTGGATGATTTATAAAATCTTGAAGAATAATTTTGCTTAAAGCATTAACTGTTCAGAGCTTGGTTCATAATACATGGACTTATTAAGAAGCATGGTTGTTTTGCTTATGTAATGCCAATAGCAGACCTTTTGACTTTTGCATCCCCTTTGAACCAAGCTATTGATTAATTGGAGGTTCAGGCATAACAAAAGAGCAGTCCAAAAGAGCGCGTAGTACATAGCGAAAGCTGAAGCCGGGTGAGCAGCTAGGCGCAGGTGGCTCGTTAATATAGAAAAAAACTGATTAAATACGAAAATTGTTCGGTTGGATTAAAAATACACTCTTGGTTGAAAACTTGAAAAAAAAACAGGTCAAAAGTCGACCAGAGCATATTTTTAAACTAAAAACCTCCAAACTAATTTTATTCAAAAGATTACTTAATAACTGAAAAAATAAATAACTTTAGTGATCATATTCAACACACTAATTACTCTAACTGTTTTGACCCATTACCCATTCTACCTGAACCATCCATTATGCCACATTTTCTAAAGGTTTGATAACGTCTTTGAAAATCTTGTCTTGCCCCTCAACAACTTCCTGGCCCGAAAAAAAAAAACAAAAAAAAGACACTTTGTTCCCACTGTTCATGAAAATTGCAAAATGGTCCAATACCCCTAACTAAAACTGTAAGCCTAATTATATATTACAGTTTTCATAATACAGAAAATTTAATGAAAATGAATAAAATAAAACATGTATTATACATGCCATCCAAAGCCTAGGCGCTCAGTCTTTCTTAGGAAATCGGGCAACCAAAAACAGGTCTGACTCTACAACAATGATATAAGCCTAATATCAAATACTACAATAATATTGTCTAATAAATAAATGCCAACGGTATATGTGTAGAGCAATGATCATAGACCACAATGTAAAATAGTTTAAAAACCGATGCCTATATATTGACTTACTTCTGAACAAAATTGGAACTCCTTTTCTAGGCATTACATAATGCTTACCAAGCTCCAAAAATAAAATTCTCGGTAGATGTCTCAATAGCCTTTATACCCGTAGATGTCTCAATAGCCTTTAAAACCATTTGGTCGATTAAAAACTCTTTAAAACCCATTCAATTAAATTTATAGTTTGTCACGGGAAAACAAAGCTACGCCTGTTAAGATGATAAAAAAAATCATATATGATTATAAAATAGTTTACACAAATATAGTACTATAAGAGATGACAAATAAAAAAAACCTGTAGGCATAAGCAGTTCACCAAAGGCATAACAGTTCAACAGAACTTTTATGTACCCTGTACATAGGCGTAAGCAGTCAAACACTAAAGCTCGTGACAATATGACATATAATTCATAAAAATCTTATTAACAAGGACACAATGAAAGTTCTACTAGTGATAAGTGCTCTTTTTCCTCGTATAATTCCTTGTTCGGCATAAGAAGTTCTGCTTCTTTTTCCCAATCGATAATTAATTCATACCTTGGCATCATATACCTGTACAAATATGTAATAGATTAACGATTATGAACATCAAAATCGTATGCGGATCTAGAAAAAATTGATGAACTCAAGAATACATGAAATCGAAAAAAAACGATTCTTTGGGTGTTGGTTCTCACCTCGTTGCTGGAGATTGCTGTAGAAAGCTTGTTTAAGCCCTAGATCGTTAGAATCTTCACTTACGAAACCCTAGTTGCCTGAAATCAAGCATGAGTCGCGAATCCGAACCAAAACCTCATCAATCTACCCCACCCTTGAACAGCTCCACCATCGCACCACAGATCTGGTTTCAATCGAGAAAATTGTTTCAACCAAGAAAATAAATACGAATTAAAAAAAACATTAGAAGTAACTCATCAGGCTGGTGAACAATACCTCATTGTATTCTTTCTTTTCAGCCTTTGGTTGCTTCAGTTGCTTCGCTTTTCCACCTTTCCAGCAAGAATTTTTTTTTTTTTTTTGATAAATCAAATTATAACAGAGACTAACAAACTAACTTTAGTAAAATTACAAAACTTCATGTAAACAAAAACCATGGAGAAGAACAATTGTGCAGAACCTTGCTTGGATGACATTATTGAAATCTAGGGTTAGGGCTTGCTCTGAATCTCTAATACATAACTCACCATCAACATCATCTTCGTCTTCTTCATCATCTAAAATACCAAAAAACGAAACTGGATAGTAAGATTAAAACCTTGGAAGTAACAACGACAACAACATGAACTCGAAAGCATCATACATGAACTTGAAAATAAATAAAAAACTATACCAGAGGCGTAACTGGTCGTGGTCTTGATCTTTCAGCAAATCGAATCTCCATGAAAACAAAACCAAATCAATTAGGGTTCTTCAAGAAACTCAAAAACTAAGAATCTGAGATTTGACCTTGGTAAAGAATTTGAAAATGAAAACCTAGATTGTAAATGAGAGGGAAAGATTTCAGATTAGAGATTTGACCTCCGTCATAACTTGTGGTGAATTGTGAAGAGAGAGCACATCCAATCCAGATCCAAATCCAATCTTTGAGGGAGAGAGAAAACGAAATTGAAAAAGGGCTCTGCATTTGAAATTTGAAATGAAATGTTGGGGTTTTGTTGGCCGCCCAAAGATTGGATGAGGCGGGTTAGGGTAGAAAGGGTATTGTTGGAAATGTATAAATGTATTGTGCTTTAGAGAGTTGTAATTCATGCTTGAAAGGTGTTTTCAACACATTTGATTCCTTGCCCTTCCTATATGCTTATTAAAGAAGTATAGATATATATATATATATATACATACATACACAAATAAACATTGCTTATTCAAAGTACAAGACACAACGTATGGGCAAGACCCGACAAACAAGGGCACAACCCTCACAAAGAATGAGCATACAAAGAACAAATACATAAACAAAAGATGGTGACTTGTACTTGTGTGATACAAGTCTAGTGACTAACATTAATAGAACACGTATAGGTCACAACGCTACAAAACCAACAGGTGAAGTTTACGACGCAGGATACGTAAAATAGTGAGTTCATGTCCCCACTTTTAAACTTTTACTTGTTTTCCAAACTTGGGGAAAATACATGTACTATGGTATGTTAAATACAAAACTAAGGAATGATACTATAGATTATGTCACGAATAGGGTTGCATAAGCACCATTAATCAAAATATATACCTAGACCGCTGAACAAAAGGTTAGATCTAATGGGTTTCAGGCAGCCACACTCTTGGCCACACTTTTACCGAGAGTGCTTTTGGGTCTCTATTCGTGAAGTGATAAGTAAAAATGCCTATGGTTTGGATGCTTCCTATGTCGTTACACATGTTAATAGCCTTGCAAACCATTAGCGATCTTGATATCCTTACATTTACAGAAGTACTTATTTCAGTACAATTACATACCATGTTTTCTACAACGAATGCTTAAATGTTTTACACAAAACTGCATGAATTCACACTAGCATTATCTTGACGATTTTCCAAAACTTACATGTATTTCAGGTAACTAAAGTGGATGTACGTGCGGTCTTACTCTTGCTCCTGGATGTTGCTTATGTTATTAGCTATGTTGCATCAAGACTCCTATGCCTATTTTGTGGGATTTGGTTATTATATCCCATCCTGTGTGGTGATATAAGGATCAAAAATAAAGTTGTAAACTCTTCAGACAATACTTTATGCTTGATGTAAACACTAAACTTAACTTATGTTTTTAAATATGTAATGTTAATGGCATTTGGAGTTATTTTATGATCATGTAGTATGTTTACCGTTCGTATGCAGTGAGAACCTTTCAGGATCACACCTCGTGCTTCCGCCTTAGAAAGGGGTGTGACACTACCAACACAACTCATCAACAAGACAACCGATTAACAAAGGTAATCAATCAACACAAGATGAACGCACTAACCAGATTATGAGGTGCTAGAAAGGGTGATGCAATCGGGCAAGATGACGCTTCAAAGGAGGGAGATCTGCCATCGAAGTAGAGGGGAAGCTAGGGTTTGCTTATATGTGTTTTGTGAGATAGTGAAGACCTTGTGTGTGTATAAGTTTGGATAAGTGAACCAAACTCACTTGGGCATCGTTTCGAGTTCCAAGAAGCTGGGCCGATAACAATCAAGTGATGTTAGGAAAGTGTTCGGCCCGTAAGAGGAGTGTGCGACTCGGACGTGATTGTACGACTAGGTTTCTTTAATAATTGGTTCATATAATATCTAAATAATTTATATACCTTTAGTAATCATGTATCTTGATAAATAAAACGTAACAATACGATCAAAAAGGTCATGGAATTAAGTAATACTGACCTTGAAAGTTCGAGTTGTCACATCATCCCTAACTTGAAAGAAATTACATCCCGAAATTTGATAAACAGTCTCGGAGAAGTGAAATGATAGGTCAAGATGACTGTGGATTTTCCTCGGGTGCCACATCATCCCCAACTTGAAAGGGAATTTCATCTCGAAATTCACCAGTTACATCAGGATTTGATTTAGCAGTTTTGAACAAGTGAGGATACTTGAGCTTCATCTGATCCTCGCGTTCCAACGTGAACTCCGGTCCACGTCTTGAGTTCCAACGAACTCTCAAGATTGGAATTCGACTATGATTACGAACCTTAACTTCCTGGTCTATGATTTCGATAAGTTCTTCAACAAACTGCAATTTGTCATCGATCTTCAGCTCTTGTAAAGGTACCACAAGTGTTTCATTAGACAAACACTTTTTCAGACTTGAGACATGAAAAATGTCATGAACATTACCAAGTTCATCAGGTAACTCAAGTTTGTAGGCCACCTTACTGATTCTTTCCAGGATTTTGAATGGCACAATGTAGCGTGGATTCAGTTTACCTCATTTCCCAAATTGAACCATACCTTTCCAGGGTGAAACTTTCAATAAAACACGATCACCCACGACGAACTCCAAAGGTTTCCTACGCTTGTCAGCGTAGCTTTTCTGGCGATCCCGCACTGCCGCCATATGATTTTTTATTTAAACAATCTTCTCAGAGGTTTCAAGTACTAGTTCTGGACCCGTGATTTGGCTGTTCCCCACTTCAGCCCAACAAAGAGGAGATTGACATTTCCGTCCGTACAACGCCTAGAATGGAGCTGCCTGAATGCTAGAATGGTAACTATTGTTGTAGGAAAACTCTACTAAAGGTAGATGTCTTTCCCAACCTTTACCAAAATCGTACACATGCTCGCAGCATGTCTTCCAGTGTTTGGATGGTTCGTTTACTTTGACCATCCGTTTGAGGGTGATAAGCAGTGCTCATATCTAAATGTGAGCCAAAGAAAATTCGCATCGCCTGCCACAATTTGGATATAAAACGCGGATCACGATCAGAGGTGATAGAAGTTGGCACCTCGTGCCTAGAAACCACTTCTTTTAAGTAAACACCCGCAAGTTGAGAAAACTTGTCAGTTTCCTTGATCGCAAGGAAGTGTGCATATTTCGTGAGATGATAAACGATCACTCAAATGGTATCGTTTCCACTTTGAGTCTTTGGTAGACCGGTGACAAAGTCCATGGCAATCTGTTCCCATTTCCACATGGGTATTTCTGGTTGTTGAAGCAAACCATACGGTTTTTGGTATTCCACCTTGACTTTCGCACAAATCAAGCATTTACACACATACGTCGCTATATGGGCTTTCATGCTCGGCCACCAGTACAAGATTTTTAGATCCTGATACATCTTATCAGAACCTGGATGAACAGAGTATCGAGCCTTGTGTGCTTCATCCATCATAAGTTCTCTAAGGTTACTGTGTGAAGCGACCCATATTCGCTCCATGAAATAGTGAATACTGTCAGATTTTGTTACAAGTTGCTTCTCCATGCCCCGCATGGATTCAGCTGGGAGGTTTTCATCCTTCAACGCTTCAGTTTCGGCAGAACGCATCTGGTCTGGTAGGATGGAATGGATAGTGAACTGCAATGCTCGAACACGTTTAGGTTTCATTTCCTTATGACTGAGGGCATCAACTATAACGTTAGCTTTGCCTAGATACTTGATTGCACAGTTGTAATCATTTAAGAGTTCTACCCGGTGACATTGTCCCATGTTCAACTCTTTCTAGTCAAAGATATGCTGAAGGCTCTTGTGGTCGGTATAAATAGTGCATTTAGTATCGTACGAGTAATGCCTCCAGATTTTTAGCACAAAGACCACGGCTGCCAACTCCAAGTCGTGAGTCGTGTAATTCTTCTTGTGAATCTTCAACTGTCGGGAAACATAGGCTATCACTTTCTCGCATTGCATCAGCACACAACCAAGACCCTGAATAGAAGCATAATAGTACACCACGAAATCATTTGTACCATCAGGTAAGGACAATATTGGTGCATTATAGAGTTTTTGTTTTAGAAGCTGAAAGGCACCCTCCTGTTTCGCTCCCCACGAATACACAACACCCTTCTGTGTTAATGAGGTAAGAGGTTGTGTGATCTTCGAGAATCCTTCAATGAATCTACGATAGTATCCTGCGAGACCAAGAAATTATCGCACCTCCAAAGGAGTTTTGGTGCCGCCCAGTTCTTGATAGAATCGATTTTAGTGGGATCCACGTGTATTCCAAATTCGTTGACTATGTGATCAAGGAAGTGCACTTCTCGAATCCAGAAGTCACAATTAGAGAATTTTGTGTAAAGCTGCTATTTCCTCAGAAGTTCCAAGATAAGATGCAAGTGCTGCTCATGGTCCTCCTTGCTCTTAGAGCAGATCAGGATGTCATCGATAAACACAATGACAAAGTCGCCGAGATATGGTTTGCACTCACGGTTCATGAGATCCATGAAAACCGCTGGTGCATTAGTTAACCCGAATAGCATAACAAGAAACTCGTAATGGCTATACCGCGTTCGGAAAGTTGTTTTAGGAACATCCTCCTCTCGGACTCTCATCTGATGATAGCCCAACCTTAAATTGATTTTTGAATAGAAGCTACCCTTTCAGCTGGTCAAGCAGATCGTCGATGCGAGGTAGAGGATAACGGTTCTTGACCGTCACCTTGTTGAGTTCACGGTAATCGATACACATATGAAAAGACTCGTCTTTCTTCTTCACAAATAGGACTAGGGCTCCCCATGGCGAAGAGCTAGGTCAGATAAAACCTCTATCCAATAGTTTCTGAAGTTGATTCGACAGTTCTTGCAATTCTTCTGGTGCAAGATGATAAGGAGCACGAGCAATCGGAGCTGCTCATGGCGTAAGATCAATATGAAATTCCACCTGACGGTGTGGAGGTAGCCCTGGAGGTTCTTCAGGAAACAGGTCAGAAAAGTCACGGACAACTGGTAGATTTTCAATCTTCTTTTCTTAGGCTGGATATCGGTTACGAGAGTTAGAATAACAGGATAACCCTTCCATAAACACTTCTGGGCTTTCATAGCCGAAATGATGCCAACCGTAGCACCACTTCGATGGCCTTGAACAAACAGTGATTCTCCACTAGGGAGAGGTATACGTATGATTTTCTCTTTACAGAGAATTTCTGCTTGGTGTTTGGACAACCAGTCCATAACGACGACTACGTCGAAGCTACCAAGAGTAACGGGAAGAAGGTCAATGTCGAACACTTGACCTAATAGATCGAGTTTGCACCCAACGTGAACATCAGACGCTTCATTTAACTTACCATCAGCCAGTTCTACAAAGTGTTTGGTTTCGAGAGGGGTTGGAATTAACCCTAACAGTCTACTGAATCTCAAGGACACGTAACTCCAATCGGCACCAGAGTCGAATAATACAGAGGCGAAAAGATTGTTCACAGAAAACCTACCGATCACGACATTGCCATCATTCCTGGCAACACCAGCACCAATGGTAAATGCTCTCCCATGAGCAACGTTTCCTCCATTTTTGCTATTGTTGTTATTATTCCCAACGTTGTTGTCATGGTTGTTGTTGTTTCCATTATTGTTGTTAGCATTCTGATTCAGTTGTGGGCAGCCTCTCCTGATGTGGCCCTCATTTCCGCACTGGAAACATCCCTTCCGGTTACCTTGATTTTGATGGGGTTGCTGCCTCTATTGTTGCTGCGGTTGTTGTTGTTGTTGTGGTGGTTGTTGTTGTTGCTGGTATTGCTGTTGTTGCTATTTTGGGAACGGAGCCCTGCAATCCTTTGCCATGTGACCTACTTTATCACACCTATGACAGACTCGGGTACACTTCCCGTAGTGATGGTAATTGCACTTGTTGCACTTCGGCTGTTTGCCCATGTAAGAGCCTTGGTTCTGGTTGTTGTTCTGGTTTTGATTGGTAGCGAAAGACTGGTTGAAACTGCGACTGTTGTTGTTATCAGGCTTCTTCTGCTGCTGGTTTGAGTTGGATGCCTTGTCCAAATTGTTCCACTTCCGTTTGTTGTCAGTATCAGGGGTCACAGTAGTAGCACCACGTGCTGGTAACGAGCCACGCTCAACTTCCCGGTCTGTAATCTTGTGTGCTAGTCGGATGATTCGGGGTAGGTTATCAAGGTTTGCTGCAGTAACCATCCCTTTGATTTACGGTGCTAACCCTTTGATGTACAACTCAATCCTCCTGTGTGGTGGGCGTGATAAGTTTGGGCACATGTTCGCAAGTTCATGAGATCGCTAAGTATAGGCCTCGATCTCAGATCCCACCATTTTCAGATCATAATACTTGTTTTCCAGCTTCTACACTTCATCACGAGCGCAGTACTCCTCTCTCTTCAGTTCTTTGAATTCATCCCTTGAAGTAGTGTTTTCCATCTCAATACACAGCATCTGAACTTGGGCATTCCACCTAGTTAAGGCACCATTCTCCAGGGTGCCCGAAGCATACTTTACCTTATCCCCAGCTGGACATTTACACATTGCGAAAACTGACTCGGCCTTCTCGAACCAACGAAATACTCCCACTGCTCCTTCGGCTCCACTGAATTTCTATTGCTTGCAATATATGAACGCCTTGAAAGTACAGGCAGGCGGATTGTTTTGATTCTTGTTCCTAGGCTGACCTTGAAAGAAAGTACAATGCACGAGTGAGAGTCGAGTAGACGATTAAAAAACATGAAGCATCTGGTACGTATCATACCAGCCTGCTGAGCTGCTAAGGCTTCAGCCACACGTGCGTTAATCAGGTCTATCAACTCTTCCTGAGTCATGATGATATTTACTCGTCTACCGCTGCGGCCACCACCGCGTCCACCATTACGTCCACCACGTCCGTTCATGATTCTGCATCCATGAGAAGAGCGGAAAGGGGTAAGGATCACGTTTAAATAGAAGTCAATCATCGCTATGACTTATATAGATTATTGAACCTCCCATTATGTCGGATAACGGGTCAGAACCTCTTTCACACTTGTTAAGCCTCACTGGGACTCACATGCACCCCACATTATTATTATGTGTGCACCCATAGTGATAATCTGACTTGCATGCTCCTCTCAGTTCCTCTTAACTTGTGTCAAATGGTTCCTCAGATTCGAGTGTCAAAACGGATATCACTAAAATGATAAAGATTACAAAAGTCTAAGGATCAAGTCATACTACGATGCATCACAATATAAACAAGTAATGCATGTAACCATACTGTAATGCTAAGGACGTAATCTGCAAGTATACGTAATTTGCAACATAATATAAACAAGTAATGCTAAGGACGTAATCGTACGCAATATCATAAATAAGTATACACTAGACATGTAATGTAGACAGTAAGCGAAAGACAAACCTTGTAATCTAGAGCTAAGTGTCATGGTTGATTTCAGAATTGTTTAGTTATAGTCTGGTTTTATAAAAACGTTTTAAAACCTAGTTCACTATAAGAAGTGGATCTGATACTAAACTGTCACACGCCCAAAATGCCACATGCGAAAAACCCCGTGAGGCGTGTGATGTACCAGGATCCAACCACTAATCACATTGAACTAATAGTAATATAACAAATACAAAATCTTTTTCAACGTGAAAAGTGTAACTCATAACATTCGTTTAAACCAAATACGTTTAGCGGAAGCATAACACATTGTTCAACTAGTTAAATTTAGTATTATTTGAAAACATTCCAACTTCATATGTCTTTCCAAGTGCCATGACCCATGGTCACTCCAGCAACCCAGACTGCAAGTTCCACATCAATGTATCTATCGACCTGCAAGCATGTAGAAAAAGTGTATGAGCATAAAGCTGGTGAGTTCATAGTTTTGTTAAATGTTTAGTTACCAAGTGTTTAGTTTAAAGACATGTTGATAATAACCCGATACCGCAGTGACCTCAGTTTGCTTGCCCTTCCCCAATGCCTATCAACATTGGTCATGTGGTTAAGGTCATTAGTTCACGCCCGTCCTCCCTGGTACGGTGTGAGGTTGTCAAGCCTAATAGCGCTATCAACTAATACCCCATTGCCTCCCAGACAACTAGTTCGGTAGTAAGATGGGACTTAAAGTGATAGATTTGAGTGTATTATCCAACATCGAAGTCAAACTACAGTAATAAAAGTATTCCCCCTGGAATATTAGTTTGTTTGTCCTCCCCGGACGCATGCTTGTGAAAGAGTAGTGAACTCACCTTAGATTTGCTTGGCAAGTTTAGTTACGTTGTTTAAAGTTGCTCAACCAATTCCTAATTGGGTTACCAATAACAGTCAGGTTCATGTTACAAAGCAGACCACGTATTTAATAGATTGTACTAATCAAAGTCATCATGTATCACATAGTACACATTTGGCCACATACAAGCACATAGTACAATCTTACAATCCATGTAATTCACGTATTTAACGGATTACATGCAATAGGAATCATCACGTACATGTAATAGACACCTAGGCCACATTCGATTTCATAATACATGCCCACAATTCTAACAACAACTTATCAGTTCAGCTCAACCATTTACAAGAGTGTGCGACCCAACCCGTTAACGGCCCACCTAACAGTGTGCAGCAAAAGTATCATATATAAAGGGCTTGCAGCCCACCAGCGTAGCGTATGGCCCACCAGGGTGCAACCTACACCAAATGTGCGGCCTTCCCCCAAGTGTGCGACCTCAAGCTTGGGTGGTCCGACAACACAGCCCAGCCCAAAAGGTGTGCGACATAGTGTGAGTGTGCGGCCATTCTTAACATAATTGTCCCACTTGCATAATTGTTTACCAATGAAGGAGTTTGCGATGAGCATTGATAATTGTACCAGATACAACAGATGGTGTATGGCCTACATGTGTGTGCGGCAAGCAAATGTGCGACCCATGCATTGTTGGTTATACTTTTCCTTAATACCCAATCAATCAGTTACATTCCGTATTTGCATGATCACCCTAACTTCCTTAATTTCAGTAACCTATCAATGACAATTATCATGGTGATCATAATTCGAATTCAATCAAATAACACAATCATTTCAAATAATCTATGAATATAATGCAACACTTGAGTCTTCGTATAAGCAAACATAGACTTCTAAATTATTGCAAATCATAAGAATTTTAGTATACTTAATACCATATATCATCGATTAGAACATGGATTATTCCAAATTCTCATTAACAATGTTATCATCATGATCGGACCATTGAAACCCTTTATTATCATACAACACCAAAGATTCATCATCACTCATATCAACAATAGAATTTTCTGGCAATACTCCTAAATCATACGAATTTTCATGACTACCCACATAACTCATCAACAAGACAAACGATTAACAAAGGAAATCAATCAACACAAGATGAACGCACTAACCAGATTATGAGGTGCTAGAAAGGGTGATGGAATCGGGCAAGATGAAGCTTCGAAGGAGGGAGATTTGCCGTCGAAGTAGAGGGAAAGCTAGGGTTTGCTTCTATGTGTTTTGTGAGATAGTGTAGACCTTGTGTGTGTATGAGTTCGAATAAGTGAGCTGAACTCACTTGGGCCTCATTTCGGATTCAAAGAAGCTGGGCCGATGACAATCAAGTGATGTGAGGAAGGTGTTCATCCCGTACAAGGAGTTGGCGACTCGGACATTATTGTACGACTAGGTTTCTTTAATATCTGGTTCATATACCTTTAGTAATCACGTATCTTGATAAATAAAACAAAACGATATGATCAAAAAGGTCATGGAATTAAGTAATACTGACCTTGAAAGTTCGGGTTGTCACAGGTAGTGTCTAAGGAACTAACCTATGAACTATATACATTCTAACAGATAACTGAATCTGTTCACTCCGGACTATAGAACCCCCAGATATTCGGACTTAAGTTTAATTACTTTGTCTTTATGGCTTTTACTATATTGAAAACCGTTATCGGTTGGAAGCTAGCAAAAATGTAAATACTCTTAACTTATTTTGTTTTAAAACTTGGGGGCTATTCGTACCGTGTCCAGGCGTCTTGACTCATGAACTATTATGGCCATACAAAATAACGTGCCACGGTAGGCATACTGACTATAAGACAAGTTATTCAACTTTGGTGTGCATCGTAATCATTATAACACTGAAAATGGTCGGCTTTGATATCTGGTTCCCATTGTATGACAAGTATGTAAATCTGGTGACAAGAAAAAATCCCAAGAAATATTAAATGATTACCTATGGGTTCTCTCTATGTATAAAATCATTTTTGAAAAACTATTTTCAAAAGGAGTCAGTTAATTGTATTTACCAGCGAAAGCTGATGTATTTTCAAAAGATTGAACTGCAGGTACCGAACCTTGATATTAGGCTGGGAATTCGGGTCGGCTATGATAATGGCTATGGAATTTGTAACTCCTAGCTTAAGGCCTATGATGTCTAAGCTTCATTTTATTTCGATCCCGCTAATGGGCTAGAACTTGAACATTTGAACAACTTATATTTTGTATATTCGACACTTGTAATGATATGAATATTTTTACCCTTAATACTTCCGCTGCATATTATTAAATTGTGATACTGTTATCCAATCGTCACGACCCATCCGGGCCCATCGGAAATTGGGGTGTGACAACAACAAAAACTTTAGCAGCATAACATATCATATCAAACACCCCCCCCCCCCCATAGATGTAACACCCTGCGGAAATGTTTAAACACGCTAGCTTGTCAGTGGTTGCGCGCTAAATTTCAGGACGAAATTTATTTAAACTTGAGGATAATGTGATACTACGTGTTTCCCACACATTTTATTATTGAATTAAATTATTAAATAAATATGTTTGGTTTGATGAATATGTGTATGAATGATTTGTGAATAATGTGTAAATAAAGTAATTAAGATTAAATCCAACCGCACACCGCCTTGATCTCGTACACCGTCCTCAGCCGCACACCCCTTCTTGCTAGACTAATGGACCATACACACATAATCGGGCCCAAGCCATAAGCCCACTATCCACACCAAACCCTAAGGTGCCACAACCCCTGACCGCACCCTAGGAGCGGGAGCCATGAACCAGTCAAGTGGTACCGGTGTTTATTAAATACACAGCGGAAAATTTTTTCATCAGGATCGTAGTTAGGAAATAATTTCAGAGTTTGTAAAAACACCAAACTTTTAATATTAAATAAATGGGCTAAAACCCGTATTTCATTCAACTGTTTTTATAGGGATAAACCTTAATAAATAAAACATAACTTTCTTCTTTTATTTAGGTATTTATAGCCACTTTATTCAAGTCTTCAGTGCTTCATAGCTGGCTTCTATTACTTTCATAGCAGGTTACTTGAAACGCGTTTTGAAAATATTTTATCAGCAAGAAATATTTGTGACATCTGTGCTTGTGTAATCATTATACAAACTCCGAAAAATTCAAATATCAATAAAACAATGTGATTTGATCCCAATATTTGTTATTTATGTTTTACATTTTGCATGTTTTGATTTTTGATCGATTTCAAACTCTATATCGCTTTCTGGAAAGTTATACGCAAACTGATGCGTAAACATAATCAGTTTAACGCGAAAAACACTCCGGAATAGCAACATAAGCTTAACATACCTTAAATAACCTTTGCATAACTTAGAAATAAGTTTCAAAGGGTTTGGTATGGCAAAAAAAAACAAGTTTACTCGACTACAGGGACTATTTATGTCAAACTGCAAAAGTCTACTGTTTCGTATGGCAACATACATTCCAGAGCATGATCATATGCTAAACATACCATAAATAACCTTAACATAGCTTAGAAAAAAGCTTTGAGTGGTTCGGTATGCGAAAATGCGCTTATTTGATCACCGGGACTAAAAGCGTCAAAAACGGCGTAAGTTTGCATTTACGCGCGTATCTTAAGTTCTGACCACATCCGGACATCCAAATTTTTTTTTCTCACTAAAATATTTTATTTTAGTGATCGGAATGCAAAAATACCATTCGTCTCTTAATTTGGATCGTTTTCGCGTCCGTTCAAGTTTGGTCGTAATTAAGCGAACAACGTGACCGTACGACCAAATGAACCAACGTTCGTGATATTTCTGAGTATATTTTGAGTCCCCTACACTTTAACTTTATTTTAGAGCCGTGAAAATGGGTTAACAGGGCTCAAACGCGTGAAAAATCAGTTTATAGCATGCAGGGACTGAAAGTGACATTTTCTGAAACTGCTGGGCATTGGGTCGCGGGCCGCGAAGGCCAACCCTATATGTTACGTGGGGTGCGACAGGGTGCCAGTGACAGAATGTTGTTTTCAGCTGCTGGTTGATTTTTGAAGGTCTTTTAAGCAAGTTCTCATGTTTTGGGCAGCAAGTTAACACTTCTCCAAGTAACATTAGTTGTCCTAAACACTTGTATGGTCCAAATTTATTGCTTGGAGGTTACATAAACACATGTAATGATCTTGATTCACCTCCACAACTATAAATACCTCCTCATTTCACTTGTTTCTTTGCTCATTTCTCATCTTTGAACTCTAAGTGGAGGATTTCCATCATTGGAGCCACCTACCTGAGTTGAAAGTCAAACAGTTTGACTAACAGTTTGACTTTCGGTTTTGACCATCAATTGGTCAAATCAAAGTTCAATTGAACTTTGCAACATGATTGTAATCACGATCGTTATAATCCTTAGCGATTATACCTACTGATTACCACGTTGACTAGGTGCAGTGACGAGTCAAAGTTTCGGTCAAAATGCGCATTTATGCGCATTTTGCGACGGCACTATTTTTGGGTATCAAAACCCTTTGTTTTGATGCATTTTGCGACGGAACTATTTTTGGGTATCAAAACCCTTTGTTTTGATACCAAATCAGTTTTCTAACTTCGTTAAACCTTGTAATCTAGAGCTAAGTGTCATGGTTGATTTCAGAATTGTTTAGTTATAGTCTGGTTTTATAAAAACGTTTTAAAACCTAGTTCACTATAAGAAGTGGATCTGATACTAAACTGTCACACGCCCAAAATGCCACATGCGAAAAACCCCGTGAGGCGTGTGATGTACCAGGATCCAACCACTAATCACATTGAACTAATAGTAATATAACAAATACAAAATCTTTTTCAACGTGAAAAGTGTAACTCATAACATTCGTTTAAACCAAATACGTTTAGCGGAAGCATAACACATTGTTCAACTAGTTAAATTTAGTATTATTTGAAAACATTCCAACTTCATATGTCTTTCCAAGTGCCATGACCCATGGTCACTCCAGCAACCCAGACTGCAAGTTCCACATCAATGTATCTATCGACCTGCAAGCATGTAGAAAAAGTGTATGAGCATAAAGCTGGTGAGTTCATAGTTTTGTTAAATGTTTAGTTACCAAGTGTTTAGTTTAAAGACATGTTGATAATAACCCGATACCGCAGTGACCTCAGTTTGCTTGCCCTTCCCCAATGCCTATCAACATTGGTCATGTGGTTAAGGTCATTAGTTCACGCCCGTCCTCCCTGGTACGGTGTGAGGTTGTCAAGCCTAATAGCGCTATCAACTAATACCCCATTGCCTCCCAGACAACTAGTTCGGTAGTAAGATGGGACTTAAAGTGATAGATTTGAGTGTATTATCCAACATCGAAGTCAAACTACAGTAATAAAAGTATTCCCCCTGGAATATTAGTTTGTTTGTCCTCCCCGGACGCATACTTGTGAAAGAGTAGTGAACTCACCTTAGATTTGCTTGGCAAGTTTAGTTACGTTGTTTAAAGTTGCTCAACCAATTCCTAATTGGGTTACCAATAACAGTCAGGTTCATGTTACAAAGCAGACCACGTATTTAATAGATTGTACTAATCAAAGTCATCATGTATCACATAGTACACATTTGGCCACATACAAGCACATAGTACAATCTTACAATCCATGTAATTCACGTATTTAACGGATTACATGCAATAGGAATCATCACGTACATGTAATAGACACCTAGGCCACATTCGATTTCATAATACATGCCCACAATTCTAACAACAACTTATCAGTTCAGCTCAACCATTTACAAGAGTGTGCGACCCAACCCGTTAACGGCCCACCTAACAGTGTGCAGCAAAAGTATCATATATAAAGGGCTTGCAGCCCACCAGCGTAGCGTATGGCCCACCAGGGTGCAACCTACACCAAATGTGCGGCCTTCCCCCAAGTGTGCGACCTCAAGCTTGGGTGGTCCGACAACACAGCCCAGCCCAAAAGGTGTGCGACATAGTGTGAGTGTGCGGCCATTCTTAACATAATTGTCCCACTTGCATAATTGTTTACCAATGAAGGAGTTTGCGATGAGCATTGATAATTGTACCAGATACAACAGATGGTGTATGGCCTACATGTGTGTGCGGCAAGCAAATGTGCGACCCATGCATTGTTGGTTATACTTTTCCTTAATACCCAATCAATCAGTTACATTCCGTATTTGCATGATCACCCTAACTTCCTTAATTTCAGTAACCTATCAATGACAATTATCATGGTGATCATAATTCGAATTCAATCAAATAACACAATCATTTCAAATAATCTATGAATATAATGCAACACTTGAGTCTTCGTATAAGCAAACATAGACTTCTAAATTATTGCAAATCATAAGAATTTTAGTATACTTAATACCATATATCATCGATTAGAACATGGATTATTCCAAATTCTCATTAACAATGTTATCATCATGATCGGACCATTGAAACCCTTTATTATCATACAACACCAAAGATTCATCATCACTCATATCAACAATAGAATTTTCTGGCAATACTCCTAAATCATACGAATTTTCATGACTACCCACATAACTCATCAACAAGACAAACGATTAACAAAGGAAATCAATCAACACAAGATGAACGCACTAACCAGATTATGAGGTGCTAGAAAGGGTGATGGAATCGGGCAAGATGAAGCTTCGAAGGAGGGAGATTTGCCGTCGAAGTAGAGGGAAAGCTAGGGTTTGCTTCTATGTGTTTTGTGAGATAGTGTAGACCTTGTGTGTGTATGAGTTCGAATAAGTGAGCTGAACTCACTTGGGCCTCATTTCGGATTCAAAGAAGCTGGGCCGATGACAATCAAGTGATGTGAGGAAGGTGTTCATCCCGTACAAGGAGTTGGCGACTCGGACATTATTGTACGACTAGGTTTCTTTAATATCTGGTTCATATACCTTTAGTAATCACGTATCTTGATAAATAAAACAAAACGATATGATCAAAAAGGTCATGGAATTAAGTAATACTGACCTTGAAAGTTCGGGTTGTCACAGGTAGTGTCTAAGGAACTAACCTATGAACTATATACATTCTAACAGATAACTGAATCTGTTCACTCCGGACTATAGAACCCCCAGATATTCGGACTTGAGTTTAATTACTTTGTCTTTATGGCTTTTACTATATTGAAAACCGTTATCGGTTGGAAGCTAGCAAAAATGTAAATACTCTTAACTTATTTTGTTTTAAAACTTGGGGGCTATTCGTACCGTGTCCAGGCGTCTTGACTCATGAACTATTATGGCCATACAGAATAACGTGCCACGGTAGGCATACTGACTATAAGACAAGTTATTCAACTTTGGTGTGCATCGTAATCATTATAACACTGAAAATGGTCGGCTTTGATATCTGGTTCCCATTGTATGACAAGTATGTAAATCTGGTGACAAGAAAAAATCCCAAGAAATATTAAATGATTACCTATGGGTTCTCTCTATGTATAAAATCATTTTTGAAAAACTATTTTCAAAAGGAGTCAGTTAATTGTATTTACCAGCGAAAGCTGATGTATTTTCAAAAGATTGAACTGCAGGTACCGAACCTTGATATTAGGCTGGGAATTCGGGTCGGCTATGATAATGGCTATGGAATTTGTAACTCCTAGCTTAAGGCCTATGATGTCTAAGCTTCATTTTATTTCGATCCCGCTAATGGGCTAGAACTTGAACATTTGAACAACTTATATTTTGTATATTCGACACTTGTAATGATATGAATATTTTTACCCTTAATACTTCCGCTGCATATTATTAAATTGTGATACTGTTATCCAATCGTCACGACCCATCCGGGCCCATCGGAAATTGGGGTGTGACAACAACAAAAACTTTAGCAGCATAACATATCATATCAAACACCCCCCCCCCCCCATAGATGTAACACCCTGCGGAAATGTTTAAACACGCTAGCTTGTCAGTGGTTGCGCGCTAAATTTCAGGACGAAATTTATTTAAACTTGAGGATAATGTGATACTACGTGTTTCCCACACATTTTATTATTGAATTAAATTATTAAATAAATATGTTTGGTTTGATGAATATGTGTATGAATGATTTGTGAATAATGTGTAAATAAAGTAATTAAGATTAAATCCAACCGCACACCGCCTTGATCTCGTACACCGTCCTCAGCCGCACACCCCTTCTTGCTAGACTAATGGACCATACACACATAATCGGGCCCAAGCCATAAGCCCACTATCCACACCAAACCCTAAGGTGCCACAACCCCTGACCGCACCCTAGGAGCGGGAGCCATGAACCAGTCAAGTGGTACCGGTGTTTATTAAATACACAGCGGAAAATTTTTTCATCAGGATCGTAGTTAGGAAATAATTTCAGAGTTTGTAAAAACACCAAACTTTTAATATTAAATAAATGGGCTAAAACCCGTATTTCATTCAACTGTTTTTATAGGGATAAACCTTAATAAATAAAACATAACTTTCTTCTTTTATTTAGGTATTTATAGCCACTTTATTTAAGTCTTCAGTGCTTCATAGCTGGCTTCTATTACTTTCATAGCAGGTTACTTGAAACGCGTTTTGAAAATATTTTATCAGCAAGAAATATTTGTGACATCTGTGCTTGTGTAATCATTATACAAACTCCGAAAAATTCAAATATCAATAAAACAATGTGATTTGATCCCAATATTTGTTATTTATGTTTTACATTTTGCATGTTTTGATTTTTGATCGATTTCAAACTCTATATCGCTTTCTGGAAAGTTATACGCAAACTGATGCGTAAACATAATCAGTTTAACGCGAAAAACACTCCGGAATAGCAACATAAGCTTAACATACCTTAAATAACCTTTGCATAACTTAGAAATAAGTTTCAAAGGGTTTGGTATGGCAAAAAAAAACAAGTTTACTCGACTACAGGGACTATTTATGTCAAACTGCAAAAGTCTACTGTTTCGTATGGCAACATACATTCCAGAGCATGATCATATGCTAAACATACCATAAATAACCTTAACATAGCTTAGAAAAAAGCTTTGAGTGGTTCGGTATGCGAAAATGCGCTTATTTGATCACCGGGACTAAAAGCGTCAAAAACGGCGTAAGTTTGCATTTACGCGCGTATCTTAAGTTCTGACCACATCCGGACATCCAAATTTTTTTTTCTCACTAAAATATTTTATTTTAGTGATCGGAATGCAAAAATACCATTCGTCTCTTAATTTGGATCGTTTTCGCGTCCGTTCAAGTTTGGTCGTAATTAAGCGAACAACGTGACCGTACGACCAAATGAACCAACGTTCGTGATATTTCTGAGTATATTTTGAGTTCCCTACACTTTAACTTTATTTTAGAGCCGTGAAAATGGGTTAACAGGGCTCAAACGCGTGAAAAATCAGTTTATAGCATGCAGGGACTGAAAGTGACATTTTCTGAAACTGCTGGGCATTGGGTCGCGGGCCGCGAAGGCCAACCCTATATGTTACGTGGGGTGCGACAGGGTGCCAGTGACAGAATGTTGTTTTCAGCTGCTGGTTGATTTTTGAAGGTCTTTTAAGCAAGTTCTCATGTTTTGGGCAGCAAGTTAACACTTCTCCAAGTAACATTAGTTGTCCTAAACACTTGTATGGTCCAAATTTATTGCTTGGAGGTTACATAAACACATGTAATGATCTTGATTCACCTCCACAACTATAAATACCTCCTCATTTCACTTGTTTCTTTGCTCATTTCTCATCTTTGAACTCTAAGTGGAGGATTTCCATCATTGGAGCCACCTACCTGAGTTGAAAGTCAAACAGTTTGACTAACAGTTTGACTTTCGGTTTTGACCATCAATTGGTCAAATCAAAGTTCAATTGAACTTTGCAACATGATTGTAATCACGATCGTTATAATCCTTAGCGATTATACCTACTGATTACCACGTTGACTAGGTGCAGTGACGAGTCAAAGTTTCGGTCAAAATGCGCATTTATGCGCATTTTGCGACGGCACTATTTTTGGGTATCAAAACCCTTTGTTTTGATGCATTTTGCGACGGAACTATTTTTGGGTATCAAAACCCTTTGTTTTGATACCAAATCAGTTTTCTAACTTCGTTAAACATGTTTTAAGATGTTTAACTCGTCACTACTAGTTTAGTGCTTGTTTTGGGTCGTAAGTTAAGCGGTCTCGACAACCGCTTAGACTTTCGAACCCGACCCATTTGGTCGATCATTAGGATCCGACCAAACTTATTTAGTGATCATAGTTGTATAGGGAATAACCTACTGAGGTTATACTTTATGATCACCTAGGTTGGTTAGTTATCCATTAAGTCATTTATATGCCCATAGAAAATGACCAAAATGCCCTTTTTAAGCATAAATTCATATTTAGCATATCTGATCAAGTTTTTGACATATAAACTGATTTAGTAACATATTTAGGCATAATTGGGCATGTAAGACTTGACATAGGACATAGATAACCATCCGACCTTAGATTTACGCAAATGACACGTTAAAGTGGCTTAAACTACCTTAACAGGTCGAAACGGGTCAAAAGCACTTAGGATAACTTTCTAATCAGAATGTTAGGTCTATTAAGTCATATCATATGAGTTCAAATACTCATTTGATTTATAGAACCTCATTCTATCCTATCGCCTGATTTAGGATCCGATTATTAACATAGTTACCTATATTAGGTGTCGTTTGATTCCGTGATCCTTGAAGCTTTATTTGGTCTTATTTCCAAGACTAATAAGCAACCCCATATGAGTACATAGTTTCCCTATTTTACCGCTTTCAAATATTTTGGGGTGATACACATGTGCCTACATTGTTACTTTCGTGCTTTTCATGCTTTTATGACATAAACATGCTATGTTTACTTAGTACACCTATAGTACGTGATTTCAATTAGGTTTTGCTATGAATGTTGACTGGGCATGCTAGCACATTAATTTCATAGACACTTTGTTGCATATGTTTACTCAGCAGATGGACACATTGATTTACATTACATTTCTGCTATGTATGTTTACTGAGCATGCTAGCACATTGATTTCATGGACATTTCTACTATGTATGTTTACTTAGCATACATAGTACATGGTTTTCACATGACATGCTACATTGGTTATGACATTTGGTATGTTTAACGGGACAATAATACATTCATTAACATTGATCACGCCGCTCAGTAGTATGTAATGGTACCATAGGACTTGACAAATCTCGTTCCCGACTTCCTAGGTTTGTTTGGAAGTAGTGAATGACAGAATCCAAAAACATTTTTGATAAACCTTTTATTCGTTTAAGGGTTTATCCTACAGTCTCAAGGCTTGAATGTATGCGATAAACATTACCACATAGATGTTTGTAATCCTAAAGCATTGTTTTCTACGAAACATAACTTTTAATTTAAACTTAGGTTTATTCAAAAACATTGTTTTGTACATTTTACCTATGGGGTTGAGTAAATACTTTTTATTCACCATACATGACATTTGGTTACACTTTGACACTATACATATGGTTTGAGTAGATAATCTCTACTTGCCATACATTACATTTGATTGTACATGACATAGTTTACACATGACATTGTACATGGATTACACATAAACATTTTTGACATTCGTTTAAACAAGACATTTTGGTTGGTTATTGATAAGTGACTTATATAACGAGGCTATGTGTAATATGGTAAAAGTATGGTGGATACGCAGCTGGTACTTCCTATATATAAGTGCTTTTATGATATTTCATATTGCAGCGTTATCTAAACCACTTCGACAGAAACAAAGACATGACACATTTTTATACAACAACATATTTTTACATGACATTGTTTTACAAACAACATGTCTTATACAAACTCATTTATACTTGGTTATTTATTTAACCATGCATTATTCTTTTAAGTCATTTGATTTTCATATCGATTTTCATATGATTTTATAAAAGAAAACAGTTTTACAAGGTTCATGACTACTTTTTAGTTAAACATTTCTTTTAACTACAAGTCATGAGTCCTTCATAAACAAAAACTATGTATCTCACAGGCATTTTTATGCTGACGTACCTATTTTCACATGTGTTTCAGGAGCTAATGCTTGATGTTGATTATGCTACACTTAGGCGGACTCGGGCCTTCGTGACTTAAAAGACAGTTTAATTATGTTATGTTTTCATTAATTCCAAGACAATGTAAACACTTTAATGAATAAAATCAAAACTTTAATTAACATGGTTGTGAAACAATAATTCTGTCGCTCCACTCCCCGATGTTTCCGCCGCGGTTTGTTGTTTTACGCGGTCGGGGTGTGACAATATTGGCGAGTTCATTCCATTTTATAAAATGACATATTGTTATATTTTACAGTATTAAGAGTGATTACAATGTTTATATCTAACAAAAACTCCAAAGAACTTGTCACTCGACGGATCTGTGCCTATGGTCATATCACACATTCGCTAACTCATTGTCCAATTGTGAAGATTATCAAGTACTGTCTACAAACCCCATAATACTGGTAGTAATTGTAGAATAGAAAGACTTAATCACTGTAAGTATACCTGAAAATATTTAGGTTTTTGCAAAGCAATTTGATAAAAAGAAAGAATGACTCACTTTGTAAATGTAGGGTTTAACTAAAAGCCTCCTGGTAATAATCTTGGTATAATTCCTAAGCTCTTAATAAAATATACAATGCACTCGTGTTAGTATAATAACCCAATTCAACTTTATCAATACATCATGAGATCAGAACCCCAACGTAGTTAACAAAGCATAGCCTTAATCAGGCAGCGCCTTTACATCCGTTGTTGGGTTCAAGATCGATCAAACAGGTTATCGAATCAGTGATCAGGGGTTAAAACACTTATAACGAGGTAGAGCTTTGTAGTATTACGGGTGAATTACTAAAGAAAAAATGGAAATATAAAGAGACAGGGAGAGAGAGGGCGAGAGGAAAGAAAGAAAGGAAAAGTGAGCAGTGTTGAATGTTGAACACTACTCTTATTTATACTATGATTTGAAACTTGTTTGTGAAGTTCAAAATGATTCCTTCTGATCATAAGTGATCCACGTACACACATACATTTATTTCATACACACACGTACACTTACAATTGAATTGTAAGTTAAATCTTTATTATTATTTTATTATTATTTTATTATTATAATTAATTTAGCTGCTTCACTCATCTATCGCTTATAACTTCTAAAATATGACGTTTTATAAAACGATGATATGTCATTAGAACGAGAATATTTTTCTCTACATTTTGACCTGAGTTTCATTAAAAACGGAGTAAGGTTAATTATAATGTATTTTTTATTATTATAATTATTAAACGGTTCCTACGTTCGTCTAAATACCTTGTATTTCTAACAGTCAACTTACCCGTAATCTATCCGTTTAATGTAAGTTTTATATACGTTATTTTAAATTTTATAAATAGAAATTTTGGAAATATTACATCCTCCCCACCTTGTTTTAAATCTCGTCCTCGAGATTCAATGAAATATGGAGGAATACTTTTAGTTCATCACTGATCCTAGTTCCTAAGTATATTCTGGTCCTTGCTTTGAATTCCACTTTACTTTGACCATATTTATTCTCTATGCTTTGAGATTCTTATCTTTGACTTGTATGGTCTTTCAATGGACTTAAATTCTTCATTTCCCTCTATATCTTTGAAAAGGTATTACTAAAGATTCATCAGCTAGATATTTCCTTAAATTATATACAAAAAATATATCATGTATTCCGGTCATTTCTTCTGGTAACTTTAGCTAATAAGCTACTGATCCAATTTATTTAATTATTCCGAATGGTTTAACAAATGTTAGACTTAACTTTTCTTCCTTGCCGCATCGGACTATTCCTTTTTTTCATTCCTTTCTTATTCCTTTTTAATCCTTCAGCATCATCCTTGATTGCTGTTTCTTAGGTACTCTTTAATTGTTCCATTAAATCTATCTATAAATGTAATCTAAGAGCACGTACTTGTTTTCGGTTTCTTATGAACTTACTACTTAAAGCATCAAATACTACATTAGTCTTACCTTCATGATATATCACAATCGTAGTCATTTAAAATTTCCATTCATTGACTTTGCCTTTTGCCCAATAATATATCTTAGGCTCTTATGATCTGTATTTATAATGAACTTACTATTTAATGCCAAATTTTTGAAGCATACATTACTTCACCCTTCTTGGCGAATATACTAATGGTTAGGACACTTTAGTCCTTTCAGCACATGTATTGTTGTAGCAATTCCTTTATTACTGGTAATCTTAGTAGGATTATAGGTGAAGAGTATCTTTGTAAGTGCATCTTATCATGGTTACTTTTAGCTTCTCAAGAGTTCTTAATGAAGGTAAAATTACTCTCATTAGCATAAGTTTTTAGATGTTTTGTGTCTTAGCACAACTTTTAGTTACAGGTTTCCTAATGTGTCAATAATCTAAGGTAACGCAAGGGGAATTCTTATACTTTCGATGACGTCCTAATTTAAAGGGTTCCTGCCGTTCATCTTGTTGCACGAGTTATGAGACGGATGATCAAATAAAATAGTGTTTGATATCGGAATTATAGATGTATACGAGAGATTCTTGATAAATAAATCTAAAATTATCATTGACATCCGTGATTTATCCCTAATTGTCAATCAATATGGCTTTTGGATTTCCTTATAGATATACATATCTTTATAATCATATATTTCACACAATTTAATATACACACGATTCATAAGGTCAATGTATTTAACAGATTCATATTTCCAAAAACAGGTCAGACATCAGGTCATGGTACTATTTAGGGAATTCCATCATATACCCCATCTTACCTGGTCTCGCCGGAGAGGTAACCCCATCTTACCCGAACAAGCTAGAGAGTCTACTACACCATACCCAGTCTTGCCGGAGAGGTAATTATCATTGTATTTCCCATAAATAGATTCTCTCAAATCATGATTTTTAAAAGTACATTATTTATTATGGCTTGCATCAAGAAACAAGGAATTAGTATTCTTATGATGGATCAAATTCTAGAACCATGTAGTACTAATAAACAAGAAATAACAGTGGCCAAGTGTTATTGCTTATTTATCATACTTGCAATATTCTAGTCTTCATTCTCACCGCATACCAATATCTATCACACTTTATTTACGCAAGTAATTAGCCTATCTCGAAGCTTATATTAAGGCATTTTTCTTAGGTTCAAGTCTAAATACTATCTTGGGTGTTACCAGGAAATATCAATATCCAAACTTTTTTTTTTGTGTAAGCATAGATATTATTATGGTTGTGGCTTTCTTTTATTTGGAAAATGGAGTTTTAACAATAATATCATTGTTTCCGTTGACTTTATGGCTAGGTTCGATGTGATGAGTATGCTTACAACTAATTCTATTCATGCTTATATAACATTAGGTAACGTCGCAAGGAATGTTTTATTGAGACAGATGGCATTTTCAAAACATAACACGTTTTATGACTTACTTTTATAATGACTTCATGTTTTATATGAATTACCAAGGATATTTTCTATTATGTTTATCTTACAGAAGATATTTGATTATTATATTGTGTATACCATCAAGAAATTATATTATATATATATCCATATATGTGTATATTTATTATTTAGAAACATAAAATTTCAAATTTCTAGTTAATATCAAAACTTACGTAATATATATATATATATACAAACATATATATATATATAGTACTAAATCATTTTGTAATATATTTAATTTGTAAAAAATCCAACTATATAACTGATGGTCATCAAGTTTATTCCCATAACTTTATTCACCCGTTTATAATAATAATAAAAATAGTAATAGTATATTGAAATAAACTTCTATTAAATTTATTGAACATAATATTTTGGAATTAAAGGATGAATAAATAAAAGTTTAAAGAAATAAATTAGTCGAAATATAAATTTTCTGGATTTATGGGAACAATTTCATTTTTTTAACTAGTTGGTTGAACCATATTGGTTTAAAATATTAAAACTTAACTCTTAATTTATTGTATATTATATTACTTTTTTAAAGAAGTATTATAGTAAGTAATACAAAGTCTAACGTTTCAAAAATTGATTCTAATATATTTAAGTAATATACATGTATTAGAATATATATATATATATATATAACTCAAATACTATTAATAATAGTAATTTGTTTAAAGATATTATAATATTAAAATTGTAATTTGATTTGTAAATTAAGTTATATAAAGGACAAATGTATTAAACACACATTTGAGTCAATTATTTTTTTGTGGGGCACCCATTTTAATCATTTCTTTGAAAAATGGAGCAATAACTAGAACGTTTAAGAAAATTTGACATGCCAGGTAAAAAATAAATAAATAAAATACTAAATTATTAATTTAAGTCGAGTAAGAAAAGAGGTTTTCATTTTGTAATATCTTTTACTTCTAAAAATTAATTATATAATCTCTTTTATATATACCGATTGTACAAACCATCAGGCCCATATTTTCTCTTGTTTTATAATACATCATAAAATAAAAATTATTATTTTTATTAAATATAATATTCTAAATGATAGAGAATAAAACCATGACTATTTAAATATTATTATAATAACATATATAATAATCTTTTGAACATACATTTATTATGTTATAGGTTTAAATGTATAAAATTTTATATGTATCCAATGTAAAATAAATTTTAGTTTACTCTATATACACATATAAACATATAAATATATAAACACTATTTAAATGTATTATAATATATATATATATATATATATATATATATATATATATATTCCAAATAAAATAGAATTGTAAAACATTTAGAATACTTCATTATTATCCTATGTGAATAATGAAAACCAAAGAATAGTAATTATAATATTATAATAGTATATATAATTCTTTTAATACTTCTATGGTTTTAGTATTATAATAATAATAACTATTATTATTATTATTATTATTATTATTATTATAACTATATTTTTTTATATCAAAGTTGGTTCTTATGGAGCAAATTAGGTATAAATTATAAGGTGTTTTATTTCTATATGGAAACTTTAGTCAGTTTTAGCTATAACAAAATGTAAATAAATTAGATATATAACTTAAACTAGGATATATTTTTAAAACTTATATAAACTTTAATGTTTACAATGTATATTTGTGTATATCTATATATGTTTACATTTGTTTTATAACATGAATTTGAATATATATATATAATATATATAAATATTACATATATTTATGTATAATTTTAGTTTACGTGAAATTAAGATAGCTTTATGTATATTATTTTACTAATATATTAGTATTATATTAATTCAATTTTTTATAATATTAATATATGTTCACAATATATTTTTATATTACTAAAATATTTTTATATATTTTGAACATAGATATATATTAGTATAATAATCTTTTGAATATATATAAAATTATTTATATATATGAGAAATAATATTTAAAGAAAATTATACACCACAAAGTGTAATTCTAAATAGAGAACTGTCTGCCTATTAATTATATCCATATATAATTAATTATATTTAATATAATTGTTGATGTACGATTACCTATAATTTGTCACTTTTCTTTTTAAATTTTCATATCAACATTACATTGTAATCTATATTAACTTATTTTATCCTCTTTAACCGTTAATATCTTATGCTGTTTCATGATTAGATTATTATTATTATTATTATTTGTTTTTCTTCAATTTAACTCGGGATTTGCACTTTTAATTAATATAAAATTTTAAACTTCTAAATATATTAGGTAAATGTGGCACTTACCTATTTAGGGAATAAACAATCATTGTAAACTCAATGCAATTAACAGTACGGTGTCCCTATTAGAGATATAATACATATGCCTAGGTAGCTTATGTGTACATTTACTTATATTGGTCCCTCATACTGTGAACTCAAAAATTGTTAAATAACATAAAAATCATAATAAAAATCAAAGAATAACACATAAGTTATTACATAAATTTCCAAACATAATGTTTAAGTTTACGTAATAAAAGAACACCTACATAGCTTAAACCAGTGGCTCTGATACCACATTCTGTCACAATCTCCGACCCCACCCTGGGTGTAACACCTGTGTCATTTCAACCATCAAACAAATACCAAACCAATGAAATATGTGTATCATTTGTACATCTCAACTCATGTTCGATTTCAAGCTCTAAATCGCTTTCTGGAAGGTTATACACGCACTGATGCGTAAATATAACCAGTTTAATGCAACGAACACTCCGGAATAGTGAAATAGGCTTAACATACCTTAAATAACCTTTACATAACTTAGATATAAGTTTTGGAAGGGTTGGTGTGGTGAAATCAAAGTTTAATCGCTTACAGGGACTAAAATTGACAAACTGCGAAAGTATGCCAATTTGAACTGTAACAGACCTTCCAGGACATGAACATAAGTTAAAAATACCATAAATATCCTTTACATAGCTTAGAAATAGGCTTTGAGGTGTTCGGTATGCTAAAATAAACTTTTGTGTCATTCAGGGACTAAAAGCGTCAAAAAGTGCACAAGTTTGCATTTTTACGCGTAACTCACGTTCTGCATACATTCGGACATCCAAAAATTTATGTAAGCATGACTACATTATATTTTAGTGTTCGCCATAAGAAAAATCCATTCGTTTCGTCGTTTGGTTCGTTTTTCGCGCTTATGCGCATTCCGTCGTAGTTAAGCGAACATCGCGTTCGTACGGCTAAACGAACCGACATCCGAGATATTTTTGAGCATGTTTTAAGTTCCCTATACTTTAACTTCATTTTAGAGCTTTGAAATGGGGTTAACGGGCCTTAAACGTGTCAAAAATGACCTAAATACAGTTCAGGGACCAAAACTGTAATTCTGCCAAAGTTCACCCATACGATGCGTATGGTATATATACCATACGATGCGTATGGGGTGTCCAGACCAGATGCAGAGTATTTAAACAGGCTGTTTGCACATGTTTAATCCACAACCACATGTTCCTAATTATCTAGTCATGAGATAAGGATGGAATTAAGCTACCATAACCTTTCAACAAGTGTACGGCCTTGATCGTTGCCTCCTTTTCCAAGAAACGATCCTAGCGGTGGACCATTTCCTATAAATACCCACCAACATCACACCCAAAAACCCACACCTTTGAACCTTTGAATCTTGGACCCTTCGTAAGTATTCTTTCGTTCTTTTCCTTATTCTTTTTACTGCTTTTCGAGTCGGAAAGTCAAACTTTGTTTGACTTTCAGCGTTGACCAGTAATGGTCAATGCGAAGTTCGTAGGAACTTCGCAACGTGATTGTAATCACGTTGGTCATAGTCCCTTGGGACTATGCCCACTGATTACCACGTTGTCTAGGGTCGTAGGGTAGGCGATCTGATAAATCGCCTATACCTTCGAACCCGACCCAGTTTGGTCGATCATTAGGATCCGACCAAACACATTAGGTGACCATAGTAGGTAGGGAATAACCTTCCGAGGTTATACCCTATGGTCACATCGTTAAGTAGTTGTATGATAGGTAGTTTATATGCCTTAGGTAAATTACCAGAATACCCTTTTCATACATAATTGGTAATTTAGCATATGTAACCTAAACTTTTGTCACGTAACTGATTATGTAACATGTTTAGGCATATAATACTTGTCATAGGACTAGTTAGGCGGTCCAAACGCGTTTCACGCGCACGACACGTTAAAGTAGCATAAGCTACCCAAACGGGTCGTAATGGGTCGTAGACAGTTATGTTAGGTTTCATTTAGTATGTAGGCTTTGTTAAACCATATCACACGAGTCTCCACACTCGTTTGGTTTACAAACCCTAATGCTACCCAGTCTTCCGATTCAGGTCCGGTTTATTAATGTAGCTACCTATACTAGGTGCCGTTTGATATCCGCGATCTCTAGCATTGTTTAGTTGTTACTCAAGGACTACTGAGCAATCTCAGGTGAGTACATAGACCCCTCTTTTACTGTTTTCCAAACTGTTTTGGGGTGGAACACATGTGCCTACTTGTTACTTTCCTGCTTTCCAGTTTTCACATCATATACTGCTATGTTCGTTAGTACATTATAGTACATGATTTTATTACATTTTATGCTAGGTATGCCCATTGTGTGCATTACTTAGTACATCATTCTACATTACATTTCATACTACGTATGTCTATTTTATGCATACTTAGTACATTGTTTTACATTGCTTTTCTGTTGCATGTGCTTATCCAGCATATGAACACATTATACTACATATTGAACCGTTGAAATCATTTGACTATGTGATCCGTTGATATCTGTGAACCGTTTGTATCTGTGAACCGTTTGTATCTGTGAACCGTTTGTATTTGTGAACCGTTTGTATCTGTGAACCGTTTGTATCTGTGAACCGTTTATATCTGTGAACCGTGTGAACCGTCTTTACCCATACATAAACATTTCTACAACTGTTAAACATTACTTTGGTGGTTTGGTTTGATTAAGTGATTAAGTAACGATGCGTGTGTAATATGATACAAGCATGGTGGATACGCCGCTGGTACTTCCTATATATAAGTGTTTGTATGGTATTACATATTGTAGCGTTATTTGAATCATTTCAGTTTGATACATATAACATTTTATACAAATAACATACTTTTCACAAGACATTGTTTTACAAACAACTTATCTTATACAAATCCATTTTTACTATGGTTATTCATTCAACCATACATTATTCATTTATTTTATACATATCATCTGAACTCATTGTTTTTCAAATGATTTACAAAACAAAGCAAATTACAAGGTTCATGACTAAACATTTTCTCAAACATAAGTCATGGAACCTATTTTCACAAAACCTATGTATCTCACAGGCATTTTTATGCTGACGTACCTATTTTCACATGTGTTTTTCAGGAACTGTTGCATAAGATGATCAAGATACATATAGGCAGACTTGGGCTTTAGTGACAATAAAAGATGCAAGACTAGTTAATTATGTTGTATTTCTTGTTTGTTAAGACGTTGTAACACTTTTAATCAATAAAACGAAACTTCAATTGCCATGGATTTCAAACAATTAATTCTGTTACAACACTCCCCGATGTTTCCGCCACGTTTTGTATGTTCCACGTGGTCGGGGTGTGACAGAAAAGATGGTATCAGAGCCAATGGTTATAGGGAATTAGGTTATTAGTAATGCTTTGACCTAGTCTATAACCTTCTTAGGACCCTAACGCGAGTTTACTTGCGTTTAGTCATAAAACAATACCGTCACCTATCCTTAGGCGACTACCACAACAAGAACATAATTTTCGAAACCGCTTTGAAAACTAATCATCTGTTCTAGGATGATTAATTACTAGGTTTTGAACCCTCTATTGTAAGGTTTTGAACCCCTTTGAGTTTTCAAAAAAATCTCGTCAAGGTTTTGGGTTTTAAATAATGTGAACACGTGCAAACTGGAAGGGTGAATGCCTGTATTCTGAGTTTTCTGTCTAGGCAAGCACCTCGTATACATCTCAACCAGACGCGAGACCAGTTGTGCTTACCTGGGAATTCTTGGGATGAGTGTTCACTTATAGGCGAGCATGTCTTCGCGATACATTATTTTTGACCTATTTACTTTGATTATTCACCGAGGTCGTTTGTTGCTTTGTAGTAACAAACAAATGACCACTATCCTTGCTTTCATCAGATTTGCTTCATCTCATTCTTTTCGTCTAATTCTCTCACTCGTTTCCTTTCATGTTCCTCTTTTAGAATGCCTCCTCGACGCGAAAACCAGATAGCGACTGCCGAGCTGGCAGAAATCATTGCGCAGCAAATGGCTGCTCAATTCCCAAACCTCTTTGCTCAATGGAATCAAGCCAACAACAACAACAATGGTCCGTGCAACTTCAAGAGTTTTAACTCGGCGAAACCACTCAAGTTTAGTGGTTTTGAGGGAGCGACTGGGCTTCTTCAATGGTTCGAGAGCATTGAGAATACTTTCCGCCATGTGCAGTGTCCTGACAATCGCAAGGTCGAGTTTGCTTCGAGTGTGTTCCAGAAGAGAGCCCTTACGTGGTGGAATGGGATTATGAGGGATCGTGGTGCAGAAGTTGCTCTAGCACAGACATGGGCTGAACTTAGGGCCCTTATGATGAAGGAATTCTGTCCTCGACACGAGATCAGGGCTTTGGAAAGGGAATTCGACAATCTGGAGCAAGACAGCGGTGAGCATAGAGCCTACACGGACCGTTATGAAGAGTTAAGTCTGTTATGCCCAAACATGGTCACGCCTTTGGATAAGGCAATCGAAAAGTACATTGATGGCCTCCCTGACTCAATACAAGACATTTTGACTGGTAGCAACCCTACTACAGTTAGACAGGCCATTAAGCTATCTGCAACCTTGACTGAATCAAAGATCAGGAAAGGTAAACTTTTCCGAAAAGGTGACAAGAAGCCGGTCGAAGAATCGGAACCAATCGAGGAATCAAAAATCATGGATGAACAGACTGGATCCCTTAAGAGGTCAAAGAAGCGAAAGGCTTCTCAGAACTACGCTGTGGTCGCTCACAATGATCAAGCCGTCCTCAATCAACCAGCTCAACCCCCTGCCAGGAAACCCTACAATGGAACTGCACCCTTGTGCAACCAATGTGGCCTACATCATCATGCTGCTGTGAAGTGCCGCAAATGCCAAACTTGCGGACTCATAGGCCATACATCAAGAGTCTGCCCAGCTGCAGCTGCACCAAATCAAGTTAACAACAATACCGCTCAAGGTCGTTTTCTACCAGGTTCTTGCTTCAACTGTGGCGAGATGGGTCATTTCCGAAGAAATTGCCCAAAGCTTGCTAATGCAAATCCAGCACAGGGATGAGCATCTGACCGAATGGAAGACAACGCTGTTTAGAAATAATCAATCCTTATGTATTATTTTCTTTAGTTGTCAAGGTCCAAGAAACAGTTGTGATCATTGTTCATAAATAAACCTTTTATTTACATTACAATGTATTTATGTGATTGTATGTATAAACAACATATCCCCTACAATACCGACAATCAAGGAACCGCATTCCTTGAAGAACAGACTACTCCCAAATTTCTTCCGTTGTATGATCTCTTGCGTTTTCCACGAAAATCCTAAGTACCCGTTTCTTCCAAGAGAAACGAAGTACGAGGTGCCAAGTTAATTGCAATCAATAACAAGATAATAACAATTAAATAACTATGTGTTTATGTGCTTATGAACATTACAAGACAAACTGTGCGGACTATGCAAGGAATTACGTAATTATGGATGCATACATAATTATGGAATTTAGTGCACAGAAACCACAGTAAGCTTTGTAATGTGCCTAGAAGTTAACTCCATTCATTTCCGTTTCTGAGGAAACAACCGTAGAAAATGACTCCGTTTGTTCATTTTCGTTTCTGAAGATTTTCCGTTAAGGAAATGAATATCCGTTTGTCCATCCTTTTCATTTCCGTTTCTGAGGAAGCAACCGTAGAAAATGACTCCGTTTGTTCATTTTCGTTTCTGAAGATTTTCCGTTAAGGAAATGAATATCCGTTTGTCCATCCTTTTCATTTCCGTTTCTGAGGAAGCAACCGTAGAAAATGACTCCGTTTGTTCATTTTCGTTTCTGAAGATTTTCCGTTAAGGAAATGAATATCCGTTTGTCCATCCTTTTCATTTCCGTTTCTGAGGAAGCAACCGTAGAAAATGACTCCGTTTGTTCATTTTCGTTTCTGAAGATTTTCCGTTAAGGAAATGAATATCCGTTTGTCCATCCTTTTCATTTCCGTTTCTGAGGAAGCAACCGTAGAAAATGACTCCGTTTGTTCATTTTCGTTTCTGAAGATTTTCCGTTAAGGAAATGAATATCCGTTTGTCCATCCTTTTCATTTCCGTTTCTGAGGAAGCAACCGTAGAAAATGACTCCGTTTGTTCATTTTCGTTTCTGAAGATTTTCCGTAAAGGAAATGAATATCCGTTTGTCCATCCTTTTCATTTCCGTGTCTGAGGAAGCAACCGTAGAAAATGACTCCGTTTGTTCATTTTACGTTTCTGAAGATTGTCCGTTGAGGAAATGAATCCCCGTTTGTTTATTCCTTCATTTCCGCTTCTGAAGAATACTCGTTGAGGAAAATGACTCCGTCTGTTCATTTTCGTTCTAAAGAATGTCCGTTAAGGAAATGACAGGATTATACCTTACATATCTCTGGTGGTTGTTTTGACACAAAGTCACAAATAGACTCCTACGAATTAATTTCGGGACGAAATTTCCTAAAGTAGGGGAGACTGTAACACCTGTGTCATTTCAACCATCAAACAAATACCAAACCAATGAAATATTGTATTTCATACTTTGGGCTTGTATAAATATGTGTATCATTTGTACATCTCAACTCATGTTCGATTTCAAGCTCTAAATCGCTTTCTGGAAGGTTATACACGCACTGATGCGTAAATATAACCAGTTTAATGCAACGAACACTCCAGAATAGTGAAATAGGCTTAACATACCTTAAATAACCTTTACATAACTTAGATATAAGTTTTGGAAGGGTTGGTGTGGTGAAATCAAAGTTTAATCGCTTACAGGGACTAAAATTGACAAACTGCGAAAGTATGCCAATTTGAACTGTAACAGACCTTCCAGGACATGAACATAAGTTAAACATACCATAAATATCCTTTACATAGCTTAGAAATAAGCTTTGAGGTGTTCGGTATGCTAAAATAAACTTTTGTGTCATTCAGGGACTAAAAGCGTCAAAAAGTGCACAAGTTTGCATTTTTACGCGTAACTCACGTTCTGCATACATTCGGACATCCAAAAATTTATGTAAGCATGACTACATTATATTTTAGTGTTCGCCATAAGAAAAATCCATTCGTTTCGTCGTTTGGTTCGTTTTTCGCGCTTATGCGCATTCCGTCGTAGTTAAGCGAACATCGCGTTCGTACGGCTAAACGAACCGACATCCGAGATATTTTTGAGCATGTTTTAAGTTCCCTATACTTTAACTTCATTTTAGAGCTTTGAAATGGGGTTAACGGGCCTTAAACGTGTCAAAAATGACCTAAATACAGTTCAGGGACCAAAACTGTAATTCTGCCAAAGTTCACCCATACGATGCGTATGGTATATATACCATACGATGCGTATGGGGTGTCCAGACCAGATGCAGAGTATTTAAACAGGCTGTTTGCACATGTTTAATCCACAACCACATGTTCCTAATTATCTAGTCATGAGATAAGGATGGAATTAAGCTACCATAACCTTTCAACAAGTGTACGGCCTTGATCGTTGCCTCCTTTTCCAAGAAACGATCCTAGCGGTGGACCATTTCCTATAAATACCCACCAACATCACACCCAAAAACCCACACCTTTGAACCTTTGAATCTTGGACCCTTCGTAAGTATTCTTTCGTTCTTTTCCTTATTCTTTTTACTGCTTTTCGAGTCGGAAAGTCAAACTTTGTTTGACTTTCAGCGTTGACCAGTAATGGTCAATGCGAAGTTCGTAGGAACTTCGCAACGTGATTGTAATCACGTTGGTCATAGTCCCTTGGGACTATGCCCACTGATTACCACGTTGTCTAGGGTCGTAGGGTAGGCGATCTGATAAATCGCCTATACCTTCGAACCCGACCCAGTTTGGTCGATCATTAGGATCCGACCAAACACATTAGGTGACCATAGTAGGTAGGGAATAACCTTCCGAGGTTATACCCTATGGTCACATCGTTAAGTAGTTGTATGATAGGTAGTTTATATGCCTTAGGTAAATTACCAGAATACCCTTTTCATACATAATTGGTAATTTAGCATATGTAACCTAAACTTTTGTCACGTAACTGATTATGTAACATGTTTAGGCATATAATACTTGTCATAGGACTAGTTAGGCGGTCCAAACGCGTTTCACGCGCACGACACGTTAAAGTAGCATAAGCTACCCAAACGGGTCGTAATGGGTCGTAGACAGTTATGTTAGGTTTCATTTAGTATGTAGGCTTTGTTAAACCATATCACACGAGTCTCCACACTCGTTTGGTTTACAAACCCTAATGCTACCCAGTCTTCCGATTCAGGTCCGGTTTATTAATGTAGCTACCTATACTAGGTGCCGTTTGATATCCGCGATCTCTAGCATTGTTTAGTTGTTACTCAAGGACTACTGAGCAATCTCAGGTGAGTACATAGACCCCTCTTTTACTGTTTTCCAAACTGTTTTGGGGTGGAACACATGTGCCTACTTGTTACTTTCCTGCTTTCCAGTTTTCACATCATATACTGCTATGTTCGTTAGTACATTATAGTACATGATTTTATTACATTTTATGCTAGGTATGCCCATTGTGTGCATTACTTAGTACATCATTCTACATTACATTTCATACTACGTATGTCTATTTTATGCATACTTAGTACATTGTTTTACATTGCTTTTCTGTTGCATGTGCTTATCCAGCATATGAACACATTATACTACATATTGAACCGTTGAAATCATTTGACTATGTGACCGTTGATATCTGTGAACCGTTTGTATCTGTGAACCGTTTGTATCTGTGAACCGTTTGTATCTGTGAACCGTTTGTATTTGTGAACCGTTTGTATCTGTGAACCGTTTGTATCTGTGAACCGTTTATATCTGTGAACCGTGTGAACCGTCTTTACCCATACATAAACATTTCTACAACTGTTAAACATTACTTTGGTGGTTTGGTTTGATTAAGTGATTAAGTAACGATGCGTGTGTAATATGATACAAGCATGGTGGATACGCCGCTGGTACTTCCTATATATAAGTGTTTGTATGGTATTACATATTGTAGCGTTATTTGAATCATTTCAGTTTGATACATATAACATTTTATACAAATAACATACTTTTCACAAGACATTGTTTTACAAACAACTTATCTTATACAAATCCATTTTTACTATGGTTATTCATTCAACCATACATTATTCATTTATTTTATACATATCATCTGAACTCATTGTTTTTCAAATGATTTACAAAACAAAGCAAATTACAAGGTTCATGACTAAACATTTTCTCAAACATAAGTCATGGAACCTATTTTCACAAAACCTATGTATCTCACAGGCATTTTTATGCTGACGTACCTATTTTCACATGTGTTTTTCAGGAACTGTTGCATAAGATGATCAAGATACATATAGGCAGACTTGGGCTTTAGTGACAATAAAAGATGCAAGACTAGTTAATTATGTTGTATTTCTTGTTTGTTAAGACATTGTAACACTTTTAATCAATAAAACGAAACTTCAATTGCCATGGATTTGAAACAATTAATTCTGTTACAACACTCCCCGATGTTTCCGCCACGTTTTGTATGTTCCACGTGGTCGGGGTGTGACACTGGGAGTGGGAGTCGTGAAACACTCAAGTGGTACCGGTGTTTATTAAATACGCAGCGGAAAATTTTTTCATCTGGATCATACTTAGGAAATAATTTCAGAGTTTGTAAGAACACCAAACTTTTAATATTAAATAAATGGGGTAAAACCCGTATTTCATTCAAATTTTTATAAGGATAAACCCTAATAAATAAAACATAAATTTCTTCTTTTATTCAGGTATTTATAGCCACTTTATTTAAGCCTACAGTGCTCCATAGCTCGCTTCTATTACTTTCACAGCAGGTTACCTGAAACGCGTTTTGAAGATATTTTATCAGCAAGAAATACTGGCGAGCTCATTCCATTTTATAAAATGATACATTGTTATATTTTACAGTATTAAGAGCGATTACAATGTTTATATCTAACAAAAACTCCAAAGTACTTGTCATTCGCGGATCTGTGACTATGGTCATATCACACATTGGCTAACTCATTGTCCAATTGTGAAGATTATCAAGTACTGTATACAAACACCATAATACTGGCAGTAATTGTAGAATACAAAGACTTAATCACTGTAAGTATAAATGAAAATATTTAGGGTTTTGCAAAGCAATTTGATAAAAAGAAAGAATGACTCACTTTGTAAATGTAGGGTTTAACTAAAAGCCTCCTGGTAATAATCTTGGTATAATTCCTAAGCTCTTAATAAAATATACAATGCACTCGTGTTAATATAATAACCCAATTCAACTTTATCAATACGTCACAAGATCATAACCCCAATGTAGTTAACAAAGCATAGCCTTAATCAGGCAGTGCCTTGACATCCGTTGCTAGGTTCAAGTTCCATCGGACAGGGTATCGAATCAGTGATCAGTGATTGGAGCAGTAATCCCTAAAAACATTATCTCTCTCTTCTCCTACTTTCCCTCTCTAGAAAACCCTAAAGCATCCTCTTTCCTTTTTTTGGATATTGACGGCGATAGTAGCACCGAAGAAAAGCATCAATCATCCTTTCCTTTCTCTTCAAAGCATCATCCTCTTCACCTTATCACAAATTCTTACATTATAACTTCCAGGTTAGTGTGTTTTCTGTTTTGTGCATTATATGAGCATACATGAAGAAATGCTTGCTTAAATGATGAGTGTTAGTGTGTTACATCAAGATGATGAGCCTGAGCTGATTGATGAATCGTATGTTAACATTTCTGTGTAATGATTCACGAATATGATATACTTCATAATAGTGTGTTGATATTGGTGTTTTGACAAGAATCTTTGATAATAGAGTGTAGATGTTGTTTAGGAATTGGTTGTGCAACCAAAGTTTGGATCTTTTTTATAATGATGATGAACCTTGCTTGAATATGTTCTTGATGTTTGATTTTGAAAGATTGTTGTGTGTACAAACCTGAATATGCAAAGAAAAGGATAATGATTATTCGTTGAGTATATAGGAGGGTGCATTCAATCTAAATGATGATAAATAATGTTAAATGTGTTCCAAGCATATTCATTGAATTGTTGATAGATATAATGTTAGATTAAAAAGAATGATGCTAAAACATGTGTTTGATCTAGTTGAGAGGTTTACTATTTGAGTTAAATGTTAGGCGCACAGTCAATGAAAGTACAACTTGAAATGCTTACCATGCAATTCAACACAGCTCCCCACACACCTGAGTGCCAAGAGTGTCACACACTCCTGGAGGGTATAACCGGCCATGCACTGTGTATACACCTGTCATGCATGGTCGCACACTGGTGTGGACCGCACACTCTCGTACAAACTGTGATGCTTAAAGTATAACACATATTGCATGACCGCACACTACCAGGTGACCGCACACCTAGTACTGTGCCGCACACTCGTAAACGGACCGCACAATCACCTTTTTGGGCCGCACACTCTATTAAATGGACCGACACATTATTGGGCCGCACACACGTATATGGACTATATGATAAAAGGACTGCACACTTCTGAAAAAGCCACACACTCTAGTGTTGGGCTGATTACCCGTTGGACCGACTAGTATATTACTGTTACTTGTTTGGGGCTTTTGTTATATGGCTACTTTGTATGCTACTTGATAGTTATGTGCACAAATACGTGAACTACTTGCATAACTAAAAACCTGACTAGTATTGGTAACCATAATAGGACGTGGTTGACCAACTGTTAGAACAAGTAAACTATCTGCCGAGCAAACCAAGGTGAGTTCACCACACACTAAAAGCATGCGTCCCAGGGGGACACAGACGAACTACTATCCTGGGGAAGGATACTTTAAACTACTATTCCCGGGGGGAATACGGTTATATACTATTTATAAATCAAGACTTAGCAAACTAAATGAAACTCTCTCATTAAGTCCACACTTACAATACCGATTAATCGTCGGGGGTGAACAGGATAGTTGATAGCGCTATTAGGTTTGACAAACCTAACACCGTGACTGGGGGGATCGGGCGTGAACTATTATGCCTTGCTACTTGGTCAATGATGATAGACATTGACTTGGGGGACAACAACTTGACAGTTACCAGTATTCGGTATCATGTAGTTTAGTAAGCTTACAGATGGGGTAGCTCCCCATAACATGATTATAAATACACAATCGAACAACATACGTTTTTAGAAATAAAACCGGTAAACTCGTGAACTCACCAACTTTATGTTGACACCCTACTGCATGTTGTGCAGGTACTCAGTGATAGCAGGAGCTTGCAGCGGGGAGTGTAGTGGTTGCATTAACCCTTGTTAGGTTCCTTTAATAATTATGGACTTTGAAACTAATGTTTTAAACTATTAAATTTATGCTTCCGCTAATGACTTTTATTTATTGCTTTTAAACTATGAACTGTGGACCTTAGTCACTAATCGTATTGGTTGTGTTGAAAAATGTTCTATTACTATATTGTTCAATATGAATGGTGGCTTGATCCTGGTCAGTCACACGCTTCGCGATGGTACGCCGCATGTGGAAATTGAGGGTGTGACAGATTGGTTTAGAGCCATTGGTTATAGTGAACTCGGTTTTAAAAAGAAAAGTCTTTTCGAGAGGACTAGACTATAACCCGTTTTGTACCAAGCAACTCACAACGACACTACACTCCAAGTGCAAGGCTCAATGTTCTAGACTACATAGCTCCGGCATGTGTTTAATTGTTACTTATTTGGTGCATATGTGATGATATATGTACTAGTACTTAGTATATGAAGCATTAGCCATATAATACGTACTTGTGTGCATAGTCAAACCTCCTTCTATTGTTCTTACGACACAACAACGTCATTCTCATACTGTGTTTTCTGGATTTGAAGACAATGGGCGGACGCGGAAGAGGCAACGTTAACATGACTCAGGATCAGCTGACAAACCTAATAAACGTCGTGGCCGAGGCTTTGGCAGCCCATCGCAGAGGTAAACTTGTCGTTCAAGGATGTTTAGATCCTACTCTCTTAACGTCTTATCAATCTTAACCTTTTTCGCTTCGTTATACACGACAGGGTAACCTGCACCCACTCAACCTCACGTGTGCATTGTCAAAACCTTTATGGATTGTAAACCTCTCACCTTCAGTGGCATCAAAGGAGCGATAGGCCTTCTACACTAGATAGAGAGGGTCGAATCTGTATTCGCTGGGTGTGAATGTCCTGCTACCAACTGGGGAAAGTTTGCTACTGGTACTCCTGAAGGAAACACGCTTTCTTGGTGGAATGCGCAAGTTCAAATGCTTGGATTGGCGGATGCCAATGCCACTCCTTGGAACGACTTCAAGAACCTGATCAAGGAAGAATATTGTCACATGGATGTCATCCACAAACTCGAGATAGAGTATTACGAGTTGAAAATGGTTGGATCTGAAATCGATACGTACACTAAGCGATCCAACGACTTTGCTGCTCTATGTCCCAACATGTCCCAACCTGCATACCGAAGAATTGGCTCCAAAATCAAATAGTACAAAAATATAATGATCATCAAGTAGGAACTTACCCACCACAACTTTGGGATCATTCCTCACTTCACCAGCGCCTATCACGAAAGCTTTTCCTCTCGCACCGTTACCGCCATTATTGTTGTTGTTGTTCCCAGCTCCTTGGTTGTTGTTATTTTGATTCAACTGGGGGCAATTCCTCTTGATGTGTCCTTCAGCTCCGCACTAAAAGCAACCCTTAATGTTGCCATGATGTTGTTGTTGCTGCTGCTGCTGAGGTTGGTTGTGTCTCGCTAGATGAGGGCTTTTACAATCCTTGGCCTCATGCCCCATTTTGTTGCATCGCTGACACTGGTTCCTGGCATACGGCCCATTGTGGTGTCGATTACATTTGTTTCACTTGGGGTGGTTTCCCCAATAACCACCCTGATTCTGGTTAGTTTGTTGTTGTTGGCCTTTGTTGTTCTCAAACTTCCTATGTTGAGCTGGGGTTTGAGTAGGGTTGGTATCCTTACCCTGGTTGCCATCCCATTTGCGCTTGTTGTCACCAGGAGTTTTAGCAGTAGCACCTATTCATTTGGGCAGTTTTCCCTGTTCCACAGCTTGATCAGTGAGGCGGTGTAACACCCCAAAAAAGGGTTTGGAAATCAAACCATGTTAATATTAAAGGACGGGTAAAGTACTGTTAGCGGTAAAAGTTAACCCGTAAACAAAATAACTAGGAACAAATTAACCTAGTTAGTAACATGTATATAGAAAATAAAACAATGAGTAGTAGCCTTATCAAATGCCTAAACTAAACTTGAGGGACTAAAGTTGTAAAAAGAGAAACTCATGTTTTATAAACAAAAATTAACATACAACACACACATAGTGTGTGTGTATAGATCGTTCATCAGGAGATCAAAACAAGGCAAACCCTTGTTCATCTAAGATCTTCAAAATTGAATGGAAATTGGAGCTCAAACTTGTGCATGAACATTAATTATTGATCACCTAAGCTAGGGGATCATAAGGTATGTCTTAAAACCTAGATTGGTGAAAGTTGTGATTTGAGACAAGTAGATTACTTGCAAATAGATTGTGGGATTATAATCCAACGATGAAATTGAGTGTTTATGTATGCTTAACTTCGTTAGACATGATGAAATTATGAGATAATTGGGATAAGATCAATAGTAAGTGATTAGCAAGTAAATTATAAAGTGGGTTTTTGTATGTTATAAAGAAATTGATGTTATAATCATGTTATAGATGCTTGAAATCATTATGTGTGTACACATGGTTAAAATCTTTGTTTAAGTTTAATGTTTAAGTAATTTCATACACATGATGCAAAGGGATTGTTTCTTGACTCTGGAGGAATGACCCGACTCGGTCATTTTGGGTCAAATACCAACCGTTAATAAGTCATAAATAAGGAAGATATTCCCATATATCTTCGTACACATACATCTCTGATAAAATAGGAGTCGCTTAACTGACTTCCCAAAATATGTGGAAACATCAAAAACCATCCATAAGTATAAATAGAGGAGTTCATCACAAAGGTATGACACAACATTCTCTCTACTTATTCTCTTTACTCCCACAAACGAATATTTATTCTTACGCCGGAGGGTGGTTATAGGAATAACCCTATTCCTGTAACGAGTCCTAACGGTGTCTTATTTTGCAGACCTAGGATCGGATCATTTCTCATTGGACGTGCTCAGGTACTATTCTTACACTAGCGCCATCCGTGGGACCTGCTAGTACTAAGGAACTTATGGACATGATGAGTGCTCCGAACGACGATGTTGCGACTTCTAACATGGTGCCGACTTCTGTTGTTGAAGGAGGAGGCACAACGACAATGAATGTTGCGATAACAGTTACGGCTCCTGCGGTCACTAGGTCTTTGGCCCTCGAGTTTGATGTAGAGTCACCCCCGGGTATGGTCGGGGGACGATGGACACAATGTCTTCAAGAACGGGTTTCCCCCTTTCTAGACCAGGGATAACACGGTCACCTACCACTACGGTGACAGGAACAGTGGTTTCGACTGTCTCCACCCAAGGGGTACCTGGTCGGGTGGTTAAGGGAATGGTTTGGTAAGCGTCTTGCCTTGTTCAGTGTATAGATCCTGCAAGGACCTGGGTCAAGTTTAGTAGGACCTCCTTCATTACCCACTGGTATTGGATGGGTGGGGTCGAACTCCTTGATCCCCTCATATGTATACTACTATTAAAACTTTAACTCGGCTACTTAGGATTGTATCCCTGCTGACTTGTCACACCCCCAAAATCCACACGCGGAGTATCACCGCATGGAGGTGTGATTGACCCGGATCAAGCCACCAATCATATTGAACATAGCATGTAAATAAATATAAAATCCAACACAATATAATTGGTGTCCAAACAAAACGTAGTTTAAGTTGTAAGCGGAAGCATAATGTTTAAAACCAAAATATGAGTTCAAATATATCAAATGTTTAAAATGGCATATGACTATCCATGTCCCACAACGACTACGCCTCCTCGTGCAAGCTCCAAAAATATACCTAACGACCGGCAAGGCATGTAACAACGAGTCAACAGCAAAGTTGAGCGAGTTCACAGTTGGTGTTCATTGTTAAGTTGTTTCAAAAACCATGAGATCATTTGTAAGCCATAAGTTAACCATTTTACCCTGTTTCCAAAACATATCCATAATTAGTGGGGACTTCCCCATGTGAACCACTAGACCCGTTTACCATATCGACCACTGACTAAAGTAAGTTGGTGCCCTAACGTCAATGTCTATCATCATTGACTAGTGCCCAGATCCATTAGTTCACGCCCGTCCTCTACGGCACGGTGTGAGCCTTGTCAAACCTAAATAGTGCTATCTAACTAATGACCCGCTCGCCATTGGCCCGGCGATTAAGTCGATATAAAAAGGAGGGACTTCATGATAGAAAGTTTTGGTCTAGTATCCGTGTTGTCACCCTTCAATAAAGAGGGTGTGTACGTAATCTCCAAACCGAGAGATTACGCAGGTTCCGATTAAATACTTATCACAGGTTGTCACCCTTCAATAAAGAGGGTGTGTACGTGTTCCAAACTAGGAGATCAAGCAGGTTCAGTTTCAATCCTTTACCCATTCCCAACCCTTGGGAATCCTATGCCTTGTGGAAAGTGTGAACTCACCTCGGTTTGCTCGGTATGCTTAAGTACTCGTTCAAAAATCAATTAGTCAAAGCCTATGTATTCACGTATATGAAAATCAGTCTATCATCACATTGGTCACATACATTCATAATGTGCATCATAGAAGGATCATGGTTTAACAGGTAACAGTTACTCTAGATTGCAAAACACATAATAGATGATTTACTGTATATACTATACATGTCAGATTTCCTGTTCTTGATTAATGACAATCAACCTTTACAACACATACAATTAGTGAAACCTTCCTAACCTACTGTTCATGCGAAACTCTTCGACGAAAGGGATGCTCGACGAAACCCCGGGTGACGAAACACTTAGAGTTTCTTCGAGTTGACATGTGACGAAAACTTATAGGTTTCGTCAAGTTAGCATGTGACGAAACCTCCTAGTTTTGTCGGTTCCTCAGTTTCGTCGTTATTATCAGATAATCACATAGAAACCCTAGCTGCCGTCAACAGAACAATCATTAACCAATCATTCCATCAAATCAATCTAATACATATAATAGCCCTTACATCAAATTCATCAGATAATCAATATTAACAATCTATCTCATCGATCAACAGTCTACAACCTCCTATTCAAATCAATAACATAATGATTTCAATCATCAACAAGAAACCCTAATCATACATTATCTCAGAAAAGATACACAATCATCGAGCCAGTTAGTCATCATGCCAACCTAACAAATACATCAACGTTATCATGCATACCTATCTAATCACACCGAAAGAAATAATACAATCAATCAATCTATAATCGTATACTAACTGGAAGGATCGAGATGAACCAAAAGAACTTCAAGGGGAAGGGTTGCTAACTATCGTCGGGTGCAAGGGAGAGGAATCTAGGGTTTGTGAAAGTTTTACGTAACTGACAGGACAAGGGGTTTTATTATAATGAGGAGTTGGGCCGAAACCTTTCTGGGCCGAAACCTGCTATGGCGAAACTCTCATTGTGGCGAAACCCCTGAGCTTGGCGAAACTCCTAAGTTTCGTCGGGCTGCATTGTGGCAAAACCCCTATAAGTTTCATCGGAGTGGATATGACGAAACCATTAGGTTTTGTCAATTAGGTGTGGTGAAACTCTATGTGTAATTTTTAACTACTTAATACATAAGTTTACGAAACAGAAACATTACACATTAATCATGTAATTGATAACACAATAACACAATATCCCCACATATAACAACATGTACGATTACATAGCAAACAAGTGATGCAAACACAATTGTGAAACTAATAACGTGTCAAGGAAAGACCTATGTCGAGGAAAGACCTTGAAAACTCGGGTTGTCACATCATCCCCAACTTGAAAGAAATTTCGTCCCAAAATTTAGCACGTAGTCACTGAGGAAGCTAGTTAGGTTTGCGTGGTTTCCTGGTTTTCATGGGGTGTCACATCATCCCCCCGTTGGTTTGGAATATCATCCCGAAATTCCGCAGTAGCTTCAGCCTCAGTAGTGGTTGTACTCTTTTCGAACAACTGGGATACTTGAGTTTCATTTGGTCTTCTCGTTCCCTGGTGAACTCTGGGCCACGACGGGAGTTCCAACGAACTCGAACAAGAGGTATTCTGGTGCGCTTGAGAACCTTAACGTCTCGGTCTGTGATTTCAACTGGGTCCTCGACGAATCGCAACCGATCGTCTATTGTGAGCTCCTTCAAAGGAACTATGAGGGTCTCATCTGACAGACACTTCTTCAGATTTGACACGTGGAATACGTTGTGAACTCCACTGAGTTCTTCAGGTAGATTCAACTTGTATGCGACTTTGCCAACTTTCTCAATGATTTCGAACGGTCCGACATAACGCGGATTGAGTTTGCCTCTTTTGCCAAAACGGACTACACCTTTCCACGGTGAGACTTTGAGTAGCACTCGATCCCCAAACTGGAACTCAAGTGGTTTCCTATGCTTATCAGCGTAGCTTTTCTGACGGTCACGAGCTGCCGCCACTCGTTGTCGTATCTGTGCAATCTTCTCAGTCGTGTCTGCTACAAGTTCTGGGCCTGTGATTTGGCTGTCACAAACTTCTGCCCAACAAAGAGGTGATCGGCATTTACGTCCATACAATGCCTCAAACGGAGCGGTCTGAATACTGGTGTAATAACTGTTGTTATACGAAAACTCAACTAACGGAAGATGTTTTTCCCAGTCGTTACCAAAATCAATCACACATGCCCTAAGCATGTCTTCAAGGATTTGGATGGTGCGCTCAGACTGCCCATCCGTCTGTGGATAATAAGCGGTGCTCATGTCTAAACATGAGCCAAAGGACTTGTGCATTGCTTGCCACAGTTCAGAGGTAAAACATGCATCACGGTCAGATATAATGGAGGTTGGCATCCCGTGCCTTGAAACCACTTCCTTTAAGTAAACATCTGCTAAAGTATAAAACTTGTCTGTTTCTTTGATAGCCAAAAAGTGTGCAGACTTAGTCAAACGATCCACTATCACCCAAATAGTGTCATTTCCGCGTTGAGATCTAGGCAAGCCAGTAACGAAATCCATGGAAATTTGCTCCCATTTCCATGTCAGGATCTCTGGTTGTTGGAGTAGGCCTGATGGTTTCTGATATTCAGTCTCGACTCTCTAGTTGTTGGAGTAGGCCTGATGGTTTCTGATATCCCGTTGCATTAACACACAGCCAAGACCCTGAATTGACGCCTCACACTAAACCACAAAATCATCTGTGCCCTCTGGCAATGAGAGAATTGGTGCGCTACAAAGTCTATCCTTTAAGTGCTAAAATGCAGATTCCTGTGCATCACCCCAACGATAGGTGACACCTTTCTGAGTTAGTGAAGTGAGAGGTTGCGCGATCTTGGAGAAATCCTTGATGAACCTTCTGTAGTAGCCCGTCAAACCCAAGAATTGGCGGATTTCTGTTGGTGTACGGGGTGCAGGCCAGTCTTTGACCGAATCAACCTTGGATGGATCAACATGAATCCCATCCCTATTTACCACATGGCCTAAGAAATGGACTTCACGAAGCCAAAAGTCAGATTTTGAAAACTTAGCGTACAACTATTCTGTTCGAAGAAGTTCAAAAATAAGCCGTAGGTGGTGCTCGTGTTCCTCCTGACTCTTAGAATAGATCAGGATGTCCTCGATGAATACAATAACAAACTTATCCAGATAGGGCTTGCACACTCTGATCATAAGATCCATGAAGGCCACAGGTGCATTCGTCAATCCAAAAGGCATAACCAGAAACTCATAATGCCCATGCCGAGTCCTGAATATTGTCTTAGAGATATCCTCGTCTCGGACTCTCAGTTGATGGTAGCCTGATCTCAGGTCAATCTTCGAGTAGTAGCTCGACCCTTGCAGCTGGTCGAATAAGTCATCGATGCGTGGAAGAGGATAGCGATTTTTCATGGTCACCTTGTTGACTTCGCGGTAGTCAATACACATTCTGAAGGTACCGTCTTTCTTTTTTCACAAATAACATTGGAGCTCCCCAAGGCGAAGAGCTAGGACGTATGAAACCCTTTTCCAAGAGTTCTTGTAACTGTGCGGATAGTTCTTTAATTTCTGATGGAGCTAGATGGTAAGGTGCATGGGCTATGGGCGCTGCCCCAGGAGCTAGCTCGATTTGAAATTCAACCTGACGGTGGGGCGGTAGACCTGGTAATTCCTCAGGAAACACCTCAGGGAAGTCACGTACGATCGGAATATCTTCTATCTTCTTCTCTTTCTTTGAGGTGTCAGTAACGAGAGCTAAGATAGCAGTCTGGCCCTTTTGTAAACACTTTTGAGCCTTAAGGAAAGAAATGATGCCCACCACAGCACCACTCTTGTCGCCATGAATCACTAAAGGTTCATCACTAGAACGAGGAATGCGGACGATCTTCTCCTTGCAAAGAATCTCTGCTCGATGTTGAGATAACCAATCCATACTAATAACGATGTCGAAACTATCAAGGACGATGGGGATAAGATCGACAGAGAAAGTCTAACCAACTAAGATGAGATTACAACCCTTAACTATTTGTGTGGCTTCAAGACTTTTACCGTTTGCTAGTTCTACCATGTGCTTGGTGCTCAAAAGTGTTGAGACACGCTTAAGCATTTGACTAACTTTTAGGGACACATAACTAGTATCGGCACCCGAATCAAACAAAATAGTAACAAAGAAATCATCCAAAAGAAACTTACCCATCACCACGTTGGGATCGTTCCTCGCGTCACCCTGACCAATCACAAAAGCTCGACCCCTGGAACCATTACCACCATTGTTTCCCCCATTATTGTTTCCGTTTCTCTGATTGTTGTTGTTGTTGTTGTTGTTCTGTCTCTGATTCAGCTGGGGGTAGTCTCTTTTGAAGTGGCCTTTAGCTCCACACTGAAAGCATCCTTTGTTGTTACCCTGCTGCTGTTGTTGCTGCTGATGCTGATTCTGTGGAGCTTGTTGCTGGTTCTGTCGTCACTGATTTACAGGGTAGAGACTCCTGCAATCCTTGGCCGCATGGCCAGGTTTGTTACACCTCTGACAAGTGCCCTTAGTACACGGTCCGCTATGATGGAAACCACATTGATTGCATTTGGGGTGGTTCCCCTTGTACCCACTCTGCCCTTGACTACCAGAAGATTGTTGACCAGGGCTCCTATAGTCATCAGTCTTTCGCTCCTGAGACTGAGACTGAGCTGATGTTGAACCCTTGCTTGAGACTCCATCCCATTTGCGCTTGTTGTCGCTGGGGGCATCAGATGTAGTAGTGGTAGAAGCACCAATTCGCTTGGGCAGCCTGTTCTGCTCGACTGCCTGATCAGTGAGACGATGAGCCAAATGAATAACTTGCTGGATCTTAGCAAGGTTCGCTGCAGTCACATAACTCTGAATCTCTTGCACTAAACCTTTGAGGTACAGCTCGATATGCTTGATAGGAGGATCTACCATAGTAGGACACAAGATAGCCAGTTCCTTTGATCTTTTCGTATACGCTTCAATTTCCAACCCTGTCATCTTTAAGTTGAAGAACTCTACTTCCAGCTTGTGGATGTCATCACGGTTGCAGTATTCCTCTTTGATCAAATCCTTGAAGTCATTCCATGGGGTGGCATTAGCAGCAACTATCCCCAGCATTTGAACCTGAGTGTTCCACCACGTGAGCGCTACACCCTTAAGAGTACCAGTAGCATATTTCACCCTACGAGCCTCAGGGCATTCACACATCTCGAAGATAGACTCGATCTTCTCAAACCAGTGGAGGAGGCCTACAGCTCCATCAGTGCCATTGAAAGTAGTGGGTCAGCAATCCATGAAAGTTTTGAAAGTAAACACAGGAGGCTGAGCAGGTTGACCTGTCGTGCGAGTAAGATGAGACAAGTTAAGCACAAGTGTTGGTTCATGAGAGTAGGATCTAAAGATCCTAGAGTAAGTTGCAATGGCAGGTTATACCTCCTGCCTGAGCGGTTGCGAGTGCGACAGTAACTTGTTCATTGATTAAAGTCGTCAGCTGGGCTTGAGTTAAGTTAACACGTCCACTCATGATCTTCATAACAAAGAAAACATGAGTGAGAAAGGTGTCGCGAAAGTGCAATGACCGGAGAGAGTAAGCACACAGGTGTTTCAAACAATAGTTACAACGTTTATCTAAGCATACCATAAGCAATGTACTATGTACTAACAAGTAGGTAATATAAACATAATTCATATCACCTATAGTGTTGAGCCTTGCACGTGGAGCGAAGCGTTGTTATGGATCGTTGAGCACTGTACAGGTTATAGTCTGGTTTTACCAAAAAGCTTTTCCCCTTTTTAAAACCAAGTTCACTATAACCAATGGCTCTTATACCAATCTGTCAAACCCCCAAAATCCACACGCGGAGTATCACCGCATGGAGGTGTGATTGACCAGGATCAAGCCACCAATCATATTGAACATAGCATGTAAATAAATATAAAATCCAACACAGTATAATTGGTGTCCAAACAAAACGTAGTTTAAGTTGTAAGCGGAAGCATAATGTTTAAAACCAAAATATGAGTTCAAATATATCAAATGTTTAACATGGCACTATCCATGTCCCACAACGACTACGCCTCCACGTGCAAGCTCCATAAATATACCTAATGACCTGCAAGGCATGTAACAACGAGTCAACAACAATGTTGAGCGAGTTGACAGTTGGTGTTCGTTGTTAAGTTGCTTCAAAAACCATGAGATCATTTGTAAGCCATAAGTTAACCGTTTTACCCTGTTTCCTAAACATATCCATAATTAGTGGGGGCTTCCCCATGTGAACCACTAGACCCATTTACCATATCAACCACTGACTAAAGTAAGTTGGTGCCCTGACGTCAATGTCTATCATCATTGACTAGTGCCCAGATCCTTTAGTTCACGCCCGTCCTCTACGGCACGGTGTGAGGCTTGTCAAACCTAAATAGCGCTATCTAACTAATGACCCGCTCGCCATTGGCCCAGCGATTAAGTCGATATAAAAAGGAGGGACTTCATGATAGAAAGTTTTGGTCTAGTATCTGTGTTGTCACCCTTCAATAAAGAGGGTGTGTACGTAATCTCCAAACCGGGAGATTACGCAGGTTCCAATTAAATACTTATCACAGGGTGTCACCCTTCAATAAAGAGGGTGTGTACGTATTCCAAACCAGGAGATCACGCAGGTTCAGTTTCAATCCTTTACCCATTCCCAAACCTTGGGAATCCCATGCCTTGTGGAAAGTGTGAACTCACCTCGGTTTGCTCGGTATGCTTAACTACTCGTTCAAAAATCAATCAGTCAAAGCCTATGTATTCACGTATACGAAAAATCAGTCTATCATCACATTGGTCACATACATTCATAATGTGCATCATAGAAGGATCATGGTTTAACAGGTAACAGTTACTCTAGCTTGCAAAACACATAATAGATGATTTACTGTATATACTATACATGTCAGATTTCTTGTTCTTGATTAATGACAATCAACCTTTACAACACGTGCAATTAGTGAAACCTTCCTAACCTACTGTTCATGCGAAACTCTTCGACAAAAGTGATGCTCGACGAAACCCCGGGTGACGAAACACTTAGAGTTTCGTCGAGTTGACATGTGACGAAACCTTATAGGTTTCGTCGAGTTAGCATTTGACGAAACCTCCTAGTTTCGTCGGTTCCTCAGTTTCGTCGTTATTATCAGATAATCACATAGAAACCGTAGCTGCCATCAACAGAATAATCATTAACCAATCATTCCATCAAATCAATCTAATACATATGATAGCCCTTACATCAAATTCATCAGATAATCAATATTAACAATCTATCTCATCGATCAACAGTCTACAACCTCCTATTCAAATCAATAACACAATGATTTCAATCATCAACAAGAAACCCTAATCATACATTATCTCAGAAAAGATACATAATCATCGAGCCAGTTAGTCATCATGCCAACCTAACAAATACATCACAGTTATCATGCATACCTATCTAATCACACCGAAAGCAATAATACAATCAATCAATCTATAATCGTATACTAACCGGAAGGATCGAGATGAACCAAAAGAACTTCAAGGGGAAGGGTTGCTAACTGTCGTCGGGTGCAAGGGAGATGAATCTAGGGTTTGTGAAAGTTTTACGTAACTGGCAGGACAAGGGGTTTTATTATAATTAGGAGTTGGGCCGAAACCTTTCTAGGCCGAAACCTGCTATGGCAAAACTCTCAGTGTGCCGAAACCCCTGAGCTTGGCGAAACTCCTAAGTTTCGTCGGGCTGCATTGTGGCGAAACCCCTATAAGTTTCGTCGGAGTGGATATGACGAAACCATTAGGTTTCGTCTAGTAGGTGTGGTGAAACTCTATGTGTGATTTTTCACTACTTAATACATAAGTTTACGAAATAGAAACATTACACATTAATCATGTAATTGATAACACAATAACACAATATCCCCACATATAACAACATGTACGATTACATAGCAAACAAGTGATGCAAACACAATTGTGAAACTAATAACGTGTCGAGGAAAGACCTTGAAAACTCGGGTTATCACATGACTAAAACTACTTAGCTAAGGGTAAGGTCACCTTCAAAAGAGGGGCCTACCAAAATATGTATTAATAACTTAACTAATTATCTTTCAATAATCCAACCCTTTAGGATTGTATCCTTGCTGACTCATACTGGGTTGAGGGTAACGTCACCTTCAAAAGAGGGGCCTACTACAATAACTAAGATAATCTCTTAAAAAGTGCAAAAGTGCGGAAATAATCAAAGGTTACACTAAAGGCGAGTCGGATCCAAGTGATTCATCTTGTCTATCTGTTTTATTTTTATTTTCAGCATTTTTAGTTTTTATTTTCCAGTTTAAAACCTTTTTCTAAACTTTTGATTTGATTAGACATTGAGGATAAACCGGTATTAAAAGCTCTTGTGTCCTTGGACGACCTCGGTATCTTACCAACACTATACTACGCTCATGATGGGTGCACTTGCCCATTTGTGTGTTTGGTGTTAGTAAATATCGTGTTTTATAAATTTAAAACTTGACTAATGTGTTAAAAAAGGCTAAAAATATACATTAAAATATATCACACTGCACGCACATCAAGTTTTTGGCGCCGCTACCGGGGACACAAGGATTTTAAGAAAGTTAAGAATAACCAGCCTAATCGTTTTTTTCTTATTTTTCTGTTTTTTTCTAGGATTTTTCTTAGATATTCAGCTTCTACAGAACTCAGCACGAGCCGTGCCCGCAGAGCACGCCCCATGCCCAATCTTTGGTACTGGCAATCCTGTTTTAAGTCAGGAATTAGCTGAACACAGGGCCGTGCCCAATCAACACGCCCTGTGCCCAAGTTTTAGTTACTGAAAACAGAACCGTAAGATCCTGACGGTTGGTAATTTCTGACAAAAACATGAGCGATACTGATTTTTTTACTATCGGCCCTCTTATGGTACGTGGTGGCTCTCATAAAGATTTAGAATCTTATTTTTTAAATTACAAGCCCCACTATATAGACCCATTGTTTTCCTGTAGCCTTAAGAGGGGCGAAAGTAAAAATAATCCCTATCTCTCCCTCGAATGCTCTCAATCGAACCTTCTAGGAGAAATGCTTCTTGATGAACTATTTCAATTGGAAGATCTAATTCTTAATTGGGTAAAAGAACTTGAGATGGATATCATTAATTCATCTCAAGACGATACCCAAGAAGAATTATTGAGATCGCATTCGGATAAAAACAACTACGTTGTTCCCGATATCACCTCTAACTCTAGCGAAGACTTGAGCGATAGTTGTCCCTGTGTCGATTGTGCCGTGAAGGACTCCCCATCGACTTCGTTCGATGCATACATAGACCCAAGCGATTCGTCATACACGTTCTTTAACGAGAGCCCGGGAAAGGGTTGGACTTGTCCACCTACATTTAGCATAGGAATCACCCTCACCGACAACCTCTTGCGTTCTCGTCTAAATCTAGAGCAATTAAGGTATCTCAGGCACTTTGGGGTTGTTCCGTCCAGTAAGGAACCACCCGGTCCAGATAAATTCCTTAGAAATAGACGAAACTTCATAAACAGCCTCTAGACACAGGGCCGTGTCTAGGTCAGCACGCCCCCGTGTCCAGGTCAGCACGCCCCCGTGTCCACCAAAAGATTCCCATTTGACTTTTTGTCAGAATACGGACAAAATGTGTCAGAATCTTGCCTGCACACGGAGCCGTGTCCAGCCGACACGGGGCTGTGTGCAGCATGTTGTTGTTTTCTATAAATGCAGCCAAGATTCCTACACATTTGGACCACTCCAAAAGACATACATTTTGTGGATCTTCACACATACCATCCTAGGTATAATCTAAAGAAGGTTCCCAACAACCATCTTGTCTTTTCTACTTTTGTCTATTGCCTTCTTCTTCTTCATTTTCACCTAAAAACACCTCCATTAAAGCTTGCAATCAACATGGTTCCAAGATTTATTATAAGGTTTGTTAGATTTTTATTTAAGGAATCTTGTTAAAAATAAGTTCTACAACATGGTTTTAAGTTATTTCTACTAAAACATTGCTTTAACAACCAGAAAAATAATTTGAAACTCCAAGATTCCTTATTTCGAAAATCTACAAACAAGTGAACACGGGGCCGTGCTCATTGAGCACGGGGCCGTGTCCGAGGTTACTGTTTCATTAAAATAAAATCTTTTCAGTTTATTTTGGTAGAATGTCGAGCCAAAACAGTGGAACTTCGTCAGCACATTCCAGAAACAGTCAAAGAGAACGGAGGTCTTCAATCGAAGCAACTCTCGTACGCTACGTGATGGCATTACGTGATGCTCTTGATGAGATGACATCGGTAGAGGAGGTCCTCATAGACCATATAAATTATCTTACGGTGGGTTTGGAAAACAGTATTCAAGAAATCAACCTCTTGCACCAGAGGTTGAACATTCTTGTGACACCTCCCATGGAACCAATCCTCCCTCAAGAGGATTGGAACCTAGCACTTGGAGTCAATAATCCCACCGGGTGGGATGACATCCCCACGAAACCTCCTCTTGACCATTTTCAAGAAGTCCCGGTGGAGGTTACACCCCCTCAAAATGATGCCAATGAGCCCGCCTTTCTTCTCCCTAGGGAGATAGAAGAATGGCTCGCCGACGTGTGAGGGACCCATATCCGGAGGAAGAAGTTCTTCAAGCCGCATCCAACCGAGAGAATTATCTTTTTAGAAATTTTACTAATAGAATAAACTTTAGGCTAGAACTTCTTGGTTTAGACTTCTTGTGTTTTCTGACCTATTTATCTAGAATTTTAATTTATTAGGAATATTATGCAACTTTCTCTATCGAATGAATGATGGTTTTATAAATTATTTGGTGTTTGGATGATGTTGTAATGGGTAAAACACAATCGGGATGGTGAAGGATACCAAGGGAAACTTGAACCAACACCCCATGCACAAAAACAGAGCCTCCCGCAAAATTTTCTTCATTACAGCAAGTTTGGCACGGGCCGTGTCCAGCCAACACGACCCCGTGCTGAACCATCTGTAGAAAATCGCCCAGTCAGGTAACTGGACACGGGGCATGTTCGCTAAACACGCCCCCGTGCCCAGGCTTCTGTTTCTTTTTAATGATTTCTGTTACTGGCAATCTGAACACGGGGCCATGCCCGGACACCACGGGCCCGTGTCCAGCTACCCAGTAACATTTGTTTTTAACACACCTTTTACACATTCAATCAACCTAAAAACTTATTTTTGCGACACATGGAGGACAATGTGTAATTTAAGTGTGGGGGGATGCTAAAACCTTGAATTTTGCAAGTCCTAATTACAAGCCTTACACAAAACTCTATTGGAACCGCTAAACACCCCAATTTTTTTCAAATCCTTTTCATTTTTTTTACTTGTCTTGGTTTAACTTGGGAATTACAAGTTTTTAAAATGTTATACTTTTACAAATTTACAACTGATAGCGTCGTGATTAAAAGAACCAACATAAGAAATTTCAAAACCGCATGACAAATCTAGTTAAAATTTGATTATATATACTTGATCACATAAAAACCCATTCCCACAAAAAGTGAGTTTTAAGCCTTAATTGAGCATACAAATACACATCTTTAAACTAAATGCTCATTTTTCGTTTCTTGTGTGAATAGCCACTTGGTTTCTTACGACTCTAGAACTTGCCACGACGATACATTCCCGGTCCTTACCAACTTAAACCCAAGTAAGTAAATGATGGAGGCATTTGGACTAACCCTTTTTATTTCAACACCATTATTTTTCTTTTTTTTTTTTACCACCTACCCAAAATCCCCCTAGTTAACCCCTTTGAGCCTAAACCTTTTCATTTCTAAACCCAAAACAAACACCATTTTAACCATCAAAACCCCTTTTCATTTTAAACCCTTTATTTTAGTAACAACGCTCGGTTTTCTTGTGACTTTATTATCAAAAAAAAATACAGAGAAGAAATGAAAAAATGAAGTTAGCAATAAACAAACAAACTCATTAAAAGAAGGCTTGTTTGAATAATGCTTCATTGAAATAAAAAGTCACAAAAACAAAATGTTTTACGAAAACCGACGCTTTTTACGTCTTTCGCCCATTTCTACTAACCACTAACTCAACCACCTACCTTTAACCTAAGCCTAACCCTTCCCCAAAGTCCTCTTGATATCTATAAAGGTTTATAGTTAAAAAGGAGGAGGATTGATTGCTCGGCAAGCATATGGTAGAAGTAAGTTCCATGCCGCTCTCGAGCGTTTCACAAAAATACATCTTCGGCCGAGTATTGAGTGATCCCCCGTGAGGTATGTGAACTTGTATATAAATGGAATTTTAAAAAGCCATGTTATGCCCAAATAAATAATTTCTCTTATGTAATGTTTTAAATAAATCATGACGAATAGGATTGTAAATAAAGTAAAAATAAAACCTAATAAAGAATCTTGGAATCCCAACACTCTATGACAAGCCAAAAACGTTCTCTTCTACCAATTCCATTTGGGTATGTAAGACATAAAATAAAGAGTTTTGCTTGAGGACAAGTAAAGATTCAAGTGTGGGGGTATTTGATGTGTGAAAAATGCAACATATAAATTACATCAAATAAGGCTTAAAACTAACCCTTTTTAGTACTAATGTTGGAAAAAAGTGTGCTTTTGTCTTCCTTTTGTATTTTCAGGGTTAAATAAGCTTAAATAAACAAAAGTGTAGGATCGTTTTACCTACCAAATGAGTCAATCAGAGGCAATACACAACTGTTTGAGAGGCGGAAACAAACAAACAGTCTAGAATCAGTGATGAATTGAGTAGAAACAGAGTATTTCACTTTAAAACAAGCTTCTCATTCAAAATAAACGTGATTACACGGTGGAATTTCAGCAGCACTTCGTGACACTCTGGCTAATTTCGTATGAAATGAGAAACATGAACTGCCTATATATAGGCTACTGATTCTGTTTGAAATGACACATGTCATTTCAAGCGGAATTAACAAGTCTAATTACGTTTGAAATGACCATGTGTCATTTCAAGCGGAATTACTTCAAAACACTATAAAATTACATTTTTGACCCTGTACAATCTACTGACACGACCTAGACTGATAGACGTAGGCTATAGACATTATTTACCACCAAGCTCCCCCTTGGATATTGCCGGAGTCTTCAGTCAGGTCTTCAGCTCTTCACAGCGATTTGAACTTTTCATCTCTTAGCTTAGGCTTCTTCAGTAACAGCTTCCTAAGCTTTTCATTCTCTACAGCATCTTTCTTTCTTTCTTCAGCTTGTTCTCTCATGAATTTACCACGAAGCATTCTATCTCTTTCTTCACGTACCTTCTTTTTTTTCTCGGCTTTAAGAGCTTCCTCTTTCTCAATCTCTCTCCATTTTGTTGACCATTTACTTTCAGCATTTATACTCTTCTGGAAGCAGATTAACACAACCTTTTGAAATTGCATTGCTTGCTCTCTATCTTCAGCTTTAAATCCAATCTTGTTAACAAACAAGCATTCAATATCTTTTGCCGAGCAATTGACCAACCACAAAGGATCATATACAGTGATGTATCTGATTTCACCTTCAACCCTGTACGTAATCACAGCTTCAGTTGTCAGACAACTGTACACCCAATACATAAAGCCATTGTAAAATTCTTGCTCCATTTGTGGTAAAGGGATATTCTTGATCACTCTTGGCTTTTTGATTTTCAATATAGTCTCTTCTACACCAGTAACTGGATTCACCCTCCTTACTTTCTTTGGTCGGTGTGGCTTCCAGTGCTGAAAATCTCTGAATGCTTCAAACTTTATCAAACCCCACATAGGTATGTCATTCTTTCTAATCGGATAATCCAACGTTCTGACTTTGGCAAGCTCTTCCACATCCCACTAGGGCAATGACATGATATCATGAAGTAATGCAAAATACTGAACACCATATTCTCGGCGAATAGCATAAGCATTGACCTGTGGTAGAAAGCCCCAACTGATTATATCACCCAGCGAAACATCTCTATCTCTTTTGTAGAACTTAAGTGGGCATTTGAATTTTCTTTCATTACTATTCCGAAACTATTTCTTTCTATCTTTCTTTTGTACATCTTTCACTGTACCATCAAAATTCGTATTTTTCAAAACCTCTTCTACTTTCCATCTCAATTCATCGATGTTCTCTTGACTGAAAAATTCAACAAGTGTTGGAAAAATCAGAAGTATCCACATCCACATTCTCTTCATCACTGCAATCCTCAACCTTAACCCTATCATAAAGATCAGCATCCTCCACATACTTGTACTGATACTCGGGTTGCTGGTTAATATCGAACTGATTTAATTCATTTTCGAAGTTAAATTTGATGTTCGGATCATAAATACACGTCATTTCAATAATATCATTCATGGTGTAAGTATGTCTGAACTCTCCTTCTTCTACATCAGGCTCTAGATGCAGAATTAACTTCTCAACTTCATCAACACTTTGATCAACATTCTCCCCCTCACCGTCAGTATTCTCTGGCTCTTCATTTGCATTGTCTTGCAAATAATCATCGACATTTCTTTCATTCGAAGCTTCAGTAACTTTAACACCAGAAGTACCCTGAACGTCATCATCTCCATCATCACTACTATGACTACTTGCAGAGAATACATCATCTGCATTATCACTTTCAACTTCATCATCATCCTCTTCATCATCATCCTTATCTTCTTCATCTTCATCAGCTTTAATTAAATCATCAATTTCAACATCAACATCAAATACCCCAGAAACTGATGAAATTGGCAGAACAGATAATACTGGTTCTACTATAGGTTCAGATACAACCATTGCCTTTTCAGAAACTTCACCTTCAAGACCTTTGCCTTTATTTTTCATCTGAGCATCAATTTCAGCTTGACGTTGAGCTCTAACCTCTTCAATTTTTATTTCATCGAATTTCTGTTCAACAGTCTTTCCAAGCATACTCTCTAACACTTTGTTTATCATGTACAACTCGTGTTCTTTTATTGCTTTAGCAGCTTGCAATTCTTTATTCTTTAATTCAAAATACTTGTTCTGCTCATCTTTACGAGCTTTTTCTTCTAGCAATTCTGCAATTTAAACTTCCATTACATCAATTTCAGCTTCATCAGCTTCAATCTTTTTCAATAAAGAAGAATTCTCAGCTTCAACTGTTTTAACATGTTTTTCAAGCTTCTTCTCTCGATCCAACAACTTCTTATTTTCAGCTAACACTTCATCAACTTTCTTTTCAACACTTTTAACTTGCACATCAGTAGCAAAATTGAAATCACCAATTTCTTCAAGAGTAATACCCTCCGGAATATTTGGAAAAGTTTTAAAACCAGAAGAACCAGGTGTAGTTTGGACAGGTGGTTGTGTGGATGGTGGTGTTTGAAAGATTCGCTGAGATGTAACAATAGGTTGTTGTTCATGTGGAGGTGTAGCAATGTGAATATGTGGTGGTGAAAGATGTGGTGGTGATTGGATTGGTGATGGTTGTCTTGGTGGAGATTGATGAATTGGTGAATGAATTGGAGATGGTTGATGTTGAGGTTCAGGTGGTGGTGATGGTGGTTTACTAGGTTCCTGGATTGGTTTCTTGTTCATCAAGATCTTCAATGTCTTTACCTTTGGAGTAACCACACGTTTCCTTGCAGTTGCTTTCTTTTTACCTCCTGATGTAGGTGGTGTTTAAACATCTTCTTGTGAAGGAGTATACACATCATCATCTTTCTCCTTTATTCTTTTTATTTTTAACTGTCTTTCCTTCTCGATCTCACCCTGAAGTCGTTGAGCATGTTCATTTTCATCAATCTCTGATTCAGGTGAACTTGTTGTACTTTTGTCTACATCGTCACCTTCTTCATCACCAGCTACTTTCTCTGGTTCAGCATTATAATCAGTAAGAGATTTCAACAACTTTGTAGATTCAGGAGATAAACGAACTCCAGAACCTTCAACATTAACTTCTTCTTCAGCTTCAGCTTCAACTTCCTCCTCTGATTCATCAACAAGAAATGTCTTAACAACTTTGTAGATGAAGAACCCTCCTCAACTTGTACTTTTGGAGTTGCTTTCCTACTCCTCTTCCTTTTTTCTTCTTTCAAAAACCACTCGCTTTGAGTTACTTTGAAATCTTTAAGAACTTTCAATTCATCTGTATAGCTCTTCTCTTTTATTTCTTCTTCATTTCTCCAGTTCTCATGATTGACTGGATCTGGATCTTGATAATTCTTATCTTTGATGAAACCAAAGAATTCAGCTTTTGTTTTTGGCTCTGGATGGTTAGGATGATATCTGACCTGTTTCACAGATTCATTATCCATGTGAGATAACACCAGCAAATCATTGTTTTCATCTCTTTCAAGATCAGGATATGCATGATCTACCATCATTTGAACAAATTGTGGATACAAACAAGTCTTCCTCTTTGAAGTAATTTCCTCTACCAAGTAATGAAACACAATCTTTGAAAAATTATACTTCTTGTTTAATACGAGAGTTGTTACCATGTTCATTTGATAATCTCTCATTGCATCATAACCTCCCTTCCTATGACTTAGAGCTTGCAACACTGAGTGAATAAGAAACTTGTATGGCTTTGAAAATTTTGACTTCAAGTAATTAGCACTGTTCAATGCACCATTATAACCCATTCGCAGCATACAGCCTTTGACCATCCTCTCTGGAAATTTTGTCGGAGAGTTTACGTCATCAGGAAAATCCAACGCTTCATGGATAAATGCCTCCGAGATAATAATCGGTTTGTTTTCACCATTGAGCTCAACAAACGAATTGATCACTTTGCCCTCTTCGTCATAAGTTGCCTTTTCCCAAAAACGTTTGATATGAGATCTAAACACCAGATGTTGATTCGTCAAGGCTTTTTGTATAGGCAATCTTCTCATAAATTCCAAAATACTCTTGAATTCAGACAGCTTTGGAATCTTCTCCTCATCAAAATCACAACAAGTGTTGTGTAGTGCATCAAACAACACATTCGTAGGCTGAAAACAACAACATACATTCAAGTTAGACACTTTGAAAATTTTCCAAACCAAACATCATTCAAACGAAATATCATTCATACGAAATCACTCACACAAACGGAATATCATTTTCAAACGGAATAATATCTCATGTGAAATAACAGTTTGGAGAAAAATCATTTTACAAACGGAATAACTGTTTGACACGGAATATCATTTGAAACAAAATGGTCATTTGAAGCGGAATTACTTGTTTCAAATGGAATCCCTGAATCATGAATAAAATTTTCAAAAACTTTTCTATTGAAGAAATTAAACAACTGGGTTTTTTCCTTATCAGATTCCGAGCACACAGGTATGATTTTTATCCATTTTGTCCCACAAATACAACCTAGATCTAAGTTCAACAACCCTGTTCATCATCAATCATACGGAAATAACAGATCTGGTTCATTCAAAGCCCTAAGACAGATCTACAACCTATTCAGACTACACATGTATGATTATCGTTGATTTTATTTAACAAACACCCTAGATCTATGTTCTTAGTCCTGTTCAGCGCCGATAACCAAAAACAGTTCAAATCTAGGTCAAATTGACCATCAAACTCACCTTTACCATGATTATAGTTGAGTATGCCAACTAAAAATCAGTATTTTTAACAACAATCGGGCAGAGTTTCAGCTGTAAATCTATGATTTAAGGATTTCGCTTGAAAACGCTTGAGAGAAACTTTGAAGCGGAATTACAAAAAATGACCTGCTCAAAAAGATCCATATGGAGTCTCTCGAGCGGTACTCTTATTGAATTCAGCAGCTTCTGTGGGTGTGATTTCTTTGTCTGCTTTCCCTTCTTGCACTCTACACAATCATCATTTAAATGAAAACTTTTAAGATTCACACCTTCAACTAAATCATTGTGTACAAGAAATTTCATTTTACGCACATGAATATGACCCATCTTTCTATGCCACATTCTCGACTCTTTTTCTGTTGCTTTGGTTTTTGACACAAAACATTGTTTCTGATGATCTGTTGTTGTTGCGACACTCATATCAAGAATATATAAATCATTTTCTCGTGGAGCTCGCAACAACACCATCTCCTCAGGAATTTTGAAACCTGGTTTTATGACTAAACATTCATTTTTAGTGAAAAGTACTGTAAAAGACTTGTCACAGATCTGTGAGATACTCAGCAGATTGTTTTCAAGTTCGATTACTTAGTTCACTTTATCAAACGTAACGACTCCATTCATTAGATTCCCTTGACCAACTATCCTGCCACCCTGATTCCCAGCAAATCCCACATATCCTCCGTTGATAGATTTGACGTCATAAAGCAATGCTAGCATTCCAGTCATGTGCCTTGAAGCTCCGCTATCCATGATCCATTTCGAGATTATTGACTTCGGCAGCCCCTATACACATTGAAGAAAATCATTCAAACAATGAAGCCCATGATTTTTTTACAATTGAAACACTACCAAATACAATATCACATGTCACATCAACTTTTGGAATATTAAAAATGACATTTGGAACAACTGGTTTGACTTTTAGTTTTAATTCTCCCTTTTTAATTGGAGGAAATTCCTCAAGCAACTTGTCTAATTCAAATTCAAGTTTCTTAACATCATTTGCACACACTTTTGATTCAGATTTTAGCTCATTTTCCATCTTCCTTTCCTCAACTGATTGTTTTGGTTTAACCAGCCATGATTGATTTTGCAAAATTTTTGTCTTAGGATAAATCTTTGAAGTCTTTTGAGTTTTTGAGGATTCACCAATCTCAAATGTTGATTTCGGCTTGTCCTCGGACTTCAAAGATTCACCTCTTTTCAAAATTCGAAAAGGGGAAATCATTGGTGTTTTGCCCTTTTCATCAGTTGAAACTTTTTGTTTCGGCTTTTACAAAACAGGTTTCTTGAAAATGGGTTTTTCAATCTTTTTGGTGCATTGTTTCGCCATATGACCAATCTCATTGCAGCGGTAACAAACTCTTTTGTCATACTCAACAAAAGTTGATTTGTAGGTCTCTTATTTCAATTTTTTCGCTGCATTGAAATCGTCAATGGCCTTTTGACTGAAAATATAGTCCTTTTCAGCATCAACATTAGGACCAACAACAAACACATCATTTAATTTCTCCTTTGGCTTGACAATCTTCTTAGCCATTTTCTTTTCAAAACCAATACCTTTATTTTTGAAATTGTTTCCATTTCTCTTGTTATTACCACCATTGCCCACCCACTCTTTCTTTCCTGAGTTGTTTGATAGTGGTTTCACAAAAGACTTTTTAGGTTTTGAAAGAAACTCGTTGTTGTTAACCTCGGAAATGTCAATCTCAACAAGTTTAAACACCTTCTCAACATTTTGCATGTTCGCGTTCTGAATTGGATACTCAAAATCAGAATAAAGTTTGTCAGTTCCGGTCATTGTGTAAACCACAATGATCGAATCATCATTCACAACTGAATCTGATTTTGGTATGAACTTGTCTAAGAAGTTACCATCTTCTTCAGAATCAGAAATGGATTTTTCAAAATGAGTTTTCACAGTATCAAACTCCGAGTTATCACTTTCTTCGTCTAACACTTGGTCAACAACGGTCTTGATCACCTGTGACTCATTGTCAGTGTCGGACGGAGAGAATGTTACATCAATACTCTCAGGCAACTCATTCTCAATGGTTCTTAGTTTGAGGTTCAAAGCAGCTTCCACCCCATCTGGATATTTCTGAGTGTAATGATTCCACATTGGAGGTGGAACATTGTTAAAGACATGTGTTACATCTGGTTGTTTCGGGACAATCTGATCAATCACATATGAAGATGCAACATAACTCATCAACTTCTTATCAATTCTTTCACTCTCAATTTTTGTTAACTCTAATTCCTTTTTCAATGAAGCAATCGTGTCCAAATGAAAGTTGATTTCCTTTTGTTTATCAAAAACTGTTGATTTTAAAAATCTTGTGGCTTTATCGTTTTCAAGACTCTCTTTTTGAATCATTTTGATAGATCTAGCCAACGTGTCATAAGCTTCTTTTACTTCACTTAGATCAAATTTAATCTCATCAGTGTATTGTTTCAATTCCTGAAACTTTTTGTCTTTTTTAAGACATTCCATGCATGGTTTTGAACAGTTTTTGCATGAAGTTTCAGATATTGGATCAATTTTTTCAACAATCTTTTCCTCTTGATCAATTTTAACATCCTGTTTACCGACACCATCAGACTCTGACTCAGACACTCCTTCTGATTTGATCTCCTCCTTTTCGGATTTCCCGTCAGACTCCTTTTGACCTAACTCTGTTTTGACCGACACGTTTTCAACTGACTCAGTATCAACAGACTCTGGTTTCACAAATTCAGTGTCTACCTCTTTCAGTTTTCCCATTAAGGCTTTGTCAGCAATCTCTTTCAGTGTTTCTTCAGTCATTTCTTTTGAGACATCAATTATCTCTTCAACCGGAGCTTTCTCAACATCATACTGTGGGCAGAATCCGGTTGTTGCCTCACTGAAAAAACCTGCAAAAGAATCAAACACATTAGGAGGCATAATTGATTTTAAAGAACTAGCTAAAACCTCCTGTTCGGATTGATAATAGTAGACTTCTGCAGCAACTTCTTCGAGATCAACCAAACTTTCTTCAGACACATCTTCGCTAACAACATCTGTTTCAACAACATTCTCCGGTTCCTCCACAATCTCAGCCATCATTGCTCTACCCTCACTGCCGGGGATATACTTATCCCAACTGAAACCTTCAGCTACCTTTTCATCATCTTGATTGACTATGAGAGCTTTTTCCGGCTTGTTTTTGATCTGAGATCTTTGAATGACAGGTTGTTGATTTGTCTTGTGATAGATCGCCAGTCTGTGATAATCGTTGGTAAATGGATTTTGGTGGTTGTTGACCTCTCTATTCGGACACTCCCGCTTAAAATGCCCATTCTTTTTACACTTAAAACACATCACTTTGGATTTATAAAAACCAAGCTTTTGATCCGGTCCTGACAAACTATTCCGACCCGTAATTTCCATAAACCTTTGGGCTCTTCTAACCAAACTACCCATTCCCCATTTAATGCCAATCAGCTCTAGCTCCTCTGTATCGATTTGATCGTAATCCTCCTTTGTCATGTCCAGATTACCGATCCTCCTAGCTACCAAACTCTCATATGACTCAAGAACGGAAGCTAACAGTGCGATGTGTTGCTTTGCAGCTGCTTCTGTAAACTCTTGTCCATTTTTTATGTTTACAGTAATGTTACACTGTATCCCAGAAACATAACCCTGATTTTTCGAGCTTGATGAGCTTTGTGGAGACATTTGTTCTGAAGTCTTGGGATTTGGCTCATAACTTGCAAACGGTGAAGGCTTGTTGTTGCTAGATGTACTAGACGAAACACCAGATATTGAATCTGCACTGAACGTTGTCTGAATCTTCGGACTTAGATTTGTAGTTGCCGAAGAATTTCTTTTGTAATATAAAGAAACGTCTTGTTGAATATCTGTAGAGTTCATCTTTCTGATCTTCATCAGTTCAAGTTCATTTGCTTCGACCTTCTCAATGAATGAACTGAGGTTGAAACCAACGTACTCTAAGTTGCTTTTCAACACTAACAGATAAGTACCCCATTCATCATATGGTAAGGCATCTGCCAGTTTATCGACCCACTCTTCATCAGTTTTCTCAATACCCAACCGCTTCATTTCAATAACTTGGTGACAGTATCTCTCGATCAACTGTTTTGTTGTTTCACCTTTAATTCCTCTGAAGATGTCAAATTCTTTCTTCATCAAAGCAGTCTTGCTTTTTATCATTAATACACTTCCCAAAAACTTCACTTTCAAAGCATGCCACACTGATTGTGAATTATCTTGATGTTGCAGTAACACTAAGATATCTTCTTTAATTGCCTGTTGTAGAATACTCATCATCTTCTTTTCTTCCTTGAAATCTTCTTGTTCAGTTTGTGTCAAACTGCTAATCGACTTCTCAAGACCAAAACCATCTTTAGGAGGAACATATTTCGATTCGATCTTCATCCAGTACTCGAAGTGGTTTGCTTGAACCCATGTCTTAAACCCTCCAGACCAACCCGCATACTTGTCAATATTCATCAACCTAGGAGGTTTCTGCATCGTCCCAAGTTCATTCTCCATATTCACGTTTTGTACAATACTGGCCGGGTTTTGTGCTGCTGTCATTCCCCCACCGGCAAAGAAGTTATAAAATTCTTGATTGTCCATTTTACGAAATCAGATTACCGAAATATTTTTTAAGTTTTGAAAACAGAAGTTTTCAAACGAAATTAGCTTTCTACACGGAATCAGACTTTCAAACGGAATTATGAACAAGATGGACTTTCATACGGAATCAGATCTTTAAACGGAATAATCCTTTTCAAACGAAATCACTTTTTAAGTGAGATTACTTTTCAAGCGAAATTAGTTTCTCAAACGGAATTGCACCATCAAGCGGAATCAGGTGCCGTTTCAAACGAAATTAACCAAAAACTTGTTTTCAAGCGGAATTAGCCAAACAGAATTACCTTTTCAAACAGAATAGGTAATTTCGTTTGAAATTACCACAACTATTCAAACGGAATTAGTTATTTCAAGCGAAATAACTACACTTTTTCAAACGGAATCAGTGTGCTCGTTCAAACGGAATCAGATTTTTGGTCCATTTTTGTAACATTTAGCTTGAATTTTGGTTTGATTCTTTCAAGGGTTTGTTAAAACTGTATTTTACACACAATATCAGAAAATCAGTCCATTTTGTCCGTTATTTTGTCCAGAAGTCTAATAATGTGTAGAAAAAGGCACTGATTCAAGTGTATTGGCTCATAACTGGCTCAGATACCACTGTTAGGATCGTTTTACCGACCAAATGAGTCAATCAAAGGCAATACACAACTGTTTGAGAGGCGGAAACAAATAAACAGTCTAGAATCAGTGAAGAATTGAGTAGAAACAGAGTATTTCACTTTAAAACAAGCTTCTCATTCAAAATATACGTGATTACACGGTGGAATTTCAGCAGCACTTCGTGACACTCTGGCTAATTCCGTATGAAATGAGAAACATGAACTGCCTATATATAGGCTACTGATTCCGTTTGAAATGACACATGTCATTTCAAGCGGAATTACTTCAAAACACTATAAAATTACATTTTTGACCCTGTACAATCTACTGACATAACCTAGACTGATAGACGTAGGCTATAGATATGCACCAACAAAAAGAAGCAAAAATGCAGCCAAATCTAACAATAATACAAGAAAAGGAAGAAACGTGGCATGTGTCACACCCCCAAAATCCACATGCGGGGCACCATCGCTTGGAGGCGTGACTGACCAAGATCTTAGCCACCAATCACATTGAACTCATTCATATATCTCAATAAAACTTTCATTCAATAACGATAAGTGTTACACGTTACAATATTTCACAGTTTACAGCGGAAGCATATTTAATTCGTTAAGTGTTTATAAACCACATATAAAAGCTCTTAGTCTTGTGTTGCGTTTCCAAGTAACTCGACCCATGACCACTCCAGCTTCCCAAACAGCAAGTTCCCAATGTCATGCACCTAAAGGCCTGCAAGGCATGTAACAATGAGTCAACAACAAAGTTCAGCGAGTTCACAGTTGGTTGATTAGTTGTTGAGTTTGTTTCAATAATCATAAGTTCGTTTTGTAAACCACGTATTAATCAGTATCCCTGTTTCCCAAACCTTCTCAATAATTAGTGGGGGCTTCCCATGTGAATTGCCAGACCGTACCATATCGACTACTAACGAAACTAAGTTGTGCCCTAAGTCAATGTCTATCATCATTGACCCTTTTGCCTTAGTCCATTAGTACACGCCCGTTCGAACGACACCGGCCTCGGCGATTAAGTCGATATAAAATGAGGGATAGCGTGGGTTCATTGACCCTTTTACCCCGCATGGGTTCAACTTGAAAATCCTCTTTCTTCAGTTCTCTAGCTTGAACTGAGCAAGTCTGATCAAGTAAGTTAGAGTCGATAGCGTGTTTCAGAGCTCGTGTACATTCAGGTTTCACGGTTGTACTCATTCAGAAGTTCCATCCAGCGATGTCTTTGCATGCTTTAGCTCTTTCAAACGTCGACACATGGGAGGCCCTTGTGATCGGTCTAGGTAATGCGTTTGGTACCGTCCAAGTAATGCCTCCAATTTACATCCGAGAACCACGGTTCCCACCGATGGTTATGTGTCGTGCAGTTCCTCTTCGTGATTTCATTATGTAAGTCATCACCTTCTCACGTTGCATCGGCATGTGACTGGGACTCGGATTCAAAATATCATGGTATACTACTAAGTCATCAGTAGTTTCGGATAAAGACGATGCCCAGGGTATTGCTGAGTTGCGATTTGAAAGCTGAAAAGACGTCCCCCTGTTTGTCTTCCACGAACACCGCACCCTGCTGTGCTAAAGAGGTTTAAGCTCCACGATCTTTGGTGTCGATCAGTCTCTAACAAAAAGGATCCTAGCAAGATTCCACGTGTATTCCCACCTCGTTGGTTACATGATCAAAATGCATCTCTCGAATCTAGATGTTACATTTAACAAGACTTAACACGTAATGGCTCCTCCCTCGGAAGCTCTAAAATAAGATACAAATGTCGTCCATGAGGTTCCTTTCTCCTGGAAATGATTCAACACGTCATCGATATGCATAGTCGATTCATGTGGTCTATAAAGAGGCTGGTGTGTTGATTAACTCAATGGCCATGGTGTACAGAGTCGCAATGGCCGTTTTGCGTTCGATATGCCGTTCCGGGAACATTCTCCCGTTGGATTTCCATCTGATAATAGCTCGTTCGTTAATCCATCCTTGAATGGAAGCTTGTCTCTCGTAACTGGTTAACAGGGTGTTACTACATGGTTGAAACGAACGGTTCTTGACTGAGACCTTGCCGAGTTCTCGATAACCATAACACATGCGAAAAGGCTTATCTTTCCTGGAATAACTGGGGGCTACCCGAAGCGAAGTACTAGATCCGATAAAACTCATGTCCAAATGTTCCTGAAGTTGATTAGGCAGTTGCTGCAACCTTCCTGGTGTATGACAATAAGGGATACTAGTAACAAGGGCTGCTTCTGACATGATACCGATCTGATATTCCACCTGACGATGTGGAGGTAAACCTGATAGTTCTTCTGGTAGCACTTAGGGAGAAATCACGAACAATTGGTGGATCCTCGATCCTTCTTTCCTAGCCTTGACATCAGTAACGAGCGCTATCATGGCGGGATAATCCTTCTGTGGACACTTCTGGCCTTCACTGCTGAATTGATGCTAACCTCTGCACCACTCTGACGCGTTAGAACAGATAACAATCCTCCACTAAGGAGAGGGATACGTAGGACTTTCTCCTCACAGGGTACATCTATCATAAACAACAGAGGAAAGGTCGATGTCGAACACTTGTCCCACAAGGTTGAGTTTGCATCCCAACGATTATATGAGGTTTCCATTGTCTTGCCATCAGCCGATTCCACAACAGGCTGGGTTTCAAGAAGCATCAGGGTTATATAGAACAGAGACGAAGCGATTAGCTATCCGTACTAGCTTCCAAGTTGCCACCATCCTGGCGTCGCCCCCGTCAGCCCTAAATGCCCTTCGATGAGCATCATTTCCAGTGTTGCTGTTTTCATTACGAGGATTTCAAGTACGGTCATTGTCTTCTTGACTTAACCACGGCCAATCCATGTTGTAGGCACCTTTATCTCCATACTGTAGGCTAGGGTTTCGAATACCTTGTTGTCGCTGTGACTGCTGCTCCCAATGTCGTTGCTCGAAACGAAGCCCTACGATTCTTCACCATCAAAGTCCATCTTTTCACATTCTGAGTCACGTCCTAAAGCACTACTCACTGCGCTGGCAGTTACACATTCCACGTTATAGTCGATTGTCATTGCCTGTGCCCCGATTGAGTCGTAGGAGTTGACTCCCATGAGTCGCTGGCAAGGGTTAAGGATTCGATTGAAGCCAAATTGCTGGTGCTCCTTGCCGGTAATCAGGGTCGTCAAAGTACTGAGGTCGGTAAAGTACTACGCTCAACCTTCCATCCATAGATGTTGCAAGTTGTTTGAGTAATACACAGTATGTTGCGGGAGTGTTGTAGAAGTGATCGGACTTCAGGATCTAAGGCGTCAATACGTTAAGTTTCCAGCAAACAAAGAAAGGTGAGAAAGATATAGACCAATCATTGTCGTTGCAAAATCCAACTCGGGGATGTGCGTACAAGCACCTAACATTCTACACAGTTCGCTAGGCATTCAGATGGGTGTTCAGGTAATACTCGATAGCATCGAGATTCGAAAGGATCCAGAGAGGAATGAAAAGTTCACATTTGAGTTTGAGTAGGGGGACAATTACTGCTATGGCCCTTATAGGTTTGTTATGATTCTCATTGATCAAATAACAGAACGGAACCCCTTTTCCACTTGTTAAGCCTCGCTGGGATTTACATGCACCCGACATTATTATTATGTGTGCATCCACAATAATATTGTGATTTGCATGCTCATCTCAGCTCCTCTTAACTCATGTCAAATGGTTCCCCAAACTCGAGTAGCAACAAAGAGTATCACGAAGCGTAAGTCATGAAAGTTTAGGGAAATACCACCCTATCAGTCACATAACACATGCAAATGTACATGAATTCATATTGTTGTGCTAAACGTGCAATCACATGCAATATCATATGTAGGTGTTCACTAGTTTTACAGTACAATGAGTATATGAGAGACGAACCTTGCAATCTGGAGCTGAGTGTCATGGTCGTATTCACGTCTTTAGAACTGTTCGGTTATAGTATGGTTTTACAAAAACATTTTCCCCTTTTTAAAACCAAGTTCACTATAACCAATGGCTCTGATACCAATCTGTCACACCCCCAAAATCCACATGCGGAACACCACCGCTTGGAGGCGTGACTGAACAGGATCTTAGCCACCAATCACATTGAACTCATTCGTATATCTCAATAAAACTTTCATTCAATAACGATAAGTGTTACACGTTACAATATTTCATAGTTTACAGTGGAAGCATATTTAATTCATTAAGTGTTTATAAACCACATATAAAAGCTCTTAGTCTTGTGTTGCGTTTCCATGTAACTCGACCCATGACCACTCCAGCTTCCCAGACAGCAAGTTCCCAATGTTATGCACCTAAAGGCCTGCAAGGCATGTAACAACGAGTCAACAACATAGTTGAGCGAGTTCACAGTTGGTTGATTAGTTATTGATTTCGTTTCAATAATCGTAAGTTCGTTTTGTAAACCACGTATTAATCAGTATAACTGTTTCCCAAACCTTCTCAATAATTAGTGGGGTCTTCCCATGTGAATTACCAGACCGTACCATATCGACTACTAACGAAAGTAAGTTGTGCCCTAAGTCAATGTCTATCATCCTTGAACCTTTTGCCTTAGTCCATTAGTAAACGCCCGTTCGAACGACACCGGCCTCGGCGATTAAGTCGATATAAAATGAGGGACTTATGATAGAGTTTTGGTCCAGCATGTTTAATCTTGTTGTCCTACCCAAGGAGGACGAACGTATGTATCCTACCCAAGGAGAATACGCGAGGTTTAATCTTGGCATCCTACCCATGGAAGATGGCCGTACATATCCTACCCAAGGAGAATATGTAGTTTCCGTTTTATTTCTTTAACCCATTCCCAACCCTTGGGAATCCCATTCCTTGTAGAAAGTGTGAACTCACCTTAGGTTTGTTCGGTAAGATTAGTTACTTGTTTAACAGTTGATCAAACACGTCCTAAAATGGTTACCAATAACAATCAGTTCTACGTGCACATGAACCGCATCATTCACGTATAATTAATTCACATATTCATCGTTCACATAAAGCACATTTAATGTTCATGCAATGCACACATGTAATTCCAGTCATGACAGTTTATCCATTCACCTAGTACCACCGAATAATCGCTCAACATGTCATAGCTCAAACACACTATATAATTTACTCACATACAGTTCAAGCCCAACTATTAAACACGTGCGGCCTAAATCAATTTTGAACAATATCAATCCACAATTCTCTAGTTGTCATCTAACAGTTACTCATTGTAATTATGTAATCGATTAAAGCAATCAGGTTATTTATAAACCTTAAGGCTATCACCTTATAAACAATACACCTCGTTGACATGTTATCTAATCCCTAGATCATCGATTCATATTGTATCAGACATAATCACCATTATATGCAACAACACTAATCATTAGCATGCTAATCGGCCATCAACATATTCCTAACGAACTCTCAATTTCGCATAACATAATCATCAATATCGCCAAATCCCACTGTTCACCCCGTCCCTTTCTCAGCGAAACACCCCAGCGACGAAACACTAGTTTCGTCGAGGTCACATGTGACGAAACACTTCTTTCTTTCATCGGGTTCCGTGTGACGAAATATCCTTATGTTTCGTCGAAACCATTTACACAGAAGTATCATTATTTTTCGTCGATACCAATTACACAACCTTGACCTCATAACAACAGGTATCAGTTACACATTCATAGTTTACCAATTCAGATCAATCTAACACTTTTAGTAACTGTTATTGATATATATAAAGTCAAAGTCCATATCATCGGCCCAATCATTAAGTAACATCAAATGTGTTGTCAGTTTTAGTCATGGGAACATCTCGGCCAAGTAATTCGAATCTAACACTTTGAACCTTCACATGCAATCTTACAGTTCTAATTGGACCGAGTTCTTTTCACGTGAACTGATATGTGTGACTTTTATGATGTCACTTGAATGGGATGAATACAAAATAGAATGATATAATTGGGCCACTGACTAATATTCACGTGAAGATAACATGACATCGGCCCAATCAGTGTTTTATGCTATGAAATCCATTTAAATTTGCATGTGATTTGAAATAGATTCATATTAGTCGGCCACTTTTACATTAGTTTGTCAGATTTGCATGTGATATACAAAGTTTTCAGTCATGAAATCATATTGCATGAGAAATCTGTTGAGGTCCAATGAAAAATCAAATACAATTAAATCAAAAGCACCACGGAACTTTCTACAATCACCATCAAGCAATCGCACATATTCTCATTCAACGTATACAATTAAAGACATGCTTCACATAACAGAAAACAATAAAAATAATCAACTAAAGATAGTTGCACTCACCGAGAGAGATAATGATGAAAGATTTGATCAAGAAAGGTGATGATGATTCGTTTGGAATCCACTACCGTCAACAGTTAAGGAGAAGCTAGGGTTCACTAATTGTAACCAGGATATATAATCTAAGGAGAAGCCAAGGCTGTTACGTGACTGGTGGGTGTATATATGCTAACCCCAACTGGCCCCAATCTAATGATCTACTTGGGCTTTACAGGCCCAATCATGAATATGGCACACACATATGTTCGGTTCTCAAACTTGTGCTCGATGTAGTTCACAGAGTCACAATAAAATAAAACAAAGGCCGCCGAGCCCACTTGGGTTTTTATTTCATGTTTAGGCTCCTAAGATACTGGGTCGAGGATGTTTAAGAGTCCAAACATGTGCGCGATCCAACACCCTCGCGGACCAATGGCAATGTCAAACACATATAATAGTCCAAACTATGCACACAGCCGCACGGGATTACATTTACGTGTAACAAGCTTAACACAGTCATGAACGTGGACGAAAAATAATAAAGGTATCCAAATACGATGAAAGGCTCCAAAATACGAGTTGTCACAGCATGCCTGACCCCTCGATAGCATCCTCCCAAGCAAAAACAAGAGAACAAAAGGGTGAACACGCCCCATGCTCATTTGAGCACGGGGGCATGCCCAAGTGTCTGTAGAAAAGACAAAGTTGTAGAAGCTTCTATCACCCAACATGGGGGCGTGTCCGAGGCCGTGGTCAACGCTAAGATTCGCAGAATCTAGGCAAATCTTGATAGTACAGATACGCTTCTACACACGGGGTCGTGCCCATCGGACACGGCGGAATGGTCAACTAATGCAGAAAAACTGCAATTAATGAAGAAAGAGAAGATGGGTGGACACGGGGCTGTGTCCAGGATTTTGTGCGGGCTATAAATAGGGGTGCTTGGCTCACTTGCAACTCATCCCTTGGGAAACCACCTCTCTCACACTTCACCCACCCACCACCACTGTGACACCTGTGTCACTTCAACTATCCCTTGGGAAACCACCTCTCTCACACTTCACCCACCCACCACCACTGTGACACCTGTGTCACTTCAACTATCAAATATAACCAATGAAATATTGTATTTCATACTTGGGATTTGTAAAAATATGTGTATCATTTGCACATATCAATTTTTGTTCAATTCTAAACTCTAAATCGCTTTCTGGAAGGTTATACGCGCACCGATGCGTAAATATAACCAGTTTAATGCAACAAACACTCCGGAATAGTGACATAGGCTTAACATACCTTAAATAACCTTTACTTAACTTAGAAATAAGTTTTGAAGGCTTTGGTATGGCAAAATCAAGTTAAATCGCTTACAGGGACTAAAGTTGACAAACTGCGAAAGTATGCGAATTTGAACTGTAACAGACATTCTGGAACCTGAACATAAGTTAAACATACCTTGAATATCCTTTACATAGCTTAGAAATAGGCTTTGAGGGGTTCGGTATGCTAAAATAAACTTTTGGGTCATTCAGGGACTAAAAGTGTCAAAAAGTGCACAAGTTTGCATTTTTGTGCATAACTCACGTTCTGAATACATCCGGACATCCAAAAATTTATGTAAGCACTATAATATTTTATTTTAGTGTTTGGCATGATAAAAATTCGTTCGTCACGCCATTTGGATCGTTTTCGCGCTTATGCGCATTCCGTCGTAATTAACCGAACATCGCAACCGTACGGCTAAACGAACCGACATCCGAGATATTTTTGAGCATGTTTTAAGTTCCCTATACTTTAACTTCGTTTTAGAGCTTTGAAATGGGGTTAACGGGCCTTAAACGTGTCAAAAATGACCATATTGCATAACAGGGACCAAAAGTGTAATTCTGCCAAACTTTGCCCTACGATGCGCATGCAATTTTTGCCCTACGGTGCGTATGGATTCTGCAGATCAGATTAGATTAAACAGTCAGCAGATTTCAACTGATTAAACCTCATCCACACATTCTAAACTTGCCCTTTCAGCTCATAATAGGCAATTTTTAGTTACTATAACATTTTGACAAATGTACGCACAAGATTAAATCACGTTATTCAAGAAACGATCTTAACGGTTACCCGAAATCTATAAATACCCATCACATTTCACTTCATTCCTCACAAGAATCTGATCAATTGTGCTCTAAGTTGAAACCTTTGTTTCATACCTGAGCTATTTTGATCTAGATTAGCATTCGGGGACCCTTCGTAAGTGTTCCTTCGTTCTTTTGTTGCTTTTCGAGTCCGAAAGTCAAACTTTGTTTGACTTTCTGCATTGACCAGTTTATGGTCGGTACGAATTTCATTTGAACTTCATAACATGAGCGTGATCACGATGGTTATAGTCCCTAGTGACTATACCTACTGATTACCACGTTATCTAGGCTTAGTGACGAGCCGTAGTTCGGTCAGAATACGTATTCTTGCGTATTTTGTAACCAAACTACTCTTAGGTATCACAACCGTTTGTTGTGATACCAAACCTGTTTTCTAAACTTAGTTAAGCATGTTTTAACATGCTTAGCTCGTCACTTTTAGTTTAGTGCTTATATAGGGTCGTCAGGTAAGCGATCTAAACAATCGCTTATACTTTCGAACCCGACCCGTTTGGTCGATCATTAGGATCCGACCAAGCACATTAGGTGACCATAGTATATAGGGAATAACCTTCCGAGGTTATACCTTATGGTCGCTTCGTTTAAATAGTTGTATGATAGGTAGTTTATATGCCTTAGGTAAATTACCAAAATGCCCTTTTTATGCCAAAATTCATTTTAAGCATATTTAACATAACTTTTGGTATCTAAACTGATTTGACAACAATATTAGACATTTTAAGGCATATTTTACTTGTCATAGGACTAGTTAGGCGGTCCGAACGCATTTCACGCGAACGACGCGTTAAAGTAGCATAAGCTACCTAAACGGGTCGTAATGGGTCACAAGCACTTAGGTTAGGTTTCATTTAGTATGTAGGCTTTGTTAAACCATACTACATGAGTTCCCATACTCATTTGGTTTACGAGCCCTCATTCTATCCGATCTTCCGATTTAGGTCTGGTTTATTAATGTAGTTACCTATATTAGGTGCCGTTTGATATTCCGTGATCTCTAGCCTTGCTTGGTGGTTATCTTAGAACTTCTGAGCAATCTCAAGTGAGTACATAAACCCCTCTTTTACTGTTTTCCAAACTGTTTTGGGGTGAAACACATGTGCCTACTTGTCACTTTCATGCTTTCCTGTTTTCACATCATATACTTGCTATGTTCATTAGTACATTATAGTACACGATTTCATTACATTTCATGCTAGGTGTGCCCATTGTGTGCATTACTTAGTACATCGTCTTACATTACATTTCATACTTTGTATGTCTATTGTTGCATACTTAGTACAGTTCCCATGCTAGGTATGTTCAATCGTTGCATTGTTCTTCATACTTAGTACATTTGTTATTCATCACATGCTTACATTTTGGACGCATATTACATGATTTACATTGATCATGCATTTACTACACAAAACATAACTTTGATTTAAACTACGTTTTACTCCAATACTATGTTCTTGTGCATATGGTTTAGTTGATACATTTCACTAGCCATACATATCATTTTGGTTACACATTACATGATTTACATCTTGACATAAACATGTTGACATATTATTCAATACATTTGGCAATTGGTTTAAACATAGACATCTTACATTGTTTGGTTTGGTTTGAGTAAGTGATTAAGTAACGAGGCGTGTGTAATATGATACAAGCATGGTGGATACGCCGCTGGTACTTCCTATATATAAGTGATTGTATGGTATTACATATTGTAGCGTTATTTGAATCATTTCGGTTTGAGACATATAACATTTTATACAAATAACATACTTTTCACAAGACATTGATTTACAAACAACTTATCTCATACAAACTCATTTTACAATGGTTATTCATTTAACCATACATTATTCTCATATTTATACATATCATCTGATCGTATCGTTTTTCAAATGATTTACAAAAACAAAGCAAATTACAAGGTTCATGACTAAACATTTTCACAAACATAAGTCATGAAACCTATTTTCACAAAACCTATGTATCTCACTGGCATTTTTATGCTGACGTACCTATTTTCACATGTGTTTTTCAGGAGCTGTTGCATAAGATGATCAAGATACACATAGGCAGACTTGGGCTTTAGTGACAATAAAAGATGCAAGACTAGTTAATTATGTTGTATTTCTTTGTTTGTTAAGACATTGTAACACTTTTAATCAATAAAACGAAACTTCAATTGCCATGGATTTGAAACATTAATTCTGTTACAACACTCCCCGACGTTTCCGCCACGTTTTGTATGTTCTACGTGGTCAGGATGTGACAACCACCATCACAACCCACATCCACCACCATCATCCATCATCCATCATAGAGTGTGTGAGTAGTCTCGGGATCCAAGATTGATAGTAAGAGTTCTTGACAATCAAAGGCCATGTTTGCCTAAGTCTCTTACATCACTTGGTGAAGACAAGCATTTAGTATAATACTTTTTATTTTTAATCTTTCCACACTATTTATTTGGTTATGTATTAATGACTTTAATAACTAGTTTCTTATGTTGAAGGTGAATCTTCCTAATCATTTGTCCGTGCTGTCTTGGCGTTATTTTACTGTTTATATAAAATAAAAGATTTACACCATTCATATCTCCACGGTCTATATGGAGATATGTCGGCTACCTGGTCGGGGGTTAAGGGAATGGTTTGGTAAGCGTCTTGCCTTGTTCAGTGTATAGATCCAGCAAGGACCTGGGTCAAGTTTAGTAGGACCTCCTTCAATACCCATTGGAATTGGATGGCGGGGGTCCGAACACCTTGATCCCCTCATATGAAAACTACTATTAAAACTTTAACCCGGCTACTTAGGATTGTATCCCTGCTGACTCAAACTACTTAGCCGAGAGTAAGGTCACCTTCAAAAGAGGGGCCTACCACAATATGCATTAATAAGTTAATTAATTATCTTTCAATAATCCAACCCTTTAGGATTGTATCCTTGCTGAATCAAACTACTGGGTTGAGGGTAACGTCACCTTTAAAAGAGGGGCCTACTACAATAACTAAGATAATCTCTTAAAAAGTGCAAAAGTGCGGAAATAATCAAAGGTTACGCTAAAGACGAGTCGGATCCAAGTGATTCATCTTGTCTATCTGTTTTATTTTTATTTTCAACATTTTTAGTTTTTATTTTCTAGTTTAAAACCTTTTTCTAAACTTTTGATTTGATTAGACATTGAGGATAAACCGGTATTAAAAGATCTTGTGTCCTTGGACGACCTTTGTATCTTACCAACACTATACTACGCTCACGATGGGTGCACTTGCCCATATGTGTGTTTGGTGTTAGTAAATATCGTGTTTTATAAATTTAAAACTTGACTAATTTGTTAAAAAGGGCTAAAAATATACATAAAAATATATCACACCGCACGCACATCAACCACCCCTGGGTAGCTAGCCCGGTCATGGTAAAGAAAACAGAAGACACATGGAGGATGTGTGTCGATTTTAAAGACTTAAACAAGGCGTGCCCCAAGGACGCATACGCGTTGCCCGAAATCAATTTAAGGTTCATTCCCCGGTTCCCTATCGCTTCAAGTGTGTCTTGGATGCTTATAAGGGATATCACCAAATCCAGTTGGTAAAGCAAGATGAAGAAAAGACATCGTTCTTCACTGATGTTGGCAAATTTTGGTACAAAAATGCCCTTTGGCTTAAGGAACATGTTAGGCCGTTGTAGATTAGGATCTGTTCGTCTGGAACATGGTTGGATCGATCAGGATCAAGGTGCAGAATCCCTTGATCGTGTCACATAATCAACAACAACAACAGATTCAACGTTTAATCTTGTCTGATTTTCTATTAGAATGATTGTGAAAGTACAGTAGCACCGGTAGAATCTCAGACTAGCAGAGGTTCCTTACAAGATCAGCAAAAGGTTCAAAATGACAAGTCCTAGCTTGCTATTTATAGGCAAACTCAGGGAGGCTTATAAGTGTCACCCAATCGGATGGTGATCCAATCGGACGGTCATCCGATCGGATGACATCTTGTTGTCCGTCGGATACACTTTTACATTAACGCACCGTTCCATGAGTTGCTTTTACACAAACATACATACATATACACAAAAGACATACACAGTACAAAATAAGACTCAATGCTGACGGAAACTACAGACATATGAACTAACAGACTCCCCCTTGGATGTAGCTGTAGTTCCTTCCAGCATAGTCTTCAATCTTTCCTGCTGTGTCTTCGTTCTTTAGCCCTCTGCCTTCTCAGTTTAGCCTTCTCTTCCAACATTTTTCTTCTGAGTGGCCTTCCAACATCATTCCACCACTTTCGGTATTCAGGATCGCCGTTGCGCTTTCTAACCCATCGTGGGATCTTGTTTTCTTCCTTCTCGATCGGTGTCTGGTCAGTTGGAGGTGGTTTCACAAGCTTATACCTTCCAAGCCTTGTAGCTTTCTCAGCAATAGCCTTGAATCTCTGTTCACGCTTGTCCTTCTTCAAGAATTCATCAACCTCTAGATCTTTCCACTAAGACTTCCAATACCTTCTAGAGTTGATGTCTTTAGTAAAGCACACATCCACAATCTTCTGATACTGCATCGCTTGAACTTTATCATGCTTCTCATACACAATCTTGTTGTAGAACAAGCAATCGATATCCTTCTTCGAACAGTTCACAAGCCACATATGATTCAACACACTGATCCTTCTTGACTTTCCAGTGGACTTGTCAAATAGAGAGATTACCGCTTCCGCTGTGCTTTCATTATACAACCAGCCTCGAAATTCTTCATAGAAGTCTTGTTCCATTGCACGTAGCGGCATATTCTTTAAGCACCTTGGCGGCTTGACATCCAAAGTAATATCTTTCTCACCATTCTCCAAGATAGTAACAATCTGCTTTGGATACTGAGGCTTCAAATCTAGATATTTTGCCTTTGCTTGTTACTTTACATAATCCCACAAGTGTTGGTCATGTTGTTTCACATCCAAACCATAATAAAACTACTTGATGTTCTATGTTTGGACCAATTCATCAACATCCCACCACAGGAGGGTCTTTATATTTGACAAGAACTCAAAATACTGTACCCCTTGCTCCCATCTAATAGCGTACACTTGCAGATCTTCCAGATAGCCCCAAGACAGTATATCCCCCCCCCCCATGAAATATTAGCATCATGCATAAAGTACTGTAGCAGTCTTATAAACTTTCTTTCTTTAGGCATCACTTTGAACCACTTTTTCCTTTCTTTAACAAGATTTTCTCGTGGAATGATTCTTGGTACACCTCCAGTTGTTATCTTTTCCACATTCTTCCTTCTGACTTCGTCTTCATTTTGATCTTTAAATATTTCAGCAAGTGAAGGAAACGTTTCATCAATACCAGCATAATGAAAATCTGTTTTTTCGTCAGACGAATCAGATGCTTCTTCAACAATCACATCATTATACTTATCAGCTTCCTGAGCATAATTAAACTCATATTCTTTCTCAGGCTACGAAGGTATCTCATCTTCTATATCAAACTTAAATCTGCCATCGTCTAACCACTACTAATCTAACATCTCTGCCCTTGACCAAGTCACCTATAACTCCCCCTCAAAACAAGCATGTAAATATATGACAGTAGGTTGCGTGAGTAATAACTAGTCGACATGTTGTTTTCCTGAAGAAGAAGAAGAAGAAGACTCTTGATGTTGATCCTCCTCTTGTTCGTTGATTTCATCATTCATAAGATCATCTATCTTCTGTTGAATTGAGGGATTAACAATCAATAATCCAGACGAGCCTTGATCTTCATCATCATCTTTGTCATTCTGAGGATCGTAGTTTTCAATTTGATCCATCCAGTAATCCATCTCATCATCCTCTTCCTCTTCTTTCTCTTCCTTTACTACTACCTTTTCCTCTTCTTTCCATCTTAACAATAACACTTTATGTTCTTTCGACTTCTTTTTCCTTTGAGCAACTTTCACTCGGCAAACAATATCATCAAATTCGTAAGATAAACTAGAAGACTCACCAATAAGCATAAATCCCTTAGGATCTACTTCAGTATCAACCATCTCAACATCAGCTTGACTCGAAGATCCACCAGCTTCTTGAGTCTCAATGATTACAGATTTCTTTCTTTGTTTAGCTTCTTCAGCCAACCTTCTTTCTCTTTCAATCCTTCACTCTTTGGCCTTTTTGATCTTAATGTTGTTGTAGACAGAATGAACATCGATGCCCAAATGACTTTCCATTACTGTATATAACATTGTAAGTTGTTCATCCTTCATTGCTTTATCAGCCATCATTGCTTCCATCTCAAGCTTCATTGCTTTCATGTCATTTGAAGATGCTTCATGAAGATCACTTAACAAGCTATTCAGCATCTGATTTACCTCTTGCAGCTTCTTCATCTTCACATGCATTTCAGTAATTTCTGCTGATAGAAGCTCAAACAGTTGTGCATTGTCATCAACATCATCTTTCATTTTCTTTATCTTCTTTTCTTGTTTGATCATGACGCTCTTTATCTCTTCATTTACTTTCGTCAATTCGTCATCTTATTTCTTCAACTCATCACTATCAGCTTCAGCTTTTTCTTTTTCTTTCTCCAGAAAGCTCATTTTCTTCTTCAACTCTTTCACAGAAGTATCATGAAACATATCAAATTCTTCACCAATAATAAAGTCATCTTTATACTCTCCATGAATATTTGGAAAGCCTTCAAATATATCAGGAAGAACAGTATTCTTTGGCATTGAAGATTCAGGTATTTCAAGATTTTCTGGTGGTGGTGGTGGTGGAGGAACACTCACTTCAACATAATCATCATTACTAGCTTTCTTTTGAACTTCAGCTTCAGGCTTATCAATGCTTTGCACCTTTGGCTCCTTAGGAACTTCAACATGTTGGTCTTTAGCAATTTCAGGACCCTTAGAAGTTTCCATGTGCTTCTCACTCTTTCCACTTTGATCTTTGTGAGCTTGTGCAGACCCTTTCCTTGCTCTTACGCTTCTAGGAAGTACTCCTATCTGAACAACTTTGCGTTTCTTTCTTTGATTCTTTTTCTCATCATCAGGTGGCAAGTAAGTAGAATCCTCTTCATCAGAACCATTTCTTTTCTTTTGAGGCTTCTTTTTCAGCTGAACTTTTCCATGACCAACCTGTGACATATCAATCTCTGGCTCTGGCTCTGTAGACTCATCATCAGCATCTTCACTAGAATCAGTGTGAGGAACACCCTCAGGCTCCTTTTGTTTAACACTTTCAGGTTTCTTTTCTTTTCTTTTACACTTTCAACTTAATCGCTTGAGCTTTGATCCTTTTGAGCAGCAACTTCTTCATTCTTCTTTAGATATTCTTCATATGACATGTTAAGCATGTCAGCTCCTTGCTTTATCAGCTCTGTTGGATCAATGACTGGATCATCAACTAATTTCCGTTGAGGTTCTATAGAAAGCACTGTAAAATAAGAATCAACACATTCATTAGATACATATAACATTCAAAGATTTAATATCTCTTAAGACTCCCCCTTTCACTATACCCTTAACAACAATCTTAGGTGGTGACATCTTAGGAATAGGCTCTGTTGGGGATGTCTTTGGTGTTCTTTTTCTCTTCCCGTCCTTCACAAACCAATTATGAAGTTTCATCTCAACCATTTCACTCATCTTGTCATCTTCGTTCTCAGAGTTACTATTGTCATGTCTCCATGCGTCATTCTCAGGAGCAACATAAGCTGGATTATCAATCCTGCAAATCATTCTCCTTGTTCTAGGTTCAGGTCCTTTAGATAGTCTGTTTATCGTATCAGCTGTCATATTTCGCAGTCCTAAAATATCATCATCATCCTTTTAAAGATCTTTGAATTGATCATCTATCATCATCTGTATAAACCTAGGATACATGATGTACTTTCCACTTCCAGCTCTCACATTGTCTACCAAGTGATCAAATATCACTTTAGATACATTGTATGGCCTATTCAGCACCAAACAAGCGATAATGTTCATGATATAATCAGAAGTTTCGTCATAAGCTCCCTTCCTGTGAGATAAAGCATGCACTACACAGTGGATCATGAACTTATAAGGTTTCCTGAACATGGTTTTAATCATTTTCCCATTCAAGTGTCCTATAAAACCCATTCTGCACCATAAACCCTTACACAATCGTTCAGGAATAATGGTAGGCTCATCATCACTGTCTCCTAACTCCAAAACACGCCTTAAATCACCAACATTAAACTTAATCTCTAAGTCCACGTCCTGATTGTTCTCGTCCTTCTTTCTAACAGCAGAACATATCATCTTTTCACTCTCCTCATATCTCACTGCACTCCAAAACCTTCTAACATGTGATTTATATACAATAGTTTTATCAGTTAACACCTTATGAATCTTGCTCTCTCTCAAAAACTTTGCAATTACTTTGAAGGGAGTATTGTCTGTATAGTGTTCATCTAATAGACAATAAATGTTGTGAGATTTGTCCCAATCTGATGCTCTTCCCTGCAATAGAACACAATGTTAGCATCTGCACAAAGTTCGAGACATAAAGTGACAGGTATCAATAATTTTGAAAATTTCAAAAATTTTTCTAACACTTTGAACTTTTATTCTATACAGTACTGAGGATCGGATGGTCATCCGATCATATTTCCATCCGATCGAGTGAACCATCACTCATAAAAGACTAAACATTCAAGTCATGTGCATTTGGATCGGATGCTATCTGATCGGATTGCCATCCGATCGAGTGAACCATCACTCATAAAAGACTAAACATTCAAGTCTTGTGCATTTGGATCGGATGCTCACCCGATCGGATTGCCATCCGATCGAGTTACCACTCGATCCATGTGACAAGCAAGTAGCACCTTTGACAAGTCAACCTTTGAGAGTGAATGCCATGGATCGGATGACCACCCGATCGGATTGCCACCCGATCGAGTTGTCACTCGATCCTTGACAAATTTGAAACAGTTGGAATTTTTGTCATTTTGTGATGAGGATCAGATGGCCACCCGATTGGATTGCCACTCGATTTATGACAAGGTAGCACATTTCCCAAAACATAGTGACGAGGATCGGATGGCCACCCGATCGAGTTGCCACTCGATCTTTGACATACAAATGATCAATTAATGCAAGTGCTTTGGAATGGATTACCACTCGATCGGATTGCCACCCGATCGATTGACATTCTTTCCAAAAACAACTGTTTAACAAGTAAAGGCACAAATATCAATGCACAAACACTTAGAAATTTTTTAACCATGAAGGATGCAGTGGATCAGATGGTCACCCGATCGGATTGCCACCCGATCGAGTTGCCACTCGACTCAACAGACATGAAGAACACTATGAACAAAACATGAATCATCAAAAATTTTCTAAGATTTTCACCAAATTGAACATAGATCTACGTAGAGAATTCTAAGGCGATCAAAACTGTGACATCTGTGCATGTTTTAATCATTGTACAGACTTTGAACAATACAATATTAATAAAACAATGTATTTTAATCCCAATGTTTGTTATTTATGTTTGACCTTGTGCACGTTTTGGTTTTTGATTGAATTTAAACTCTATATCGCTTTCTTGAAAGTTATACGCAAATTGATGCGTAAACGTAATAAGTTTAACGTGAAAAACACTCCGGAATAGTGACATAGGCTTAACATACCTTAAATAACCTTCACATAACTTAGAAATAAGTTTTGGATGGTTTGGTGTGTTGAAAACAAGTCTATTCGATCACAGGGACTATTTGTGTCAAACTGCGAAACTATACCGATTCGTATGGTGTCGAACAGTCTGGAACTTGATCATAAGCTAAACATACCATAAATAACCTAAACATAGCTTAGAACTAAGCTTTGATAGGTTCGGTGTGCGAAAACATGCTTATTTGATCTTACAGGGACTAAAAGTGTCAAAAACGACGTAAGTTTGCATTTTCGCGTATATCTTACGTTCTGACCACATCTGGACATCCAAAATTTTTGTACACACTTAAATATTTTTATTTTAGTGATCGGCATGCAAAAAATCCCATTCCTCACTTAATTTGGTTCGTTTTCGCGTCCGTTTGAGTTTCGTCGTAATTTAACGAACAACGCGACCGTACGACCAAACGAGCCGACATCCGAGAGTTTTCCGAGCACATGTTGAGTCCTCTAAACTTTATTGACCTTGTAGATCCTTGAAAATATCTTAACGGGTGTCAAAAGTTCCTAAAATGGACTCGAACTCATGCAGGGACCAAAGCTGTAATTTTCAAACTTATGCTGAACTAGGGAGCCCAGGCGGGGCGTGTAACCCCCTCCCCATTACTTACGCGGGCCGCCTGAAGTGTCCAGTGACCAGATTTCCATTTTTAGCAATCTGTTGTTACTTTAGGGGCTGTTATGGTAACTTCTTTGTGTGACGGGCGAGTTTGTGTGATCACCAAGGTTCCCAATCTGTTCCTAACACTTGTAGGGCCATGATTTCTTGCTTCTTGGCCTCACAAACATGTGTCTTGATCTTGTTAATCCACAACAACTATAAATAGCATGCCAAACTTCCTCATTCACTTGCTCATTCCTCTCATTCTCCTTTCTAATCTGCTTTGGGAGCTCTCTCATCTGATTTGGGAGCTTATTCTTTGTAGAAAAGATAAGAAGGATCCTTAGTGAGCATTCCTTCATTCTTTTATTGCTTACTAGTTTAAAAAGCATTTAACCTAAGGATCCTTCTTATCTAGGTATAGTGACGAGTCAAAGTTTCGGTCGAAATGCGTTTTAGCACGCATTTTGCAACGGAACTACTTTTAAGTATCAAAACACTTTGTTTTGATACCAAATCAGTAGGTTAAACATGTTTTGACATGTTTAACTCGTCACTATTAGTTTAGTGCTTGTTTAGGGTCGTGAGTTAAGCGGTCTAAACAACCGCTTAGACTTTCAAACCCGACCCGTTTGGTCAATCATTAGGATCCGACCAAGCATGATTAGTGATCATAGTTGCATAGGGAATAACCACTGAGGTTATACCGTATGATCACATAGGATTGGTTAGTCATTTGCTAGCTAGCTTGTATGCCGATAGGAAATGACCAAAACGCCCTTTTGAAGCATAAATCCGTAATCTGCATATGTGAACATATTTTTGACATCTAATCTGATTTAGTGACATATTAGGGTATAATTGGGCATGTAAGACTTGACATAGCACATAGTTAACCATCCGAACATAATTTCACACAAACGACGTGTTATAGTGGTTTAAACTACCATAACGGGTCGAGACGGGTCAAAAGCACTTAGGTAGACTTTCAAATCAGAATGTAGGGCCTATTAAATCATACCATATGAGTACAAATACTCATTTGATTTATAGAACCTCATTCTATCCTATCTCCCGCTTTAGGATCCGATTATTAACATAGATACCTATATTAGGTGCCGGTTGATTCGTGATCCTTGGAGCCTTATTTGGTCTTATTCTCAAGACTATTAGGCAATCCCAAGTGAGTACATAGTTCCCCTCTTTTACCTCTTTCAAATACTTTGGGGTGATTCACATGTACATACATGTTACTTTCATGCTTTTCATGCTTTTATGACATAAACATGCTAGTTTCACTTAGTACATATCTAGTACATACGTTCAATATTGTTTTGCTATGTATGTTAAGCATGCTAGCACATTGATTTATCACACATTTTGTTACATATGTTTACTTAGCATATGTACACATTGTTTTACATGACATTTTTGCTATGTATGTTTACTGAGCATGCTAGCACATTGTTTTGCATGAACATTTCTACTGGGCATGTTTACTTAGCATACCTAGTACAGGGCTTTCAGAGCATGCTTACATTGGTTATGACATTTGGTGTGTTTAATCGGGACAATAATTCATTCATTAACATTAGCTACGCCGCTCGGTAGTATGTAATGGTACCATAGGAATTGAAAACTCCCGTTTCTGACTTCATAGGTTTCTTTGGAAGTTGGGAGTGACAGAATCCGATATACATAACTTAGATGAACCTATAATTTGTTTCAAAGGTTTATCGCCACAGTCGCAAGGCCTGAATGTATGCGATTAACATTACTGCATAAATGTTTGTAATCATAAAGCATTGTTTTTCTGCAAAACATAACATTTGATTTAAACTTAGGTTTATTCAAAAACCTTGTTTTGTACATTTACCTATGGGGTTGAGTAAATTGTCTTATTCACCGCACATGATATTTGTTTCACATTGACATTATCACATAGTTTGAGTAGTTATTTGCTACTTGCTATGCATTACATTTGGTTATATATGATACATTTCACACATGATATTAAACATGGTTTACACATAAACATTCTGACATTAAACAAGACATTTTGTTTGGTTGTTTATAAGTGACTTATGTAACGGGGCTATGTGTTATATGATAAAAGCATGGTGGATACGCCGCTGGTACTTCCTATATATAAGTGCTTTTATTGTATTATACATTGTTGCGTTATCTAAGCCACTTGACAAAAACATGAAAAATTTTACACAAAGACACGACATTGTTTTACAAATTGCATATTTTACACAAAATCATTTCTACTTGGTTATTTATTTAACCATGCATATTTCTTTTATTATCATTTGATTTTCCTTTGATTTTCATATGATTTCATAAAAGAAAACAATTTTACAAGGTTCATGACTACTTTTGTTAAACCATTCTTTTAAACTACCAGTCATGAACCTGTATAAACAAAACCTATGTATCTCACAGGCATTTTTATGCTGACGTACCTATTTTTACATATGTTTCAAGTGCTGATGCATGATGATCTTTGTACTACACTTAGGGGAACTCGGGCCTCAGTGACTTAAAAGACAGTTATTTATGTTATATTTAGTTTGAACTAAAAGACAATGTGAACTTTAATCAGTAATACATAACTTTAATTACCATGGTTGTTGAAACAATAATTTTGTCGCCTCACTCCCCGGCGTTTCCGCCGCGGTTTCGTTGTTTTGATGCGGCCGGGGTGTGACAGAAGAGTGGGTATCAGAGCCAATGGTTATAGGGAATTAGGTTATTAGTAATGCTTTGACCTTGACTATAACTTTCTAGGACCCTAACACAAGTTTACTTGTGTTTAGATCTTAAAACAATACCCGTCACCTATCCTTGGGTGATTACCAAAAACTTGAACATAATTTCCAAAACGATTTTGAAATCAATCGTCTATCCTTAGATAATTTCTTTTGGCTTTGTGCCTTCCAAATTTTCAAAATCTCGTTAAAGTTTGGGTCTAAATAATGTGAACACGTGTCAACTGGAAGAGTGAATGCATGTACCCTGAGTTTTCTGTCTAAGGCTAGAGTGTTCGTATAAATCCGCAGTATCGGACCAGTCACTCTTACCTGGGAACTCTTGGGTGAGTGTTCACTTATAGGTGAGCATGTCTTCGGCGATACATTATTATGACCTATTTACTTTGATTCGTCACCGTGTGTCATTTGTTTGCTTTGTGGTAACGAACAAATGACCACCATCCTTACATTTTTGTCGATTTTTATGACATCCCATTTTTTTATCACATCATCTCACTCGTTTTCTCTCATATTTCCTCTTTTAGAATGCCTCCTCGATGTAACGTTCAACAGCCTAATGCCGAACTGGCAGCTATTATAGCACAGCATATTGCTGCTATGCTACCGAATCTCATAACTCAAATAAACCAAGCCAACAATAACAATAATGCACCTGCTCTGTGCAATTTCAAAAGCTTTAACTCGGCTAAACCACTCAAGTTTAGTGGTTCTAAAGGAGAAACTGGGCTCCTACAGTGGTTTGAGAGTCTTGAGAGCACCTTTCGCCATGTTCAGTGTCCGAACAACCATAAAGTCGAGTTTGCTTCGAGTGTATTTCAAAAGAAGGCTCTCACCTGGTGGAATGGGGTTATGAGAGACCGAGGTGCTGATGTTGCTTTAGGTCAGACTTAGGAGGAACTCAGAGCTCTCATGATGAGAGAATTTTGTCCTCGTCACGAGCAGAGGGCACTCGAAAATGAGTTCCATGATCTGAAGCAAGACAGCGGTGAACACCGGGCTTTCACAGACAGATATGAGGAGTTAAGCTTGCTTTGTCCTATAATGTTCACGCCTTTGGATAAGGCCATTGAGAAATACATAGACGGTTTGCCAGATCCTATTCAGGATATCGTCACTGGCAGCAACCTTACAACCGTCCGACAGGCCATTGAGCTAGCTGCAACCCTTACTGAATCACAAGTCAAGAAGGGTAAACTCCACAGAAAAGGGGATAAAAAGCAGAAACAGCCTGATAGCACCACTGAGAAAAAGGGCAAGAAGGTTGCTGAGTCTTCCAAGAAATCGAGGAAGCATAAGGCTTCCAAGAATTTCGCTATCACTGCTCAGACAAATCAAGCTGTTCCTAATCAGGCAGCGCAGAATCAGGCTGCACAACTTGCTACCAAGAAACAGTATGCAGGAAATGCACCTCTGTGCAACAGATGTAATAGCCACCACCAGCCACAGTTGCAATGCCGCATCTGCACGAATTTTGGCAAGTCTGGTCATCTTGCGAACACCTGCCGTTTTGCTCCTAACCAAAATCAGGCAGCTTAAAACCAAGCTGTGCAAAACCCTGCCCAGAATCCTGCACGACCTCACTTTCCGCCTGGTTCGTGTTACAAATGTGGGGATCTGACCCACTACAGGAACAACTGCCCGAGGTTGGCAAATGCAAACCTGACACCGACTCGTGGTAGAGCTTTTAACTTGAATGCAAATGAGGCGTGTGCGGATAACGAAGTGGTGAACGGTACGTTCCTTGTTAACAACCATTCTGCTTTTGTTCTATTTAACTCGGGTGCCGATAAGAGTTTTGTGTCCTTAGCATTTGAGCCTTTGCTTTCGATGACTAGAACAAAACTAGGAAAGCCCTTGACAGTAGAAGTAGCTAGTGGTGAACCCATTGTACTCGATTCTGTTCTTCGAAATTGCCAGTTAAACCTTAACAATCATCTTTTCCCTATTGACCTCACACCAATGCAACTCGGGAGCTTTGATGTTATAGTGGGAATGGATTGGTTAGCCAAGTACCATGCTGAGGTGGTATGTTTCGAGAAGATTGTTCGTATACCGCTTTCGACTAGTGGGATCTTAGAAGTTCGTGGGGAGAAACCCGTTAAACTTATGTCTTGTACCCAAGCCCAAAAATACCTACGAAAGAACTATGTCGCCTTTTTGGCACATGTCGTAGAGGATAAAGGCAAAAGTAAGACTATCTAAGATATCCCTATTGTTCGGGATTATCCAGAGGTATTTCCTGAAGAATTACCTGGTTTACCCCCTGTACGCCAAGTTGAGTTTCACATTTATCTTGTACCTGGTGCAAATCCTATTGCTAAATCACCTTATCGTCTTGCATCGTCTGAGATGCAAGAGTTATCTAAGCAGCTTCAGGAGCTTTCTGATAAAGGATTCATCCGTCCGAGTTTTTCACCTTGGGGTGCTCCTATCCTATTCGTGAAAAAGAAAGATGGATATTTCAGGATGTGTATCGATTATCTTGAGCTCAACAAGCTTACCATCAAGAATCGATATCCCCTACCTCGCATTAATGATCTCTTTGATCAGCTACAAGGTGCTACTTGCTTTTCAAAGATTGATCTACGTTCTGGGTATCATCAACTTTGAGTTCTCAAAGAAGATATTCCCAAGACAACTTTTCATACCAGATATGGTCAATATGAGTTTACTGTTATGCCTTTCGGTTTAACAAATGCTCCTGCTGTTTTCATGGACTTGATGAATAGGGTTTGTAAGCCTTCTTTAGATAAGTTCATCATCGTTTTCATTGATGACATTCTGATCTACTCCAAGACACGAGCTGATCATGAGCAACATCTCTGTCTTACTATGGAGCTCCTAAAGAAAGAGCAACTTTTCACCAAATTCTCCAAGTGCGAATTTTGGCTTAAGGAAGTTCAATTCTTGGGACACATCGTCAACAAACAAGGTATACATGTAGATCCCACCAAAGTCAGTGCAATTAAGGATTGGGATACACCTACTACTCCTACCGAAGTTCGTTCATTTCTTGGTCTAGCGGGTTATTACCGCCGTTTCATTGAGAACTTCTCCAAAATTACGGTTCCTCTCACAGCTTTAACTCAGAAGAGCAAACCTTTCGAGTGGGGATCCAAACAGGAAGAAGCTTTCCAGACCTTGAAATGGAAACTTTGTGATGCACCTATTCTATCTTTGCCCGAGGGTAACGATGATTTTGTCGTGTACTGTGATGCATCCAATTTAGGCCTTGGCTGCGTTCTTATGCAAAGAAACAATGTCATGGCTTATGCATCAAGACAGCTGAAGGTGCACGAGAAGAACTACACCACTCATGATCTTGAGTTAGGTGCAGTGGTCTTTGCTCTCAAAATCTGGAGACACTACCTGTACGGTACAAAGTGCGTAGTGTTTACTGACCACAAAAGTCTCCAGCATATCTTCAATCAGAAAGAACTAAACATGAGGCAACGACGTTGGGTTGAACTCTTAAACGACTACGATTGCGAAATTCGCTACCATCCTGGTAAGGCGAATGTCGTGGCTGATGCATTGTGTTGTAAGGAACGTGTCAAGCTTCATTGTGTTCAGATTCGATCTGACATTCAAACCCGCATTTCTTAGGCTCAACATACTTGTGTTACCCAAGATTTGATGGGTAAAGAATTACCGTGTCATACTAAGCCTGAGCTTGAACTGAGAGACTTTGGGATATTCTATTTCATGGGCCGTTTGTGGGTCCCAAGTATAGACAATCTTCGCACCTTGCTTATGGATGAAGCTCAAAAATCTCACTATTCTATTCATCCTAGTGCGGATAAAATGTATAAGGATCTTCGAACCCAGTACTGGTGGCCGGGTATGAAGAAAGACATTGCCTTATATGTTTCCAAATGCCTTACTTATCTTAAGGTTAAGGCAGAACATCAACATCCCTCTGGATTATTGGAGCAACCAGAGATTCCGGTTTGGAAATGGGAAAACATTTCTATGGATCTCATTACCAAGCTGCCACGCACAAAAAGAGGTCATGACGCCATTTGGGTTGTTGTTGTTCGTCTTACAAAGTCAACACATTTTTTACCGATCCGTGAGGATCTATCTGCTGACAAGCTTGCCAAGATATATGTTGATGAGATTGTATCTCGACATGGTGTTCTTTTGAACATTATATCTGACAGAGATGCCCGATTCTCGTCTCGCTTTTGGAAAACCATGCAATCTGCCATGGGTACCCAACTTCATTTGAGCACAGCATATCATCCGCAAATGGATGGTCTATCTGAGAGAACAATCCAGACACTGGAGGACATGCTTAGAGCATGTGTGATCGATTTTGGTGGTAGTTGGGATTCGCATCTACCGTTGATCGAATTCTCCTACAATAATAGTTATCACACGAGCATCAATATGGCTCCTTTCGAAGCTTTATACGGTTGAAAATGTCTTTCACTGGTCTGCTGGAATGAGATAGGTGAAGCTCAGCTTACTGGACCTGAACTCATTCTAGAGACTACGGATAAGGTCAAGAAGATTCGTGATAACCTATAGACAGCTAGAAGCCGTCAAAAGAGTTATGCGGATCAATGACGCAAGCCCTTAGAATTTCAAGTCAGTAATCACGTCCTACTCAAGGTATCCCCTTGGAAAGGTGTGATTAGATTTGGAAAGAAAAGGAAAACTTGCACCACGCTATGTTGGACCATTCAAGATCGTTGAAAGAATCGGAAAAGTAGCCTACAGACTTGAGCTACCTCCAGAACTTGGAAATATTCATCCAACATTCCACGTGTCCAATCTCCAAAAGTGTTGAGCTGATGAGAACCTCCACATACCACTTGATGAAATCCGTGTGGATAACACGATGCACTTCGTTGAGAAACCTGTGGAGATAGTGGACCGTACATTCAAACAGTTGAAGAACAAACGGATTCGTTTGGTCAAGGTTCACTGGGAATCCAAACGTGGACCAGAGCTTACTTGGGAACGTGAGGACCAGATGAAGATGAAATATCCGCATTTGTTCTCACAAGTTTCCACTAAATAAATTTCGGGACGAAATTTCCTAAAGTAGGGGAGACTGTGACATCTGTGCATGTTTTAATCATTGTACATACTGTGAACAATACAATATTAATAAAACAATGTATTTTAATCCCAATGTTTGTTATTTATGTTTGACCTTGTGCACGTTTTGGTTTTTGATTGAATTTAAACTCTATATCACTTTCTGGAAAGTTATACGCAAACTGATGCGTAAACGTAATCAGTTTAATGCGGAAAACACTCCGGAATAGTGACATAGCCTTAACATACCTTAAATAACCTTCACATAACTTAGAAATAACTTTTGGATGGTTTGGTGTGTTGAAAACAAGTCTATGCGATCACAGGGACTATTTGTGACAAACTGTGAAACTATACCGATTCGTAGGGTGTCGAACAGCCCGGAACTTAATCATAAGCTAAACATACCATAAATAACCTAAACATAGCTTAGAAATAAGCTTTGATAGGTTCGGTGTGCGAAAACATGCTTATTTGATCTTAAAGGCACTAAAAGTGTCAAAAACGACGTAAGTTTCCATTTTCGCGCATATCTTACGTTCTGACCACCTCTGGATATCCAAATTTTTTGTACACACTAAAATATTTTTATTTTAGTGATCGGCATGCAAAAAATTCCATTCGTCGCTTAATTTGGTTCGTTTCCGCGTTCATTTGAGTTTCGTCGTAATTTAACGAACAACGCGACCGTACGACCAAACGAGCCAACATCCAAGAGTTTTCCGAGCACATGTTGAGTCCTCTAAACTTTACTGACCTTGTAGAGCCTTGAAAATAGCTTAACAGGTGTCAAAAGTGACTAAAATGGACTCAAACTCATGCAGGGACCAAAGCTGTAATTTTCAAACTTATGCTGAACTGGGGAGCCCAGGCGGGGCGCGTAACCCCCTCCCCATTACTTACGTGGGCCGCCTGAAGTGCCCAGCGACCAGATTTCCATTTTTAGCAATCTGTTGTTACTTTAGGGGCTGTTATGGTAACATCTTTGTGTGATGGGCAAGTTTGTGTGATCACCAAGGTTCCCAATCAGTTCCTAACACTTATAGGGCCATGATTTCTTGCTTCTTGGCCACACAAACATGCGTCTTGATCTTGTTAATCCACAACAACTATAAATAGCATGCCAAACTTCCTCATTCACTTGCTCATTCATCTCATTCTCCTTTCTAATCTGCTTTGGGAGCTCTCTCATCTGATTTGGGAGCTTATTCTTTGTAGAAAAGATAGCAAGGACCCTTAGTGAGCATTCCTTCATTCTTTTATTGCTTACTAGTTTAAAAAGTCAAACAGTGTTTAACTTTCAGTTTGACCAGTCAATTGGTCAAGTCAAAGTTCAATTGAACTTTGCAACGTGATGGTAATCACTATGGTTATAATCCTTAGCGATTATACCTACTGATTTCCACGTTAACTAGGTATAGTGACGAGTCAAAGTTTCGGTCAAAATGCGTTTTAGCACGCATTTTGCAACAGAACTACTTTTAAGTATCAAAACACTTTGTTTTGATACCAAATCAGTAGGTTAAACATGTTTTGACATGTTTAACTTGTCACTATTAGTTTAGTGCTTGTTTAGGGTCGTGAGTTAAGCGGTCTAAACAACCGCTTAGACTTTCGAACCCGACCCGTTTGGTCGATAATTAGAATCCGACCAAGCATGATTAGTGATCATAGTTGCGTAGGGAATAACCATTGAGGTTATACCTTATGATCACATAGGATTGGTTAGTCATTTGCTAGCTAGCTTGTATGCCCTTAGGAAATGACCAAAACGCCCTTTTGAAGCATAAATCCGTAATGTGCATATGTGACCATATTTTTTACATCTAATCTGATTTAGTAACATATTTGGGTATAATTGGGCATGTAAGACTTGACATAGCACATAGCTAACCATGCGAACATAATTTCGCACAAACGACGTGTTATAGTGGTTTAAACTAACATAACGGGTCGAGACGGGTCAAAAGCACTTAGGTAGACTTTCAAATCAGAATGTAGGGCCTATTAAATCATACCATATGAGTACAAATACTCATTTGATTTATAGAACCTCATTCTATCCTATCTCCCGCTTTAGGATCCGATTTTTAACATAGATACCTATATTAGGTGCTGGTTGATTCGTGATCCTTGGAGCCTTATTTGGTCTTATTCTCAAGACTATTAGGCAATCCCAAGTGAGTACATAGTTCCCCTCTTTTACCGCTTTCAAATACTTTGGGGTGATTCACATGTACATACATGTTACTTTCATGCTTTTCATGCTTTTATGACATAAACATGCTAGTTTCACTTAGTACATATCTAGTACATGCGTTCAATTATGTTTTGCTATGTATGTTAAGCATGCTAGCACATTGATTTATCACACATTTTGTTACATATGTTTACTTAGCATATGTACACATTGTTTTACATGACATTTTTGCTATGTATGTTTACTGAGCATGCTAGCACATTGTTTTACATGAACATTTCTACTAGGCATGTTTACTTAGCATACCTAGTACTTGGTTTTCATAGCATGCTTACATTGGTTATGACATTTGGTGTGTTTAATCGAGACAATAATTCATTCATTAACATTAGCTACGCCGCTCGGTAGTATGTAATGGTACCATAGGAATTGAAAACTCCCGATTCCGACTTCATATGTTTCTTTGGAAGTTGGGAATGACAGAATCCGATATACATAACTTAGATGAACCTTTAATTTGTTTAAAGGTTTATCGCCTTATACAGGTTCATGACTGGTAGTTTAAAAGAATGGTTTAACAAAAGTAGTCATGAACCTTGTAAAATTGTTTTCTTTTATGAAATCATATGAAAATCAAAGGAAAATCAAATGATAATAAAAGAAATATGCATGGTTAAATAAATAACCAAGTAGAAATGATTTTGTGTAAAATATGCAATTTGTAAAACAATGTCGTGTCTTTGTGTAAAATGTTTCATATTTTTGTCAAGTGGCTTAGATAACGCAACAATGTATAATACAATAAAAGCACTTATATATAGGAAGTACCAGCGGCGTATCCACCATGCTTTTATCATATAACACATAGCCCCGTTACATAAGTCACTTATAAACAACCAAACAAAATGTCTTGTTTAATGTCAGAATGTTTATGTGTAAACCATGTTTAATATCATGTGTGAAATGTATCATATATAACCAAATGTAATGTCAATGTGAAATAGCAAATAGCAAATAACTACTCAAACTATGTGATAATGTCAATGTGAAACAAATATCATGTGCCGTGAATAAGATAATTTACTCAACCCCATAGGTAAATGTACAAAACAAGGTTTTTGAATAAACCTAAGTTTAAATCAAATGTTATGTTTTGCAGAAAAACAATGCTTTATGATTGCAAACATTTATGCAGTAATGTTAATCGCCACAGTCGCAAGGCTTGAATGTATGCATGATGATGTTTGTACTACACTTAGGCGGACTCGGGCCTTAGTGACTTAAAAGACAGTTATTTATGTTATATTTAGTTTGAACTTAAAGACAATGTGAACTTTAATCAATAATACATAACTTTAATTACCATGGTTGTTGAAACAATTATTTTGTCGCCTCACTCCCCGGCTTTTCCGCCGCGGTTTCGTTGTTTTGACCTGGCCGGGGTGTGACAAAAACCCTAGTTGCCGTCAACAGAACAATCATTAACCAATCATTCCATCAAATCAATCTAATACATATGATAACCCTTACATCAAATTCATCAGATAATCAATATTAACAATCTATCTCATCGATCAACAGTCTACAACCTCCTATTCAAATCAATAACACCATGATTTCAATCATCAACAAGAAACCCTAACCATACATTATCTCAGAAAAGATACACAATCATCGAGCCAGTTAGTCATCATGCCAACCTAACAAATACATCACCATTATCATGCATACCTATCTAATCACACCGAAAGCAATAATACAATAAATCAATCTATAATCGTATACTAACTGAAAGGATCAAGATGAACCAAAAGAACTTCAAGGGGAAGGATTGCTAACTGTCGTCAGGTGCAAGGGAGAGGAATCTAGGGTTTGTGAAAGTTTTACGTAACTGGCAGGACAAGGGGTTTTATTATAAGGAGGAGTTGGGCTGAAACCTTTCTGGGCCGAAACCTGCTATGGCGAAACTCTCAGTGTGGCGAAACCCCTGAGCTTGGCGAAACTCCTAAGTTTCGTCGGGCTGCATTGTGGCGAAACCCCTATAAGTTTTGTCAGAGTGGATATGACGAAACCATTAGGTTTCGTCAAGTAGGTGTGGTGAAACTCTATGTGTGATTTTTAACTACTTAATACATAAGTTTACGAAATAGAAACATTACACATTAATCATTTAATTGATAACACAATAACACAATATCCCCACATATAACAACATGTACGATTACATAGCAAACAAGTGATGCAAACACAATTGTGAAACTAATAACGTGTCGAGGAAATACCTGTGTCGAGGAAAGACCTTGAAAACTCAGGTTGTCACATCATCCCCAACTTGAAATAAATTTCGTCCTGAAATTTAGCACGTAGTCACTGAGGAAGCTAGTGAGGTTTGCGTGGTTTCCTGGTTTTCCTGGGGTGTCACATCATCCCCTAGTTGGTTTGGAATTTCGTCCCGAAATTCCGCAGTAGCTTCAGCCTCTGTAGTGGTTGTACTCTTTTCGAACAACTGGGGATACTTGAGTTTCATTTGGTCTTATCGTTCCCAGGTGAACTCTGGGCCACGACGGGAGTTCCAACGAACTTGAACAAGAGGTATTCTGGTACGCCTGAGAACCTTAACGTATCGGTCTGTGATTTCAACTGGTTCCGGGACTAGTCGCAACTGATCGTCTATTGTGAGCTCCTTCAAAGGAACTATGAGGGTCTCATCTGACAAACACTTCTTCAGATTTGACACGTGGAATACGTTGTGAACTCCACTGAGTTCTTCAGGTAGATTCAACTTGTAAGCGACTTTTCTAACTTTCTCCATGATTTCGAACGGTCCGACTTAACGCGGATTGAGTTTGCCTCTTTTGCCAAAACGGACTACACCTTTCCACTGTGAGACTTTGAGTAGCACTCGATCCCCAACCTGGAACTTGAGTGGTTTCCTGCGCTTATCAGCGTAGCTTTTCTGACGGTCACGATGTCACACCCCCAAAATCCACCATGCTGTGTACCACCGCTTGGAGGCGTGACGTGACCAGGATCGAGCCACCGATCATATTGAACATCATAATTATGTAAATAAGACCAACCACAATACGAATAATGACCAAAGCTAGTTAACCATCTTCAGTTTAAACAGCAGAAGCATAAACGTAAACCCAAAACATAAGTCCATAGTTTTTAAGTTAGAGTTTCAAAACGCAAGTTTAATACGTTCATAAGGATTTAATTATTAGGCACGGAACATAACAGTCCGTACACCACAACGACTCCTTCCTCATGCAAGCTCCAAGCATTTAGCGACCTGTAAGGCATGTAACAACGAGTCAACAACAAAGTTGAGTGAGTTCATGTTTGGTTGTTTAGTTTTAAGTTGTTTCTGAAAAACGTGGTTTGACTTTCGTTGGCTTATTTGCCATGGGGGTTACCCCATAGTTGAAAGTATGTTTAACCAGTTCCTTTTTCTTTACCCAAACCATATCCATAATCAGTGGGGGCTTTCCCCGTGTGAACTACTAGACGGTATGATATCGACTACTACGCAAATAAGTTGTGCCCTATATCAGTGTCTATCATCACTGACAATCTGCCATAGTCCATTAGTACACGCCCGTCCGACCGGCACGGTGTGAGGTTTGTTAAACCTAATAGCGCTATTAACTAATGACCCGCTCGCCATTGGCCTCGGCGATTAAGTCGATATAATGAAGAGGGACTTAATGATAGAGTTTTGTCTAGCTAGTTTTAAGGTTGTTGTCCTGCACCAGGAGGACCACAACGTACGTATTCTGCACCAGGAGAATTCGTAGGATTAATAATGGCATCCAATCTATGGAGGATGGCCGTACATATCCTACCCAAGGAGGATATGTAGATTTAGTTTTAATTCTTTAACCCATTCCCAAACCACCGGTAATCCCATGCCTTAGAAAGTGTGTGAACTCACCTCGGTTTGCTCGGTTAGATTCTCAAATATAGCTAATAGTCAAGGTCGGTCAATCACGTCCTAATATGATTACCAATTAGTCATTTAGTGATTTTGAAATAGAGCACAGAGTTCCTACACGTATCTATCACATAACATGCATTACTTTAACTGTTTTTGCCCCTATATACTTCCCATCCATTCCCCACTCATAAACAAACATACGATAATGCACATAACACTTATAACATGTTAGATCATTCACAGATAGCATACTCGACATTTAGACACGCAATTTCAGCTTATGTTATTTCAGGATAAATATTCAAAACCGGGCTGTTTTCGGACATTTCAATAAAATAGTTAACTTATTCCAAAAATTCCCAAATTTTTACAGAATGTCATAAACATTCCATATTTTATTGTGTAAAAATATCGGGGTTCAGTTCATTACCAATATTTCATAAAAATTCATTTTCCCGGACTGAACTCAGATTTTATCTTTTTCTGACCACAGTCCACGGAATAATTTATTAAAAATTCATCGAGAGTCCGATTTACAAAATTCCCATGGGGTAATTACAAATACATCAGTTGTCATTTACAGTAAAAATTTCATGATCCGACTCTACACAGAATACAAGTTATGACAGAAAATACAACACCCATTTATTGCTGTAAAAACTCAGCTTAAGCTGCTGTTACAAATTGGTTCTTTAAAAATAGTAAACGAAGTCCAAAAATTTAGTTTCCGGTGCCATTAGAACCGTATTTTATAACAAATAAATCTAGGCTTCAGAAAACACATTTTTCGTTAAGTTATGGCCTGTTTACAGCCAACTGAAGTTGGCTGTAAAGCTTGGACAGATTCTGTTTTTAGTCTTTAGCTTTCTAGTTTGCGTTCGATGGATTCCGTTAACATGTTTAGTGACCACAACAACATCAAACATTAATATTAACCAGAAAAACATCAGATAATCAACCAAGAATCATAACAACACAAGATCTACATGATTTACACGCATAACTTCTCTTTATCCACACTTATTCATCTTTTGTCCAAGACTTATGTTATGTTCTTTAGTGTTTCAAATTTTCAGCCATTAGATCACTTATTAACCACCCTAAACAAGATCAAGATGATGTTTAGAATCACTTACTACTAGCAAAAGCTTGGTGGTTAATAGCGATGTAGAGAGGTCCTTGTGATTCCGTAATCACCGGATATCCTCGTATGAACTCTAGCACACTTGAGTATATGTAAAATGCCTTGTTCAAAATTGGAAGTGATGGTGTGTGTGGTGTGATGTTCAGCCAAGTATCAAAGAGAAGAGGGAGAGAGTTGCAAATTTTCTTAAGTGTTGAATGAGGTGGAGTGGTGAACTCTTGGTCTTATTTAATAACCAAATATGTGTATTGTCCAACAAATAAAGTGTCCACTAGATATAGGACAAACAAGATTAGAATAATCAAAATTGATGGATGGTGTCCCCTATGGGGAACCGTTCGGTTATAAGGGGTGGGGTTTGGTTTGATTCCACCTAGTTTAGTTAAGTACTAGTTATGTTAATTAGGTGTTTAAATAGATTATTAGTGTATTATGTGTTATAACGGGTGTTAGGGTATTCGGGTACCCTAACTGGCTCAGAAAAGGAAAAACAATGTCATAGACAATATTTTTATGTTTCGGGTTAAGTCCGGGTGTTCGGTTTGACACTGTTCTGTTAAAGTGCTTAATCAATCCGTAAAGTGTCTTATATATATATATATATTTTTTTTTTGTAACGTTTTAAATTTTCAACACTCAGGAAAGCATACCGGACTATTTAGTAACTTTTCTGTATACTACTAGTATGTTAACATGCACATGTAAGTATAACACAGATATCAGAAAGCAGTTAAGTAATTCCACACAGTCGTCAAGCACACAAATTATCATTAATAATTTGTACGGTTACACGTAAATTTGAGGGTTGTCACATTCTCCCCCTGTTAAGAGAATTTCGTCCCGAAATTTAGCGCGTGGTTACTGAGGAAGCTAGTTAAGTTGCGTTGTTTTCCTAATTTTCCTGGGGTGTCACATCATCCCCCCGTTGATTTGGAATTTCGTCCCGAAATTTTGCAGTAGCTTCAGCCACAGTAGTGGTTGCGTTTTTCTTAAACAGTTGGGGGTACTTGAGTTTCATTTGGTCTTCTCGTTCCCAGATATACTCTGGGCCACGACGAGCATTCCAACGAACTCGGACTAGAGGTATCCTGGTACGCTTGAGTATCTTAACATCTCGATCCGTAATCTCTGCTGGTTCCTCGACGAATCACAGCTGGTCGTCGATTGTGAGTTCTTTGAGAGGAACTATGAGGGTCTCATCTGGCAGACACTTCTTCAGATTTGACACATGGAAAACATTGTGAACTCCGCTGAGTTCTTCAGGTAGATTCAACCTGTAGGCGACTTTACCAATTTTCTCGGTGACTTCGAATGGTCCGACATAACGCAGATTGAGTTTGCCTCGTTTGCCAAAGTGGACTACACCTTTCCAAGGTGAGACTTTGAGTAGAACTCGATCCCGAACCTGGAACTCGAGTGGTTTTCTTCCTTTATCAGCATAGCTTTTCTGACGGTCACGAGCTGCCGCCATTCGCTGTCGTATCTGAGCAATTCTCTCGGTCGTGTCTACTACGAGTTCTGGACCTGTAATTTGGCTGTCACCAACTTCTGCCCAACAAAGAGGTGATCGGCATTTGCGTCCGTACAATGCCTCGAATGGAGCGGCTTGGATGCTGGTGTGGTAGCTGTTGTTATACGAAAACTCCACCAGCGGGAGTTGCTTTTCCCAGCCATTACCAAAATCGATTACACATGCCCTAATCATGTCTTCAAGGGTTTGGATGGTGCGTTCAGATTACCCATCTGTCTGTGGGTGATAAGCGGTGCTCATATCTAAACGTGAGCCAAAGGACTTATGCATTGCTTACCACAGTTTAGAAGTAAAACGCGCATCACGATCAGAAATCATGGACGTTGGCAATTCGTGCCTTGATACCACTTCCTTTAAGTAAATGTCTGCAAGAGTAGAAAACTTATCCGTTTTTTTGATAGCCAGAAAATGTGCATACTTGGTCAGTCGATCTACGATCACCCAAATGGTATCGTTTCCGCGTTGAGATCTAGGCAGGCCAGTAATGAAATCCATGGAAATTTGCTCCCATTTCCATTTTGGGATCTCTGGTTGTTGTAGTAGGCCTGATGGTTTCTGATATTCAGTCTTGACTCTCGCACAACTAAAGCGCTTACTGACGTAGGTTGCTATGTGAGCTTTCATGCCAGGCCACCAATACGTAGTGTTGAGGTCGTGGTACATTTTATCCGAACAAGGATGTACCGAATAACGAGACTTGTGTGCTTCATCCATCACAAGCTCGCGTAGGTCTCCATAAAGTGGAACCCAGATGCGTCCGTTAACATAATAGGCGCCGTCTTCCTTTTGTTCTAGTCGCTGCCTTGATCCCGTAAGGACTCAGCCCTGATGTTCTCTGCTTTCAATGCTTCGACTTGAGCATCACGAATCTGAGCGGGAAGGTTGGATTGGATGGTAAGCTGTAAAGCACGTACACGCCTAGGTATGGTATCCTTTCGGCTAAGGGCGTCGGCCACAACATTGGCCTTGCCCGGATGGTACTTGATCGCACATTCATAATCATTCAAGAGTTCGACCCATCGGCGTTGTCGCATGTTTAACTCCTATTGTTTGAAGATATGCTCGAGACTCCTGTGATCGGTGTAAATGGTGCACTTGGTACCGTACAGGTAATGTCTCCATATCTTAAGCGCGAAGACAACTGCTCCCAGCTCCAGTTCGTGAGTAGTGTAATTTCTTTCATGAACTTTGAGTTGGCGTGATGCGTAGGCAATGACCTTGCCACGTTGCATCAACACGCAACCAAGTCCTTGGATGGAAGCGTCGCAATAAACCACAAAATCATCTGTGCCTTCAGGCAATGAGAGGATAGGCGTGCTACAAAGTCTATCCTTCAAGTGCTGAAATGCGGACTCCTGTGCATCACCCCAATGATAGGTGACACCCTTCTGAGTCAGTGAAGTGAGGGGTTGCGCAATCTTTGAGAAATCCTTTATAAACCTTCTGTAATATCCTGCCAAACCCAAGAATTGGCGGATTTCTGTTGGTGTGCGGGGTGCAGGCCAGTTCTTGATCGAATCAACTTTGGATGGATCTACGTGAATCCCATCCTTGTTTACCACATGGCCTAGAAAGTGGACTTCGCGAAGCCAGAAGTCACATTTCGAAAACTTGGCATACAACTGCTCTTTTCGAAGAGTTCCAGCATAAGTCGTAGATGCTGCTCGTGTTCCTCCTGACTCTTAGAATAGATCAGGATATCGTCGATGAACACAATAACGAACTTATCCAGGTAAGATTTCCATACTCGGTTCATGAGATCCATGAAGACCGCAGGTGCATTCGTCAATCCGAAAGGCATAACCAGAAACTCGTAATGGCCGTAACGAGTTCTGAACGCTGTTTTGGAGACGACCTCATCTCGGATTCTCAGCTGATGGTATCCCGATCTCAAATCAATCTTGGAGTAATAGCTCGACCCTTGCAACTGGTCGAACAAGTCGTCAATACGTGGAAGAGGATAACGATTCTTCACGGTCACCTTGTTGAGTTTGCGGTAGTCAATACACATTCTGAAGGTACCGTCCTTCTTCTTCACGAATAACACTGGAGCTCCCCATGGTGAAGAGCTAGGACGTATGAAACCCTTTTCCAAGAGTTCTAGTAGTTGCGTGGATAGTTCTTCAAGTTCTGATGGTGCTAGACGATAAGGTGATCGAGCTATGGGCGTTGCTCCAGGAGCTAGCTCGATTTGAAATTCGACCTGCGGATGAGGCGGAAGACCAGGTAATTCCTCAGGAAATACCTCGGGAAAGTCACGTACAATAGGGATATCTTCAATTCTTTTCTCTTCCATTGATGTGTCAGTAACGAGTGCTAAAATGGCAGTGCGGCCCTTTCGCAAACACTTTTGGGCCTTAAGGAAAGAGTTGATGCCTTTGACAGCACCACTCTTGTCACCATGTATCATAAGGGGCTCTTCACCCGAACGAGGAATGCGGATGATTTTCTCCTTGCAAACAATCTCCGCTTGATGATGAGATAGCCAATCCATCCCAATAACGACGTCGAAACTACCAAGTGTGATAGGAATAAGATTGATAGAGAAAGTCTGACCAGCTAAGACGAGGTTACAACCTTTAACTACGTGTGTGGCTTCAAGACTTTTACCGTTTTCTAGTTCTACCGTGTGTTTGGTGTTCAAAAGTGTTAGAGCGTGCTTAAGCATTTGGCTAGCTTTTAAGGACACATAACCAGTATCGGCACCCGAATTAACTAAAATAGAAGCAAAGAAATTGTCTGGTAGGAATTTACCCGCCACAACGTTGGGGTTGTTTCTTTCTTCCTCTTATCCATTCAGGAACTCATGCTCACCAGTCCTGCGGTTGTCCTTATTGTCTCTGTTATTGTTCCCGTTGCCCTGGTTGCTGCTCTGATTCTGATTCTGATTTAGCTGTGGACAGTGTCTCTTGAAGTGACCCCCAGCACCGCACTGGAAGCATCCCTTATTACCCTGCTTGTGTTGTTGTTGGTTCTGTGGAGGTTGTGGCTGTTGTTGCCGATTCTGATTCGCAGGACGTGAGCTCCTGCAATCTCTGGCTTTATGTCCAGGCTTGTTACATCTCCAACAACAATCCTTGTTGCACGGCCCGCTGTGGTGCAAACTACATCGATTGCACTTAGGGTGATTTCCCCTGTATCCACCCTGACCTTGATTTCCAGAAAACTGCTGACTGGTGCTCCTGTGTTCATCTGTCTTTCGCCGCTGGGGCTGGGACTGAACTAGAGTGGAATCCCTGCCAGAATTTTCATCCCACTTACGCTTGTCATTGCTGGGAGCACCAGTAGCAGTAGTGCTAACACGCTTGGGCAGCTTGCCCTCTTCCACCGCCTGATCGGTGAGTTGGTGCGCCAAACGAATGACTTGTTGGATTGTGGGAAGGTTGGCTGCAATTACAGACCCTTTGATCTCTGGGACTAAGCCTCTGAGGTATAGCTTGATCCGTCTAGATATGAGTCGTGACAAGTTAGGGCATAAGTCAGCCAAGTCGTTGGACCTCTTTGTGTACGCCTCAATTTCTGATCCTTCCATCTTCAAACCATAATACTCTGTTTCAAGTTCCAGGATGTCGTCCAGGTGGCAGAATTCTTCCTTAATCAAATCCTTGAAGTCGCTCCAGAGGATGGCATTCGCGTCTGCTAACCCGAGCATCTGAACTTGTGCGTTCCACCAAGAATACGCTTTCCTTTGCAACATGACAGTAGCGTACTCTACTCGTTTGCCGGCAGGGCTTTCACTTTCTTCAAATGTATATTCGATTCTTTGGATCTAGTGCAGAAGATCGATTGCTCCTCCAGTGCCGTCGAAAGTGGGAGGTTTGCACTCCAAGAACGCCTTGAGGGTGCCTATACGCGTTTGGGTGTGCATGGGTTGACTCCCTGATTGGGTTGCTAAGGCTTCATCAATCCGTTCGTTAATCAAGGCCGTCAGCTGACCCTGGGTCATGTCGAGACGTCCACTCATGATCTTCACGTCGAAGGAACTCACGTAAGAAAGGTGTCGCAAAGTGCGTAAGTGTGGTGTGACAGAAGAGAGTAAGCACACAAGGCTCAATTAGCAATTATCACATTAACTAATGCATGTCATGAACAATGTACCATGTAACTAACAAGTAGGTAATATATAAACATAAATCATATCACCTAGAATGTTGAGTCTTGCATGTGGAGCGAAGCGTCGTTGTGGATCGTTGAGCACTGTACCGGTTATAGTATGGTTTTATCAAAAAGCTTTTCCCCTTTTTAAAACCAAGTTCACTATAACCAATTGCACTGATACCAATCTGTCACACCCCCAAAATCCACCATGCGTTGTACCACCGCTTGGAGGCGTGACGTGACCAGGATCGAGCCACCAATCATATTGAACATCGTAATTAAGTAAATAAGACCAACCACAATACGATTGGTGACCAAAGCTAGTTAACCATGTTCAGTTTAAACAGCGGAAGCATAAACGTAAACCCAAAACATAAGTCCATAGTTTTTAAGTTAGAGTTTCAAAACGCAAGTTTAATACATTCATAAGGATTTAATTATTAGGCACGGAACATAACAGTCCGTACACCATAACGACTCCTTCCTCATGCAAGCTCCAAGCATTTAGTGACCTGCAAGGCATGTAACAACGAGTCAACAATAAAGTTGAGTGAGTTCACGTTTGGTTGTTTAATTTTAAGTTGTTTCTGAAAAACGTGGTTTGACTTTCGTTGGCTTATTTGCCGTGGGGGTTACCCCGTAGTTGAAAGTATGTTTAACCAGTTCCTTTTTCTTTACCCAAACCATATCCATAATCAGTGGGGGCTTTCCCCGTGTGAACTACTAGACGGTATGATATCGACTACTACGCGAATAAGTTGTGCCCTATATCAGTGTCTATCATCACTGACAATCTGCCATAATTCATTAGTACACGCCCGTCCGACCGGCACGGTGTGAGGTTTGTTAAACCTAATAGCGCTATTAACTAATGACCTGTTCGCCATTGGCCTCGGCGATTAAGTCGATATAATGAAGAGGGACTTAATGATGGAGTTTTGTCTAGCTAGTTTTAAGGTTGTTGTCCTGCACCAGGAGGACCACAACGTACGTATTCTGCACCAGGAGAATTCGTAGGATTAATAATGACATCCAATCTATGGAGGATGGCCGTACATATCCTACCCAAGGAGGATATGTAGATTTAGTTTTAATTCTTTAACCCATTCCCAAACCACCGGGAATCCCATGCCTTAGAAAGTGTGTGAACTCACCTCGGTTTGCTCGGTTAGATTCTCAAATATAGCTAATGTTAGGATCGGAGGCTCTCATGATTGTGTTTGTTTGTATGTTTTGAACAATTTGTGAATATGAAAACATGTAAAGTGCAGCGGAAATGAAAACAAACTTTGTAAACACAATCAAATGGAGAAATGGAGAAAATAGTTTGATAAACAATTGCTTCACATATAGTCAAAGGATTTACAAATCAAAGCAAAATATTACAGATAAGCTTACAAACTATACTCCCCCTCAGCCTGATTGCCCCAAGGTTGGTTGCACACAAGATGAAAGGATTAAACATGAGGAGAAGAACTCGCTCAGTCAATCAAATGTAACAGTACAGGGCACTGTTACATTTATAGGCAAACCAAACCACTGAGGAATCTCAGCTGGTGTCACCATGAAAGCGACGTCTAACAGCCTAACAACCTTTAACAACTGATCTTTGACTACTGACCATACAGACACTGATTACATACTAACTACTGTTGTATAAGCACTGATTCTTCATTCCACTGATGTAGTCAACCACTGATGTCCAGTATCAGTGCTTTCTTCAAAGGGTGATCAGTCCTTGAATGGGCAGTGCTTTAATCCTTCAGCAGTGCTTGAGTCCCGTCAGTAGATTGAGCTTCAGCCTTTAAACTTCGTCAGTACTTTAGAATGGTCAGCAGTTGCAAAGCAGCAGTTGTATATGAGCAGCAGATAAAGACCATCAGTTGTTATAGATCACTTTCAAGGGGAGAGCAAAGTGTAAACTACTGCTTATTGTGAATCCTCTGTTGTGACCTGGTTTTGGCTTTACATTATCTGTTCCTCTGGTAGGGTTCAATCTCAACAATCTCCCCCTGGAACAGATAATGCCAAAACCTTTCATTATTCAGGACCTTTATTACTCATCAAGAGTGCCTTAGCTTGTTCTTTGAATTCAGCTTCAAATTCCTTTGCACTCTGGTCATCTTCATCCCTGCACAGTGTAAGTTCAAGGAGATCCTGCAAATCTTGAACACTAAGGCCTAGTGCTTCTTTCCTTGATATGTACTTCACATCGCCATTGGCTCTGACCAGGGTCAATACGTGAGTCTTTTGATCAGACATCCACTTTAGTATTTTTAAGCCAAGTGGGTTTCTTGGGAGAGACTTATTTGAGGATGAGTTGAGGGATGATGGCCTTGAAAACATCTGCAGACTTTCAGACATTCTTGTGAAAGCTTCTTCAAAGACTTTGTCTGCTGCAGCTATATCTTCTGCAGTTTCTTGTTCAATAAGTTCTTGTCTTTCAGCTTCTGTCTTGTCTTTTGCAGTGTTTGGAGATGCAGGTTTATTTAATGCCTTAAAAAGGCTTTGAAGCTTTGTTGAAGTTTCTTCTTTTAGACCCATTTTTATCATGGTATCTTTGAAGTACTCTGCTTCCTTTTCTATAACCTCTTCTTCAGTCAACTGTTCTCCTTCTTCTTGATTTGATGCATAAGTAGACCGGAACAGTGTTGCGATGTTTCCTATCTTCTGTTCAAGCTTCATCATTTGTTCTTTCTTCTTAGAAATGCCTGAAACAGTTATCTTTCTTTTCTTCAGCCTTTCATAGGCTTCATCAGTCTGCTGTTTTGACCATTTTGATATGGCTTCAGCAGTATCCATTTTTGCATCCACCAACTCCTTTTTCTTTCTTTTGTATTCAGCAGTGAGGTCGGCAATGAGCTTTTTGAATTTGTTCCAGTTTGGAGCATTTTTCTTCTTTGAAGGATCCTTCTTAATCTTCTCAATCCTTTCTGCCTCATGCTTTAGAGCGATTATTGGCCATTCTTCAAACTGTTTTTCCTCAGCAGAATAGAATTTTTCTTTCATAATGTAGGCTAGATATTGTTTTCTCAATTCTTTGCGTTGTTCAGCCTTTTCTTTGTCTAGTTCTTGTACGAACTCTTCCATCTGCTTTACCTTTTTGAGAAAGAAATCCAGTCTTTTAGCAATGCCTTCTTCGCTTAGATGTTCCTTTTTACTTTCAAATTCAGCTCTTGCTTTGGCCTGCCTTGCCTTGAGTTTGAGGTAATCATTCATATCCTCTGGTGGCATGTAGCCTATGAGTGAGGAGAATCTCCTTTTTGAAGGATCTTCTTCTGTATAGAATTGCCTCATCTCATTTTTGATAGTTTTTGTAACTGCTGCTGTATCAGCTGTTTGGCTAACAGGTTTTGAGACCTGCTTTTCTTTTGCTTTTTCAGGTTCAATATGGAGGCCATGCTCTATTCCCTTTGTATTCAGTCTTCTCAACAGCTTGATATTCTCCCCCTTTTTGGCATTATCTGAAGGGGGGTTATCAAGGAATGATATGGAAGCAGGAGCTTTGCTAGAGACACTTTGAATGCTTGCCTTTATGGCCTTGATATCTGCTTGAGTGTCCTTGAACCTTGATTCAACCATGTTGGTCAGCATTTGTACTTGAATGGCATGCTTTTTGTCAGCCATAAGTTGCTGTGCTTCAAGCATGGGTTGAAAAATATTCCAAAGCTCATTTACAGCAGGTGCTTGTTGTGGAGCAGGTGCTTGAGCAGGAACAGCATTGGATTGTGCTTTCTGAGCTTTTAAAATCTCCTGCACCATCTCTTTTATTTCAGAAACTGATTCTTCAAGTTTTTCCACTCTGCCCGTCAATTCCTGATATCTTGAATCATCACCCATTTTACTGGGATCATCTGAATCCCCACTTGTAGTGGTTATATCAATGTTTGACTTAGGAACTGAGTCCCAAAAATCACCCATTGATGCCCCTTGTTCTCGGTACTGGGGACTTCTTTCTTCAGCACTTGATAAACCTTTGATGTTACTAGTGGTCAAAATAGGCTCACTAGTGGTTAGCATTGGTGCTATTGAAGAAATTGCCTTCAAGGGAGTCTGATTTATGAAACAACTGGCCAACTGGAGACCTGTTGATCCACCAGTTGTAGTTGCTGCTCCACTTGAACTACCACCCAGAGTTACTTGTAACTCAGGGGGTGTAACCTCCTCAATTGTTGATGGGATAGCAGGAGTAGTAGCATCAGACCCAGTCACCTATGGGGGTATACTCTCAGTGACAGGTGATAGAGAGGAACTGTTTGTGTCTGAGCTATAGCAGCTGCATGCAACAAAGGTAGCATGGATTGTGGCATTATTATTGGTGAGGGTATGGGGGTTGAAAGCGACATGTCCTTGGGATCAGGACTGAGGAAGATGGATCCGAGTGGATTCAGAGCTTCATATTGTGGTGTCCCTGTGCTTACAACCTGATCCTTTTGTGAGGATGCAGGAGGAGTTTTAGGCATGGGTTGAGATCTTTCTTCCAACTGCTGTGAGGAAGTAGCAGCAGTGGTTTGTGGTGACTTTTGTGTTGTCACAGACATTTCCTCTGGGATCTCATCTTCCAGAGTTGCCTTTGTTTTGGGTTTGGTGGGTTTTCTGGATGTTTTCTTTTTGGTCCTTTTAGTGGTGGCAGGTGTGGGTTTCAAAGCAGTGGGAGTGCTGCTATGATCACCTGGAGCAGTGGGCTCAGCAGCTGATACCTGAGGAGCAGTTGTAACCACTAAAATCTGCTCAGGTACCCCTGCTTTTGTTTTTATTGGTGCCATCATCCTTGAAAATGTTTCTTTTGTTAAGCTTTTTATTTGACAATGAACACCTTGTTTTAGCAAATTTAAATTTTCCTTTTCAAATTTTTGTTCAAAATAGTAACTCAAAAATCTTGGAAAAAGTAAAAATGCTTTACTTTCAACATTTTTTACCATGTCATTGAAAATCTCCTGGGAATAGTTGTAGTCCTTATTATTCAAAATTGCGTAACCCAGGCTTTGAATTTTCAATGGTATTTCGTTAAAAGATGTTGTTTTATTTGAAGCACACATCAAGAGTGTGTGAAATAAAAACCTGGGTGCAGATGGAAAATAACCCTTTTGTAGGGTATCTACCTTTGATTCTTCTGCATAGCCCCTTTTCAGAAAATCAGCTTTTAACTTGTTTTTGTCAAAAGAGGTTTTACCGTTCTGATCATCGAGTATGAAGACTTCTGATATCGATTGTGGTGTGATTTTGATCGCTTTTCCCTGTATCGAGGAGTTAATGGCAATGACTTTATCGTCTTGTTTTTCAAGCGTCGCCTTTTTCCAAAACTCTCTCTGGGTTTGCAGATATATGGGAGCATTTACTGTTAACAAAGTTTTGTACTTTGATCCAGTTATTGCATCAATGATGGAATCGAAGGTGTGGTTGTCTTTGGGTTTTGTGAGTAAACCCAAATAATTGTGAGATTGTTTGAATGGTATTTCGATGGGTTCTTCGGCCGTTTGAGCGACCTCTTTGGAAGGTGATGGTGATTTAGGTTTTGATTTTGGTTTTGATTTTGACTTCGTCATTTTGATGAAGAAGAATCAGAGAAAGTTTTTGAAGATTTTGAGAGAAAGGGTTGGAAACTGCTTTGTGAAGAGAATTTTGGAATTCAATTCGACAGTGTAAAACCCTGTTTGGGGGTTTAGGGCAGGGTTTTATTTAGGAAAAATGATCGCTGATGTGGCAGCGGTTATTATGATCTGAGGACTAAAAACTGACCACGTGTCAACACCTGATGAGAAGATGAACAATGGAGGACAGTTGTTTTAGGAAACCACTGATGAAACAAGTATCAGTGGTTGCAACGGTCAAAATGAAGACAGTGGGTGATTTTCACTATCAGTGGATAGCATATCAGTGATTTTAACACAGATTTTGAACATCAGTGCTTATAATGAGAATGGAAGGACAGTTGTTGACTTTCAGCAGTGGACAGTAGTTAGAAAGCAGATATTTGAACAAAACAGTGGTTAGGGGTAAATGGTACAAATCTGAAGAACAAGTATTCCAGCAACAGTTGTTAGAATTTTCATTCAAGGTTTTGCCACATGTCAATTTTGAAGGACAGTGGTTTAGTACCCCAGATGATGAGAACTTTTTGCTAAGGCAACTCATTTTTGTTTAATTATACAATTAAATCATGAGTGCCCTAGTTGTTCAAGCACAGTTTGCAATCAACCTTTGATAAATATTTAGAAACAAACCTGAGTATGACATGATCTTAACATATGAACCATTTCCTTTTGACCCATTTAAGAGGATAATAATACCAACAAAAATAAGGTACTATACCCTGACAGGAACTGAAACTTATTGCCAACAAAAACAAGCAAAAGTTTCAGATATATTATCAAAAAAATGAACAATATATCCTGGTTATTCGAGAAAATCCTTTATATGAAAAAAATGGTTAAAGGATTTTCTGAGAACAGAATCAAAAGAATCTGGTAAATTTTCAATAAAATGCATAATCATATCATTCTCAAATTTATGAAACTGGTCAGTGGTTTGACACAATATTTTGACCACTGTTTGGTACCATTTTCTTTGTTAGTTGATTGCAACATGAGGACACATGAATTTTGAAGATCCTGTTGTAGATCTAATTTCTATGTGATGATTTTGAAAATTTGTCTAGTCCTTTTGTAAGTTCAATCACTGGAAACACTAATGTCACTTGAACTTTCTTGAACTAATGAGCACAAACAGTTGCTTAATCGACCATTATTACCCCAAGCTTTGACTCTTAAGTGTTTTAAGTTTATTCCCTTTTCTTCTGAATTCAAAAGTTTTGAGATAAACACACTTCAGAGTTTATGTGAATTTTAGTCCAAACTCTTTTTACAGTAATGTTTTGAGAGAATTGGTCATGTTTACACATTTTTTCAACCAATTTTCACATTACATGTGATACGGACTATGATGACCCCTTATTTTCTGAATGTATCTTAACATAATTGATTTTGTCCTTTTGAAGAACTTCAATCTGTTTTTCAATACACCAGATCTATTAACTAAAGTTTTGATTTCCCTCTTTCTAAATTAGCAAAACACTACTGTTTTTAAGAACAAATAGGTTATGTTAATCTGAGGTTCATACTTTAGTAATAAAATGAAAACATCACAAATATCAACACAATAGATGAAATCAATTTTTGAGAATATAGAATAATCCCATAATTTATCAGATATGTTTGCAGATCTGAAAACTATGAGTGACTTATGTATGATATCACTTGTTGTGTGAAATTTGTGTGTCATATGACATCTTGGTTGATTTACAGAGTTTTTGATTAACCACTTTGAACATGATTTATTCGATACTCTGTTTTTCAACTAAATACAACCAACCTTAGTATCAATGAATGTTGAGCCGAACTGTTATGTCAAATTGATTGTTAGATCGAATTTTGACTGTCCAAGCTCTGATACCAATTATTAGGATCGGAGGCTCTCATGATTGTGTTTGTTTGTATGTTTTGAACAATTTGTGAATATGAAAACATGTAAAGTGCAGCGGAAATGAAAACAAACTTTGTAAACACAATCAAATGGAGAAATGGAGAAAATAGTTTGATAAACAATTGCTTCACATATAGTCAAAGGATTTACAAATCAAAGCAAAAGATTACAGATAAGCTTACAAACTATACTCCCCCTCAGCCTGATTGCCCCAAGGTTGGTTGCACACAAGATGAAAGGATTAAACATGAGGAGAAGAACTCGCTCAGTCAATCAAATGTAACAGTACAGGGCACTGTTACATTTATAGGCAAACCAAACCACTGAGGAATCTCAGCTGACGTCACCATGAAAGCGACGTCTAACAGCCTAACAACCTTTAACAACTGATCTATGACTACTGACCATACAGACACTGATTACATACTAACTACTGTTGTATAAGCACTGATTCTTCATTCCACTGATGTAGTCAACCACTGATGTCCAGTATCAGTGCTTTCTTCAAAGGGTGATCAGACCTTGAATGGGCAGTGCTTTAATCCTTCAGCAGTGCTTGAGCCCCGTTAGTAGATTGAGCTTCAGCCTTTAAACTTCATCAGTACTTTAGAATGGTCAGCAGTTGCAAAGCAGCAGTTGTATATGAGCAGCAGATAAAGACCATCAGTTGTTATAGATCACTTTCAAGGGGAGAGCAAAGTGTAAACTACTGCTTATTGTGAATCCTCTGTTGTGACCTGGTTTTGGCTTTACATTATCTGTTCCTCTGGTATGGTTCAATCTCAACAGCTAACAGTCAAGGTCGGTCAATCACGTCCTAATATGATTACCAATTAGTCATTTAGTGATTTTCAAATAGAGCACAGAGTTCCTACACGTATCTATCACATAACATGCATTACTTTAACTGTTTATGCCCCTATATACTTCCCATCCATTCCCCACTCATAAACAAACATACGATAATGCACATAACACTTATAACGTGTTAGATCATTCACAGATAGCATACTCGACATTTAGACACGCAATTTCAGCTTATGTTATTTCAGCATAAATATTCAAAACCGGGCTGTTTTCGGACATTTCAATAAAATAGTTAACTTATTCCAAAAATTCCCAAATTTTTACAGAATATCCTAAACATTCTATATTTTATTGTGTAAAAATATTGGGATTCGGTTCATTACCAATATTTCATAAATATTCATTTTCCTGGACTGAACTCAGATTTTATCTTTTTCTGACCACAGTCCACGGAACAATTTATTAAAAATTCCTCGAGAGTCTGATTTACAAAATTCCAGTGGGGTAATTACAAATACATTAGTTGTCATTTACAGTAAAAATTTCATGATCCGACTCTACACAGAATACAAGTTATGATAGAAAATACAACACCTATTTATTGCTGTAAAAACTCAGCTTAAGCTGCTGTTACAAATCGGTCTTTAAAAATAGTAAACCAAGTCCAAAAATTTCGATTCTAGTGCCATTAGAACCGTATTTTATAACACATAAATCTAGACTTCAGAAAACACATTTTTCGTTAAGTTATGGCCTGTTTACAGCCAATTGAAGTTGGCTGTAAAGCTTGGACAGATTCTGTTTTTAGTCTTTAGCTTTCTAGTTTGTGTTCGATGGATTCCGTTAACAAGTTTAGTGACCACAACAACATCAAACATTAATATTAACCAGCAAAACATCAGATAATCAACCAAGAATCATAACAACACAAGATCTACATGATTTACACGCATAACTTCTCTTTATCCACACTTATTCATCTTTTGTCCAAGACTTATGTTATGTTCTTTAGTGTTTCAAATTTTCAGTCATTAGATCACTCATTAACCACCCTAAACAAGATCAAGATGATGTTTAGAATCACTTACTACTAGCTCAAGGCTAGGGAAGATTCAACGCTAAAACTTGGTGGTTAATAGCGATGTAGAGAGGTCCTTGTGATTCCGTAATCACCGGGTCTCCTCGTAAGAACTCTAGCACACTTGAGTATATGTAAAATGCCTTGATCAAAATTGGAAGTGATGGTGTGTGTGGTGTGATGTTCAGCCGAGTATCAAAGAGAAGAGGGAGAGAGTTGCAAATTTTCTGAAGTGTTGAATGAGGTGGAGTGGTGAACTCTTGGTCTTATTTAATAACCAAATATGTGTATTATCCAACAAATAAAGTGTCCACTAGATATAGGACAAACAAGATTAGAATAATCAAAATTGATGGATGGTGTCCCCTAGTTTAGTTAAGTACTAGTTATGTTAATTAGGTGTTTAAATAGATTATTAGTGTATTATGTGTTATAACGGGTGTTAGGGTATTCAGGTACCCTAACTGGCTCAGAAAAGGAAAAACAATGTCATAGACAATATTTTTATGTTCCGGGTTAAGTCCGGGTGTTCGGTTTGACACTGTTCTGTTAAAGTGCTTAATCAATCCATAAAGTGTCTTATATATATATTTTTGTAACGTTTTAAATTTTCAACACTCAGGAAAGCATACCGGACTATTTAGTAACTTTTCTGTATACTACTAGTATGTTAACATGCACATGTAAGTATAACACAGATATCAGAAAGCAGTTAAGTAATTCCAAACAGTCGTCAAGCACATTAATTATCAATAATAATTTGTACGGTTACACGTAAATTTGAGGGTTGTCACACACGATTTGCCACCATTCGTTGTCATATCTGAGCAATCTTCTCAGTCGTGTCTACTACAAGTTCTGGGCCTGTGATTTGGCTGTCACCAACTTCTGCCCAACAAAGAGGTGATCGGCATTTACGTCCATACAATGCCTCAAACGAAGCGGCCTGAATACTGGTGTGATAACTATTGTTATACGAAAACTCCACTAACAGAAGATGTTTTCTCCAGCCATTACCAAAATCAATCACACATACCCTAAGCATGTCTTCAAGGGTTTGGATGGTGCGCTCAGACTGCCCATCCGTCTGTGGATGATAATCGGTGCTCATGTCTAAACGTGAGCCAAAGGACTTGTGCATTACTTGCCACAGTTCAGAGGTAAAACGTGCATCACTGTCAGATATAATGGAGGTTGGCACCCCGTGCCTCGAAACCACTTCCTTTAAGTAAACATCTGCTAAAGTAGAAAACTTGTCTGTTTCTTTGATAGCCAAAAAGTGTGCAGACTTAGTCAAACGATCCACTATCACCCAAATAGTGTCATTTCCGCGTTGAGATCTAGGCAGGCCAGTAACGAAATCCATGGAAATTTGCTCCCATTTCCATGTCGGGATCTCTGGTTGTTGGAGTAGGCCTGATGGTTTCGGATATTCAGTCTTGACTCTCGCACAGGTCAAACATTTGCTGACGTAAGTTGCTATGTGGGCTTTCATACTAGGACACCAGTATGTAGTCTTTAAGTCGTGATACATCTTATCTGAACCAGGATGTACTAAGTAACGAGACTTATGCGCTTCATCCATCACTAGTTCGTGTAAGTTTCCATAAAGTGGGACCCAAATGCGCCCGTTCACATAGTAGGTGTCGTCTTCCTTTTGCTCTAACCGTTTCCTCGATCCTCGTAGGGACTCCGCCCTGATGTTCTCTGCTTTCAATGCTTCAACCTGAGCATCTCGTATCTGAGTAGGAAGACTTGATTGGATGGTCAATTGTAACGCTCACACACGCTTAGGTGTAGTATCCTTTCGACTGAGGGCGTCAGCCACAACATTGGCTTTGCCCGGATGGTACTTGATCACGCATATGTAATCATTCAAGAGTTTGACCCATCGACATTGTCGCATGTTTAACTCCTTTTGCTTGAAGTTATGCTCGAGACTCCTGTGATCGGTGTAAATGGTGCACTTTGTACCGTACAGGTAATGTCTCCATATCTTATGTGCGAAGACAACAGCTCCCAGCTCCAGATCGTGTGTAGTGTAATTCCTTTCGTGAACTTTAAGTTGGCGCGATGCATAAGCAATGACTTTATCCCGTTGCATTAACACACAGCCAAGACCCTGCATTGACGCGTCACAATAAACCACGAAATCGTCTGTGCCCTCTGGCAATGAGAGAATTGGTGCGCTACAAAGTCTATCCTTTAAGTGCTGAAATGCAGATTCCTGTTCATCACCCCAACGATAGGTGACACATTTCTGAGTTAGTGAAGTGAGAGGTTGCGCGATCTTGGAGAAATCCTTGATGAACCTTCTGTAGTAGCTCGCCAAACCCAAGAATTGGCGGATTTCTGTTGGTGTACGGGGTGCAGACCAGTCTTTGATCGAATCAACCTTTGATGGTTCAACATGAATCCCATCCCTATTTACTACAAGTCCTAAGAAATGGACTTAACGAAGCCAAAAGTCACATTTTGAAAACTTAGCGTACAACTGTTCTGTTCGAAGAAGTTCTAAAATAAATCGTAGATGGTGCTCGTGTTCCTCCTGACTCTTAGAATAGATCAGGATGTCGTCGATGAATACAATAACAAACTTATCCAGATAGGGCTTGCACAATCTGTTCATAAGATCCATGAAGACCGCAGGTGCATTCGTCAATCCAAAAGGCATAACCAGAAACTCGTAATGGCCATACCGAGTCCTGAATGCTGTCTTAGAGATATCCTCGTCTCGGACTCTCAGTTGATGGTAGCCTGATCTCAGGTCAATCTTCGAGTAGTAGCTCGACCCTTGCAGCTGGTCGAATAAGTCATCGATGCGTGGAAGAGGATAGCGATTTTTCACGGTCACCTTGTTGAGTTCGCGGTAGTCAATACACATTCTGAAGGTACCGTCTTTATTTTTCACAAATAACATTGGAGCTCCACAAGGCGAAGAGCTAGGACGTATGAAACCCTTTTCCAAGAGTTCTTGTAACTGTGCGGATAGTTCTTCAAGTTCTGATGGAGCTAGACGGTAAGGTGCATGGGCTATGGGCGCTGCTCCAGGAGCTAGCTCGAATTGAAATTCAACCTGACGGTGGGGCGGTACACCTGGTAATTCCTCAGGAAACACCTCAGGGAAGTCACGTACGATCGGAATATCTTCTATCTTCTTCTCTTTCTTTGAGGTGTCAGTAACGAGGGCTAAGATAGCAGTGTGGCCCTTTCGTAAACACTTCTGGGCCTTAAGGAAAGAAATGATGCCCACCACAGCACCACTCTTGTCGCCATGAATCACTTAAGGTTCATCACTAGAACGAGGAATGCGGACGATCTTCTCCTTGCAAAGAATCTCTACTCGATGTTGAGATAACCAATCCATACCAATAATGATGTCGAAACTACCAAGGATGATGGGGAAAAGATCGACAGATAAAGTCTGACCAGCTAAGATGAGATTACAACCCTTAACTATGTGTGTGGCTTCAAGACTTTTACCGTTTGCTACTTCTACCATGTGCTTGGTGCTCAAAAGTGTTGGGACACGCTTAAGCATTTGACTAACTTTTAGGGACACATAACTAGTATCGGCACCCGAATCAAATAAAACAGTAACAAAGAAATCATCCAAAAGAAACTTGCCCATCACCACGTTGGGATTGTTCCTCGCGTCACCCTGACCAATCACAAAAGCTCGACCCCTGGCACCATTGCCACCACTGTTTCCCCCATTATTGTTTCCGTTTCCCTGATTGTTGTTGTTGTTGTTCTGTCTCTGATTCAGCTGGGGGCAGTCTCTTTTGAAGTGGCCTTCAGCACCACACTGAAAGCATCCTTTGTTGTTACCCTGCTGCTGCTGTCGCTGACTCTGTGGAGCTTGTTGCTGGTTCTGTCATCGCTGATTTGCAGGGTAGAGACTCCTGCAATCCTTGGCCGCGTGGCCAGGTTTGTTACACCTCTGACAAGTGCCCTTAGTACACGGTCCCCTATGATGGAAACCACATTGATTGCATTTGGGGTGGTTCCCCTTGTACCCACTCTGCCCTTGACTACAAGAAGATTGTTGAGCAGGGCTCTTATAGTCATCAGTCTTTCGCTGCTAAGACTGAGACTGAGCTGATGTTGAACCCTTGCTTGATACTCCATCCCATTTGCGCTTGTTTTCGCTGGGGGCATCAGATGTATTAGTGGTAGTAGCACCAATTCGCTTGGGCAACCTGTTCTGCTCGACTGCCTGATCAGTGAGATGATGAGCCAAACGAATAACTTGCTGGATCGTGGTGAGGTTCGCTGCAGTCACATGACTCTGAATCTCTGGCACTAAACCTTTGAGGTACAGCTCGATACGCTTGACAGGAGGATCTACCATAGTAGGACACAAGATATCCAGTTCGTTTGATCTTTTCGTATACGCTTCGATTTCCGACCCCGTCATCTTTAAGTTGAAGAACTCTACTTCCAGCTTGTGGATGTCATCACGGTTGCAGTATTCCTCTTTGATCAAATCCTTGAAGTCATTCCATGGGGTGGCATTAGCAGCAACTATCCCCAGCATTTGAACCTGAGCGTTCCACCACGTGAGCGCTACACCCTCAAGAGTACCAGTAGCATATTTCACCCTATGAGCCTTAGGGCATTCACACATCTCGAAGACAGACTTGAGCTTCTCAAACCAGTGGAGGAGGCCTACAGCTCCTTCAGTGCCGTTGAAAGTAGTGGGTCGGCAATCCATGAAAGTTTTGAAAGTACACACAGGAGGCTGAGCAGGTTGACCTGTCGTGCGAGTAAGATGAGACAAGTTAAACATAAGTGTTGGTTCACGAGAGTAGGATCTAAAGATCCTAGAGTAAGTTGCAATGGCAGGTTATACCTCCTGCCTGAGTGGTTGCGAGTGCGGCAGTAACTTCTTCATTGATTAAAGCTGTCAGTTGGGCTTGAGTTAAGTTAACACGTCCACTCATGATCTTCATAACAAAGAAAACATGAGTGAGAAAGGTGTCGCGAAAGTGCGATGACAGGAGAGAGTAAGCACATAGGTGTTTCAAACAATAGTTGCTACGTTTATCTAAGCATACGATGAGCAATGTACTATGTACTAATAAGTAGGTAATATAAACATAATTCATATCACCTATAGGGTTGAGCCTTGCACGTGGAGCGAAGCGTCGTTGTGGATCGTTGAGCACTGTCCAGGTTATAGTCTGGTTTTATCAAAAAGCTTTTCCCCTTTTTAAAACCAAGTTCACTATAACCAAAGGCTCTGATACCAATCTGTCACACCCCCAAAATCCACACGCGGAGTATCACCGCATGGAGGTGTGATTGACCAGGATCAAGCCACCAATCATATTGAACATAGCATGTAAATAAATATAAAATCCAACACAATATAATTGGTGTCCAAACAAAACATAGTTTAAGTTGTAAGCGGAAGCATAATGTTTAAAACCAAAATATGAGTTCAAATATATCAAATGTTTAACATGGCATATGACTATCCATGTCCCACAACGACTACGCCTCCTCGTGCAAGCTCCATAAATATACCTAACGACCTGCAAGGCATGTAACAACGAGTCAACAACAAAGTTGAGCGAGTTCACAGTTGGTGTTCATTGTTAAGTTGTTTCAAAAACCATGAGATCATTTGTAAGCCATAACTTAACCGTTTTACCCTGTTTCCCAAACATATCCATAATTAGTGGGGGCTTCCCCATGTGAACCACTAGACCCGTTTACCATATCGACCACTGACTAAAGTAAGTTGGTGCCCTGACGTCATTGTCTATCATCATTGACTAGTGCCCAGATCCATTAGTTCACGCCCGTCCTCTGCGGCACGGTGTGAGGCGTGTCAAACCTAAATAGCGCTATCTAACTAATGACCTGCTCGCCATTGGCCCGGCGATTAAGTCGATATAAAAAGGAGGGACTTCATGATAGAAAGTTTTGGTCTAGTATCCGTGTTGTCACCCTTCAATAAAGAGGGTGTGTACGTAATCTCCAAACCAGGAGATTACGCAGGTTCCGATTAAATACTTATCACATTTTGTCACCCTTCAATAAAGAGGGTGTGTACGTGTTCCAAACCAGGAGATCACGCAAGTTCAGTTTCAATCCTTTACCCATTCCCAACCCTTGGGAATCCCATGCCTTGTGGAAAGTGTTAACACACCTCGGTTTGCTCGGTATGCTTAACTACTTGTTCAAAAATCAATCAGTCAAAGCCTATGTATTCACGTATACGAAAATCAGTCTATCATCACATTGGTCACATACATTCATAATGTGCATCATAGAAGGATCATGGTTTAACAGGTAACAGTTACTCTAGCTTGCAAAACACATAATAGATGATTTACTGTATATACTATACATGTCAGATTCATGTTCTTGATTAATGACAATCAACCTTTACAACACATGCAATTAGTGAAACCTTCCTAACCTACTGTTCATGCGAAACTCTTCGACGAGAGGGATGCTCGACGAAACCCCAGGTGACGAAACACTTAGAGTTTTGTCGAGTTGACATCTGACGAAAGCTTATAGGTTTCGTCGAGTTAGCATGTGACGAAACCACCTAGTTTCGTCGGTTCCTCAGTTTCGTCGTTATTATCAGATAATCACATAGAAACCCTAGCTGCCGTCAACAGAACAATCATTAACCAATCATTCCATCAAATCAATCTAATACATATGATAGCCCTTACATCAAATTCATCAGATAATCAATATTAACAATCTATCTCATCGATCAACAGTCTACAACCTCCTATTCAAACCAATAACACCATGATTTCAATCATCAACAAGAAACCCTAATCATACATTATCTCATAAAAGATACACAATCATCGAGCCAGTTAGTCATCATACCAACCTAACAAATACATCACCGTTATCATGCATACCTATCTAATCACACCGAAAACAATAATACAATCAATCAATCTATAATCGTATACTAACCAGAAGGATCGAGATGAACCAAAAGAACTTCAAGGGGAAGGGTTGCTAACTGTCGTCGGGTGCAAGGGAGAGGAATCTAGGGTTTGTGAAAGTTTTACGTAACTGACAGGACAAGGGGTTTTATTATAATGAGGAGTTGGGCCAAAACCTTTCTGGGCTGAAACCTGCTATGGTGAAACTCTTAGTGTGGCGAAACCCCTGAGCTTGGCGAAACTCCTAAGTTTCGTTGGGCTGCATTGTGGCGAAACCCCTATAAGTTTCGTCGGAGTGGATATGATGAAACCATTAGGTTTCATCAAGTAGGTGTGGTGAAACTCTATGTGTGATTTTTAATTACTTAATACATAAGTTTACGAAACAGAAACATTACACATTAATCATGTAATTGATAACACAATAACCCTACATATAACAACATGTACGATTACATAGCAAACAAGTGATGCAAACACAATTGTTAAACTAATAACGTGTCGAGGAAAGACCTTGAAAACTCGGGTTGTCACACTGCTTCTCAACATCATCTGCCTCGGTTTCCTCATCAACGCCAATAATTTTCTCTTCATCCGACAACAATTTCATACCATTTAGTTTTAATAGTTATTGAAAACGAGCTTTATCGAAAGCTTTGGTATGTAAATCTGCCTTTTGTTCGTCGGTGTGGATTTTGTCAATTCGTATCAACTTATTTTCATAACAATCGCGTATGAAGTGATGACGAATTTCTATATGTTTGGTTTTAGCGTGACGTACCGGATTCTTCGTTATGTTTATTTCTGCCTCATTATCAACAAAAATAGGTGAAGTAAGAAATTGCAAACCGTAATCGTGCATCTGTCGCTGGATCCATAGGATCTGCGAGCAGTAGCTGCTGGCAGATACGTACTCTGCTTCACATGTTGATAAAGCAACAGAGGTTTGATTCTTACATTGCCACATGACCAATTGGGGTCCGAAAAATTGGCATCCTGCAGTTGTTGATTTAGCATTAACTTTGCAGCAACCTAAGTCAGAATCCGAGTATCCTTCGAGCGTGAAGTCACCATCCTTTGGATACCACAACCCCAGTGTTGGAGTTCCTTTCAGGTAGCGTAGGATCCTCTTGACGATAGACATATGTGAAGCTCTGGGACTCGACTGATATCAGGCCGCGAGGCAAGTTGGGTACAAGATATCGGGTCTGGATGCTATCAAATACATCAGCGAACCTATAATTGAGCGGTAAAATGTCTCGTCCACCTTCTCTCCGGTGAGATCAGGGTTGATGCCATGATTGGTTGCTAATGGGGTGGACATTGGAGTAGTCTCAGACATCCCAAATTTCTCCAGAACATCGTAAACATACTTCGTTTGATGAATGAAAGTTCCCTTGGGTAATTGGTCGACCAGGAGCCCTAAGAAGAATTTCATCTCACTCATTGACGACATTTCGATCTTCTGCTTCATTACCTTTTCAAAGTCTTTGCAGAGTTCGTCATTTGTTGACCCAAAGATTATATCATCAACTTAAATCTGTACAATCAGTAAGTTCCCATCGACTTCTTTTGTGAAGAGGGTAGCATCCACTTTTCCTCTGATAAAGTTGTTGGTAAGCAAATGTTGAGAGAGCGTCTCGTACCAGGCTCTCGGGGCCTGATGCAAACCATACAGCACTTTGTCTAGCAAGTAGACCTTGTCTTTGTGGATTGGGTTGGTGAATCCCAGTGGCTGACCAACATATACTTCCTCTTTCACCTTGCCGTAGAGAAATGCCGATTTGACATCCAACTGGTACACTTTGAATCCCTTCCATGAAGCAAAAACTTGGAAAATTCTGATAGCTTCAAGACAACCAACCGGAGCATAGACCTCTGTAAAGTCTATCCCCTCTTGCTGACTGAAACCCTGGACTATGAGTCGAGCTTTGTTACGAACAATAACCCCTCGGTCATCTCTCTTACACTTAAACACCCACTTCAAGTTTATTTTCCTATGTCTGTCAGGTAGGTCCACAAGCTTCCATACACCAAGCTTTTCAAACTGACTTAGCTCCTCCTGCATTGCGTTGACCCATGAATCTTCAGTCAGTGCTTCCTTATAGGTTCTTGGCTCAATCTGCGAAATGAAACAACTGAGTGAAAATTCAGTTTGTAAAGGAGCAACTTTAGTATAAAAGCAAGTAAGGCCATGGTCAGTTTATCTTCTGGTGCGAATGCTTTACTGCAACTCTTCTAGATGGTATGAAAGAGTCCTTGGCATCACCTCGCCAGGAACATCCACCTCGCCTTCCAGGTTAGTGATATTTAGATCCGCAACTAGTTCATTGTCAAGAATTGTCTGATGTGAAGATTGGATTTGCTCCCCCTCAGACTCTGAATCACCACGATTAAATGTTGGCCTATTATCAGAATATGAATTATCATTGACCACCGTCTGATTTTCAGGAGCAGGTTCACGTTCCGAAGTAGTCAGAGTTTATTGAACTTCATCAAAATCTCCAGTGTGACTTGGACCAGCTTCATCATCATTGGAAGTTTGTCGTTGATGTGTAGAAGACCTTTCTGGAAACCATCCCTGAGATGCTTCATATTCTCGTAAAATATCCAAATCATCAAAGAACTATGGCTCTTCTTCTAACTCAAATGAATCCTATAGAGTATCATAGTTGAATCGCCATGAGTCTGTGGGCTTCTGTGGAGGCATAGTATAGCCTTGAGATTCAACATGCTGTGCTTCGATGATCCTCTTCATACTCAGAACAAAGACTCTTCTGAGTGGACTTGCATACCCCACGAAGATACCTTCAATGCTCTTTGAATCAAATTTGCCATCGGGATCTAGAACAGTGCAGGGTGACCTGAATGGCTCTAAATACTCGAGATTAGGCTTGCGATTGTTGATCAACTTGAAACATGTTTTGTTATACTTCTTCACAGTAAGAACCCTGTTTAGAGTATAGCATGCGGCTGATACTGCTTCTGCCCAAAAATTTATCGGTAACTTGGAATCAGCTAGCATCATTCTCGCCGTTTTGATCAGCGTTCTATTCTTTCTTTCTGCGACTCCATTCTGTTGCGGAGTATAAGGTGCGCTGAACTCTTGCAGTATACCTCTACTGTCACAAAATTCTTCCATCCTCTTATTCTTCAATTTTGTACCATTGTCGCTTCTTATTCTACGAATTTGTGTTCGGTACAAATTCTCTATCTTTCTGAATAGTCTCAGCAAACTCTCAAATGTTTTGTATTTCGACTTCAGGAACGTCACCTATGAGAATTTCGAATAGTCTTCAGTTACCACTAGATAACAAAGATCTCCTGTTATGCTTTTGACATTCACAGGACCAAAGAGATCCATGTGAAGTCTCTCAAGCGACCTTGAGACTGAGTTCATCTTTTTACCAGGATGGAATTTCTTTCATTTTTTTCCTTTGATGCAACTAATACACTCCCCCACAAGATGAAAGCAATTCAAGTGAACACCTTTTACCAAATCGTTATGCACCAGGTGGTTCATCTTGCGTAGGTGAATGTGGCCCATCTTTCGGTGCCATATTTACGACTCCTTTTCAGTGGCACTTGACATGAAGCAATGAGTTTGACCTGTGGTAGTCATAGCGATGCTTATATCCAACACGTACAGATCATTAACTCATGGTGCTCTCATAATGATCCACTCCTCGGGGATGACAAACCCCGGCTTCAATATCAGACATTCCTTATTAGCGAAATGTGTCGAATACATTCTATCACAAATTTGAGAAATGCTAAGAAGATTATTCTCCAGCTCGACATTGTAATTGACTCTTTCAAACGTGATTACACCATTGGATAATGTTCCTTCACCAATGATACGTCCCCCCTGATTACCAGCAAAACCGACGTAACCACCGTTAAACCCACTAACATCGTACAACAGGGTTTTTCTCCCCGTCATGTGCCTGGATGCTCTGCTATCCATAATCCAACGTGAGATAGATCTCGGGAGCTCCTGCACATTTTAAAATATTCAGTTAGAAAATGAAGCAACCCAAGCCTCCTTCGACTCAGGTAGCTTGACGTTTAGGTGAGTGGTTTTGGTGTACAATGGAGGGAAATTCTTGTCATTCATTTTCAAGCTTTCTTCAGACCCAACCTCAACCTCTTTGTATAAGAAAAATTCATCTTTCTGAGGTTAACCAGATGGTTGGTCTTTCTTTGGAACATACTTCTTCCCTGGTGGGGTCTAAGTTTGTTTCTCCAACTTCTCAAAATAATCCAAAGGTAGATTCATCTTCTTAGTTGAAGATGATTGTTTTGCAGACTCAGAATCCTTTGGTTTTAAACATTTGATGTGTTTTCTTCGTATTTTGGTTTCCAAGTTTGTTGGGAAGAAGCAACTCTTTTGTAAAAATTATCAGTTTTCTTTACCGATTCTTTTACAGGTTCAGTTTTAACTTTGATGTTTTCCTTCTTCAAAATCTTTTTCTCAACAATCATTGGAGCTTTGCCTTTGACAACGTTCTTCTTTCTTGGACTCTCTATAACCACAGACTTAGGCTTCGAGTTGCTGCACTTTCGTGCAATGGGTCCAACTTTATTGCATTTGATGCATGTGCGGGTGTCAACTTCCCGACTTGTGCCTTCAGTCTGAGGCTGTGAGGCCTTCTTTTCAAAGAATTCTTCATTTGATTTTGAAAAATTTTCAGATTCTTGATCGGAATGTGAACTCTAGCTTTTCACAAACGCTTTCTTTTCGACAAACTTTTTGTTTTGAAAATTCCTTCTTTGATTGTTCTTACCACCCTGATAACCACCCGACCATCTGTTTTGGTTGTTGTTGTTAAAACGTGGCGGTACAATAGGTTTTTCATAGTAATATTTATCTTTTTCAAAGTTCAATTGCCTTTTGGAACCTTTCAAACCCTCGATTTCAGAAACATCAATTTCAACCAATTTGAACACATTCTTCAGCTTGTTAACATTCACATTCTCAAGTGGAAATTCAGAATCCGAATACAACTTATCAGAACCAGACATCTTATACATGACAAGAGTAGGTTCGTCACTTGAGTTGTTTTGGGATTTTGATTTTGGAATGTAGTTATTCAAAAAGCACTCTTCGTCCTCAGTCGAATCACTGTCAAATTTTAAAACGTTTTCAACCACATTTTTTTATGACTTTAGACTGAACATTGTCTTCATCAGATGATGAAGTGAATGTGACATCGATTATTTCTGGAAGTTTTACATCATTTGTTTCATCTTCGTTATCCAACAAAGACTTTTTCTTTGAAAACTTGTTTAACACGGGCGGTGAAACTTGATGATAACCCACCCCGGTTCCATTTGAGTATACATCTTCACCAGCTTTGTTCTTCCCAAACAGTTTGGGAACTATGTGTTGAAGAACAAAGCTCACGGAGCTGTAACTGTTCAATTTCAATGTGCTTCTTTCATTTTCAATCTTAGCTTCCTGAAACTGAAGCTTAAGATTTGCAATCTCATCCAACTGCAGGATGATTTGTCTGAAGAACTCCAGACAATTGAAGATTTTCTTTCAATGTTTTACCATTTCGCTCGTCAGAATCTGTCACTGTTCTTTTTAACTTTTCAAAATTTCAAAAATGCTTATGTTTTCATGAATTAACTTTTCATTTTCTTTCTTAAATCATTCTACGTCAGTTTTATCTTTTTCAATCATCTCAGTTAATTATTTTATTCTCTCATTTGAAGCTCTTATCAGTTTATCTGGACTTAAAATTTGATCTTCAACCATTTTGACTATTGCAACCAGTTCTTCAGTCTTTTTCGTTGTGAGATATGCATTTGTGATGCAAACTTTGCATTGTTTCGTGCAATTTTTGCAATTACTTTCTATTTTAACTCCATCAGTCTTACCCGATTCATTTGTTGTACCACTACAACTGACCTTGTTTGTTGACTTAGACACATATTTGGAATCTACCTCAAGTTCCTTTGCCATAAGCACTTTGTCTGCCATCTTGGTCAAGTTTTCAGCGGTCATTTCTTTTGTCGTATCGATTATTCCATCGTCGACTTTTCTTGACTTTAACTCTTCCTCTTCAGCTTTCTTTTCCAGATCTCTCTCTCTCTCTATTCATCTTCTTGCTTCAAGGATTCAATGAGAGTCTCAACTAAGAGTGTTGATGGTTCAACAAGTATGTTTCCTTTTGGGTCCAAATAGCACTCACTAATAGGATCCCATCTGTTTGCCTTCTTGGCTTCTTTCTAGGCTTGATAGTGTCTATCTTTCATGGTTTGAGCTATCAACTTTCGATAAGTGTATTTTTGCTCTTCGGTTCGTGTAGCTTTGTATGGTTCCACTTTTGCCATGAGAGCAAGACCTACAACATCATCTTCTGGTAAAAATTCACTCTAGTCGAAGCCTTCGTCATCATGAATTACAGCTAATGCCCTTGACTTCTCCTTAGGAGTCTCTTCGATTTGTTTCATTCTTGGTGGCTCTTCACGATTCTTGTGATAAACAGCCTTTTTATAATAGTCATCATGGAACGGATTTGCTGTTTCGTCTGATGCTGCATTCCCGCATTCCCTCTTGAAGTGCCCTTTCTGTTTGCACTTAAAGCAGGTAACCTTTGATTTATAGAAACCCAGTTTCGTCGAGGGTCCACCGATAGAATTTCTTCTAGTTATCTCCATAAACCTTTGCGCTCTCCTGATTACGCTAGCCATACACCAGCGTATGTCAATCAATTCCATCTCTTCTGGGTCAATCTGATCATAGTCTTCCTTTGTCAGATTCGTATTCCTAATTTTCCCAGCGACTAGGCTTTCATATGATTCTAATATCGAAGCGAGAAACACCATCTGTTGTTTTGCAGTTTCTTCATTGAAGTTCTGAGCATTGTTCAAATTCACTGTAATGTTGCACTAAAACATGTTTTTAGGAACTGTTTGCTGTTGCTGACTTGGAGCAGATGAAGAAGAACCTCCATGATAACCACTACTCGGTGTTAAACTGTTGTTTTGTCTTTCTTGAGTGAATGTGTTCGAGCTTTCAGCTGAAAAAGCAGTCTTCGGTGAAGTAGTTTTCAGAATCATGCAACCCCTGTAGTAAAGATCAACTTTTTAATTTCTAGCTCATGGATTTCAATCCTTTCAATCAGCCAATCAACAGTCATGTCCGACATTTTCATGGTGTTCTTCAGAACCAACCCATAATACTGCCAATCCTTTTCTTCAGGTAAAGATTCAAGTAGTTTCTCGACCATTTCTTCTTTAGTCACTGCGATACCGTATCTTACAAGTTCTATCTTTAGGTGACAGAACCGCTCAACCATCTTCAACACATTCTCATTCTTCATGCACGCAAACAGATCAAACTCTTTCTTCAGCAGACGTTACTTGTTCTTAACGATATCTGCTCCTCCATTACACTTTTTCTCTAATTTGGCCTACAAATCTTTTGCGTTTTGGTAACTAATCAACGAAAAAATATCATCTCTAACAGATTGATGCAATAACGCTATACATTTTTTGTTCAGCCACAAATGTCTCTTGTTCAGTATCACTTAGATTTTCATAATCATGCTTTCTGTCGCAACCCCTGATCCCTGATCCCTGGGAACTGGCGGACGCGATCACAGAGTTTCGGTGGTATCAGTTGTTGTTTAATCTTGCAGCGGAATTTACATCAGGATCGTAGTTAGGAAATGTTTATTAGAGTAAAGCCACCTTCTTTAATATTAATAAACACATGGGTAAAACCCAAGTTTCTTATTACAATACATTTATAGCGACAAACCCTATTTTATTGAATTTAAAACATCGTTTATTAGGTAACTTTTATAGCCACATTATCCCCAAGCCTTCAGTGCTCTCCAGCTGGCTTTATACTAATTGGCTTTCACATTGGGTTACCTGAAACGCGTTTAAAAAACATTTGTCAGTGGGAAATACTGGTGAGTCAATCCCAATTTAATCAAGTTTAAATATAAAGTGACAGCGAACAGTATTGAGAGCGATCACATTGTTTATGTCTACACAATTACTCCATTTGGTACTATCAATTCCCTGACTTGTGGGTCATATTACCCATTGGCTAACTCATTGTCCAATGGTAACGTATTGTCATACTCGACTTACTACTCGCAGGTAGTACAAATTTTGTATACAAAACCCCAACATACCGGCAGTAATTGAAGAACTACAAAGACTCAATCACTGCTAAATTTCATAGTAAAAATTTAAGGTTTGGTAAAACATTACCAAAAAGGTTAACAAAAAGAGGATAAACTCACTTTGCTATCTTAGACTTCGCGTAAGGGTTTCCTGGATATAATCTATAATTTATACAAATGTACATCGATTAGTATCATAACCCTTTGAAATTATTAATAATACCCTCCCCGAGACGGCATTCCAACAACTACGTCGGGCAGAACCACGACAGTTGTTACGGAACCCTAAATTAATCGGGCAGCGTAACTATTACGAAACTGGGGTTATAATACATACAACGGAGCAGAACCTCGCTAATTAGGGGTATAATACCCAAATATTAGGCCTAATACTTTCAGAATTCGAGATTGAGAATTGTGAATGAGAGATGGAAATCGAAAACTGATGCTTTCTATTTATAGTTGTGATATACGACTTTTAGGTGGCCCGCGTAAGGTAATGCTAAGCCTTACGCGGCCCGCGTCAACACCGGTCAACTCTATAGCTTAGCCTGATCACCAAGTAGACTCGACACGATGTCGACACGTGTCGGCTCAGGGCTGCGCCACCATTTGGAACACTCGCGGCCCGCGTGAACTAATGAAGGGTCTTACGCGGCCCGTATAAACTAAAGGAATCAACGGTATCAGGTTTTAAACCCTAATACTGCCGCCGTAAGCTTGAGGTGAGGTCCTACGCGGCCCGCCTCAGCTTAACCTTTTCAAATTTTTATTTATTTTTATGTTAAAACATAATTCGGGCTCGGTTTTCACATACGGGGTGTAATATAAAATATATAAGGGTAATTTAAGATATAATAGGGTGTCGGAAATATTATGAGAGTTTTGGTTTTACCGAGGGTTGTTACATTCTCCCACCTTATTTAGAACTCGTCCTAGAGATCTACTGAAATAATTGCGGATATTTCCTTTGCATTTCTGTTTCGAGTTCCCATGTGTACTCTGGTCCTGTTTTGGAGTCCCACTTCACTTTGACTAAAACTAGTCTTTTGTGTTTGAGATTCTTGACTTTCCTGTCTTCAATTTGTAGAGGTCTTTCTACAAACTTGAGTTGTTCATTTACCTCTATATCCTTAAGAGGTACTATTAATGATTCATCGGCTAAACACTTTTTGAGGTTTGATACATGAAACACATCATGTATTCCTGCCATTTCCTCTGGCAGTTGTAGCTGATAGGCTACAGGTCCTATTCTTCTAATAATCTCAAAAGGTCCAATATACCTGGGACTTAGCTTTCCTCGTTTGATGAATCTTACTACTCCTTTCCAAGGAGAGACTTTCAACAATACTTTATCTCCTACTTGGAATTCCAATGGCTTGCGTCGATTATTAGCATAACTCTTTTGTCGATCACGTGCTGCTTTCAGTCGTTCCTTGACTTGAATAATCTTGTCAGTTGTTTCTTGTACTATCTCAGGTCTAGATAGTTGCTTTTCCCCAATTTCTGCCCAACAGACTGGGGTTCGACACTTTCGTCCATAAAGTGCTTCGAATGGTGCAGCATTGATACTTATGTGATAACTATTATTATAAGAAAATTCTATTAAAGGTAAGTGATCATCCCAATTACCTCCAAAGTCAATTACACAAGCTCTAAGCATGTCTTCCATTGTCTTAATTGTCCTTTCGCTTTGTCCATCTGTTTGTGGATGATAAGCCGTATTTAATTTTAATTTGGTTCCCATAGCCTTTTGGAAACTTGACCAAAAATGAGATGTAAAGCGGCTATCCCTATCAGAAACAATTGATAACGGAATACCATGTAAAGAAACAATTTCATTTACATACAATTTAGATAATTGTTCCATACTAATTGTTTCCTTCATTGGTAGAAAATGAGCTGACTTAGTTAGCCTATCTACAATCTCCCAGATTGTATCATTTCCTTTCTTGGTTTTGGGTAATTTAGTAACAAAATCCATTGTTATCAATTACCATTTCCAAATGGGCATTTCTAATTGTTGTAACAAACCCGAGGGTTTCTGATGTTCAGCTTTAACTTGTGAACATGTCAAACATTTAGAAACATAGACTGCTATGTCCTTTTTCATTCCTATCCACCAGAAATTTTTCCTTAAATCCTGGTACATTTTATCACTTCCTAGATGCATCGTATACTAAGACTTACGGGCTTCTTCTAATATACGATGACGTAGATTTCCTAATTTAGGTATCCACATTCTCTTTTCATGGAATCTCCATATTCCATCTGTTCCTTGTTCTAATTCTTTTAACATACCTTTTAATTTTTCAGAATCATCCTTGATTACTGATTCTTGTGCTTCTTTTATTTGATCATTTAAATCTACTTGCAGATTTAATTTAAGAGAACATACCCTTTTTGGCTTTTCATGATACTTTCGACTTAAAGCATCTGCTACTACATTTGCTTTTCCTTCATGATACTGGATATCACAGTCATAGTCACTAAGAAATTCCATCCAACGTCTTTGCCTCATATTCAACTCTTTTTGCTTGAAAACATACCTTAGACTCTTATGATCAGTGAATACAGTAAACTTACTACCATAAAGGTAATGTCTCAAAATCTTAAGAGCAAAAATTATAGCTCCTAATTCTAGATCATGGGTTGAATAATTTTCTTCATGATTCTTAAGTTGTCTAGATGTGTAAGCTATAACCTTTTGTCGTTGCATCAGTACACATCCATAGCCTAATCTAGAAGCATCACAATAGACTACAAAATCTTCAGTTCCTTCTGGTAATGCTAGTATGGGTGTATGGGTTAATCTTTGCTTAAGAATTCTAAAGGATTCTTCTTGTTTTACTCCCCATTCAAACTTAACAGATTTACAGGTCAGCTTAGTTAAGGGAATGGCTATTCTAGAGAAATCTCGAATAAATCTTTTATAATAACCGGCCAATCCTAAGAAACTTCTAACCTCAGTTGGTGATTCAGGGGTTTTCCATTTAGTAATTGCCTCGATCTTTGTTGGATCTACATGAATTCCTTCATGATTAACTAGGTGTCCAAGGAATTGTACCTGTTCTAACCAAAATTGGCACTTTGAAAACATAGCATAAAGTTTTTCCTTTCTTAATAAACTTAAAAGTGCGTGCAAATGTCTTGCATGATCCTCTTTACTCTTAGAGTAAATTAGAATATCATCTATGAATACAATTATGAATGTATCCAAATATGGCTTACATATTCGATTCATCATGTCCATAAATGCAGCTGGGGCATTGGTTAAACCAAATGGCATGACAGTAAATTCATAATGACCATACCTTGTTCTAAATGCGGTTTTAGGAATGTCCTCTTCCTTTACCTTTAATTGATGATATACTGACCTTAAATCAATTTTAGAGAAAAATCGAGCTCCTTCCAATTGATCAAATAGATCATCGATTCTCGGTAATGGATATCGATTCTTAATCGTAACTTTATTTAATTCACGGTAATAAATGCACATATGCATTGATCCGACCTTCTTTTTAACGAATAATATCGGCGCTCCCCATGGCGACGAACTCGGTTGTATAAATCCTTTCTCCAATAATTCATCTAATTGTTTCTTCAATTCTTGCATTTCAGCGGGTGCCAATCGGTAAGGTGCTTTGGCAATCGGTGCTGTTCCTGGTATTAAATGGATTCTGAATTCAACTTTTCTATCCGGAGGTAGTCCTGATAATTCTTCTGGAAAGACATCTGAAAACTGAGATACTACTGGAATTTCTTTTAAATCCTTTCCTTTAGTGTTAGTGATTATAGAAATCAAATACACCATAGAACCTTTTCTTATACAACTTGCAGTTTTCATCACAGAGATAAATTTAGTAGACCTAGAAGTTTTATCTCCTTTAATTGTGATTATTTTACCTTTTGGTGAATTTACTCGAATTAACTTTTGATCATATAAAATACTAGCTTTATTGGCTATTAACCAATCCATTCCTAAAACAACATCAAATCCTACCAGATTCATGGGATAAAGATTTGCTATAAATTTCTGATTTGAAATTTCTATTCTTGCTCCCTGCAAGATTTCAGAAATTCTAACGGTTTCTCCATTAGCTGTCTCTACTACGCATTCTTGTGGCAGTTTAGTTAATGACTGATTTAGAAATTTGCAAAATGATGTATTAATAAAACTTTGGTTTGCACCAGAGTCAAATAATACTTTAGCAAAAACATCATTAACTAAAAACGTACCAGCGATGACATCTGGAATCATCTTGGCTTCATCTGCAGTCAGAATAAATGCTCTAACATTTTTAGTATTCTTGTTGTCTGTGGCTAGAGCTAATTTTGGACAGTTTGGCCTGATATGACCTTTTTCTCCACAGTTGTAGCAAAATCCACTACTAGATTTCTTCCTGCAATTTTCTTCCTTGTGTCCTGGCATCTTACAATAATTGCACAGAGTGGAACATTTTCCCAAATGCTTTTTCTTGCAGACTTTGCAGTATGTTGCAGAGGTAGAACCCATATTCCTACGATTGAAATTTCCGGAACGGAATTATTGTGTAAGCCTTTGAGTTAAGTTCCTCATCTGATCCTCTTCTCTAGTATGGACTAATTCATCAGTCAAGGTATTTGTTAATTCTACCGCTTCTTCTATGGTTTGAGGTCTAGCTGCCTTGACTATGTGTTTAATCTCTCCAATTAATCCCCAAATATAACGAGAGATTATTACTGGTTCTGGTGAAGCAAGAGTTGGCACTATTCTAGCATATTCAAAGAATATCTTAGTATACCCCTTACTATCCACACCAGTCATCCTAAGATTTAGGAATTTGTTTGCTATATGTTCCTTCTCATTGGGTGGGCAAAATTTCCTTTCTACCTTGTTCTTAAATTCTTCCCATTCCATATTGTAGGTTTGATCACTTCCTCTTGTCTGGAGGATAGTGTTCCACCATTCTAGTGCTGCATTCTTAAACAAATTAGAACCAAACAGTATCCTATCTTCTTTAGCACACTTGCTTATCCTTAAGACTGCCTCAGTCTTTTCTATCCAGCGTAAGGTTGCAATGGCCCCTTCATTGCCAGAGAATTCCATTGGTTTACAAGACCAGAATTCTTTATAAGAACAACCATAAGGCATGGTTCTTCTTCTTTTGGGAATAGGCAATTGAAGTACCGGTCCATTGTTTACACTGTTTTCTGGTTCAACGGGTCGCTTACTGCTATGTTTACTTTTATTATCAGCATCTTTAATAGTTTGGAGAACTATGTGTTGGATAGCACTGTTATCCACTTGGTTTCCATTGTTATTGATACTCGGATTATCATTAACCACGTTAATGTTACTCTGGTTATCGTTATTCAGATTTCCTTGATTTTCTTCGTCGACCATCTGAATTTTAAACATTTATCCCATATTAATATCACAATTAATATCTAATATATTTAATCACATGACACACAATTTAGCCAAAAATGTAGATCATTGCTACTATACTCTTTTCATATACTTATGCGTCTATTACACACTAGTACAGAAATAAAGATTATAATACCAACAGAAATAAAATAGTAATATGCATCCGTACTCACATATTTTATTTTATTATATTATTATTACTACCATCGTTTAATCATTTCATTCACGGATATGGATTCATCCAAAAATCCATATTGCGTTCATCGTATTTCCATACGAGACGTTCTCCCACCTGACGCATTCTCTCACTGCTTTCTAAAATTTCCTCCCCAATAGTCCTAAGTTCTTTGACATTTTCTGCACTCATTGGGGGTGCAGGTTCTAGGACTGGGTTTGGAATCTGGGGTGCGGGTTCCTGATATGGAGGTAAAAGTGCCTGAAATTGGTAAGGAAATTCCAAGATTCCCCTAATGTAGTTATCATGGTAATAGGGATCTAAAGGGTCCATACCTGAATAGGCTCTTATAGGTGTGTCCTCAGGAATAGAGTAACGTTGCACATAGTCCCTATTCTCGTCCCACCATGGGTCGTAATTTGGGTCTAGGGGTTTGGTGCAGGTACCCTAGGTATTTCGTCAGGGTTAAAGTCATGCATCTCCTCTTGGTTTTCCTGGTTTTCTATTTCCATGAGTTGTTCTGGGTTTTGTGATTGTGGGGCTACTAATTGTTCCAGGCTTGGGTCAGCAGCAGTTGTAGCTAAAATATGGAAATTAGCTAGGCTTCTATTAAGCATATCTTGAGTATGAGCATCTGTCTCTCGCTTAATAGCTGCTAAGGCCCTTTGCTGTTGCAATTTTCGCATTCTCTTCCTACGAGCAAAAGCTTCTTTACTGAACCATCCTCATTTCTTATTAGGAAATGGTTCCTCCAACTGAGCTCTAAAAGCAAATATTCCTTCCTCCTGATCAGCAGAATACCCCGAAAGGGCAGGCTGTGATGAGGTACCTTCACTCTTAGGTGAATCAGACAACTGACGACTCATTTCTGAGGGTCCTTGATCACTCATTCTGTAACTATCAAATAGTCAAATAACACATAACAAATAAATACAGTTATGTACTTATTTCCATAATTTTATTTCCTAACATAAATTTTCAGAATTTTAAGTGTCAGCAGAACACTTCTTTGGCTTAGACCAGTGGCTAGGCTCTGATACCACCTTCTGTCGCAACCCCTGATCCCTGATCCCCGGGAACGGGCGGACGCGATCACAGAGTTTCGGTGGTATCAGTTGTTGTTTAATCTTGCAACGAAATTTACATCAGGATCGTAGTTAGGAAATGTTTATCAGAGTAAAACCACCTTCTTTAATATTAATAAACACATGGGTAAAACCCAAGTTTCTTATTACAATACATTTATAGGGACAAACCCTATTTTATTGAATTTAAAACATCGTTTATTAGGTAACTTTTATAGCCACATTATCCCCAAGCCTTCAATCCTCTCTAGCTGGCTTTATACTAATTAGCTTTCACATTGGGTTACCTGAAACGCGTTTTAAAAACGTTTGTCAGTGGGAAATACTGGTGAGTGAATCCCAATTTAATCAAGTTTAAATATAAAGTCACAGCGAACAGTATTGAGAGCGATCACATTGTTTATGTCAACACAATTACTCCATTTGGTACTATCAATTCCCTCACTTGTGGGTCATATTACCCATTGGCTAACTCATTGTCCAATGGTAACGTATTGTCATACTCGACTTACTACTCACAGGTAGTACAAATTTTGTATACAAAACCCCAACATACCAGCAGTAATTGAAGAACTACAAAGACTCAATCACTGCTAAATTTCATAGTAAAACATTTAAGGTTTGGTAAAACATTACCAAAAAGGTTAACAAAAAGAGGATAAACTCACTTTGCTATCTTAGACTTCGCGTAAGGGTTTCCTGGATATAATCTATAGTTTATACAAATGTACATCGATTAGTATCATAACCATTTAAAATTATTAGTAATACCTTCCCCGAGACGGCATTTCAACAACCACGTCGGGCAGAAGCACGACAGTTGTTACGGAACCATAAATCAATCGGGCAGCGTAACTATTACGAAACTGGGGTTATAATACTTACAACGGAGCAGAACCTCGCTAATTAGGGGTATAATACCCAAATATTATGCCTAATGCTTTCAGAATTCGAGATTGAGAATTGTCAATGAGCGACGGAAATCGAAAACTGATGCTTTCTATTTATAGTTGTGATATACGACTTTTAGGCGGCCCGCGTAAGGTAAGGCTAAGCCTTACGCGGCCCGCGTCAACACCGGTCAACTCTATAGCTTAGCCTGATCACCAAGTAGACTCGACACGATGTCGACACGTGTCGGCTCAGGGCTGCACCACCATTTGGAACACTCGTGGTCCGCGTGAACTTATGAAGGGTCTTACGCGGCCCGTATAAACTAAAGGAATCGACGGTATCAGGTTTTAAACCCTAATACTGCCCGCGTAAGCTTGAGGTGAGGTCCTACGCGGCCCGCCTCAACTTAACCTTTTCAAATTTTTATTTATTTTATATGTTAAAACATAATTCGGGCTCGGTTTTCACATACGGGGTGTAATATAAAATATATAAGGGTAATTTAAGATATAATAGGGTGTCGGAAATATTATGAGAGTTTTGGTTTTACCGAGGGTTGTTACATTCTCCCCACCTTATTTAGAACTCGTCCTCGAGATCTACTGAAATAATTGCGGATATTTCCTTTGCATTTCTATTTCGAGTTCCCATGTGTACTCTGGTCCTCTTTTGGAGTCCCACTTCACTTTGACTAAAACTAGTCTTTTGTGTTTGAGATTCTTGACTTTCCTGTCTTCAATTTGTAGAGGTCTTTCTACAAACTTGAGTTGTTCATTTACCTCTATATCCTTAAGAGGTACTATTAATGATTCATCAGCTAAACACTTTTTGAGGTTTGATACATGAAACACATCATGTATTCCTGCCATTTCCTCTGGCAGTTGTAGCTGATAGGCTACAGGTCCTATTCTTCTAATAATCTCAAAAGGTCCAATATACCTGGGACTTAGCTTTCCCCGTTTGATGAATCTTAGTACTCCTTTCAAAGGAGAGGCTTTCAACAATACTTTATCTCCTACTTGGAATTCCAATGGCTTGCGTCGATTATTAGCATAACTCTTTTGTCGATCACATGCTGCTTTCAATCGTTCCTTGACTTAAATAATCTTGTCAGTTGTTTCTTGTACTATCTCAGGTCCAGATAGTTGCTTTTCCCCAATTTCTGCCCAACAGACTGGGGTTCAACACTTTCGTCCATAAATTGCTTCGAATGGTGCAGCATTGATACTTGTGTGATAACTATTATTATAAGAAAATTCTATTAAAGGTAAGTGATCATCCCAATTACCTCCAAAGTCAATTACACAAGCTCTATGCATGTCTTCCATTGTCTTAATTGTCCTTTCGCTTTGTCCATCTGTTTGTGGATGATAAGCCGTACTTAATTTTAACTTGGTTCCCATAGCCTTTTGGAAACTTGACCAAAAATGAGATGTAAAGTGGCTATCCCTATCAGAAACAATTGATAACGGAATACCATATAAAGAAACAATTTCATTTACATACAATTTAGATAATTGTTCCATACTAATTGTTTCGTCCAAGTATAGGATGAGCTCAAGTGTCGGACGGCGACTCGATCGGATCGTGATCCGATCGAGTGGTCGTTCGATCGAGTGACACAGGAGCCTTTGAAAAACTTTAAACCTTCAACACTTCACCGATCGGATGGTGATCCGATCTAGTGACAATGATGACGTCAGAAACTAAACCTTTAAACAACAAAGTTACACTGATCGGATGGTGATCCGATCGAGTAACACTGATGAGGTCAGCAAGCAGTTATCTAGAACAGTCTATGCCAATCCGATCGGATAGCTTTCCGATCGGATGGATGACGTCAGCATGAACGAAACATACAATATGGTTTTTGATAGATTTGATTCAGTTTTAGTTGGAATTTTTCTATGAAAATTTGAAGGATTGATCTTTGAACAATTCTGATTCTAATGATATGATTTTTAGCCAATTTTATCCGTGAATTCCGGTTCAATTACAAGTTTTTCTCTGTTTTAAGATATAAAAATGCAAGAACAGCAAGAAATGAGGTAGAAGATGAGAGATTTGTCAAAAATTCCGGTGAATTTTGACAGAAATCGGCTGAAAAGTGCTGAAATTCTGGTGAATTTGCAGTTGTCGTCTCCGATTCAACCTCCTGTGACTCTGATACCACTTGTTAGGCCATTGTAGATCAGGATCTGTTCGTCTGGAACATGGTTGGATCGATCAGGATCAAGGTGCGGAATCCCTTGATCGTGTCACAAAATCAACAACAACAAATTCAACGTTTAATCTCGTCTGATTTTCTATTAGAATGATTGTGAAAGTACAGTAGCACCAGTAGAATCTCAGAATGGCAGAGGTTCCTTACAAGATCAGCAAAAGGTTCAAAATGACAAGTCCTAGCTTGCTATTTACAGGCAAACTCAAGGAGGCCTATAAGTGTCACCGGATCGGACGGTGATCCGATCGGATGATCATCCGATTGGATGGCGATCCGATCGGATGACATCTTGTTGTCCATCGGATACACTTTTACATTAACGCACCGTTCCCTGAGTTGCTTTTACACAAACATACATACATATACACAAAAGACATACATAGTACAAAATAAGACTCAATGCTGATAGAAGCCACAGACATATGAACTAACAAAACATAGGGGCGACTTATCAAAGGTTGATGGACAGAGCCTTTGCAAATCAATTCGGGCGTAGCCTGGAGGTATATGTTAATGACCTCGTAATCAAAAGCATGGAAGAGAAGATAATGTTGCAAGACATTAAAGAAACCTTCCAAACGCTAAGAGAGTACAACATCAAGCTGAACCCAAAGAAGTGCTCCATTGGGGTCGAAGAATGCAAGTTCCTCGGAGTCATTGTCACGCATGATGGCTTCAAGGCAAATCCTGAGAAGGTCATTGCCATCACTAATATGCCTTCGCCAAGCACTCTCAAGCAGGCACAAACCTTGAATGGCAGGCTGGTGGCCATTAATAGATTCCTAGCCAAACACGCGGAAAGGTCACTTACCTTTACCAAGACCTTAAAGGATTGTTTAAACAAGAACAATTTTGAATGGACGACGTAAGTCGAAGAGGGTTTACAGGAGATGAAGGGTTTTCTTGCACACTTGCCAACATTAACAGCCCCAAAGCCCAATGAAGTTCTGAAGATGTACTTGGCAGCCGCCCACAATGCAGTCAGTGTCGTATTAATGGTAGAACGTGGCAGGGTACAGACGCCGATCTACTTTGATAGTAGGGTTCTCTCGGACCCAGAAAATCGGTATCCTACCGTAAAAGAACGGCGGTAAAAGGGCAAGTAGTGGCAGATTTCATTGCCGAAATCCCCGAGGGAGAACAGATCCCCCAACAAGCAGTGAAAAGCCATAGTCAAGTACAGCTAGGGAAACATGGAAGCTATAACCAACGGTTCCTCAAGTAGCAAGGGGGCTGGGGCTAGGTTAATGCTTGTAAGTCCGAAGGGCGTTAAGTTAATGTACGCGCTAAAATTCGAATTTAAATGTTCCAACAATGAGTCTAAGTACAAAGTGCTATTAGCAGGACTGCGTATGGCACATGCCTTGGGGGCGACCCGGGTGGACGCATATGGTTAATAACCAGATCAATGAAACCTACAAGGCACGAGATGAGACAATGGTTAAGTACCTAGCCAAAGCTAAAAGTTTAATTACCTTGTTCGATAATGTAACATTGACACAGGTTCACTGAGGAAAGAACCAAATTACTGATGCACTTAGTAAACTTGCAACTTTCGGGATGGAACACGAAGTAAAAAAATTAAAACGCTATACGCCCCTTCAACACAGGAGGGATAGGTGTCAGCAACAAGTGACGAAGAACAGTGTCGGGTGACTCCCCTCGTGAAATACTTGACAAAAGGGGAGTTGCCGGCTTCCAAGGGAGTGTCAAGGAAAGTACAAGTTAAAGCCCTGAAGTACGAAATACAGGGCGGAATCCTATACCGAAAATCATACCTTGGATCACTCCTATGTTGCGTTTCCCCACCAGAAGCGGAGTACCTGATTAAGGAAATACATGAGGGGATATGTATCATTCACGCCAGACCCTGTTCGGTAGTTTCCAAGATAACGAACACCGGGTATTATTGGCCCGACATGCATGAAGATGCGGTCAAAGAGCTACGAAAATGCATGAGTTGTCAGCGTTATGCTCCACAGATCTTACGTCCCCAAAACAACATGATACTGGTAATAGAGGCATGCCCTTTCCAAAAGTGGGAAGTGGTTATCATAGGCCCTTTCCCCCCTGCACCAGGCAAGGTCAAGTTCTTTATTGTCGAAATAGTGGATTGAGGCTAAGCCTCTGGCAAAAATCGGGGTAGACAATGTTATAGAGTTCCTCTAGGAGCACATAGTTTGCCGTTGTACTTGGTCAGTGACACTAGGACCCAGTTCGCATATAAAACCATCCAAGAATGGTTCAAAGAACTGAAAATACAACAGGTCTTTACCTCGATGGCCCAACCTCAAGCAACGGACAGGTGGAACAGGCTAATAGGAGCCTATTGGATGGACTCAAGAAATGCATGGATAGGGAAGGATGATGTCGGGTGGACGAACTGCCAACCGGCTTGTTGCCTCATTGCACATCGCCTAAGTCAAGCAATAAAGAAACACCATTCATCTTAACATATGGTACGGAAGCAATGATTCCAGCAGAGGTTGGATTACCCTCATTAAGACGCCTGACAACACAAGACGATAACGATCAGCACCTTAGGGAAAATCTTAATCTCTTGGAAGAACTACGGGAGGCAGCAGCTATTAGTGAAGCAACGTATAAGTAGGCAATGGCAAGCTACTATAACAAAAGGGCATCCACCGTCACCTTCCGGGTTGGAGATTACGTCCTACGAGACTACGAGACAACGAGGCTAGCAGAATTGAAAGCACTGGAAAAATGGACCCCACCTGGGAGGGAACATACATAATTAAGGAAGTATTAGGGAAGGAGGCGTATGCATTGGAACACCTAGATGGTACACCAATCCCGCGTTACTGGAACACAGCTCAACTCAAAAGATGCTACATGTGATCTTCACCAAGCATAGTCACAGATGTTTGACAATTTTTTGTAAAGATGTTCCTATTTAGTTGAAATAAAACTTTGATCCTTTGATTAAAGTTGGTATAAAAACAATCATGCACAATACTTAATAAACCTTTTGCTTAACATACATTAAGTCATGAGGAGTATACAACATATCAACATCAAAACAAACGACTTACATTAAACGTGTCATTCTTGACAAAAACTTTTTACAGCGCTAACAGATAGATGCCTTGGTAATAGGCACATTCACTATCTAACACCAGACCAGCATGAAGCCCTAAGGCTCTCATCATGGTCTGCAAAAATAAACCAAGAACTTGTACATTTAGCCACATAACGGGGAACAACAAAAAAGCAAACTTGATTAGCTAGTCAACACCGGTTAACATCTTCATTACCTCTGCAGGGGTATGAAGAATGCCGGTGTCTAACACAACAAGGTCAGGAAAAACATCCAGACCATCTCCCTGCACAATGGGACGTCCCATGTCATCGTCTTCATTTAGCGATGCCCTAGTTACTATCGGAACACCCCTCCGATAACGAACATAATAGGCACCAAATCGACGGGCATCGGAGTCATCAGCAACACTCCTCAAAATGGAACGACGTTTTCTTCGAGGACCCTTAGGAATCGGAGGGTACAATCCAGGCATAGTAAGCAACAGTCCACCATGACTGAACCTGGACTTGTATACCGAACTGGGCCAGAGGAAGCAATATTGACATTTTCCGGCAATCGACATAGATCAAGCAGGGCCTCAGCGGCCTCACAGGCATCCAGCACCTCTGATACATAACGGCGACGATAAGGATTCTTCATGAAGGTAAAAAGTGGTCAACAGGTGTTTCTTACACGCTCACATTTTATATAACAAATAAGGGGCAATCAATATGATTGACATACGACGGTCACATCGCCCATATGTCAGGGGAGAAGTCAGAAACAATCATGACAGGCTACAAGCAAAATATAGGGGGGTTACGTCATTCAACAAAAAGTAATTAAGTGTTTGCATACAAAATTGTTCAAAAATATATCACTGAACACGACATGTATCCATAAAATCAACTGGCATTAACATTGGAAGTGGAAGAGTCAAGCAATCAGCGTATTACCTCCGGGTCTGGGTTCCCCGCGGCTTCTTGAATCTGTTGGGACTCAAGAAGAGGGTCGTTTACCAAGGCGGATAGAGTCTCCGCCATACGATTTGAAGAGAAAGCAGTCGCCGACCGAAAATCCTCAGTGATCAGCTCCAGACGGTCACACTCCAAGTGTATGTCCCGAAAACCGGATCAAACAACGATATCAAACGATCACCAAGGATGGGCGGAATCCAAACTTGATGATACCCAAGAAATCACATGAACACCGAATCACTTTCAAACTTTGCACACGATTCTATTACTATGAAAATAACAAAACCGTCTGGTACAAAGTTCTCACACTAGCTCTCTCTCTAGCTCACTAACAATGGAGGCACACTTGGAGGTTAATCGGTGTTCAAACGCTAGAATGACATAAGACTAGCTTATATACCCTAGGTAAGCCCATCCCCACATGGGCTTCCCTTGGGATTGACTGGCCCACATGGCCATATGCATACCCAGAATGACCTAAACAGGTCCAAACCTAACACAAACTAACCCAAATAAATCCCAGTTCGCTACCATAGCCCATTGCGTATATTTGATGCATTTGTCTCACACTTTTAGGGTCTAACAATCTCCCCCTAGACTGATGCATCAAATTGTCTTCATAGCATGAATTCAGTAGCGTCTTCAATGAAGACTGTGTTTGTAACTATGCTGTAAAAGTTGTGGAAGTTCTTGACTTCTGAACTCTCAGCACTGGGTCTCTTTCTTAAGCTCTTGTGGTTAGCTTATATCAGGATCACGATCAGCATATGGTTGAAAATCTTGTCAAAAAGAATGCGACAGGAGGATTCTCATCAGCTCTGAACTCTCAGTACTGCACTGGGTCTCTTTCTTCAATCTTTGTCTTTCAAATGTACTATCATTGTCAGACGACAATCCGTATCTGGTTCTTCTGACTCATGTACATCTGGTTATTGTGATTCTTTAGACTTTGTCAGTAGCAAACAGCATCTCAAACTTAATCAACCCCTGTTTCTTGATTTACATCAAGTTCTGCACATGCTCAGAAATTCATAAGCAAACACTTCTATGCAACAGGGAGAGTACCATATGGACACTAGGTACATCCAAGTACTTGTACTTGGATTTCATAATTTACATTCTTTCAACTTTTGATGATCAGTCAAATCTTCAGGAACGGTTAAAATTTTTAATAAAACAAATCAAACACTCTATTTTTGGATTTTTTTAATTTTTTTTTAAGAAAAACACGACACTATTTTTGGATTTTTTATTTTTCTTTTAATATGAGAATATAAACAGAAACGCAAGTAAACAAAGAAACTAACTTAAACACTCTATATTTGGAATTTTGAATTATCTATTTTTTTTAATTTTTAATTTTTTTTTTAAAAAAGAGAATATAAACAGGAACGAAGAAACATTTAATTACAATTTCAATGGGATCAAAATCGTTCTCATGCTGACCAAGGAACACTTTTTAGCGCGAACTTATTCAGACTAGTCTATGCGATTGCCGATATGTTTGTCCTCTTAAACCTAACGCTCAACTTTCAATTTTACAACCTCGTGATATGCTTAAAGTAATATTATACTCTGACACCCGTGTGTCCCATACCATGACAAACCCCCGCGATCAAGGTAAGCATAACTATTCATCATAGCAGGTAAGTATACTGAGTTCATCCTTTCGTTTTTACAACACCAGACTATTAGTGAACAGGTCAGTAGTTTCATACAGTAGAGTGACCAATAAAGTCAGACGAGGGTTAGGCAAATACCTTTTATGGTAAGAATTTGGCTTTAATAGCGCACATAATTCTCTTTTTGTGAGATTTTTCTTCCGTTTAAGGTTTTTTGCCCTTTTGGCTCTTTAAGATATCCTGACTGTGCCTAGGTCTGCATATAATTTGGATGCAACAGAAGGACATCCCTGATATCCCGGATGACTTATCAGCATAAATACCCGAAACCTCAGACGTTGGCAACCTATCAACGCAAGATTTAAGACCATGAACTCATACGCCGATGGTATGTTACCCACATGATATATAGTTTGTTATGTTTATGTCACTTGATACTTTTATCTTTTTGAGCGTTAAGCCTATCGACATATCACAATAGATCCTAGTCTTTTCAGCTATAACACCTTACGTGTGCTGGTCAAGCCCTTTAGCACGAACTTTTATTTCATTTCCCATTTGATGCAAGAAAAATCTTTTTGGATTTTTCTGTTTTTCAAATGTTTTTTGGATTTCTTCTGTTTTTCAAATGTTTTTGTATTTTTCTTATTTTCTCCCCCTAAAACAATGCATATGTACATATATTCCCCTCTTCCCCCCCCCCCCCCCTAAATTTGTGCATCACACTTTATGCACAATTTTACCTAATAATGAAAACTTATGTACAATGATATAAACGAAAGAAAAAGAAAAATATTTTTGTTGTTTTTGCTTAACCGTTCTGTCGTTAGATTGGAGACTAATCAATATCAACATTAAAGCACGAAATTTAAATTGTACCTTTCTTGCTGATGTTTCCCGTTATATCTCTGGAACAGCCGCTACCGACATTCCAGAGATTGTCAACAACTCCTCCTTGGTTATCCCTGAAAAATAAGGAGATTTGCAAGACAGTGGTACCCAGGCCATCGTGGTCCTGGGTTTACCCAAAGAATCAAAATAAGACATTTCTTTCAGACACAAGTCCCCTTTCATTTCAAGAATTGGAGACGTTACTGCTTTGGATTTGGGTTTCCAAATCTATTTCAGTTTAACAAACGTGTTTGTTGCCTTCGGTTGAGCAACTTTAGCTGTTTCAGGTTTATTAATTTTAGAAACAGATTTTTGTTCCTGAACAGCTTTGAATTTATTTTTAGTAGTGTTCCAATCCCCATCAGACGGTTTAACCTTGGGATTCACATTCTTCATTGCCTTAGGTGAAGATACCTTCATTGGCTTAGAATGGTAGTTATCCTTAGGTGTAACCTTCTGATTTTGAGCATAATACGATACATAGGGATGATTTGTGTTGTTTCGAGCAATGTAACCAGTAATGCCACAATTGAAGCACGTTTGTCTCTTCACGTAGAAAGCATTCTGATCAGCTGGATTTGCTCTTGCAGGCCCTGAAGGACGAACCGGTCCTTTCTGTGCTTTATTCTTATGCACTTCCTTTGCAGACGAAGATGAATTCGGATGTCTATACTTGTCATTTACAGGGGCCTTCTATGGTGGAGATTTCTTTTGATTCTTCTAGTTTTTCTTAGACTGCAAGTCTTGTTCAGAAATCTCACCAGTCTTTCCAAACGCTTTGTTAGCACAGTCAAATGTATATTTCTCACATTTTCCATTACTAACTGGCTTAACAAAGGCATTTTTCACATCACAAGCCTTTTGAGGACTATTGCTGCCCGTTGATGACCGTGGAGAGCCTGATTATCTTTGATGTTCAGACTTCCTCTTTCTTCATCCTTTACCTGCTCGTTTCGGCTCTTGTTGCTTGATCTGACCCTTTTCATCACTAACAGAAGGTTCAGATTGTTCAGTTTGTGCATGTGGAGCCTTGTTCACATCAGACTTCACTTCATCAGCTTTGGAAGCATTAGAAAGTTCTGATTTTATCAGATGAAACACTAGAAACTTCAGGATTGACAGGTTTAACGGAACCTTGTGCCTCTGATGTATAATCAGTGGGTTTGCCATACACCATATGTTATTTGTTCTCAAGATCTTCCTCAGTGTCAGGCATTCTCGTGTAGTTATGATTATATGGTGGGGCAACCTGATTGTATCCCAAACCTTTCCCCTTGTTCTTTTTATATGCCAGTTGCACATCGCACACGTCTTGAACGACCTTGCTGGAAGTATCAAACTTCTTCATGTTTAACTCCTTTTGTTGATACTTGCCAGTAAGAAGTTCTAGCTCAGCTATCACAGTATCACATTCCAAAGTTTTTGCATTAAGTCTAGTTTTGTAATCATGGACCCAACATTGTTGTTGATTTATGTCTAAGTGGAGCTGAGTTATGTCCTTCTTTTGTGCTTCAACCTTTTCAGTAAGCAACTTGTTCCTTTTTCTAAGGCTGATGCACTGTGTCATTGCACTGTTATAATCATCCATCATTTTAGAGTTGAGTGCCCTAAGTTGTGAAACATTATTCCTGCAAGGTTCAGTACACAACAGATAGTTGATCGTGTCAATGAGCGATCTTGGTTTGTCTGGCTGAGTTTGGGCTTGGGCTTGGGGTGCTGGGCCATTGACTGCAGCTTGCTGGGCTTGAGGTTTCTGTTTGGCCACTTCATCGGGATGAGATTCTTTTAACTGTGCGTATAGATCTTGGTTTGATTGTAAATGATCCCACAACCAAGAAACAAAGGAGTTTTATCATTACCCAAAAACTATTCATCCAATTCCTTCATTCCACTTTTTTGTCCCCTAATTTTAAGCATACGCATCACAAATTCCATGACAGGATCAACATTGTATTCTCCGATAAGCTCATTCAGCTTTTCCTTCACTCGATCCTACAACCTTCCAGCTCAATCTACGGAAAAAATAATTTCAAAATGTGAATTGTCAGCACTATCCATCACGTTTGGGTTTTAGTTTTGAGCCTAGGGTTTAGAGCTGTTAACGGAAGGTCTTATAATTGGTCTAAAGACGATGTTCGGATTTTCATTCAGCTTTGGATTACATATTGGGTTGAAGACAATGTTCGGATTTGCATTCGGATTAGGATTATATATTGGGATGAAGACAATGTTCGAGTACTGAGTTTGGGCCATACACATCCTTGAACACTTTGCAATCAAATGAACCCGCTTCGTGTACCGCAGCTCAAAAACCTATCAAAACTTTTACCCCAAAACAAACAACCCCCCCCCCCCCTCTTTAATATTATAACCCTTTTTTCAAAAAAAAAATAATGTTTTCTATATATTTTTTTAACTTTTAAAATATAATAGTTTTAATTTTTTTAATATTTTAAATCTAACCTTTTTAATTGAATTTCATTTTAAAATAAACTAATATTATAATTATATATTTTTAATAAAAACTTTTAATTAATGTTAGTGATTAAGTAATGATTACCTAAATATTATTATTGCTATTGTTATTGTTATTGTTATTGTTATTGTTATTGTTATTGTTATTGTTATATTATATTATATTATATTAATAAAACCTAAAAACACGTTGACTTCTTCTTCGATAGACGACTGAACCAAAACCCTAAATCTAACTTACCCGCCGCCAGTAACGAGAAGAGGGACGGTGACAGGAGAAGGAAGGTAGTTGATGATGAAGACTGCCGAAGTTCAGTAGTCGGAGAACTAAAGGTGACCGGAGAAGAACGATGACGATGATGAACGTATCCGGTGATGAACGGAGGTTGTTAGTGAGGGAGTTTTCCGGGTGGTGGTCGTCTGACGTGAACGGTTAGTTTGAAATGGAATATAAACAGAAACAAATGGAGATGTGACTAAAGATTGAAGTTGCAGGTTCCGGTGAAGATGACGACGGTGATGCGGTGGTGACCGGAATGTGTCGAAGATGATGAACGACGACGATTAAGGGGACGATGTTAAAGTCACGGTGATGTTCATTTTTGGTTGGTAGGTTATATGTTTCAATGAACGATCTGTGGGCTGTCACTACTAGAATAATGAGCAATAGCCACCAACATTTGCTACCAAAATAAACGGTAGCAAATTTAGCTTAGCTATTTTCAACCTGATTTAAATAAGCGTATAATTTGGTAGCAAAATGTTGTCAAAATAGGTAATAAATTGAATTTTTAATTTTTAAGTCAAAATAGGTAACAAAATACGGTCCACTCGTTCTCATTCATCAGTAACAAACTAACAATAACCACAGCACAAATCACAATCACAAAATACGGTCCACTCGTTCTCATTCATCAGTAACAAACTAACAATAACCACAGCACGAATCACAATCACAAATCAGTCGCTCAAACCACAGCACGAACAAAGATCAAATCGGAAATCAACTCCGCCGCTCAATTTCGCCGCTCGATCGTCGTTCGAATCCTTTCAACTCGAGCCTATTCATATCCAGTGAGCTTCAGGTAATTCAAAACCTCCATTGCCACTTTTCAATTGACCTAATTACGCTTCAAATTTCGTTCCATCAGAGCTCTGTTTGTAGACGATGATATAATTTGTTTCGGTAGTTCATCTCGCACATGTTTATTGCTTCAATTGATTAACCGGTTTGTTCGTTTCGTTTCTATCGTTTCTAGCCCTAGAAATACTTATTCGCTGACTGTTTATGATTCTATCTTCTCGAATTCGTTGATTATTAAGCTTATTTTGTTTAGATAAACTAGTGAACATGCAACTTGATGGATTGGATTGATGATAATCTGTTTTGATATTGTTATAGTTCTTGGAAAGTGTGATTAGTTGGTTGAATTAGCTTATGGATGGAATAGATGATTTGGATTTCCTGTTTGTCAAATTCGTATAGGTATAGCTGATTTCGAATAGATGATTAGTTGATTGATTGAATTGGAAGATAAGGTTTGATGAATTGAGCTGAATCTGATAGTTAGGGTTTTAGCGATTTGTGGATTATTAGTGATCTCTATAAATGATACTTGATGATCCTGTAATTAGTCACTACATGCTTTATTTTATAGCTTACAAGATGATCTTATCATGACTTTCATTTGATGTTTGTCACATGGTGAACATAGACTTTAAGTTCTGATTATCTGATGTTGAAAACTAGTGTTCAACTCAGCAAACAACATTTTTATTTGCTTGTAGGATGGATTTCATAGGCCACACTCAAAGCTAAATTACGAGGTTTGACATGCAGGGCATGATGAATCTTATAATCCTTCTCTGGAATACATTCCAACACAAGAAGAGATTAGCGCTTATCAGCTTATGTTTGAGGAGGACCGACCTAAGTTCATTCCAAAGCGGTAATGTCAATAGTAATTTTTTATTCCCATTTTTTATTATTGCTTTAGTTCTAGCTATGAAGATACTAATATATCTATATATGTCAATCTTGTAGATTCACATCTTTGAGAAGTGTTCCAGCTTATGAAAAGAGTGTTTGGGAAACCTTTGATCGATGTCTGGATCTGTACTTGTGCCCTAGAGCAAGAAAGAAGCATGTAAGTGTTGCACTACTGCACAAGAACTTGTTACATTAGCTTTGTTCAACATTAATCAGATCTACAATTTTATATTGATATTTTAGATCAATATCGACCCCGAGTCTTTAAAACCAAAGCTTCCAAGTCGCAAGGATCTTAAACCATACCCAACGACATGTTATCTTGAGTACAAAGGTCATAAGGGTCCAGTCGTATCAATTTGTACCGACCCAGTCGGGCAGCATATTGCTTCTGGTAAACATGTTTTAAATTAAGCTTTCCTTTTTCCGTTCTTAATTCATCGACATGCTTTCGGGTCCATGCCTAACCTTTTTTTATTGATCAACTAAGGCTCACATGACGGAACCGTTGGCATCTGGGAGGTTGAAACTGGTAGATGCATTAAAGTTTGGGAACTTGGTGAACCTGTGCAGCATGTTGCATGGAATCCGTTACCTAAGTTTCCTATTTTGGCAGTGTCCATGTAAGACTAATGAGTGGATTCACTCTTCTTTTGAACATTTTTTTTCGCTATATTTATTTTTAAAATCTGAACGATTGTGTGGTTACGAATTTGAAGGGGGCTCGAGAAAGAAGAAATTAAGACGATTGCAGATCTTTTGCGTGTTGAAACTTGAAACCACTCCTGCTCCAGATGATTCTGGTTAGGGTTTTTTTTTTATTTTTTTTAGATTTTATAAATTAACTTTTATTGTCTACCGTTTTATCTTTTTTTTTTTTTTTTGGTTTCTAGAAAGTGCTGGGTCTAGTGTGTAAGCTGGTCTCAATTTGACAAATATGAGGCAATTAGGATCAAACACGTTAAGGTACTTCTGTATGAGTTATCATTTCATTTTTAAGGCAACGATTCAAGACCTTACATTAGACTGTAACTTTCTTACAATGCACATGTTTTGTGTTATTGCAGACTGTGTCATCAGTGGAATGGCATCGAAAAGGAGACTATTTCTCTACTGTCATGCCTGCAGATATCCTTCTCATTCTTCAGTTATATGACTTACTGAAATTTATTATCTTCGGTACAGCCAATTACCTTTGCGCTTGTATATTGTGGAACAACTTTGAAGAACCTATCAGATGTTACTCACCCTTGGGTCCGTTCTTAAAAACTCGTTGGGTAAGAGTTGCCTTCTTTGTAGAAACCAAATTTGTGTGGAGAATTGTAGAAACCACATAAATAGGCGGAGCTATTGCTTTCAACATGGGGCGCATTAAATACACAACCAATTTTAACTAGGGCTCTGTAAAAAGCAAACCTATTGCTTTAATATAGGGGCGTCCAATACGAAACTAATTTTAACACGAGAACCGCATAAACACTTGTACTTAGTGCATTGAAGATACCATGGGATAGAGAAAGAGAGGCGATTATGTAGTTAGGTAACTGCCTGAATGTAATCAGAATTTAAGCAATAGGTGCATGTGTTTATGCTATTTATGCAGTTCTCTACTCAAAACTGGTTTTTGCTTCTCCAAGTGATGAAATGTTAACTTTTTGTTTGACTTGTGGTTGTGAATCGAACAAAATCCTTTTCCGTTGGATGTTGACAGTTGCTATGTTTCTTTTTGGTTTATGCAGGCATTTGTTATTCTAAGCTGTATGGTGTCATGTAAGTTGCTGCATAATTAATTCAGTTCCAAAACAATTGCATTTTTTGATTTCATGCATAAAAACACATTTTAATTTGTTTCCCGTGATCCTAATGCTGATTGTTACCAAAGTTGCCAAGTCAGCGCTCGAGAAAGCTTTGGCTGAAGGCATTGATATAGGTGGCAGTGGCGCTGAGAGCTCGTCTGCTGTGGAGGAAGCTCGGGTAGATATCCATGACCCGCTACTCGTCAAAGGTTGATTCTTTCTTTCAAACAATAAATCTCATAGAATTTTATGTTTTTCTTAATATATTTTGGATACCTGAGGAGTTTATGTAATATGTCAAACCTTTTCAGAGTTTATATGATGTTTTGATTTGGATGTTTATTATGAGGACCATCGGATGTATAAATTTTTACATTTTAATGGAATGGCAACAAGTTATAAATTTATATGTTTTTATGAAATTGAATAGCTGAATGCAAATGGAGTACCATAAATGGTAGCAAAACGTTGGTAAAATGTGATAAAGCGAGGTAGCAAAAGGGTGGCAAAATAGCGGTAGCAAAACGGTGACAAACAAAATGTGGTCGCAAAACCGTGAAAAAAAACGGTAGCAAAACGATGGCAAATCAATGGTAGCAAAATCGGTAGCAAAAAATAAAACGGTAGCAAATAGGTGGCAATAGGGCATTTGCTATGTGTGCTTTTGCCACTGAGTTTTTGGTGGCAAAACGGTGGCAAAAGAGCAATTGCTACCGTTTTGCGATCGAAAATGTGGTAGCAAATACCTTATTCTCTAGTAGTGGGTGGTCAACGGTGAACGATGATGAACGATAAACAACGGTGAAGATGTAAAGATGGTGGGGAACGAATATGAACAGGTGACCGTTGGGTGATAATTGGAGAAGACGATGAACGAACGGTATTCGAATGATGTCGTGGTGAAGATGATTGCCGTGAAGATGATGATAAAAGTGGAGTTGCAGGTCGATGGTAATGGAAGTGGGAGATGATGATGAACGACGGTGATGTAACAGGTGACCGAGACGTAGACGGAGATGGTGAAGTTGATTGAAGGTGATGACGATGAAGACGATAAATGATGCACGAGATACGTTTCGGATCGAGTTTGGATGATGATGATGATGATGATGGTGGTGGTGGTGGTGATGGTGATGAACTGTGTGTTTTGAATGTATCTCAGATCAGATGGTATGAAGTGTCTCGGATGATGATAAAGGGATGAATGATAAACTATGATGATGATGAATGTTATGGCAGTGATATATATCTCGGATGAAAGTAAGGATGGAGTTGATTGTATCTCGGATGAAAGTTATGATCTCGGATGAAATGATGATATTGTTGACACTGATCCGAGATGGATGAATGGATGATGACAATGATGCCGGATGATGTCGGATCAGATGTGTTATCTCGGATACTGTGAGGAAGTTGATGACTGATGAGGAAGTTGAAGGTATCGAAGATGTAGGAAGTTGATGACTGATGATGTAAAAATAGAATGATGACTGTTAAGAATAGAATGATGTTGATAGTTGCTGATGATAATGTTATGTGTAATTTAAAGATTGATGTAGACAGATGATGATGAAAATATAATGACTATCTCGGATAAGGAGTTTTGCACATGATGAAGATATGATGTATTTCGAATGAAGGATGATGAATTTTGGTGTAGATCCTAATCCTTTAACAACTTTCAAAAGAGGCCAGGTACCAAAATACAGTGCTTTTTGGTAAAATTCTGATGAACTTGAAGAACGCGAAGAACACGATGAAGAATACAAGAACAAGATGAAGATCTTCAACAAAAAATCAAAATTTCTTGAATGTTTGATATCTAAATGGCTCTGATACCAATTGTAAGTCCCGAAAACTGGATCAAACAACGATATCAAATGATCACCTAGGATGGGCGGAATCCAAACTTCATGATACTCAAGAAATCACAAGAACACTGAATCATTCAAACTTTGCATATGATTCTTTTACTATGAAATTAGCAAAACCGTCTGGTACAAAGTTCTCACACAAGCTCTCTCTCTCTCTAGCTCACTAACAATGGAGGCACACTTGCAGGCTAATGGGTGTTCAAACCCTAGAATGACATAAGACTAGCTTATATACCTTAGGGTAAGCCCATTCCCCCACATGGGCTTCCCTTGGGCTTGCCTGGCCCACATGGCCATAGGCATGCCCAAAATGACCTAAACAGGTCCAAACCTAATACAAACTAACCCAAATAAATCCCAGTTCGCTACCATAGCCCATTATGTATATTTGATGCGTCAGTCTCACACTTTTAGGTTCCAACACCAAGTAAGCGGCATCCATTCCATCATGCCGACCAGTCTCATACGCCGCAGTTGCCATATCATCATGCATGCCTCTCAAGTGTGGTGCTCGCCTCAGGAATTCAAAGCGGGTCAAAACGCCATGACCAAACCACCAGGCTTTCTCTTCCTTAAGCGCTGCAAGCTGGGTGGACAATTCATATGCCTCAGCCAGTGCTTGGTTTGCAGCACTTTCCCTCTCAGCACGACGAGACTTTTCGGTATCCCGGTCATGCTGCAAGTGGGTTCCCTGCACAACCAATTCATCACACCTTTGGGTGGCTTGGTTAAGTTTGGCCTGGGTATCTTCCATTTCCGCCATCAAAGAATGGTGACATTCATGCACCTGTGACACAAATTCACGATCAATATGTAACCGGGCAACTTGAGAGGATAAGGCACGAACCTTTTCCGCCTCCATAATGGCCTTTCTCTCCGACTCCCCTTGGATCTTCAACGCGTGTGCTATCACCCTTTCTTTTTCCTGAATATCCCAGGCCCATATCACACGCTCCTTGGCAAGGTTTGAAGTTACCCTCTTAAGGTCTTCTTCAGCCTTTTGTTTTTCAGCAAGAAGACGGGACTCCCTAGCCTTAGCAGCATCCAATAGGTTGTCCCGTCGTTGGATGTCATCCATCATCTGCTGTACGGCGTGACGAGTCTGTTGAAGCTCACGGTTATCCTGACCCCAGCAGTGCTTGATTTCAGCAATTCTCTTAACTGCAGCCACGGCGTCAGCCAAAGTTGAATCCAGCAACGGCCTAGAATCCTGGCCTTCAACATAAGACACCTCCGCTAGGGGGAAGGCATGATCCACCCAGTGGTTGACTACCTGAGGGTATATAAGGTGGGTGGAGTCGACGATCTTCTAATGGGGCTTATACGGCTTGTCAGGCATGCGTGGGTCCCAAGTGATAGTAGGCAAATATAGCCCTTCAATATGAGGTATTTCGTCAAGTGTAAAACCACTAAACCCTGCTGTCTCCTCGTGACTAAGGCCCCTGTCACTAGAAAATTCAAAAGAAGAGGAGTGCATGGTGACAAGCACGTTGCTAGAGGGAGGGATCGCTGCCACAACAATTTTCTTCTGACTTGACGCTAAAGGAGGATCAAGTAGAATTTCAAAAGTTCCCAAATAAGCACTGACTGGAGCTATGAAAGTTGCAATACTACTAGCCTGAGTAAATACTAGGGTAGAAACCGCCACCAAGGTTATAGGAACCTCAACACTAACAGGTACACCCGTATCTTTGGCTACGCTGGCAACAGCATCACTAACAATGACATTCACCGTTTCATCCCTAGTAGACTGAACGGGAGAAAGAGGAATAATAACACTGGATGTTTGCATAGCTGTGGAACCAGCAAGAAAATAAGTGCGTTACTCGAAGGCATGCAGCAGAGTCATAGGGGAAAAATAACTGAACTTACCAATCCCAGCAAGGAAGTCGCGCCTCTTTGCCTCGAAGTTAGCCAGTCGTGGCACGGCTGTTTTCATTTTCTTCAATGGAGGTCCAATAGGTGCCTCCACAGTCGCGGCACTCACGCAGACCTCGGGAATCTATACCACTTCAGCAGCAATGGTAGAAGCAGTAGGACTGGCAGCCTTGGATGATTGACCCTTGGCACTGCACTCCCCGCTGACCTTTCAGGTCCGAATGGTCTTCTTTGGGCCCGGAGTGGCCACCCCGTCCTCTTCTGTACCTCCACTGACAGGAAACCCTTGGAGCACGCTTTCCACATGGGAGGGAGAGATTAGGAAATTACCAACATGTGCTCTCAGGATGTTCTCCCTCCTGGATGCAGTGGGTGATCAACGCCAAGAATGGGAGCAGACCTTTCCGGGTATATGAGGTCGGCGAGAGTAAAGGACGCAGCAAGAAGCCTAGTTATAACAAACCAAGGGATATTAATAATACTCATGATTTGATGATTTACCTCCATCGGCGGTCCTGAAAGAAGGATAAATTTGAACATCACGCCAGCATAGGCTCATCCCCACTAAGGCCAGGGCACCTTCAGGGATAATTGAAATCTCCGAAGGACAGTCAGTCAACGCCTTAAACAGGACGTTCTCCTGATACTCTGCCTAGGCGGTGAAATATCATTTACTTTCTCCTTGGCCGACATTACTCGCCAGTGCATCTCCCCAGGGATAACATCGACGTCTATAAAAAAGAACTTCTTCTTCTAATCTTTATCCCGGCAACTTGAGGACACAGATCGAAGACACGCCTCGCCAGTGCTTCGGCAATCAAATGTGAAGAAGGGGGCTTTCCACACCAATGTGTACAGGGCACGGAATACAAGTGATCCTGGCAAGAACCCCAAACTCAAACAAGCATATTCGAAATGACAAAGCTTGGCAAGACCAAGAGGATGCATCTGAGATATGTGCACCGCATACTCATCAAGAATAGATTTACAAAAAAGTAGTAATTGGAAGATGAAAATTACAGAACTTGAAGAAATCGGCAAATAAAGTGATCTTGCCATTCTTCAAGGGAAAGGCAATGTCTCTTTCCGATGGCATCACCGGATGCCACTCCGGTCTTATGCAGTACGTCTGCAAGAGGCTCTCGAAGGATGTTCTATTCCATTTGAAGTATAGAGGTTCATCATGGTACACGAAATTGGAAGTTTTGGGGGCCATGGTGGAAGATCGAGAGATTTTGAAACGACGGTTGAAGTAGTGGGGAAAGTTTTGACTCTTTGGGATCAATCTCCCATTTATAGTCCTAATTTACATGTTTTAAAATATTAAAAAAATGGAGCCCAAAACAACACGTGGTAACCCAGGCAATAATGGGCAGGTCATTGATGTGACAACTGACACCGCCAAAAACGCCTTTTAGGTACCTGGCACCAGATATGATGACGTCTTCATTTTCTCCTATTTTCTTTTATTTTTAAAGGCACAATTATACATTTTCTGCACTCTTGCACTTTTTAGTGTTGGTTTTGTCACTTTTTTAAGTCCGGCCCCATGCAAAACCCCATAGAATCGGACTGGGGGACATGTGGAGGAATGTCCGGATTCGGTCATTCCGGGTCAAATACCAACCGTTAATAAGTCATAAATAAGGAATATGTTCCCATATATCTTTGTACACATACATCTCGAATAAAATAGGAGTCGCCTAACCGGCTTCCCAAAATATGTGGAAACCCTAGAAACCACACATAAGTATAAATAGAGGAGTTCATCACAAAGGTACGACACAACATTCTCTCTACTTATTCTCTTTACTCCCACAAATGAATCCTTATTCTCACACCGGAGGGTGGTTACATGAATAACCCTATTCCTGTAACGAGTCCTAACGGTGTCTTGTTTTGCAGACCTAGGGTCAGATCACTTCTCATTGGATCAACCAGTTCAAGGACGTGCTCAAGTATTGTTCTTACAATGACCCTTACGAAATTCTATAAAAAAAATTAGATATAAATGTATTTATATGAATACACATCCTTTTAAAATTACGAGTTTCATAATAAAATCTTAAAATTCACATTATTTCAACATATTATCGTTGTTTAATTTCGTAACGACGAAATGTAATGCGGAAGCTTGAACTTAATCATGTTCGGTTCTTCGTTGAGCTTGATCATCATCCGGTGCATCCAATAATTACCTATACTTCATAAACCATGAAATACGTTAGTATGAGGGTTTTATAATGTGTATAAACGAGCCCGTAAGGCAAAACAACTAAGACAAACAACTTTTTCCAGTTCTGGTCTCCGTCGCGGGCCGCGACAGACTAATGCACAAGCCTTCGCGGGTGGCGAAAGGCTGTGGTGGGGCACGGCGCCAAAGGCCTTGCCCGCCGCGGGTGGCGAAAGCCACTTATTTCCAGAAAGTTTCGTAGCTGGGAGTTGCATACTCCCAGCACCACCATTTTTCACAAAGAAACTCATAACTTCTCCAATTCTCATCTGTTTTAGTTCAAACTAGTTTCTAGATGACCGTGAAACCATGGCCTACATATTTAACCCAAAATCTTTAACCCGGATTCATAACTTTTATGAATTACGTAACCATTACCCGGTGTATGCGTATTTATTTTGACCCGTTATGAGATTTAAACACTTTAAGCTTAGATTACCTACAAACCTTCATACCTCTTATCCCCACTTGATGATCTTTATTCATCTATCATCACAACTCTAATTGCAATGGATTATGGTAGAAAAATTCATTATATTCCCATTCCACCCTCAATTTGTCATTTTAACGAAAATTAACCCATAATCTAGCATTAAGCCAAAAGGGTTCAAGGCTTCCATTTTAGACTACTGGAAGGATCTGTACGAGTTATAAAACTCATAATTGAACCACCCTCAAGGTCGTTTACCGGGTTTATCATTCAAGGGCGTTTTGGGAAACTATAGTCCCTTCTTTTACGGCGAAGGACTTACAATAGCATATTTTGACCAATTTGCACATCTTAACCACAATCTTGTTTGAAATCATTATGTTTTTAAGAACATAATGTCTAAAATTTAGATTCTTAAATTTACCTACTTTAGGTAACCCAATGTTCATTCGTGACTTTGTTTAACTCTTATCGAACCTTAAGTCCTCAATGAGAGTTTGACCCATTTACACGTACCTGGCTCGGGTCAAAGCATTGACCCGTTTTAACACCTTGCCATACTAGTTGCTAATTAATAGCAACACAAATTCCATACACTATTTGTGACACCTGGATTTTCAGGTTGTACCATACAATTGTCATACGTGTTGTGAATAGGTAACATGGCTGTATTTGACTGGTTATGATGTTTATATGTGGAATTTAATGAGTTGGTAAATTTAAACTTTAGTAAAAATTATGTTGGCAACGATAAGATAAACGCTTATTGCGTAACAGTTAAAATGCGAAACGAACGTCGGTAACCACCCGATCAGTGTTAAAATCCTAAAAATAGTCTGTTATTATTAGAATAATAATTTTAATCATATTCGTGAGGAAAAATAAATTAAAACGCTAAGAAACTCTATTTTTCGAGTGTAAGCGCGTACCGCGCGATGTAGCGCGTATACCGATAAAATACTGTCAACACAGCCTGTCAAGGCAACTGATAATCATTTTAATAATAATTTGATGAGTTTATTACTATAGAATGAAAAAAATAAATAAAAACGCTTAAATCCCTATTTTTGCGATTTTAAGCGCGTACCGCGCAGCACAGCGTGCATACTGCCAAATACCGGCAACATCGCCAGTCCCGGCAAACAAATTATTGTTCAATAATATATTGGTGATTTTATATTTATAGAGTGTTAAAAATAATTTAAACGCACTAAAACGGGATTAAAACGCTAAATAAAATACCCGGTATCCATTAAAATACCAGTTTTTACTCTATATTACATATATATATATGTAGAAAAAGTATATCGTACATTATGGCTTAACGTACTTCACGTACAACAGTGTGCGTGATTTTTTATATAACATACGTGATTAATGTTTTCAATATGCGTGATTATTGTGTTTCAACATGCGTGATTTTGGATTTTTAAGTTATAACATGCGTGATTTTAAAATGAACGTTCATAATTACCTGTCGTACGTGATGTACGTTAAGCCGTAATGTACGTTAACCTTCCTCTATATATGTATATATATATATATATAAATTTTGTATATATTTATGGGAGTATTAATTAGATAGCAGCCATGCATAGCATTTCTCTCCCTCTCTCCTCCATTTATTGGCCATGAGGGGTGGTGGGTGATGAATATGCATAGAAGATCACACCATATCTTCACAAACCCAAGGCACTTTTTCAAAAATCACTCAAACACTCTCTCTCTGCAATTCAGCCAAAAACTTCCTTCAATCCTCCATAATTTCGAAAATTTTCATGTTCTTGTAAGAATCAACTTAAATCCAAGGTGTTTCCAAGTTATTTTAAAGATCCAAATGTGTTTTCTTGGTGAAACAAGCTTTCAAACCTCAAAAATCATGTCAAAACCCACTTGAATCTTGAAGGTATAAAAACTAATCTTTTAAAAATGTTGTTGATTATTTTTATGGAGAAAATGATAGTAAAAGTTTCTCTTGTTCTTGGATTTAAACATAAACTTGAAAACTAAAATAAATGGGTTTTTGAATAAAATAAAAATGGATGTGTACATGTATGTATATGTGGCCGTACATATGTTGTGTGTATGTTCAAGTCGCAAATTCATACAAATATATAAATATGGACTCGTATATATATATATATATATATATTAACGTGCCAACATAATCAAAAATAATAACTTTTCGAGAAAGTCTCAAAGTTATGTGACAATTCTAAGAAACAGAGAAACTTAGGATTTGTGTGATGTTAATATTGATTTAAAATCGTTCCTATATATAATAGGACGTGTAGAAATCAATCTCTGGGATTGTGCTATTTAAAATACGCACCCAAAGGTGAGTGTCACTAAAACCCTCTTTTTACTGCTTTATATATATTTTGGGGGTAGAACACATCAATAAAAGGGTTTAATAATGTTTTCGAAATAAAACATACCTTTTAATATAAAATATATATTTTCGTTGAAAATATATGAAATTTGAAAAGTCATACGTTTTGAAGTAAAAACGTTTTTGATGAATGAATACTGGAAATTGAGATGTTACGGTATTTCTTAGGTGAAACGAGACCGTAACGTTGGACGAATGCCGGCCTGGGTCTCGAATAAATGAGATTCAGGGGATTCGTACAACATCGTGTATTAAATTCTCATATTAGTAGGATATATATATTGTACGTGAGGCAAACATCATATTGTTCTTCGAGAAAGAACCATGTGCCCATGATGTCGTTCATTCATTTAAGTAATATACGCGAGGAATTGTTGGTAGATCTATCGGGTTGATAACCCCGTCTTGACCGGTCTCCCCGTGTCAAGTCAAGCGACGAATTTTGATTCTATTTATTGTCTAGCATTGATTATCCCTGCATGGTTAATATATAGTTCGTATCGTCTAGCTAACATACGAGTCTGAAAATTGACGCAGTAATTTAATATACAAAACATGGGTAGTAACAATATTGTCGGGTTCATGAAATTGCGATGGAAGGCCCATGGATTTTATTAAGGAAGTAAAACAGACTTTCAAAATTATATGGATGTTTTCAAATAAACACCTAAACAGAAAGTTTTCCTTGGAATAAAATTGTTTGTAAGTGAATTTGTGAACTCACCTTCCTTTGTGTTGACACTTGATTTTAACGTGTTGTACAGGTACTTGAGTTCGGCTTCGGGAATTACGGCGTATCTTGTGGTTATTGATGCATGTTTTGTTACTTGAAATGTTGGACTGATTTTTAAAACTTTCTAGGACGAATGTAATTAGATCCATAAGGATCAAAATAACTTAACCATGTCAGGGTTGTCTCATATTTTAAAACGTAATGTTTAAAACTTAGGTTTTAAATAAGATAATATGTCCAGCAAATTAATGCATCGATCATCAAGATATAAATGGGCACCAGCTTCCGTCACCACTACGTTTTATATTCCGCTGTGACGTTTTTGGGGTGTGACAGAAGTTGGTATCAGAGCCAATGGTTGTTAGCGAACTAAATGTTTTCGGAGGAAAACACTAGACTTCAATCGAAGAATTTTGAGATTTAAAGTTCAAAATTCTCGAAGCCAAGATTTTTAAATAAACATGGAAAATTTTATCATGTATGAAAAATCCTTATGTGTTTACGTGCATACGTGATTTTTTTGTTTATTTGGGCCTTATGTGTTACTATTCATATTGATAACACACTTACTTTGTATGGTTACGGTATGTCACGTCTCGGCCTATAGAGCCATTAGTAGTCTTGCGCACGGATACTGTCAAGTCTACACTTGAAGATTCCTTTGCATGTCGTTATAGAATCGTTTGTTCTGCTATCCGAGTCACATGTTTTGCTACACCTCTTTTAGTCTACACTCGTCGTAGGAAGAGGACTCTACCCATTAGAGAGATCGCATCGACTTCGAGAGTTGATACAGCGTCCACTTTGAAGAGGCATGAAGGGGTTTGGGTCAATCCGTGACACCCATGATGAAACCAGGTACACCCTAACCGGTCCAAAACTATAAAGCACACTTAACACTTTAATTGCGCGAAAACCCTAAAAACATGTGTGACTTATATGCTTGATTAACTGATATCTGTTATGTCTCGGAGGAATCCGAGAACACGTTATGACTGACATGACACTAATAAGGTCCAACAGTGCGAAGTTGGTGTCCTTAGCCTTGAAAAACGTGTTAAACGGGAGTCTTCCGTTTAACAGCGCTTTAAACCTTTGACATTGATTATTAGATTATCGGTAGCATCATTTAAGATTTCGAGTTCCAGGAACAACTTAGTTTTGTGTCTTAGACTATGACATAAGGTTTGAAGCCAATAAGAGATCGGGCACGCAAAATGAAGCAGCTTCCCGGTTAGGGAAACGCTTTCGTTTCAGGAATAACATAAGGCAATCAAACGGGCAAGGAACGATCGATCAAGCTTAAAAACACTTAAACCACCCTAATACGAGTCTTTTATGATTAAAACGTAACTGGGTTCGGATTTCAAGATGGTTATGCATGATTTTTAAAACCGAGACTTTTGACACTAATTACGCGCGAAACGGAGTCCGTCGCGCAAATAGAGAACGCGCGCGGGACCCGAAAATGAACCTAAACACTAAAAGGAAGATAAACATCATCTTTAAGCGCTCAAAACAAAGCACGAGGTGTCCCTTGGGGGACCCACACCCAAACCGCCCCACCCTCCATTATTTAATAAAAAAATCAATTTTTTTTTTCATTTTAACATAAAATCCTTTCCAAAATCTGGTTTATCTCAAGAACAACCAGCTGAATTCACAAGAAACTTCAACAAATAAAAGGTATTAACTCAAATCCATAAGGTTTTAAGCATGGTTTCTTGATTAAACTTGATTTAGGTCATGAAAACCCATTTTAATCCATAAATTTTGGAGTTTTAAACAAGTTTATGGGCTGAATATGAACTCCATATGGATTCCCTGGTGTTATATGGCAGCCATGGTTAGAAATCTTTGGGGTTTGATACCCTAATCAACACCTATTCGACAGAAATCGTTTAACTAGTCGATTAACCGAAAAACAATGAAATAAGGCTTGATTGATCTAAGTTCTAGCATATTTGTATTGTACTTGATGTGTAGGTATTGAATATAGCCCACACATACTTCTGGACTCACAAGGAACGCTTGGAATCGAAGCTTGCGCTAGGTATAACATCCGAAAACCGAATCTAGGATAGGAAGAATTTTGTTTTGGCTATTACTTAGTTCGTGTTACTTGGATTGAGCTGAAATTTGTTGTGGTAATGAAGGGTAGTGTCAGGAAGGTCCACGTAAAATTTTAGAATATTTGGAATTTTATACGATTTTTTGTAAAATTTTGACTGTTTTAAAAAAAGAATTCAGGAAAAAATACCAAATGGATTCAATAAATCACCAAATTCTACAGAGAGCCTAAGGAACATATGGGGAATGTTCTGGGAAAATTTGGAGTCCATTGGTTGAGTTTTGTTTTGGGTTAAAAATCCGCGTTTTTGTGAAATTTCGGTCGCCAGAAACGCACCGAAACAAATCGGAAAAATATTAAAAATTTTGGAGATATTTATGGAAACATAAGGGATGTCCAGAAAATTTTTGCGAATTTTTGGATCATTATGGTAATTAATATTAATTAGGTGGTTTAATATGGTTTTATAAATAATTTATTTAGACAAGTAAAATGCTAAAATATATTCCCAGAAATTTTTCCCATATTTTACTGAGTTATATAAAAAATTTCAGAATTTTATTAAAATTATGGATAAAATGGGAATTTTTGGGATTAAAAATGGGTTATTTTAAATCAATTTCGGCAGTTTACCGTGTAACGAACCTGCCAGAACTGGGAACTGACCCAACCCAAAAAAATACTATATATAAAAAATTTCAGAATTTTATTAAAATTATGGATAAAATGGGAATTTTTGGGATTAAAAATGGGTTATTTTAAATCAATTTCGGCAGTTTACCGTGTAACGAACCTGCCAGAACTGGGAACTGACCCAACCCAAAAAAATACTATAATTGGAACACGGGAAATATTCTGGAAGATTCCATGGCGGAATGGACACTTGGGGTGTGTCCAATACCAGTTCGGGAAAATCCCCGACGGTGGAAACGGAAACTCAAAATTGGGCAACCTGGACTCCCCAAACACCCAAACTCCCTTAAATAACAACGTGTTGGCACTATTGGTATTCCCGTACCATTATCCGAACACGTTAAACTATTGACATTGGCTGGCACGCGAACCGGTGCCCGAAAGCCAAACTGAAACCTAATACTACCCTGACCTCCATCACCATAACCGTGTCCTATAGACTCAATCCGGGGTGAAAACTCCGGACCAAATCCAAGTTATAACCATTACCGACTTAGATACTGATTTGAGTCCTTACTTGCATGTGTGCTATTAAAGCTGATTTCGTTGATTAAACACTCTTTAGCCGAGTCTACTATTTGCACTGTGAGTTTCACTCCCCCACTTTTAATCTGTTTTACTGTTTTCTGGGGTGATTTGCATGTTACAAACTGTGTTAATTACACCAACTTGCTATGATGTGAATTATCTAACACACGATATTAGCCCCGATACAAGTGATTAACGTAAGCCGTGGGCAGTGGATAGTACTATTGGTCTGACAAACCCAGTTGCCCGCCGGACGGGTGCGGCCAGCAGCCAGGCAACTGCACGCGTCCAAACTAGGTTATGTTGTTAGACATAACTACCCGAGGGCATTAAACTACATGTGGCGTAGGTGGTGTGATTAAGTGTCTGTGTGACACAGTACGATTAAAACAGTCTAGGTTTCACTTGTGACACTCGTGTAATTCCATCTATGAACCGTGATATGTGCAATTAAACATGTTAATACATTTTGAAACGAAACAACCAAACCAGTGGAACTCACCGGCATCGTTTAGCTGACCTTTTTAAAAACTAACATGCATTTCAGGTACAACGAAACAGGAGTGAACATGTGCGTATGAAGGATCCAGTAGGCGGGCGTAGCATAATAAAAGCTATAATGGCTTGTAGTACCGCTTTTAATATATGGTTTGTAATGTGATAGTTCGAAGACGTTGTAACCGATGCTCCTGTTTTATGTAATGTAATGTTTTTAAATTATGAGGAGTGCTATGTGTCTGTCGCACCCCGCGATTGTGTTCCGCTGCGAGTCGGGGTGTGACAGAAGATGGTATCAGAGCCATCGGTTATAGCGATTTAGGTATCCCTAAGAGAACCTAGACTATAATCCTGAGTTAACTCCTCACCCTAAGAACCTCTAGAGACCGAGTGGCGTGGCTAGTACCGGGATGGCCTTGTTAGGCAATTAAATTATTGTGGTCCGAAACACAATAATTTATCTGCTGGTACATGGGCATTCCGGAAACTTCACGGAGAGAGGGGAGAGAACGGGAATGTAAACACTAACTTAACAGTTGTGGAAAAGTTTTTAAAATTAAAAATCAAGGTTGTGTGCAATACGTGCTTATGTGTACCTCTGTGGATTGTTTATTTTCGGTTATGTCAGTCGATAGAAGCGGTGTTAGATGTTGTTTTCCTTTACAAGTACTATGTCGAGTCATTCGAGTCGCTAGACGACTTCTCATATGGAGACCGATACTGAGGAGGATCCACAGATGCCTCTGTTGTCCCCGGGCTACTCGCCGAATGAGTCCGGGTACTGTTGTGCTGGTTATCCCCCTAGATCCCCTACTAGGCGCGTCGGGGAGGCCTCGAGCGCCTACCGTTCCCCACCTTACCACCTGACTAGCTCCTCGGAGCATAGTCGTACCCCGGATGTCGTTATCCCAGCAGGACCTATTCCTAGGAGCCCTACTCCCGCCATGGGGCATTGGGAGTGGGAGCCGGTTGCCCCTAGGTTACCTACACCCGAGACTCCCCCGACCCTTATACCCCTTCCACTCCTAGTACTTACACCCCCTCTTCACCTAGTTCTCAGGAGGTACCCCTTGTCTGCCTCCGACAGACGGCTCGTCGGAGGGTACCTGTCCCTGTGCCTGTTTTTACCCCACCTATTTCCCCTGTTCACTTGATACCCACACCCATAGGGACCCAACAGCACTTTACTTCTCGTTTTCTTACCCCACCTAGGGAGGACCCTTCCCCTTTCCACACTTATGAGCATGGTGGCCCTTCCCGGCCATTCAGGGAGCCTTTCCCACCTGTTTAGGGCATACCAGTTCCTCTTCCGGAGGTGCCTGCTCCCATCACTGAGAGCAGCCTGATGGGGTTCCAGTTTGAGCAGATTTCGTTATTGAGGATGGCACGCGATGAGGACGAGCAGCAGCGGAGGTCTATGGGAGATTACTTGACCGTCTTGCAGGAGGCGATCATTGCCTTACAGTAGGGTATGGGATACGTCTATCATAAGCAGGATCATTTTCGAGCTTTAGTGTATGGATGTACCGGCGCTATTGTAGGTTTAGTAGCGGGTTTTGCAGGGTTGACTTGGTGGATGTGGCGTTCCTAGTATGGTTTTCTTTCTAGTATAGATAGAGATGATGTACCTTTTGTACATCCTGCCAAGCACTGGGCTATGCCTATGTCGAGGTAGGGATGTAGCCTTAGTATTTTCGACTATCGTAGTTGGTTTTGTGTGGTATAATGCATGTATGTCACTTTAGTAACCAGTTTTGACCGCACATTTAAGCACTGACCCTTTTGGGTTAAGTCTGTGTGCAAATTTGACGATTGTATGATGATGATATTATATATATACATGACGATGCTTTTGACTATATGTGTCGTGGATCTATGGGTGTGATGAAATTATGTGATGTGTAATGGAATTGTGTGGTATGTGGTAACTGAAAATGTGATAAGTGATGAATAACTATGTGACATTGATACATACATATCTATTGTTTATAATAGAATGGCCCCAAAACGTGTACCTCAAATGACAGAGGCAGAAATTGCACAACTGATAGCACAACAACTTCAAGCCGTTGTCCCCACTATCGTGGCACAGGTTAACGCCGGCATCAATGCGAACCCGTAACCGAACCCGCAACCAGGGCTGGGAGATCAGAACAATAATCAAAACAATGTTAGGCCAGTTTGCATGTATAAACACTTTATGGAGTGCAAACCAATGGAGTTTAATGGAACTGAAGGACCGAACGGGTTTGTGAAATGGATCGAGAAGTCGGAATCGGTCCTTAACATAAGTAATTGTCCGGGTGACTGTGCGGTAAAGTATACAGCTTGCACTTTTACCGACCACGCTTTGAACTGGTGGAATGCTATTGTGCAATCTCGCGGGCAGGATGCGATTAATGCTATGACTTGGGATGATCTTAGGATACTAATGAGAGAAAGGTTCTGCCCAATCCACAATATTCAGAAACTCGAGCATGAGTTTTGGAACCTGCAGATGCAAGGTGCAGATCATGCAGGTTACACAAACCGCTTCAATGAACTGGAACGCATCTTGCCAGATATGGTTCGACCGGATTCCAAGAGGATCGAGAGGTATATCTGGGGACTGGCCCCAGAAGTAAGGGGTATCATTAATTCGGTGGAGCACCTGACCATGCACGGAGTGGTAGCTAGGTCAGGCATGGTTACGTACGATATGGTTTGACGCAAGATTTTGACAATGCTGGGAGAGCCGGCAGGAAATAAGCGAGAGGCCCCGGAAAGTAGTCGAGCAGGGGCAGCCATACCGAAGAGGGGGAGAGCCACTAGTCAAAGCTATGCCATGACTACTAAAGATGCAAGAACAGATAATTATAAAGGGACGTTACCAAAGTGCAAGAAATGTGGATTTCACCATTCGGGTGAATGCCGAACCGTGGTCTGTAATAAATGTCAGAAGACGGGGCATTACGCAAGAAGTTGTAGAGCCTTTACTGATACCTCAACTCGTTCTTACCAACCCACCCGTTTTCAACCCCCAAGATCTCAACCAACTCAACAAAAACAATTACAACAACCCCAGAAGCCGCAGTTGACCTACCCCCGTACTTGTTTCGAATGTGGTAGTATGAAACACTTTAAAATAAATTGTCCTAAGCTTAACCAAGGTCAGACGGGAAAAATGAACCAGGGACAAGCTTCTACTTCAAACCAAGCCTGAGGGCGCGTTTTTGTTATCGGATCAGGTGATGCACGCCAAGATCCGAATGTGGTGACAGGTACCTTTCTTATTTCCGATCAGTGTGCTTCAGTATTGTTTGATACGGGCGTAAATAGGAGCTACGTTTCCATTAATTTCTTACCCCTATTAAATATTCCGGCTATTGAATTAACAAGTCCCTATTCCATAGAACTTGCTAACGGTAAACCTATAACTAGTCACCAAATCATTCGTGATTGTCCTTTAATTCTTAACGACCACCAATTCCTTATTGACCTACTACCGGTAGAGCTCGGAAGTTTCAATATAGTAGTGGGAATGGACTGGTTGTCCAAGTACAAGACGGAGATTATATGTGAGCAAAAGATTGTTAGGATCCCTTTTCCTAATAATGAAGTTATTATGGTACAGGGAAAGAAGTCTGGTACCATATTAAACCTTATATCCCACCTTAAAGTGTTGAAATGTATACGTCAAGGATGTGATGTGTTCTTAGAAAGTGTAATGATGGCCGAACCAGAAGAACAACGCATTAAGGATATCCCAATAGTGTGTGATTACCCAGACGTGTTTCCCGATGAATTACCCGGATTGCCACCCAATCGGCAAGTTGAGTTTCGTATCGACTTAATACCGGGAGCAGCTCCAATTGCAAAAGCACCTTACCATTTAGCACCTTCAGAGATGCAAGAACTATCATCTCAGTTACAAGAACTGCTAGACCGAGGTTTTATCCTTCCCAGTTATTCACCTTAGGGAGCACCAGTGTTATTTGTGAAGAAAAAGGATGGAAGCTTTCGGATGTGTATTGACTACCGAGAGCTGAACAAGGTTACCATAAAGAATCGATATCCTCTTCCGCGAATCGATGATTTATTTGATCAGTTGCAAGGAGCCTGTTACTTTTCCAAATCGATCTTAGATCCGGTTATCATCAAGTGAAAGTTCAAGAGGAAGATATCCCTAAAACAGCCTTTTGAACTCGGTACGGTCACTATGAGTTCCTGGTTATACCCTTTGGGTTAACCAACGCACCCGCGGTATTTATGGACCTCATGAACCGAGTTTGAAAACAATATCTAGATAATTTCGTCATAGTCTTTATTGACGATATTTTGATCTATTCCAAGAGTAAAATGGAACACGAGCACCATCTACGAGCCATACTAGAGATATTGAGGAAAGAGAAGTTGTATGCCAAGCTTTCAAAGTGGACTTCTGGTTACAAGCGGTGCAATTTTTAGGACATGTGGTAGATCAACAAGGGATTCATGTTGACCCTAATAAGATCGAAACTATTAAGAATTGGCAAGCGCCTAAGTCAACGAAAGAGATACGCCAATTCTTGGGATTGGCCGGATATTACCGTCGCTTTATTAAAAACTTTTCTTGCATTGCTCAATCCTTAACTGCCTTGACATAGAAAGACCGAAAGAACGAATGGGGCGAAGAACAAGAAACAGCTTTTCAGCTGTTAAAACAAAAGTTATGTGAGGCGCCAATTTTGACTTTGCCAGAGGGCAATGATGACTTTATAGTGTATTGCGACGCATCTCGACGTGGTCTAGGATGCGTATTGATGCAGAGAAACAAGGTTATTGCATATACTTCTAGACAATTGAAGGTGCACGAAAAGAACCATACAACGCATGATTTAGAGCTGGGCATAGTGATTTTTGCACTTAAGATCTGGAGGCATTACTTGTACGGTACGAAATGTACAATTTATACAGATCACAAGAGCCTCCAACATATATTCGATCAAAAGGAGCTAAATATGAGACAACGCAGATGGGTGGAGCTATTGAACGATTACGACATAAAATACCATCCAGGTAAGGCTAACGTAGTAGCTGATGCCTTGAGTAGAAAAGAACGAGTAAAGCCACTTAGAGTGCGAGCTCTTGGGATGATGGTTCAAACCAGTCTTAAAGAGCAGATTCGTAATGCTCAAATGAAAGCTTTGGAGGAAGGCCAACTAAATAGCAAAAACTTACACGGAAATGAAGGGAATTTTGTGAGGAAACCGAATGAAGTGTTGTATTTCAAAAATAGGGTATGGATTCCTACTCTCCATGACCTACGTCAACTGGTTATGGATGAGGCTCATAAATCTAAGTACTCTATTCACCCCAGTACAGACAAGATGTACCACGACCTTAAGGAATTTTATTGGTGGCCATGTATGAAAAAGGACGTAGCAGAGTACGTGAGCAAATGTTTGACTTGTGCCCGGGTAAAGGCAGATTACCAGAAACCCTCGGGAATGTTACAGCGACCCGAAATACCTCAATGGAAATTGGAGCAAATCACGATGGATTTCGTGACCTACCTTCCAAAAACACCCCGAGGTCATGACGTGATTTGGGTAGTAGTAGATGGACTAACCAGGTACACCCCAACCAGTCCAAAACTGTAAAAGCACACTTAACACTTTAATTGCGCGAAAACCCTAAAAACATGTGTGACTTATATGCTTGATTAACTGATATCTGTTATGTCTCGGAGGAATCCGAGAACAGGTTATGACTGACATGACACTAATAAGGGCCAACAGTGCGAAGTTGGTGTCCTTAGCCTTGAAAAACGTGTTAAACGGGAGTGTTCTGTTTAACAGCGCTTTAAACCTTTGACATTGATTATTAGGTTATCGGTAGCATCATTTAAGATTTCGAGTTCCAGGAACAACTTAGTTTTGTGCCTTAGACTGGGACATAAGGTTTGAAGCCAATAAGAGATCGGCACGCAAAACGAAGCAGCTTCCCGGTTAGGGAAACGCTTTCGTTTCAGGAATAACATAAGGCAATCAAACGGGCAAGGAACGATCGATCAAGCTTAAAAACACTTAAACCACCCTAATACGAGTCTTTTAAGATTAAAACGTAACTGGGTTCGGATTTCAAGACGGTTATGCATGATTTTTAAAACCGAGTCTTTTGACACTAATTACGCGCGAAACGGAGTCCGTCACGCAAATAGAGAACGCGCGCGGGACCCGAAAATGAACCTAAACACTAAACGGAAGATAAACTTCATCTTTAAGCGCTCAGAAAAAAGCACGAGGTGACCCTTGGGGGACCCACACCCAAACCGCCCACCCCCCATTATTTAATAAAAAAATCAAAATTTTTTTTCATTTTAACATAAAATCCTTTCCAAAATCTGGTTTATCTCAAGAACAACCAGCTGAATTCACAAGAAACTTCAACAAATAAAAGGTATTAACTCAAATCCATAAGGTTTTAAGCATGGTTTCTTGATTAAACTTGATTTAGGTCATGAAAACCCATTTTAATCCATAAATTTTGGAGTTTTAAACAAGTTTATGGGCTGAATATGAACACCATATGGATTCCCTGGTGTTATATGGCAGCCATGGTTAGAAATCTTTGGGGTTTGATACCCTAATCAACACCCATTCGACAAAAATCGCTTAACTAGTCGATTAACCGAAAAACAATGAAATAAGGCTTGATTGATCTAAGTTCTAGCATATTTGTATTGTACTTGATGTGTAGGTACTGAATATAGCCCACAAATACTTCTGGACTCACAAGGAACGCTTGGAATCGAAGCTTGCGCTAGGTATAACATCCGAAAACCGAATCTAGGATAGGAAGAATTTTTTTTTGGCTATTACTTAGTTCGTGTTACTTGGATTGAGATGAAATTTGTTGTGCTAATGAAGGGTAGTGTCAGGAAGGTCCACGTAAAATTTTAGAATATTTGGAATTTTATACGATATTTTGTAAAATTTTGAGTGTTTTACAAAAATAATTCAGGAAAAAATACCAAATGGATTCAATAAACCACCAAATTTTACAGAGAGCCTAAGGAACATATGGGGAATGTTCTGGGAGAATTTGGAGTCCATTGATTGAGTTTTGTTTTGGGTTAAAAATCCGCGTTTTTGTGAAATTTCGGTCGCCGGAAACGCACCGAAACAAATCGGAAAAATATTAAAAATTTTGGAGATATTTTTGGAAACATAAGGGATGTCCAGAAAATTTTTGCAAATTTTTGGATCATTATGGTAATTAATATTAATTAGGTGGTTTAATATGGTTTTATAAATAATTTATTTAGACAAGTAAAATGCCAAAATATATTCCCATAAATTTTTCCCATATTCTACAGACTTTTACTGAGTTATATAAAAATTTTCAGAATTTTATTAAAATTATGGATAAAATGGGAATTTTTGGGATTAAAAATGGGTTATTTTAAATCAATTTCGGCAGTTTACCGTGTAGCGAACCTGCCAGAACTGGGAACTGACCCAACCCGAAAAATACTATAATTGGAACACAGGAAATATTCTGGAAGATTCCAGGGCGGAATGGACACTTGGGGTGTGTCCAATACCAGTTCGGGAAAATCCCCGACGGTGGAAACGGAAACTCAAAATTGGGCAACCTGGACTCCCCAAACACCCAAACTCCCTTAATGAGAAGTTAATAATTCTTAAATAACAACGTGTTGGCACTATTGGTATTCCCGTACCATTATCCAAACACGTTAAACTACTGACACTGGCTGGCACCTGAACCGGTGCCCGGAAGCCAAACTAAAAACTAATACTACCCTGACCTCCATCACCATACCCGTGTCCTATAGACTCAATCCGGGGTGAAAACTCCGGTCCTTACTTGCATGTGTGCTATTAAAGCTGATTTCGTTGATTAAACACTCTTTAGCCGAGACTACTATTTACACTGTGAGTTTCGCTCCCCAACTTTTAATCTGTTTTACTGTTTTCTGGGGTGATTTGCATGTTCAAAACTGTGTTAATTACACCAACTTGCTATGATGTGAATTATCTAACACACGATATTAACCTCGATACAAGTGATTAACGTAAGCCGTGGGCAGTGGATAGTACTATTGGTCTGACAAACCCAGTTGCCCGCTGGACAGGTGCGGCCGGCAGCCAGGCAACTGCACGCGTCCTAACTAGGTTATGTTGTTAGACATAACTACCCAAGGGCATTAAACTACATGTGATGCAGGTGGTGCGATTAAGTGTCTGTGTGACACAGTACGATTAAAACAGTCTAGGTTTCACTTGTGACACTCGTGTAATTCCTTCTATGAACCGTGATATGTGCAATTAAACATGTTGATACATTTTGAAATGAAACAACCAAACCAGTGGAACTCGCCCGCATCGTTTAGCTGACCTTTTTTAAAAACTAACATGCATTTCAGGTAAAACGAAACAGGAGTGAACATGTGCATATGGAAGGATCTAGTAGGCGGGCGTAGCATAATAAAAGCTATAATGGCTTGTAGTACCGCTTTTAATATATGGTTTGTAATGTGATAGTTCGAAGACGTTGTAACCGATGCTCCTGTTTTATGTAATGTAATGTTTTTAAATTATGAGTAGTGACATGTGTCTGCCCCACCCCGCGATTGTCTTTCGCTGCGAGTCGGGGTGTGACACAATCGCTCTCACTGCGATCGTCAGTTCACCACATTACACGGGGGCATGGAGACGATGAAGGACACAGAGGGACAGATGGATTGTTATGATGAGCTAGAAGAGCTTGTTAGGAAGATGTTGGACTTCCACGGATTGAAACGTTAGTGGTTGGTTGTTTCTGTTGTTTGTTTTGTATGTCTCATTTGATGAACCCTATTTATGGCTTGCATACCAAATATACAAATATTTAGGAGGAAATTTCATATAGGCTTGTTGAGGGTGTTGATGTAGACATGCTAAATTTTGATTAGTCTTAGTACTAAAAACAAGCTTTGAAAATTTCTGATATAAATATCGAATGGGTTCCTTTTGGTTAAAAATTGTTCTCATTAATACGTGGATATTATACATGCGCCATGTTTGGTCCACTAACATTTAATGATTGAATTATTTTGGAAATCGTTTTATGTTGATATTATGTTGTAATAATAGAAACGACGAAATGTTGCCAAAAGCGAGACATGGTTCTGGACTACCTATTACCCCGAAAGAGTTGGCACAACTCATAGCCCAACATGTTAATACTGCCATGGAACAGTGCGATGCTAACCAAATAATGGCCAGGAACGTGGAGCGATACTCATGGGCATGGTTTTGGTGGGATACAGGTCGGAAACTCTTCAGGTGATATAATGATCGGAAAGTTTTTGTAGTTCATGTGTTATGATATAATCAGAGCGTATTCCTGGTTTTTATTAACTTTGTGAACAGTACATAGATGTACGCATAAAACAATCCAGGGTTGTAACCCAAGATCATTTACTAGTATCCTATGCAATTACGTGGCAACGGTATGCGTGATGTCGGGCCCTCTCAGCGGATCGACCATTCATATAATTCCGCATTCCGAGCCAAGATTTGGGGATTCGCGAAAGCGAAAGTCTGAGAGTTCGAGGATGAGTGGAGAAAGTGCGCCAGATGTGGTCGGACTGCACATATGACTCGAGGGATGCTACGAATATGGTGAGCAAGGACATTTCGAGAGAGATTGTCTGAAAATGAAGGGTCAGAATGTCAGAGTAGAGCATTCGAGCAAAACGCTGGGAAAGCACGAGACGATCTTGCTGTTGTAACCGGTATGTTTTAAATCAAAAACCAATCTATGTTTATGTTCACCTACAAGTAAGCTGAGTATAAAGTGCCCGATAGAACTAGCAATTGGTAAGTTGATAGAAATTAGTACGGTCGTTTGCAGTTGTAGTATTTAGTTAGGTGATCGTAGTTCTAGTGTTGGTATATTTCCAGTGGAGCTGGGGAGCTTTGACAAAGATGCAAGAATGGATTGATTTTCCAAGGATGAAGTGGGGACTATCGCTTGAAGAAGCTAGCTGGAACATCTCGTCTTGATGACGGTAGAAAGGTGGTAGTTATTCGCGGAGATCGACCGAGTCGAATGTTGAGTGTTGATAGTTGAGAGTTGTCAATTTTGTGAGGATGCTCAAGTTGTTTCGAAAAGGCTATCTTGCATTCCTTATTAACATGGTGGATACGAAAGTTGAATGTAGGAATATCGGAGAGATTACTATTGTTCGCAATTATCCAGAAGTTCTCCTAAAAAGACGTAGCTGGATTGCCCCCTGCGAGACAGATCGAATTCCAAATCGATCTGGCATCCGGTGCTGTACCCAATTGCACAATCTCCTTATACATTAAGCACCGTCTGAGATGATAGAAATCTCAAATTTGCTTAAAGAGCTGCTAGACAAGGGTATCTTTTGATTAAGCTTTTCGCCTTAAGATGCATCTGTTTTGTTGAGAGAAAGAAGGATGGATCTTTCAGGATATTTGATGATTTCAGAAAGCTGAACAAGATGACTATCAAGAATCGGTACCCTTTACCAAGAATTAACGATTCATTCAATCAAGCTACCGGGACCCAGCTGCTATACGACGATTGATCTGCGACCAGGATACCATCAGTTGAAAGCTAATGATGAAGTTGTTCCGGGGACTGTTTTTCAAACATGATATGGCCATTACAAGTTATTAGTCATGCCTTTTGACTAAATTAATGCGCCATTTATATTCATGAATCTATCTCATGAACAGGGTATGGGAACCCTACTCGGATAACTTCGTGACAATATTCATCGACGACATACCTGTCTATTCACGGATCAAAGGGAATCATGAGTAACGTTTGAAGATAACTATGGAGTTGGTAAAGGATGAGGAAGGTATACATGTGGATCAGTTTGAGACTAGAGCAACAAAATGATGGGGAGCGCCAAAGACCCCGTCGGGAGTGCGATGATCCCTATGACTAGATGGGTGCTACCGGAGAATTATTAAGAATTTATCTAATTAGTGCAGACTTCGACACTAATAACCCCAAAAGGAAAAGGGGAAATTGATTGGGCAGAAAAGTACGAGGAAGCTTTTCAAACCCTTGAAAGAAGAATTGTGAGCGTGTATGATGGACTCAGGAGGAAGTTAAGATACTCATATGCCCTTGGCAGAGTTATCTTACGATAATAATTAACACGCCAGTATTTAGTTTGCTCAGTTCGAAGCTTTGCATAGATGGAAGTGTTGATCGTCACTTCGTTGAGCTAAAGTGACAAAGGACAATTAACCAGACCTTAGTTTATCTAAGAAACCAGCGACAGGATTTTCCTGGATCGAGGGAAGGTTAAAAGTCGCCAATTGATCAACAAAAGGATTACATGGACAATTGAAGAAACTATTGTGATTCCAGATTGAAGATTTGGTTCTGATAAAGGAGTTATCTTGCAGAAGTGCTATTAGGTTTAGCAGAGAGAAGAAAAGCTGAGCCCCATTGACTTGGTCCTTTCAAGAGCCCATCTTAAGTTGGATCAGTCACTTATAGGCTCAAGCTACCATAAAGATTGAGTAGTGTACATGAAGTATTGTTTGGTCCAATATGAGAAAGTGTATAATGTATAATACACTGATTCTGTTCTTTGTAGAGATTTATTTGGAAGATAAACGGAAGTTTATCGAAGCATCGTAGAAGCAGTACGTATAGTTAGAAGAGTTATGTAAATAACCGGAGAGGCGATTTCAGCATTCTAGTCATATATGTGATTTATTGATTGTGCGATTTGTGGATATCTGAAATGAATGCAAGAAAGATGGAAGACGAGTTTATGAGATTTGATTCTTTCGAGAGCCCATCTCGAGTTGGATCAATCGGGTGTAAACTTAGACTATCTTAGGTATGGGGTAATGTATATGTAAATATACGTATGTAGAACCCGAATTGGTGGAATTTTGACTTAATCTTCTTGATTAAGTGCTCGTAATGTCGAACCTTGAAAAGGGTGGAGAGCATTGAGACGTGAGATTAGGAATTAAGGATGTGTGTAATATAGGTCTACGAAGATTCTTCGTAAGAATCAAATTTTCTCACAGAAACTACAAGACCATATTCATCAAGCATGTTTTCACTATTTTCATCTAGTGCGAAAACAAAACCTGTAGAGTAAAATTTCGGGGATGAAATTTCCTAAATAGGGGGAGACTGTGACACCCGGCTTTTCAGGCCGTACCGTATAATTGTAATACGTGTTGTGAATAGTTAACAGGGCTGTATTTGACTGGTTATGATGTTTATATGTGGAATTTAATGAGTTGGTAAATTTAAACTTTAGTAAAAATTATGTTGGCAACGATAAGATAAACGCTTATTGCGTAACGGTTAAAATGCGAAACGAACGTCGGTGACCACCCGATCAATGTTAAAATCCAAAAAATAGTCTGTTATGATTAGAATAATAATTTGAATCATATTCGTGAGGAAAAATAAATTAAAACGCTAAGAAACTCTATTTTTCGATTTAAGCGCGTACCGCGCGATGTAGCGCGTATACCGACAAAATATTGTCAACACAGCATGTCAAGGCAACTGATAATCATTTTAATAATAATTTGATGAGTTTATTACTATAGAATGATAAAAATAAATAAAAACGCTTAAATCCCTATTTTTGCGATTTTAAGCGCGTACCGCGCAGCACAGCGCGCATACTGCCAAATACCGCCAACGTCGCCAGTGTCGGCAAACAAAATATTGTTCAATAATATTTTGGTGAGTTTATTTTAATAGAGTGTTATAAATAATTTAAAACGCAATAAAACGGGATTAAAACGCTAAATAAAATTCCCGGTACCCAGTAAAATACCAGTTTTTACTCTATATTACATATATGTATATATATATATATATATATATATATATATATATATCGTATATATATGTGGGAGTATTAATTAGATGGCAGCCATGCATAGCATTTCTCTCCCTCTCTCCTCCATTTATTGGCCATGAGGGGTGGTGGGTGTTGAATATGCATAGAAGATCACACCATATCTTCACAAACCCAAGGCACTTTTTAAAAAATCACTTAAACACTCTCTCTCTCTCTACAATTCAGCCGAAAACTTCCTTCAATCCTCCATAATTTCGAAAATTTTCAAGTTCTTGTAAGAATCAACTTAAATCCAAGGTGTTTCCAAGTTATTTTAAAGATCCAAATGTGTTTTCTTGGTGAAACAAGCTTTCAAACCTCAAAAATCATGTCAAAACCCATTTGAATCTTGAAGGTATAAAAACTAATCTTTTAAAAATGTTCTTGATTATTTATATGGAGAAAATGATAGTAAAAGTTTCTCTTGTTCTTAGATTTAAACATAAACTTGAAAACTAAAATAAATGGGTTTTTGAATAAAATAAAAATGGATGTGTACATGTATGTATATGTGGCCGTACATATGTATGTGTGTATGTTAGAGTATGAGTTTTGATTTTTAGTATGATCTTGTTTGATAAAATGTTGAAAAGTGACGTGCATGTGATTTTGGAAAGTTCTAAAAGGGTTTTAATCATGTGAATGAACATGTAAAAGTAAAAGTTTGGATTCATATGAGTATATGTATATATGAGCCATGTATGTATGTATAAGTATTCATGCATGTAATATTTTGATGATTAAAAGTCTTAGATATGTAAGAATGTGTGTGTCTTGCATATATGTTAAATTATTAGATGATGATATATGAAAAAGATGATATTCTTGAATGTTTGAACATAAGTAAAGTGCATAATATATATGATTTAGTTCATGCATGTTGATGATGATATGATATGGTTGTATTAGATGCACATATTTGGACATGCATGTTGAAAGATGATCAAGAAATGATGATTTGAACATGATTTAATAAAGATGATATTTAATCAGGCCCTAAACACTAAAAATATGATTATTTTGAGGCTTTAAGTAATATAAAACTTTGTCATAAAGATTTCTAGTCTTGCATGTTGTACTTGATGCTTTAGGAGTTGTAAAATACGTGAAATCGCATGATTTATGTGACTTACACAAAAAATGCACTAGATCACTATTTTAATCAGTAAATAACATGTATTGTGTTAAAATATCAAGTCGTTTCGATTTGTGATGATTATAGTAACGTTTAACGCAAACTATGCGTTAAAACGGTCAAAAATCGGCTTTTCGAGTGATTTTTATAAAACTGATTTAGATCAGTAAGTAAACTGATGTTTTTAGTTTAAAAATGAGTATTTTAACTAATTTTAAGTTTACTTTGTGTTTGGTTGGTCATACGTGACTTCCGACGCCCGAAAACGTTACCGAATCGCTAAAATATGCATTTTCCTAAGTACACTAGTATGGGTAAAATTTTGGGTAAATCTTTTGTGTTAAAATGTGTTATGTGATTTAAACATGAGAATGTAAAAATAGGTTAAGTTTTAACATGATTTTAAAGATTGGATTATGCATGTACATATTTGTACGTTTTGTGCGGTAGAAACGGTAAAAATTGCGTTAAATGTGTAAATTATTTGTCGAGCATGAAATTTGATACATCTGAGATGTTTTATGTATATTTGCTTTAAAAATGACAAAATAGATAAGTTAACAAGATTTTGCATGTGTTGATGATAAATTATATGAACGTTTATGTGCATATATTACGACGCGCAAATCATAAATATATTGCGTATAAACGGGAGAGTTAACGGATTTACACAATAATGCTCACCAATAAAATCGTTCAAGTTGCAAAATCATAAAAATATATAAATATGGACTCATATATATATATATATATATATATTAATGTGCCAACATAATCAAAAATAATAACTTTTCGAGAAAGTCTCAAAGTTATGTGACAATTCTAAGAAACAGAGAAACTTAGGATTTGTGTTAGGATTGGAGGCTCTCATGATTGTGTTTGGTTGTATAATTTGAACATTGAATGAATATGAAATAATATAAAGTGCAGCGGAAATGGAAACAAACTTTATAAACACAATAAAAAAGGGAGAATAGTTCTGATAAACACATGCTTTTCAATAAGGTCAAATGATTACAAATCAAATCAAAAGATTACAATGCATGCTTACAACAAAACTCCCCCTCAGCCTGATGCTCCCTGGTTGATTGCACAAGATTAAAGGATTGGAGGAGATAGACTCACTCAGTCAATCAAATGTAACTGTACAAGGTACTGTTCCATTTATATGCAAATCAAACCACTGAAGCATCTAAGCTGACGTCACCATGAAAGTGACATCTAACAACCTAACAACCTTTAACCACTGTTCTAATACAAACACTGCTAACTTAACCACTGATTCTATACAATACAAGTGATAAACTAAACTACTGCTTTCTCCTTCCATCAGCACTGATGTTTGACTATCAGTGCTTTCCTCAAAGTTAATCAGTCCTTGAGTGGGCAGTTCTTTAATCAACAGCAGTACTTCGATAGCATCAGTAGATTGAACCAGCAGTGTTTAATCCTTAACAGTCTTCAGGGCTTCATCAGCAGTTTGAAGGACAACAGCTGTTGTATACGGACAGTGGATAGAGGACATCATGTGTTATAAACACTTTCAAGGGGAAAGCCTGGTGTAAACTACTGCTTATGATGAATCCACTGTTGTAAACCAGTTTTGGCTCTAATTATCTGTTCCTCTGATAGGGTTCAATCCCAACAATCTCCCCTAGGAACAGATAATACCAAAACCCTTCATTATTCTGGATCTTTATTGTCTCATCAGAAGTTCCCTAACTTTTCCTTTAAATTGCAGTTCAAAATCCATAGAACTTGTATCATCCTTATCCCTACACAGTATGAGCTCAAGGAGATCTTGTAGATCTTCAACACCCAGGCCCAGTGCTTGTTCCCTTGATATGTGCTTTACTTCTCCATTGGATCTGATCAGTGTCAATACATGGGTCTTTTGATCAGACATCCATTTTAGTATTTTTGAACCCAATGGGTTTCTTGGGAGAGGTTTATTTACTGATGAGTTGGGAGATTGTGGCCTTGTGAAAATTTGTTGAGCAGTACCCTGAGCTTTTGCTAGTTCAGAATTTTCAGCAGACATTTGTTTGAAAGCCAATTTTATGATATCATTTGCTGTAGCTCTATCTTCTACAGTTTCTTTTTCAATCTGCTCTTGTCTTTTTCTTTGATCTAACTCAATGATTGAGACATCAGCTGATGTGAAAAGTGGTTCAGAAGTATTGATCTGCTGTTCTGGCTTTTTGTAGAAAGGCCTCTTTGGGATGTTAGGATCTGTCATCCTTCTTTTCCTTAGCCTTTCATAAGCCTCATCTGTATATTGCTTTGTCCATTTTGATATGGCTTTAGCAGTTCCAACCTTTGCATTCACCAGCTCTTGTTTCTTTTTTTTGTACTCCAAGGTAAGATCATCAATGGCCTTTTTGTATTTGCTCCAGTTTGGAGCTGACCTTTTCACTCCTGGATTGTTCTTGATTTTCTCAATTCTGTTCACCTCATGCTTTAAAGCAATGAGTGGCCATTCACTGAATTGTTCTTCATTAGCTGAATAAAATTTTTCTTTCATGATGAATGCAAGATAATCCTTTCTCATTTCCTTTTGTTGGACAACTTCAGGCGGTAGATTTGACATATCTTTGCTCAGGTCTCTTGCATAATCTTCCATATGTTTGACCTTAGTGAGCAGAAATTCCATTCTTTCAGAAATGGCTTTATCACCTTGATCTTTACATTCAAGTCTAGCCCTTATATCAGCTTTCCAGGCTTTAAGTTTTAGATACTCATCCATATTTGCTGGATTCCTGAAGCCTATGAGAGAAGGAAATTTTCTTTTTGAAGGGTCATCCACTGTATAGAATTATCTCATCTCATCCTTTACAGCTTCGAATACCAGTGGATAACTTGCAGCAATGGATACAATATTAGCAGGGTTTATTGGTTTGACAAAAGTTGGTGGAATGGATTGTTGTGGTTTGATAACAATGTAAGGTGTGGAGGATAAAGAAATAGGTGCTGGTATATCATCAGTATTCTCCTGAGATTTCCTTTTCCTTGTGTAAAGCTTTTTGGGTGAAGGGGGTTTTGGTTGTGATGTGACAATAGGTTGTATGGTGATTGTTGAAATGGTGAGGGTAGTGGTAGATGGCTGGCAAACAGCTGTTGAAACAACTGGTGTTTCAACCTCTGTTGTCATTACAACTACTGATGTGTCAGTAGATATCTTCTGCTTTTCAGCAGGTGGTGATTTGGTGGGTGGTGATGTAGTTGAAGTGATGGTTTTTGATGGTGAAGTGATTTTATGTGGTGGTGGTAGGGCAGTGGTTGTGGTGTGTGTTGTAGTGGTGACAGGTGTTTGGCTAACAGTTGTTGAAACTACTGAAGCATCAGCAGTTGTTGATACAACAGGTGTTGCAGCAACTGTTTGGGTGGAAGATTGATGTTGGGGGCTTTTGGAAAGTGGTTTGGGAGTATGCTTTGTGAGTCTGGATGGTGTGGATTTGGGTTCCCTCACTTTTCTAGTGGGATTCTTTCTTTTAGGCTCAAGATTTTTAACATCCTTTGGCTCAGAACAACACTGCACATTCAGCTCCATATACGCTCTTTTCTCTTCATTCCACCTGGACATATCCTTTGCCTCTCTGTCCCTTTTTACACTTTCTTTTACTTCAGCAAGTGCATTTGTGGTAACATCAATCTTTTTACTACCATCTGGTAAGGGAATGTCTTTAGTCATAGCATCTTTTTATGGTTCAATATAGAGGCCATCTTCTATTCCCTTCTTCTTCCACTGCTTGATTTTCTCCCCCTTTTAGCATTATCTAGAGGGGGGTTATCAATGAAGAGAACAGTGGGAGGAGCAGTGCCAGTGGTGTTTTTCAAATGGGGTTTTATTGCCTTGATATTTGTCTGAGTATCTCTAAATCTTGCTTCCATAGTATTTCTGATCTTTTGAACCTGTATTTCATGTTTCTGATCAGCTACTTGGTTTTGATGGATGAGCAGTGGTTGAAACAAATTTCAGAGCTCATTTGCAGCAGGTGCAGGTTGTGGTCCAAATGCTTGAGTTGGAGCAGCAGTAGTTGAGACCTTTTGAGCTTTCAATAACTATTGTAGCATATCTTTTATTTCAGCAACAGATGTATCAAGTTTATCAATTCTACCCGTCAATTCCTGATATTTTAAATCATCACCCAACTTAATGGGATCATCTGATTCCCCACCAGCAGTGGTTGTATCAAAGTGTGACTTAGGAAACGAATACCAAAAATCATCCATTGATGCCCCTTGTTCTCGGTACTGGGGTCTTCTTCCCTCAACACTTGATAACTTTTTGATGGTACCAGTGGTCAAAATAAACTCACTAGTGGTTATCAGAGGTGCTATAGAAGGAATTGCCATCAAGGGAATCTGATTGATGAAACAACTGGCCAAATGTAGATCTGTAATTCCAATACTTATAGTTGCTGCTCCACTTGAACTTCTGACAGGAATTACTTGTAACTCCTACAGTGTAACCTCCTCAATTGTTGCTGGGATAGCAGAGGTATAAGCATCAGACCTAGTCACTTGTGGGAGTGTACTCTCAGTGACAGGTGATTGAGAGGAACTGGTTTGTGTCTGAGCTATAGCAACTGCATGCAACAAGGGTAGTATGGATTGTGGTAATGAGAGGGGTGAAGATATGGGTGTTGAAAGAGACATGTCATTGGGATCAGGACTGAGGAAGATGGATCCAATTGGATCCAGAGCTTTATAATGTGGGGTCCCTGTGTTTACAACCTGATCCTTTTGTGAGGATGCAGGAGGAGTTTGAGGCAAGGGTGGAGATCTTTCTTCCATCTGCTGTGAGGAAGTAGCAGCAGTTGTCACTTGCAGTGGCTCTCGGATCTCATCTTCCAGAGTTGCCTTTTTAGTGGGTTTGGGGGGCTTTTTGGATGATCTCTTTTTAGGCCTTTTGGTAATGGCAGGTGTGGGTTTCATAGCTGTGGGTGTGCTACTATGATCACCTGGAGCAGTGGGCTCAGCAGCAGATACCTGAGGAGCAGTGGTAGCTACTAAAGTCTGCTCAGGCACCTCTGCTTGTGTATTTGCAGGTGTTAACATTCTAGTGAATGTTTCAGATGTTAAACCATGTATTTGAAAAGATTCACCTTGGATGAGCAAATTTTCATTTTCCTTTCTGAGTTTAAAATAGTAGCTTAATAGAATTGTCTCATCTCATCCTTTACAGCTTCCAATTCTAGTGGATAACTTGCAGCAATGGATACAATATTAGCAGGGTTTATTGGTTTGACAGAAGTTGGTGGAATGGATTGTTGTGGTTTGATAACAATGTAAGGTGTGGAGGATAAAGGAATAAGTGCTGGTATACCATCAGTATTCTCCTGAGACTTCCTTTTCCTTGTGTAAAGCTTTTTTGGGTGAAGGGGGTTTAGATTGTGATGTGACATTGGGTTGTATGGTGATTGTTGAAATGGTGAGGGCAGTGGTAGATGGCTGGCAAACAGCTGTTGAAACAACTGGTGTTTCAACCTCTGTTGTCATTACAACTACTGATGTGTCAGTAGATGTCTTCTGCTTTTCAGTAGGTGGTGATTTGGTGGGTGGTGATGTAGTTGAAGTGATGATTTTTGGCAGTGAAGTGATTTTAGGTGGTGGTGGTAGGGCAGTGGTTGTGGTGTATGTTGTAGTGGTGATAGTTGTTAGGCTAACAGTCGTTGAAACTGCTGAAGTATCAGTTGTTGTTGATACAACAGGTGTTGCAGCAACTGTTTGGGTGGAAGATTGATGTTGGGGGCTTTTGGAAATTGGTTTGGGAGTATGCTTTGTGAGTCCGGATGGTGTGGATTTGGGTTCCCTCACTTTTCTAGTGGGATTCTTTCTTTTTGGCTCAGGATTTTTAACATCCTTTGGCTCAGAACAACCCTGCGCATTCAGCTCCATATAAGCTCTTTTCTCCTCATTCCACCTGGACATATCCTTTGCCTCTCTGTCCCTTTTTACACTTTCTTTTGCTTCAGCAAGTGCATTTGTGGTAACATCAATCTTTTTACTACCATCTGGCAAGGGAATGTCTTTAGTCATAACATCTTTTTGTGGTTCAATATAGAGGCCATCTTCTATTCCCTTATTCTTCCACTGCTTGATTTTCTCCTCCTTTTTGGCATTATCTGCTGGGGGGTTATCAATGAAGAGAACAGTGGGAGGAGCACTGCCAGTGGTGTTTTTCAAATGGGATTTTATTGCCTTCATATCTACCTGAGTATCTCTAAATCTTGCTTCCATAATATTTCTGATCTTTTGAACCTATATTTCATGTTTCTGATCAGCTACTTGGTTTTGATGGATGAGCAGTGGTTGAAACAAATTCCAGAGCTCATTTGCAGCAGGTGCAGGTTGTGGTGCAAATGCTTGAGTTGGAGCAGCAGTAGTTGAGATCTTTTGAGCTTTCAACAACCGTTGTAACATATCTTTTACTTCAGCAACGGATGTATCAAGTTTATCAATTCTACCCGTCAATTCCTGATATTTTAAATCATCACCCAACTTAATGGGATCATTTGATTCCCCACCAGCAGTGGTTGAATCAATGTGTGACTTAGGAAACGAATCCCAAAAATCATCCATTGATGCCCCTTGTTCTCGGTACTGGGGTCTTCTTCCCTCAACACTTGATAACTTTTTGATGGTACCAGTGGTCAAAACAAACTCACTAGTGGTTATCAGAGGTGCTATAGAAGGAATTGCCTTCAAGGGAGTCTGATTGATGAAACAACTGGCCAAATGTAGATCTGTTGATCCAACACTTGTAGTTGCTGCTCCACTTGAACTACTGACAGGAATTACTTGTAACTCCTGCAGTGTAACCTCCTCAATTATTGCTGGGATAGCAGAGGTATAAGCATCAGACCTAGTCACTTGTGGGAGTGTACTCTCAGTGACAGGTGATTGAGAGGAACTGGTTTGTGTCTTAGCTATAGCAACTGCATGCAACAAGGGTAGTATGGATTGTGGTAATGAGAGGGGTGAAGATATGGGTGTTGAAAGAGATATGTCCTTGGGATCAGGACTGAGGAAAATGGATCCAATTGGATCCAGAGCTTCCTAATGTGGGGTCCCTGTGTTTACAACCTAATCCTTTTGTGAGGATGCAGGAGGAGTTTGAGGCAAGGGTGGAGATCTTTCTTCCATCTACTGTGAGGAAGTAGCAGCAGTGGTTTTTGGTGACATTTGTGTTGTCACTTGCAGTGGCTCTGGGATCTCATCTTCCAGGGTTGCCTTTTTAGTGGGTTTGGGAGGCTTTTTGGATGATCTCTTCTTAGGCCTTTTGGTAATGGCAGGTGTGGGTTTCATAGCAGTAGGTGTGCTACTATGATCACCTGGAGCAGTGGGCTCAGCAGCAGATACCTGAGGAGCAGTGGTAGCTGCTAAAGTCTGCTCAGGCACATCTGCTTGTGTTTTTGAAGGTGTTAACATTCTAGTGAATGTTTCAGATGTTAAACCATGTATTTGAAAAGATTCACCTTGGATGAGCAAACTTTCATTTTCCTTTCCGAATTTTTGTTTAAAATAGTAGCTTAAGAACCTTGGAAAAAGTAGAAATGATTTACTATCAACCTTTTTTACCAAATCATCAAAGATCTCCTGGGAATAGTTAAAATTTTCATTGTGTAAAATAGCAAAGCCCAGGTATTGGATCTTTGATGGTATTTCATTAAAAGCAGTTGTTTTATTTGAGACACACATCAAAAGGGTATGGAATAAAAACCTTGGTGCAGAGGGGAAGAAGCCTTTTTGTAAGGTGTCCCTTTTCATTTCCGCACCATGTACTCTTTCCAGAAAATCAATTTTTAACTTGTTTTTGGGAAAAGAAGTTTTACCTTCCTGATTATCGAGTGTAAAGACTTCTGAAATTGATTGTGGAGGGATTTGGATCTTTTTGCCCTTTATGGAAGAATTAATGGCTATAACTGTGTCACCTTGATACTCAAGTGTGGCATTTTTCCAAAATTCTCTATGGGTTTGTTCGTAAATAGGAGCATCAGCAGTCAACAATGTTTTGTACTTTGAAGCTACAAGGGTGTCAATGATGGAATCGAAGATTTTGGTGGTAGTGGGTTTTGTGAGTAGACCCAAGTAGTTGCGAGGTGCTTTGTATGGGATTTCAATGGGTTCAGCGGCCTTTTGAGTGACCTTTTTGGAAGATGAGGATGATTTTGATTTTGATTTTGTCATTTTGATGAAGAAGAACGAAGAATGATTTGAGACGGAAGGATGGAAACTGCTTTTGAGAAAAGAATTTTGGAATTCAATTCGACAGTGTAAAACCCTGTTTGGGGGTTTTGATCAGGGTTTTATAAGAGAAAAAGTGAATGTTGACGTGGCAGCGGTTACAAAGATCTGATGGCTAAGAACAGACCACGTGCCAACCTCTGATGGAAGGATGAATAATAGAGGACAATTGTTTAGGGAACCACTGATGAAACAAATATCAGTTGTTGCAATGGTCAAAATGAAGACAGTGGGTGATTATAACTATCAGTGGATAGCACATCAGTGGATAAAACACTGATTTTGATCATCAGCGCTTATCAAGAAAATGAGAGAACAGGGGTTGACTTTCAGCAGTGGACAACATTTACCAGAACATATTTTTTTTTTAAAGAGGCTGCAGATATGAATCATCTGAGCTAACAACTCTTAGTGATTTTAAAGATCCAACAGCTATTTGAAAATGAATGTAGAGGACTTGAGGGCTATTATGTCAGCAACTGCTAGTGCAACAGTGGATAAGCTTTTGACAAATGTTTTGAACATCTGCTGCTCCGATGAAAGGAATGATTTTGTCTTGTTAAACCACAATATTATGTCCAACATCTGTTGACGGTGATTATGAAATATCTGCAAGATTGCTATCCTCAACAAAATACATTTTAGATGCAAATTGTCAAGTTTAATATGTCAGCAGTTTTTACAGGAATTTGCATTCAAGATTTTGCCACATGTCTATTATAAGTTTTGAAGCTTTTATAGATTCCTGATAGTGGTTTAGTACCCCAGATGATGGAAACCTTTTACTATGGCTACTCATTTTGTGTCATAATGTTTGAATTAGAACATGAGTACCCAGGTATTTTAAGGTTTGTTAGCAATCAATCTTTGATCTGTTGTTAAAACAAACTTGAGTTTGACATGACCTTGACACTTGTACCATTTCCTTTTGATCTATTTTCAAGGATAATATCACCAAAAATAAGGGTTCTACATCCTGACAGGTGTTTGTAACTTTTGCTATAAAAAATAAGTAAAAGTACAAAATATATCACTCTTAGGAAAAAATAAAGAATAATATATCCTGTTTTATTTGAGAAAAACCTTTTCAAGAAAAATAATTAAAGGTTTTTCTGAAAACAACATCAAAAAGGATCTGGTATATTTTTCAATTGAACTCATAATCACATCACTCTCAAGTTTTATGAAAATGTTCAGTGGTTTGAAATACATTGTAATAACCACTTTTTGGGACCATTTCCATGTTAATTGATTGCAAAAAAAAAAAAAAAAAAAAAATTGAGGAGACATGTTCACATAAGTTTTGAAAGTCCTGTTATAGACTTTGTTACCATGTGCTGATTTTGAAAAACTTGTCTATTCCTCTTGTAAGCTTAATCACTGGTGATACTATTGTTACCTGAACTTCCCTGAATAAATGAATGCACACAGTTGCTTGATGACCATTGTTCACCCAAATTTGGACTCTTAAGTGTTTTAAATTTATGCTCTTTTCTTTTGACTTCAAAAGTTTTGAGATAAACACACTTTTGAGTTTTTGTGATTTTTCTTCTTCCCTTTTTACCCTTCCCATTTATAAGTACTGAAATACTCACTGGGAGGTTTTTATTGAAGGAATACTTATTCCAGAATCAGTTTGCAGCAATGTTTGGAGAGATCTGGTCATATTTGTACATGCTTATATCAAATCTCACATTACATATGATTTGGACTTTTTTAACACCTGATTTTCTTAATGTATTTTTAACAAAGTTGATTTGGTCCTTTTTAACAGGATTCTCAACATGTTTTTCAACACATAAGATCTAATAATTAAAGTTTTAATTTCCCTCTTTTTATGTTAACAAAAACACTAATGTTTTTACAAATCATAGGTTTTTGTTGACCTGAGGTACACACTTCAGCAGCAAACATGATGGATACAGCACAAACTTCATAACAACAATTGAAATCAATTTTGTAAAGAAAATAATTATACCATAGTTATCAGACATATTTTCAGATCTGAAAACTATAGGTGATTTATGCATTACATCACTTGTTATGTGAAGTTTGTGCGTCTTATGACATCTTGGTTGTTTTACAGAGTTTTTAATAGCAACCTTGAACGTGATCACTCGTTAATCTGTTTTTCAACTAAATACGATCTACCTTAGCATCAATGAATTTTGAGCTGAACTGTTATGTCAAATTGATTGTTAGATCGAATTTGACTGTCCAAGCTCTTATACCATTTTTTGGATCGGAGGCTCTCATGATTGTGTTTTTTGTATAATTTGAACAATGAATGAATATGAAATAATATAAAGTGCAGCGGGAATGGAAACAAACTTTATAAACACAATCAGAAAGGGAGAATAGTTCTGATAAACACATGCTTTTCAATAAGGTCAAATGATTACAAATCAAATCAAAAGATTACAATGCATGCTTACAACAAAACTCCCCCTTAGCCTAATGCTCCCTGGTTGATCGTCGGGGTGTTCATCGAATCGAATATCGAATTTTCGAATTATTCGAATCGAATTGTTCGAATAATTTTTATTTTTCCTTTAATTCGTATTCGAATAAAAAACCCAATTCGTATTCGATTCGTATTCGATTAAAATTTCGAATTCGAATCGAATTCGAATAAATTCGATTTAATTCAGATTCTTTAAAACATGTAAAAAACTATCAAAATGAAACGTAAAATTTAAAGAAGCCATAAAGCACGATATCACATTAAAAAGTTTCAAATAAAGTACCACAAGTCTAAAATTCAAAACGATAAGTCGGGAATAATCACTCCACATTACAAGTTAATATTTTTACGGTTAGAAATCTATTGATAGATTTGTTATTTAGGTTTTACTTATGGGTCATGTAGTGGGTTTGGTAATGGGTAATTTTAATACTTGGAAAAAATTTTGAAAATAATTTATAGTATAGCTTTATAAAAGTTATATATGTATTATATATAAAAATAATAAATAAAAATGTATAATTTTTATTCGAATTTCGAATCGAATCGAATTTGAAATTATAAATTCGTATTCGATTCGTATTCGATTTACTTGACTCGAATTGAATCGAATTCGAATTCGAATTCTTATAATCGAAACGAATTCTTGATAATCGAATCGAATTTAAACGAATTTCGAATTTTTCGAATTCGAAACGAATCCTGAACACCCCTAGTTGATCGCACAAGATGAAAGGATTAGAGGAGATAGACTCACTCAGTCAATCAAATGTAACAGTACAGCGTACTGTTCCATTTATAGGCAAATCAAACCACTGAAGCATCTAAGCTGACGTCACCATGAAAGTGACATCTAACAACCTAACAACCTTTAACCACTGTTCTTATACAAACACTGCTAACTTAACCAGTGATTCTATACAATACAAGTGATAAACTAAACTACTGCTTTCTCCTTCCATCAGCACAGATGTTTGACTATCAATGCTTTCCTCAAAGTTGATCAGTTCTTGAGTGGGCAGTTCTTTAATCAACATCAGTACTTAGATAGCATCAGTAGATTGAACCAGCAGTGTTTAATCCTTAACATTCTTCAAGGCTTCATCAGCAGTTTGAAGGACAACAGCTGTTGTATACGGAGAGTGTATAGAGGACATCAGATGTTATAAACACTTTCAAGGGGAAAGCCTGTTGTAAACAATTGCTTATGATGAATCCACTATTGTGAACCAGTTTTGGCACTAATTATCTGTTCCTCTGATAGGGTTCAGTCCTAACAATTTGTGTGATGTTAATATTTATTTAAAATCATTCCTATATATAATAGGACGTGTAGAAATCAATCTCTGGGATTGTGCTATTTAAAATACGCACCCAAAGGTGAGTGTCACTAAAACCCTCTTTTTATTGCTTTATATATATTTTGGGGGCAGAACACATCAATAAAAGGGTTTAATAATGTTTTCGAAATAAAACATACCTTTTAATATAAAATACATATTTTCGTTGAAAATACATGAAATTTGATAAGTCATACGTTTTGAAGTAAAAACGTTTTTGATGAATGAATACCGGAAATTGAGATGTTACGGTATTTCTTAGGTGAAACGAGAGCGTAACGTTGTACGAATGCCGGCCTGGGTCTCGAATAAAGGAGATTCAGGGGATTCATACAACATCGTGTATTAAATTGTCATATTAGTAGAATATATATATATATATATATATATATATATATATATATATATATATTGTCACACCCCTTTCTGCGGCGGAAGCACGAGGTGTGATCATGAAAGGTTCTCATTGCATACGAAAGGTAAACATACTACATGCTCAAAATGACTTCAAACATTACATTACCAAAACATAAGTCAAGTGTTTACAACACGTGATAGCATATTGTCTTAAGAGTTACAACTTTATTTAGCGAAAATAAAACATAGCGACATCCACGAGCATAAGTAAGACCGCGCGCACATCCATCTTTAATTACCTGAAATACATGTGAGTTTTGGAAAAACATCAACAAAATGTTGGTGTGAATTCATGCAGTTTTTGTATTGAACGTTTGTATACTTTGTATGAAAAACATGGTATGTATTTTGTTTCAAAACGCGTATTCATGAATGAGTCAAGTATCTCTATATGTATCAAGTGTTAATGGGTTGCAAAGCCATTAACATGTGACACGACATAGGAAGTCACCAAACCATAGGCATTTTTCTATAGTCGATTCACGACTGAGACACAAAAACACTACTTGGTTCTAGTTGTCACCAAGAGTGGGGCTGCCCTGAAACCCATTAGATCTAACCTTTTGTTCTGCGGTCTTTGTATGTACACGATTAATGGTGCTTATGGTACCCTATTCGTGACACAATTTCTCGTATCAATTCTTGGCACTAGTTTTCGCCAAGAGTACTTCTCGTTTCAGTACACAACATACCAATTTGTAAATATTGAAGTATTTGTAACAAGTATTTCACCCCCGAGTTATAAAACTAAAAACAGTTAAAAGAAAAGGGGGAGCATGAACTCACAACTTTGCGTTCCTGTGCGTCGTAAACTTCACCGGGTTGGCTTAATTAACGTCGTAACCTATACGTGTTTTCTTAACGTTAGTTACTAGACTTGTATCGCACAAGTACAGTCACTCTCTTTGGTGTAAATATTCTTGTGTTAAAAATATTTTATATTTTTAACTAAGCATCTTACTTATATTATTTCCTCACATATTAATATAAGTATCTCGTGTTTTGCACTTTGCACCCGAATTATGTGTCTTGTATATTGTAAGTGTATTTTTATGAGTATTTGGTGTATTTTTAAGTCTTAATACGCTAGCACATACTATATACACTTAGCACAAAAGTTGGTGATAAAATAATATATATTTTTCTCTCAAAAATACATACTTATATCCATTTTTATTCTTGAAGAAATCCTCATTTCTTATCACCAGAAATTAGGGAAACCTTGGTAATACTCCTAAATACCTTTTTAGGGAATAAGTTTCTCAAAAACTTATATTTTTCTAAGTGTCAAAATTTATAAAAATTTTGACAGAGTTTCCCCTAAATATGGAGGTTTCCCATGTTTTCAAAACATGTGTTTATTTTCTTTTAAATCGTCAACAATCATCAACAACAATTATCAAAAATAATCATCAGCAATAATCACTAATTTCTCCATTTCATGAACTTGAATATTCACAAAAATGTGTAGTAACTTACTAGCACATTTAGTAAGTCTTGTTATCTTTAGAAATAGGTTTAATTTCTTAATAACTTTATTTTTAAAGAATATGAAGTTTCACAACTTCTAGTCGGTTTTTACGAAAATTATTTCTTTGTTAAAACTTTTGTTACACTAGTGTCCACACACTTGTTTGTTCACAAAAACACCTCTAGTTCATGAAAGATCCGGTTTTAAAACATGGTTTCGTCTTACAGTTGGTTTTTCGAAAATACCACTTGTAGAACTTTAGATCTATTAGTTTAGAACTCCATTTTATAAGAAAAATTCCTTTTACGCAAGTTCATGTTATTATGTAGTAGTGTTCGTTAGTGGCCTTCTTACTCCTCAATATCACCTTGGAATGGATGGATGATGTTGGAAAGTGAGGCTGGCGGTGGTGCTTGGTTGGGCCGAGAACAAGGGAGGGAGAGAGGGAAGTGAAGATGGAGTGGTGGAATGGTGGTATTTACAGACCTTCCATATAGCATATTCCTGGCATATTCCTGGCATATTCCTGGCATATTCCTGGCATATTCCTGGAATATTCCTGGCATATTCCTGGCTTATTCCTGGTATATTCCTGGCGTATTCCTGGCATATTCCTGGCATATTCCTGGTATATTCTTGGCATATTCCTGGCATATTCCTGGGTTTGCTGCGTTGTCTGCGTTTTGCAGTGTAAGCACTGTGTCACGTAGGAACACACGGTACGCGCTTAAACTTGAAAAATAACGTTTTTAAGCGTTTTAATTTATTTTTCAACACGAACCTGATTAGAATAAAATTTTAATCATAACAGAATATTTGTGGGATTAAATATTATCCTGGCGGCCACCAACGTTCGTTTCGCAGTTTTGTTGTAATTAGTTCTTTAGTTCAAATAAACATGTTTTCGTCATACCGAATCCTTCGAAACTTATTTCTAATTTATGTAAGGGATATTTAGGGTATATTTGGCTTATGTCACAGTTCTGGAGTGTACGTCGCGTTAAACTGATTGCGTTTAAGCACCAGTTTGCGTATAATCTTCCAGAAAGTGATTTAAAGCTTGAAATCGGTATCGAATCAAATTGTTCGGTTGTTCGGTTAGATACCGATTCGTTAAAGTGCTTAATAAGCATTTAAAGTGTCGTTAGTGTTATTTTTAGTGACACAAAGAATTCCCGTCACTTAGGGAAATATTCTGGATGATAAACGACATTTCTGCACAATATTTATGTTGTTAAAAGTTGAATTGTGCTGAATTTAATAAAGTTCTGCACTTAAAGTGCGTTTCGGGTGCCTTTTAGTGCGTATTTTAGCTTTCGTAAAGTTTATACATAAACCCTTCTATGTACTCTTGGGTTTTAATGTATTTTTGTTATTGGACCTACACCTAGGCTCCAATTTTATTGTCTGACTGCTTTCTGCAGTTTTGTTGACACATTGTGTCTTACCGGTGAGTTTACTAATATTTCTGACGCAACGCTCTCGTTTTTACATGCAGAAATTTTTTGTAGTATATAACGTGCATGAATTCTCTTGCTTAGCATCTAATTAGTCAATGCTGACATTTGAGCACATAATTGTAGTCATTAAATAATAATTAAAGTGTACGAAAATTACCGGTTTCGTGCCAGTTGTCACATATATTGTACGTGAGGCAGACATCATATTGTTCTTCGAGAAAGAACCATGCGCCCATGATGTCGTTTAATCATTTAAGTAATGTACGCGAGGAATTATTGGTAGATCTATCGGGTTGACAACCCCGTCGTAACCGGTCGCCCCGTGTCAAGTCAAGCGACGAATTTTGATTCTGTTTATTGTCTAGCATTGATTATCCCTGCATGGTTAATATATAGTTCGTATCATCTAGCTAACATACTAGTCTAAAAATTGATGCAATATTTAATATACAAAACATGGGTCGTAACAATATTGTCGGGTTCATGAAACTGCGACGGAAGGCCCATGGATTTTATTAAGGAAGTAAAACGGACTTTCAAAATTATATGGATGTTTTCAAATAAACACCTAAACAGAAAGTTTTCCTTGGAATAAAATTGTTCGTAAGTGAATATGTGAACTCACCTTCCTTTGTGTTGACACTTGATTTTAACGTGTTCTACAGGTAATTGAGTTCGGCTTCGGGAATTACGTCGTATCTTGTGGTTATTGATGCATGTTTTGTTACTTAAAATGTTGGACTGATTTTTAAAACTTTCTGGGACGAATGTAATAAGATCCATAAGGATCAAAACAACTTAACTATGTCAGGGTTGTGTCATATTTTAAAATGCAATGTTTAAAACATAGGTTTTAAATAAGATAATATGTCCAACAAATTAATGCATCGATCATCAAGATATAAATGGGCACCAGCTTCCGTCACCACTACGTTTATATTCCGCTGCGACGTTTTTGAGGTGTGACACTATTCACCCCTGTGAGCATAAGACTCAACAAGTAATCATTAGTCGTTATTGTCAAATGGTGATAATCATCACCATTTCACCGGTTTGGCCCAAATGACCAAACATTATGTATATATGGCGGAATGGTATTTATTTACCATTTCACTCATTTGACCCATTATGGATTTTCACCATATGGTTATATTTCTAAAGTCCTTTCCATACGCATTTAACCCATTATGGCTTACACCATAGGGTGTCTTTTAGAAAATTCGACTTTCATTCGCCTATACGTGAATAAATTACCCTGTTACCCTTATTGTTCATTATGGCTTACACCATAAAGTAACCTTTCAGTAACACATTGTATGTTTGTCATTTTATGACTATACCATTTTACCCTTTTTACCATCTAATATGGTTTATTACCTTTATCACTTGTTCCGACCCGTATTGATTCGTGTCAGAACGTCGTATTTCAAAATCCAATTCTGAATACCAAATCACTTATTCCTAGTCGAATATATAAGTTGGTATTCTACTTTAAAGCTGTATGTAAGCTTCACTTACCTTGCATTCCGATAATGTTTTTCTCCCGATTTTGATCCGTTTGACCCGCTTTTTCCCAAGCTTCCACCTAGCTTTTCAAGCATCCACTACCATTTATCATTCGCAAGATGGTTAGATAATAATTGTTTAACACGATTATCCCACCTTACACGTTTTATATCAAAATTACCATTTAACCTTATTATAGGTCAGTTTGACCTTTAAAAGTCAACTGCCTATATACATATATAATTGCACAATTAAGTTCAACGAACTCACTTAGGCATTTCATCAATTATCCGGTGGGCATTATTCTTAGGCCACCATTATAATTACGTTCATCAACGTAGTTGATATGATTGCTAACATTACATTAACATAATTTATATTCATTGTATGCTAGTTTATCATTTATTACATAAGAACATAAGGATTGTTTCATCACCATGAAACAACCCATTGCATCATGTGTATGAGATTACTTAAACAAAGATTTTAACCATTCATACACACATGATGATTTCAAGCATCTATAACATGATTATAACATCAATTTCATTATATCATACAAAAACCCACTTCATAATTTACTTTTTAATCACTTACTAGTGATCTTATCCCAATTATCTCATAATTCCATCATGTCTAACAAAGTTAAGCATACATAAACACTCAATTTCATCTTTGGATCATAATCCCACCATCTATTTGCAAGTAATCTACTTGTCTCAAATCACAACTTTCACCAATCTAGGCTTTAAGACATACCTTATGATCCCTGAGCTTAGGTGATCAATAATTCATGTTCATGCACAAGTTTGAGCTCCAATTTCCCTTTAATTTTAAAGATCTTTGATGAACAAGGGTTTGCCTTGCTTTGCTCTCTTGATGATCGATCTACACACACACACACTATGTGTGTGTTGTGTGTTAATTTTGGTTTATAAAACATGAGTTACCCTTTTTTATAACTTTGTTCCCTCAAGTTTAGTTTAGGCATTTGATAAGGCTACTACTCATTATTTTATTTTCTATATACACGTTACTAACTAGGTTAATTTGTTCCTAGTTATTTTTGTTTACGGGTTAACTTTTACCGCTAACGGTACTTTACCTGTCCTTTAATATTAACATGGTTTGATTTCCAAACCCCTTTTTAGGGTGTTACACTGCCTCACTGATCAAGCTGTGGAACAGGGCAAGCTGCCCAAACGAATCAGTGCTACTACTGAAACTCCTGGTGACAACAAGCGCAAATGGGATGGCAACCAAGGTAAGGATACCAACCCTACTCAAACCCCAGCTCAACAGAGGAAGTTTGAGAACAACAAAGGCCAACAACAACAAGCTAACCAAAATCAGGGCGGTTATCAAGGAAACCACCACAAGTGCAACAAATGTAACCGGCACCACAATGGGTCGTGTGCCGGGAACTAATGTCAGCGATGCAACAAAATGGGGGCATGAGGCCAAGGATTGTAGAATCCCTCATCCAGCATCAACAACAACATCATGGCAACATTAGGGGATTCTTTCAGTGAGGAGTTGAGGGACATATCAAGAGAAATTGCCCCTAATTGAATAAAAATAACAACAACCAAGGAGCTAGGAATAACAACAACAACAATGGCAGTAACGGTGCGAAAGGAAGAGCATTTGTGATAGGCGCTGGTGAAGCGAGGAATGATCCCAATGTTGTGGTGGGTAAGTTCCTACTTGATGATCATTATATTTATGTACTATTTGATTCTAGAGTCGATGCTAGCTATGTATCCTTACGTATTAGTAAGACGCTTAAAGCCTACGCCAACACCTTTAAACACTAAACACGTCGTCGAATTAGCGAACGGTAGAAACATCGCAGCTGCTCACATCATTAGTAATTGTAAACTTGTACTATCTGGTCAAACCTACCTCATTAATCTCTTTCCCATCGTTCTTGGGAGCTTCGACGTTGTCATCGGTATGGATTGGTTATCCACATATTGAGCAGAAATACTTTGTCAAGAGAAAATCGTTCGCATTCCTCGAGCTTTTGGCGAACCTCTTGTTGTTCAAGGTGACAAGGGTGGTGCTGTCATAGGCATCATTTCATTCTTAAAGGTCCAGAAGTGAATGTGAAAGGGCCATACCGCAATTCTAGCCCTCGTCACTGACACCCAGGAGAAAGAAAAGAAGATTGAAGACATTCCTATTGTACGCGATTTTCCTGAGGTATTTCCTGAAGAATTACCTGGTCTTCCACCTCACCGTCAAGTCGAATTTCAAATTGACCTAACTCCTGGAGCGGCACCTATAGCTCAGGCACCATACCGACTAGTCCCAGCAGAACTAGAGGAACTATCTACACAACTATAGGAGCTATCAGAAAATGGTTTTATTCATCCTAGCTCGTCACCTTGGGGAGCCCCGTAGTTTTCATCAAAAAGAAGGACGACACTTTTTGTATGTGCGTCGATTATCATGAACTAAATAAAGTAACTATCAAGAATCGTTACCCACTTCTACATATCGACGATATGTTCGACCAGTTGCAAGGGTCGAGTTACTATTCTAAGATCGATCTGAGATCAGGCTATCATCAGCTGAGAGTCCGTGTCACACCCCCAAAATCCACCCGCGGAGTACTACCGCTTGGAGGCGTGACTGACCAGGATCCAGCCACCAATCATATTGAACATGCGAGTTAAAAGATATAAAAGTTTAACCAATACAATTGGTGTCCAAACAAACACATAGTTAAGTTGCAAGCGGAAGCATAAGTCTTAAAACAAAACATAAGTTTAATTGTTTCATAGTTTAACATGGCACACAGTCGTCCATGTCCCACAACGATCCTCCTCCATGCAAGCTCCAGCTTAAGAACCTAAGGACCTGCAAAGCATGTAGTAACGAGTCAACAACTAGTTGAGTGAGTTCACGGTTGGGTGTTCGTTTTAAGTTGTTTCGAAAACAGTTTCCTTTAGCTGGCATCCTGCCGTGGGGGTTTCCCCATAGTTAAAAACGTGACTTGTTTATTCCCGGTTACTCTGGCTATCCAGCCGTGGGGGCTACCCCGTGTTAGTTATCTGGCATTTCGGCCGTGGGGGCTACCCCATGTATACACTAGACTCGTTACCATATCGACTGCTGACTGTAGTCATGTTTATGTGCCCTGAAACTGTCAATGTCTATCATCATTGACGTGCCCCAGATCCATTAGTTCACGCCCGTCCTCTGCGGCACGGTGTGAGGTTTGTCAGACCTAAATAGCGCTATCTAACTAATGACCCGCTCGCCATTGGCCCGGCGATTAAGTCGATATAAAAATGAGGGACTTCGTGATAGAGTTTTGGTCTAGTACGAGATATCTGTCCGTGAGGACGAGGAATTACATTCCTGAACCTTTGCTGTCCTACCCAAGGAGGACGAGGAACCCTATTCCTTAACCCCAATTCCCGACCCCTGGGAATCCCATGCTTTGTAGAGGGTGTGAACTCACCTTGGTTTGCTCGGTAGAAACACAGAAAGGTCAAACAAGCAATGTTGTGGCTACTCACGTCCTATCATAGTTGTATCATGCAATCAGGTTCGCATTCAAGTAGTGCACGTATGGGTTACACGTTTAATCATGGCAGTTCATCGACATTCACATTCAACAGTAATATATAAGGTCTGTACACTAGGCCCGAGAGTCCGGCCCAATCAAATAAGCCCATAATTAAACAAGTCCAACAGTGTGTATCCGCGTATGATCCCGAGTCGCAACTAGGCGTTTGCGACTCGCAACCTGAGTCGCAATCGTGGTTTCGGTCCGTGTTGTTTTGGTTACGAGTCGCAACTGGACTCGCAACCGGGGTTTCGAGTCAAACGGTTTGTGTGCTGATAACTTGTGGTTTCGAGTCGCAACCAGGTGTTTGCGACTCGCAACCGATGTCGCAACCAGAAGATTTCGACTCATCATGCATGGTTTTGAGTCGCAACTAGAGGTCTCGAGTGGACAACTGCTGATTCGGAACAGTGTACTATCCAATGAGACTTTGATTTCATGAAACAGTCTGTACTACTCTCATAAACATGTTTATTTGTCTAGTAATTTCCTAAAATGGATCAAACAAATCAGATTTCAAATATTCAACCATGTTCTTATGATATTCATCAAGTTCTTCATACATTCATCATGTTCATCATCATTCATATGAACCTAAGTCTAACAAAGTCATGAACAACAATCAATTCTTGAACATATTCATCTCATAGTTTCAAATCATCACATAACATATCAAAAATCAACTCTACCCTAATTTCATTAACATGGTACTACACCTATGCAAGCCGGTTTCTATGAACATCAACACTCCATGGTTTTGAATCATACTTAGACATAAAATATTGTGTGTTCATTAAGCAACATATCCGAAATCAAAGTATGTTAACCAAGCATCATCATATACATCATACACATTCGGTTCACACCCATCATCAAACATACAACTATACTAGTTAAATCCTACCATTCATGCTATCATTTAACACAACCAACATCATAAAATCACTAACCAACATCATAAACACTAACCGGTTGTGAGGTGGTGAAAGATGAAGCTTTGTTTGGTGTGAACAAGCAAAAATCCGAGAATCCCTTTGGTGGTCGGTTGGTTGGATCCGAGAAGAAGGAGAAGAGGTGATGTTTAGTGTTTAGGGTTTTAGTGTGAGAGAGTGGAGAGTGTGTGTGTTGGAGAGTATAAGTGTTGTTGCCCAAAAATGACAAGTATGGCTAACATGAGGATTATATACTAGTTCTAAGTAGTGCACCCTAATGGACTCGGATGAGGTGCACGGCCCAACCGGCCCATATGTCACACTAGTTCACTCGAGACCACATGGTCTCGAGTCGGGTTCATGGCTTTCGGCTCCTAACATACTCGAATACATACACATAAGCACACATGTAATATAACACATAATCATATAAAAGTTCACTTATCATTCATTAAATCACATAAGTTTAACTAGTCACACGTTTAAGCATACAACGAAAGGTTCTAAATTTCGAGTTGTCACATCATCCCCAAGTTGAAAGAAATTTCGTCCCGAAATTTGGTAGGCACTCACTGAGGAAGCTAGTTAAGTTGTATGGTTTTCCCGGTTTTCCTGGGGTGTCACATCCACGGAGTACTACCGCTCTGATACCAATCTGTCACACCCCCAAAATCCACCCGCGGAGTACTACCGCTTGGAGGCGTGACTGACCAGGATCCAGCCACCAATCATATTGAACATGCGAGTTAAAAGATATAAAAGTTTAACCAATACAATTGGTGTCCAAACAAACACATAGTTAAGTTGCAAGCGGAAGCATAAGTCTTAAAACAAAACATAAGTTTAATTGTTTCATAGTTTAACATGGCACACAGTCGTCCATGTCCCACAACGATCCTCCTCCATGCAAGCTCCAGCTTAAGAACCTAAGGACCTGCAAAGCATGTAGTAACGAGTCAACAACTAGTTGAGTGAGTTCACGGTTGGGTGTTCGTTTTAAGTTGTTTCGAAAACAGTTTCCTTTAGCTGGCATCCTGCCGTGGGGGTTTCCCCATAGTTAAAAACGTGACTTGTTTATTCCCGGTTACTCTGGCTATCCAGCCGTGGGGGCTACCCCGTGTTAGTTATCTGGCATTTCGGCCGTGGGGGCTACCCCATGTATACACTAGACTCGTTACCATATCGACTGCTGACTGTAGTCATGTTTATGTGCCCTGAAACTGTCAATGTCTATCATCATTGACGTGCCCCAGATCCATTAGTTCACGCCCGTCCTCTGCGGCACGGTGTGAGGTTTGTCAGACCTAAATAGCGCTATCTAACTAATGACCCGCTCGCCATTGGCCCGGCGATTAAGTCGATATAAAAATGAGGGACTTCGTGATAGAGTTTTGGTCTAGTACGAGATATCTGTCCGTGAGGACGAGGAATTACATTCCTGAACCTTTACTGTCCTACCCAAGGAGGACGAGGAACCCTGTTCCTTAACCCCAATTCCCGACCCCTGGGAATCCCATGCTTTGTAGAGGGTGTGAACTCACCTTGGTTTGCTCGGTAGAAACACAGAAAGGTCAAACAAGCAATGTTGTGGCTACTCACGTCCTATCATAGTTGTATCATGCAATCAGGTTCGCATTCAAGTAGTGCACGTATGGGTTACACGTTTAATCATGGCAGTTCATCGACATTCACATTCAACAGTAATATATAAGGTCTGTACACTAGGCCCGAGAGTCCGGCCCAATCAAATAAGCCCATAATTAAACAAGTCCAACAGTGTGTATCCGCGTATGATCCCGAGTCGCAACTAGGCGTTTGCGACTCGCAACCTGAGTCGCAATCGTGGTTTCGGTCCGTGTTGTTTTGGTTACGAGTCGCAACTGGACTCGCAACCGGGGTTTCGAGTCAAACGGTTTGTGTGCTGATAACTTGTGGTTTCGAGTCGCAACCAGGTGTTTGCGACTCGCAACCGATGTCGCAACCAGAAGATTTCGACTCATCATGCATGGTTTCGAGTCGCAACTAGAGGTCTCGAGTGGACAACTGCTGATTCGGAACAGTGTACTATCCAATGAGACTTTGATTTCATGAAACAGTCTGTACTACTCTCATAAACATGTTTATTTGTCTAGTAATTTCCTAAAATGGATCAAACAAATCAGATTTCAAATATTCAACCATGTTCTTATGATATTCATCAAGTTCTTCATACATTCATCATGTTCATCATCATTCATATGAACCTAAGTCTAACAAAGTCATGAACAACAATCAATTCTTGAACATATTCATCTCATAGTTTCAAATCATCACATAACATATCAAAAATCAACTCTACCCTAATTTCATTAACATGGTACTACACCTATGCAAGCCGGTTTCTATGAACATCAACACTCCATGGTTTTGAATCATACTTAGACATAAAATATTGTGTGTTCATTAAGCAACATATCCGAAATCAAAGTATGTTAACCAAGCATCATCATATACATCATACACATTCGGTTCACACCCATCATCAAACATACAACTATACTAGTTAAATCCTACCATTCATGCTATCATTTAACACAACCAACATCATAAAATCACTAACCAACATCATAAACACTAACCGGTTGTGAGATGGTGAAAGATGAAGCTTTGTTTGGTGTGAACAAGCAAAAATCCGAGAATCCCTTTGGTGGTCGGTTGGTTGGATCCGAGAAGAAGGAGAAGAGGTGATGTTTAGTGTTTAGGGTTTTAGTGTGAGAGAGTGGAGAGTGTGTGTGTTGGAGAGTATAAGTGTTGTTGCCCAAAAATGACAAGTATGGCTAACATGAGGATTATATACTAGTTCTAAGTAGTGCACCCTAATGGACTCGGATGAGGTGCACGGCCCAACCGGCCCATATGTCACACTAGTTCACTCGAGACCACATGGTCTCGAGTCGGGTTCATGGCTTTCGGCTCCTAACATACTCGCATACATACACATAAGCACACATGTAATATAACACATAATCATATAAAAGTTCACTTATCATTCATTAAATCACATAAGTTTAACTAGTCACACGTTTAAGCATACAACGAAAGGTTCTAAATTTCGAGTTGTCACATCATCCCCAAGTTGAAAGAAATTTCGTCCCGAAATTTGGTAGGCACTCACTGAGGAAGCTAGTTAAGTTGTATGGTTTTCCCGGTTTTCCTGGGGTGTCACATCCACCCCCCGTTGATCTGGAATTTCGTCCCGAAATTCCGTAGCTTCGGCCTCAGTAGTGGGTGTACTGTTTGCGAACAGTTGGGGATACTTTTGTTTCATCTGGTCTTCGCGCTCCCAGGTGAACTCTGGGCCGCGACGTGAGTTCCAACGAACTCGAACGAGAGGTATCCTAGTGCTCTTGAGGACCTTAACATCCCGGTCCGTGATCTCGACTGGTTCCTCGACGAATCGTAACTGCTCGTCGATCGTGAGTTCCTTCAAAGGAACTACGTGGGTCTCATCTGACGGACACTTCTTCAGATTCGACACGTGAAAGACGTTGTGAACTGCACCGAGTTCTGCTGGTAAGTTTAGTCTGTTGGCCACCCTGCCTATTTTCTCAATGACCTCGAAAGGTCCAACGTATCGTGGGTTAAGTTTACCGCGTTTGCCAAAACGAACCACACCCTTCCAGGGTGAAACTTTGAGTAGTACCCGCTCCCCAACCTGGAGCTCAAGTGGTTTCCTGCCCATGTCGGCGTAAACTTTCTGACGTTCGCGAGCTGCCGTCATGCGTTTTCGTATCTGAGCGATTTGCTCGGTTGTATCTACCACATATTCCGGGCCAGTGATCTGACTTTCTCCCACCTCTGCCCAGCAAAGGGGAGACCGGCATTTACGTCCTTACAATGCCTCAAACGGAGCAGCTCCAATGCTGGTGTGGTAGCTGTTATTGTACGAGAATTCCACAAGTGGCAGATGCTTTTCCCAGCGATTGCCAAAGTCGATTACACATGCACGAAGCATGTCTTCTAAGGTTTGAATAGTGCGCTCGGACTGCCCGTCCGTCTGAGGATGGTACGTTGTGCTCATGTCTAGTCGTGAGCCGAAGGATTTGTGCATTTCCTGCCACAGCTCAGAAGTAAAACGTGCATCTCGATCTGAGATAATGGAGGTGGGCACCCCGTGCCTCGAAACAATTTCTTTGATGTATATTTCTGCAAGAGTGGAGAACTTATCCGTCTCCTTGATGGCCAGGAAGTGTGCAGATTTTGTGAGTCGATCCACGATCACCCAAATAGTATCGTTCCCGCGCTGGGATCTAGGTAGGCCAGTAACAAAATCCATGGAAATTTGCTCCCATTTCCATTGAGGTATCTCTGGTTGTTGGAGTAGGCCTGATGGTTTCTGGTATTCCGACTTGACTCTCGCACAAGTCAAACACTTGCTGACGTAGGTTGCTATGTGGGCCTTCATGCTAGGCCACCAGTACGTAGTTTTGATGTCGTGGTACATTTTATCCGACCCCGGATGTACCGAGTAGCGAGACTTGTGTGCTTCGTCCATCACAAGTTCTCGTAGGTTGCCATAGAGTGGGACCCAAACGCGTCCCGTTACGTAGTAAGCACCGTCTTCCTTCTGTTCTAATCGTTGCCTTGATCCGCGTAGGCCTTCAGCCCTGACGTTCTCTGGTTTCAATGCTTCTATCTGAGCAGCTCGTATTTGGGAAGGAAGGCTAGAGTGGATCGTGAGTTGTAAAGCTCGCACGCGCTTAGGTACAGTGTCCTTCCGACTGAGGGCGTCAGCCACAACATTGGCTTTGCCCGGGTGATATCTGATTGCGCACTCGTAGTCACTTAGCAACTCGACCCATCGTCGTTGCCGCATATTCAGTTCCTTCTGCTTGAAGATATGCTCGAGGCTCCTATGGTCGGTGTAGATGGCGCACTTGGTACCATACAGGTAATGCCGCCATAACTTAAGTGCAAAAACAACAGCTCCCAGCTCTAAATCGTGCGTCGTGTAGTTCTTTTCATGAACCTTGAGTTGACGTGAGGCGTAGGCTATAACTTTATCTCGTTGCATCAACACGCAACCAAGACCTTGAATTGATGCGTCGCAGTAGACCACAAAGTCGTCTGTGCCTTCCGGCAAGGAAAGGATAGGTGCGCTACAAAGTCTATCCTTTAGGTGCTGAAATGCCAACTCCTGTGCGTTTCCCCAGCGATAAACAACGCCCTTCTGCGTTAGTGAGGTGAGAGGCTGTGCGATCTTAGAAAAATCCTTTATGAATCTCCGGTAGTATCCCGCCAAACCCAAGAATTGGCGAATTTCCTTTGGTGTACGTGGTGCAGGCCAGTTCTTTATTGAGTCTACCTTGGATGGATCAACATGAATCCCATCCTTGTTCACCACGTGGCCTAGGAAATGGACTTCTCGAAGCCAGAAGTCGCATTTCGAGAACTTTGCATAAAGCTGTTCTGTTCGAAGGAGTTCCAGAATAAGTCGCAGATGCTGCTCGTGTTCTTCTCGACTCTTGGAATAGATCAGGATGTCGTCGATGAAGACTATAACGAACTTGTCCAGGTAAGGCTTGCACACTCGGTTCATCAAGTCCATGAAAACCGCAGGTGCGTTTGTCATCCCAAAAGGCATGACCAAAAACTCATAGTGCCCGTATCGAGTTTTGAAAGCTGTCTTGGAGACGTCCTCTTCCCGGACTCTCAGCTGGTGATAACCCGATCTCAAATCGATCTTCGAATAGTAGCTCGATCCTTGCAGCTGGTCGAATAAGTCGTCGATACGCGGTAGAGGATAACGGTTCTTCACCGTCACCTTGTTGAGTTCCCTGTAGTCGATGCACATTCTGAAAGTACCGTCTTTCTTCTTCACAAATAATACTGGAGCTCCCCAGGGCGATGAGCTAGGACGAATAAAACCTTTATCCAGAAGCTCTTGTAGTTGCGTGGAGAGTTCTTTCAACTCTGATGGGGCTAAACGATAAGGTGCACGAGCTATAGGCGCAGCTCCAGGAGCTAGTTCGATCTGAAACTCGACTTGGCGATGAGGCGGAAGACCAGGTAATTCCTCAGGAAATACCTCTGGGTAATCGCGTACAACTGGAAAATCTTCTATCTTCTTCTCTTTCTCCGTGGTGTCAGTAATGAGAGCCAAAATGGCAGTGTGGCCCTTTCGCAAGTACTTTTGGGCCTTAAGGAGAGAAATGACATTCTCAACAGCACTCCTCTTGTCGCCATGAATCATGAGAGGTTCACCACCGGGACCTGGAATACGGACTACCTTCTCGTTGCAAAGAATCTCTGCTCGGTGTTGGGATAACCAATCCATCCCAATGACAACGTCGAAACTACCCAAGACAATAGGAATGAGGTCGATAGAGAAGGTCTGGTCAGCGAGAAGAAGTTTACAACCCTTGACTACGTGTGTGGCTTCTAAACTCTTACCATTTGCTAGCTCTACGGTGTGCTTGTTGTTCAAAGGTGTTGGAATACGCTTAAGCATTCGACTAACTTCTAGCGACACGTAGCTAGTATCGGCACCCGAATCAAATAAAACTGAAACATAAAAGTCGTCGAGAAGGAACTTACCCGCCACAACATTGGGGTCATTCCTTGCTTCACCTTGGCCGATCACAAACATCCGCCCCCTGGCGCCATTGTTGTTGTTGTTCCCATTGTTACCATTCCCCTGATTGTTGTTATTGTTGTTGTTGTTGTTCTGGTTCCTGTTCAGCTGGGGACAGTCTCTCTTGAAGTGGCCCTCAGCTCCACACTGAAAGCACCCTTTGTTGTCACCTTGCTGCTGCTGCTGGCGCTGGTTCTGTTGAGCTTGCTGACGATTCTGATTGGCGGGGTATAAGCTCCTGCAATCCTTTGCAGCGTGACCAGGCTTGTTGCACCGATGACAGTTGCCCCTGGTGCATGGCCCGCTGTGGTGCAGGCTGCAGCGATTGCATTTGGGATGATTTCCTTTGTATCCACCACCAGACGATTGCTGATTAGGGCTCTTGTAGTCCTCAGTCTTTCTCTGCTGAGACTGGGACTGAACAGAAGTCGAACCCTTACTTGAAGTTCCATCCCATTTCCGTTTGTTGTCACTAGAGGTACCAGTAGTAGTAGTTGCAGCACCTATGTGTTTTGGTAACTTGTTCTGCTCCACCGCTTGATCCGTGAGACGGTGAGCCAACTGAACGGTTTCCTGGTAGGTGGCGAGGTTCGCTGAAGTCACATGACTTTGGATTTCCGGCACTAAGCCCTGAAGAAATAGTTCGATGCGTTTGATGGGAGGATCCACCATAGTAGGGCACAGAATTGCCAGTTCGTTCGACCTTTTCACATAAGCTTCAATTTCGGACCCCGTCATCTTGAGGTTGAAGAACTCCACTTCCAGTTTGTGAATTTCATCACGACTGCAGTACTCTTCTTTGATCATTTCCTTGAAGTTCTCCCATGGGGTGGCATTGGCAGCAACCAACCCCAGCATCTGAACCTGAGCGTTCCACCATGTGAGGGCTAAACCCTCGAGAGTACCAGTAGCATACTTCACCCTGCGCGCCTCAGGGCATTCGCACATTTCGAACACAGATTCTAGCTTCTCAAACCAGTGTAGGAGTCCTACTGCTCCTTCAGTGCCGCTAAAAGTAGTTGGTCGGCAGTCCATGAAAGTCTTAAAAGTGCACACGGGTGGTTGAACATGCTGACCTATCGTAGGTGAAAGAAAAGACAGAGTTTAACACAAAGGTTGGTTCACGAGAGTAGGATCCTAAAGATCCTAGAATGAGTTCGGACTGCAGGATATACCTCCTGCGTGTGCAGCTGCAAGTGCTGCGGCAACTCGTTCGTTGATCAAAGCCGTCAACTGGGCTTGTGTCATGTTAACGCGTCCAGACATGATCTTCACATCAAGAAGAACGTGAGTGAGAGGGGTTCGCGAAGGTGCGATGTCAGAAGCGAGTAAGTACACACGTGTTCAAGCAACAGTAGTTATTCTAACCAAGCATACCATAAGCAGTGTACTATGTAACTAACAAGTAGGCAATATATACACAGATCATATCACCTAGAGTGTTGAGCCTTGCATGTGGAGTGAAGCATCGTTGTGGACCATTGAGCACTGTACAGGTTATAGTCTGGTTTTAACAAAAACGTTTTCCCCTTTATTAAAACCAAGTTCTCTATAACCAATGGCTCTGATACCAATCTGTCACACCCCCAAAATCCACCCGCGGAGTACTACCGCTTGGAGGCGTGACTGACCAGGATCCAGCCACCAATCATATTGAACATGCGAGTTAAAAGATATAAAAGTTTAACCAATACAATTGGTGTCCAAACAAACACATAGTTAAGTTGCAAGCGGAAGCATAAGTCTTAAAACAAAACATAAGTTTAATTGTTTCATAGTTTAACATGGCACACAGTCGTCCATGTCCCACAACGATCCTCCTCCATGCAAGCTCCAGCTTAAGAACCTAAGGACCTGCAAAGCATGTAGTAACGAGTCAACAACTACTTGAGTGAGTTCACGGTTGGGTGTTCGTTTTAAGTTGTTTCGAAAACAGTTTCCTTTAGCTGGCATCCTGCCGTGGGGGTTTCCCCATAGTTAAAAACGTGACTTGTTTATTCCCGGTTACTCTGGCTATCCAGCCGTGGGGGCTACCCCGTGTTAGTTATCTGGCATTTCGGCCGTGGGGGCTACCCCATGTATACACTAGACTCGTTACCATATCGACTGCTGACTGTAGTCATGTTTATGTGCCCTGAAACTGTCAATGTCTATCATCATTGACGTGCCCCAGATCCATTAGTTCACGCCCGTCCTCTGCGGCACGGTGTGAGGTTTGTCAGACCTAAATAGCGCTATCTAACTAATGACCCGCTCGCCATTGGCCCGACGATTAAGTCGATATAAAAATGAGGGACTTCGTGATAGAGTTTTGGTCTAGTACGAGATATCTGTCCGTGAGGACGAGGAATTACATTCCTGAACCTTTGCTGTCCTACCCAAGGAGGACGAGGAACCCTGTTCCTTAACCCCAATTCCCGACCCCTGGGAATCCCATGCTTTGTAGAGGGTGTGAACTCACCTTGGTTTGCTCGGTAGAAACACAGAAAGGTCAAACAAGCAATGTTGTGGCTACTCACGTCCTATCATAGTTGTATCATGCAATCAGGTTCGCATTCAAGTAGTGCACGTATGGGTTACACGTTTAATCATGGCAGTTCATCGACATTCACATTCAACAGTAATATATAAGGTCTGTACACTAGGCCCGAGAGTCCGGCCCAATCAAATAAGCCCATAATTAAACAAGTCCAACAGTGTGTATCCGCGTATGATCCCAAGTCGCAACTAGGCGTTTGCGACTCGCAACCTGAGTCGCAATCATGGTTTCGGTCCGTGTTGTTTTGGTTACGAGTCGCAACTGGACTCGCAACCGGGGTTTCGAGTCAAACGGTTTGTGTGCTGATAACTTGTGGTTTCGAGTCGCAACCAGGTGTTTGCGACTCGCAACCAGAAGATTTCGACTCATCATGCATGGTTTTGAGTCGCAACTAGAGGTCTCGAGTGGACAACTGCTGATTCGGAACAGTGTACTATCCAATGAGACTTTGATTTCATGAAACAGTCTGTACTACTCTCATAAACATGTTTATTTGTCTAGTAATTTCCTAAAATGGATCAAACAAATCAGATTTCAAATATTCAACCATGTTCTTATGATATTCATCAAGTTCTTCATACATTCATCATGTTCATCATCATTCATATGAACCTAAGTCTAACAAAGTCATGAACAACAATCAATTCTTGAACATATTCATCTCATAGTTTCAAATCATCACATAACATATCAAAAATCAACTCTACCCTAATTTCATTAACATGGTACTACACCTATGCAAGCCGGTTTCTATGAACATCAACACTCCATGGTTTTGAATCATACTTAGACATAAAATATTGTGTGTTCATTAAGCAACATATCCGAAATCAAAGTATGTTAACCAAGCATCATCATATACATCATACACATTCGGTTCACACCCATCATCAAACATACAACTATACTAGTTAAATCCTACCATTCATGCTATCATTTAACACAACCAACATCATAAAATCACTAACCAACATCATAAACACTAACCGGTTGTGAGGTGGTGAAAGATGAAGCTTTGTTTGGTGTGAACAAGCAAAAATCCGAGAATCCCTTTGGTGGTCGGTTGGTTGGATCCGAGAAGAAGGAGAAGAGGTGATGTTTAGTGTTTAGGGTTTTAGTGTGAGAGAGTGGAGAGTGTGTGTGTTGGAGAGTATAAGTGTTGTTGCCCAAAAATGACAAGTATGGCTAACATGAGGATTATATACTAGTTCTAAGTAGTGCACCCTAATGGACTCGGATGAGGTGCACGGCCCAACCGGCCCATATGTCACACTAGTTCACTCGAGACCACATGGTCTCGAGTCGGGTTCATGGCTTTCGGCTCCTAACATACTCGAATACATACACATAAGCACACATGTAATATAACACATAATCATATAAAAGTTCACTTATCATTCATTAAATCACATAAGTTTAACTAGTCACACGTTTAAGCATACAACGAAAGGTTCTAAATTTCGAGTTGTCACATCATCCCCAAGTTGAAAGAAATTTCGTCCCGAAATTTGGTAGGCACTCACTGAGGAAGCTAGTTAAGTTGTATGGTTTTCCCGGTTTTCCTGGGGTGTCACATCCACGGAGTACTACCGCTCTGATACCAATCTGTCACACCCCCAAAATCCACCCGCGGAGTACTACCGCTTGGAGGCGTGACTGACCAGGATCCAGCCACCAATCTGTCACACCACCAAAATCCACCTACGTCTTATTCTGGAACTCCTACAAAACGAACAACTCTATGCCAAGTTTTCAAAACACAACTTCTAGCTTCGAGAAGTCCATTTCCTTGGGCACGTAGTCAATGAAGCTTGGATTCACGTTGATTCAGCTAAGATTGACTCCATCAAGAAATGGTTTGCGCCAAAAAAATCCAACTGAAATCCGTCAATTCTTGGGATTGGCAGGTTACTACCGTAGGTTCATTGAGGGATTTTCGAAGCTAAAGGAGAAACTCTGTAATGCTCCTATTCTTTCATTACCATAAGGTTCCAATGATTTTATTTTCTACTGCGATGCGTCGATTCAAGGACTCGGTTGCGTGTTGATGCAACGCGAGAAAGTTATTGCTTATGCCTCACGACAACTCAAGGTTCACAAAAAAACTACACTACGCATGATTTGGAACTTGGAGTAGTAGTCTTCGCACTCAAGATCTGGAGACACTACTTGTACGGTACCAAGTGCACTATTTACACCGATCACAAGAGTCTCCAGCATATACTGGACCAGAAGGAGTTGAACATGCGGCAATGCCGGTGGGTCAAACTCCTAAACGAATACGAATGTGCGATTAAATATCATCCTGGCAAGGCAAACGCTGTGGCCGATGCCCTCAGCCAAAAGGAAACTAAACCAAAGCGTGTGCATGCGCTTCAGCTCACTATTCATTCAAACCTCCCTAATCAAATTCGAAACACTCAAGTTGAGGCGTTGAAGGAGGAAACCATCCAACATGAGTCCATACGGGGCATGGAAAAGCAGCTTGAACTCAAAGACGATGGCATACGCTATTTAATGGAATGTATCTGGGTTCCATCATACGAAAACCTCCGAGAGCTTGTGATGGACGAGGCACACAAGTCTCGATACTCGATACATCCGGGTTCTGACAAGATGTATCACGACCTCAATGCCCTGTATTGGTGGCCTAACATGAAAGTGATTATAGCAAAGTATGTTAGCAAATTCTTGACTTGTGCCAGAGTCAAGATCGAATACCAAAAACCGTCTGGATTACTGTAACAACCAGAGTTACCAACGTGGAAATGGGATCAGGTTTCATGGATTTTGTTACCGGCTTACCAAAGTCCCAAAGCTGAAATGATACAATTTGGGTGATAGTAGATCGCTTAACCAAGTCCGCGCACTTCCTCGCGATCAAAGAAACTGACAAGTTTTTGAAACATGCAACCATCTACTTGAAAGAAGTAGTTGCTAGGCACGGGGTGCCAACTTCTATCATCTCTGATCGCGACCCACGTTTTGCATCTGATTTGTAGCAGGCTATGCACAAATACTTTGGCTCACGTTTAGACATGAGCACCACTTATCACCCCCAGATAGATGGTCAAACTGAACGTACTATCCAAAAACTTGAAGACATGCTGAGAGCATGTGTTATTGACTTTGGTAACGGTTGTGAACGACACTTACCTTTGGAAAAAAATTTCTTACAACAACAGTTACCACACTAGCATTCAGGTTCGAGGCATTGTACGGGCGTAAATGCTAGTCACCTTTGTGTTGGGCGGAAGTTGGCAAAAGCCAAATAACCAGCCCAAGATTTGTACTTGACACCACGGAAAAGATTGCCCAGATTAGATAATGGATGGCGGCAACTCGTGACCGTCAGAAAAGCTACGCTGATAAGCGTAGGAAACCCTTATAATTCTAGGTCGGGGACCGGGTTCTACTAAAAGTCTCACCTTGGAAAGGTGTGGTATGTTTTTGAAAAGGGGGCAGCTTAACCCCCGGTACGTTGGACCTTTTGAAATCACCGAGAAGATCAGTACAATAGCTTATAGACTAAACCTGCCTGAAGAGCTGAGTGCGGTACACAACGTTTTTCACATATCAAATCTGAAGAAGTGTCTGTCAGATGAAACAGTCATTGTTCCCTTTATGGAACTCACGATTGACGATCAACTACACTTTATCGAGAAATCAGTTGAGATCAAGGATCGAGAAATCAAAACCCTCAAGTGTAGCAGGATACCTATAGTTCAAGTTCGTTGAAACTCATGCAGTGGCCCAGAGTTTGCCTGGGAACGGGAAGACCAGATGATGCGCAAGTATCCCCAGTTGTTTGGCAATACTTCTAGCACTGAGGCTACTACTGAATTTCGGGACGAAATTCCAAACCAACAGGGGGATGACGTGACACCCCGCGGAAACGTTTAAATACGCTAACTTATTAGTGGCTGTGCGCTAAATTTTGGAATGAAATTTCTTTAAACTTGGGGATAATGTGACACTTCAGGTTTCCCGCACACTCTATTATTAAATTAAATTATTAAATAAATATGTTTGTTTTGATGAATATATGTATGAATGATTTGTGAATAATGTGTAAATAAAGTAATTAAGACTAAATCCAACCGCACACCCCCTTGATCCCGTACTAAATCCAACCACACACCCCCTTGATCTCGTACATCGTCCTCAGCAGCATACCCCTTCTTGCTAGACTGATGGACCGCACACATATAACCGGGCCCATGCCACAAGCCCACTACCCACACCAAACCCTAAGGGGAGCCTGCACACTTAAAAAGGGGCGCACACTTTCTGTGTGCGGTGTTCTTGGATGGGTATAAAAGCCCCATTTCAGCCGACAAAGAGGAATGTTGGCAACAATCATTAGGGCAGCAATCCCTAAAAACATTCTCTCTTCTCCTACTTTCCTTCTCTAGAAAACCCTAAAGTATCCACTTTCCCTTTTTGGATATTCACGGCGATAGTAGCACCGAAGAACAACAGTAATCCTCCTTTCCTTTCTCTTCAAAGCATCATCCTCTTCATCTTATAGCACATTCTTACATTATAACTTCTAGGTTAGTGTGTTTATTGTTTTGTGCATTATAAGAGCATACATGAAGAAATGCTTGCTTAAATGATGAGTGTTAGTGTGTTACATGAAGATGATGAGCCTAAGCTGATTAATGAATCGTATGTTAACATTTATGTGTAATGATTCGTGAATATGATATACTTCATAATAGTGTGTTGATATTGGTGTTTTGACAAGGATCTTTGATAATAGAGTGTAGATGTTGTTTAGGAATTGGCTGTGCAACCAAAGTTTGGATCTTTTTGATAATGATGATGATGAACCTTGCTTGAATCTGTTCTTGATGTTTGATTTTGAATGATTGTTGTGTGTACAAACCTGAATATGCAAAAAAAAAGGATAATGATTATTTGCTGAGTATATAAAAGGGTGCATTCAACCTAAATGATGATAAACGCTGTTAATTGTGTTCCAAGCATATTCAATTAAATGTTGATAGATATAATGTTAGATTAAAAAGAATGATGCTAAAACTTGTGTTTGATCTAGTTGAGAGGTTTACTGTTTGAGTTAAATGTTAGCCGCACAATCATGGAAGGTACAACTTGAAATGCATACCATGCAATTCAACACAGCTCCCGCACACATGAGTGCCAAGAGTGCCGCACACTCCTGAAGGGTACAACCTGCCATGCACTGTATACACACCTGTTATGCATGGTCGCACACTAGTGTCGACCGCAAACTCCCGTACAAACTAAGAAGCTAAAGTACAACATATATTGTATGACCGCACACTACCAGGTGACCGCACACCTGGTAATGTGCCGGACACTCGTAAACGGACCACACAATCACCTTTTTGGGCCGCACACTCTATTAAATGAACTGACACATTATTGGGCCGCACACACGTATATGGGCTATATGATAAAAGGGTCGCACACTTCTGAAAAGGCCGCACACTCTAGTGTTGGGTTGATTACCCGTTGGGCCGACTAGTACATTGTTGTTACTTGTTTGGGGCTTATTTATATGGCTACTTTGTATACTACTTGATAGATATGTGTACAAATACGTGAACTACTTGCATAACCAAAAACCTGACTAGTATTGGTAACCATAATAGGACGTGGTTAACCAACTGTTAGAACAAGTAAACTATCTGCCGAGGAAACCAAGGTGAGTTCACACACACTAAAATCATGTGTCCCGGGGGCGACACGAATGGCGTACTATCCTTGGGAAGGATACTTTTAAACTAATATTCCCTGAGGGGAATACGGTTGAATACTATTTATAAATCATGACTTAGCAAACTAAACGGAACTCTATCATTAAGTCTCGACTTACAATACCGATTAATCGTCAGGGACGAATGAGATACTAGTTGATAGCGCTATTAGGTTTGATAAGCCTCACACCGTGACCGGGGGGATCGGGCATGAACTATTATGCCTTGCTACTTGGTCAATGATGATAGACATTGACTTGGGGCACAAAAACTTGACAGTCACCAGTATTCGGTATCATGCAGTTTAGTAAGCTTACAAAAGGGGTAGCTCCCCATAACGTGATTATAAATACACAATCAAACAACATACGTTTTTGGAAATAAAACCGGTAAACTCGTGAAATCGCCAACTTTTTGTTGACATCCTACTGCATGTTGTGCAGATACTCGGTGATAGCAGGAGCTTGCAGCGGGGAGTGTAGTGGTCGTATTAAACCTTGTCGGGTTCCTTTAATAATTATGGACTTTGAAACTGATGTTTTAAATTATTAAACTTATGCTTCTGCTAATGACTTTTATTTATTGCTTTTAAACTATGAACTGTGGACCTTAGTCACTAATCGTATTGGTTATGTTGAAAAATGTTTGATTACTATATTGTTCAATATGAATGGTGGCTTGATCCTGGTCAGTCACACGCCTCGCGGTGGTATGCTGCATGTGAAAATTGAGGGTGTGACAATAAACATCCTTCCAAACCCTTAGTGTAATTCCTTCTTGCCATGTTCTTAATCACACAAAGTAAGGATACTTGTAATAAAGCAAGGATAAATCGACTATAAGCAATTAAAAAAATATTTCTTTACTACAGTAGTTTAAAGAAAATTAAATACATTTCTCTTTGTAGTTCCTCTAATCAGCAATTAGATTTAACACTTGTGAATCAAGCCGCAATTGATAGACTTGCAGAGCTTCTCGCTTGGACACCCACTGCCAATTCAACACCTAGCTCTGTGTCAGAATTTGATCGATTATCAAGTTGGCATTGTTTATGAAGCGTGCTATTTTGAAATCATGTTTGTTTGTTTGGTTTGAAAGAGGTGTCAGGATAAACCTACAAATTTGTTATTGACTACTAAAACGGATTATTAGAATTATTTCAAAACTTTGATTTCTTGATTTTAAACTATATTGGAAAACAAGGTTCACACCCGGTTTGATAATTGCAAGACCTAGGGTTCCTACACGTTTTAACTTGATTTAGTTGAATTTGATGATTATGAACATAGTGTAACATGGCTTAGGTGCCAAGAACTATCAACATTGCAAGAATGGACCACAATACACTTCGTTACCAATAACATGTAAATCCTAACCTATGACGATGCATAATTGCGCATAAACAAGTCGCAAAGTCAAATTTAATGATTCATTCGACAATTCACGAATTCAATACAAATGCAAGTCAATTATCATCAGTTTCAAATACTAAAATCAACTAGTCATAAATCAAAGATAAACACAATGTTTGCAACCCTAAAATTCTTACAAAATCTAAGGTTGGAGAACTAGCTAGTCGCTAATCGGCCGGTGATGTAGGGACTAGCGACTACTCGGGATTAATCGGATAAGGTTTTTTATATGTTATTTTCAGTTTTATGTATACATATTCACATTTTTATAGGTAAATATTTTAAGTAGCTAGGTTGTAACCCTTACTCAACTCATTTTTACTACACAAGATTAAATGTTGGAATTCACATGGTTTGGTTGGAAACTGACCGGAATTTAGAGGTTTTGCCCGGAATCACCGATTTTTGGCCGGCCGACTAGGCCCGATTAGAGCCGACTAGCGATTAATGGGCTGATTAAGGAAAAATTACTCAGTTACTGACCGACTAGCAATTAATGGTCGACTAGTTGCGATTTTCACAACACTGCAAAATTCTACACCGGGCCTCGTCCTACATGTGAAGAGACAAAAGGTTACACTGAACCTCCGTCGTTCACCCCACCATCGTGGGTGGAATCTTTGGCTGACCGGAATGTCACCGGAGTTCATACCCTATTCACACCTACAAGTTTCACCAATTTAGACTCATGAGGAGCCGATCTAACCAAAAGTAAAACATACAAGCAAAACGAAGGTTACCGTAAAAATTGTCAGAATTAACTGAAGTATCATCGGAATCACAAACCTTCAAAACGTTGACGTCATCCGCAACCTTGGAAAAAAGGTTGTAGATGAATATTTGTTTAGGTTTGAAGAAGTTAGATGAGAAATATTGAGATGAAGGTGTTGATTGATGTGATTTGTTACCCCTTTGAGGTGAAGGTTTTTTAGGGTTTTAATTTGTTTTCCCTTTGAAATGAAGGTTGGGAGTTTGAGGGTTTCAGTCGTATTGTATGAAAGCTGACAGGTGGCAAATGGTCCGATAACAACCTGCCAGGCACAACTCATTAACTTCTATAGAAAAAAATTGGAAACACGGAGCGGACTTGAACCCGCGTCTGGTCCATGAACAAACAGCCAGCTAACCACTTTACTAAATCCGAAAACACATCAAGTTACCAAAACCATTTTTATGGGATAAAAAGGGAAAAAGACCACTGAGAACATGCAACGTGGCAGGAAAACACTATTCCCAAACTTCATGATTTAAATTAATAATAATAATAATAGATTTATTATTATTATAATATAATATAATATAACTTATAATAAAAGACTACAAATAATGTCACATGTTATTCTCTCCTTTAAACTCAAAAATTATTTATATCTATTTAATGTATTTCTTTTAATATTAATAACTAATATATGGAAAAATTACAAGTTTTGTCATTTATCTTTATAGTACTTTACATGCGGTGTCCTTTTTTTCAAATGTTGACAGGCGGTGTCCTTTAGTATGTATTTTGTTACAAGTTTTGTCCTTTCCACCCCACCTGGTTAGATTTTCTTGTTAAATCTTATTACACATGGGTAATTTAGTCATTTTACTTATTTAAAGAACAAACCTTGCAATTTATTCTTTAAAAAATTATATATATGTGTATACTGTATAGCACCAGATTATCCCCCTCCCCCTCTCTCCCCCTTCATCTACCACCACAATCGTCTTCACCTCCACCACTATCACCGTCTTCACCAACACCACCATATTCCGCCGCCACCACCGTCTTCACCACCACCTTATTCACTATCCAACCACCACCTCCTCCACTAATTAACCTACGGCTGCCGGAGCGGCTCCGGCTTCAACACCGTAAACTTCGGCAACTTCTCGTCAGGTAGCTTGACTCCAGTCACCTCCTGCACCATACACCTAAAATTGGTCGGATCCGTCTGAATAAATGAAATTTGGATCCAGGTGTTACCGGATCGGATCCAGATCTGGATCCGGTTACAGTTGAAGGAGTAGGACTGCAATAATAACTGGGATTGAATAAATGGGTTGATTGAAGAGCGATTACTGTAAAGCTAGGGTTAGGGCGGAGTTGGTTTCTCTGGCGAATGATGTCTCGGGGTAAAATGGATCGGTTATGAGGGATATGAAGTTCCATGGGGCCAAATTGTCGAAGGAAGCCATTGATGGTGATTAGTGGATTGTTCTAGAAGTTGATGTGATGAGAATAAGGTTTGTTCCCAATTCTTATACTAATTCATCTGTTGTGGTCCAAACAAGATTCTCGAATTTGAACAAGATAAGGTCTTCTAAAGCCAAAGAAGAAACAGTTATAATTCCTGAACAAGAAGAACAGAGCAGTGGTAATCAAGGGGATGTTGAGGCCACTGTTATTGTTCTTGTTTCCCGTTCGGATGTGCTCACCATGTTCTTTTAGGTAGTTTTTAACAAGAAAAATAACATTTTTTCATTGGGTCTATGTTTTTTGATTGATATATGAATGTACATCAATGTTAAGCCACAGAGAACATTTTTTTCATTGGGTATATGTTTTTTGATTGTGTACTTTGTTTGATGTTTGAGCATATGGTGGATTAAAGTCGAATGTGTAGAGAAAATGATAAGAGGGTGTTGGGGTTTTTGTAGGTGGCTGGTGGTGGCGGTGGCGGCGGGCCGGCGGCATATGGTGGTGTTGGTGAAGACGGTAGTGGTGGTGGTGGTAGGTGAAGGGAGAGAGAGGGTGAGGGAGAGGGGGGAGGGATAATCTGGATTGTTTGTTGCAAAAATTGTCATTTATATGTATAAAGACTAAACTACCCTCAAGTGACTTGCATGTGACCATATTTAACATGAAAATCTAACCCGGTTGGGTGGAAAGGACAAAACTTGTAACAAAATACATACTAAAGGACACCGCCTGTCAACATTTGAAAAAAAGGACACCGCCTGTAAAGTACTATAAAGATAAAGGACAAAACTTGTAATTTATTTAATGTCACATGATATTTTCGCCTTCAATCTTTTAATAATATTAATAATATCTAAATCTAATATCTAATAAATGATTAATTTCTCTTATAAGAAGAATTTATTAACAAATATTAAACTAAGCAAAGAAGAAAAAATAAATTGAAATCGTATCATGTATTATGCTGATAATAAATAAGTATTTAACCATTAATTAGTGTTTACTCTATTAATTTATAATATATAATAGTTTATTCAAGTTTTACAAAAATAAAAATTTTAACTTGTTTGTAATTTATGGTGTTGTAACTCATGTATAGGGTTTTTTCTTTTTCATTTCTAGCCCAAAACTTTTCTTCTTTTGCAATTTAGACCCATTGTTTTTTTTTAATTTTAACCAAAAACTTTTCATCTTTTGCGGTTTAACCCAACTTTTTTTATTTTCGATTTTGGTCCACCATACATTTCATCTTTCCCAATTTTTTTTTGTTTCGCTCAAAATTTTGTGAGTTAACGCACCGCAACGTGCGTGTGGAGTGCAACATTTTTTCGTATATTTTTTCCCGTTTGACTGGCCCGTCGCAACACATCTATTTTTCTCCGTTTGTCAATTTCGTCGCAACGCTTGGGTCCTGGATTGATTTAGTAACTTTTTTCTATGTTTTACGTTTTAGTTTAATTTCTCTAGAACGAGCGTGCGTGATTCAAATATTTTACGCCTTTTTACAAGTGATGTGTGTAAGTGTGTATAGTTTTTAATGTATATTTAAAGCCCTTTTACACTTTTTTAGCCAAGTTTAAAATTTATAAAACACGATATTTACTAACACTAAACACACATATGGGCAAGTGCACCCATCGTGAGCGTAGTATAGTGTTGGTAAGATACCGAGGTCATCCAAGGACACAAGAGCTTTTAATACCGGTTTATCCTCAACGTCTAATCAAATCAAAAGTTTAGAAAAAGGTTTTTAACAAGAAAAATAAAACTAACTAAAATGCTGAAAAATAAAATAAAAATAAAAACAGATAGACAAGATGAATCACTTGGATCCGACTCGTGTGTAGTGTAACCTTTGATTATTTCCGCACTTTTGCACTTTTTAACAGATTATCTTAGTTATTGTAGTAGGCTCCTCTTTTGAAGGTGACGTTACCCTCAACCCAGTAGTTTAAGTCAGCAAGGATACAATCCTAAAAGGTCGGATTATTGAAAAATAATTAATTAAGTTATTAATGCATAATGTGGTAGGCCCCTCTTTTGAAGGTGACATTATCCTCGGCTAAGTAGTCTGAGTCAGCAGGGATACAGTCCTAAATAGTCGGGTTAATGTTTTAATAGTAGCTTACATATGAGGGGATCAAAGAGTTTGGACCCCCGCCATCCAATACCAGTGGGTATTGAAGGAGGTCCTACTAAATTTGACCCAGGTCCTTGCAGGATCTATACACTGAATAAGGAAAGACTCTTACCAAACTGTTCTCTTAACCCCTGATCAGGTAGCCAACATATCTCCATATAGACCGTGGAGATATGAATGGTGAAAATCTTTTATTTTATATAGACAGTAAAATAATGCCAAGACACCACGGACAAACGATAAGGAAGAATCACCTTCAACAAAAGAAACTAGTTATTAAAGTCATTAATACATAACCAAATAAAAAGTGCGAAAAGATTAAAAATAAAAAGTATTACACTAGACACTTGTCTTCACCAAGTGATTTAAGAGACTTAGGCAAACATGGTCTTTGATTGTCAAGAACTCTTACGATCAATCTTGGATCCCGAGACGACTCACACACTCTATGATGGATGATGGATGATGGTTATGGATGATGGTGTTGTGGTGGTGGTGGAGTGTGGGTGAAGTGTGAGAGGGGTGGTGTGCCAAGGGATGGTTTGCAAATGAGCCAAGCACCCCTACTTATAGCCTGAACAGCAGCTCGGGCACGGCCCCGTGTCCATCTCTTTCTTCATTAATTGCAGTTTGTCTGCATTAGTTGACCAAGCCCCCGTGTCCGCTGGGCACGACCCCGTGTGCAGAAGCGTATCTGTACTATCAAGATTTCCTCAGATTCTGCGAATCTTAGAGTTGACCACGGCCCCGTGTCCACTGGACATGCCCCCGTGGTGGGTGATAGAAGCTTCTACAACTTTGTATTTTCTGCAGACACTTGGGCACGCCCCCGTGCTCACTGAGCACGGGGCGTGTTCAGCCTTCTGTTATCTTGTTTTGCTTGGGAAGATGCTGTCGGGGGGGGGGGGTCGGGCATGCCACGTTTTTTCCTTTTCTTGTATTTTTGTTAGATTTAGCTGCCTTTTTGCTTCTTTTGTTCATTTGAGCTCATTTAATCCTGAAAATACAAAAGGAAGACAAAAACACATTTTTTCCAACATTAGTACTAAAAAAGGGTTAGTTTTATGCCACAATTGATGTAATTTATATGTTGCATTTTGCACACATCAACAAGCTTTTCCGGTGTTGGTGGTCACTGACAGTGGTATAGCATTGGTACTACTTGACACATAATATAATATAATAATTATAATTTATAATGAATCATTTGGATAAGATGACAGACATACAAATTAAATTTATGTTTTTTTCTTTACAAATAAATAGAATTGAATAATTGTTAACAACTAGTAAAAACAACCCGCGCTACGCGGCGGGGATTCATTTGGTTAACCCATGTGTTGCGAGGGCATGGGTCGTAAAATTGCACCAAGTAGTAAACAAACATAAATACGAATTTACACCTCTGCATGACGTAAAACGCAGTAAAAGACAAACGTGAACTAATAATGCAACCTGGCGGAAAACGTACAAACTCGAATTCATACCGATACGATTGATTATACCGTCATTTGGAATGTAAAGAAATGGCAATTTTGAAATTATGCTTCAAAAAGAAAGGCAAACTTTATACTATAGATAACAATCCACGATAATTGTTAAAGCCCGTGCCGCGATGCTGCCGTGGGGCTTAGAAATTAAGACGTAACATATACAAATCTAGGTTCAACACGTTCTTAAAGTGCGTCGATGATCGCCCTTAATTTAGCTTGTATCTCGCGAATATTTGCAGCTTTCACTGTTAGTTCTGTGAAGTTTTTAGCAAGGCATTGCCTGTATTCATCAAGTTCAACCATCAGTTTTCCATTTATAGTCGTCATTATAATAAAACAATAGAAATGAAATAAATATAGGTGAATGAAATTCAAATAAACAAAGTTCACATAGCCTTTATAAAGTGAAGTATACTAATGACTACAGATGACTCACTTACAACACGCAAAGTTTTTTCCATCTGTTTAATTCAATGAAGTAAGGCTCTAGCATAAGCTACCTGTATACATTAAATTAAGAATCACATATTATTTTTGTCTATTCCACACATTCATAAACCTATATCATAAAATATTAGAAAAAAAGAATACATAATTTACTTGCAATGCTACTTAGAGATGGAGTGATATCTTCGGTTAAACAAAAGCAAGAGAAGAGAAATTAACGCCTAAACAAAAAAAATTCATTCACCATAAGAAAGTATATATTAGCAACACCTTAGCAAGAAGTGAAGCTGAGCCAAATTATAACCTTAAGAGCTACCCAAACACAACAGATCCTCACCCAACCCAACCCAACCCAAAATAAATACATTACGCCCAAATGCAGCCACAAATTTTCTAGCCTCTAACCAAAATCTATTCCACTGAAACTGGACCAATTTGACACCTTCACAACAATAGTTTTTGACCTTTCATGACCCACCAAGAGTAGAAATTGTTACACAATTTAAATTTGAAAACGAAACATATAACCATTACATGAATATAACGACAATAAATGGGTAATTTGTTCCATTTCTGATGCACTGCCTCGACGCAGATAACAACCATCTACGCTATTTTAATTCCTATGTGTTTCCGGAGACGCAATTTTGAACTTAGTTGTTATAAATCAATATCTACACAAATAGTAAAACTCATTATTGCACAAATCCCGTAACTAAACTTTCACATTCATAATTTTCTCTTAAAACCACAATTAATCTTCATTAAGGAACATAAAATTCAAAAATTGAATAGAATGAGGTTTGAAAATTCAAACTTCAACTACTAATTGACCAAATATTTAACATTCAAAGACCAGAAAGTCAAAATTAGGGTTTATATGTTTACCTTATGAGGTGATTTGCAGAACCTGTGAGGTCTAAAACATATTCATCTTCAGATTGTTGGTGGATTCTTCTCATGGTGATGGCTATGGTGGTCATCTGGTGGTTGTTGTAAATGGCTATGGCTTTTAGTTTTTCTGAATCATGTATGCAGCCTGTTGCAGATCTTTGTAATGTTATAAACTTATCAGTCACTTGAAGTTGTTCCTTTCATGGCAGATTTGAGTTTCAAAATGCCATCTATACACCTTGGAAGCAACTGCAAAGATGGTATAGGCAATTTTAGAAAGTTAGTGGTGTATTGAGGCACTGTGATTTTGTAAACAAGAAGAAGTTTTCGCAAGCATAAAGAACCGACCTCGGAGTTTTTTTCAATGTGGCACTTTGGCGCTAGCCCATCCAAGTAGTTCCCGGATTTATTTTTGATCTTTGCTTCTTTTTCTCTACACAATGAGAAACTATCAAAATAGTTGTTAAGCAAGCACATAAATGCAAGACTGGAACACTTACATGCTTGTTTTACTTTACGCTTGTAGTTAAGATTGTGTTGAATGTTGGATTGGAACACGTTTTCCAATGAGGCCTTAATCTGCAGAAAAAAGGCATAGAAAAATGAAGTATAAGAAAATAAATTAGGCATGAAAGGGGTGTTTCAAAGTCAAGAGTTTATTTAAAAAAAAAATTGGATTTGACCTTCGATTCTGAAACTAGACTTTGATCTGCTTTGGCTCGATGTTTGAGAGGATAGGGCACTCGTGAATGACTTGTATTCTCCATTCTAAGCTCGTTTTTGGGCAATGTTCCAGTGTGAACCAAACATATTTGCCATTGTTTATTGTCATTTAGTCCCCTTTGCAGTCCGAAGTCATCGCTATCATTACTCCAAAATCAGTAAAGATTGATGAATAAAGGGATAAAAACTACATAAAAAATAAAGAAATAAACCCTTCTTATTTTTGCCTAGCAGAAATCATAGAAAAACTAAGCAGCGTTAAAAAGAGGAAGTATAACGCACCTGAACTCTGGCAATGACCTTCGTTGTCCCTCGCGATTTGTCGTCGGACATGTTCCATCACCAGAAGTCTTGATTCCAATGAGTAAGTGTCACACCCCGATATTTCCATATATTACCGGTGGGCCCGGCGGGGAGTATCGTGACGTAGTTGATATCGTCATAGTCAAATATACACAGTTTATAGCACAGCAGAAGTCTTGGTAGATATTACTATTACAAACCGAATGTGTAAAGTACGAATACATAATATACAGACGGTTGTAAGATAGGATCCACAGGCGGACCTAAAATATAATACAAAACAGTGTTCAACAGACTTAAGGCATTAAGAACTTGCAAGATTTTCTAATTAACGCCCAGAAGCTCCCAGCCAATTACGAGTAGTACCTGTCACTTAGTCTTTTTGGAAAATACGTTAGTTTACACTGGTAAATACAATTTACCAACTCTTTTGAAAATATTTATGAATTATTGATTTAAATGCACAAGGCACAAATATTGTTTTATAACTTGGGACAATTATATAACGATAGTCTTGTATCAGAATTACATGTTTGTCATACATTTAGGGCTCGGAATAGAAGCAGGGACAAGATTAACCGACACACCACTAATATAAACCCACAAGGAGTCATCCCCAACAAGTGAGTATATCAACTGTCAGGTGTATGCCTACACCCTGTGCTTAAGTCGTGGCCATTTACAAATGAAATGAGCCGTAGATATCAAGGACACGGTCGCATTAACCCCCAATATTTATGTTATCAAGCAAAACTGATTAAAACGGGAGTATGTAACCTTAGAGGGTTATAATACAACGGGGTGTGAACCAAACATATTTGCCATTGTTTATTGTCATTAAGTCCCCTTTTCAGTCCGAAGTCATCGCTATCATTACTCCAAAATCAGTAAAGATTGCTGAATAAAGGGATAAAAACTATATCAAACTTAAAGAAAGAACCCCTTCTTATTTTTGCCTACCAGAAATCATAGGAAAACTAAGCAGCGTTAAAAAGAGGCAGAATAACGCACCTGAACTCTGGCAATGACCTTCGTTGTCCCTCGCGATTTGTCGTCACACATGTTCCATCACCAGAAGTCTTGATTCTGATGAGTAACTATCACACCCCGATATTTCCACATATTACCGGTGGGCCCGACGGGGATTATCGTGACGTAGTTGATATCGTCATAGTCAAATATACACAGTTTATAGCACAGCAGAAGTCTTGGTAGATATTACTATTATTAACCGAAAGTGTAAAGTACGAATACATAATATACAGACGGTTGTAAGATAGGATCCACAGGCGGATCTAAAATATAATACAAAACAGTGTTCAACAGACTTAAGGCATTAAGAACTTGCAAGATTCTCTAATTAACGTCCAGAAGGTCCCAACCAATTACGAGTAGTACCTGTCACTTAGTCTTTTTGGAAAATACGTCAGTTTACACCGATAAATACAATTTACCGACTCTTTTGAAAACATTTATGAAAAATTGATTTAAATGCACAAGGAACAAATATTGTTTTATAACTTGGGACAATTATATAACGATAATCTTGTTTCAGAATTACATGTTTGTCATACATTTAGGGCCCGGAATAGAAGCAGGGACAAGATTAACCGACACACCACTAATATAAACCCACAAGGAGTTATCCCCAACAAGTGGGTATATCTTTTTACATACGCAACTGTCAGGTGTATGCCTACACCCCGTGCTTAAGTCGTGCCCATTTACAAATGAAATGAGTCGTGGATATCCAGGACACGGTCACATTAACCCCCAATGTTTCTGTTATCAAGCAAAACTATGCACCGAATTAGCGTAAAAGTCGATAATTGATGATATTTGTCATGTTTATGTGATTCTGAGATTTCGACCAGCCTTGGATGTTTAAAATATTTTATTTTACATATTAAATCAGTAGGAAAAGGTTTGCATGTTAATTATATGTAAATCACATTTTATTAACAAAAAAAGCATAATCGTCATTTATATAATTTATACAAGAACTCTAAGTTATGGTCAGTATATAATCTTGTTAGTGCATATGTCTGTTGACTTCGTCTTATATCAAGTCTCGGTTTCGTTGCAGATTTGAACAAGAATGATGTCATCATTATTGATGATGACATCATACATGTGACACCACAATATGACATCATTCATACATACATCACGTTCAATCCAAGAAAGTCTGCATGGGATACAAACGAAACAATTTATATTTGTTTATTATAGTTCCGTTTGAAATAGTCTTAGGGGGTTCCGTTTAAACTGGGTTGTGCCAGTTTCAAACGGAAGGGTCTTGCCTATAAATAGGCAGTTTGGTTTCTCATTTCAAACGGACTGGCTGTTGGTGTAAACGTTACTCTGCCGGATTTTCATTTGATATTTGAATGAGAAACAAGTATTAAAGTGATATTCTTCTGTTTTCTACTCCATTCTATCTGATTCTAAGCTGTTTAATTGTTTCTGCCACTTAAATAGTGTGTATTAACTCAAATTGACTCATCTGGTCGGTCAAATCGATCCTACAATTGGTATCAGAGCCAGTTGTGAGTAAATACACCTGAATCAGTTGGTTTTTCTACACAAAATTTAATTTCTGGACTTTTGGCTGGACAAAATGGACTGAAATTTGAACAGTGTGTGTAAAACTGAGTTTTAACAAACCCTTGAGAATATCAGATCTTAACTCGAAGTAAAAGTGGTAAAAATGGACTGAAAACTGGGTTTCGTTTGAACGAGGCCTGGTGTTCCATTTGAAAACTGACCCTATCGTTTGAAATTGTCGTTTGAAATTGATACGTCGTTTGAAATTGGTGATTGTTCCGTTTGAACAACACCTTCCCGTTTGAACTTCTCATTTGAAGTGGTCATCTCGTTTGAGGAATACACCCTTCCGTTGAGGGTGTGTTCTGGTTTGAAAAAGTGATAAAGTCTAATACTGTTTGAGATATATCTGATTTCACATTAAACAAGATTGTCAGTAAATTGGGAAAAGAAATCATGTGTTCTGTGTCAGTGTATAGGTGAACATTAATTGAATAAATCCAAATTCACGAGAAAAGTGCATGTGATTCCAGGTCTCGTAAATTGTAGTCTGCATGTGATCTGTTTGTATAATGTGTGTTGTCGACCACGAGAATTGAAAAGGGAATCCATTAAAGCAATTAATGTGAATTTTGAGACCCAATGAGATTTTGAGTAGTGAACTTAGTTTATCGGCAATTTGAAGTGAATAGGTGCTTGTGATAATTGTTCATTTGCATGTGTTTGTTAGAGGCCCAATCAACATATTAAATCAATTATTTTTGTCGGTTCATTAAAATCAAAGAAAAGATTGTGTTGTGAATTGTAGTTGTCGGCTTAGTGGTATTGTTGGTCCTATCACAATTGATTCTAAATCAGATCATCACGTGAGTTTCTAGGCCAAAGGTTTGCATATAACGATAAATTTTGAGGTCCAATAGGGTTTTACTTAGACTTAAAAGTTGTCGGCAATACATTGAAAATTGTTTCAATTAAATTGAATTCGGTTCTTGCATGTGACTTTAATCGAGAAGGTGTCAGCTTTAGTGTTTTGTTGGTCCAATTAATATGATCTAAAGTTCACGGCCCAATCACATTCAATATCATAGCTGTTGTTGTCAGCCCTTTTAAACAATCCAGGTGATCATATTGCTCGAACCTAGTGTGTGGCCCAATCATATTTTTTTCATACTTGATTTGATTTTAGACTTTGTAAATTTTCATAACGTTTGAAAATCTGTCTTTGTGAATCTTTCAATACTGAAACATGGGTTCTGAGTTTTATATTGCAGAGAATAAGTTTGCTAGATTTATGGGTATCAAGGGAGAATCAACTATAGAGTTGATCGAAAGGTATGTCAAGTTATATCTAGAGATGGAGCGTTTGAAAATTAAAAAAATGGATGAAGAGTGGGTTGACAAGTTGGCAAATGCTTTACCAAATGATGTGTGGGGAACGTATTTGTTAGCTTGGAAGAAATACGGTGCTTATGGTTTCAATTTGAGCGCGTTCATTGAGAAGATTGAAGCTCAAGAACTTGAACTCCAAAAGATTAGAAAAATGAAGTCTGTTGATGAAAAATTCGAACCTGAGAAAAATGTTCAAGTGGTAGAGGAGTAGGTTAAAGAAATTTCAGCTATTAAGGTTGAGAAGAAAGCTGAAGCTGAAAAGATGTTGGAAAAATGTTTAAACTGTGAAAAATCTGAATCAGACAATGCCAAACTCTTGAAGAATGTAGAGAGTTTGACATTGGAAATCAAAAATTTGAATGATGAAAAGAAATCTGATGATAAACAGGTTCTTGAACTGCAGGAAAATTATGAAAGATTGAAATCTGAAAATGTCAAACTGTTAAGTGATTTGGACAGTTTGACATTGGAAAACAAAATTTTGAAAGAAAAGGAAAAAGATTTTGAAAATGAAAAATTAAAATTTGAAAAAGATTTTCAAAGTCAAATGAAGATTTTAGAAGATGAAAAATCTGTTATTTTTAAAAATAATCTTGAAAAACAGATTGAAATAAATTCTCATCTTCAGAAAATCATTCGGCTTGAAAATGAAGCTGAAATTGTTCGGAATAAAATTGATGAGCTTGAAAAGAAATTGAAAGGTTTTAAGAAACCAGATTATATTTGTCCAAAACTTATCAATTCTGTTCCAATAATTGACAATGTCACAAATTTTGACAAAGTCAAAATTGAAGATTGTGATGAGAAAACTGATGATGAAAATGAGAAAAATGAGAAAAAGAAAATATTTTTAGAATTAAAAGAAAAATTTAAAGAAACTGTTTTACATTCGACTGAAATAGGTGAATGCTCAAAGCAAAAACCTGTTAAGAAGAATGTAGAACAAAAACAAAATGTTAAAAATTCAGAAAATGTTCAAAACAAGAATAAAAGCTCATCAGTTCAATCATCCAATTAAGATAAAAAACCACAAAAATTGAAAAATCAAAACTCACAAAAAGTTGGTAATATGTGGTGCAGGTTTGACCACAGTTCTTCAAATATAAATCCAGCTTTCAGGAGGAGTGATGATTACCACAAAGCTAGACAATGTTATGATCTGAGCATTTGGTGTGAAAGTGGTGAATGGTACGATAACAGAGTGTGCTACACTTGTGGTGTTCAGGGACATATTGCTGTTAACTGCCAGAATCAGTGGTTTGAGACGAGGAGATGCTATAATTGCCAAATCAAAGGTCACATTGCCAGAGACTGCCCAGTGAGATCAAATGAAAAATCGAGGGCTGAATCTCAGAAAAAGGTGACAAAATCAGTCAAAGTCGATGAAAAGCCCAGAACACAGAAAAAACAAGAAGTGAAAGAACCGAAAGTGAAACTTTCACAAGGGCAGAAAGATAGATTGAGAAGAAAAGGAAGAAAGCACAAGAGTATCTCGCAAGGATTTTGTCCTCGGTTACAACAAGAATATCAGATAAAAGTTCTGATAAATCGTCTTGCTCTCCAAAGAATGACAAATCAAGCAAAGCGAATTCATCAGATACAAATCTGAGGACAGAATGGTGTGTGAAGAAAGAAAAAGTTAGTGGCGATGAATTTGTTTCTTCGAAAACAAATGAGCAACGTTCTGGCAATGAGTCTGATTCGTCAAAATCAGAGGAGCCATTTGCTGATCAAAAAGGAGAAAATTCAGTTATGCCAATGGATGATATCAACTTTCCACCATTGCGAACTGAAAATTTTAAACAAAAAGATGGGAAAGTGAAAATTTCGAATCAGTTCTATTCTGAAAAGAAAGAATTTGATCTCGAAAAGACTTTCAATGCCAAAGTAAAAAATATTTTTGGAAAGATGGTTGAGGGAAAGGTTAAAGGGGTTAAAGAATTTTATGAAACAAAAAGGAATGTTCAAACCCCGAGTGAAAATAACTCATATACACCCAAGGACCATCAGGCTTGGGTGAATCTCTTTAACTGAAAAACCTGACTTGCCGGAGTTCCCAGGTTGGTAAGTGTGGAGCAGGTATCGGCATCTTTCTTGAGAAATTCACTCTGGTGATATTTCGATTTATAAGTGGTTAATCAAGGACATTAAGTTGTACTTGATTTAACTATCTTCAAAGTGGTATGATTATTGGAAATTGTTTTTTGTAATAAATCTACAAGTGGTTGAAAACAGTGTGATGAATTAAACCCCATGTTTGTGAAATGGCAAACAAAACTAATTTTTCGGAAAAACCTTTTTGACTAAAATAAACTTAAGTGTTTTGAAATCATAATGGGAAAATAGTTTGTTGTCAGGGGGAGTTCTGACTATTTAAGCCAAGTGGATGGCGAATTGAAGCGATTCAATATTATGTTGTCACTTTATCTGTATAGTTTGTTTTCAAATTTTCTCAGAAAATCAAAATTGAAACATATTTTGATTTTAGGGGGAGAAAAATTTTAAAAAAATTAGAAAATTTGAAAAATTCATAAACATTGAAAAAGCAAAAATGAGTTTTGTTGTGAATAAGAGGAAATGATAGTAAATCAGTGGACTATCACAGTACGCTAAAGAAATGAAATGTCAAATGTGATAAACGGTCTCACTAAAGATGTGACGATAGGCTCAGCTAGACTAGTAGATTTTCGATAACGATACAAACTTAAATGAAAAAGCCTAGTTCTAGTGGGAAACATGGTCGAAAGCATAGTACTTAGTTTTGTCCTTCTTGATTGTGTGCCTACTCAGTAATCGCTGATTGTCGGAAGACATAAAACTGGTTAAGTTTGTGAACTTTCACAACTTTGCTAAAAAGTCGCTGTGAATGTGCATTTCATTTTGCCAAGATTTAAACTTGTTTTATTTCTTTTTTTGTTTAAGCATTGGACATCCTCTGCGTATACGTGAGTATCGACCTGGATGTTATTGCCTAAATGTTCTGCTTTATTTTCTTTGGTGTTTCATTTAAGCTTTGGACCTCCTCTGCGTATACGGAAGTATCGACCTGGTGGTTAAAGCCTAAACAACTTCAACTTATTTTATTTTTCTTATTTTGTTTAAACATTGGACTTTCTCTGCGTATACGGAAGTATCGACCTGATTGTTAATGTTTAAACATTCTGCTTTGTTTTCGCACAAATCACAGTTGATAAAAGTTTAAAGGCATTACTTGAGTTAGTGTATTGCATGATGAGGGGATATGCTGAGATCGTGGGGTCCATAAGAATTTAGTGCAAAATTAATATACCTTAATGTATCGGTAAGCATTTCGAAAGTTTTTAGATTGAGTTTAAGAGGACAACTATATCGTCAATCATTGTGAATCGTTTAGAACTTAAAATGTTTAAAGCTTAACGGTGCTAGTGATGTGTCTCAAAAACTGATATGATCCTCTTACACAAACTCACAAAAATATTGTCTGTAAATATTTCTTTAATGTATTTCAATATTGTTCTTTCTAGAAGTTTAGCTTTTATTTTGAAAAATCCAAAAAGATTTTCGACAACTGGTGTTGGAGAGCTGCTTTTCAAAATCCCAAGTACTAAACATGATGAATGATATTGGATTGGGAAAGTTTATTTGAGTTGAGAAAGGTTTTTGAAATGGATAAATGGATCATTAATTTGAAACCAATTTAATTATTTTAAATTCAAGTGGTAAGCATAAAGTTTATCTTACTGTTGGTTAGAGTATACACAGGTATGTAGCTAGTGAATTCCAGACTGCGATCCCAGCTTGTCAAAAGGGAGAGTCTGTAGAAGTAAAAGCCAGGTTTATGATCCTGTTGTTACGGAAAGCCAGGAGACGTTTCAGATCCTGTGAAAGTGCTATGACAGATTACGATCCCGGTACAACTTAAGGGGGAGTCTGTTAGCAAAGGAGAATTTGAAGAGTGAAAGAGCTAGACTCAAATTCTGAAGAATAGCTGTTAATGGTGACTAAAGAGAATGAGAGAGTTTGAAGGATGTTTCAGCGTCAAATATTTCGAAAAGCGTGAAGACTGATTAAGACTGAAGTTTTGACGTACTAAAGTCTCGTACTGAAGACTCCGTCAACATCCAAGGGGGAGACTGTTATTGCATATGTCTGTTGACTTCGTCTTATATAGAGTCTCGGTTTCGTTGCAGATCTGACATCATTATTGATGATGACATCATACATGTGACATCACAATATGACATCATTCATACATACATCACGTTCAATCCAAGAAAGTCTGCATGGGATACAAACGAAACAATTTATATTTGTTTATTATAGTTCCGTTTGAAATAGTCTTAGGGGGTTTCGTTGAAACTAGGTTGTGCCAGTTTCAAACGGAAGGGTCTTGTCACACCCCGACCACGTAAAACAACAAAACGTGGCGGAAACATCGAGGCGTGTTGCAACAGAATCATTGTTTCATAACCATGGATACAAAAAGTGTTTCGTTTTATTAAACATTGAATATTTACATCATTTGGAAATCTAAATACAATATTTAAACATAGTCTATCATTATTATTGAGTCACTAAGGCCTCGTCCAGTCCTATGTCAGCATGCATCCTATCAATCGATATCATTCAACAATACCTGAAACATATGTGAAAACGAGGTCAGCAAAGAAATGCTGGCGAATACATTGGTTTTGTAGGAGTGTCGAAATCATGGCTAGTTTAGATGTTGCAATACTTTATTTAAAAACCTTGTTTTGAAAAAGAGTATAATATTGCAACTTAATTAACCAACTCAAATCAAGCGGGTTATAGTTTATAAAACCTCGTAGCCATGACTCTTAACCCAAAAACATTTGTTTTAGTAAAGTAAATTGTGAAACATTTCGTAATAAATCGTTAATAAAAATTTGTTAATAAATCTCGTTAAAAGCTCGTATAGTTTATATCGTATCGAAAACCTCGTTTGTGTGACATTGTTTGAAAATCGTTTACCCAAGTGAACTAAATAACGCCACGGTATGTAATGCGATGAAAACACTTATATATAGGAAGTACCAGCGGCGTATCCACCATGCTTTCATCACATTACGCCCGTCCCGTCATCTAATCACCTAACCCAAAAACCAATCGTATGTCGCTTTGAAACCAATCGTTTATCCAATCGTTAAAACATCGTGTGAAAACCAATCGTTTACCCAATCGTTAAAACATCGTGTGAAAATCAATCGTTTACCCAATCGTTAAAACATCGTGTGAAAATCAATCGTTTACCCAAATCGTTTAATTCGTTTTAGGTCGTGAAACTACTTATATGGTCGTCTCGCTAACAACATTCAAACCTTCGTGACTCATCACTCGTCGCTTCTTGTTTTCGTCGCTTCTCGTTTTCGCATTAACAAACCCTTACCAAAGGGTAAGTTAACAATTTCAGATTCAGTCGCTACCCACCACACCCACACATAACCACGGGTGTAGTAAATAACGGGATTAGTCAGATCCTATGGTACCATAACCTAATACTGGTCGGCTTGATCATTGCTAATGAATGTCATTTGTTATGTAAACATAACCAACAAGTTTGTTCACTTTATCGAAATCGTTATTAGTTTTGTATAAATCGTCTTAATCGTTTGTGAAACCATCGTTATAACATCGAAAACATTTAGCACATATGAGTCACCCCAAAACAATTGAAAGCAGTAAAATAGGGGAATAATGTACTCGCCTGAGAATGCTTAGAGGTCTTGAACAACAACCAAACAAAGCTAGAGGGAGCACGGAATCAGTCGGCAATCTAAAACTATATAAATAAACCGGACTTAAATCGGGAGATCGGTTAGGATGAGGCTTGGTAAACCAAATGAGTATTGGAACTCATATGATATGGTTTAACAAGGCCTACATACTACATGAAACCTAACCTAAGTGCTTTCGATCCATTACGACCCGTTTAGGTAGCTTATGCTACTTTAACGCATCGTTCGCGTGAAACGCGTTTGGACCGCCTAACTAGTCCTATGACAAGTGTTATATGCCTAAACATGTTACAAATTCAGTTATGTGACAAAAGTTTAGGTTACATATTCTTAATTACCAATTATGCATGAAAAGGGTATTCTGGTAATTTACCTAAGGCATATAAACTACCTATCATACAACTACTCAAACGATGTGACCATAAGGTATAACCTCGGAAGGTTATTCCCTATATACCATGGTCACCTAATGTGTTTGGTCGGATCCTAATGATCGACCAAATGGGTCGAGTTCGAAGGTATAGGCGATTTATTACATCGCTTACCCTACGACCCTAGACAACGTGGTAATCACTAGGCATAGTCCCAAGGGACTATAACCAACGTGATTACACTCACGTTGCGAAGTTCAAACGAACTTCGCATTGACCATAAACTGGTCAATGCAGAAAGTCAAACAAAGTTTGACTTTCAGACTCGAAAAGCAATAAAAGAACGAAAGAATACTTACCCAGGGTCCCCGAATGCTAATCCCGATCCAAGAATCTCAGGTATGAAACAATGGTTTCAACTTAGAGTTTCTCAAATCAGAATTCTTGTAAGTTATGCAATGGGGGGCATGGGGTATTTATAGTATTCGGTCCACCGTTAAGATCGTTTCATGGAAAACGTGCCTTAATCGCATCCGTACATGTGTCGGAAACTTGTGGTGGCTAAGAATTGAACCTTATCAGCTGACTAGACAATTTAGAACATGTGGGTGTGGTTAAAACAGCTGCAATCTGCTGTTAGAAACATTTAACCTGGTCAGAAGGTTGGACGCGACCCACGTGGGAAAGCACAGGAACTGAGGCGGGCCGCCTGGGCTGCTCAGATCAGAAATAAGTTCCATTTTGGCAGTTTCAGTCCCTGCACGTGTTTAAGGTCATTTCCGACACTTCTAAGGCCCGTAAAGTCAACTTTAAGGCCCTAAAATGATGCCTAAACATTGTGGACATGAAACATGCCCAAAAATATGTCGGATGTTGGTTCGTTTGGTCGTAAGAACGCGATGTTCGCTTAATTACGACGGAATGCGCACAAGCGCGTAAAACGGTTCAAATGACGCGACGAATGGATTTTTGGTAAGCCAAACACTAAAGTATAATATAGTCATGCTTACATAAATTTTTGGATGTTCGGATGTATTCAGAACGTAAGTTATGCGCGAAAATGCAAACTTGTGCACTTTTTGACACTTTTAGTCCCTGAATGACCCAAAAGTTTATTTTAGCACACCGAACCCCTCAAAGCCTATTTCTAAGCTATGTAAAGGATATTTATGGTATGTTTAACTTATGGTCATGTTCCGGAAAGTCTGTTACAGTTCAAATTGGCATACTTTCGCAGTTTGTCAACTTTAGTCCCTGTAGACGAATTAACTTGTTTTTGCCATACCAAAGCCTTCAAAACTTATTTCTAAGTTATGTAAAGGTTGTTTAAGGTATGTTATGCCAATGTCACTATTCTGGAGTGTTTGTTGCATTAAACTGGTTATATTTACGCATTGGTGCGCGTATAACCTTCCAGAAAGCGATTTAGAGTTTGAAATCGAATAAGAATCGATATGTGCAAATGATACACATATTAATACAAATCCAAAGTATGAAATACAATATTTCATTGGTTTGGTATTTGTTTGATGGCCGTGGAGGCACAGGTGTTACAGTCTCCCCTACTTCAGGAAATTTCGTCCCGAAATTTAATTAGAGGAAACTTGTGAGAGCTCGAAACATGCAGTCGAAAAGATAAGATAACACTGGTTAAGGTTCTGAACTTCTAGTAATCTTAATAACATTATGCTTGCAATGTAAGAGGAACACTTATATACAAGTATATGAAGCGCCATTAGTGCGTCCACCGTACCTCCATTACATTGTTCACTCTCCGTTATTGTTGTCACTATCGGTTCTTACACATGATAAATCTTACTGTGGTTTCTGCGCACTGAATTCCATAATTATGTATGCATCCATAATTACGTACTTCCTTGCATAGTCCACACAGTGTGTTTGATAATGTGTAGGGGAAAACCTAATGAATGATCCTGTGATGAGTGTGACTGGAACACCATAGAGTCCTTTCAGTTGTATCATCACATGCCATTCTTAACCAGATCTTGAATCAATCTTTAGCTAGACCTCTCAAGGGTCTCTCTTCGAATCAAGGAATGGTACTATATAACCCAAGGGTCTTAACTACCACGTAGAAGCCCATAAGGATTTAAGGTAGTACCTTTTTGAATATCCTACTATGAATCCCTCATATGAAGATATGAAAGATTCTATGAGGATTTGAAAATCGGATCACACAAAAACATAGAGGAGAACACATAACACATAACCACATAATTGCATAATCGTTTAATCGTATAATCGTTTAATTTGTTATCTTTGGACACGGGTATTTAAAGTATACTAGGAATCAAATCCTTAATTGCAGCAATTTGGATGGATCCACGTGAATACCCTGCTTGTTGACTAAATGACCCAAGAATTGAACTTCTTTAAGCCAAAATTTCTACTTGGAGGATTTAGCGAAAAGTTTGTTCCTTCTTTAAGGTTTCTAATGTCAACGAAGGTGTTAATCGTGGTCGGCTCAGGACATGAATAGATCAAGATGTCATTAATAACAACAATGACGAACTGATCCAAATAAGACTTGCAGACTCTATTTATTAAGTCCATGAAGATGGCAGGAGCATTTGTCAACCCAAAAGGCATGACTGTAAACTCATAATGGCCATACTTCATGCAGAAAGTCATTTTGGGAATATCTTCTTCGAGAATACGAAGTTGATGATACCCAGAATGCAAATCGATCTTGGAAAAGCATGAAACGCTATGCAGTTGATTGGAGAAATCGTTGATTTAAGGTAGGGGATATCGATTCTTGATGGTGAGCTTATCAAGCTCACGATAATCGATACACATTCGAAAAGATCCATCTTTCTTATTCTCAAAGAGAACAGAAGTTCCTCAAGGAGAAAAGTTCGGACGGATGAATCCTTTATCAGACAACTCCTGAAGCTGTTTCGATAATTCTTGCATCTCGGACGGTGCAAGACGATAAGGTGCTTTCGTAATTGGGTTGGCATTGGGTACAAGATCATAATGAAACTTGACTTGACGAACTGCAGGCAAACCAGGCAGTTCATCAGGAAACACCTCTGGATAATCCCGAACAATCAGAATATCCTGAATACTCTTGCTCTTGTCTTTCTCCTCGGTGACATGTGCCAGGAAAGCAACATATCCTTTTCATAGATAACTTGGGCCTTCGTACACGACTTGAGCTTCAATACACCAGAAGGTTTCTCGCCACTAACTTCCAGAACATCGCCAGACGAAAGAGGAATGCGAACAATCTTATCGGAACAAACCACCTCAGCGTGATGTTTGGTTAACCAATCGATTCTAACGATAATGTCGAAACTCCCAAGTTGCATCGGTGTGTGGTCAAAAGGAAAAGATGATTACCAAGGTTCAACTGGCAATCACGAATAACAGAATCGAGAACAAGAGGTTTACCAGTAGCATCTTCGTTAAATAAGGGTTTTCTTAGATTGGTTCTAGGTTTCGCAAGCAAAGGCTCAAAAGATAGTGAAACGAAACTTTTATCGGATCCAGAATCAAGAAGAATAGATGCAGGTTGATTGTTAACAAGGAACGTACCTTTAATCCAGAAAGGTACCATCGACAACAACGTGGTCAGCTCGGGCCTCGTTTGCATTCGGATTGAATGCTCCTCCGTGAGTGGAATTGACAATTGGGAAAAACACAAGAGGTATCGACAAAACGCAAGAGAGGGGATCATTTGTTTGTTACCTAAGGCAAACAAATGAGATGGTGATTAATCAAAGTAAACGGGTCATATTAATGTATCACTGAAGACATGCTTGCCTATAAGTGAACACTCATCCCAAGAATTCCCAGGTAAGCACAACTGGTCTCGCGTCTGATGAGATATATACGAAGTGCTTGCCTAGACAGAAAACCCAGAATACAGGCATTCACCCTTCCAGTTTGCACGTGTTCACATTATTTAGACCCAAACTTTGACGAGATTTTGAAAACTCAAAGGGGTTCAAAACCTTATAACAGAGGGTTCAAAACCTAGTAATCAATCATCCTAGAACAGATGATTAGTTTTCAAAGCGGTTTTGAAATTTATGTTCTTGTTATGGTCGTCGCCTAAGGATTGGTGACGGTATTGTTTTATGACTAAACGCAGGTAAACTCGCGTTAGGGTCCTAGAAAGGTTATAGACTAGGTCAAAGCATTACTAATAACCTAATTCCCTATAACCATTGGCTCTGATACCAACTTTTCTGTCACACCCCGACCACGTAAAACAACAAAACATGGCGGAAACATCGAGGCGTGTTGCAACAGAATCATTGTTTCATAACCATGGATACAAAAAGTGTTTCGTTTTATTAAACATTGAATATTTACATCGTTTGGAAATCTAAATACAATATTTAAACATAGTCTATCATTATTATTGAGTCACTAAGGCCTCGTCCAGTCCTATGTCAGCATGCATCCTATCAATCGATATCATTCAACAATACCTGAAACATATGTGAAAACGAGGTCAGCAAAGAAATGCTGGCGAATACATTGGTTTTGTAGGAGTGTCGAAATCATGGCTAGTTTAGATGTTGCAATACTTTATTTAAAAACCTTGTTTTGAAAAAGAGTATAATATTGCAACTTAATTAACCAACTCAAATCAAGCGGGTTATAGTTTATAAAACCTCGTAGCCATGACTCTTAACCCAAAAACATTTGTTTTAGTAAAGTAAATTGTGAAACATTTCGTAATAAATCGTTAATAAAAATTTGTTAATAAATCTCGTTAAAAGCTCGTATAGTTTATATCGTATCGAAAACCTCGTTTGTGTGACATTGTTTGAAAATCGTTTACCCAAGTGAACTAAATAACGCCACGGTATGTAATGCGATGAAAACACTTATATATAGGAAGTACCAGCGGCGTATCCACCATGCTTTCATCACATTACGCCCGTCCCGTTATCTAATCACCTAACCCAAAAACCAATCGTGTGTCGCTTTGAAACCAATCGTTTATCCAATCGTTAAAACATCGTGTGAAAACCAATCGTTTACCCAATCGTTAAAACATCGTGTGAAAATCAATCGTTTACCCAATCGTTAAAACATCGTGTGAAAATCAATCGTTTACCCAAATCGTTTAATTCGTTTTAGGTCGTGAAACTACTTATATGGTCGTCTCGCTAACAACATTCAAACCTTCGTGACTCATCACTCGTCGCTTCTCGTTTTCGTCGCTTCTCGTTTTCGTCGCTTCTCGTTTTCGCATTAACAAACCCTTACCAAAGGGTAAGTTAACAATTTCAGATTCAGTCGCTACACACCACACCCACACATAACCACGGGTGTAGTAAATAACGGGATTAGTCAGATCCTATGGTACCATAACCTAATACTGGTCGGCTTGATCATTGCTAATGAATGTCATTTGTTATGTAAAGATAACCAACAAGTTTGTTCACTTTATCGAAATCGTTATTAGTTTCGTATAAATCGTCTTAATCGTTTGTGAAACCATCGTTATAACATCGAAAACATTTAGCACATATGAGTCACCCCAAAACAATTGAAAGCAGTAAAATAGGGGAATAATGTACTCGCCTGAGAATGCTTAGAGGTCTTGAACAACAACCAAACAAAGCTAGAGGGAGCACGGAATCAGTCGGCAATCTAAAACTATATAAATAAACCGGACTTAAATCGGGAGATCGGATAGGATGAGGCTTGGTAAACCAAATGAGTATTGGAACTTATATGATATGGTTTAACAAGGCCTACATACTACATGAACCCTAACCTAAGTGCTTTCGACCCATTACGACCCGTTTAGGTAGCTTATGCTACTTTAACGCGTCGTTCGCGTGAAACGCGTTCGGACCGCCTAACTAGTCCTATGACAAGTGTTATATGCCTAAACATGTTACAAATTCAGTTATGTGACAAAAGATTAGGTTACATATTCTTAACTACCAATTATGCATGAAAAGGGTATTCTGGTAATTTACCTAAGGCATATAAACTACCTATCATACAACTACTCAAACGATGTGACCATAAGGTATAACCTCGGAAGGTTATTCCCTATATACCATGGTCACCTAATGTGTTTGGTCGGATCCTAATGATCGACCAAATGGGTCAAGTTCGAAGGTATAGGCGATTTATTAGATCGCTTACAATACGACCCTAGACAACGTGGTAATCAGTAGGCATAGTCCCAAGAGACTATAACCAACGTGATTACACTCACGTTGCGAAGTTCAAACGAACTTCGCATTGACCATAAACTGGTCAATGCAGAAAGTCAAACAAAGTTTGACTTTCAGACTCGAAAAGCAATAAAAGAACGAAAGAATACTTACCCAGGGTCCCCGAATGCTAATCCCGATCCAAGAATCTGAGGTATGAAACAATGGTTTCAACTTAGAGTTTCTCAAATCAGAATTCTTGTAAGTTATGCAATGGGGGGCATGGGGTATTTATAGTATTCGGTCCACCGTTAAGATCGTTTCATGGAAAACGTGCCTTAATCGCATCCGTACATGTGTCGGAAACTTGTGGTGGCTAAGAATTGATCCTTATCAGCTGATTAGACAATTTAGAACATGTGGGTGTGGTTAAAACAGCTGCAATCTGCTGTTAGAAACATTTAACCTGGTCAGAAGGTCGGACGCGGCCCGCGTGGGAAAGTACAGGAACTGAGGCGGGCCGCCTGGGCTGCTCAGATCAGAAATAAGTTCCATTTTGGCAGTTTCAGTCCCTGCACGTGTTTAAGGTCATTTCCGACACTTCTAAGGCCCGTAAAGCCAACTTTAAGGCCCTAAAATGATGCCTAAACATTGTGGACATGAAACATGCCCAAAAATATGTCGGATGTTGGTTCGTTTGGTCGTACGAACGCGATGTTCGCTTAATTACGACGGAATGCGCACAAGCGCGTAAAACGATCCATATGACGCGACGAATGGAGTTTTGGTAAGCCAAACACTAAAGTATAATATAGTCATGCTTACATAAATTTTTGGATGTCCGGATGTATTCAGAACGTAAGTTATGCGCGAAAATGCAAACTTGTGCACTTTTTGACACTTTTAGTCCCTGAATGACCCAAAAGTTTATTTTAGCACACCGAACCCCTCAAAGCCTATTTCTAAGCTATGTAAAGGATATTTATGGTATGTTTAACTTATGGTCATGTTCCGGAAAGTCTGTTACAGTTCAAATTGGCATACTTTCGCAGTTTGTCAACTTTAGTCCCTGTAGACGAATTAATTTGTTTTTGCCATACCAAAGCCTTCAAAACTTATTTCTAAGTTATGTAAAGGTTGTTTAAGGTATGTTAAGCCAATTTCACTATTCCGGAGTGTTTGTTGCATTAAACTGGTTATATTTACGCATTGGTGCGCGTATAACCTTCCAGAAAGCGATTTAGAGTTTGAAATCGAATAAGAATCGATATGTGCAAATGATACACATATTAATACAAATCCAAAGTATGAAATACAATATTTCGTTGGTTTGGTATTTGTTTGATGGCCGTGGAGGCACAGGTGTTACAGGTCTTGCCTATAAATAGGCAGTTTGGTTTCTCATGTGACAACCCGCACTAAACCAGGTATCCGTACAACTTAATTAATGATTAATTACTACTTGATTACTGTGCTTGATTGAACTAGCTGATAAACTGCTACCTGCATACTGATACATGCATTTACTTGCATCATACTTTATTTGCTGTCACTACATTGATTACATACTGAACCCTAGTGACAAACGTGATGCACAAAAAGCACAGTAGCACTAAACGGATACACAGTGAACATGCTGATATAGCCAGCATCAGGCAAATACTGCCTCTAAGGCCTGTTAAGAGCCTCATATATTTTTGGCTACACTGGTAGTGAGTGTAGGATATAAGGGTTGTGTTACCGCGTCTCTAGGAATAAGATACACTGATTCGGATGTGCCTAAAACGTACTTTATGTACCAAACACAGCACTTTAATAAATAAACCAGCTTCTAGCTGACTAATAAAGTGCCAGAACATGAGAAAAATATTACTAGACACTTTCTAAAGTGTCGGGAAAACAAATGTGTCACTAAGAATGTAATAACGACACTTTAAAGCTTTTGTAACACTCTAACGGATTTCTATCCAACCGAACACCCGGACTTTACCCGGAACATGGAAATATTATTATTTTCACTTTTTATATTTTTTTTTCTGAGCCAGTTAGGGTCCCTGATTACCCTAACACCCGTCATAACACGCTTTATATTACTAACTAAGTTAACCACCTAAACTAACTTAGTTAACCTAAACTAAACCCCCTAACTATTGCTTAAGATCGAACCAACCCCCCACCCAAGCCCCTAACCGGCCCCAAATATAGGGGACACACAAGGACTAGCTAATTATTATTTTATTGTGGGTGTTTAGTATCTTGAAGGCACATTACTCATTGGTTAATAAGATTTCCTATAAATACATGAGATTACACCACTAATCACCACCACATTTCACCAACTCTCACTTACTCTCTCTTGTTCTCTACTCTCGGCCGAACCACCCCAGCCCCATACACCCACCTTTCGATCTTGATCTCTACATTTCATCACCATACAAACATCACAAGTTGCATATAAGGAGCTTTGGTGCAAGCGGAACGCGAAGGACCACTCTCGTTAGCTTTTATCTACCCCGTTTTCGTCGAGATTCTTCCCTAGCCCCGAGCTAGAGGTATATCACGTAAAACTCATATTTAAGCTTGTTTAAAGTGGTTAAAAGGAATTTTATCGGTGAAATATCGTTAACATGCGTTTTGGAACTTTAAAGTCTACTAAAATCACAAAAATGGAGGTTAATAGCACATGTCTTGTGTAAAAGTCGTAGGACTTGAAATTTGTGTTTATCTAGACCCGATCTATAATGTGGTAGCTCGAATCTCCGTTTAACCCGACTTTGTAAAATCACGTATCATCACATAAGCTCGTTTTTGAAAGATACAAGGGTTAAAGGTGAAACACTACCACATTTAGAGCATGAACTTGTGTAAAAGGATTTTACTTGTGTAAAGGTGATTTAACCGGTAAAATGGTGTTTAAAACTAGCGGATCTACGTATCCACAAGTGGTATTTTTGAAAGACCACACTTTAAAGAAATCATGTTTTTCTAAAAACGGATCTTACAATACTAAGAATGATATTTAGAACGCACAAGTGTGTAAACACTTGTGTGACACATGTTTCGACAAAATAACTATTTTTGGGAAAAATAACTAGAAGTTGTAAAGACGGATTTCTCTAAAAACGAGGTTTTTACGAGGTTAAAGTTACTTTATATAAAGATCCACGAAATATAATGGGATTTACAATATAGATTCGAAAAAACTACAAGTTCATGCGATTATGTGATTTACGTATTTATTGACTAGTTTGATGTGTCGGAAATTGTTTGATTGAATAAAGAAGATTGTTGAATTGATTTGTTAAAAGAAAATGATACGCTTGAAAGCGTGGCCACCTCCAGTTACAGAGGAAACTCTGGCGAAATTTTCTAAAAACCTAACACTTAGACTTTTTACACAACAAGTGTTAGAACTATTGTTGGGCATACTTTCGAAACATAAATTTCGCCAGTACTACATTTTACTAAATATTCGGAGGTGGGATTTTCACAAAGATTAACGTGATAAATATTTTTGTCACAACACTGTTTATGATTATTTTGTGAAATACATAAATATTATTTTTAGAGTAAAAATAATGTTTACGAACGATAACGACTCCAAAAGTAATACAAACGCTTTCGCCATAAATATATAAGTTACACCGGTAATTATATTACCACCTGTATGTTAAAACGTAACTTACACAATTACGGAAATATTTATGAACGCGTACTTTAACAACGTATTTTGGGATAAATACCTATATTTTGGAGATGGATATATATATATAAGGTTAAGTGAGACTTAATGATGGAAAATATTACGCACATGTATTAAATCCCCCATCCTTGGGAAGGAAGATAACTACCAAGTATATACGACATGTAACACGAAATAGTTGTCTAACTATTTCCCGCAAACATAAACTGTAAAGCTAAAGCACGGCCGTCCGTCTAATAGAATTAGCACTTGTAGGTCGTTGCACAGCTTACTGTATTGGAGACGCTTGATAGAGATACGCACTCACTGTGAGTTCATGTCCCCCTTTTCTCTGACTGTTTTCAGTTTTCTTAACTGCGGGGGTGAAATACATGTTACTTTGTTTACAAGTACTTTATACACGGTATGAATAACGTAAGGAGGTTTAGATCATGTGAATGGGTAGTTAGAACACCGAGGGACTCGAGCGGTAGATCTATCTGGGTGTAGCGAGCCCAGCTCTAGGCCAAACGGACCTCTCTGAGGCCAACAGAACGGACCTGGAGTGACTTGGTTGCCCAACGCAAAAATCGGCTAGGTCGTGTCTTACTATTTGCATTTCACAACATGCTAATGGCCTTGCAAACCATTGGTGATCACAAGTCCTCTTACACTGCTACATACCAGGAAACTTTTATACTTACAAGTGTTTTTACTTACTCACTTGCACATGAACTCGCTCAACATTATTGTTGATTTTTCAACTCACATGTATTTCAGGAAATTAAACGGATCTGGCACGGTATGGAACGTTTTCCGCTGCATATTGTCATGAAGTCATCAGGGTTTAGGGGATGTGTCTCTTACCTGGACAAGACACAGTCCTTAAACCACGTTTATGTTATGTTTTAAGTTTGTAATGTTGTTGAACAAGGTTATGGTTGTTGGTTAAAACAATGGTACTGTATTTTGTTTTCAAAACTTAATGAATGACTTGCATGGTTTTTAAATTCATATAGCTTGTTATGATTAAGCTATGGTATTAAGAAGTCACACCAAAATATACCACGCTTCCGCAAAGCCAGGGTGTGACAGCTTGGTATCAGAGCTCTGATCATAGCGAACTAGGATTCTCTCTCGAGTCTAGACTATGATCACTAGGGCTCTCACGAAAACATTTTACTACATACCACTTAAGTCCAGATCCACAACTTTTTTACAAACAAATGTTGAGCACATTTTATTTATTATTTTAGGCTCAGTCTGGGAGGCTGAGGTAGGAGGCTAGTGGGACTAGGAGTGATGGCTAGTGGGACTAGAAGTGTTGGCTAGTGGGACTAGAAGTATTGGCTAGTGGGACTAGGAGTGATGGCTAGTGGGACTAGAAGTGTTGGCTAGTGGGACTAGAAGTGATGGTTTGAATGCTTGCTTGATGACTTATGTGATTACTTGATTTGTGATTGACTATTTGTACATGTTTGTGAATATGTTACAGATACATGGATTCGGCTGATTCAGGTGGTTCAGACATCACCGACCCCAGGCGTATTGTATCAGATGACCTGGAGTCGTCAGAGCATGAGGTTTTTACGTCAGACTTCACCAGCACGGATGATGACGACTTTCAGCCATTCGCCTTACCCGACGGCGTTGATGAGCTCCTAGATGATCTTCCGGCCGGGGATTTACCACTCGCGGTGATCCCTGCTCCAGTACCCCTTGCAGCATACCCTGCTTTACCCATCGACGACGAGGAGGACGACGTCGACATGTTTGAGGAGGAGCCTTTGGAGGATGCTCAGGGCGAGGCCCTACCTGCTGTTGCTCCTCTACTGATCGCTGATGCTCCGGCTGCGGAGTCACCTATTCATTCCCCAGTCGCGGACTCCTTTGAGTCTGTGGCTTCTGTACCCTCACATGCTCATAGTGCGCAGCACTTCTCCCATGGGTCCGATTCTGACCAGGCTTTTTCTGTTGCTTCCGTACCTGGGCTTATTTTTTACCATGATGACGAGGGGGATTCAGATCCTATGTTTCCACCAGGATTTGATCCTGACCGTGATTTAGAGTTTGTCCCGATGGATGAGTTGATGGAGGATCCAGCAAATCCTATTGACCCTTTTGATCCGATTGATCCTGATTTCGATTTTGACATGGCATTTGATGACCTGGAGCCTGCCCTTGCTCCTGAGCAGGCAGCTGCTCTTGATCCTTTACCAGAGCATGACCCTGTGCATGCTGATGTACCTTTTGAGCCCATTGCTGATGATCACCACCTAGATGTTCCTGTTGATCCCATTGGTCCTTTACCCATTGATGCTGTACCTGCTGACCACCCTATAGAGCACTTGGCACCCGTTCACCCTGTTGCTGCTCCCATATTTGATCCCGTTCCCATAGAGCCCGGACATGCACCGTTCGCGGCACATATGGATCCACCGGACGAGTCTGCCCATCATGGCTGGATACCGGCAGACGAGGACGTTCCCCCATTCCCTCCACAGATTCCTGTTGCACCACATACTGACTTTTCGTTTCAGGTTCCCATGTTTATACCTCCAGCAGGGCCTGGAGAGGGCTCTTCAGCACACCCTGATGGGCATGTACCGATGCCCATGCCTTTCACGCCTCAGATTCCTTTTACTACAGCTCCTTTTGGGGTGGCACCCTTTGACCCCACACGTGAGCCACTGCTGTGGTCACCATTTTCCCCTATGCCACCCACTGATCCATACCACAGGTTCCATGTGGGCCATACCATTGAGGATGTATTGATGTCATTTGTACACCAGCATGAGTCGCATGAGCAGCGACTACAGGAGTTGGAGAGAGCCCGTCTGCAGCCATGTCAGTGCCATGGCCGGGTACCCTCTCCGTTACAGCCGTTTCGACCATTACCCCCTGACTATGCTGCTCGTCTTACCACTTTGGAGCAGCAGATTGCTTCCATTATTCGTACACAGCAGGCGATGGAGGCGGACTGGTTACAGTTGCGCCGTTTGTTTTATACCCATTTTCCTCCTCCACCACCATCTACTTAGAGCTCATCGGTGCCACTTGGGTAGGCGAGGTGATAAGGCGGCGATTGCTTTTTGACTGCACGGCTTTTTGGGAGACTACGTTATGACTTGACTTTTGTTATGTACTTGATGTTGTATTGATACTGATGTAGCTTTTGACAGGGGTGATGTAGCCCCTAGTGATTGATGATTGTATGTATACACTTACGATGTGGTCTCATTTATATGGCAATCGCAGTTTTCTCACCATATTTGGATTCGCTTGATTACTTGGTTATATTTTATGACATGGGATGTTGTGTGATTGATATTTGTGATGTGTGATAACATGAGATGTTATGTGATTATACTATTACTACCGTTATATACGTACACTATATTACGAACTGATTTACGTATTATAACATCGGAGCCTTCTATGGCCTAACCAACTTAAACCATCTTTTAAAAAGATGCCGCCAAGACGTCAACAGCAGCCTATGCCTACCACTCAGGAAGAGCTACAACAAGTCATTGCTGCTGCCATAGCGCAGTACGCAGCTTCTCAGCCAGGAGGGAGCGGAAGTGTCAACCAAGGCAATAACAATCCACCTCACGGTAATACCACGCCATTCGAACCTACCATGAACTAGTTGGAGATTTTAGCGGTGATGCTAATGTCAAACACATGTTTTAACATACGTGCAGAATGCACCTACAAGCAGTTCTTAGACTGCAAACCAGTTAACTTCGATGGCATAGGAGGTGCAGTTGCCTTTACCCGCTGGGCTGAGAAAACCGATTCTGTCTTACGCATGAGCAAGTGTGCAGAGGATCAACAAGTCACATACATTTCAGGGCTGTTTCTAGACGGAGCCCTATCTTGGTGGAACTTACAGGTCCAAACACTAGGCGAAGCTGCCGCCTACGCCCTGACTTGGGCCGAATTGAAAGAACTGATGCGCAAGAAGTACTGTTCACGCGCAGAAATTCAAAGGTTGGAGACCGAATTTTGGCACTTAAAGATGGATGGTCCGAAAGTAGCAGAGTACGTTCAGAGGTTTCATGACCTATCTCAAGTGGTTCCTTACATGGTTACGCCTGAATACAAGCGAATCGAGCGCTTCATTTGGGGCTTGGCTCCCCAAATAATAAGCATGGTAACCTCCTCCAAACCAGCAACTATCACTGAAGCCATCGATTTGAGCGTGGCTCTCACCGAGGAGGGGATTCGTTTAAACAAGTTTGGTGATGTAAAGGCAAAGGAGAAAGAGACTCATGTTGAGTCGTCCGGAAGTAACAAAAGAAAGTTTTCAAACTTCAAACAAAGTGTTAGCGGTGATGGTAAGAGAGGAGCACCAAGCACGCCAGCTCAGGGTGTAGCTGGCAGTGGAAGGAAAGGAAGAGGATACATGGGCACCCAGCCCAGATGCAATACCTGTCAACGCCACCATTCGGGTCAATGTCAGCTAAAAGTATGCGAAGTATGTGGGAAACGTGGTCATTTGAAGGACACCTGTTGGGTTGGTACTGGCCGGGGAGGCCAGGGAGGATCTGAAAATAAGAATAACAACCGTGGTGGTTTTGGAGGTCGCCCACAGGGGAATAATCGAGGCTACAATGCCAATCAAGCCGGAAATGCCAATCAAAACAACCCGCCAGTTGGGGATGGTGCAGGAAGTGATAAAAGACTTGGATGTTTTCATTGCGGTGACATTGGGCACTTCAAGAAGGATTGCCCGGGATTGAACCAAGCCCGTGGAAGGGTGTTCCAGATCGGTGCACGAGAAGCACGCCAGGATCCCAACGTTGTCACGGGTACGTTCCCTATCAATCAACGCTATGCATCTGTTCTGTTTGATACTGGTGCCGACTATAGCTTCGTATCACTAGAATTTAAGAATATACTCGGGCTAACCGCTAATAAGTTAGACATTCCCTACGCATTTGAATTGGCTAATGGAAAGTTGGTAGAAGCCAATGATGTTATCAGAGGCTGTGTGATTGAATTAGGAGAACGTGAGTTTGCCTTGGATCTACTACCAGTCCAATTGGGAAGTTTCGACGTGGTAGTAGGAATGGACTGGTTATCGGGCAATAAAGCTGAGATAGTTTGCCACGAAAAGGTTGTTCGTATTCCAACCGAGGATGGTGAGACCATTGTTGTTCATGGAGAGAAGCGTGAGACGCCGTTGCGGATTATCAGCTGTTTGAAGGCAAGGAAGTGTTTACAGAAAGGATGTGTTGCTTTTCTAGCACACATCGTAGATAAGAAGGCTGCCGAGCCAAGAATCGAAGACATCCCTGTCGTAAGGGAGTATCCAGAAGTCTTCCCAGAAGACTTACCCGGACTGCCACCTCAGAGACAAGTCGAGTTTCACATCGACTTAGTTCCAGGCGCCGCGCCTGTAGCTAAGGCACCTTACAGACTTGCTCCATCTGAGATGCAGGAATTGTCAACACAGCTTCAGGAGCTGTTAGATAAGGGTTTTATCCGACCAAGCTTCTCGCCTTGGGGAGCTCCGGTCTTGTTTGTCAAGAAGAAGGACGGAAGTTTCCGCATGTGTATTGACTACAGAGAATTGAACAAGCTGACGATTAAGAACAGGTATCCTCTGCCTAGAATCGACGATCTGTTCGACCAACTTCAAGGTTCAAGCTGTTACTCTAAGATCGATCTTCGATCTGGATACCATCAACTAAGGATACAGGAGGAAAGTATCCCGAAAACAGCCTTCCGAACTCGTTATGGACACTACGAGTTCCTCGTTATGCCATTTGGTTTGACAAACGCACCGGCGGTATTCATGGATCTAATGAATAGAGTTTGCAAGCCATACTTAGACAAGTTCGTGATTGTATTCATCGACGACATCCTGATTTACTCAAAGACGAAGGCTGAACACGAACAACATCTTAGAACCATACTAGAGCTGCTAAAGAAGGAACAATTGTACGCCAAATTCTCCAAGTGCGAGTTTTGGCTACGCGAAGTCCAGTTTCTTGGACATGTGGTTAACGGGGATGGAATTCATGTTGATCCCACAAAGATCGAGGCAATCAAGAATTGGGAGACGCCTACAACGCCAACCGAGATTCGACAATTCTTGGGTTTGGCTGGCTACTATCGAAGGTTCATCGAGGATTTCTCGAAGATCGCTCAACCTTTGACGCTCCTCACCCAGAAAGACAAGACGTTTGATTGGGGAATCAAACAGGACGAAGCGTTTCAGGTATTGAAAGATAAGCTCTGCAACGCGCCAATCTTAGCTCTACCAGAAGGCACTGATGACTTTGTGGTATACTGCGACGCATCGCGTCAGGGATTGGGTTGTGTGTTGATGCAACGCCAGAAGGTCATTGCTTACGCATCACGCCAACTGAAAGTGCACGAAAAGAATTATACCACACATGATTTAGAGCTTGGCGCAGTGGTTTTTGCACTAAAGATCTGGAGACACTACCTGTATGGTACGAAGTGCACAATCTTCACAGATCACAAGAGCCTGCAACATATATTTAACCAGAAGGAGTTAAATATGAGACAAAGACGATGGGTTGAGTTGCTAAACGACTACGACTGCGAGATAAAGTATCACCCAGGGAAGGCGAACGTAGTTGCCGATGCCCTAAGTCGTAAAGAAAGAATCAAGCCCATAAGGGTTAGGGCTTTGGAAATGATCATACGAACCGATCTTTCCTTGCGCATTCGCGCTGCACAAAAGGAAGCTCTCAAGGAGGGAAATCTTGAGGAAGAATATCTCCGGGGAATAGAGAAGCTTTTGGTACCAAACGAGGAAGGGACGTTATGTTTTGAGAAAAGAATTTGGGTTCCTCTGTTTGGTGGATTAAGGGAAGTTATTTTCGACGAAGCGCACAAGTCACGGTACTCTATCCACCCTGGATCGGATAAGATGTACCAGGATCTCAAAAATTACTATTGGTGGCCTAGGATGAAAGGCGACGTTGCTGTTTACGTGAGCAAATGTTTAACGTGCGCTAAGGTCAAGGAAGAATACCAGAAGCCTTCGGGACTTCTGCAACAACCTGAGATTCCCAAGTGGAAATGGGAACAAATCTCAATGGATTTTGTTATAAAACTGCCAAGAACGCCAAGAGGCCATGATATGATTTGGGTGATTGTTGACCGCCTAACAAAGTCCGCACACTTTCTGCCAATCAAGGAGAAAGACAGTACTAGTAAACTTGCGGAAATTTACATGAGAGAGATCGTAGCACGTCATGGAGTACCACTCTCGATCATCTCTGATAGAGACGGAAGATTTGTGTCAAGAATATGGCAATCTTTCCAAGAATCTTTTGGCTCACAATTAAATCTGAGCACTGCGTTCCATCCGTAAACTGATGGCCAGAGCGAGCGAACGATTCAAACTTTGGAAGACATGCTGAGGGCATGTGTTATGGATTTAGGAGGTAGCTGGGATAAACACTTACCTTTGGTCGAATTTTCGTACAACAACAGCTACCACACCAGTATTGGTGTCGCGCCATTTGAGGCCCTATACGGACGCAAGTGCCGATCACCACTATGTTGGTCTGACGCAGGTGATAGGCAGCTTGCTGGTCCCGAGATCGTCCAAGAGACGACAGACAAGATTGCGCAAATACTTAAACGCATTGAAGCCGCTCGCCACAGACAAAAGGCCTACGCAGATCCAAACCGGAAGCATGTGGACTTCCAAGTCGGAGAAATGGTGTTGTTAAAGGTTTCGCCCTGGAAAGGGGTAGCACGCTTTGGAAAGCGTGGAAAGTTAAATCCACGCTACATTGGTCCCTTTAGAATTCTGGAAAGAATCGGGACGGTAGCATACAAGTTGGACCTACCTGCTGAACTGAATGGTGTTCACGATACATTTCATGTATCCAATTTAAAGAAAAGTCCAACTCAAGTTGACGTTGCCATTCCTATCGACGAGATTCATATTGACGACACGCTCCACTTCGTTGAAAAACCTGTTGAGGTCACGGATTGGAAAGTTAACAAGACCCGCCGGAGCAGTGTCAAACTCGTCAAAGTACGTTGGAATGCCAGACATGGTCCTGAATTTACCTGGGAACGTGAGGACCGGATGAAAGAGAAATACCCCCACCTATTTCCTAAGAACCCTGCTTCTACAAGCAGAACTTAAATTTCGGGACGAAATTTATTTAACGGGGGGAGAATGTGACAACCCGCACTAAACCAGGTATCCGTACAACTTAATTAATGATTAATTACTACTTGATTACTGTGCTTGATTGAACTAGCTGATAAACTGCTACCTGCATACTGATACATGCATTTACTTGCATCATACTTTATTTGCTGTCACTACATTGATTACATACTGAACCCTAGTGACAAACGTGATGCACAAAAAGCACAGTAGCACTAAACGGATACACAGTGAACATGCTGATATAGCCAGCATCAGGCAAATACTGCCTCTAAGGCCTGTTAAGAGCCTCATATATTTTTGGCCACACTGGTAGTGAGTGTAGGATATAAGGGTTGTGTTACCGCGTCTCTAGGAATAAGATACACTGATTCGGATGTGCCTAAAACGTACTTTATGTACCAAACACAGCACTTTAATAAATAAACCAGCTTCTAGCTGACTAATAAAGTGCCAGAACATGAGAAAAATATTACTAGACACTTTCTAAAGTGTCGGGAAAACAAATGTGTCACTAAGAATGTAATAACGACACTTTAAAGCTTTTGTAACACTCTAACGGATTTCTATCCAACCGAACACCCGGACTTTACCCGGAACATGGAAATATTATTATTTTCACTTTTTATATTTTTTTTTTCTGAGCCAGTTAGGGTCCCTGATTACCCTAACACCCGTCATAACACGCTTTATATTACTAACTAAGTTAACCACCTAAACTAACTTAGTTAACCTAAACTAAACCCCCTAACTATTGCTTAAGATCGAACCAACCCCCCACCCAAGCCCCTAACCGGCCCCAAATATAGGGGACACACAAGGACTAGCTAATTATTATTTTATTGTGGGTGTTTAGTATCTTGAAGGCACATTACTCATTGGTTAATAAGATTTCCTATAAATACATGAGATTACACCACTAATCACCACCACATTTCACCAACTCTCACTTACTCTCTCTTGTTCTCTACTCTCGGCCGAACCACCCCAGCCCCATACACCCACCTTTCGATCTTGATCTCTACATTTCATCACCATACAAACATCACAAGTTGCATATAAGGAGCTTTGGTGCAAGCGGAACGCGAAGGACCACTCTCGTTAGCTTTTATCTACCCCGTTTTCGTCGAGATTCTTCCCTAGCCCCGAGCTAGAGGTATATCACGTAAAACTCATATTTAAGCTTGTTTAAAGTGGTTAAAAGGAATTTTATCGGTGAAATATCGTTAACATGCGTTTTGGAACTTTAAAGTCTACTAAAATCACAAAAATGGAGGTTAATAGCACATGTCTTGTGTAAAAGTCGTAGGACTTGAAATTTGTGTTTATCTAGACCCGATCTATAATGTGGTAGCTCGAATCTCCGTTTAACCCGACTTTGTAAAATCACGTATCATCACATAAGCTCGTTTTTGAAAGATACAAGGGTTAAAGGTGAAACACTACCACATTTAGAGCATGAACTTGTGTAAAAGGATTTTACTTGTGTAAAGGTGATTTAACCGGTAAAATGGTGTTTAAAACTAGCGGATCTACGTATCCACAAGTGGTATTTTTGAAAGACCACACTTTAAAGAAATCATGTTTTTCTAAAAACGGATCTTACAATACTAAGAATGATATTTAGAACGCACAAGTGTGTAAACACTTGTGTGACACATGTTTCGACAAAATAACTATTTTTGGGAAAAATAACTAGAAGTTGTAAAGACGGATTTCTCTAAAAACGAGGTTTTTACGAGGTTAAAGTTACTTTATATAAAGATCCACGAAATATAATGGGATTTACAATATAGATTCGGAAAAACTACAAGTTCATGCGATTATGTGATTTACGTATTTATTGACTAGTTTGATGTGTCGGAAATTGTTTGATTGAATAAAGAAGATTGTTGAATTGATTTGTTAAAAGAAAATGATACGCTTGAAAGCGTGGCCACCTCCAGTTACAGAGGAAACTCTGGCGAAATTTTCTAAAAACCTAACACTTAGACTTTTTACACAACAAGTGTTAGAACTATTGTTGGGCATACTTTCGAAACATAAATTTCGCCAGTACTACATTTTACTAAATATTCGGAGGTGGGATTTTCACAAAGATTAACGTGATAAATATTTTTGTCACAACACTGTTTATGATTATTTTGTGAAATACATAAATATTATTTTTAGAGTAAAAATAATGTTTACGAACGATAACGACTCCAAAAGTAATACAAACGCTTTCGCCATAAATATATAAGTTACACCGGTAATTATATTACCACCTGTATGTTAAAACGTAACTTACACAATTACGGAAATATTTATGAACGCGTACTTTAACAACGTATTTTGGGATAAATACCTATATTTTGGAGATGGATATATATATATAAGGTTAAGTGAGACTTAATGATGGAAAATATTACGCACATGTATTAAATCCCCCATCCTTGGGAAGGAAGATAACTACCAAGTATATACGACATGTAACACGAAATAGTTGTCTAACTATTTCCCGCAAACATAAACTGTAAAGCTAAAGCACGGCCGTCCGTCTAATAGAATTAGCACTTGTAGGTCGTTGCACAGCTTACTGTATTGGAGACGCTTGATAGAGATACGCACTCACTGTGAGTTCATGTCCCCCTTTTCTCTGACTGTTTTCAGTTTTCTTAACTGCGGGGGTGAAATACATGTTACTTTGTTTACAAGTACTTTATACACGGTATGAATAACGTAAGGAGGTTTAGATCATGTGAATGGGTAGTTAGAACACCGAGGGACTCGAGCGGTAGATCTATCTGGGTGTAGCGAGCCCAGCTCTAGGCCAAACGGACCTCTCTGAGGCCAACAGAACGGACCTGGAGTGACTTGGTTGCCCAACGCAAAAATCGGCTAGGTCGTGTCTTACTATTTGCATTTCACAACATGCTAATGGCCTTGCAAACCATTGGTGATCACAAGTCCTCTTACACTGCTACATACCAGGAAACTTTTATACTTACAAGTGTTTTTACTTACTCACTTGCACATGAACTCGCTCAACATTATTGTTGATTTTTCAACTCACATGTATTTCAGGAAATTAAACGGATCTGGCACGGTATGGAACGTTTTCCGCTGCATATTGTCATGAAGTCATCAGGGTTTAGGGGATGTGTCTCTTACCTGGACAAGACACAGTCCTTAAACCACGTTTATGTTATGTTTTAAGTTTGTAATGTTGTTGAACAAGGTTATGGTTGTTGGTTAAAACAATGGTACTGTATTTTGTTTTCAAAACTTAATGAATGACTTGCATGGTTTTTAAATTCATATAGCTTGTTATGATTAAGCTATGGTATTAAGAAGTCACACCAAAATATACCACGCTTCCGCAAAGCCAGGGTGTGACAGCTTGGTATCAGAGCTCTGATCATAGCGAACTAGGATTCTCTCTCGAGTCTAGACTATGATCACTAGGGCTCTCACGAAAACATTTTACTACATACCACTTAAGTCCAGATCCACAACTTTTTTACAAACAAATGTTGAGCACATTTTATTTATTATTTTAGGCTCAGTCTGGGAGGCTGAGGTAGGAGGCTAGTGGGACTAGGAGTGATGGCTAGTGGGACTAGAAGTGTTGGCTAGTGGGACTAGAAGTATTGGCTAGTGGGACTAGGAGTGATGGCTAGTGGGACTAGAAGTGTTGGCTAGTGGGACTAGAAGTGATGGTTTGAATGCTTGCTTGATGACTTATGTGATTACTTGATTTGTGATTGACTATTTGTACATGTTTGTGAATATGTTACAGATACATGGATTCGGCTGATTCAGGTGGTTCAGACATCACCGACCCCAGGCGTATTGTATCAGATGACCTGGAGTCGTCAGAGCATGAGGTTTTTACGTCAGACTTCACCAGCACGGATGATGACGACTTTCAGCCATTCGCCTTACCCGACGGCGTTGATGAGCTCCTAGATGATCTTCCGGCCGGGGATTTACCACTCGCGGTGATCCCTGCTCCAGTACCCCTTGCAGCATACCCTGCTTTACCCATCGACGACGAGGAGGACGACGTCGACATGTTTGAGGAGGAGCCTTTGGAGGATGCTCAGGGCGAGGCCCTACCTGCTGTTGCTCCTCTACTGATCGCTGATGCTCCGGCTGCGGAGTCACCTATTCATTCCCCAGTCGCGGACTCCTTTGAGTCTGTGGCTTCTGTACCCTCACATGCTCATAGTGCGCAGCACTTCTCCCATGGGTCCGATTCTGACCAGGCTTTTTCTGTTGCTTCCGTACCTGGGCTTATTTTTTACCATGATGACGAGGGGGATTCAGATCCTATGTTTCCACCAGGATTTGATCCTGACCGTGATTTAGAGTTTGTCCCGATGGATGAGTTGATGGAGGATCCAGCAAATCCTATTGACCCTTTTGATCCGATTGATCCTGATTTCGATTTTGACATGGCATTTGATGACCTGGAGCCTGCCCTTGCTCCTGAGCAGGCAGCTGCTCTTGATCCTTTACCAGAGCATGACCCTGTGCATGCTGATGTACCTTTTGAGCCCATTGCTGATGATCACCACCTAGATGTTCCTGTTGATCCCATTGGTCCTTTACCCATTGATGCTGTACCTGCTGACCACCCTATAGAGCACTTGGCACCCGTTCACCCTGTTGCTGCTCCCATATTTGATCCCGTTCCCATAGAGCCCGGACATGCACCGTTCGCGGCACATATGGATCCACCGGACGAGTCTGCCCATCATGGCTGGATACCGGCAGACGAGGACGTTCCCCCATTCCCTCCACAGATTCCTGTTGCACCACATACTGACTTTTCGTTTCAGGTTCCCATGTTTATACCTCCAGCAGGGCCTGGAGAGGGCTCTTCAGCACACCCTGATGGGCATGTACCGATGCCCATGCCTTTCACGCCTCAGATTCCTTTTACTACAGCTCCTTTTGGGGTGGCACCCTTTGACCCCACACGTGAGCCACTGCTGTGGTCACCATTTTCCCCTATGCCACCCACTGATCCATACCACAGGTTCCATGTGGGCCATACCATTGAGGATGTATTGATGTCATTTGTACACCAGCATGAGTCGCATGAGCAGCGACTACAGGAGTTGGAGAGAGCCCGTCTGCAGCCATGTCAGTGCCATGGCCGGGTACCCTCTCCGTTACAGCCGTTTCGACCATTACCCCCTGACTATGCTGCTCGTCTTACCACTTTGGAGCAGCAGATTGCTTCCATTATTCGTACACAGCAGGCGATGGAGGCGGACTGGTTACAGTTGCGCCGTTTGTTTTATACCCATTTTCCTCCTCCACCACCATCTACTTAGAGCTCATCGGTGCCACTTGGGTAGGCGAGGTGATAAGGCGGCGATTGCTTTTTGACTGCACGGCTTTTTGGGAGACTACGTTATGACTTGACTTTTGTTATGTACTTGATGTTGTATTGATACTGATGTAGCTTTTGACAGGGGTGATGTAGCCCCTAGTGATTGATGATTGTATGTATACACTTACGATGTGGTCTCATTTATATGGCAATCGCAGTTTTCTCACCATATTTGGATTCGCTTGATTACTTGGTTATATTTTATGACATGGGATGTTGTGTGATTGATATTTGTGATGTGTGATAACATGAGATGTTATGTGATTATACTATTACTACCGTTATATACGTACACTATATTACGAACTGATTTACGTATTATAACATCGGAGCCTTCTATGGCCTAACCAACTTAAACCATCTTTTAAAAAGATGCCGCCAAGACGTCAACAGCAGCCTATGCCTACCACTCAGGAAGAGCTACAACAAGTCATTGCTGCTGCCATAGCGCAGTACGCAGCTTCTCAGCCAGGAGGGAGCGGAAGTGTCAACCAAGGCAATAACAATCCACCTCATGGTAATACCACGCCATTCGAACCTACCATGAACTAGTTGGAGATTTTAGCGGTGATGCTAATGTCAAACACATGTTTTAACATACGTGCAGGATGCACCTACAAGCAGTTCTTAGACTGCAAACCAGTTAACTTCGATGGCATAGGAGGTGCAGTGGCCTTTACCCGCTGGGCTGAGAAAACCGATTCTGTCTTACGCATGAGCAAGTGTGCAGAGGATCAACAAGTCACATACATTTCAGGGCTGTTTCTAGACGGAGCCCTATCTTGGTGGAACTTACAGGTCCAAACACTAGGCGAAGCTGCCGCCTACGCCCTGACTTGGGCCGAATTGAAAGAACTGATGCGCAAGAAGTACTGTTCACGCGCAGAAATTCAAAGGTTGGAGACCGAATTTTGGCACTTAAAGATGGATGGTCCGAAAGTAGCAGAGTACGTTCAGAGGTTTCATGACCTATCTCAAGTGGTTCCTTACATGGTTACGCCTGAATACAAGCGAATCGAGCGCTTCATTTGGGGCTTGGCTCCCCAAATAATAAGCATGGTAACCTCCTCCAAACCAGCAACTATCACTGAAGCCATCGATTTGAGCGTGGCTCTCACCGAGGAGGGGATTCGTTTAAACAAGTTTGGTGATGTAAAGGCAAAGGAGAAAGAGACTCATGTTGAGTCGTCCGGAAGTAACAAAAGAAAGTTTTCAAACTTCAAACAAAGTGTTAGCGGTGATGGTAAGAGAGGAGCACCAAGCACGCCAGCTCAGGGTGTAGCTGGCAGTGGAAGGAAAGGAAGAGGATACATGGGCACCCAGCCCAGATGCAATACCTGTCAACGCCACCATTCGGGTCAATGTCAGCTAAAAGTATGCGAAGTATGTGGGAAACGTGGTCATTTGAAGGACACCTGTTGGGTTGGTACTGGCCGGGGAGGCCAGGGAGGATCTGAAAATAAGAATAACAACCGTGGTGGTTTTGGAGGTCGCCCACAGGGGAATAATCGAGGCTACAATGCCAATCAAGCCGGAAATGCCAATCAAAACAACCCGCCAGTTGGGGATGGTGCAGGAAGTGATAAAAGACTTGGATGTTTTCATTGCGGTGACATTGGGCACTTCAAGAAGGATTGCCCGGGATTGAACCAAGCCCGTGGAAGGGTGTTCCAGATCGGTGCACGAGAAGCACGCCAGGATCCCAACGTTGTCACGGGTACGTTCCCTATCAATCAACGCTATGCATCTGTTCTGTTTGATACTGGTGCCGACTATAGCTTCGTATCACTAGAATTTAAGAATATACTCGGGCTAACCGCTAATAAGTTAGACATTCCCTACGCATTTGAATTGGCTAATGGAAAGTTGGTAGAAGCCAATGATGTTATCAGAGGCTGTGTGATTGAATTAGGAGAACGTGAGTTTGCCTTGGATCTACTACCAGTCCAATTGGGAAGTTTCGACGTGGTAGTAGGAATGGACTGGTTATCGGGCAATAAAGCTGAGATAGTTTGCCACGAAAAGGTTGTTCGTATTCCAACCGAGGATGGTGAGACCATTGTTGTTCATGGAGAGAAGCGTGAGACGCCGTTGCGGATTATCAGCTGTTTGAAGGCAAGGAAGTGTTTACAGAAAGGATGTGTTGCTTTTCTGGCACACATCGTAGATAAGAAGGCTGCCGAGCCAAGAATCGAAGACATCCCTGTCGTAAGGGAGTATCCAGAAGTCTTCCCAGAAGACTTACCCGGACTGCCACCTCAGAGACAAGTCGAGTTTCACATCGACTTAGTTCCAGGCGCCGCGCCTGTAGCTAAGGCACCTTACAGACTTGCTCCATCTGAGATGCAGGAATTGTCAACACAGCTTCAGGAGCTGTTAGATAAGGGTTTTATCCGACCAAGCTTCTCGCCTTGGGGAGCTCCGGTCTTGTTTGTCAAGAAGAAGGACGGAAGTTTCCGCATGTGTATTGACTACAGAGAATTGAACAAGCTGACGATTAAGAACAGTTATCCTCTGCCTAGAATCGACGATCTGTTCGACCAACTTCAAGGTTCAAGCTGTTACTCTAAGATCGATCTTCGATCTGGATACCATCAACTAAGGATACAGGAGGAAAGTATCCCGAAAACAGCCTTCCGAACTCGTTATGGACACTACGAGTTCCTCGTTATGCCATTTGGTTTGACAAACGCACCGGCGGTATTCATGGATCTAATGAATAGAGTTTGCAAGCCATACTTAGACAAGTTCGTGATTGTATTCATCGACGACATCCTGATTTACTCAAAGACGAAGGCTGAACACGAACAACATCTTAGAACCATACTAGAGCTGCTAAAGAAGGAACAATTGTACGCCAAATTCTCCAAGTGCGAGTTTTGGCTACGCGAAGTCCAGTTTCTTGGACATGTGGTTAACGGGGATGGAATTCATGTTGATCCCACAAAGATCGAGGCAATCAAGAATTGGGAGACGCCTACAACGCCAACCGAGATTCGACAATTCTTGGGTTTGGCTGGCTACTATCGAAGGTTCATCGAGGATTTCTCGAAGATCGCTCAACCTTTGACGCTCCTCACCCAGAAAGACAAGACGTTTGATTGGGGAATCAAACAGGACGAAGCGTTTCAGGTATTGAAAGATAAGCTCTGCAACGCGCCAATCTTAGCTCTACCAGAAGGCACTGATGACTTTGTGGTATACTGCGACGCATCGCGTCAGGGATTGGGTTGTGTGTTGATGCAACGCCAGAAGGTCATTGCTTACGCATCACGCCAACTGAAAGTGCACGAAAAGAATTATACCACACATGATTTAGAGCTTGGCGCAGTGGTTTTTGCACTAAAGATCTGGAGACACTACCTGTATGGTACGAAGTGCACAATCTTCACAGATCACAAGAGCCTGCAACATATATTTAACCAGAAGGAGTTAAATATGAGACAAAGACGATGGGTTGAGTTGCTAAACGACTACGACTGCGAGATAAAGTATCACCCAGGGAAGGCGAACGTAGTTGCCGATGCCCTAAGTCGTAAAGAAAGAATCAAGCCCATAAGGGTTAGGGCTTTGGAAATGATCATACGAACCGATCTTTCCTTGCGCATTCGCGCTGCACAAAAGGAAGCTCTCAAGGAGGGAAATCTTGAGGAAGAATATCTCCGGGGAATGGAGAAGCTTTTGGTACCAAACGAGGAAGGGACGTTATGTTTTGAGAAAAGAATTTGGGTTCCTCTGTTTGGTGGATTAAGGGAAGTTATTTTCGACGAAGCGCACAAGTCACGGTACTCTATCCACCCTGGATCGGATAAGATGTACCAGGATCTCAAAAATTACTATTGGTGGCCTAGGATGAAAGGCGACGTTGCTGTTTACGTGAGCAAATGTTTAACGTGCGCTAAGGTCAAGGAAGAATACCAGAAGCCTTCGGGACTTCTGCAACAACCTGAGATTCCCAAGTGGAAATGGGAACAAATCTCAATGGATTTTGTTATAAAACTGCCAAGAACGCCAAGAGGCCATGATATGATTTGGGTGATTGTTGACCGCCTAACAAAGTCCGCACACTTTCTGCCAATCAAGGAGAAAGACAGTACTAGTAAACTTGCGGAAATTTACATGAGAGAGATCGTAGCACGTCATGGAGTACCACTCTCGATCATCTCTGATAGAGACGGAAGATTTGTGTCAAGAATATGGCAATCTTTCCAAGAATCTTTTGGCTCACAATTAAATCTGAGCACTGCGTTCCATCCGTAAACTGATGGCCAGAGCGAGCGAACGATTCAAACTTTGGAAGACATGCTGAGGGCATGTGTTATGGATTTAGGAGGTAGCTGGGATAAACACTTACCTTTGGTCGAATTTTCGTACAACAACAGCTACCACACCAGTATTGGTGTCGCGCCATTTGAGGCCCTATACGGACGCAAGTGCCGATCACCACTATGTTGGTCTGACGCAGGTGATAGGCAGCTTGCTGGTCCCGAGATCGTCCAAGAGACGACAGACAAGATTGCGCAAATACTTAAACGCATTGAAGCCGCTCGCCACAGACAAAAGGCCTACGCAGATCCAAACCGGAAGCATGTGGACTTCCAAGTCGGAGAAATGGTGTTGTTAAAGGTTTCGCCCTGGAAAGGGGTAGCACGCTTTGGAAAGCGTGGAAAGTTAAATCCACGCTACATTGGTCCCTTTAGAATTCTGGAAAGAATCGGGACGGTAGCATACAAGTTGGACCTACCTGCTGAACTGAATGGTGTTCACGATACATTTCATGTATCCAATTTAAAGAAAAGTCCAACTAAAGTTGACGTTGCCATTCCTATCGACGAGATTCATATTGACGACACGCTCCACTTCGTTGAAAAACCTGTTGAGGTCACGGATTGGAAAGTTAACAAGACCCGCCGGAGCAGTGTCAAACTCGTCAAAGTACGTTGGAATGCCAGACATGGTCCTGAATTTACCTGGGAACGTGAGGACCGGATGAAAGAGAAATACCCCCACCTATTTCCTAAGAACCCTGCTTCTACAAGCAGAACTTAAATTTCGGGACGAAATTTATTTAACGGGGGGAGAATGTGACAACCCGCACTAAACCAGGTATCCGTACAACTTAATTAATGATTAATTACTACTTGATTACTGTGCTTGATTGAACTAGCTGATAAACTGCTACCTGCATACTGATACATGCATTTACTTGCATCATACTTTATTTGCTGTCACTACATTGATTACATACTGAACCCTAGTGACAAACGTGATGCACAAAAAGCACAGTAGCACTAAACGGATACACAGTGAACATGCTGATATAGCCAGCATCAGGCAAATACTGCCTCTAAGGCCTGTTAAGAGCCTCATATATTTTTGGCCACACTGGTAGTGAGTGTAGGATATAAGGGTTGTGTTACCGCGTCTCTAGGAATAAGATACACTGATTCGGATGTGCCTAAAACGTACTTTATGTACCAAACACAGCACTTTAATAAATAAACCAGCTTCTAGCTGACTAATAAAGTGCCAGAACATGAGAAAAATATTACTAGACACTTTCTAAAGTGTCGGGAAAACAAATGTGTCACTAAGAATGTAATAACGACACTTTAAAGCTTTTGTAACACTCTAACGGATTTCTATCCAACCGAACACCCGGACTTTACCCGGAACATGGAAATATTATTATTTTCACTTTTTATATTTTTTTTTTCTGAGCCAGTTAGGGTCCCTGATTACCCTAACACCCGTCATAACACGCTTTATATTACTAACTAAGTTAACCACCTAAACTAACTTAGTTAACCTAAACTAAACCCCCTAACTATTGCTTAAGATCGAACCAACCCCCCACCCAAGCCCCTAACCGGCCCCAAATATAGGGGACACACAAGGACTAGCTAATTATTATTTTATTGTGGGTGTTTAGTATCTTGAAGGCACATTACTCATTGGTTAATAAGATTTCCTATAAATACATGAGATTACACCACTAATCACCACCACATTTCACCAACTCTCACTTACTCTCTCTTGTTCTCTACTCTCGGCCGAACCACCCCAGCCCCATACACCCACCTTTCGATCTTGATCTCTACATTTCATCACCATACAAACATCACAAGTTGCATATAAGGAGCTTTGGTGCAAGCGGAACGCGAAGGACCACTCTCGTTAGCTTTTATCTACCCCGTTTTCGTCGAGATTCTTCCCTAGCCCCGAGCTAGAGGTATATCACGTAAAACTCATATTTAAGCTTGTTTAAAGTGGTTAAAAGGAATTTTATCGGTGAAATATCGTTAACATGCGTTTTGGAACTTTAAAGTCTACTAAAATCACAAAAATGGAGGTTAATAGCACATGTCTTGTGTAAAAGTCGTAGGACTTGAAATTTGTGTTTATCTAGACCCGATCTATAATGTGGTAGCTCGAATCTCCGTTTAACCCGACTTTGTAAAATCACGTATCATCACATAAGCTCGTTTTTGAAAGATACAAGGGTTAAAGGTGAAACACTACCACATTTAGAGCATGAACTTGTGTAAAAGGATTTTACTTGTGTAAAGGTGATTTAACCGGTAAAATGGTGTTTAAAACTAGCGGATCTACGTATCCACAAGTGGTATTTTTGAAAGACCACACTTTAAAGAAATCATGTTTTTCTAAAAACGGATCTTACAATACTAAGAATGATATTTAGAACGCACAAGTGTGTAAACACTTGTGTGACACATGTTTCGACAAAATAACTATTTTTGGGAAAAATAACTAGAAGTTGTAAAGACGGATTTCTCTAAAAACGAGGTTTTTACGAGGTTAAAGTTACTTTATATAAAGATCCACGAAATATAATGGGATTTACAATATAGATTCGGAAAAACTACAAGTTCATGCGATTATGTGATTTACGTATTTATTGACTAGTTTGATGTGTCGGAAATTGTTTGATTGAATAAAGAAGATTGTTGAATTGATTTGTTAAAAGAAAATGATACGCTTGAAAGCGTGGCCACCTCCAGTTACAGAGGAAACTCTGGCGAAATTTTCTAAAAACCTAACACTTAGACTTTTTACACAACAAGTGTTAGAACTATTGTTGGGCATACTTTCGAAACATAAATTTCGCCAGTACTACATTTTACTAAATATTCGGAGGTGGGATTTTCACAAAGATTAACGTGATAAATATTTTTGTCACAACACTGTTTATGATTATTTTGTGAAATACATAAATATTATTTTTAGAGTAAAAATAATGTTTACGAACGATAACGACTCCAAAAGTAATACAAACGCTTTCGCCATAAATATATAAGTTACACCGGTAATTATATTACCACCTGTATGTTAAAACGTAACTTACACAATTACGGAAATATTTATGAACGCGTACTTTAACAACGTATTTTGGGATAAATACCTATATTTTGGAGATGGATATATATATATAAGGTTAAGTGAGACTTAATGATGGAAAATATTACGCACATGTATTAAATCCCCCATCCTTGGGAAGGAAGATAACTACCAAGTATATACGACATGTAACACGAAATAGTTGTCTAACTATTTCCCGCAAACATAAACTGTAAAGCTAAAGCACGGCCGTCCGTCTAATAGAATTAGCACTTGTAGGTCGTTGCACAGCTTACTGTATTGGAGACGCTTGATAGAGATACGCACTCACTGTGAGTTCATGTCCCCCTTTTCTCTGACTGTTTTCAGTTTTCTTAACTGCTGTAACACCTGTGCCTTCACGGCCATCAAACAAATACCAAACCAATGAAATATTATATTTCATACTTTGGATTTGTAAAAATATGTGTATCGTTTACACATATCAACTCTTGTTCAATTTCAAGCTTTAAATCGCTTTCTGGAGGGTTATACGCGCTCTGATGCATAAATATAACCAGTTTAATCCAACGAACACTCCGGAATAGTGAAATAGGCTTAACATACCTTAAATAACCTTTACATAACTTAGATATAAGTTTTGGAAGGTTTGGTGTGGTGAAATCAAAGTTTAATCGCTTACAGGGACTAAAGTTGACAAACTGCGAAAGTATGCCAACTTGAACTGTAACAGACCTTCCGGAGCATGACCATAAGTTAAACATACCATAAATATCCTTTACATAGCTTAGAAATAGGCTTTGAGGTGTTCGGTATGCTAAAATAAACTTTTGTGTCATTCAGGGACTAAAAGCGTCAAAAAGTGCACAAGTTTGCATTTTCGCGCATAACTTACGTTCTGAATACATCTGGACATCCAAAAATTTATGTAAGCATGACTACATTATATTTTAGTGTTCGCCTTGAGAAAAATCCATTCGTCGCGTCATTTGGATCGTTTTTCGCGCTTATGCGCATTCCGTCGTAATTAAGCGAACATCGCGTTCGTACGGCTAAACGAACCGACATCCGAGATATTTTTGAGCATGTTTTAAGTTCCCTATACTTTAACTTCATTTTAGAGCTTTGAAATGGGGTTAACGGGCCTTAAACGTGTCAAAAATGACCTAAATACAGTTCAGGGACCAAAACGGTAATTCTGCCAAACTTATACCATACGATGCGTATGGTGTTTATACCATACGATGCGTATGGGGTCTTCTGACCAGATGCAGAGTTTTTAAACAGGCTGTTTGCACATGTTTAATCCACAACCACATGTTCCTAATTATCTAGTCATGAGATAAGGATGGAATTTAGCTTCCATAACCTTTCAACAAGTGTACGGACAAGATCTTTTCCCCTTTTACAAGAAACGATCCTAACGGTAGTGCTTTTACTATAAATACCCATCCATCCTCAACACAAAACCCACACCTTTGAACCTTTGAATCTTGGACCCTTCGTAAGTATTCTTTCGTTCTTTTCCTTATATTTTTTTTTTCTTTTCTGCTTTTCGAGTCGGAAAGTCAAACTTTGTTTGACTTTCAGCGTTGACCAGTAATGGTCAATGCGAAGTTCGTAGGAACTTCGCAACGTGAGTGTAATCACGTTGGTCATAGTCCCTTGGGACTATGCCCACTGATTACCACGTTGTCTAGGGTCGTAGGGTAGGCGATCTAATAAATCGCCTATACCTTCGAACCCGACCCAGTTTGGTCGATCATTAGGATCCGACCAAATACATTAGGTGACCATAGTAGGTAGGGAATAACCTTCCGAGGTTATACCCTATGGTCACATCGTTTAAGTAGTTGTATGATAGGTAGTTTATATGCCTTAGGTAAATTACCAGAATACCCTTTTCATGTATAATTGGTAATTAAGCATATGTAACCTAAACTTTTGTCACATAACTGATTATGTAACATGTTTAGGCATATAACACTTGTCATAGGACTAGTTAGACGGTCCGAACGCGTTTCACGCGAACGACGCGTTAAAGTAGCATAAGCTACCTAAACGGGTCGTAATGGGTCGTAAGCAGTTAGGTTAAGTTTCATTTAGTATGTAGGCTTTGTTAAACCATATCACACGAGTCTCCACACTCGTTTGGTTTACAAACCCTAATGCTACCCAGTCTTCCGATTTAGGTCCGGTTATTTAACATAGTTACCTATACTAGGTGCCGTTTGATATCCACGATCTCTAGCATTGTTTAGTTGTTACTCAAGGACTACTGAGCAATCTCAAGTGAGTACATAGACCCCTCTTTTACTGTTTTCCAAACTGTTTTGGGGTGGAACACATGTGCCTACTTGTTACTTTCCTGCTTTTCTGTTTTAACATCATATACTGCTATGTTCGTTAGTACATTATAGTACATGATTTTATTACATTTCATGCTAGGTGTGCCCATTGTGTGCATTACTTAGTACATTGTTTTACATGACTTTTCTACTTTGTATGATGACTTTGCATACTTAGTACATTGTTTTATACTGCATCTCTGTTGCATATGTTCCAGTAACATATGAACACATTGTTTTACAGCTCTACCCTGTATGTTTACTCTAGCATACTAGGTACATTATCTTCATAAAACATGCTTACATTTTGGTATGACATTTGGTTTGTTTAAACTATACTATACATTCATTAACACCGATCATGCCGCTCGGTAGTAGGTAGTGGTACCATAGGACTTGACAAATCCCGTTCCGGACTTCCCAGGGAAAGGGGATGAAAGGAATGACCGAATCCGAATACATATTCTCTTGATAACTCACTTTTACATAGTTATCCGTCTGTCTCAAGGCTTGGATGTATGAATTTTCACAACACCGCATAAATGTTCATATTCAGTATAGCATGCATATATTCTTACAAAACATAACTTTGATTTAAACCAAGTTTTACTTCAATACTTTGTTTTGTACATTTTTACTTATGGTTTAAGTAGTCTACATTTTACTTACCATACATATCATTTTGGTTATACATTACTTGACTACTTTTGGACTATAGACATTTGACATAGACATTTGACATGGATATTTGACATAGACATCTGACATGGATATTTGACATAGACATTTGACATGGATATTTGACATAGACATTTTGACATGATTTACATCTTGACATGAACATTTTACATTGTTTGGTTTGGTTTGATTAAGTGATTAAGTAACGATGCGTGTGTAATATGATACAAGCATGGTGGATACGCCGCTGGTACTTCCTATATATAAGTGTTTGTATGGTATTACATGTCGTAACGTTATTTGAATCATTTCAGTTTGATACATATAACATTTTATACAAATAACATACTTTTTACAAGACATTGTTTTACAAAACAACTTATCTTTTACAAACTCATTTTACTTGGTTATTTATTTAACCATGCATTATTCACTTATTTATACTTATCATCTGAACTCATTGTTTTTCAAATGATTTACAAAACAAAGCAAATTACAAGGTTCATGACTAAACATTTTCTCAAACATAAGTCATGAAACCTATTTTCACAAAACCTATGTATCTCACAGGCATTTTTATGCTGACGTACCTATTTTCACATGTGTTTTTCAGGAGCTGTTGCATAAGATGTTCAAGATACACATAGACAGACTTTGGCTTTAGTGACAATAAAAGATACAAGACTAGTTAATTATGTTGTATTTCCTTGTTTGTTAAGACATTGTAACACTTTTAATCAATAAAACGAAACTTCAATTGCCATGGATTTGAAACAATTAATTCTGTTACAACACTCCCCGATGTTTCCGCCACGTTTTGTATGTTCCACGTGGTCGGGGTGTGACAGAAAAGATGGTATCAGAGCCAATGGTTATAGGGAATTAGGTTATTAGTAATGCTTTGACCTAGTCTATAACCTTCTTAGGACCTTAACGCGAGTTTACTTGCGTTTAGTCATAAAACAATACTGTCACCTATCCTTAGGTGACAACCACAACAAGAACATAAATTTCAAAACCGCTTTGAAAACTAATCATCTGTTCTAGGATGATTGATTACTAGGTTTTGAACCCTCTATTGTAAGGTTTTGAACTCTCTATTATATGGTTTTGAACCCCTTTGAGTTTTCAAAACTTTCGTCAAGGTTTTGGGTTTTTAATAATGTGAACACGTGCAAACTGGAAGGGTGAATGCCTGTATTCTGGGTTTTCTGGCTAGGCAAGCACTTCGTATACATCTCATCAGACGCGAGACCAGTTGTGCTTACCTGGGAATTCTTGGGATGAGTGTTCACTTATAGGCGAGCATGTCTTCGCGATACATTATTTTCGACCCATTTACTTTGATTTGTCACTGTGTGTCGTTTGTTGCTTTGTAGTAACAAACAAATGACCACTATCCTTGCTTTCATCAGATTTGTTCATCTCATTCTTTTCGCCTAATTCTCTCACTCGTTTCCTTTCATGTTTCCTCTTTTAGAATGCCTCCTCGACGCGAGAACCAGATAGAGACTGCCGAACTGGCAGAAATAATTGCGCAGCAGATGGCTGCCCAATTTCCAAATCTCTTTGCTCAATGGCAACAAGCCAACAACAACAACAATGCCCTATGCAAATACAAGGACTTTAATCAGGCTAAACCACTCAAGTTTAGTGGCTCTGAGGGAGCAACTGGGCTTCTTCAGTGGTTCGAGAGCATTGAGAATACTTTTCGCCATGTTCAGTGTCTGGATAATCGCAAGGTTGAGTTTTCTTCAAGTGTGTTCCAGAAGAGGGCTCTCACATGGTGGAACGGGGTTATGAGGGACCGAGGTGCAGAAATTGCCCTTGCGCAAACCTGGGCTGAACTTAGGGCTCTTATGATGAGGGAATTCTGTCCTCGTCATGAGCAGAGAGCTCTGGAGAAGGAATTTGATGAGTTGAAGCAAGATAGTGGTGAGCACAGGGCGTATACTGATAGGTTTGAGGAGTTGAGTCTGCTTTGCCCGACAATGGTTACCCCACTTGACATAGCTATCGAAAGGTATATTGACGGCCTACCTGATTCGGTACAAGACATCCTTACTGGTAGTAACCCTGCCACACTCCGTCAAGCGATCGAGTTATCAGCGACATTGACTGAGTCGCAGATTAGGAAGAATAAGTTACTCAGGAAGGGTGACAAGGGCGAGAAACAGTCGTCTGACAAGGAGGATAGCAAGAAAGGTCAAAACAAGAATGCAAAGGATTCTAGTTCATCCAAGAGGGCAAGGAAGCGTAAGGTTTCCCAAAACAATGCCATAACTGCTCAGGCCCAAGCTGCACCAAATCAGCCTGCGCAACCACTAGCCAAGAAGCCTTATTTTGGCAATGCACCTTTGTGCAATAGGTGTAACGGCCATCATCAACCACACCTCCAGTGTCGTCAGTGCACCAACTGCGGAAGATCCGGTCATCTTGCTAACACCTGTCGCATCCCTGCTAATCCGAATCGCCCAGTTCAGAACCCGGCTCAACAAGTTGCTCAGCCTCTTGCTCAGCAACAGGGTCAAGCTGCACGACCACACTATCCACCTGGTGCCTGTTACAATTGTGGGGATCTAACCCACTACAGAAACCGATGCCCAAAACTTGCTAATGCGAATCCGACCCACGGATGAGCATTCAGCTGAACAAAGGATGTTGCTGTCTTACGCTTTTGTTCTTTTGTTTCCTTGTAATGTGAAACAATCTGTTTTTGTTTATAAATAAATCGTTGTTCACAAATGTTGTTATACAAGTATAATTACATGTGTGTATGATTTTCCTATGATACCTACATCAAGGAACTATGTTCCTTACAAACTACTCTTGTGATTCTCTCTTTCAAATGATCACTCGTGATTCCTTCAAAAAAAAAAAAAAAAAAAAATTTTAAGTACTCGTTTCATTCTAAGAAACAAAGTACACAAAATAAAGTGACATTATGAGTGATCATGCTTCTGCACATCTGTGCTTAAATCCTTGGTTAGATAACTAAGGGTATTTTCAAATCTCTTACCCATTACGTTTTGATTTTTTTCAACATACACAGTACCAGTATTTCAAAACAATCTTCATGATCTCAAAACATTTCATATAGTTTGAAAACAATTTTTCTAGATGCATTGTCTATGTTATTTCAAAAAAACATTGGCCATGTTATCAAAACCAACCTTTCTAATTTCAAAATATTTCATATAGTCTAAAGACAATATTAACACAATACATTTTCTGATCAAGTGCATGATTTCGAAAAGCATCATTCATGTCTTTCAAAAACCTTATACATAATTTCAAATTTCATCTCGCATGATTTTAAAAACATTTTTGTAAATATATCTACCTAATACACCTACTTTATTTCAAAAGTATTATATATAAGGTTTCAAAAACGTTAAACACCTTTTTCTTAAAAGAACCCCATGCATAGTTTTCAAAAATATTTTCCTCATACATTGACTTAACCTTCAAAATTCTGCTTCATATGTCGCCTTGACATATCAAGCATCTCAACTTCATAAACATTTTTACTTCATGTTTTGACATAAGCACGTCCAGTGCAAGGTATCAAAACATCTTCAACTTCTAAAATCCATAAGGGATCTTTTTATCTTCACAATTAGATCCTTGTGGATGATCATCATTCAAATCAGAGTCCTTAATTAAATTCCTTATGTACCTTAATTCGAACACTTCGGTTCCAGATAATCGAAGTCGAATTTTCTTTTTGAATCTTTCTATCTTTATAGTTAGATTCTTGTTAATGTTTAAAGTACCAAATGAAATCCACGAGATGGATTCCTAGTGTGCTTTAAATACATGTACTCTGTTAGCAGAACAAACTTCTAGTTAAACAATTTTGTGGTTATGTGACTATGTGTTTATTCATCTTATGTTTTCTTTTATGCATTTTTTGTGTTTTTGGTATACTCTGGATATTCGTTATCAAAATCCTCGTAGAATCTTTCATATCTTCATATGAGGAATTCGTAGAAGGATATTCAAAGGTACTACCCTAAATCCTTAATGGGCTTCTATGTAATAGTTAAGACCCTTGGATTATATAGTACCACTCCAGACCCTTTTTAGTGGTCTAGTCAAAAGATTGATTCGCAATCTGGTTAAAGAATGACATCTAGTGATGTAGCTGGACAGACTCCTTGATAGTCTATTTAAATCATTTATTGATTTAGTCTAAAGGACTCTATGGCGGTCTAAGTCACGCTCATCACAGGATTGTTCATTTGGTTTTACACTACACATTATAAAATAGACTGTGCGGACTGTACAAGGAACTACGTAATTATGGAGGCCTACATAATTATGGAATTCAATGCACAGAAACCCAGTAAGATTTATTATGTGTAAGAACCGATAGCGACAACAATAACGGAATGTGAACGATGTAATGGAGGTACGGTGGACGCACCAATGACGCTTCATATACTTGTATATAAGTATCCCTCTTACATTGCAAACATGATGTTATTAAAGTTACTAGAAGTTCAGAACCCTAACCAATGTTGTTTGATCTTTTCAACTTCATGTTTTAAACTCTCACAAGTTTCCTCTAAATAAATTTCGGGACGAAATTTCCTAAAGTAGGGGAGACTGTAACACCTGTGCCTTCACGGCCATCAAACAAATACCAAACCAATGAAATATTATATTTCATACTTTGGATTTGTAAAAATATGTGTATCGTTTACACATATCAACTCTTGTTCAATTTCAAGCTTTAAATCGCTTTCTGGAGGGTTATACGCGCTCTGATGCATAAATATAACCAGTTTAATCCAACGAACACTCCGGAATAGTGAAATAGGCTTAACATACCTTAAATAACCTTTACATAACTTAGATATAAGTTTTGGAAGGTTTGGTGTGGTGAAATCAAAGTTTAATCGCTTACAGGGACTAAAGTTGACAAACTGCGAAAGTATGCCAACTTGAACTGTAACAGACCTTCCGGAGCATGACCATAAGTTAAACATACCATAAATATCCTTTACATAGCTTAGAAATAGGCTTTGAGGTGTTCGGTATGCTAAAATAAACTTTTGTGTCATTCAGGGACTAAAAGCGTCAAAAAGTGCACAAGTTTGCATTTTCGCGCATAACTTACGTTCTGAATACATCTGGACATCCAAAAATTTATGTAAGCATGACTACATTATATTTTAGTGTTCGCCTTGAGAAAAATCCATTCGTCGCGTCATTTGGATCGTTTTTCGCGCTTATGCGCATTCCGTCGTAATTAAGCGAACATCGCGTTCGTACGGCTAAACGAACCGACATCCGAGATATTTTTGAGCATGTTTTAAGTTCCCTATACTTTAACTTCATTTTAGAGCTTTGAAATGGGGTTAACGGGCCTTAAACGTGTCAAAAATGACCTAAATACAGTTCAGGGACCAAAACGGTAATTCTGCCAAACTTATACCATACGATGCGTATGGTGTTTATACCATACGATGCGTATGGGGTCTTCTGACCAGATGCAGAGTTTTTAAACAGGCTGTTTGCACATGTTTAATCCACAACCACATGTTCCTAATTATCTAGTCATGAGATAAGGATGGAATTTAGCTTCCATAACCTTTCAACAAGTGTACGGACAAGATCTTTTCCCCTTTTACAAGAAACGATCCTAACGGTAGTGCTTTTACTATAAATACCCATCCATCCTCAACACAAAACCCACACCTTTGAACCTTTGAATCTTGGACCCTTCGTAAGTATTCTTTCGTTCTTTTCCTTATATTTTTTTTTTCTTTTCTGCTTTTCGAGTCGGAAAGTCAAACTTTGTTTGACTTTCAGCGTTGACCAGTAATGGTCAATGCGAAGTTCGTAGGAACTTCGCAACGTGAGTGTAATCACGTTGGTCATAGTCCCTTGGGACTATGCCCACTGATTACCACGTTGTCTAGGGTCGTAGGGTAGGCGATCTAATAAATCGCCTATACCTTCGAACCCGACCCAGTTTGGTCGATCATTAGGATCCGACCAAATACATTAGGTGACCATAGTAGGTAGGGAATAACCTTCCGAGGTTATACCCTATGGTCACATCGTTTAAGTAGTTGTATGATAGGTAGTTTATATGCCTTAGGTAAATTACCAGAATACCCTTTTCATGTATAATTGGTAATTAAGCATATGTAACCTAAACTTTTGTCACATAACTGATTATGTAACATGTTTAGGCATATAACACTTGTCATAGGACTAGTTAGACGGTCCGAACGCGTTTCACGCGAACGACGCGTTAAAGTAGCATAAGCTACCTAAACGGGTCGTAATGGGTCGTAAGCAGTTAGGTTAAGTTTCATTTAGTATGTAGGCTTTGTTAAACCATATCACACGAGTCTCCACACTCGTTTGGTTTACAAACCCTAATGCTACCCAGTCTTCCGATTTAGGTCCGGTTATTTAACATAGTTACCTATACTAGGTGCCGTTTGATATCCACGATCTCTAGCATTGTTTAGTTGTTACTCAAGGACTACTGAGCAATCTCAAGTGAGTACATAGACCCCTCTTTTACTGTTTTCCAAACTGTTTTGGGGTGGAACACATGTGCCTACTTGTTACTTTCCTGCTTTTCTGTTTTAACATCATATACTGCTATGTTCGTTAGTACATTATAGTACATGATTTTATTACATTTCATGCTAGGTGTGCCCATTGTGTGCATTACTTAGTACATTGTTTTACATGACTTTTCTACTTTGTATGATGACTTTGCATACTTAGTACATTGTTTTATACTGCATCTCTGTTGCATATGTTCCAGTAACATATGAACACATTGTTTTACAGCTCTACCCTGTATGTTTACTCTAGCATACTAGGTACATTATCTTCATAAAACATGCTTACATTTTGGTATGACATTTGGTTTGTTTAAACTATACTATACATTCATTAACACCGATCATGCCGCTCGGTAGTAGGTAGTGGTACCATAGGACTTGACAAATCCCGTTCCGGACTTCCCAGGGAAAGGGGATGAAAGGAATGACCGAATCCGAATACATATTCTCTTGATAACTCACTTTTACATAGTTATCCGTCTGTCTCAAGGCTTGGATGTATGAATTTTCACAACACCGCATAAATGTTCATATTCAGTATAGCATGCATATATTCTTACAAAACATAACTTTGATTTAAACCAAGTTTTACTTCAATACTTTGTTTTGTACATTTTTACTTATGGTTTAAGTAGTCTACATTTTACTTACCATACATATCATTTTGGTTATACATTACTTGACTACTTTTGGACTATAGACATTTGACATAGACATTTGACATGGATATTTGACATAGACATCTGACATGGATATTTGACATAGACATTTGACATGGATATTTGACATAGACATTTTGACATGATTTACATCTTGACATGAACATTTTACATTGTTTGGTTTGGTTTGATTAAGTGATTAAGTAACGATGCGTGTGTAATATGATACAAGCATGGTGGATACGCCGCTGGTACTTCCTATATATAAGTGTTTGTATGGTATTACATGTCGTAACGTTATTTGAATCATTTCAGTTTGATACATATAACATTTTATACAAATAACATACTTTTTACAAGACATTGTTTTACAAAACAACTTATCTTTTACAAACTCATTTTACTTGGTTATTTATTTAACCATGCATTATTCACTTATTTATACTTATCATCTGAACTCATTGTTTTTCAAATGATTTACAAAACAAAGCAAATTACAAGGTTCATGACTAAACATTTTCTCAAACATAAGTCATGAAACCTATTTTCACAAAACCTATGTATCTCACAGGCATTTTTATGCTGACGTACCTATTTTCACATGTGTTTTTCAGGAGCTGTTGCATAAGATGTTCAAGATACACATAGACAGACTTTGGCTTTAGTGACAATAAAAGATACAAGACTAGTTAATTATGTTGTATTTCCTTGTTTGTTAAGACATTGTAACACTTTTAATCAATAAAACGAAACTTCAATTGCCATGGATTTGAAACAATTAATTCTGTTACAACACTCCCCGATGTTTCCGCCACGTTTTGTATGTTCCACGTGGTCGGGGTGTGACAACTGCGGGGGTGAAATACATGTTACTTTGTTTACAAGTACTTTATACACGGTATGAATAACGTAAGGAGGTTTAGATCATGTGAATGGGTAGTTAGAACACCGAGGGACTCGAGCGGTAGATCTATCTGGGTGTAGCGAGCCCAGCTCTAGGCCAAACGGACCTCTCTGAGGCCAACAGAACGGACCTGGAGTGACTTGGTTGCCCAACGCAAAAATCGGCTAGGTCGTGTCTTACTATTTGCATTTCACAACATGCTAATGGCCTTGCAAACCATTGGTGATCACAAGTCCTCTTACACTGCTACATACCAGGAAACTTTTATACTTACAAGTGTTTTTACTTACTCACTTGCACATGAACTCGCTCAACATTATTGTTGATTTTTCAACTCACATGTATTTCAGGAAATTAAACGGATCTGGCACGGTATGGAACGTTTTCCGCTGCATATTGTCATGAAGTCATCAGGGTTTAGGGGATGTGTCTCTTACCTGGACAAGACACAGTCCTTAAACCACGTTTATGTTATGTTTTAAGTTTGTAATGTTGTTGAACAAGGTTATGGTTGTTGGTTAAAACAATGGTACTGTATTTTGTTTTCAAAACTTAATGAATGACTTGCATGGTTTTTAAATTCATATAGCTTGTTATGATTAAGCTATGGTATTAAGAAGTCACACCAAAATATACCACGCTTCCGCAAAGCCAGGGTGTGACATCTCATTTCAAACGGACTGGCTGTTGGTGTAAACGTTACTCTGCCGGATTTTCATGTGATATTTGAATGAGAAACAAGTATTAAAGTGATATTCTTCTGTTTTCTACTCCATTCTATTTGATTCTAAGCTGTTTAAGTGTTTTCGCCACTTAAATAGTGTGTATTAACTCAAATTGACTCATCTGGTCGGTCAAATCGATCCTACAAATCTGATCCAACATTCAAAAAATCCCTAAAAATGATATCATAAGAGTGGGTAATGAGTTTTGTGTCAAAATTTATGTTTAAACATGATTTATGCATAAAAGTGAAGTTTAGACTTTATAAAAACTAAATTTATGATATTTAGCATATTATTAATTTGAGACCAGAAATTAATGTCAAAATCATCTAGACATGTTTATATATCACTAACTAAGTTATTTGTATGACCATGCATTCAAAAATCTCATTTTTAGACTATAAGGGCATAATAGTCAAATTTAAGCATAATAACGGAAATTTACATTTAACTCAGAATATTAAGTGACCAGGTAATATAACCTTAGAGGGTTATATTACAACATTATATGGTCCTAATGGAAGCTTAAAACATAAAGAATTTAAGCTTAATCAGGTCAGAACTGAAAGTCAAAGCAAAAGTCAAGCTTTTGCGACTTTCGGTTGCGAACCGGCCTTAAACTCAGAATTGTCGGGTTGAACATGCTTAAACATGTTCTAATGATATATACCAAGTTATTTAAGTGACTAAACATGATTCATAACTTCTATATTATCAGTTTTAATTATTATTTGAAAATCTGACTAGTTTGACTTTTTGACTAGTTACTTTGACCCGACAATTAACTAAGTAAACGTGGTAATTAGGATGTGCCATTTTGAGGGATTAACACACACCTAATTGCGATCACGTAGCCATATTCGTCTTGAACAATGGCTGGACCGTTAAGGTTTAAACTAAATGTCAAAGCGTTATTACAACAACTTTGACTTTCGGTCTTTAAACATGTAAAACCTGAACTACTGAGGCTAAGAACACTTACACAAGGTCCTAGCATGAAGTTTGAACTGAGGAGGGCTTCCTACTTGACCAGGAATCCTAGAGAATGCAAGCAAGAGAGGATAGAAGTGAATTTTTGAAGTGAGCAAGTTCAAAGGTGCAACAAAGGCACCTATTTATAGTGAAAAGAGGGTTCTTGTGATCAGTCCAGCTGTTATGGGGTGATACCAGAAGATTACAAGTGTTATGGTGTCTGTAAAAACCATCAAACAATCCCTGATATCGAGTTTTATGCATGCAAAAGCGGTGGACAGACCTGCAACATGCAGCTGTCCAGTTTTTGGATGTTGGCACCTCTCTCGTGGCCCATGTAGAAGTCGAGGGGTGGCCTACGCGCCCCGCGACTCTCCCCCATTCCGGTTAAACAAGTTTCCATGTTGACAGTTTCAGACCCTGGTCCTTTATAACTTCAAATAACTTTCATTTATTGCACTTTTGACCCCTAAAGTTAATTTTTAAGTATCTTGGGACATTTATCAAACATCTTTAGGCTTTCGTTCAGTTACGAGGTCACCCGAAAGGTACTATTTTCTCTGGTTGACGCTTTTAACCCATTTTCTTGAAATCTTGTACAACTTTATGAATAATGAAGTCGAAACCATATATAATTATCATTTATCATTTTTGGAAAAATAATTGGACACTACAAAGCTCAAAGGTCACTCAGAGGTAAGAATTAACATGTTGACACATTTAACCCCTTTCGTCTTATAAGTTTCACTTGATTTTTCACAAATGGCTTCTCACGCCCCAATATTCAATCATTTAAGAATACGAACATCGTGTATGGTTATTTAAAGGCATAGTTTTCACATGTTGACACTTTTAGTCCCTCTGTATTCATCTTTTCACTATTTATCAACGTTAGTCCCTCAAAATCACTTACCACATGATTAGGGTTTATGACAGGTGTCATCACTATATTGGACATGATTTTGTCAACGTTAGTCCCTCAAAATCACTTACCACATGATTAGGGTTTATGACACGTGTCATTACTATATTGGACATGATTTTGTGAGGTGTTACATCCTCACCCCCTTAAAAGAAATCTTGGCCTCGAGATTTACTGGAACAAATAAGGGTACTTCTGTCGCATTGTGGATTTAACTTCCCACGTACATTCAGGGCCTCTACGGGCATCCCATTTCACTTTTATAATAGGCACATGTTTCCTCTGAAGCTTTTTAACCCGTCGATCCTCGATCGATAAAGGTTTTTCAAGAAACTTCAGACTTTCATCAATCTGCACGTCTTTATGAGACATTGCTAGCGACTCATCAGCTAGACATTTCTTTAAATTGCAGATGTGGAACACATTATGAATTCTGCTAAGCTCTTCAGGTAAATTCAGCTTATAGGCCACACTCCCGACACATTCGATGATCTTGAATGGTCTGATATATCTTGGGCTCAGCTTGTCCTATTTACCAAATCGCATCACTCCTTTCCAGGGTGGCACTTTGAGTAATACTTTATCACCTACCAAATCCCAACAAACAGGCGTTCTATATTTCCTTCCATATAAGGCCTCAAAAGGCACGGCTTGAATGCTTGAATGGTAACTGTTGTTGTAAGAAAATTCAATTAGGGGGAGATGATCATCCCAACTTCCACCTAAGTCAATAACACAAGCCCGGAGCATGTCTTCTAGTGTTTGAATCGTACGCTCACTTTACCCATCCGTCTGAGGATGGTAAGCGGTACTGAAATTCAAATGAGTGCCTAGAGATTGTTGGAAACTTTTCCAAAAGTGAGATGTGTATCTAGTATCCCTATCAGATATAATAGATACTGGCACTCCATGGAGTGATACAATCTTGTCCACATATAGTTGGGCTAGTTTTGTAACAATCCTCAATAAAACCGACACTCTCAAATATTTTTGACACCCTAGTATATTTTAAAATGTTCCAATATGTCTTTAAATACACCCTGTATGTGAAAACCAAGACCGAAATACGTTATAACATTTAGAGTAAATTGCCATTTTAGTCCCTGAGTTTTGTCCAAATTTGCCACTTTAGTCCAAATAGTTTTTTTTTTTTTGCATCTGGGTCCCTGACTTTTACATTTTGTTGCCATTTTGATCACAATGACTAACTCCGTCCATAAACCCCATCTGTAACCAGGGGTATTTTGGGGATTAACTAAAAAGGTTTTATATATTGCCATTTTGATCCAATTCAAAAAAATCAATAAAATCCCAAAATATCAAAAAAAAATTCCAAAAAATTCTAAAAAATCTAAATATAAAAAGAATTCTAAAAAATCATAAAAATTCTAAAAAATTCAAAAAAATCTAAGAATCAAAAAAATTCTAAAAAATCATAAAAATTCTAAAAAATCATAAAAATTCTCAAAAATCCAAAAATCATTAAAAGTTTCGGCGCGAACCGTTTCGACTCGTACCGTTTCGAGCCGAACTGTTTCGACGCGAACCGTTTTGACCCGTACCGTTTCGACGCGAACCGTACCGTTTCGACGCGAACCGTTTCGACAATTATTCCATTCATTATTTCACTTGCTATTTTGATCATTATTTTATTACATATATTTTACCCTTTTTAAAATATATATAATATATAGATACACACACTTGCAGACCTTCTCTCTCTTATATCTCACTTTCTCTCTCTCTCTAAAACCACAACCACCGTTGACTCCACCTCCAATAATGGCAGGCATCACCACCATCCACCGTAACCACCTTCACCTTCTTCCACTTCCGCCACCCACCTTCACCCTCATCCACCACCGACACCCACCTCCGCCACCCACACCCCCACCACGCCCGTCTTCAAGAAACCCACTAAACTATTTAATAAAAAACCCTTTAACCCCACCACCACCGCCACCACCCTGCCACCACCTCGCTTCTGCCCTTAACCCCCAACCAACCTCCACCTTGGACCACCACTGATCACCTCCATCACCTGTTACCACCATCTAGCAACCACATCTATTAAACCCAATTCAGATTTAGATGTTACCAAAATCTAGCAACCACACCTGTTACCACTGTTCACCTCCATCACCTGTTACCACCACCAGAGAAAGAACCATTGAACAGAGAAGAGGGGGATTAGGGTTTTCGGGGAGAAGGTGATGCCTAGGTGTGCCTTGCCGCCGCCGGAATTGCAGATCGGCAACCCTAAGCTTTGCCGCCGTCGTCGGATCTGCAGATTCAAGCAGTAATAGATCTAGAGAGAGAGAGTGAGTGAGAGAGTAAAGGTTGCGGTGGAGGTGAAGGCGGGTGGAGGTGAAGGTTGCGGTGGAGGTGAAGGTTGCGTGTGGAGGTGAAGGTGGGTGGTGGTGTGTTGCGGAGGTGGGTGGTGGTGTGTGGCGGAGGTGGACGGTGGTGGGTGTGGCAGAGATTAGAGAGAGTAGAGAGAGAGATCGAATGGTTCTTTTGTTTTTTTAAGATGTATGTGTGTATATATATATATATATGATATATATTATATATAATAAAATAATAATCATTATTAATATATTTTTTTGTTTTTTTTAAGAACTGGATCAAAATGGCAATATATAAAACCTTTTTAGTTAATCCCCAAAATACCCCTGGTTACAGATGGGGTTTATGGACGGAGTTAGTCATTGTGATCAAAATGGCAACAAAATGTAAAAGTCAGGGACCCAGATGCAAAAAAAAAACTATTTGGACTAAAGTGGCAAATTTGGACAAAACTCAGGGACTAAAATGGCAATTTACTCTAACATTTAAAAATAATTAAAAACAAGAAATATTAAGTTGAGGCGGGCCGCGTAGGACCCACCCCAATCTTACTCGGGCAGTATGAAGGATGAAACCTGATTTCATTGATTTCTTAAGTTAAGGCGCCGTGTAACACCCCGTTTAAGCTAACGCGGGCCCCGTGAGATCAACAACACGGCAACACCCTAGGCCGACACGTTTCATCATCGTGTTGAGTCTATACGATGATCCGGATGAGCTGCACGTTGACCCGGAGTCAACGCGGGCCTCGTGAGCCCCTGCGTACATCTAAGCGGGCCGCGTGAGAGTCCAGTTCAGCAACTATATAAATAACGCATCGGGCTTCAATTCAGTTCGTTCATTTTTCATTTCTCAATCACAATTTCTGAATATTAGGCATAGAAAGCTGGTATTATACCCCCTAATTAGCGAGGTTCTGCTCCGTTGTAAGTATTATAACCCCTGTTTCGTAGTAGATACGCTGCCCGATTGATTTAGGATTCCGTAACAACTGTCGTGGTTCTGCCCGACGTAGTTTTTGAAAATCCGTCTCGGGGAGGGTATCATTAATATTTTCAAAGGGCTATGATACTAATCTATGTACATTTATGTAAATTATAGATTATTCCCAGAAAACCCTTACGCGAAGTCTAAGATAGCAATGTGAGTTTATCCTCTTTTTGATAACCTTTTTGTAATATTTTACAAAACCTTAAATGTTTTACAATGTGATTAAGCGGTGATTGAGTCTTTGTAGTTCTTCAATTACTGCCGGTATGTTTGGGTTTTGTATACAAAATTTACTACTACGAGTAGTAAGTCGGGATGACAGTATGTTACCATTGGACAACGAGTTAGCCAATGTGTAATATGACCCACAAGTCAGGATTGACAGTACTGAATGAGTAATTGTGTAGAAATAAACAATGTGCTCGCTCTCAATACTGTTTTAATTGATAAAATGTTTCTTGATTAAACTGGGATTCACTCACCAGTATTTACCACTGAAAAATGTTTTTAAAACGCGTTTCAGGTAACACAATGTGACAGCCAATTAGTAAAAAGCCAGCTGGAGAGCACTGAAGGCTTGGGAAAAATGTGGCTATAAAAGTTACCTAAAATACGATGTTTTAAATTCAATAAAATAGGGTTTATCCCTATAAACGTATTCTAATAAGAAACTTGGGTTTTGCCCATGTTATTATTAATATTAAATATGGTGGATTTACTCTGATAAATATTTCCTAACTACGGTCCTGATGTAACTTCCACTGCCAAATTAATAAGCTGATACCACCGAAACTCTGAGTTCACGTCTGCCCGTTCCCGGGACAGATAAGGGATCGGGGGTTGCGACAGAAGGTAGTATCAGATCCTAGCCACTGGTCTAAGCCAAAGAAGTGTTCTGCTGACACTTAAATTCTAAACTTTGTGTTTGGAAATAAATTATGGAAATATGTGCATAACTCTATTTATTTGTTATATGTTATTTGACTATTTGTTAGTTTACATATGAATGATCAAGGACCCTCAGACATGTGTCGTCAGTTGTCTGATTCACCTAGGAGTGAAGGTACCTCTTCACAGCCTGCCCTTTCTGGGTATTCTGCTGATCAAGAAGAAGGGATGTTTGCCTTTAAAGCTCAGTCAGAAGAGCCATTCCCTCATAAGAAACGAGGATGGTTCAGTAAGGAAGCTTTTGCACGTAGGAAAATAATGCGAAAGTTGCAACAGCAAAGAGCCTTAGCAGGCGTTAAGCGAAAGACAGATGCCCATACACAGGATATGCTTAATAGAAGCCTAGCCAATTTCCATATCCTACCCACAACTGCTGCTGACCCGAGTCTGGAACAACTAGCATCCCCACAACCACTAAACCCAGACCAACCCATGGAGATAGAAAACCCTAAAAACCAAGTGGAGATGCATGACTTCAACCCAGAGGAAATCCCTAAGGTACAAGCACCAAACCCCCTAGACCCAAATTACGACCCCTGGTGGGACGATAATAGGGACTTTGTGCAACGTTACCCGATACATGAAGACACACCCATACAGAACATAGGAGCCTATCTAGGTATGGACCCTTTAGATCCCTATTATCATGATGATTACATTAGGGAGATCTTAGAAGATCCTTACTGATTTCAGGCACTTTCACCCTCATATCAGGAACCCGCACCCCACATTCCGAACCCAGTCCTAGAACCTGCACCCCCCAATGAGTGCAGAAAACGTGCAAGAACTTAGGACATTTGGTGAGGAAATTTTAGAAAGCAGTGAGAGAATGCGACAGGTGGGTGAGCGTCTCGTATGGAAATACGATGAGCGCAATATGGATTTTTGGATAAATCCATATCCATGATGTGATGGAGGAGACGGTAATAGTAATAATAATATAATAAAATAAAAATAAAATAAAATACGTGTGTACGGATGCCTATTACTATTAGTGTGATTCTATTTCTGTTGGTATTGTAATTTTTATTTCAGTACTAGTGTGTAATAGATGCATAATAGTATATGGAAATAGAGTAAAAGTCGCAATGATCGACGTTTTTAGCTAGATTGTGTATCATGTGATTAACTATATTAAATATTATCTTGTGATATTAATATGGGGTAAATGTTTAAAATTCAGATGGCCGACGAAGGAAATCAAGAAAATCTGAATAATGATAACCAGAGTAACATTAACGTGGTTAATGAGAATCCAAGCATCAATAACAATGGAAACCAAATGGATAATAGTGTCGTTCAACATATAGTGGCACAAGGAATCATAGATGCAATGCCATTTATTATTCAAACTATTCAAGAAGCGAATAATAAAAGTAAGCATAGTAGTAAGCGACCAATCGAACCCGAAAACAGCATGAACAATGGACCTATACTTCAAATGTCCATTCCCAAAAGGAGAAGAACCGTGTCTTACGGTTATTCTTATAAAGAATTATGGTCTTGTAAACCAATGGAATTCTCGGGCAACGAATGGGCCATTGCAACTCTACGCTGGTTAGAGAAAACTGAGGCAGTTTTAAGAATAAGCAAGTGTGCTGAAGAAGATAAGATATTGTTTGCCTCTAATCTGTTTAAGAATTCAGCACTAGAATGGTGGAACACTATCCTCCAATCAAGAGAAAGTGATAGAACTTACAATATGGAATGGGAAGAATTTAAAAATAAGATAGAAAGGAAATTCTACCCACCCAATGAAAAAGAACAGATAGCAAATAAATTCTTAAACCTTAGGATGACTGGTGTGGATAGTAAGGGATACACTAAAATATTCTTTGAATATGCTAGAATAGAGCCAACTCTTGCTTCACCTGAACCAGTGTTAATCTCCTGTTATATCTGGGGATTAATTGGGGAGATAAGACACGTAGTCAAGGCAGCTAGACCTCAAACCACAGAAGAAGCTGTAGAACTAGCAAATACTTTGACAGATGAATTAGTCCGTACCTGAGAAGAAGATCAAAGAAGGAACATAACCCAGAAGCTCACATAAGAATTTCGTTCTGGAAATTTTAATCGTGGGAAAAATATAGGTTCTACCTCTACACCTTACTATAGGAATTGCGAAAGAAAGCATTCAGGAAGATGCTCCATATACTGTAACTTTTGCAAAATATCAGGACACAAGGAAGAAAACTGCAGGAAGAAAGCTAACAACAGGATATGTTAGAATTGCGGAGAACAAGGGCATATCAAGCCTAATTGCCCAAAATTAGCTCCAGCTACAAACAACAAGAATACTCAAAATGCTAGAGCATTTGTTCTAACTGCAGATGAAGCCAAGATGATTCCAGATGTCATAGCTGGTACGTTTTTAGTTAATGATGTTTTTGCTAAAGTATTATTTGACTCTGGTGCAAACCAAAGTTTTATTAATACATCATTTTGCAAATTTCTAAATCAGTCATTAACTAAACTACCACAAGAATGTCTAGTAGAGACAGCTAATGGAGAAACCATTAGGATTTCTGAAATCTTGCAGGGAGCAAGAATAGAAATTTTAAGTCAGAAATTTATTGCAAACCTTTATCCCATGAATCTGGCAGGATTCGATGTTGTTTTAGGAATGGATTGGTTAATAGCCAATAAAGCCAGTACTTTATGTGATCAAAAGTCAATCCAAGTAAATTCACCAAAAGGTAGAACGATCACAATTAAAGCAGATAAACCATCTAGATCCACAAAATTCATATCTATGATGAAAACAGCAAGTTACATAAGAAAAGGATCATTAGTGTATTTGATTTCCATAATCACTAACACTAAAGGAAAGGACTTAAAAGATATTCTAGTAGTATCTCAGTTTTCAGATGTATTTCCAGAAGAATTGCCAGGGCAACCTCCAGATAGGGAAGTTGAATTCAGAATTCATTTAATACCAGGAACAGCGCCGATTGCCAAAGCACCTTATCGTTTGGCACCTGCAGAAATGCAAGAATTAAAGAAACAATTAGACGAATTATTAGAATAAGGATTTATACAACCTAGTTCATCGCCATGGGGAGCGCCGATACTGTTTGTTAAAAAGAAAGACGGATCAATGCATATGTGTATTGACTACCGTGAATTAAAAAATGTCACGATTAAGAACCGGTACCCATTACCAAGAATTGATGATCTGTTTGATCAACTGCAAGGAGCTCGATTTTTCTCTAAAATAGATTTAAGGTCAGGATATCATCAACTAAAGGTACAGGAAGAGGATATTCCTAAGACCACATTCAGAACAACGTATGGCCATTATGAATTTACTGTCATGCCATTTGGTTTAACCAATGCCCCAGTCGCATTTATGGACATGATTAACCGAATATGTAAGCCATATTTGGATAAATTCATAATTGTTTTTATAGATGATATTCTCATTTACTCTAAGAATAAAGAGGATCATGCAAAGCATTTGCACGCACTTTTAAGTTTATTAAGAAAGGAAAAGCTTTATGCTAAATTTTCAAAGTGCGAATTTTGGTTAGAACAGGTACAGTTTCTTGGACACCTAGTCAATCATGAAGGAATTCATGTGGATCCCACAAAGATCGAGGCAATTACTAAATGGAAAACCCCTGGGTCACCAACCGAGGTTAGAAGTTTCTTAGGATTGGCCGGTTATTATAGAGGATTTATTCAAGATTTTTCTAGAATAGCCATTCCCTTAACTAAGCTAACCTGTAAATCTGTTAAGTTTGAATGGGGATTAAAACAAGAAGAAGCCTTTAAAATTCTTAAGCATAGATTAACCCATACACCCATATTAGCATTACCAGAAGGAGCTGAAGACTTTGTAGTCTATTGTGACGCTTCCAAATTAGATTATGGATGTGTATTAATGCAACTACAAAAGGTTATAGCTTATGCATCTAGACAACTTAAGAATCATGAAGAGAGTTAATCAACACATGATTTAGAGTTAGGAGCTATAATTTTTGCACTTAAGATTTGGAGACACTACTTATATGGTAGTAAGTTTACTGTATTCACTGATCATAAGAGTTTAAGGAATGTTTTCAAGCAAAAGGAGTTGAATATGAGACAAAGACGCTGGATGGAGATGCTTAGTGATTATGATTGTGATATTCAGTATCATGAAGGAAAAGCAAATGTAGTGGCAGATGCTTTAAGCCGAAAGTATCATGAAAAGCCAAAAAGGGTACGTTCTCTTAAATTAAATCTACAAGTAGATTTAAATGAGCAAATTAGAATAGAACAAGAATCTGTAATCAAGGAGGATACTGAAAAATTAAAAGGTATGCTAAAAGAATTAGAACAAGGAACAAATGGAATTTGGAGATTCCATAAGAAGAGAATGTGGATACCTAAATTAGGAAACATACGTCATCATATATTAGAAGAAGCCCATAAGTCCAAATATACAATGCATCCAGGAAATGATAAAATGTACCAGAATTTAAGGAAATATTTCTGGTGGATAGGAATGAAAAAGGACATAGCATCCTATGTTTCTAAATGTTTAACTTGTTCACAAGTCAAAGCTGAACACCAGAAACCCTCAGGACTTCTACAACAGTTAAAAATGCCAGTATGGAAATAGGAATTAATAACAATGGATTTTGTTACTAAATTACCCAAAACAAAGAAAGGCAATAATACAATCTGGGTGATTGTAGATAGGCTAACCAAGTCAGCTCATTTCCTACCAATGAAAGAAACTTTCAGTATGGAACAGTTAGCTAAATTATAGGTAAATGAAATTGTTTCTTTACATGGAATTCCTTTATCAATTATTTCTGATAGAGATAGCTGATTTACCTCTCATTTTTGGTCAAGTTTCCAAAAGGCAATGGGAACCAAGTTAAAGTTAAGCACAGCTTATCATCCCCAAACGGATGGACAAAGCGAAAGGACAATTCAGACAATGGAGGACATGCTTAGAGCTTGTGTAATTGATTTCGGAGGTAATTGGGACGATCACTTACCTTTAATAGAATTTTCTTATAATAACAGTTATCACACAAGTATCAATGCTGCACCTTTTGAAGCACTTTATGGACGAAAATGCCGAACCCCAGTCTGTTGGGCAGAAATTGGGGAAAAGCAACTATCTGGACTTGAGATAGTGCAAGAAACAACCGACAAGATCATTCAAGTCAAGGAACGACTGAAAGCAGCACATGATGGATAAAAGAGCTACGCTGATAACCGACGCAAGCCATTGGAGTTTCAAGTAGGAGATAAAGTATTGTTGAAAGTCTCTCCTTGGAAAGGAGTAGTAAGATTCATCAAACGGGGAAAGCTAAGTCCCAGGTATATTGGACCATTTGAGATTATTAGAGGAATAGGACCTGTAGCCTATCAGCTACAACTGCCAGAGGAAATGGCAGGAATACATGATGTATTTCATGTATCTAATCTCAAAAAGTGTTTAGCTGATGAATCACTGATAGTACCTCTTAAGGATATAGAGGTAAATGAACAACTCAAGTTTGTAGAAAGACCTCTACAGATTGAAGACAGGAAAGTCAAGAATCTCAAGCACAAGAGACTAGTTCTGGTCAAAGTGAAGTGGGACTCCAAAAGAGGACCTGAGTACACATGGGAGCTCGAATCTGAAATGCAAAGGAAATATCCGCACTTGTTCCAGTAGATCTCGAGGACGAGCTCTAAAACAAGGTGGGGAGGATGTAACAATCCTCAATAAACCGACACTCTCAAATATTTCCGACACCCTATTATATTTTAAAATGTTCCAATATGTCTTTAAATACACCCCGTATGTGAAAACCGAGCCCGAAATACGTTATAATATTTATATATAATTAAAAACAAGAAATATTAAGTTGAGGCGGGCCGCGTAGGGCCCACCCCAATCTTACGTGGGCTAAAGGATGAAACCTGATTTCGTTGATTTCTTAAGTTAAGGTGGGCCGCGTAAGACCCTGTTTAAGCTAACGCGGGCCTCATGAGATCAACAACACGGCAACACTCCAGGCCGACACGTGTCATCATCGTGTCGAGTCTATACACTGATCCGGACGAGCTACACGTTGACCTGGAGTCAACGCGGGCCGCGTAAGCCCCTGCTTACATCTACGCGGGCCGCGTGAGAGTCCAGTTCAGCAACTATATAAAGAACGCATCGGGCTTCAATTCAGTTCGTTCATTTTTAATTTCTCAATCACAATTTCTGAATATTAGGCATAGAAAGCTGGTATTATACCCCCTAATTAGCGAGGTTCTGCTCCGTTGTAAGTATTATAACCCCAGTTTCGTAGTAGATACGCTGCCCAATTGATTTAGGATTCCGTAACAACTGTCATGGTTCTGCCCGACGTAGTTGTTGGAATACCGTCTCGGGGAGGGTATCATTAATATTTTCAAAGGGTTATGATACTAACCTATGTACATTTGTGTAAATTATAGATTATTCCCAGAAAACCCTTACGCGAAGTCTAAGATAGCAATGTGAGTTTATCCTCTTTTTGATAACCTTTTTGAAATATTTTATAAAACCTTAAATGTTTTACAATGTGATTAAGTGGTGATTGAGTCTTTGTAGTTCTTCAATTACTGCCGGTATGTTGGGGTTTTGTATACAAAATTTACTACTGCGAGTAGTAAGTCGGGATGACAGTACGTTACCATTGGACAACGAGTTAGCCAATGTGTAATATGACCCACAAGTCAGGATTGACAGTACTGAATGAGTAATTGTGTAGAAATAAACAATGTGATCGCTCTCAATACTGTTTTAATTGATAAAATGTTTCTTGATTAAACTTGGATTCACTCACCAGTATTTCCCACTGAAAAATGTTTTTAAAACGCGTTTCAGGTAACACAATGTGACAGCCAATTAGTAAAAAGCCAGCTGGAGAGCACTGAAGGCTTGGGAAAAATGTGGCTATAAAAGTTACCTAAAATACGATGTTTTAAATTCAATAAAATAGGGTTTATCCCTATAAATGTATTGTAATAAGAAACTTGGTTTTTGCCCATGTTATTATTAATATTAAATATGGTGGTTTTACTCTGATAAATATTTTCTAACTACGGTCCTGATGTAACTTCCGCTGCCAAATTAATAAGCTGATACCACCGAAACTCTGAGTTCGCGTCCGCCCGTTCCCGGGACAGATAAGGGATCGGGGGTTGCGACAAGTTTATCGTAGCTGTGCGTCTCTTTGATAGGTAAGAAATGAGATGACTTTGTCAGTATGTCAACTATAACCAATTTCGTATCATTTCCATGTCATGTCTTTGGTAACTTGGTAATGAAATCGATAGTTACCATTTTCCATTTCCAAGTGGGAAGTTCTGGTTGTTGCAGTAAACCTGACAGCTTTTGATGTTTGGCCTTAACCTGTGAGCACGTCAGACATTTAGCTACGTGAGTGGCTATGGATTTCTTCAAACCCATCCACCAATAATTTGCCTTCAGATCTTGGTACATTTTATCGCTACCCGGGTGAACCGAATATTTAGAATTATGAGCTTATTGAAGGATTACATCTCTAAGTCCTCCATGGATTGGAACCCAGATTCGACCATTCAATCTGAGGATTCCATCACCTAATCTTTCTGCTGGAAAGTTATCTTCCATTACGGCTTCTTTTTGTGCTGATAGAAACTTTTCATTCAAGTTGTTCTTTAGCTCAATTCTTTTAGCATTGATCCTTATAGGTTTAACCATTTCTTTCCTGCTTAAGGCGTCAGTGACTGCATTTGCTTTGCCAGGATGGTAGCGAATTTCACAATCATAATCGTTCAATGTTTCCATTCAACGACGTTGCCTCATGTTGAGATCTTTTTGGTTAAACAAGTGTTGGAGGCTTTTGTGGTCTGAGTATATCACACACTTGGTTCCATACAGGCAATGTCTCCAAAGCTTGAGAGCAAATACAATGGCACCCAATTCCAAGTCATGGGTGGTGTAATTCTTTTCGTGCACCTTTAGTTGTGATGCACAGGCAATCACCTTGCCTTTTTCATAAGCACACAACCCATACCGGTGTGCGATGCATCACAATACACAACAAACTCTTCTATTCCCTCAGGCAATGTTAGCACAGGAGCATTGCTCAATTTCTGCTTGAGAATCTCAAAAGATTCTTGTTGTTTGGGACCCCAGTCAAATTTCACATTTTTGCGTGTTAAGGAAGTTAAAGGTGCAGCTAACCTTGAAATTTTTTTGATGAATCGCTTGTAATAAACTGCCAACCCTAGGAAGCTGTGAATTTTAGTGGGCGTCTTAGGTGCTTACCAATTCATAATTGCTTCTATTTTAGTGGGATCCACCGAGATGCCACACTCACTTACCACATGTCCAAGGAATTGGACTTCTCGAAGCCAGAATTCACATTTGGAAAATTTTGTGTAAAGCTTCTCCTGTTGTAAAAGTTTGAGGATGCACCGGAGATGTTTCTTGTGATCAGCTTGAGTTTTTGAATAAATAAGTATGTCATCAATGAAGACAATGACAAACTTGTCTAGATACGGCTTACAGACTCGATTCATGAGATCCATGAATGCTGCAGGTGCGTTAGTGAGCCCGAAAGGCATCACTAAGAACTCCTAGTGGCCATATCTTGTTCTAAATGCAGTCTTGTGTACATCTTCTGTTCTGACCTTTAATTGGTGACACCCAGACCTTAGATCGATCTTTGAGAAGAATTTTCCCCTTGCAGCTGATCGAACAGATCGTCGATTCTGGGTAATAGATAGCGGTTCTTGATTATTACCTTGTTTAGCTCACGATAATCAATGCATAGACGCATTGAACCATCCTTCTTCTTTACAAATAAAATGGGCGCTCCCCAAGGGGACGAGCTTGGTTGAATAAAACCTTTTTTCCAATAGATCATCCAACTGGGTTCTTAGTTCCTTCATTTCGGTCGGTGCCAAATGATAAGGAACTCGAGCGACTGGTGCTGCTCCAGGTATAATATCAATTCTGAACTCTACTTACGTCTCAGGAGGCAATCCAGGTAGTTCTTCAGCGAAAACATCAGGGTATTCTGAATAACGGGAATATCTTCTATTTTGGGCTTTGGCACGTCTACTGTCACCTGTGCCATGTAAATGACACAAACTTTCTTCAAACACTTAAATGCCTTAAGCATAGATACTTGATCGGGCAATCCATATTGCGTATCTCCGTGAATAGTAATTGATTCACCATAAGGGGCTTTGATAATAACTTGCTTCTTATCACAGGCAATTTGAGCTTGGTTAAGAGATAACCAATCCATGCCTATAACTATATCAAACCCTGCCAATTTCATCGGTAACAAGGACAACGGAAAAGAGTGATTCCTAATGGACATGAAACATCCATCTAGAATTGTCGAAGCGGTTTCTAAGGTACCATCAGCTAGTTCTACCTCATATTTAATGTCTAGAGTTTTAATAGATAGATTCAATAGTTTACTAAATTTATTGTCTACAAAGGACTTATCTGCACCAGAATCAAATAAAACTCTAGCATAAACATCATTTATGAGGAAAGTACCTATTATAAGGTTATCGTTTTGCACTGCCTCCTTGGCATTCATTTGGAATACTCGAGCGTTTGTCTTTGTTGATGCATAATGTCTATCGCCTGTGTCATCAGTCTATGTCGTGTCATTTATATGTAATAGGCTATCTTGGTGGTTTTAAAATGTTAAGTTTATGTGTTTTAGCTAGGTCGCACGACCTGATTGGTCAGGTCGCACGAAGTGGGTGTGTCCAGCTCGTGCGGTATGGGTGTGTTATCCCGTGCGGTCTGGCAGGTCTATATATAGACCAGTAGTGTTCTTCATTTGTAACATTCTGGAGAATATTGTACCGAAGTGCTGTCTGATTCTCTTTGTACCTAAACGTCTAAAATCAATAAAGAACATGTTTAAAGTGACTTTCTACTCTTCTATTCCTGTTCTAACACTGATTGACGGTTTCTAGTCTGATTCCGCCTTTCTAGAAACTAGATCTGACTCTGATTGACTCGTTTGGATGAATCATCGATCCTACAAGTGGTATCAAAGCTCAGGATGAGTCAAATCTGTTGATATCAGTGTTTTGAACGGTTTAGAACCATATACTTCTACTCTTTCTTGGATTTTCAGACGAATTCACGGATAAAATGGACTGAATTCTAGATATTATGTGTAAAACATCATTTTGAACAATCGTACAAAGTTGCAGACCATAAATGAAACTAAAACTGATCCAAAAATGTAAAAAACTTGAAATTTGGATAAACTAAGTCTTCAAACGAGGTGAAATTGTCCAAATCGTATGAAAATGATGTCCAAATCGTGTAAAATGAACCAGATCATTTGAGTTCTTGTCAAGATCGCACGGATTGGACCAGACCGCACAACTTGAGTGATCAGGTCACGTGTAAGTTCACCTCGTACGGTTTTGCAGTCCAGGTCGTTTGAAACAGTCTAGGTCATTTGAAACATCTAGGTCGTTTGAAACATTCAGGTCGTTTGAAAGGTCCAGGTCGTCTAAAAGTCCAGATTATTTGAAAGTCCAGGTTGCTTGAAATTGTAATTTTTCAAAACTTAGAAATTTTTCGAAACATTTTTTAAAGTATAAAAATGGACAATCAAGAGTTTTACAATGCGTTTTTCGAAGGAGGTATGACTGCTCAAACTCCAGCAAGTATAGCCCAGAATGTGAATATGGAAAACGAGCTAGGAACCATGCAAAAACCACCGAAACTGCTCAACATTGAAGATTATTCGGGGTGGCAGGATAGATTTCACACGTGGGTTCAGGCGAATCACCTCGAATGCTGGCTGAAAGTTGAAACAAAATATGTAGTTCCTATGAATGATGTTGGTCTTCCGAAAACACTTAACACGTTAACTCCGGCTGAAGAAGAACACTTTAAAGCTGAGAAGAAGATGGTCAGTATATTGCAACAGGCAATTAAGGAAGACATTTTGGTACTGTTACAGCATCAGGGTGACGTGCAATCTATTTGGAACTCTCTTAAAATCAAATTTCTTGGGAGTGTTTCAATGATCAAAAGCAAAAAGGCGCTATTGAAAAAAGAATTCGACAAATTTACTGCTATCAGTGGAGAATCAATGAAAGAGTTGATTGAGAGGTACTGTCACTTGGTAGTGGAGATGAAACGTTTGAATATAGACAAATCAGACGAAGAGTGGGTTGATAAGTTGGCTGATGCACTACCACAAGAAGAGCGGGGTACGTTCTTATTGGTTTTGAAGAACAATTTGGAATACGTGGGTTTCAATTTGAGTACGTTTATCGAGAGAATTGAAGCTCATGAGCTTGAACTTCGGAAGATGAGGAAAATGAAATCTGTAAATGTACAGCAAGATGTTCAACTTTATTACAAAGGAAACTCATCTGCCACACCTGCTCCGAGTCCAAAGATTCAAACGGCATTCAGTGCAGATTCTTCATCGGGAGTACCTCAAAGCATGCCTAACAACAACTTTTCACCGTTTCCAAATTACAAACCGAATCCTAAGGTTCAGAGTTTTCAAGAACAGGTTTCTTCTCAAAGCTCTTCAGGTTCAAACAATCAGAGTTATAGTCATGGGATACAGTGCAATATCGCTGTTAATATCAAAAACGGTCAAGATTTTACCAAGACAGCCGCAAAGCAGCACATAGCACTTCTAGCTTCTGTACTTGAGTCTTACGAGAGTCTAGTAGCCGGACGAATTGGTAACCCAGACATGACTAAAGAAGATTACGATCAAATTGATCCCGAGGAACTAGAACTCATCGACAAAAAATGGTGTATGGCGAGCATTGTGAGAAGAGCTCAGAGGTTCATGGAAATTACCAGAAGAAGTAGTCTCACAGGTCCTGATTCTAAACTTGGATTGGACAAATCGAAGGTGACTTGCTTCAAGTGTAAAGAGAAGGGGCACTTCAAGCGTGAATGTCCGAACAGAAAAGTTAATAACCACCAGAATCCATTCGCCAATGATTATTACCGACAGGCCATCTATCATAAAAACAGTCAACAACCATTCAATCCACGACCTCAAATCTAGAACAGTCAATCCAAACAAACAGAAAAAGCTCTTTTGGTGAATCAAGATGACGAAAAGATTCCAGAAGGGTTCAGTTGGGATAAGTACGTTACAGGAGGTGGTCTTGCAATGATGGCTGAAATTATTGAAGAGTCAGAACTGGAAATCAAGGAATGTGTTCTTGAAGTTGAAGAAGTCAGTGAAGTGGTGAATGAAGAAAGTTTTGTAGATCTAGAAGAGGAGGCAGCAACGGTCTACTATTATCAATTTGAACAGGAGGTTATTACTAATGCATTTAAATCTATAATGCCAGCTAATGTATTTGATTCTTTTGCAGGTTTCATTAGTGAACCGACTACGGGTTTTTGCCCACAGTACGAAGTTGAACAAACTCCGGTTCAAGAGATTATTGATGTCTCAAAGGAAATGAATGAAGAGACTTTGAAAGAAATAGCAGACAAAGCTCTTATGGTCAAGGTGCAAGAGGTAGAACAAACTAAAACACCTTCTGATAACAATGAGACCAAAGACGCAACTCAAGAGTCAGTGTCTGTTGAAAAGGAGTAAACTATCGAGACTTGTGATACGTATGAGTCAGGAGAGAAGTTCGTGTCCGATGACAAATCAGAAAATGTGAAGTCCGAATCCGAAGAAAAGTCAGAGTCTGAGTCCGGAGAGTTTGGAAAATCGAAAAGTAAAAATGATAAACAAGAAAATGTTTTTGAAAAAGTTGATCCAATTCTTTAAAAGCCATGCGAAAACTGTTTGAAACCATGCATGGATTGTCTTGAAAAAGACAAACAGTTTCAAGAGTTGAAAAAGTTTAACGACAAATTAAAATTTGATTTTAATGATGTTAAAAAAGCTTATGACACTCTGTCACGATCAATTAAAATGATTCACACTGAGAGTAAAGAAAATGATAAAATTGCTAATATGCTCAAAGCTACGGTCATGGAAAAGCAAATATCGATTAACATCCATCTGGACAAAATCGCATCTCTAAAGAAGGAACTTGAACTGATGCGCATTGAGACAGAAAGAGTCGACAAAAAGTTGATCAGTTATCTTTCATCTTCATATGTGATTGATCAGATCGTTCCTCAACAAACTGAAGTTAAACCAGCTTTCAAAAATGTTCCACCCCCAATGTTGAATCATTATACTCAGAAATATCCAGACGAGGTGGAGGAGGCATTGAATCTCAAACTGAGAACAAAAGAGAATGAGTTACCGGAAAACATAGATGTTATATTCTCTCCGTCTGACACCGACAACGAGTCACAACTGGTTAAACAAGTAGTAGACCAAGTGTTGGATGAAGAGAGTGATAACACTGATTTTAAAATGGTTAAAACTCATTTTGAGAATTCCAGTTCAGAATCTGAAGATGACAGAAACTTTCTTGATAAGTTTATCCCAAAGTCAGATAAAGTTTTGGATGCCAATTCGATCATTGTGGTTTACACAATGACTGGAACTGATAATTTGTATACTGATTTTGAGTACTCGATTCAGAATGCGAACCTGGAAAAGGTTGAAAAAAATTTTAAACTCGTGGAAATTGATATCTTAGAAGTTAACAACAATTCATTTCTATCAAAACCAAAAAAATCTTTTGTTAAACAACAACCGACAAACAACCCGGGAAAGAAAAATGAATAGGTGGGTAACAATGGTAATAACAAGAGACATGGTAATAAGTACAAAAAGAAAGGTGTTGGTTTTGAGATGAAAATGGCTAAGAAAGCAGTTAAGCCAAAAGAAAAATTGAGTGAAGTGTTTGTGTCTGGTAATAATACAGAAGTAGAAAAGGATTATATCTTTAGTAAGCAAGCAATTGACGATTTTATTGCGGCCAAAAAGATAAGAGACGAGGCCAACAGATCCACTTTTGTTGAATATGACAAAAGAATCTGTTATCAATGCAATGAAATCGGTCACATGGCCAAACAATGTGTCAAAGAGATAATAAAACCAGTTTTCCATAAACCAAAACCAAAACTTTCAAAGGATGTTAAGGGAAAATCACCTATGGTATCCCCCGAGCGAATTCTTAAATGCGGTGAATCATTGAAATCAGAGGACAAACCAAAATCAACTTTTGAAATTGGTGAATCTTCAAAATCACAAAAGACTTCAAAGGTTTATTCTAAAACAAAGACTTCCCAAAGTCAATCATGGGTGGAGAAACCTAAACATTCTTTTGAGGAAAAGAAAATGGAAGAAGTTTTAAAATCTGAATCGAAAATCTTTGCAACCATTGATGAGAAAATTGAGTTTGAGTTAGATAAGTTGATTGAAGAATTCCCACCTATCAAGGAAGGAGCTCTAAAATCAAAACCAGAATCTGATGTTCCAAATGTTGTTTTTAACATTCCAAAAGTTGACATAGTAGCTCATGATATTGTCTTTGGTAGTGTACCAAATGTTGAAAAATCTTGGGTATCATTATTTAAGTAAATGTTTTTTGATGTGTGTAGGGGCTTCCAAGGTCTATCATTTCTAAATGGATAATGGATAGCGGCACCTCACGGCACATGACAGGGATGTTAGCACTGCTATACGATGTCAAGTCAATCAATGGAGGTAATGTCGGGTTTGCTGGAATTCAAGGTGGTAGAATTGTTGGAAAAGGAATACTTACTAACGGGGTCGTAACATTCGATAAAGTGAACTACATTGCTGAGTTAGAAAACAATCTGTTGAGCATTTCTCAGATTTGTGATAAGTCATTTACTGTTCATTTTACAAAAGATGAGTGTCTGATTCTTAAACCGGGGTTTAAAATACCCGAAGAAATAGTGTTGATGCGCGCTGCTCGTGAAAACGATCTTTATGTACTAGACATGAGTGTTGCAACAACGATAGATAAAAAGGCACAATGCTTTGTGAGTAAGATGAAGGCGACTGAAAAAGAATCCATAATGATCTTATAGACAGTGTAAATTTGAAAAGCTTCCATCTTAACGATGACTGTATTGAATGTAAGAAAGGGAAGCAGATGAAGAAATCTTGAACTCCATCAGATTACTGCTCGAAAAACTCCATATGGATCTTTTCGGACCGGTAAATGTGAAAAGCATAAGTGGAGATCTATATTGTTTAGTTGTTACTGACGACTTGACAAGATTCTCCTGGGTGATGTTCCTAGAGAGAAAAGAGGAAACGTTTGATTCTTTGATGAGGCTATTAAAAAAGATGGAGAATGTTTACAAACTGCCGATTAGACGTATTCGAAGCGACAATGGCACGAAATTCAAGAACAATCGTATGCTTGAATTCTGCAACGATAAGGGCATTCTTCATGAGTTCAGCGCACCGTATACTCCTCAACAAAATGGTGTCGCAGAACGAAAAAATCATACGTTGATCGAAACAGCTCGTACCATGTTAGCAGATTCAAAATTACAGGTATATTTTTGGAGTGAAGCGGTTGCCACGGCATGTTACATGCTCAATCGGGTTCTTACGGTGAAGAAGTACAAGAAAACTTGTTTTGAATTGCTTCATCTTTACAAATCGAATCTGAAATATTTAGAACCATTCGGATCACCATGCACATTCATTGATCCAAACGGTAAATTTGGTTTGAAAGCTAATGAAGGTTTTTTTTGTAGGATACGCTAGTCCATTGAAGAGAGTTTTTGTTCCAAGTTTGGGGAAGATCATACAAGTTCAACACGTTAACTGTCAACGGTTTACCGCTCCAAATCAACTTCCCGAAAACAGGTTGGTATTTGATTACGACAATCTCTGGGAGTCATTCCATTTACCGACAGTGCCGAATGAGGAGGAACTGGCATTCTTATACCAACAACAGTAGTCTTTTTCACAAGAACAAGTACCGAGACCGTTGGTGGTTTCTTCGCCTACCATGGGTTCAAATGATCATGAGGCTGGTCCTAGTGGAACTGCACATGTACTCCCAGAAGAAACAACTCCAATATTTGACCATTCTGACGACTCAGAATCGGAAACCGATCCGATTTATGATGAGGAGCCAAATATTGTAACTTCAAATGCTATTGATCACACGGGTGATCAGAATATAACAAATTTGTAATCAGAAGTGAGCGTACCGGATACAGTCATGCCAAGAACGTTATCTTACCATCCGTCGGAGCAAATCATTGGTGACCTTCAAAGCGGCGTGAAAACCTGCGAACAAGTAAACAAAGGGCTTACATGTTTTTACTCCTCTATAGCACCTTTACAAGTAGAGTTCTCATTAAAATGTTTTATCTCGCAGGTAGAGCCGAAAACGTACAAAGAAGCATTGACCGAAGAGAGTTGGGTAAATGCAATGCAAGAGGAGTTACAACAGTTTGAAAAGCTTGGAGTGTGGAGGTTGGTTGATCTCCCGGAAGATCAGAAGTTGATCAAGACCAAGTGGGTCTTCAAATGTAAGAGAGATGATAGAGGGGTTATAGTAAGGAACAAAGCACGGTTGGTAGTCCAAGGATCTAGTCAGCAAGAAGGGATTGACTTTACTGAAGTATATAATCCCGTTGCTCGACTTGAGGCAATCAGAACCTTCTTGGCATTCGCGTCATGGAAGGGGTTCAAGGTCTACCAACTGGATGTCAAATCTGCAATCCTCTATGGCAATATTAAAGAAGAGGTGTACGTCGATCAACCACCGGGTTTTATCGATCCTATACACAAGGATAAGGTGTATCTACTCGACAAAGCGTTATACGGATTACACCAGGCCCCAAGAGCCTGGTACGAGACGCTTTCCCAGCATCTGCTGACCAACGGGTTCACCAGAGGGACTGTCGATAGTACCCTGTTCATTAAAGAGGTTGCAGGACATCTACTGATCGTGCAAATATATGTTGATGATATAATTTTCGGATCAACGAACGATGAGTTGTGTAAGGAGTTTGAGAAGGTCATGAAGCAAAAGTTTGAAATGAGTTTAATGGGGGAGATGAAGTTCTTTCTCGGGCTTCAAGTTGAGCAACTGCCCGATGGAATCTTCATACACCAGACCAAGTATGTGAACGATGTGTTGGACAAATTCAATATGTCCGAATCATCTCCCATATCAACCCCCTGGCTACGAATCATGGGATATGCCCGGATGAAAGTGGTGAGAAAGTGGATGAAACGCATTATCGGTCAATCATAGGATCGCTAATGTATCTGACAGCATCACGACCGGACATCATGTATCCAACCTGCCTCTGCGCCCGGTACAAGTCAAGTCCCAGAGCATCACACATGATGATAGTGAAGAGGATCTTATGGTATCTCAAAGTTTACCCAAGCACCGGCTTGTGGTATCCCCATCCGGTGACTTCTCTCTAACTGGATATTCTGACTCTGACTTCGGGTGCTGTAAGTTGAATGCTAAGTCCACATGTGACACCTGGGTCACTGCGACCATCAAACAAATACCAAACCAATGAAATATTGCATTTCATACTTGGGATTTGTAAAAATATGTGTATCATTTGCACATATCGATTCTTATTCGATTTCAAACTCTAAATCGCTTTCTGGAAGGTTATACACGCACCAATGCGTAAATATAACCAGTTTAATGCAACAAACACTCCGGAATAGTGACATTGGCTTAAAATACCTTAAACAACCTTTACATAACTTAGAAATAAGTTTTGAAGGCTTTGGTATGGCAAAAACAAGTTAATTCGTCAACAGGGACTAAAGTTGACAAACTGCGAAAGTATGCCAATTTGAACTATAACAGACTTTCCGGAACATGACCATAAGTTAAACATACCATAAATATCCTTTACATAGCTTAGAAATAGGCTTTGAGGGGTTCGGTGTGCTAAAATAAACTTTTGGGTCATTCAGGGACTAAAAGTGTCAAAAAGTGCACAAGTTTGCATTTTCGCGCATAACTTACGTTCTGAATACATCCGGACATCCAAAAATTTATGTAAGCATGACTATATTATGCTTTAGTGTTTGGCTTGCCAAAAATCCATTCGTTGCGTCATTTGGATCGTTTTTCGCGCTTATGCGCATTCCGTCGTAATTAAGCGAACATCGCGTTCGTACGACCAAACGAACCAACATCCGGCATATTTTTTAGCATGTTTCATGTCCACAATGTTTAGGCATCATTTTAGGACCTTAAAGTTGGCTTTACGGGCCTTAGAAGTGCCGGAAATGGGCTTAAACACGTGCAGGGACTGAAACTGTCATTTCTGAAACTTTGTTCTGATCTGTGACTGCTAGGCGGCCCACCTCAAGATCTTAACATCCTCACGCGGCCCGCGTCAGTCCTTCTGACCAGATTAAATGCATTTAACCACAAGTTGCAGCTGTTTGATCCTCCACCACATGTTCTAACTTGCTTAGTCAGATGATAAGCATCAATTTTAGCTTCCATAACCTTCCAACAAGTGTACGGATGGGATCGAATCACAGTTTCCATGAAACGATCTCAACGGTGGACCGAATACTATAAATACCCATCCACCCCCATTGCTAAAATCACTAGAATTCTGATTTTAGAAGCTCTAAGTTGAAACCATTGTTTCATACCTGAGATTCTTGGATCGGGATTAGCATTCGGGGACCCTGGGTAAGTATTCTTTCGTTCTTTTATTGCTTTTCGAGTCTTTCGAGTCTGAAAGTCAAACTTTGTTTGACTTTCTACATTGACCAGTTTATGGTCAATGCGAAGTTCGTTTGAACTTCGCAACGTGAGTGTAATCACGTTGGTCATAGTCCCTTGGGACTATGCCCACTGATTACCACGTTGTCTAAACTCGTAGGGTAGGCGATCTAATAAATCGCCTATACTTTCGAACTCGACCCAGTTTGGTCGATCATTAGGATCCGACCAAACACATTAGGTGACCATAGTATATAGGGAATAACCTTCCGAGGTTATACCTTATGGTCGCTTCGTTTAAGTAGTTGTATGATAGGTAGTTTATATGCCTTAGGTAAATTACCAGAATACCCTTTTCAAGTATAATTGGTAATTTAGCATATGTAACCTAAACTTTTGTCACATAACTGATTATGTAACATGTTTAGGCATATAACACTTGTCATAAGACTAGTTAGACGTTCCGAACGCGTTTCACGCGCACGACGCGTTAAAGTAGCTTAAGCTACCTTAATGGGTCGCGATGGGTCGAAATCACTTAGGTTAGTCTCAATGTAGTATGTAGGCCTTGTTAAACCATATCATATGAGTTCCAAAACTCGTTTGGTTTACCAAGCCTCATCCTATCCGATCTCCCGATTTAGGTCCGGTTTATTTATATGGTTTTAGACTGCCGATTGATTCCGTGCTCCCTCTAGCTTTGCTTGGTTGTTGTTCAAGATCTCTAAGCATTCTCAGGCGAGTACATTATTCCCCTATTTTACTGCTTTCAATTGTTTTGGGGTGACTCATATGTGCTAAATGTTTTCGATGTTATAACGATGGTTTCACAAACGATTAAGGCGATTTATACAAAACTAATAACGATTTCAAAAAGTGAACAAACTTGTTGGTTATGGTTACATAACCAAATGACATTCATTAGCAATGATCAAGCCGACCAGTATTAGGTTATGGTACCATAGGATCTGACTAATCCCGTTATTTACTACACCCGTGGTTATGTGTGGGTGTGGTGGGTAGCGACTGAATCTGTAATTGTTAACTTACCCTTTTGTAAGGGTTTGTTAATGCGAAAACGAGAAGCGACGAAAACGAGAAGCGACGAGTGATGAGTCACGAAGGTTTGAATGTTGTTAGCGAGACGACCACATAAGTAGTTTCACGACCTAAAACGAATTAAACAATTTGGGTAAATGATTGGTTTTCACACGATGTTTTAACGATTGGGTAAAACGATTGGTTTTCACACGATGTTTTAACGATTGGATAAACGATTGGTTTCAAAGCGACATACGATTGGTTTTTGGTTAGGTGATTAGATAACGGGATGGCGTAATGTGATGAAAGCATGGTGGATACGCCGCTAGTACTTCCTATATATAAGTGTTTTCATCGCATTACATACCGTGGCGTTATTTAGTTCACTTGGGTAAACGATTTTCAAACAATGTCACACAAACGAGGTTTTCGATATGATATAAACTATACGAGCTTTTAACGAGATTTATTAACAAATTTTTATTAACGATTTATTACGAAATGTTTCACAATTTACTTTACTAAAACAAATGTTTTTGGGTTAAGAGTCATGGCTACGAGGTTTTATAAACTATAACCCGCTTGATTGGAGTTGGTTAATTAAGTTGCAATATTATACTCTTTTTCAAAACAAGGTTTTTAAATAAAGTATTGCAACATCTAAACTAGCCATGATTTCGACACTCCTACAAAACGAATGTATTCGCCAGCATTTCTTTGCTGACCTCGTTTTCACATATGTTTCAGGTATTGTTGAAAGATATCGATTGATAGGATGCATGCTCACATAGGACTGGACGAGGCCTTAGTGACTCAATAATAATGATAGACTATGTTTAATTATTGTATTTAGATTTCCAAATGATGTAAATATTCAATTTTTAATAAAACGAAACACTTTTTGTATCCATGGTTATGAAACAATGATTCTGTTGCAACACGCCCCGATGTTTCCGCCACGTTATGTATGTTCTACGTGGTCGGGGTGTGACACCACAACTACTGGTTGCCAATTCTTTGGAACTCGGCTAATCACTTGGCAGTGTAAGAAACAGACCACAGTCGCTCTCTCGACTTGTGAGGCCGAATACGTTTCGGCTTCCAGCTGTTGTTCTCAGATCCTCTGGATCCAACAGCAAATGAGGGATTATGGTCTGCAATTCTTAGACATGCCAATTTTTGTGGACAACGAGACAGCCATTAATATCACTAAAAATCCGGTTTAACACTCAAAAACAAAACATATTGAGATTCGACATCATTTTATTCGTGATTGTCACGAGAAAAAATTGATTCGAATTGATTATATTCACACCGATGATCAGAGAGCTGATTTTTACACTAAACCCTTTGATAGAACAAGATTTAATTATCCTTTAAAATTGAACGGGTTAAAGAATTTGTTTTTTGGGAGGGTGGTAGAGTGTGTGGCCGAGACGCACGGCGATCAGAAGTGATCTGCGTCTAGTTGTCATGTTTTCTGTACAGTTTCTTTACTGCTTTCGATAAAACCAAAAACACAAAAATATGTTTTTAATTTTAGGGGGAGAAAGTTTATACAAAATACAAAAACATGATAAAATTTCATAAATACAAAAACATTGAAAAAGACAAAAAGAGGTTTGTGTAAAAAGAGGAAATGATAGTACATCAGTGGACTATCACAACATGCTAAAGAAATGGAAAGTAAAAATGTTTTTAAACAAGTCTCACTAATGATGTGCCAGTAGACTTCACACGATTAGTAGATTGAGTTCGAGATATAAACATAACGAATAACTGCTTATCCTCGTGGGGAACATCTCTCGGATATATGGGTAACCCCCGAAATCTTGTTTGAGAGATTGCCTGATTCTGAGATACTAGGTCTTTATACTGTTTGATATTTGGGGTATTATACCTGGTCTTCTAATATTGCAGAAGCAATGACCTAGACCTCGTATAATACTTTACGCGCTTTTAAAGCTCACCCTCTACATAAAAATTGATAAAATATCGAAAGATACGAATCAATTGCAGTTGAAGAAAAGATTCTCTAAAGGGAACACACCTAAAGTCGAGCCTTCATCTCTTTGACTGAACGGTAGTTCATACCTGAGCTCTCAAGGTCTCACACTAACCCAAATACAGATATCAGATTGGTATACTCACCTGTAAGACTGAAACTAGGGAATTTTGATACGGGAGTATATTCTGAGGTGGGACACGTGAATAAGTTAAGTCCTTAAAACATTAATTCGTATATTGAATCAATTGAAACTTGTGTAGAAGTTTACGTGGGCAACAATACTGACAATCAGAAGTGAATTTGTTTAAGACTTAAAGTTAAATCATGATCAACGGTGTTAGTGATAAGTCTCAAAAACTGATATGATCCTCGCACACAAACTCACAAAAAGATGTCTGTATATAGACTGTTTCTTCAAATCCAAAAGATTTTCTGTTTGTTTAGCTAAAATGTTGAAAAATTCAAAAAGATTTGTCATTTCATCTTATTTTAGACAACAGACGTTGGGGATCTGATGATCAAAGTCCAACAGTGCTAAAAAAGTTGGATCATTTGGGTTGGATAAGAAAAGTTTGAGAAAAGTGTTGGTAATTGCTCAAAATGTATCAAAGTTCATTAATTTGAACTTAAATTTGTTTCAAAATGTCAGTGAGATCAGAATTTGGTCAGCCAAGGTCATTAACTTGGACTTGGCATGCTAAACAGTTGACCAGTGTCATTAAATTGGACTTGGTTAACTGAGTGTGTTGGTAAAAAGTTAAAAAGTTAAAAATTCTGAAAATATGTGGTTAACAAGTTGGAGAGAGATTGAACGAGAAGAGTCTCTGAAAACAAAGAAGAGGAGAGAAGAGCGTGAAGAAAAAGACAGACTCGCTCGAGCAACATGGAGGCAAAAGCTAGCTGAGGAAGAAAAGAGAGCTGCCAAAGAGAAGGAACAGCTTAGGAAAGCGTTATTGAAAAAGCCGAAGCAAAGGCAAGAATTTTTCAAGTCTGTGTGAAGAATGTTTTGAAGACCGGCTGACTGAAGACTGCGGCAATATCCAAGCAGGAGTTTGTTGATGCATAATGTCTATCGCCTGCGTCATCAGTCTATGTCGTGTCATTTATATGTAATAGGCTAGCTTTTTGGTTTGAAAATATTAAGTTTATGTGTTTTAGCCAGGTCGCACGATCTGATTGGTCAGGTCACACGAAGTGGGTGTGTCCAGCTCGTGCGGTCTGGGTGTGTTATCCTGTGCGGTCTGGCAGGTCTATATATAGACCAGTAGTGTTCTTCATTTGTAACATTCTGGAGAATTTTGTACCAAAGTGTTGTTTGATTCTCTTTGTACCTAAACGTCTAAAATCAATGAAGAACATGTTTAAAGTGACTTTATACCCTTCTACTCCTGTTCTAACACTGATTGACGGTTTCTAGTCTGATTCCGCCTTTCTAGAAACTAGATCTGACTCTGATTGACTCGTTTGGATGAATCATCGATCCTACAATCTTTTTAACCTCTTCGGGCTTCTTCGTGTTTTTCAGGCAATTAGGCTTAATGTGCCCCTTCTCATTGCAACCATAACAGGTTTCATTCTTGTGTTCCTTGCACTCCAAAGTTTTATGACCCTTCGTTTTGCAAATTCCGTAGGGTCTTTCTCATGGATCAATAGTGCATTTTCTGTAGTGGCGTTTCTTGCAGTTCTTACACAAGGGTCTTTCACTCGACTGATTTGAGCTTTTCTTAAACTCAGAACTTTTCTTAAACTCAAAATTACCTTTCCCTTTCTTATCGGGGTAACATGAGCTCTCGTCTTCCCTCTTTCTTTTTCCCTTATCTGTAGCCTTACCAGACTTGTTCCTAATTGCATCAAGCGTGAGTGATAAGGACAGATCTACCACTGACCTATAGGTGGTAGGCCTGGAGGCTTTGATGTTTCCTTTAATTTAAGTGGCCAAGCCTCCAATGAAGTGCGCTATGCGCTTAGGTTCAGGTGTAACCAAATAGGGGACAAGTCTGGGCATCGTGTTGAAACTTGTAACATATGTTTGGCAATCTAGATTCTTCATGACCAGAGTCAAGAAGTCAGTTTCAATCTTCTCTACCTCATGCTGAGGACAAAATTTTTCTTTAATCAGTTCCACAAACTCAGCCCATGACAAGTTATAGAGTGGAATTTTCCTCGTGGCTTGAATTAATGTCTTCCACCAAGCTAAGGCATCTCCTTTAAATGACTGAGATACAAACTTTCCAACATCCTGCTCAGCACACCCACTTATATCAACAACGGTGTCCATTTCATCAAGCCATGTCATACAATCTATGGCACCTTTTTCACCAGTAAAATCCCTTGGTTTGCAAGAGACGAAGTATTTATAAGAACAAGTCTTGGAACGCGGTTCCTGGTCAAGCACTATCTTCTTGGATGGTTGACTTTTCTGACTGGACGAATGTTGAGAATCATCCTTCTTAGATGTATATGTTTTGGAAGGGGGCTTCGAATGAGCCACTGTTTGGGTTTTGGTGCGAGTAACACTCGGCTCCTTGAATACTCTGCTAACAGCTTTAGTTACAGCATTGTCTATCATAGCTTGCAGATCAGCACCCGTTACATTTAATCTTGCGTTATCATTTCTTTCATTAGGATGACTATTAACTTCTTCTGAGTCAGCCATGGTGAAGCTTGAATGCTATAAAACAATTGACAACAATTTGTTTAGTGGTCTTATTTTGAATCATCATATTCGGTGATTCGTTAACCATGGTGTAAATAAACCATATTGGTTAATTTTTGTTAATCAAATTTATTTAAACTTTTTATTATAATTATTCCAAGTTATAAAACCATTAAGAATATTAAGGTGGCACAAAAGGCCTTGTCACAAGGACAGTTTTAACTTATAATCCATGATCTTATTGGATCAAGGCATTAAGGTTTGAACATAGTTCTTCACCTTTCTTGACAGGGAGTCATAGACTACTACTGTCACAGTTATGTAGTTGAAATAGTTTGACCTGAAGGTGAAATAATGGCATCACATAGTGTATGCTTTAATATGATCATCTTGCTTGATGATATCAGCCTTGATTCTTTAAATCATTTGGCTAGATGAGGAATTGGAAGAATCCAAATACTAGGATGACTAGTGTGATTTTCTCGAACCACATTTGTCAAGAGTGCTAACATGTTTTCAGATGCTAACATGGATTTATTATCTTAAGAAGGCTTTACCATCATGGCCATGTCTAAAATGACATATAGGCTAGGTTATACCTTTAAGATTGTCTTTTTGAGATTTGTTGACCGATCAATTATAAATTTGAAATAATGGTTTGATCTATGACATAATGCATACATATGTGTAATGAATAACGTAATCTCAAAAGAAATTCTCATTAAAGTAATAAAAATTACATCAAATGCCCTAAACGAGTCTTTAATAAATAACCTTGTCCACGCAGGGACTTAATTGAAATGAAAATTACAAAATAGAAATAAGGGGTCTTCAACGATCTTTCTTCTTTTTCCCTTTGATAAGGTTTGCAAAACCCCTAAGAAAATTGTTGTGCTTCCTATCATGCTCCTCCATGCTATGTTCAATTTCATCAAACCTTTGCAAGATCTCTTGTGGTTGCGGTTATTGAAGTAAAGGTTGGGGTTGTTGTTGTTGTTGAGGTTGTGGTGGTGACGGGTATTGATACCCATAAGTAGGGTACCCTGTTGGGTACGTGGGTGGAAAAGGTGAGGGATAGAGAGCGTTATAGTTTGTTGCCTACACGTATGGGTCAACGACAGGTGCATGATAGTTATAACCCGAGTAAGCTTGTGGCTCAAACGAGTTGTACCCAGTGGCATCTGGGTAAGCAGGAATTGGGTTCTCATAACCCAGTGGAGGTGGTGGTGGTGCAGGAACGACTGGTGCAGAGTCAAATTCCGATACGGGGTTTGAAGGCCCACTTCCGGGTCTTCACACAGTGGAGGGTAGTTAGTGGAAGCTTGTGGGGTGCTAAAATGGAAACCCCCTCGCACGGACATCTGTGCACTTCTCCTTCCCCTTGATGGTTCAGGTGGCGGAGGCTGTTCTGGTGCTGGCGGTGGCAGTGGCGTAACCGCTTGGAAATGCGGATCCTCAGAAGGAGTCCGCTGACGTGGTGGTGAGTAGTGGTAAGGGGGAGTAAACTCCCACTTATAGGTGCTCCACCTTTCGGGCCATATATCGGTGCCTCGGCACGGCGATCCTACAAAGGAAGAACCGCTGGAAATTTCTATGGGATGTGTAGGCGTTCCAGAAGGTGGCATGGCAGGATCTGGATTGTCGTCCAGGTCCATATCTGATATTCAGGAAAGTGATCTGCTGGCCCCAATGGGTTATGACCCATTGGTTCATCGTTTTGGTCAATAGGGTTAAAACGACTCTGAAAATAAGGATTGGGGTTTTGAAAGGAATGGTGGGAACCAGAACGTTGAACAGAATGGTGCGAGTGATGTGAGTCCTGATGTTCTTCTTCTTGTTATGGCCCAAAGGAGTGATGGTAAGAGGGCGAGAAACTGAGCGAAACAGAACGTCTCGCTGGTTCAAGGTAAGTTCTCCAATCCACATGTGGGTCGGAGCTGTAAGATGCCGAGGGTGTTCGTCTGTACGAAGGTCCTGCTTCGTAATCATTTCTTCCCCTCATTGGGGCTTTGCCTCGTCCTCCTCGTCCTCTGATTCTTGGAGGCATGTTTAAAAATGTGGTCCTGTCAAAACAAGGAAACAAGAAAAAATATATAAACCAAATAAGATCAAGATTAATCCTAGGTTGTTTGCCTAGACTCGAAAGTCAAGGAATGTGCTATTGTGTCATTGAGATTAAACACAAAAGGCTATTGTTTAATTCACTCAATGTTGGCTCTGATACCAACATGTCACACCCCGATATTTTCACATATTATCGGTGGGCCCGACAGGGAGTATCGTGACGTAGTTGATATCGTCATAGTCAAATATACACAGTTTATAGCACAGCCGAAGTCTTGGCAGATATTACTATTACAAACCAAAAGTGTAAAGTATGAATAAATAATATAAAGACGGTTGTAAGATAGGATCCACAAGCAGATCTAAAATATAATACAAAACAATATTCAACAGACTTAAGGCATTAAGAACTTGCAAGATTCTCTAATTAACGCCCAGAAGCTCCCAGCCAATTACGAGTAGTACCTGTCACTAAGTCTTTTTGGAAAATACGTCAGTTTACACTGGTAAATACAATTAACCGACTATTTTGAAAACATTTATGAAAAATTGATTTAAATGCACAAGGCACAAATATTTTTTTATAACTTGGGACAATTATATAACGATAATCTTGTATCAGAATTACATGTTTGTCATACATTTAGGGCCCGGAATAGAAGCAGGGACAAGATTAACCGACACACCACTAATAGAAACCGAAAAGGAGTTATCCCCAAAACGTGGGTATATCTTTTTACATACGCAACTATCAGGTGTATGCCTACACCCCGTGCTTAAGTTGTGGCCATTTACAAATGAAATGAGTCGCGGATATCCAGGACACGGTCGCATTAACCCCCAATGTTTATGTTATCAAGCAAAACTGATTAAAACGGGAGTATGTAATTCAATAACCATTATTTGATTAAAAGTTTTATGCCGACCAAGTGGTAATATATTTTTACCATATCCCAAGCCCGTATAAGGGAAATAAGTTAAAATTATTTACCTGAGCATAAAATGCGAGATTTGTTAACTCAGCCGTATAATCTGTTCAAACGAGTGCAAGTAGCTTTTACCAGGGCTCCTAATCTGATATGAAGGTCTTATTAACCTATTAGATTACTAATGGGTCTTATTTAAGTTGTAAACTTAGACTGGTTAGTTTAAAGAAAGATTTATGGCACGAAACGCTAGATTAAGCGGTGACCGGATTGGAATGTGATTAGACCCAACAAGAATGGAGACTTGTATAAAATGGGTAAACTAAATACATTCTGGAATTTGAAGTTAAAATGATAAGATTTAACCCGTTTCGGCTAATTTATGCAAACTAGTCACATAAACCGCATCGTATGCGTATAAGCATAAACGGGTAACCGGATGAGTCATATACAAGTTCCATAAGTTATTATGCTTAAAATATGTTATGATATCAGCAGGATATCAGCAAATATGCCCAAAAAGATTTTAAAACCAAGTTAAGCCTCATAAGGGCATTTTGGTCATTTTATGATGTTATAGCAGTAGGATATCATGCATATGTGTGGTTTACCATTTATGGCCAAATTATGCCCCGAAAGGGTATTTTGGTCATTTCACATATACTTTTAAGGACATAATTGGAAGTCTGAGTTCATGACTTATACTTACTGTTAAAATATTAAAAATTATTTATAATTTTAGTAGGTAATAATTCTTGGGTGCTAAATATGGTTTTAAACCATACTATGCACCGAATTGGCATAAAAGTCGATAATTGACTATATTTATCACGTTTATGTGATTCTGAGATTTTGACCAGCCTTGGATGGTTAAAATATTTTATTTTACATATTAAATCAGTAGGAAAAGGTTGGCATGTTAATTATATGTAAATCACATTTTATTAACAAAAAGGGCATAATCGTCATTTATATAATTTATACAAGAACTCTAAGTTATGGTCAGTATATAATCTAACCCAACATTCCAAAAATCCCTAAAAATGATATCAAAATAGTAGGTCATGAGTTTTGTGTCAAAATTTATGTTTAAACATGATTTATGCATAAAAGGGTAGTTAAAAAAAATGGTAGTTGCGTGGTACCATTAACCACATAGCTGCCTGGCGGTGAGTCCCCCAGCCGAGTGGACATCAGGTGCAGATTACGCTAACGACCGGAGTCGAACCTGAGTCCCCACGGTGTTTGCGGGGTGTGGTGGCCACTGGGCTGACACCTAGTGGTTACATAAAAGGGTAGTTTAGACTTTATAAAAACTAAATTTACGATATTTAGCATATTATTAATTTGAGACCAGAAATTAGTGTCAAAATAATATAGACATGTTTATATATCAGTAACTAAGTTATTTGTATGACCATGCATTCAAAAATCTCATTTTTAGACTATAAGGGCATAATAGTCAAATTTAAGCATAATAATGGAAATTTGCATTTAACTCAGAATATTAAGTGACCAAGTAATATAACCTTAAAGGGTTATATTACAACATTATATGGTCCTAATGGAAGCTTAAAACATAAAGAATTTAAGCTTAATCGGGTCAGTACTGAAAGTCAAAGCAAAAGTCAAGCTTTTGCGACTTTCGGTTGCGAACCGTCCTTAAACTCAGAATTGTCAGGTTGAACATGCTTAAACATGTTATAATGATATTTACCAAGTTATTTAAGTGACAAACCATGATTCATAACTTCTACATTATTAGTTTTAATTGTTATTTGAAAATCTGACTAGTTTGACTTTTTGACTAGTTACTTTGACCCGACAATTAACTAAGTAAACGTGGTAATTAGGATGTGCCCTTTTGAGGGATTAACACACACCTAATTACGATCACGTTAAAGTTTAAAGTTTAAACTAAAATTCAAAGCGTTATTACAAAAACTTTGACTTTCGGTCTTTAAACATGTAAAAACCGAACTACTGAGGCTAAGAACACTTACACAAGGTCCTAGCAGGAAGTTTGAACTGAGGAGGGCTTCCTACTTGACCAGGAATCCCAGAGAATGCAAGAAAGAGAGGATAGAAGTGAATTTTTGAAGTGAGCAAGTTCAAAGGTGCAACAAAGGCACCAATTTATAGTGAAAAGAGGGTTCTTGAGACCAATCCAGCTATTATAGGGTGATACCAGATGATTACAAGTGTTATGGTGTCAGTAAAAACCATCAAGCAATCCCTGGTATCGAGTTTTATGCATGCAAAGGCGGTGGACAGACCTGCAACATGCAGCTGTCCAGTTTTTGGGCGCTGGCACCTCTCTCGCGGCCCGCGTAGAAGTCAAGAGGTGGCCTATGCGCCCCGCGACTCTCCCCCATTCCGGTTAAACAAGTTTCCATGTTGACAGTTTCAAACCCTTGTCCTTTATAACTTCAAATAACTTTCATTTATTGCACTTTTTACCCCCAAAGTTAATTTTCAAGTATCTTGGGACATTTATCAAACATCGTTAACTTTCGTTTACGAAGCTCCGGGATCGTTAAAAGGTCACTCAGAGGTTAGAATTAACATGTTGACACATTTAACCCCTTTCATCTTATAAGTTTCACTCGTTATTCATAAATGGCTTCTCACGCCCAAATATTCAATCATTTAAGAATACGAACATTATGTATGGTTATTTAAAGGCATGGTTTTCACATGTTGACACTTTTAGTCCCGCTGTATTCATCTTTTCACTGTTTAACGTTAGTCCCTCAAAATCACTTACCACATGATTGGGGTTTATGACTGTTGGGATTGAACCCTACCAGAGGAACAGATAATGTAAAGCCAAAACCAGGTCACAACAGTGGATTCACAATAAGCAGTAGTTTACATTAAGCTTTCCCCTTGACAGTGGTTATCTAACAGCTGATGAACCCTAAGTACTGCTCAAAAGAACAACTGATGAACCAAACGCTGATGAAATCCTAAAGACTGCTGAAGACAAACACTGAGCTCTATCTACTGCTGTCTCTTAAGTACTGCCGAAGACCCAAGCACCGCTCACTCAAAGACTGATCACCTTTGAAGAAAGCACTGATGTGGTTGTTGAGCATCAGTGCTTAGGCTACAACAGTGGAACGTGAACAGTGTTAGAATAGTTTTGTATTTTAGTATCAATCAGTTGTTAGACATCAGTAGTTTGTATAGGATTTCATCAGTCTTGAGGTATCTGGCTGAGGGGGAGTTTAAGTTTGTAAGCCTGTATTGTAATCTTTTGCTTTGATTGTAATCTTTTGACTCTATGAAAAGCAAATGTTATCAAACTATATTCACCTTCTGATTGTGTTTACAAAGTTTGTTTTCATTTCCGCTGCACTTCACATGTTTTCATATTCATTGATTATCCAAATTTTACAAACAAGCACAATCATGAGAGCCTCCGATCCTAACAATTGGTATCAGAGCACGGACAGTCAAATTCGATCTAACAATCAATTTGACGTAACAGTTCAGCTCAAAATTCATTGATACTAAGGTTGGTTGTATTTATTTGAAAAACAAAGTAACGAGTATATCATGAACAAAATGGTTATTCAAAACTCTGTAAATCAATCAAGATGTCATATGACACACAAATTTCACACAACAAGTGATATCATGCACAAGTCACTCATAGTTTTCAGATCTGTAAACATATCTGATAAATTATGGGATTGATCTATATTTTCAAAATTGATTTCAACTGTTGTTTTGATATTTGTGATGTTTTCTTTAAAAACTAAAGTATGAACCTCTGATTAACAAAACCTATGTTCTTAAAAGCATTAGTGCTTTGTTAATGCAAAAAGAGGGAAATTAAAACTTTAGTTTGCAGATCTGGTGTATTGAAAAACAGGTTGAGGACCCTCATAAGGACAAAATCAACTATGCCAAAATACATTCAGAAAATAAGGGGTTAACATAGTCCGTATCATATGTAATGTGAGATTGGTTGAAAACATGTGCAAACATGACCGATTCTCTCAAAACATTACTGCAAAATGATTTTGGATTAAGGTTTCTCTCAATAAAGACCTCCCAGCAAGTGATTCATCACTTCTAAATGGGAAGGGTAAAAAGGGAAGAAGAAATTCACAAAAACTCAATAGTGTGTTTATCTCAAAACTTTTGAAGTCAAAAGAAAAGAGTATAAACCTAAAACACTTGAGAGTCAAAGCTTGGGGTAATAATGGTCATTAAGCAACTAAATGCAGTCACTGGGTTAAGAAAAAGTTCAGGTTGAAATAGTTCTCCCAGTGAATAAGCTTCAAGAGGTTTAGACAAATTTTCAAAGTCAGCACACGGTAACAAGGTCTACTACTGGGCTTTCAAAACCTATGTGTTCATGTGTCCTCATGTTTACAATCAGTTGACAAGAAAATGGTGCCAAACAGTGGTCAAAACGTATTTAAAATTTCCTACCACTGATGATTAAACCACTGACCATTTTCATGAACTTGAGAATGATATGATTATGTATTTTATTGAAATTATACCAGTCTCTTTTGATGCTGTATTCAGAAAAACCTTTAGCCATTTTTTATAAAGGATTTTCTCAAATAATCAGGATATGTTATTCTGTTTTTTTTTAAGAATAATATATATTGAACTCTTGCATGTTTTTGTTGGCAATTGCTTCAATTCCCTGTCAGGACATAATGCATTTTTTTTTGGTATTATTTTCCTTATAAATGGGTCAAAAGGAGATGGTACATATGTCAAGGTCATGTCATACTCAAGTTTGTTTTAAACCCTGATAAAAAATTGATTGATAAACTGATATTGAAGTTACTTAGGTACTCATGTTTTAATCTATATATTATGACGAAATGAGTGTCCTTAGTAAAAATTTTCATCATCTGGGGTACTAAACCACTGTCAGAAATCTGTTTTCAAAATTGACACGTGGCAAAACTCTTAATGCAAATTTCTAAAAAGGCTATCCACTGATTGCTCTAAAAGTTGCTGAGATACTGTTGCATCAAATTCTTAACACTGTCTTACCCCTAAACACTGATTTGTTCAAATATCTGCTTTCTAACTACTGTCCACTGCTGAAAGTCAACTACTGTCCTTTCATTTTCATGGTAAGCACTGATATTCAAAATCTGTGTTATAACAACTGATATACTATCCACTGATAGTAAAAATCACCCACTGTCTTCATTTTGACCGTTGCAACCACTGATACTTGCTTCATCAGTGGTTTCCTAAAACAACTGTCCTCTATAATTCATCCATTTCATCAGTGTTTGACACGTGGTCAGTTTTTAGCCTTCAGATCAAAATAACCGCTACCACATCAGCGATCATTTTTTCCCTAAATAAAATCCTGATCAAAACCCCAAACAGGGTTTTTACACTGTCGAATTGAATTCCAAAAATTCTCTTCTCAAAGCAGTTTCCAACTTTTCTTCCCAAAATCACTCTCCGGTTCTTCATCATCAAAATGACGAAGTCAAAATCAAAATCTAAATCTAAACCAAAATCACCATCATCTTCAAAAGAGGTCGCTCAAACGGCCGAAGAATCCATTGATATACCATACAAACAATCTCACAACTATTTGGGTTTACTCACAAAACTCAAAGACAACCACAACTTCGACTCCATCATTGATACAATGTCTGCATCAAAGTACAAAACTTTGTTGACAGCAGATGCTCCCATATATCTGCAAACCCAGAGAGAGTTTTGGAAAAAGGCGACGCTTGAAAAAACAAGACGGCAAAGTCATAGCGATTAACTCCTCGCTACAGGGTAAAGCGATTCAAATAACTCCACAATCAATCTCCGAAGTCTTTAATCTCAACGATCAGGAAGGTAAACTCTCTTTTGATAAAGCCGAGATGAAAACTGATTTTGTAAAAAGGGGATATGCAGAACAATCAAAGGTTGATACCTTACAAAAAGGTTATTTTCCTTCTGCTCCAAGATTTTTATTTCACACACTTTTGATGTGTGTTTCAAATAAAACAACATCATTTAACGAAATACCATTGAAGATTCAATGCCTGGGGTGTGCCATTTTGAATAACAAAGATTACAACTATTCCCAGGAAATCTTCAATGACTTGGTAAAAATGTTGATAGCAAAGTATTTTTACTTTTTCCAAGATTTTTGAGTTATTACTTTAAACAAAAAATTGAAAAGGAAAATGAAAATAAAAATTTGCTAAAACAAGGTGCCTATTGTCAAATAAAAAGTTTAACAAATGAAACATTTTCAAGGATGATGGCACCAATAAAAACAAAAGCAGAGGTGTTTGAGCAGAATTTAGCGGTTACAACTGCTCCTCAGACATCTGCTGCTGAGACTACTGCTCCAGGTGATCAGAGCAGCACAACCACTGCTTTGAAACCCACACCTAACATCTCCAAAAAGACCAAAAGAAAATCTTACAAAAAGCCCACCAAACCCAAGAAAAAGGCAACTCTAGAAGATGAGATCCCAGAGCAACTGCCTGTGACAACACAAATGTCACCACAAACCACTGCTGCTACTTCCTCACAGCAGTTGGTAGAAAGATCTCCACCATTGCCTAAAACTCCTCCTGCATCCTCACAAAAGGATCAGGTTGTAATCACAGGGACACCAAATTATGAAGCTCTGGACCCACTTGGATCCATCTTCCACAGTCCTGATCCCAAGGACATGTCTCTTTCAACTCCCATCCCCTCACCAATCATAATGCCACAATCAATAATACCCTTTGTTGCATGCGGTTGATATTGCACAGACACAAGCCAGTTCCTCTCTATCACCTGTCATTGAGAGCATACCCCCACAAATGACTGGGTCTGATGCTTATACCTCTGCTATCCCAGCAACAGTTGAGGAGGTTAAACTGCAGGAGTTACAAGTAACTCTTGTCAGTAGTTCAAGTGGAGCAGCAACTACAACTGATGGATCAACAGATCTTCAGTTGGACAGTTGTTTCATAAGTAAGACTCCCGTGAAGGCAATTTCTTCAATAGCACCAACATTAACCACTAGTGAGTTTGTATTGACCACTGGTAAAATAACAAGGTTATCAAGTGCTGAAGAAAGAAGTCCCCAGTACCAAGAACAATGGGCATCAATGGATGATTTCTGGGCTTCATGTCCTAAGTCACACATTGATACAACCACCACTGGTGGGGATTCAGATGATCCCAGTAAAATGGGTGATGATTCAAGATATCAGGAATTGACGGGCAGAGTTGAAAAACTTGAAGAATCAGTTTCTGAAATAAAAGAGATGGTGCAAGAGATTTTAAAAGCTCAAAAAGCACAGTCCACTGCAGTTCCACCTCAAGCACCTGCTCCACCACAAGCACTTGCTGCAAATGAGCTCTGGAATCTTTTTCAACCTATGCTTGAAAGACAAAAACAAGTGGCTGACCAGCAGCATGAAATGCATGTACAAATGCTGACTAATATGGTGGAATCAAGGTTCAAGGATACTCAAGCTGATATAAAGGCTATAAAGGCCAGCATCCAAAGTACCACTGGCAAAGCTCCTTCAACTTTACTATTCTTTGATGACCTCCTTGCATATAATGCCAAAAAGGGGGAGATAATAAAGCAAATGAAGAAGAAGGGAATAGAATATGGCCTGTGTGTTGAACCTGAGCAAGAAAAGCAAATATCTAAACCACCTCCCACAAAACCTCAAACTTCTAATCAAACAGCTGATACAGCAGTAGTTACAAAAACTGTTGTCAGTAGCCAAACAGCTGTCATCTCATCAGCTGATACAGCAGTAGTTACAAAAACTGCTGTTAGTAGCCAAACAGCTGCCATCTCTTCAACACACACCACTTCACCACACACCATCAAAACCACTCCATCAAAACCATCAAAAACTACCTCACCACTTTCAACCCTTGCTCAAATGCAGAAGACATCTACTGACACATCAGTAGTTGTAAGGTCAACAGAGGTTGAAACACTAGTTGTTTCAACAGCTGTTTGCCAATCACAAACCACTGCTCTCATCAATATCACACCACCATCATCACCTCCTGGGAAAAAGCAGAAGACATCAGATGTTATAACATCTGTTGTAATGACAACAGCAGTTGAGACACCAGTTGTTTCAACAGCTGTTAGTCAATCAACCACCACTGCTCTCATCTCTCCTACATCACAACCAAAGCTCTTCTACAGAAAAAGAAAGCCAATCACTGCCGATGAGGGCATACATGATCCTAATGCTGCACAATATCCACTGGAACTTGAAGCTATCAAAAATGAGATGAGGCAATTCTATATAGAAGAGGATCCTTCAAAAAGAAGATTCTCCTCACTCATAGGCTACATGCCACCAGAGGATATGGATTATTACCTCAAAATCAAGGCAAGGCAAGCTAAACTAAGAGCTAAAGTTGAGAGTGAACGTGAACGTCTAAGCGAAGAAAGCATTGCTAAAAGACTGGATTTCTTCCTCAAAAAGGTAAAACAAATGGAAGAGTTCGCACAAGAACTAAACAAAGAAAAGGCTGAACAACGCAAAAAGTTAAGAAAACAATATCTAGCCTACATCATGAAAGAAAAATTCTATCCTGCTGAAGAAAAACAGTTTGAAGAATGGCCAATAATCGCTCTAAAGCATGAGGCTGATAGGATTGATAGAATCAAGAATGATCCTACAAAGAAGAAAAATGCTCCAAACTGGAATAAATTCAAAAAGCTCATTGCTGACCTCACTGCTGAGTACAAAAGAAAGAAAAAGGAGCTGGTGGATGCAAAAATGGATACTGCTGAAGCCATATCAAAATGGTCAAAACAGCAGACTGATGAAGCCTATGAAAGGCTGAAGAAAAGGAAGAAAACTATTTCAGGAACTTCAAAGAAGCATGAACAAATGATGAAGCTTGAACAGAAGATAGGAAACCTCAAAACACTGTTCCGATCTACTTTGTGACAAACCAAGAAGAAAAAGAACAGCTGACCAGTGAAGAGGTAAAAGAAAAGGAAGTTGAGTACTTCACAGAATCCATCATGAAAATGGGTCTAAAAGAAGATAGCTCAGAAAAACTTCAAAACCTTTTTAAAAGGGTATTAACCAAACCTGCATCACCAAACACTTCAACAGACATGACAGACATTGAAAGGCAGGAGCTGATTGAAAGAGAAACTGCAGAAGATATAGCTGCAGCAAATGATGTCATTGAAATGGCCTTCAAAAGAATGTCTGAAAGTCTGCAAGTTTTCACAAGGCCAACATCTCCCAACTCATCATTGAATAAATCTCTCCCAAGAAACCCATTGGGTTTAAAAGTACTAAAGTGGATGTCTGACCAAAAGACCCACGTATTGACTCTTGTCAGATCCAATGGCGAAGTGAAGTATATATCAAGGAAAGAAGCACTAGGCCTTAGTGTTGAAGATTTCCAGGATCTCCTTAAACTTACACTGTGCAGGGATGAAGATGATACAAGTTCCAGAGACTTTGAAGTAGATTTTAAAAGAAAAGCTAAGGAACTTTTGATGAGGAATAAAGATCCAGAATAATGAATGGTTTTGGCATTATCTGTTCCAGGGGGAGATTGTTGGGATTGAACCCTACCAGAGGAACAGATAATGTAAAGCCAAAACCAGGTCACAACAGTGGATTCACAATAAGCAGTAGTTTACATTAAGCTTTCCCCTTGACAGTGGTTATCTAACAGCTGATGAACCCTAAGTACTGCTCAAAAGAACAACTGATGAACCAAACGCTGATGAAATCCTAAAGACTGCTGAAGACAAACACTGAGCTCTATCTACTGCTGTCTCTTAAGTACTGCTGAAGACCCAAGCACTGCTCACTCAAAGACTGATCACCTTTGAAGAAAGCACTGATGTGGTTGTTGAGCATCAGTGCTTAGGCTACAACAGTGGAACGTGAACAGTGTTAGAATAGTTTTGTATTTTAGTATCAATCAGTTGTTAGACATCAGTAGTTTGTATAGAACAGTGTTTACAGGTTGTTAGGTTGTTATATGTCACTTTCATGGTGACGTCAGCTAAGACACATCAGTGGTTTGGTTTGCCTATAAATATAACAGTACTCTGTACTGTTATATTTGATTCGTCTTGAGTAAGCTCGTCTTCTCATTTCAATCCTTTCATCTTGTGCAACCAGCCTTGAGGTATCTGGCTGAGGGGGAGTTTAAGTTTGTAAGCCTGTATTGTAATCTTTTGCTTTGATTGTAATCTTTTGACTCTATGAAAAGCAAATGTTATCAAACTATATTCTCCTTCTGATTGTGTTTACAAAGTTTGTTTTCATTTCCGCTGCACTTCACATGTTTTCATATTCATTGATTATCCAAATTTCACAAACAAGCACAATCATGAGAGCCTCCGATCCTAACAATGACACGTGTCATCACTATATTGGACATGAATTTACGAGGTGTTACAGTAACCACCACCATCGTACACCCAAACCTCTAAATCTTACTACACCATAAGGTTGGTTTGCTTTTTGCCTAAATTTTGGATAGCATCCCCCTGATAGAAATGTTGTTAGTGTTAGTTGTAAATGTGGTATTTGTAATGCATTGTGAACGATAAAGAAAACCTTGTCTCATAAGATTTGAAGTAAGGTGCCACTTTCTTAACACACGCAGACTTCAATTTATGTCGCTGCGGAGCTGTATTGTAGAGCCTGAATTCTCTTGATTTTCATTTATGTGCATCTGTTTCAGAAGCAAACAATAGAAAACGTAATTGTACATTATTATTAAAGAGATTAACGGAATGCATATGCTATTGCAATAATAGTTAGTGTATGTTGTAAATATATATCACATATGATATACGTATGATTGCTATTTACTTGACTCAACAGGTCGCGAAACACAACATTTTTTGTTGTGTTCAACGTAGCACTTTTCTGCAGAAGTGATTAGCATTTTAAGCGAATTTGGGGATGTTGCACGAGATAATGAAACCTATAGTTGGCCATGTGTAAAGACAGGTTGTGGAAGATAGATACCAATTTTATGAAGAGATTGCCCTTGACTTTTATTTATGGTCATAGCATAACAAACTTTTATTGGAAATTGCCTTCTTGTAAAAACAAATGGAAAATCTGTATTGTTATGAATGAATTTAATTCTAGGTATGTACACACGTTTTCCTATTGAGACACCTGTAATTATAAATGCTTCTATTACTTTTGGTAACAGATGAGATACTAATAGACATGTGTCGTTGCATAAGCCTAATGGTTGGTTTATATTTCTAAGTAGCATGACTGGGGTATTTACTTTCAAAACTAATTTATGGGGAGGAATGCCAGAAAATGTAAGTTGATTAAGATATTCCTGTGGATATAAAGTCTCTAAACCTGATGCATTCTGCGTGTGAGGTATCATAGAATCATAGCTTATATAAGTTCTGGTTTCACCAGCAGTCATAGTTATTTGATTTTTTGGACAGACGATTGCCCTGTTTGACATGTTTGTGGCAGACGGATTTCTGAGTATCGCATCTTCATATACAAACTCTATTAGAGATTATAAGTTGTTTTGATCTTGTTGGATTAAGAAATTGTCTGGAATCTGAACAATTTTTGTATTATGAGGAACCTCTGTATCAGGCTGCCCTATTTCACCATCTCCAATGTCTAGTAACCATGAAGCGAATGTTGATGATGGTTGTGTTGATGTATCATTATTGTTTGTAAGCCTCATATTGTGATGCAATGTATATACTTTAAAAGATGGCAATAAGTAAGAGTTTGGTAAAGTTGAAGCTAGGATTTGTGATCTTTTGCTTTTTGGTCTAATCGAAAGTGTCTGTCGAAAGTCTCCGCCTAAAAGTATTGACATGCCGCCAAATAAATGTGTGTCGTTTTCTAGGATATCTTTGAGTGTTCGATCTAAGCATTCGAAACAACATCGGACACTCATAGGGGCTTCATCCCATATCACTATTGATGTTTGCTTGAGAAGGTTTGCAAGCTGAGTATTCTTCTTAATATTACAGGTAGATTCGTTCGATAGATCTATGGGAATGTTGAAACATGAATGCGCAGTCCTCCCTGAAGGTAGAAAAAGTGATGCGATTCCTGAAGCGGCGACTGCCAGTACTATTTTTCCAATAGATCTAAAGTAAGAGAGTATTGTAGTCCATAAAAATATCTTCCCTATACCTCCATGACCATAAACAAATAATAATATTTGAGTGTTGTTAATATGTGCTGTTGTGACTGCATTGTAAACACTAAGTTGGTCTGCATTAAGCTACGAGTGCATCTTAGAGTGTTGAACTTGCAATGCAGATCTATCATAGCGTGTTTCTTCGAGTAGCAGTCTATTCTTTAAGATAGCAAGAAGTGTTTCTGATGGCAGCGGCAAACCAAAATCTTGAAGCGACTTTGATGGTGTTGAAGAATTGAGGATTTTTTGAAGCTCCAACAACACTTGTTGTAAACCATAAACGTTTATGAAGAATGATGGGTTTGTAGCATTAGAATTTAAAGTACGTAACAGGTCGTCGGCCATTTTTCTCCATTGAGACTCCCACAAACTAAAGGGTTGCTGACGTCACAAAATAGAAGCAGGTGACTAAATAGGGACCTCAATTATGAGGATGGGGCCATGAGGATGCATCAGTGAAGGCTTCCAACCATTCTCTATCGTCGCCTATCAACCCCAAAGCCTCGCACGCTGCCTGAAAGGTGGTGTAGGTAACATGTGCGACTGTACGAATATCGGCATACGATTTGCAGCCCTTTTGATAACAAAGTAACATACGCAAGTAAAATAATTCGCCAGCTATTGGATGTATGTATACAAGTCGACCAATGGTTGTGCTACCTAACCGGGCTCTACGAATCCATCCTTTACCAGAAGACTCCCACCAAAACCTAGATGGATAGTCATTGTATGTAAGGTGCAATCCTTCTGGCTCTTTACAATTGTTATTCAACCATTCAGTTAATGTTGTTTTTCCAAAAGATGGGTTGTTAACGATTGACTGCAAACGACTATTTTCCTTGAATGTAACGTTTTGCATGTTTTCTAAATGAACATCTAGGATTTGAACAGCAGGATCACGTTCATGAATAGGGAAGTTCAAAATTCTCCAACATGCTTCATGTGGATAAATGAAGTGGCCATCAACAAAATTCTGAATTTCAATGATGATAGGAGTTGACTCAATAGATGTGGAAGCTGCATCATCTTTAGATTTCTGTATAACAAATCTTATATGATCAACTCCTTTAGAGATGTATTTAAATAGATATTTGATCAACATGTTCCAACCACAATATTCAACATTTATGTGTGCAATAAAACGGCTACACAAGCGTTTGTTTATTATATGGAACTACATAACCATTATCAACACGGATTCCACTTCGCAACACCTCATGAATAACAGCATTCCTTTTGTAATGAACATATCCATCTTTGTCGAATGTTGTAGTAGGTTGAAAAGATTTTGGAAAATTCTTTGAACACTTACCCTCACGCATACATGGAACGGTAGGGTTTAACAAACCACAAGGCCCATGAAGCATGCATTCAGTAATTGTTTGATACAAAGACGCTTCTGACTGTGGATCGGGAAATTCAGTTGTAATGTAACTATCAATAGCAGCAGCATCCTGTATTTTATAAGCTTTTGTCACCCACAATAAAGTATGGCAATGTGGTATTCCCCTTTTTGAAACTCAATTGTATATCATTCTGCAAAACATTATAGGAAATAAATAATATTATGATGTGTGTATAAAATAGGAGAAGCAATTCAAGTTTGTATCGTAATAAGAAAAGGGACTTACATGCTGCGACATCTCCAAAGGTTTTGTCAGCTTTCATAAACTTTATGAAATCTTCTACTTTTAACTTAAAAACTCGAGCTATAATGTCAGGACGGTGTTGAGAATTGTTGATGCCAATGCTGTCCATGTATCTTGTAATTTCAAGCCACCTAACATTACATGTGAATGTGATGAAATATTGAGGGTTGCCATGAACCCTACAAATCGCTAATGCGTCTTGATAATGTCTGTGTATATATCGCGGGCCACCAGTAAATCAAGCCGGCAAGAATATCTGTTTGCCTATTTCACGGGATTCTGTATCACCTCTAGAAAGAGTATAATAGACACCAGTAATATACTCAGATCGCAACTGATCTTGATGTGTATTATAGTAGGTGAGCCTGTTTTGTTCAATACAGGAATACGCATCAACTAAGTATTGCTGAAATAGGCGGCCACCATGTAAAAGAAGAGAATAGACACCAGCTCAATCGTGGATTTGATAACTATAATACATGTTAACCGTCAATCTCTTCTCTTTGGTACTATGAACTTGATGTAAATGAAAACGTGGTGACCAGCCTTCCTCACCAAATGGAAACAGTAATGGGTACTGTAATGGCATATAACATGGGTGTAACTTACTAACTCTTTGAGGTATTCCGTCCTTTGAGTGTACGATGATATCGTTCCCACTAGAGTTAGCGTCATCACCACATACAATGACGCCTAAGGTACCTGGAGAGGGGGGCCATATCTTCTATCAGCAGAAAGACTACATTGAGTTGAGTCTCCAAAAATGGGAAGCCTGTTTGAAACCTCATTCTCGGTATCATAAATGTATAATTGCAAAAACTGCGGCTTCGCATTAGATGGTGGGCACAAAGACCCAATTCAGTGGGAAACTTGTCCTAATATCTTAAAAACATAAGGGTCATGACCATCATTACCCGTCTCATCAATGTCCGCCCCAAACGATGTCATAGAGAACATGCTATTGTATGCTCTAAAATTTTCCAAAAAATTATTCTCCTCAAACAATTGCTTGATGACGGAAGGTGGCTGAATAGGAAACAGCAACCTTACAGCCCCTAATTTACAACATTGAGTATAGCGAGGATGCTCAGCACGAGACCAATGTACAACCCTTTCTGCATACCAAAACTTAGCACTGCAGTATTCACAAATATAGCGACAATCTCCACAATCAGAATACAAAGGGAGCGGCCTTGGTACAACCTCATATGACAATGCAGACGGACCATTAAATAATCATTGTCGTCCTGACTGTCTATGAGAAGAACGGGCTGTAGAACTTTCACCTGTTTCATGTGAACTAACTATTCCTCTACTTTTACCAAGTTTATTCATATGTAATATTTTTGGGAAAACGAAATATTATTAATAAGAGCAACAACACATATACGGATCATAACCAACCACATGCAATAAAACGATAGACATCAACATAAAAGAAATGTAAATATGACTTATGTATGAGAAAACAAACATACCGAAAAGATGACCAAACAGGATGTGCAAACCGATACACAGCGACCTATAAGACGACAAACTCAAAAGTCACTATAGATTATTAAGAAGCAATAAAATAATCAACATGCACAGTAGAGGACTGGAGGTACAGTGTTGGCAAACAACAGAGCATGAAACCTTAAAGCAATAGAAAGTTGAAACTTATAGGCATTCTTTTTCTTAATGATAAGCCACAGATGCAGCATGCAGGTGTTATCAAGGAAGAAAGAGTAGCTTACACACCTATGATGGCACTTAACTTATTTTTTTAAGCTGACCAGCACATAACTTAACTCTCCACGTAATAGACACATATTTGAAAAGAAAATAAAAAACTTGTTGAATATGGGATGAAGCTTGAATACAATGGGCCTACCAAACTTTGGAATCCAATATTCGCAGCCAGCAGTCAACGACTCAGCAGTTTGTTTTAATGGCAAGGACTGTGCCAACCACCGTGACACCAGGCGTTGTGGCCTAGGGCGACTACTCGACCGCCGCCAGCTCCTTGGCTCTCCCAGATGCGCGTAAACCCGACCTCCACCCGCCCGAAGGCACGACAGTATAATAATCGGTAAAACCTCGTCTCCCATCCAAGACGAACCGGCGCCACCCGTATTCGCCCTTCACCTGGATGCCGCAGAAAATAATGGGAAGAGTGGGAGTCGAAGCTGGGTAACAAGAAACACCAAGTTTTTCCCCAACCATTCCACCACTACCTCATTGGCTGAACGACTGGGCAGTTAACTTAAGCTTTCAAACTTTGAAACCATGGGCGGTTAACTTAAGCCTTGAAACTATGAAACCTTGATGATTGACGTAAATAAAGTTACAATATGACATTTATTACTCTTTCTTGCTGATCAAAATTTGATATGTATTTTATGTAATATTTTTTTTACTAATTAATGCAAATACTTAATTTATGTTGTTGGCTGCAGCCGTGTGGGAATTTGTTGGGTCATGGTGCAGGTGGCCAAGGCTGTTTATGTTCAACCTTAGCGATCTGTTTGTAGCACATAATCAAGGCCGGGGCTCGCTAAGATGGAAGCAACAGTTGTATTTAATAGTTTAAGTCGTTGTCTGGTGTATTTGGCGAAGTAGGAACAACCTTGTCTTTAATCAAAAGGTTACTAGCCTGGTTGGAGTGCAAGAGCAGATCCATCAGTTGAGTTTTACATGGATTGGCAGTCGGGTTAAGGATATAAACGTCACATGGAACCAATGGTGTAACATGGAAGCGTCGAGTATGGGTCTGTAATGTCTGTTGGTGTCATGTAATTAGTGTGGCCTAACATTTGTTAGCCTAAAATTAATAAAGTTTGTTGGCCTTTAAAAAAACAGGGAGCAATAACTCGACTAAGCTTAACCTATTGTCGCTAATATAATAAAGACATAATTGAGTTACAAAAAACATGATAATCACATCCATTTAATGTTTGTTACAAAAGAGTAAAATGTGTCTGCCAAAAATAAAACGAATTGATGACAGTTCCTAAAGATTTGAAAATACCAAAAGCCTTTAAACAAAAGTTGAAGTTGACTTAAGATTCCTGCCTTGGAACAAATATTATCCCCTCTGAGAATACAAAACCAAAATCTTATGCAACCACCTTCTCTTCTTTGTTATTTCTAAAAGTAAATGTAACAAAAACTGATAAATTTATTACTAATGGCATATGATTTCAGATGTGAAATACCTATATTGTGTTTTTTATAGTCAAGGAATCCTAGAAACAGTGGCGAAGCTTGGATTTTTCGGCCGGGGGGGTGAAAACATATATACCCAAAAATTTCTATAGAATACCCAAAAAATTCTATAGAACCGGGGGGGTGAAAACCTATATACCCACAAATTTCTATACGAAAACTACATATATAACACTACTGAGCGAAAAATCCCGGGGGGCGGACGTCCCCCCCCGGCCCCTTGTAAGCTGCGCCACTGCCTAGAAATTGATAGCAATGTTTCATTGATTTTTTTTAGTATGGTCACATATTAGTGCTACCTAAAACCTATTTATGATAGAAATTACTTGTCGAGTTGAATTTTTAGTGTGGTCAACAAAACAACCGTGACCGGGTTGTGGGACCGGGAAAACCATTCTTCTCCGTTCTGGTCCAGTGCTCTTAAACAGTATGCTTTTGGACTGGGTGGTTCGGGCTGGTAGTTGGGTCATAATTATTATTTTTTGATATATTTAAACCTTAGATCAGTTAGTTAAAACTTAAAAACTAAATTGCTAAAGGCTTTAACCATTTCGTACACTAACTTGATTATGTTTATTTTCTTTTTCTTTTAAATAAATGAGTAAAGTCTTTTTTGAGTCCATGTGGTTTGTGCATTTTAACTATTTGAATCCAAAAACCAAACTTGTCTTGATTTGAGTCCCTGTGGTTTGTATTTTTAACCCTTTAAATCCAAAATGAAACCTCATCCAACCCTTTGAGTCCCTGTGGTTTGTAGTTTTAACTCTTTGAATCCAACCCTTTTAGTCCATGATTTAGATGAGGTTTGCGTTTTGGATTCAAAGGGTTAAAAATACAAACTACAAGGACTCAAATCAAGACAAGTTTGGTTTTTTGATTCAAATAGTTAAAATGCACAAACTACAGGAGCTCAAAAAGGACTTTACTCTAAATAATTAACCTACTCCTAATACTCCTAAAATATTATCATACTATCTATCATTTTTTACTAACTTTATATATTATTAATGAGTTTATATATAATAATCGAATACAATATAAAATATTTATATTTATGAAAATACAATGTTTTAGGTTTTGTACTCCTAATATACTCGGAACAATCTTCAAAAGCTTATAGTAAAACCTCAAAGGCAAATCTATGAAGACAAATTATTGAACAATTGGTGTGCATTAACAAAAATTCAAAGAACAGGCAAACTTTAAGAAGAAATCATATAACAAAGAACAACAAATTTGTCAAAAACAAATTGTCGAACACTTGGTGTGCATTAACAAAAACCAAAAAAAGGCAAACTTTAAACACAAAACCTAAAAAAAAGAACAAAACTATAGATTATGATATCGAAATTAAGCATAGAAACCCGTCACTAACCTGAACAAACAAAAGCACAGAAGAGCGGCCAAAACCACCGTAGGCTACCACCGGAACACAAATAGACAATCGGAGAAAAAAGAGCGCCAATTGGACAATCAGATCAAAGACATCGTTAAAAGGGAAACATGGAGACGCGATTTGGGAACCTGGAATTCGAAATTGGGACTAGAAACCTAGATGAGGCTGGGTGTTTTCAGCGGTGGGATACTGAGATGAAAGTCTTGAAGAAATTTCGGTGATGAGTAGACTCTTGTTGAGTTAGAAGATGGGTTTTTGCACAGGTGGGGAACACCGGAAGATGTCGGTCATATGAAACCTGGATACCGATACTGTTCTTAAGGCATTTCACCATTTGTTAATATATAAAATAAAATTTAACTAAAAACATAACAATATAGTATTGTGCATAATTAATGGAAAAAGGAAAAAAAAATATAATGAATTTAATAATTAATTATAACTATTCCAAATTTTTATTATAATATACTGATTTATGCTATAGTAATGTCATTATATGATTATATTTTTTCTAAATTTTATCTGTTGACATTGAAAGTGTTTCTTTAGCATCTTACAAAAATGTGTTTTTCCTTAAAACTTAATACAACATAACGTGTTTTAATCGAAAATTTATGTATAGGTTGACACATGGTAATTGATTTGTTCATTAACATATTGAGTTAAGTTTACGTAAAAACAATCTTATCGTACAAAACCTACGAAAAGGATGAAAAAGCAAAAAAAAAAAAAAAAAGTGGTGACATTTTCTTAATTATTTGCTCGTAGGGTAATTATCAAAATTACTCTACAAATGATCGTGTAGGGTAATTTTGTAAAATGTTCTTACAGAGTAATTTTGATCTTGTAGGGTAATTTTGTAAAATGTTCTTTAAGAGTAATTTTGAAACTTACAGAGTAATTTTGATACACTTGTATATTAATTATGATACTCTACTACAAGATCAAATTTATCTTACAATATCAAAATTAACATACTAGATCATTTGTAGAGTAATTATGATACTCTACTAAATTACTCTACAAGATCAAAAATGACCCTACAAGAACATTTTACAAAATTACCATACAAGATCAAAGTTACCATACAAGAACATTTTACAAAATTACCCTATAAGAACATTTGTAGAGTAATTTTGATAATTATTATACGAATAAATAATTACGAAAATACCACCGTGTTTTTGTACCTTTTCACCCTATTCATACGTTTTGTATGATAAGGGTATTTATATTTGATATTTTGTCTTAATATATTAAAGTAGTTGATTATGTTGTGAGAATTTTAAAGAAAATAAATAATTTTGATAAGATGATAAAGGAAAATAGTCAAAATCAGCGTGCAATAAATTAGATAATTTTGTAAAGATATGTAATAATGGGATTTCCATGACATAAATCAATGATGAATAGTCTAAATTAGAACGATTACATTAATCATATTCCTTTTATTTTTATTTTTTTTCTATTAACTACATGAGAATAATGATAATAGATTTTTCAATTACTTCAATATATTACCAATTTTATTGCAGATTTTCATTTTTTGTAGGAACACAAAATTTGAGTTATTTATACATTAAAGTTAAATTTAACAAACAATGCCTAAAATAAAGTAAATCTGACCACATACATGAATTCAATTGTGAATAAGATAATAAATTACACGATATAGTTTGAATTTATCACACAATGTTTTCCAAGATTTAATCCATGTTTTGTTTTCATTTTTTGTAGCAACTACATAGATTATACATATAAATATTATTTTCTAAGAATTACTGCATTTGACTTGGTCAATTATATAGATATAAATATAAAAATGAATTTGTACATAATTAACTCTATTACATGTTTGACTAATTGGGTTGGGTCAAATGGAATGATTCTATCAAAGAGATCTATCTTCATTGTGAGGAAGTTGAGAATTTCATTACTGTGTGAAAATCATGAGAAAATCTCAAATTTAAAATTGGAAAAAAAAAAAAAAAGGATTGAAAGATGATATTCTACATATTTTTATAAACACCCCTAAAGATACAACAATATTCCTTTGGTTCCTCTTCCCTTGCTTATATAATATAGGTCTTTCATTCACATCACTAACACACAATGCATTCTAGAGTCTCACTTGTTGGTTAAAAGGTTTTTAGGAGACAACTCCTTCCTTGATCACTAATCCCAACAAGTGACAAAGTACCCTCTATGTATGTGTTTTATTTTGTATTTTGTAATACTTTTTTTTAGATTTGTTTGTTAACTATAAATTTTAGTTTGAGTTTTGAGCATACCATTATACGTATTTTTATTTCAACTTTGATGCAATGATTGACTATAGTCAATCGTTTCTTTTCTTTTAAAAAAAAAGAGTAAACTGCCATTTTGGTCCCTGTGGTTTGGGCACTTTTGCCATTTTAGTCCAAATCTCAAACTTTTTTAAATCTGGGTCCATATGGTTTCACTTTTGTTGCCATTTTAGTCCAAAAGTTAAATTTGGACAGATTCCTCAACTAAAATCCTAATATTTTGTCTATATCCTCAGGGGTATTTCAGTCATTTTTGTTTTATTATAACTCAATATTGATTAAAAATAATAAAACTAAATAAATCTTTGACCCTATTTAATCACATCATCTTCCCCATTTCACCCAAACCACTTCCACTCTCTCCCCCTTCTCACCACCGCCACCACCTCCCCCTCCATTAACATTACCACTGCACCACCAACATCCCCACCCTTCTCACTCAGATCTGAATCGACTTTTCTTTCAAGATTTACTATTTGCTCATCAATTCTTGTTGCTAACTCATATCTTAGTCGACACAACCGGAAGATCGTTGAGCGGATAGGGATGGTGTCGATGGTAATGAAAGTGTGGTGGTGCTTGATGGTCGTTGGTGTGGGTTTGAGAGAATGAAACATCAACAGTAGTAGTGTTTTGGTAGGGCAACAATGGTGTAGGGGGTTGGAGATGGTGCTTGTTCGGTGGGGTGAGGGTGGTTCAGTGGTGGTTTGGCAGGGCAGCGGTGGTGAAGGGGGTTGGAGATGGTGGTGGTTCTGTGGGTGTAAGTGTGGTTCAGTAGTGGTGCAGCGGTGGTGGTTTGGTAGGGCAGCGGTGGTGTAGGGGGTGGAGTGTGGTGGTGGATGTTATCCGGTGAACATAAGGTGAGAGATTAGGGTTTCGAATTGAGTGTTGTCCGGGCCGAGGATGGTGGCGATTTGAGCGAGGAGGGGGTTATCGGAGGAGGTGACGGTGGTTGTTGGAAGATGGTGGCGGCGGCAGTTTTAATAAGATAGGGGAGAAGAAAGGGGTGCGAGATTGGAGTAGAGAAACATCGGTGACGGAACCCTAGAACTGTGGCTTTCTGAGCATCATCTTCTTCTTCCAACAGTTGTGATGGTGGGGTTTGGTTTAGGTTAGAGAGAAACAGATGATATTGAGAGAGAGAAACAGTTGTGATGGTGGGGTTTGGTTTATGCATCTGGGGAAGAAGATGTGTTGGTCAAACTGATTTATTTAGGTTTATTATTTTTATTTAATAATGAGTGTAATAAAACAAAAATGACTAAAATACCCCTGAGGATAAAGACAAAATTTAAGGGTTTAATTAGGGGAATCTGGTCTGATTTCATTTTTGGATTAAAATGGCAACAAAAGTGAAACCACAGGGACCCAGATTTAAAAAGTTTGAGATTTGTACTAAAATGGCAAAAGTGCCCAAACCATAGGAAGCAAAATGACAGTTTACTCAAAAAAAAAAAACAATAAAATTTCGAACTAATATGAATCGAGTTTGTTTTGAAATCTAAATTGTATTCATTCCAAATTCTTGAATCGAAAAACTTATTTGGTTAACCTAAGGAACCCAAAATTCAATTCGATAAACACCCGACTTATTACTTTTTGTTGTTAAATTGAATACCCCGTGATAAAAAAAAATGAGGTTTAATTATAATATGTTTGGAACTAGTTGCGGATAGATTTGAAATGATATATATATATATATATATATATATATATATAATTGTTTTCGTTCGTTCTATAACTGAAAGGAAATACTATCAAGTCTGAGTTATTTATTATAAAATCTTCAAAAACATAAATTCTTTGAAAATATTATATATAACTTAAAAGGAAATACAATGAAGTCTGGGTTATTTATTATAAAATATTTAAAAACACAAAATCTTTTAAAAGATTATAAGATTTAGTTATAGTTATTCTATGAAAAAAAACTAAAAACAAGTATTATTAGTTCTTTTATTTTGCTCCTATCCAGATTCTTTGATTAATTTAATAATCTTTATTAGTGGTGGGTAGTGTTGTGAATAAATAATAAGGCTATGCGGTATGGTGTTGGCCCATCCTTGGAGGATGATCCATCATGTAAGCGTCACGTAGATCGGATGTGAGGATGGGACAAAGAGGATGGAGGTAAGGAAATGAGAGATGGGCCTAAAATATATGTATATGTTGTATGTATATATATGTGTGTGTGAGGGGGTTTTGTCTTCTAGTGGGGCGTCTTCAACGTCCGGGTGAAGCCGTTTGGGACGACGCCGGTATGGGGGGAATGGGGGGCGGGGCGGCGACGAAGCTGGATGGCTGGGGACGACCCCCACACTGTCCAACCAAATAGGGGTTGATGTTTGCTGTCGTATTCTATTGTGAAGCTTTTATTGTTGTTATCTGTTGATTTCAAATGCATATTTTTTCTGAATTTCATATATGAATTTGCAGACATATACCAAAAATGGAAGGAAATGGTAATCAAACGGCCAGGGAAGAAGTAATTGCAACCACATCCGATGAAAATTACGTTTTTGCCCCCAGTTCAAAATAAAATATTTTTTTCCTCCAGCTCAAAATTACGATTCTGCCCTCAGCTCAAAATTACGTTTTTGCCCACAGTTCAAGTATTTTCAAGTTAAGGGAATAGTGCTAGGCAGCTTGCCTGGCACTTCCCTATTGAACCAACCCATTTTTTTTTAATTTTATTCCCAGTTTAAAATTACGCTTTCATCCTTCATTTAAAATTACGTTTTTGCTCACAGCTCAAAATGATATTATAATTTTGCCCCTAGCTCAAAATTACGCTTTTGCCCTCGGTTCAAAAACTCATTTTTAATTTTGTTCCCAGTTTAAAATTACTGTTTTGCCCTCCATTTAAAATTACGTTTTTGCCCCCAATTCAAAATAAAATGTTGTTTTTTCCTCTAGCTCAAAATTACGATTCTGCCCTTAGCTCAAAATTATGTTTTTGCCAACAGTTCAAAATAAAATTATGTTTCCAACCCTAGCTCAAAATTATGATTTTGCCCTCAGTTTAAAATTATAATTTCGCCTCCAGTTCAAAATATAATTACGATTTTACCCTCTGTACAGACATACATGTTATGAGAGAGAAATATTCAGCTTATTGCCCCGCAACGCAGGCGGGGCAAAAACTAGTTATCTACATATACATTTCCAACTTGAGGGAATAGTGCCAGGCAGCTTGCCTGCCTGGCACTTCCCTATTGGACCAACCCATTTTCAATTTAATTTTATTCACAATTTAAAATTACAGTTTTGGCCTTTATTTAAAATTACGTTTGTGCCCACAGTTTAAAATAAAATTATATTTTTGCCCCTTGCTCAAAATTACTATTTTGCCCTCAGTTTAAAAACTCATTTTTAGTTTTATTCCCAGTTTAAAATTACGGTTTCGCCTTTCGTTTAAAATTAACCGAACGTTCAGCGAACAGTTCATGAACCGTTCAGCGGGAAGTTCGTCTATGTTGGTTTGTTTAATAAACGAACGAACATGAACAAGAAATTTCGTTTGATTAGTTAAATGAACGAACATGAACAGAGGTCTCGTTCGTTCGATTGTGTTCGTGAACGTTCGGTAAGGTGTTCGTGAACATTCGTTGAGTTGCATTCGTTTATGTTCGCATGTTTGTGTTTTAATTGAAGATATTTGTACTTTCTTATATTTTATTTGTACTTTTTATATTATTAAATTTTTATTTATTTTATTACCCTAACAATTAAACTAGGAAAACCCACTTTCACCTTGTTTATGCATCATTTCCCTTTCATTTCTCATTATTTACATCGTCGAATACGATCGACCTCCGTTCCACAATGAGGGATTCAAGTTCGAGTGATACTCTCTGGGCCATCTATCATTATCCTTCGTCGCGTTCGCCAAATTTATTTGTGTTCGTTTGTGTTCTGAACAGTTCGCGAACACGCTCATTTCCTTAATGAACGAACACGAACATAAAATCTCGTTCGGTAAGTGTTCATGAACCGTTCGTGAACACATTTATTTTCTTAACGAACGAACACGAACATGGTCTTGTTCGTGTTCGTTCAGTTCGTTTATAGCCCTAACAGACATACATGTTATGAGAGAGAAATATTCAGCTTATTGCCCCGCAACGCGGGCGGGGCAAAAACTAGTTATCTACATATACATTTCCAACTTGAGGGAATAGTGCCAGGCAGCTTGCCTGGCACTTCCCTATTGGACCAACCCATTTTCAATTTAATTTTATTCACAATTTAAAATTACAGTTTTGGCATTTATTTAAAATTACGTTTGTGCCCACAGTTTAAAATAAAATTATATTTTTGCCCCTTGCTCAAAATTACTATTTTGCCCTCAGTTTAAAAACTCATTTTTAGTTTTATTCCCAGTTTAAAATTACGGTTTCGCCTTTCGTTTAAAATTACGTGTTTGCCCTGGCTCAAAAAAATTATGTTTTTCCCTAGCTCAAAATTACGATTTTGCCCTCGGCTCAAAATTACGTTTTTGCCGACAGTTCTAAATAAAATTATTTTTTCCCCAGAGCTCAAAATTATGATTTTGCCCTCAATTTAAAATTATGATTTCGCAACCAGTTCAAAATATAATTTCGATTTTGCCCTCTGTTCAAAATTATGATTTTGTTCCCATTTCAAAAATTACGATTTTGTTCCCACAGCTGCCCAGCCAAATTACGATTTTGCCTCGTATAAATTTACAGTTTTGCCATTGGTTTTGTTTTTTTCTCTCCCATCCTAATTACGATTTTGTCCTCGGTTTCAAATTTACAAGTTTGTCAGTGTTTTTGTTTTTTATGTCGAATTACAATTTTGCCCCAGTGTAAAATTACAGCCATCACTATTACAAAAAGAGGCATTTGCTATGAAATTTTGCTACTAAAAAAATGATAGCAAATTTTGCTACGAGTTAGCTACGGATTAGCTAAGAACACATTTTGCTACGAATTAGCTACGGATTAGCTACGAACTTTCGTCGCAAATGAATTTCGTAGCAAAACTCATAGCAAATCCGTAGCAAAATTGACGAAATTAATATAAAATATATAATGTAGCGAAACCGGTAGCAAAATCCGTAGCAAAACCATGAAAATAAGTATTTAGAAATAAACTAAAAAAAGTAAAACAAAATTTGTAGCAAAATTGTGAGAATAAATATAATAAAAAAAACTTAGTAAAATTGGTAGCAAAGTCCTAAGCTAAATCATAAAAATAAATATTTAAAAACTAACTAACTGAGGTTTAAAAAACGGTAGCAAAATCGTTAAGTAAATAGAGTCCGTAGAGAAATTGGCAGCAAAATCTAGAAAAAATTCTTAAAAACTAACATAGCAAAATATGTAGCAAATCCTTAGAAAAATTCATTGCAAAATAAGAAGAAGAAAGTATTCAAAAAATAATTTACTAATATCCATCGCAACATCCATAGAAAAATACGTTGCGTAACCAAAAAAAATAATAAAATTAATTAATAATAGTGGTAGCAAAATCCATAGCAAAACTAACAAATAAATATTCAAAAAACAATAGAAAAGACACGTAAGAAAATCCATAACAAAAATGATCAAAAGAAATATTAAAAAAAATTAATAATATATACAACAGAAAAATCAAAAGCAAAAATATGAATTACTTAAAATAGTAAAAAAAATGTCAATTTTACACGGACTGATGTAAACATAAATACATGGGGAATTGGCCTATAATAATCTCACCTAAACCTTATTGGTCATTAATAATCCCACTTCAGAATATTCCCCCTATCAGTCCCACCTTTCACATATTTTTCCTACAATGGTCCCCCGTTAAAAAAACTTAACGGAGTTAAGCTTTTTCCAAATTACAAACAGATTTTTAGGGCTTTTGATTAGAACGACGATACGAGTCCACTGATGTAAAACTTGCCTCGAAACGGTGCTCCAAACGATGAAAACGGCGCTTCAATTCAGGTGTTTAAATTTCCAACTAACCAAAATCAAGTCACTTGGAGCACCATTTTGAAGTAAGTTTTACATCAATGGACTCGTATCATCGTTCTGATCAAAAGCCCTAAAAAATCTGTTTGTAATTTGGAAAAAAAGCTTAACTCCGTTAAGTTTTTTTAACGGGGGACCATTGTAGGAAAAATATGTGAAAGGTGGAACTGGTGGGGGGAATATTCTGAGGTGGGATTATTAATGGCCAATAAGGTCTAGTTGGGATTATTACAGGCCAATTTCCCTAAATACATTTAATATAGCTATCTCATACAAATAATACAAATAATATGTACTAAATTAAGCATAGGGATGAGCAAATGTTGCTAGGTACCGGTATCGAATATATTTGGTACCGACTTTTGACGCTTTTGGTACCGATTTGGTACGGTACCAGTATTTATCGGTTCTACCACTCAAATACCAGTACCGTACCGTGTATTTTCGGTACCAGTGCCCATTCTTGGGATTTTCAGTATCAGTTGACACCGAACTCATCCCTAGTTAAACATATTAGATCATTCTGGTAATTGATTTCTATAACGTTTTTATATTATTTGCACTCATTTTATAAATATACAAAATCCATGGAGGGGAATAGTGCCAGGCAGCTGCCTGACACTTCTCCATTGACCCGAACAAATTATGATTTTACCCCAGCTTAGAATTATGATTTGGACCCCACTTAATATACAAAATCCATGGATGGGAATAGTCAGGCAGCTAGTTGCCTGACACTTCCCCATTGGCCCGAACAAATTACAATTTTACCCAGCTTAGAATTACGATTTGCCCGCAGTTCAAAATTTCAGTCTTACCATCGTTGAAGATTTTGACAAATTATGATTTTACCTCGGTCAATTTACGATTTTGCCCCCAGTTCAAAATTACAATGTTGTCACCGTTGTAGCTTTTGACAAATTATGTTTATACCAATGTTTTAAAATTCGTTTTTTTATATTATACCGGATTTAGCTCAAAAACGGTTTAACAGAGTGTATCGGGCAGTTCAACCGGGTGTACCGGGCGGTTTAACCGGTTTTACCAGATGGTTCAATCGGTACAACTAGCCGGTTTGAACCGGTTTTTAAAACATTGGATTATACTCCAGTTGAACTTACGATTTATCCCCAGTTCAGAATTACAGTCTTTTCATCGATTTCGCTTTTTTTCTAGCAAAACTTTTATAGTGTTTTGTTTTAATTGGTAGAGAAATATTTGGCCGAGCGCCCCGCAACGCGGGCGGGGCATAAACTAGTTTACTACAAAGACCATGAGGGGGAACAGTGCCAAGCAGCTGCCCGTCACTCCCACATTGGCCCGGACAAATTACGATTTTACCCACAGTTTAAAATTACGATTTTCCCCATTTTCAAAATTATGATTTTGCCCCTAATTCTAATTTAAATTCTTGCCACTCTTTTAGCTTTGGACAAATTACGATTTTACCTCAGTTAAAAATTATGATTTTGCCCCCAGCTCGAACTTACGGTCTTCCCATCGTTTTAGTTTTTTTTTAGCAAAACTATGGTTGTGTTTTATTTTAATTGGTTGACTCGATATAATTTATATTCATGTCAGACAGCTGCCTTGTACTCGCTCACTATTTTGACAAATTTCAGTTTTGCCCCAAGCTAAAAGTTATAGCCTTGCCATTGTTTTAGTTTTTGTTATCTATAGCAAAGCTATGATAGTGTTTTGTTTTAATTCATAGAGAAATATTCGGTCTAACGCCCCGCAATACGGGCAAGGCATAAAACTAGTTCATTTACATATATGATATCTATTTAGTTATATGCAATTAACACTTAATCATGTTTAAATAGAAGTGGCAATCTTGACCCAAAGGCTTTCAAGTGGGTTAGTTTGGGTTGCTTTTAAAATTACATGAATTAGTTTGGGTAAGATATTTTAGCTAAACGGGTCACAACGGGTCAATTGAAATTTCATCTTGTTATTTTCGAGTCAAAGCGGGTTGACAACTTTAAAGAAATGGGTCGATGTGGGTTAGCACCTTAAAGAAACGGGACAAGTTTCGGATCAGAATGGGTTTCAGGCCGACACAAGTATCCGCATAAGACGGGTTACGGCACGAAAAAGGTTTTGGATCGGAACGGTTTCAGTTCGAATTGAGTTTCGGACCGAGACGGGTTTTGGCACGGGGCGGGTTTTGGATCAGAACGGGTCGGTTTGGATCGGGTTCGGGCCGACACGGATTTTAGCACGGGATGGGTTTTGGATCGCAACGGGTTTTTGGCCGACACGAGTTTTCGTACGGGACGGGTTTTGGGTCGCAATAGGTTTTAGGCCGACACGAGTTTCCGCACTGGACGCGTTTTGGGTCGGGACGGGTTTCGGTTTGGTCGGTTTTTTCGGTTTCGTTTCGAATCGGTTTCAATATTTTTAGTTATTTTTTGTTTTATTTCGGTTTCGATTTTTTGTTTCCGTTTCGTCAGCTTATTCGGTTTCGTTTCGGTTGAGTTGTGATTTTTAGTTTCGTTTTAATCGAGTTTTTTTTGTTTCGTTTCAGATCGGTTTCGATCTATTCAGTTTTTTTTGTTTCGTTTCAGTTCGGTTTTTTTTCGTCTCGTTTTGGTCGGTTTTGATTTTTTATTTCGTTTTGATCCATTTTTTGGTTTCGTTTCGGATTGGTTTGAATTTTGTCAGTATTTTTATTTCATTTCGGATCGGTTTCGATCTTTTCAGTTTTTTTTTGTGTTTCGTTTCGGTTCGGTTTTTGTTGTTTCTGTTTGGTAGTCTATTCGGTTTCGTTTCGGTTTAAATTTTTTGTTTCTGTTTGGTCGTCTATTCGGTTTCGTTTGGGTTTTGATTTTTTGTTTTGTTTTGATGGTTTTTTTGGTTTTGTTTCGGATCGGTTCAATCCTTTTAGTTTTTTTGTTTCGTTTCGTTTTTTTCTTAAAGTACAATCTTTCATTTTTTTTTAAAGAAAGCAATTTTTAACCAACCCGACCCGAAACCCGTTCTGACTTGGACCATTTCAACCCGAACCCGAACCCGTTCCGACCCGAACCAAAACAACCTTTTTTTGTAATTGACCTGTTTTGGCCTGAACCTGTTCTGACCCATGACCTGACCCGAACCGACCCGTTTGCCAGGTCTAAGTTTAATATCTTATAAATAATTATTCAGTTTATACAATAAACACTTAATCATGTTATAAATAATTATTTAGTTTATAAATTATCTATAACTAATCAAGAATTAGGGTTTACTTTTGCATTATCTCTTTCAATCACAAACCACAATCAAAAATCAAAATCACGGCTGTTTATTCTTTTATTATTGTTGCCCAGTTTCTCTATCTTCTTTGTTTAATCTGTATTGCTCATCTTCCAGGTTAGTTTTTTTCTACTTTGTTTAATCGATCTGGTGATTTAATGATTATCAGTTTAAAATTTTTGATTGTTCAGTTTATTATTGATGATTAGTGATTATCAATCTATCAGTTTATTGACTTTGTTTAATCTGTATCAGTGTATTATTGATCATCTTGTAATTTAGATGCTCATTTCAGTTTATTAAGTATTGATTTTTTTTTACTGCGATCAGCTTATTATTGATGATTAGTGCTTAGTTTTTTAGGAAATATATCCTTAGTTCTTAAGATTGAATCTTTTAAGATTATGTTTGCTGTATAGAACCTGTTTAATTTGTTGTTTATGCTGTAAATTAGAAACTATTTGTCTTTTTTGATGTTTTAAACTATTTGTGTCTTTTTTGATGTTTTATTGCGGCTGAGTTTCTCATCCTCATGTTTTAGGACGTGCATTGATTTTATAGGTCATGGAGTGGTATACTGATCGAGCATGGATGTATAAAATGACCAATAGTGATGGATTTATTAATAAGGAATATTGTGACAACTTGAATAAGTGGTTAGACTTCGTCTATTCTAAAGATTCAGTTGTGGATCGAAGGGTGACTAAGCGTCGTAAGATAGTATATGACATCAGATGTCCTTGTTTAAGATGTCAAAATTCCATCTACTTAGATAGAGAAACTGTTCAAAAACACTTGCTTAAAAAGGGTTTCATGCTTGATTACTACACATGGTATGAACATGGTGAAACTTCCACTCGTGAGGTAGGACAATCTTCTACTATGAGGGAAGTTAAAGATGACGATGATGGTTGTAGACGCATGGTGTTGGATAACATGTGTTCGTTAGCCGATAATTCGACAATAAACTCAAATCTAGATTCAAGTACTCTTGAAAGGGATGTTCGGAATTTAGAAGCAATGGGATTCTATAACATGTTACAAGCTGCCGATGAGCCTTTGTGGGAGGGGGAGAAGGCCACCGACTACTCAAAGTTGCAAGCTGTTACAAGTTTTCTAAATTGGAAATCACTTTATAATGTATCTACCGCATGTTACGACCACATCATTTCTATGGTTAAAGAATTGATGCCTGAAGGGAATAAGCTACCAGAAAACTTTTACTATACAAAAAAGAGTTTAGAAAAGCTTTTTCTTCCTAAAGAAAGGATTGATGTTTGTAAAAATCACTGCATGTTATTTTATAAGCAAGACATGACATTGACACAGTGTAAATGGTGCGGAGAATCTCGTTACAAGAGTGGCCAAAATAAGGTACCTCATTTGGTGATGACATACATGCCGATTGGTCCTAGACTTAAAATGTTCTATATGTCTACAAAGACAGCAAAAAATATGACTTGGCATCATGATCATAAAACAAAGGAGGGTAGCATGGCACATCCAAGTGATGGTAAGGCTTGGAAGCATTTCGACTCGGTGAATCCTGGTTTTGCGAATGAGATCCAGAATGTTCGTCTCGGGTTATGCACTGACGGCTTTAACCCAAATAACTCGAACTCAAACCCTTGCTCACTATGGCCTGTCTTTCTTACAATCTATAACTTACCTCCATGGATGAGTTTGAAAGACGCATAAATTAAACTATGTTTGGTTATTCCTGGACGAAAGAGCCCGGGTGAAAACATAGATGTGTTTCTAAGGCCATTAATAGATGAGTTGAAAGAGTTGTATGAGGAAGGAATTGAAGTTTATGATGCTTATCGCAAAGAAAAATTTATGATGAGAGCTATTCTTTTATGGACGGTTAGTGACTTCCCTGCCTATGCTATGTTATCTGGCTGGAGCACGCATGGTCACTTAGCTTGCCCATACTGAATGGGAGACACAAAAGCTTTTAGGTTACAGGTTGGAGGCAAAGCAAGTTGGTTTGACTGTCATCGGAGATTTTTACCTCGGTCACACCCTTTCCATAGTGATAGAAATGGATTCCGAGCTAATAATTCTATATCGTCATCATTGGGACCTCCACCTGAGTTAACTGGTTGGCAAATATATGAACAAGTTTGTGACCTTAAGTGTCTATGAAGGTGTAACGTATAAACCAAAAAAGAAAATTTTAGGATTTGGTCAAACTCATAACTGGGTAAAGAGAAGCATTTTTTGGGAGCTAGAATATTGGCCCATGTTGTTAATCCGACACAGTCTTGATGTAATGCACATTGAGAAAAATGTTTTTGAGAATCTGTTTCACACAATCATGGATACTCAATATACAAAAGATAATATCAAGGCAAGGGTGGATTTAGAACAAATTTGCAATCGACCGTCGTTGCATACTTGGGTGGAGAACAATAATAAACACGTGAAACCAAAAGCAACATATGCTCTAACCAAAATGCAAGTAAACGAAGTATGTAAATGGTTGAAAACAGTAAAGTTTCCTGACGGTTATGCTTCAAATATAGGGGGTGTAAACGTTAAAGATGATACTTTTTACAGCTTTAAAAGTCATGATTGTCATGTGTTTATGCAACGGTTGCTGCCTATTGTAATAAGAGGTATGCTACCAAAACAAATATTGGAACCCGTAATAGAGTTGTGCACATTTTTTCGTGTAATATGTTCAAAGGTTTTACACATTGAGGATTTACAAAAATTGGAAAAAAGTATCGTTGTAACCATTTGTAAGTTAGAAAAAATCTTCCCTCCTGGTTTCTTTGACTCAATGGAACACCTTGTTATACATTTGACCAATGAAGCTATTCGTGGTGGTCCAGTGCAGTTCAGATGGATGTATCCGTATGAGAGGTAGCCGTTTTAAGTTAATGGATTGTTCTTTTGACATATAAAATGTTTTATTATTGCTAACATTTGTTCCCTTCAACTTTAAGGAAGTTGGGTCGATTAAAATATATGATTTGAAACAAAGCAAGGGTTGAGGGTTCTATTGTTGAGTCATATCTGGTAGATGAACTTTCTAACTATTGTGCCTTGTATCTTGACTCCAATTCTTCCATTTAAGCCACTGTGGATGAGTCAAGAGTCTTGGGAAATGCTAGTGCATGCTTGGTATACTGTTTCATGGAAAAACAAAGCTTCTCAAAACAGCGATAACAGAGGAAAAGCAACGGGTGGCAGGCATACCCTTGGCTCGAAGAGCTTTCTCACGGTTAGAAAAAACATGGTGAGAAACGTTAATTTGTCATCTTTAAAACACACTCACACACATATATATAGACACTGGAGTAAACACTAGTAGGACCCCCTGCACTTTGCGGCAGGCATTTGTTCAGCCTCTAGGGGTGAGCATAAATAGGGCTGGCCCGAAAAAAACTGATACCTGAACCGTAAATTACCCGAAACCAAACCTTAGCTATTAATAGAGGTATTAATTCGGTTCTTGTATTTTACAATTTTCGGCAATGTTTTAAAAACCAGTTTTTAAATCAAACCGGATTAGGCTAAAAAATGGTTCAACCGGTTCAACCAGATTGACTATCTAACTCTATAATTTCATAAATTACAACATCAACTCAAAAGTTAATCAAAAAATGCATAATTACATATTAAAAGATGATCCAAAAGTAAATCTATAATAAAAAATAATCCAACAGATAATCGAAAATAATTCAATTTTCCAGCAAGCTCTTTTAAATGAAAGTGTTTTGAGTGTTAAATACATTAAGTTCACGATCGCATAAAAGATGAAATTCAGTATTATCGCCATCCTCATCAACTAGAGGATAATTATTTTCGTTTCATACAATATTAAATAAGAAATTTCAGTTATGAATAATCATAATATATAAAAATTACGTAAGATAAGTAACATATATAATAAAAATAAGTAACAATCCGAACTAAAATAACCCTGGGCCGGTACCGGTATTACGTTTCAAACCGATATACCGGATTTTACCGCCAGTACAAACCTTATGCCGTTTCACTTATCTGCCAGGGTGTTTCGTACCGGATTTACATATGGAAACCGTAATACCGGTATAACCGGCCGGTATTTATCGGTTTTTAAAACATTGATTTTCGGGTTTCGTGTCAGTTCTTGAACACAAGAAAACCGACCAAACCTAGTGGACCGACTTTTACCAAGCAAATAGAATGGGCCAACCAGGCCCAGCAGCAATATAATGTTTTAACCTAAAGTCTTAAATCGCAACATCAGTTTGTTCATCAATAACAATGAATACGGAACTGTTTCACCTACAATCTGCAATTTATACTTATTTCTTCAAGTAATCCATCAATCTGCAATCTAACTTGGCTCCTTCTTTCAAGATATTATGCTAATTATAAATTTACTCGCCTGGGTTTGAATCTCAGTTATAAATTTATATCTTCCTTTTGAATCATAGCATTATATGTGTTTAATTGTGCTGAATTGAATCAGTTGTGAACTACGTTTGAAAATTGAGAGGCCCTTGACCCTGAATTTCAACAAGAAGATCAACTGCAATGGCGGTCTTGGGTATTTCACCAAAACCGAGGACCCGATTTCACAGTGGACTGATACCCGATGAATAGCATAGTGTCCAGTGTTCGGTTCTTATATTCTATGTAGTTCGGGTATCGGGTCGGGTCGGTTCTATCCTGGGTCAGGTCGGTTTTGTCTCTATGCTCACCCCTATCGGCCCCCCATCAATTTAAATATTTAACTTTCGTCACTAGTATTATATAACAATGAAATGTAAAGTGTACCACTGAAAAACATCAGTTATGGTTATACGAACTTTGTTTTTTTCACGGCATTGATAAATTTGTATAAGTAAAGTTCGTTTTGAGCTAAATTTAAACATAGAGATGGAGCTCAGGCATTTAGGGGTGCTAAATGGATTGGGTTGGCGGGTTCAACCCGAACCCGGAAATTTTAAACCAACCTGAACCTAACACGAACCCGAAAATCTTATCATGTAAAAAATACCCCTATACTGTAGCAAACATGTATCAATTGATATATATAATAATTTTGGGTTTTGATGTAGGAGAAGACCTTGAAGCGGCGTGTCAAGTTGGATGAATTCTGGTTACAAACACACGCAAAGAAAGGGTCGAGACCCCTAGATGGGTTGTTGGGGTCTAGCAGCTCGATTGAGCACGGTTCGGGAGAAGGCGGTGATATGGAAGAGAACATTCATGAGCATAACGTGACTTGGGTTGACACGAGGGCGAGTGAACCTTATGTAAGTTCTGTTATTTTGTAAATGCATGTTTTTAATGATCTTTTGCATATTTCCCCATATAAATCATCTTAATTGCATATTTATCCAATCTTAAACTAAAATTGCATATTTCCCCTTCCTTAATTAAAACAAATGCAAATTTACCCATTTTGATTTATTTTATTAAAAATAAATTATGTAATAACCTTTTTGTCACACCCCGAAATTATGAGAGCTGGCGTGACTGGACTGGTATCTTCATTGCACACCGGAAGCAAATAAGTTAAGACTTCTAGAAATTGAACGCCCGCTAAGTACTCGACTCCACATGGTCCTCCTATTCCAACCGTGCCATAATTTCTGAAATGCAACTTGAGAAAGAAACATGCGGAAAAGTCAACATAAAGTTGAGCGAGTTCATAGTTTGTTTGTAAAAGATTTGAAATAAATCTTTTTGAATAACCGGTTTTTGAAGTATCGTTGAGAAAACGAATTTAAAATCATTTTCTTGTCAAGTTATATGGAAACTTTGTATGAAAACATGGTATGTAACTTGCAGAATGTATCGGTAACTGAGTACTATGAATGTTTGAATGTAACTTGTAAAACGTATATGTAACTGAGTACTATGAATGTTTGTATGTGTCATGTAGAATGTGTCTGTAACTGAGTACTATGAATGTTTGAATGTAACTTGTAAAACGTATATGTAACTGAGTACTATGAATGTTTGTATGTGTCATGTAGAATGTATTTGTAACTGAGTAATGAATGTTTGAGATCGCTAGTGGTTTGCAAGGCCACTAACATGTGTCACGACATAGGAAGCCACCAAACCTAGGCATTTTTGTCGACTTTGACTGAGACACAGAAGCACTCATTGGTAGAAGTAGGCCAAGAGTGGGGTTGCCTGAAACCCATTAGATCTAACCTTTTGTTCCGCGGTCTGAATGTATACGTTGATTAATGGTGCTTATGGTACCCTATTCAAGACATGATCTAGAATGTTTTTCCGTAGTCTTGTATCCATCATACCATAACTCATGTATTTGTATTTTCCTGTAGTCCAGAAAACTAGAATTCGTGTGCTGATTTAGGCTTGTGGGTTTTGGGCTTGGGCCTAGGGCCCACAAGCCCATCTCGTGTGTAAGAGGCCCGTAATTCCTACGAGACCCGTTGTCAAAACCCTGAACTCCGTTTAACGTCAAAAATTAAAATACACAAAAATACGGTCGGTAGTCGTTGTTTGCCCACCCGTTCGTCGATTACGGTAATAATCGCGAAAAAATTTATCGTTGTCGTCTTTAATCCGTTTTTCGATCCGGTTTCGACTGTAATCACTAAAATTAATTACGAAGCTAAAATATATCGTAAAAATTTAATATTTGTCGGCGTTGTCAGTATTCTTTTCGGTTTCAATCCGTTGTCGTTTATCATTCAGCAGATTTCTCGTAAATCACCACACGCGCACTGTATAGTCGAATAAACGTTCCTGGGCACTCCAAGGGCCTGATTAAGTTTATTCGTGTTGTAAACACTATTTATTATCGCGTTAATCACCTGTTAATCACGTACTTAAGAGCCGTAAATTACCGGTTGTCACACTTTTTACCCGTACTTATAAGTTATACCAAAAATTCAAAAATTACATATTTAAGCATTTTAACTTTAACTAGTTTTTTTTTCTATTTGTTATTTGTTTCATAATTATTATTGTTATTATAACAACAATGTTTCAACTTAATCATCCTTTTCACGTATTAATATTTAACACTTTTTTACTACGAATTTTTATCACCTCCATTTTTTATTTAAAATACAATTTTATTTCATAAATAAAACTGCTGGATATTCCTAAAACCAAACCTAAAAGTGTCGCTTCTCCTCCTAGCCTAGATTACCCTTAATTCATTCATATATATCTACTAACTTAATCATCCTTTTCACGTATTAATATTTAACACTTTTTTTACTATGAATTTTTATCACCTCCATTTTTTAATTAAAATACAATTTTATTACATAAATAAAACTGCTGGATATTCCTAAAACCAAACCTAAAAGTGTCGCTTCTCCTCTAGCCAAGATTACCCTTAATTCATTCGTATATATCTACTTTAATATAGATGATTTGTAGGCTGTTTAGAGCTGACTCTGGCTGAAATATTGCCAGAATCCAGCAGAAAACTTGCTGGAATTTTAAAATATATCCAGAACTGCGTAAGGACTGCTGTGATGTGCTTTTCGGGTGACTCGCCTCACACTAGTGCAAAATGCGAACGCCTATAATAGAAATACTTTATTATATAACTATATAAAGCTAATTTATTGATTGTTTATGCGCCCATCACAGGAAACTTACAATAAATATGCTGTCGACAAATATGGAAAGGATAACAGCTTGTATCCGGAAATTGACATGGAATTGTTGTCGCAAACTGTTGGAAGCAAGAAAAAGGGTAAAATGTATGGGATCGGCACTATCGCTGACTCGCGTGTCGCGATGATGGGTGCACAAGAGAGAAATGACAACAATGAGGTATGTATTAACTCTTTTAGTAGAAAAAGTCTATTTTCATGTGATAACGATTATTAATGGGTGGTTTAAATCTGAGCAGTTAATCTCGGCGATATATTGGTAATATATCACCGATATATCGGTTATCGGGTCTCAGTAAAATATCGGTTCAAAATCTCGTGATAATATCAGTAGCGATAATATCGGCGATATATACCGATATATCGCCGATATTTTGTCTTTGTAATATCGGTTATCTCAGCGATAATATCAGTTGGCCCAATTTTATTTTTTTCTTTAAAGCCTGCTCTCCAAAGTCCAAAGCCTATTCCTTTTTGCGTTATTGTTGGCCCAATGTTGGCCCAAATATCATTAACCAGACTATATTCACACCCTTCACACGCATCGGTAGCAACAGTTTACAATCGTCCCTCCCAGAATTTGTGTTTAAATTAGTTTATCATTTATCAATTTATCATAGAATGTTAGTGTTAGAATCATTTATCAGTTTAGTTTAGTGAGCTATGTTGATTATCATTTATCAGTTTACCACACTTAGGGTAAGAATCATAGAATGTGTGTTTAATTTATTAGGTATGTCACATATATTTATAAATAAACAAGAAAAACATTGAACCGATATATCACCGATATCCCACCGCGATAACCGATATATCAAATATCGGTCCTTAACCGATATCAGATATTTTTTCCGCATTAACTGCATAGGTTTAAATGAATTATTAGTTTGTACCAAGTTAGTTTATTTGTAATATTCTATAACTATGGGTGTAATAGCTTTTATTAGGTTATATTTGGTTATAACATAGTGTCATAACTTTTTTTTTGAACGACCAACAAATATATTCATTCACAAAATAGCTAGCAGGGGACTAGCTACAAACCCTCATACAACCAAATAAAAATACCCAGCAATATATAGCTAAACAGGCTACCACCCAACCTTATATACATTGTGTCATAACTTATTAGGTATCATAATGGATATTAATGGATTAATTTTTTCTTTTGATGTTATAGGTGGAACGGTTGAAGGAAAAAATAGCGGAGTTGGAACAAGATAAGATAGAGAAACATGCTTTGATGGAGAAAATTGAAGAAGGTGCGAGGTTGTATGCCGAAATGAATGAGAAAATTCAAATGTTGTCACAAAACCCGCCACAAAACCCGCCACCAACTTAAAATGCGTTGAATTTTATTATATTGCTTTTAGATAATTTGGATTTCTATCGTGTTAAGTTTAGTTATGTTTGAATTATTTGGATTTTTATCGTGTTGCATTCAGTTATGTTATGTTTGGATGATTTGGATCTTTAGTATGAGTTTTATATGGTTTGAGAATTTATTTATAGTTTTAGTTTTTTACATTTATAAAATTTGAATATAATATTTATAAAGGAAAAATAGAAAACAATATAAAAAAAATTATTTGAAAAATTCCAAGCAAATCGCGTAGCTAAATTTGTTGCAAAGACCTTCTAAAATTGATAGCTATATCCTTAGCAAAGTCAAGCGAAATTCGTAACTAAATTCTGTTGCAGAGTTGTAGCAAAACACTACAAAAATTTGTAGCCAAATAGTAGTGAATTTGTAGCTAAAGTATGTAGCAAACCCGTTAGCAAAAAACGTAGCAAGTTTCATAGCAAAAAAAATGTGAAAGGTAGCAAATTCTCGTAGCTAAACGATAGCAAGTTCGTGGTTAAATTTTGTAGCAAAAACAGTGCAAATTATCATAGCCAACTCATTCGTAGCAAAACCAGTCCGTAGCTAAAAATAATCATAGCTAAAAGTGTTCCTAGCTAAAAACATCCGTAGCTAAAATTTTCCGTAGCTACTAGTATCCGTAGCTAAAAACAACCGTAGCTAAAAAACAATCGTAGCTAAAAGTTTCCATAGCTAAAAACATCCGTAGCTAAAAACATCCGCAGCTAAAAACCCATAGCAAAATTTCGTAGCAACCTTCTTCATAGCAAATTCATGGCTAAAATACCGACGCCATTTTTTGTAGCTAAATTCGTCGCAAACATAATTTCCGTAGCTAAAGTTCGTAGCAAATAATTTCGCGACGAGACTTGTAGCTACGAACGAAATCCGTAGCAAACAACCTTTTTGCTACGGATTTGGTCGTAGCAAATGCCTATTTTTGTAGTAGTGCATGCTTTCGTTTTTGTTTTTTTTTTTTTTGACAAATCTATGGTAGTGTTTTGTTTTAATTATTGACTCGATGTAATTTTTATTCGTGTCAAGCGGTTGCGTGGCACACGCTCATTTGTCCTGAAATATTACAATTTTGCCCCAGTTAAAAATTATAGTTTTTCCATCGTTTTAGTTTTTTTTAGCAAAAGTATTAGTGTTTTGTTTTAATTGGTTTTCTCGATATAATGTTTTTTCAAATCGTGTCATGAGTAGTATGTATAAGTAACCGAAACACAGATGTATATGAAAAAGAAATATTTGGCTTAGTACCCCACAACGCGGGCGGGGCAACACCTAGTTTGAGTACATTGTAAAATAATTTTTAACTAGTATCGTGGACCCGCACTTTGCGGCGGATCCCTAATCACATACGTATTTATATAAACCATATGGATCATCCAAATACAACGTGTTTGGAAAACTTGAAAATTAAATTACCAATAGTTTAAAATTAGTAGGTAACTGAACCAGTTAAAATCTATATTGTATTAAAAATGATATTACAAAAATTAATTAGAAGAATATTTGTTTTTGTTATATATGATCTTGAGTGGTATGTTGGAAAATAATATAGTATGTCAACAGTGAATATATAAATAAGGGTTAAGTTTCCGTACAAATAACTTTAATGTACTAAACGTACGAATAGCATGAAAAAGGCAAAAAATATGATGACATTTTCGTAATTATTTGCTCGTAGGGTAATTATCAAAATTTTACTCTACGAATGATCATGTAGAGTAATTTTATAAAATGTTCTTGTAGAGTAATTTTGATCTTGTAGAGTAATTTTGTAAAATATTTTTGTAGAGTAATTTTGATCAAAAAACTAGATTCTCACAAAAAAACCCCCAAAAAACCTAACCCCCCACACCCAAAAAACATAAAAAAACCTAACTCCCTCACCCAAAAAAAAAAAAAAAAAAAAACTAAAAAAAACCTAACCCCCACCTAGGGCTGGCAAATCGTGTCTTAGTAGGTTTAACAGGTATCTGATAACGCAAACAACAAAAATTTTAAACATGAATACGACTCGTTTAACTACTTTATATCATATGTCTATAAAACAGATGTATATTTTATGCACCTAGAAGGAGAAATAATGGATCCTAACTTTCAAATTTTGATTATTTTTAAAAACATAAAAAATCACATGGTGTACTTTTCTGTTATCGTGTCTTAGCAGGTTACCTACAGGTTACCTATTGCCAGCGGCCCCACCCCACCCAAACTAAATGCTAAAACCTAAACCATAAAGCTAAATCCCATAACTAAATGCTAAAAAAATTTACAAAATTACTCTACAAGATCAAAATTACACTACAAGAACATTTTACAAAATTACTCTACACGATCATTTTACAAAATTACTCTACAAGATCATTTGTAGAGTAATTTTGAATTGTGTGTTGTTTGATAAACTTGCAGAGTAATTTTGATATAAAGTAATTTTGATACACTTGTAGAGTAATTTTGATAAATACCTTACAAGTTCAAAATTACTCTATAAGAACATTTTACAAAATTACTCTACAAAATCAATATTACTCTAATAATTTGTTAAAGTTTCTCTATACTCGAAATTTTTACTAAATATTAAAATGCACACTTTGCTCCATGAGACCTTTTCATTTTAATGATAGATTGAAAAAAAAATGTGTACATATAACATGAAAGTAAAATTGAATAGTAAAAATTGAATACATAGTAATCTTTTAAAGTGCAGGACCAAATTTGCAATTTACTCTTCCCTTATGACTATCCACATTTACAATCTAACCCAACTCAATCTAATCTTTAATAAAATACTATTTTTTGTCTCTTCCACCTACATAACCCAAGTTGGGATGGCAATGGGTCGGGTTTGGGACGGGTTTAGGTAATCCCAAACCCAAACCCGGTTAGATAAGCTTGTCCCAAACCCGTACCAAAACCCGTCGGGTTTCTAGCGGGTAAATACCCATCGGGTATCGGATATACCCGCGGGTTTCGAGTAAACCCGTTAATTTAAAAATATTACTCGTTGGGTATACTCATCTCAAAACCCATTGGGTATCTATCGGGTAACTATTAACCGGTTACATTTTTCGGTTACATTTTGTATTGTCATTATAAAAATATATATCAAATAACTACAATGTATACGGAATAGAATACCTATATGTGTAAAAAATGGATGTATCGTATATATACATATTTAATAATATAAAAGAAATTATATCGGGTATACAATCGGGTAAACGGGTACACTTTATCGGGTAATTGGGTCGGGTAAACGGGTATATCACTAATTCCCAAACCCGTCCCAAACCCGCGAAAAAAATAAAAAATATTCCCAAACCCGTCCCAAACCCGATTAACCGACCTCAAACCCGTCCCAAATGTGTCGGGTTTCGGGTTACCCAACCCAACCCAACATAAACTTTCACACCTATTAGCAACCTAACCCAAACTAACTTTTATTAAATAAATAATTTATGAATATATTTTTATTTAATTTAAACTGTTAAAATATATATTTTTTATTTTGAACCAAATAGTTTTTATTTTAAATATAAAATAAGAAAAATGAAAAAATTAACATTCATCAAATAATCTATATTTATTTTATAGAGTAAATTACAAGTTTTGTGCTTTATGTTTACACCAAATTGCAGGCGCTGTCCTTTAGCACAAAAGTTGTCAAGTTTTGTACGTCATGTTACAAAATCTTACACGTTATGTCCTTCAGGCCAAGCCCAGTTCTATTTTTTTGGTTAAGTTAAATTATAAAAGGGTATTTTAGTCTTTTTTGTCATTTATTTAATATTATTAAAAAAATAAAACAATTATTATTATTATTATTATTATTATTATTATTATTATTAAAAATTAAATTGTTTGTGATATAAGATCAAAGTTGAGGCGCAACAAGTTGAAAAAGGGGGTCAGAAGAGAAAGGAAACAAGTTGTCACCACCATGCCTGACCGCCTCCCTCTGCAACCACCGTCCACCATCGCCTCCCCTGCACCTGCCGTCCACCACTGCCTCCCGCTGCAACCACCGCCTCCTATTGCAACCACCGTCCACCACCGCCTCCCGTTGCAAGCACCGCCTCCTGTTGCAACCACCGTCCACCACCGCCTCCCGTTGCAACCGCCGTCCAAGAAATCGCCGCTGCAACCACCGCCTCCTTATTGAACCACCGACAAAGTAGAAGCAGATCTGGTTTCGAGATGTACAGATCGGAACCCTAGCCCCTTTAAGAATCGGGCCTAGTTGTGGTTTAAGAACCAGTTGTTGGTTCAAGATCAGTAAAAATGGGATCCGATGGTGTGGCTGGTGTTTTTATTCATTTCTAGTTGGTTCAAGTTGGTAGTAGCTATCAACCAAGGTCTTCATTTTGGTTCCCTCGGACATTTCGACCCCCACCAAGGTTCGTCTTATGTTTCGTCATCTTCTGGTCGGCTGGTGGTGGTGTCTGGTTGTAAGGGGTGGGTTATGGTGGTGGTTGTGGTAGTAGGTGGTGGCGGTGGTGCTTGAGAGGGAGAGGAAGATAGGTGAACAGACTTTTAGTTTTTTTTTTTTTTGTTCTCTATATATATTTTATATCAATTAATATTAGATTTTACACAATAGTCCCTGAGGAGATGAAAAGACAATGATGCCCTCATGTGCAAGGCATATGACCAGATTTAACCAAACAATCTAACTGGGTTTGGTCTAAAGGACATAACATGTAAGATTTTGGAACATTAAGTACAAAACTTATCAACTTTTGTGCTAAAGGACAACGCGTGCAATTTGTTGTAAACATAAAGGACAAAACTTGTAGTTTACTCTATTTTATATTTAAAAATATATTTTTCTGAACGAACTTTGTTTTTAATAAAATTTATATCAGTATGTTCACAAAAATATATTAAACAAGATAGTTTGTTTAGATTTTTGAAAAAACTAAAAAATTATAAGTTATTAGAAAAAAAACTGATTATATTTAAAACTAATTGTTAACAAACAAAAAAGAAAAAGAAAATAATAGTGATGCCCACTCTTGTTGTGACACGTGGCATAGGAAATCACTAACCTAGGTTGCAACCCAGGTTGATGGAACGACCAGGTTGCCCATTTTTTTGTATTTTGCTTTTTCTTTAAATGATTTCAACAACCCAACCCATATTTAGGTCACCAATGGGAACAACCTAAGATTCAGGAGACCTGAAAAGGACTCTTCTGGTTGACAGAAGAGCCGATGTTGGTGTATGTGATCATGTAAGTGATTTAGCTTTCTCTTCATCTCATTTCATTCATATTTTATTTATGTTCTGTTCGTTTTTACTAGAGTTGTATTCTAGGTGTGAGTGAGCCACCAAATTAGGGTTCTTAAATTGACAGGGTGAACATATTGTTAGACCAAACGTATTGGGTGTGATTGCCCAAAATTTCCCCCCAAAAACGGCAAAACACGCCCGTTCCCCAACCCTCATCGCGTTTTCCGGCGTGATTGAACCAAAATCCCCCCTCCGGTGTTTTTTAAAACACGCTCAATTCTCCCTTTTTTTCAAATTGGTTGGCCAATGACTTTTTTCCAAGTCAAATATTATTAATTTTAAATTAAAAAAAACAAGAAAATAATAATTGGGTAATCATTGATGGGGCATTATTGGGCATTATCCCACTACGCCCATATGTGAAAAACGCGCATAATGCCCCTTTGCTAACTGGGATGACACGTGTCGCACAATGCCTATGGGTAGGGGCATTATTCATGTGTACCACTACACCTCTCATCATGTATGTTTATACTCTAATTTATTTGAATTGTAGTAATTAGGTCTAAAACCCCTTTTCAGAAACCCTAGGTTACAACTCAACAACATAACTGCAATCAGTATCCATATTAAACTTATATAATACAACTCCACTTAACACATGGAAGCAAATTACATGATATCATAGACAAGATATTATAAGACAAAATGCATGATGAAAAGTTTGGATACTATTAGTAAAAGGTTTTATTCGGGCGATATGCAGAATGAAATCTAGTAAGTTATCTTCTAGGTGCGGCAAGTGTTGAAGTCGTTTTCTTGAGAGAAGTTCAGTGTATAGAACTGATCTCTGGAAGCGGGTGGCCTAACTGATTTCATCGCCCTGTGTTTAAATAGTAAGAAAACGTATCAGTGGATTCCTATGAGTCTATTTGGTTTTTCATAGCTCTCAACATTTTGTTACCTGAATTAATTCAAGATATGTTAATTTTTAAAGTAGGATTGATTAGACGTGTCGATCCTATAACCTACAGTTATTCAAAATAAGAGAGATTGAATCTTAAATGAATGGAGATGTTCTCTCAAGTAAGGATCACTTGGACTGGGTGCATCAGGGTCCGTCAAAATTCTCAAGTAAAATAGATAGATGCATAGGTCAGTACAGTTAATAGATTTAGATTTAAGATTGAATGTTGTGTGAAATTCGTCAAACTGAAGATGGAATGTTGCTTGTGGATAACATTTTTATGTGCACATACACATGATCGTGCTCTAAACAAGCCTTCATTAGGTCTTAACTGGTCGTTTGTTCGTCTCTAATAAATACTACAAACATCAATGCAAAGGAGAAACTTGTGATTGAGCTGGACTTTCTTTATTAATATATATTTATTTTTTTGTGTGTGTGTGTTTTAGTATTTCCAAGTGGGTTTTATAATCGTATTGTTATATTTTTTTGTGTGTGTTTTATTAGTTACAATGGTTTGGTTATTTAATGAAAAGTTAAACTTTGATATCTATCCATTTCAAGTACTAAATATGTTAATTCTAGTGAAAGTTAGAAGTTTGACCATTATGTGACAAGTGGCGAAATGCGTAAGAGAGGGGCTTTATGGGACTTTATATCACAAGAGGGTGTAGTGGTAAGGGGGTTATATAACCCCTTCAATTATACATACATATGTATGTATGTATGTATGTATGTGTGTGTGAGTGGGGGGAAACATTGTGCAGAGGATGACGCCGCGAAGAGGATAACGGGAGATGGAAAAACCCACCCCATAGTACCCGCCATAGTGGTGTTGGCGGCGCTATGAGGGCACCATATTCAAATTTGGCGTGATATAACGTGCCACTACAGGTGGCCTTTGAACTTTAGATGACTATCCATAATTTATAATTCTTTCCAAAATAAACTAATCGGCTGAAAACAGGACTCTTTTCGGTTCTCGGCGTCACAGAGACTATGTATCTATTTTTAACAGCTTAACCGTTAGTTTTAGCAGCTTGTTCAGCTAGAATTTTACTAATTTATATACTCTGTCTGTCTCTGTTGCTTGACCAAGGAACCAATGTTGGTGTAGAAATGCATGTTTTCATTCATAATTTATATATGTTATGTACTAGAGTTTGTTTCTAGTAGAGTTGTGTTCTAGGTCTTACATTTCAATTGAGCCACCAAATTAGGGTTCTTAAATTTACAGTTATGTCTGGTGATTTGAATTGTAGTAGTTAGGTCTAAAACCCATTTTTAGAAACTCTTATCAAATATTCATATATAACACAAATCCACTTAACACATGGAAGCAAATTACATATTGTAGACAAGTTAATATAATGCATGATGAAAAGTTTTAATACTATTAGTAAAAGGTTTTATTGTTTTATTCGCGCGATATGTAGAGTATACGTATGGCATCTAGTTAGTTATCTTCTACGTGCGGCATTTTCTCTACGTGCACAGTATATGCATGAAAGTATTGTTGGTCCTAGTTGGACTTAAAACTCTCTTTTCACGTAATATGGCAAGTGATTTCAAAAAATATGAAAATAGTGTGCGGAAATAGAAATCAGACTTTCAAGAAACAAGACCTACGGAATTTTCAAGTTTATATCACTTTGAAAAAAAAATGGTTTACAATGTGATTGTGAGGTTATTATCTATTATAAACGAATACTTGTGTAATTCTGTGGTGAAAGGACAATGGAGTTTTTGTTGTATGTATTGAATGCTTGGCTTAAATCATCGTCTTTTACTTGATGAGCTTTCTATTTATAGAAAGCCCAGGGGCATGAATAAACATTTGTTTATTCATGCATATGTCCTGCAAAAAGTAGCTTCTTAACATATTCATTGAATCCAATTATCAAGTTGTTTTTGTCATCATGAGATCCAATAATGTCAAGTTGTTTCGGTTATTGTGGCAGGGTAGAACTTATTTAGACAAGTGGGGTTTCATCAGAATTTCTGATAACCACCTCATCAGAAATTCTGGTGAACAAATCATCAGAAAGTATCAGATCCATCAGAATGGCCTTTTCTGGTAATCTTCTTTTGTTTTTGATCAGCTTCTGATTCTTTGAAGTAGGTGTTGTTCTTTTCAATCGTCCTATCTGGTTTCTTCTTGTTGTTTTGATCTTCAGGCCTTTATCTTTTTCATAGATCAAGCTGAATTAGTTTTTCTTCAATACTTACAAATAAATTTTCCTAACAATTTCCCCCTAAGTATTGTAAGAAAAACAACTATCTATGACAAATAAAAACAAATTTCAACCAAACCTTAAAAACAAAATTCAAACAACCAAATTCAGAAAAATCAAACAAGTTCAAAACAAACAGAAAAATATTGTTTTCCAAACAGAATATGAGTTCATGAAATAATCAATTGATCTTCAGCCCACTTTTGAACTTGTCTCCTGGCTTCAACATTTTCTTGTAATCAATCATCTTGTTAGTTGCTTTGTAAAGATCTTTGTATCAACCTCTTGCTTCCTTCCACCTTTTAATGATGTCTTCAATTGCCTTCCTCAACTGTTCATTATTCTTCCCTTTCTTCTTGAGCTGCTCTTGTTTCTCATTCATGCAGTTCTTGATATAGTTCAGAGTCTGATTTGAATACCTGTTTATTTCACTGATTCTGAATAGAGCTTTCTCATCATTAGCATCTTTGAAAACCACTGAAATTTCTAGTTTTTCAAAGATAGCTCCAGTTCTTGCTTTGGAGGGTGGAATTTCAGCTGGAATGGTGTTGTCAGGAAGAGGTGTTAGTACTTTGCTGTTGTACTCAAAGTTGATGCACAAGTCAAAGTCTGCCAATGCAGCTCTTTGATATATCTTCATTTCTGCATTCTTGATGCTTTCAAGGGCTCTTTTGATCTGTACTTTGTTGCCCTTTTCTTTATCAATGAGCTGTTTCAATTTTATAAGGCTTAGTGGATGAATATCATCAGCCAGATCTCCATTAGTAACAGTTGTTGGAGTTCCATCTTCCCTGACCAAAGTATATTTGTTCTGTCCATAAGTACCCATGACCCTTCCTTGAATACTCTCATTGCTAATCTTCTCAATAGCAACCACTGGATTTGTAACAGGATTGTGCAAGAGTTTCCAGCTTCTCTCATTTCTGAGTTCAATGATTCTTAAGCTTACTGGGGAGAGTTGCCCTTCCTGTTTATCTTCATTATCATTCTAGTAGTAGTGCTTCAAGTGTTCTTCAAGGTACATCATTGTACGTAGATCAGCTTTCAGGAGTGTGAATTCTTTTCGCATTCCATCTGGTCCTTCTTTGATCACTGTCCTTGGTCTCTTTGAGGATGTCACTTCATCTTCCCTTTTTCTTTTCTCTGTTTCATGAAATTGTTTGCTATTATGGAAGATGATTCAACTGGAACTGCTTCTTGTTTTGGCACCTTTAATTTTTCTGGTTTTGGTATACTTGTTGGAGGACCCATGAGTAGTTTTGGTACATTTGGAGGTGGACCCATGGGTTGCTTTTGTTTTTGTGATGTTGATGTTTCTGGTTGTTTGGGTGTTTTTTGTTGAGGGACTTTAGGTTGTTTGGACTGATCTTATTGAGAAATTTATGGTTCTCTTGTTGATTCATCTTGTGGAATTGGAGCTTTCTGTTCATGTATATCAATTTTTTTCAGTCTGGCAACATTATACTGCAACCTCTTTACTAACCATTGAACATTTGTAAGAGTTTTAGTATTTGTTTCTTCTTATTGCAGCAATTTCTGATGCTCCTGTTTGTCTTGATTCTTCAGTGTAGACCATTCCACTATCAATTTTTCAAGAGCCTCAGCCATGATGCTGCTATTGGATCTTAGGACTTGAATTTCCTCAAGAATCCTCCCAGCACTTGAGCTTTCCCTTACACTTGCAACTTCTGCCATCTTTGTCTTGATTTCTTGAAGTTCTTTGAGAGCTTTCTCAAATTCTGATGACTTTTCTCTGCTTTCTGATGATACTTGTAGTTTGCTGAGAGCTACAGTGTAATCTTCTGTTTGTTTCTTCATAGTTTCAACAGTTTCTGATAATGCTTTAATGTCAGATCTTTGGTTTCTGATCTCTTCCAGTATAAGATCAAGCTTTTCTTTTGTTTCTGTCTTCCCAGTATAGACAACTGTGATATCATCAAGCTCCTTGTGTAGTTGTTCTGTTGACATAGTTTGTTATTGTTGGGTAACTGAAGGAACAACAGATGTTCCACCTCTAACACCAGCAGAAGACACACTTGCTGCTGTTTTAAGGTTAGAAGGTTGGAAATTTTCCAAGTTCTCCATACCCTTACCAGAATATTGAAACTTATTCAAATCCGGGTTTTCCTCATATTCTTGAACCTTTTCAGATTCTCCATGAGTTGTTGAGAAACTCTTGTTTTTCTCATCCAGATTTCCTTGATCAGTAAACTGATCTCTACCTGTTGCCACCTCATTCTCCTCCTCATTTTCTGATTCAGAGAATGGGTCTTTGGATTCATTCACATCTTGTTTTTCAGAAACAGTACTTCTATGTTCAATAATATAATTTCCATGAATTGATTCATCAGAATCACTATCAGAATCTTGAACAATTTTAAATTTAGAGTGTTGTGCACTTGTTTCTCCCATATGTGAGGTTTCTGCATGATGCTCTTCTGCAATAGGACTCATGGGTACATCTTCATCACCTTGTTAAGGTTCTGACTGAGTGTCCTGCTTTGTTTGTGGTGTGCTTGATTCTTGGACATCATGCTCCACTGGGGACACGCTGTCAAAAACTTATTTATTCTCTTGTCTCTTGTTCAACATCTTTAGATATTCTGCTATGTAGGGTGAATCCTCTTGTATCAGATTCATCACACTTTCTGGTAGAGCAGGCACATCAAAATCTGATATCCAAGAGCACAAAGCAAACCATGGTCTCATCATCTCTGTACTCCATATATCTTCTGATGTAGGAATTTCCATATTCCTTTCAGAGAATGCATCAGAAATCAGGATTGACAAAAATCTGGGAAAAGGGTAGATGTGAATCTATTCTCCCAGTGTTGGTCAATATTGATCTTCTGATCAGATCAAAGATTTCTGTCCCAAAATCAATGTTCATCCCTGTTATGAGACTAAACGTGATTGTCAGAACATTCTTATTGATCTGGTTTATTCCCCCAATTTTTTATGATAGGCATTTGTTTAAGATCTCCATCAACACTTGCCAGAAAGCAGGTAATTAGTTTCTTTTAAATTCACTGATTTTGGAGATCCTTACCTTGTACCCCATCACAGCATCAAGCTGTGGAAACATATCATCTTTTGTTGGTGCTTCATCATAATTTTGACTTAAAGGTCGTTCCAAGCATTCCCTTATCTTCTCCGGTGTGATTACAATGAAGATATCTCCCCACAAGTGTGCTGTCAGCTCATTTGCAGTTGTCCATTTGAGTGTCTTCACCACTTGTTGAATCAGCTTTTTCGGTATATCTCTGGTCTTTGTTAGAGCTTGAGCAATAGGACATCTTATCATAAATTCGATCAAAATTTGACACTTCATGTCGTATTCTTCTATGTTGGTGTTCATAGCTTCATTGTTGCTTTTCAGGGGTAGGAATTCTGCTTCAGTGATGAATTGAATAGCATGTTCAATTGGTGGTATGTTGATGTTGATTGCAGCCATGGTGATTTGAGTTTTTGCTTTGAAAGGGGTTTTAGGGTTCTTGAGTTGAGAATGGAAGTTGAAGATGGAATGCTCTGCCATTGGCAAGATGTATTTATAGTGTTTTGAGACAGAGATCTTTGAGTATTTATCATAGGTTGTTTGTGTTTAAGGTGATTTATGACACCTTAATGATGTTTTAATCCGTTGAACAAACAACCGTTTTTCAAAACCCTTGATATATATCCTAAAATTTTTAAAACAAATCTTTTATTAAAAATTGGAGATTTCAAAGTTTTTAAAAGATAAACACAAACATTTAACTTGCACATTTTCTTCCTGTGAGATCCTTTTTGTAGAAAGGTCCAATAAAACCCTCTTTGAGACTGACTTGATTCCCAATAAAACTTTTGTGATGATGTGTAAAGAAAAATCCTTAAACAAAAATTTGTATGTTGGATTTTCTCTAAATTTCACCAGAACTCATTGGATTCAAGTTCTAGAGGTTGAGTCATTGATCGCCCCCCCCCCCCCTTTTTTGAGATGAGAGGGAATAAGTAGAGTTTTGAAGATATCACTTACATAGCATTTCTGAACTTCACATCTTTATTCTGATCTTCAAGGAGTGTTATTGTGCAAAAGATTTTCTCATTTCTTTAACATCACATTTGTTTCATTCTTTTTTAAGATAGATTAACCCGAATTTTTTTTTTAATTTTGATAGAAACTTTTTATGAATCTTTTTCTATTTTGTCACAAGTTTTCTTTGAATCTGGTTTTAAGCAATGTTACCTGATATTTCTTCTCATTTTTCTATTGATATATCAGTTTTTCTGGTTACTTTAAAACTTTTCTAATATTTTATCAGATTTTCTGATGTTTTATCAGATTTTCTGATGAATCATCAGATTTTTTTCTGATGTTTCATCAGATCCATCAGATTTCTTTATACTTCATCAGATTTTTCTTGATTTTATCAGATATGCCATTTTTCTTCCCCCTAGATCTATTATGATGTTTTTCTTTGAAACAAAGTAAATATATACTTTTTAAACACAAAAAAAAAAAAAAACTTAATCACTATAGATACACTTAACATACAACCATAAGTAGGTTCTTTGTCCACTATGATTAGGTGATGGAACTAGGGAGGTAACATTCAAGTTTTCTTGTAAAATCACATGGGCCCTTGGGTACCAGCTTCTTACTCCTCCGAAGTCCAGCTGGCTTGTTATCACTTTGGTCACAAAACGAGGGAAGATCAGAAAGGTTGACGGGTGTGCATGTTTGATTCCAAGTCTCTCATGAGAAACTTGGAGAAGTTGTACGGTTTCTCTTGTACAACAGCATGTACCACCTCCATCATCTTGTAAGACAGCTCATTAAAATGCCCAATTTTCTTTGAGAAGCAGGCACTGAGTTGTGTTACCAAAAATTGGAACAGTTGAATGAAGCCAGATTTGCTGATCTGCCTCGAGACGATGGGTGTGCGATAACCCATTTCCTTTAGGTTTCTTCTAGTTGTTCCATTTTGAAGAAGGTGTTGTCTGGATCATCAGCCAACTGGAGGGCATCTCTAAGAGTTTCCTCCTTTAGAATGATTCTAAAACACATCACCTTGCTTTCTATCCACATGCTGGTGCCCATGTAGATATTTTCCGCATTCCACCAAAACTTTTGAAGAAGTGCAGGGTAGATAGTGACATGTGTAGATACAGCATGGCCCAAAGGACTTTGCTTTATCATGTTGTACACCACCCGGCAGTCCTCCCATGCAGGACCTTCCAGTTTTGACCTTAGTCTAAGGTTGTGTGCTTCGTGAAGAGGGAGAGGAAAGTGCTCGGTTTTGATTTCTTTTGCCATTTTAGGGTTTTTTTTTTTTTTTTTGAAAGTGAAATTTTCTGAGAAAGTTTTGAAGTGGAGGATGTTATAGTGATGAAGAATGTCTTCAAGAGTTGTTAATATTTATAGATGTAAGTGATAGTTATGCCATAAATGGCATGACAATCCGAACTTTCAAGGTTAGTGTCGTTTAGTCTCGTGATCCTAACTCCTCTCATTATCTCTCTTTAACGTTCCTCGCTATGTTAAACTTGTTAAACGTAAATGTAATCGGGTACGATTGAGTGTGTACTTGGGTATTATAGTGTCAAGAAGTTGGTATGGGCCGCATTTATCCTTGAACTACCTCGGCTAGGTCGCAAAGGTTATTGGGCCGCCACCATTATTAAATAATCTCGGCCCACACCCTTAATCTCAGCCCACACCCTTATGAATTTTGCATATTTGTAGATTTAGGAGTTAGGATACGTACACATAAAAGAATAGCAAAAACCCTAGTGCAACCACCCTATTCCCTTCGACGATCAGCCTTTTCCCCCCTTCGAATCTTCTGGTAAGTATAATCTTAAAGATTTCAATCTCGTTTGACTATGATTGATTGTATGAAAGGTGTTATTGATATGTACGTATGGTTGTAATATTTGGCTTATGTAGGAAAATTATGTGCTGTTGATGATTGATGTGTTCTTTAAATTGGTAATGAACTAGTGATGGTAGGATGTTGGTAGTTAATGTAATCGATTGGAGTATAAGTGAATGAATATGATGATTGTTTCGTGTAGAATGTGGTCAAACACTTCAACTACCTTGGGTAATTAGTTAGAGTGTGGCTCAAGTTAATTCATAAAAAAAATTGGTATAACAGTGTGCATGATAAGGATCCGATTTTAGTAAATAAAAGTTCAGAGTTTGATCTCATGTGTTCGGGTATACAGGTCCGAGTTTAACCATCAAACATAAAGGTTCGAGTTTTGTTTTTGATTGTTTTCGAGTTTATTGATACATATGTGTATCCGAGCTTGTTAACTGATAATAAATCCGAGTTTAATAAGTGCCAAGGTCGGAGTTTAACTATCAGATATAAAGGTCTGAGTTTCTTTTATTGTTTCCGAGTTTGGTTTGGGTTGTCTTGCTCAGAGTTTATTACATGGAAGTAATGATCCGAGTTTTGTTATATAAACATTGAAAAACTTCATATGTTCTGAATAATAAAAGGGGAGTCAGGGGTAGTTGTGTGGTCAGAGTTTATTCTATGGAGCATCAGAACTGAAGATGGTAAATATGGTCAGAATATGTATGATTTAGTAGGGACCAAACTTGTGTATACTAGATTGTTAAGTTGCTGTATATACTAAATTGTGTCACTTTATTTAAAAACCAATATGATCTGCACATACATCTCCTAATCAAGGTCCTATTTAATGAATTGTTGAATTGCATGTGATCTGTATATTATGTTCCAAATTACATGATCATATATTAGCGGCATTTTTAATATAAGCACATGATCCTAATTATTGGTGAGTATTTAAAGTGATTGAGTTTAGTGTTTGAACTTTATGTAACCTGAGTTGATCGTGTGTGTGTGTATATATATATATATATATATTTAATGAATGAAATTTTTATGTAATATAAATTGTGGTGGGTTGAGTTGGATAGCTAAATATACTAGTATATCCGGGTTTTGTAGTAAAGAGACAAATTGGCCAGGTATGTAAATGGAAGTTTGGATGTGGGCCTTTTATCTCAAATTATAAAATAAGAGAAACCCATTGTGAATGCTATGTGATACTGTATAAAAACTCATATTCATATCACAATAAATGTCGGATTGTTTGGACTCTAGGGTAAAGCAGAACTCTACTCGTATACTCATTTACATGACATTATATTTTAGGTCGTGTGTAACGGGTCTAACCATTAATTAAAGTTAGAAGTACATTATCATACCGAGCAAACAAAGGTGAGTTCATTTCTCTTGAGCATGCGTCCCGATGGTTGGGACAGTCATTGGGCATCCCTAAGAGGGATGGGTTTGGGTAAATCAATTGGGTATTCCTGAGAGGAATACGTCTTGTGGTAAATCTGGAATGTTGGATAATATACTCGTCCTATCACCATTAAAGTCCCTCCGTGTTGTTTGGTTACCTGAGAGGTAACAAGGTATTAGTTGGTAGCGCTACTTAGGTTTGGCACCCTCACCCCGTACCGGAGAGGACGGGTGTGAACTAATGACCTAGTCATGACCAATGCTTTGATAGGAGCATTGGGGAAATGGCAAAATAAATCAGGAGCCGTCTTGTATCCGAGGTATTATCAACATTGTAATCAATGAACGGAATTAAACACTTGGTAACTAACATTATCGTAAAACTATGAACTCACCAGCGTTGTCTGATACACGTGTGTGCATGCTCGCAGGTTATTGATATGTGTGGATGTGGAACTTGCTGTCTGGGATGCTGGAGTGGTCATTGGTCGAGATATATGGAATCAAGAGACAAGTCTAATGGTTTTCATACACATGGTTTATGAAATATTTAATTGATGATTTATGCTTCCGCTGAACACGTTGAATTACAGTTAATGTTTTGTAATACTTTATCTTAATGAATGAAAGTTTTATTTGAAATCTTGTTATTAGTTCAATGTGATTGGTGGCTAGATCTTGGTACGTCACACGCCTCGCGGGGAATTCCGCTTGTGGTATTTTGGGGGTGTGACATTAACAACTCAAGATTTTCTTTTTCCTTTTCTTTCTCTTCATTTAAGACTATATCTGGTTCAGAGGATATATGGCAGAGTTTGAAGCCCCCATTTATGAGTAAGCATTGAATAACTAGGCGACTACTTTTATAACCCCTAATCATTTTTATGCCCCCGTGTCTCTCTATTCCCTTATGAAGGATGACGTTGCATGCATTGGAAGTAGAAGAAAATTCAATTTTCTGCAAAAATTTTACCTGTGACAGTTGATTTTCCCTATGGTGGCTTTGAATTTATCTTAATGCAAGTTACTTTCCCCTTTTTTGATTTCTTTTTAATTTAAACAAAGAAGAAAAAAAATTCAAAAACAGATTATCTTACAGTTATGTTTACACAAATATGAGATATGAATAAAAATGGTGAGCTTCATGAATTTTTCTTGATAATCAGGGATGATTCTGATGTTTTAACAGATTTTTTTGATAAATCTTCAGAATTTCTGATGATTCATCAGAATTTCTGATGATTCATCAGATTTTCTGATGATTCATCAGATTTTCGGGGAAATTATCAGATTGTTGATAACTTATCAGATTTTCTGATATTTCATCAGATTGATGGCTTTCTTTATCAGAAACCTGTTTTTTCATCATCAGAAATTTTGTTTACACCAAGATTTTCTCCTTTAGACTCATCAATTTGATTTTCATTTTGTGACATTGCATTTTCTAAAATATATTCATCTTTTATGTTAACCATGCCAAGTTTGCTGATTAGAAAATTGTGTCTCTTTTCATCAAGAGGTTTTGTAAAAATGTCAGCAATTTGGTTTTATGTTGGAACAAAGTACATCTCTATGTTACCTTTTTCAACATGATCCTTTATGAAGTGATATCTGACATCTATGTGCTTGGTTCTAGAGTGATGAGAACTGGATTTTCTGTAATTGCAATTGCACTCTTTGAGTCACATAGAGTGGGTATTTTTGTTAGATTTACTCCATAATCCTTCAGTTGAGTTTGCATCCATAGCACTTGTGAACAGCAACTTGCTGCTGCTACATATTCAGATTCAGCTGTTGATGTTGCAACACAGTTTTGTTTCTTGCTTGCCCAACATACCAACTTTTCTCCCAAGATTTGACATGCACCAGATGTGCTCTTTCTGTCAATCTTGCATTCTGCATAATCTGCATCTGTGTATGCAATTAGTTCAAGATTTGTATCTTTAGGATACCAGAGACCAAGTTCTGATATGCCTTTTAGATATTTTAAAAACCCTTTTTACTGCTTTTAGGTAAGATTCTTTAGGATTGCATTGATATCTTGCCAGAAAACATGTAGCAAACATAATATCTGGTCTGCTTGCAGTTAGGTATAACAATGATCCTATCATCCCCCTATAGGTTTTAATATCCACACATGTTGCTTCTTTATCAGAATCAAGTTTGTTCCCTGTTGCCGTGGGAGTTTTTGAGATTGAGCAATTTTCAAGTGAGTATTTGTTCAAAATTGTTTTCACATACTTAGATTGACTCAGAAATATTCCATCATTTGTTTGTTTGACTTGTAAACCTAAGAAAAAAATTAACTCACCCATCATGCTCATTTCAAAGTGGCTGGTCATCAATTTTTGAAACTTTTTGCAAAACTTTTCATTTGTTGATCCAAATATAATGTCATCAACATAAATTTAGACTAACAGAGTGTGACCCTTGTGTGTTTTAAGAAAAAGAGTTGTATCAATTGTACCTTTTGTGAAGCCAGAGTTGAGTAAGAAGTTTGAAAGTGTTTCATACCATGCTCTAGGAGCTTGCTTCAAACCATACAAGGCTTTGTTTAATTTATAAACATGGTTTTGAAATTTAGGATCAACAAAGCCTTCGGGTTAATGAACATAAACTTCTTCCTCAATCTTACCATTTAGGAATGCAGATTTCACATCTATTTGATATACTTTGAAGTCTTTGGATGCAGCATAAGCAAGAAAGATTCTTACTACTTCTAATCTGGCCACTGGTGCAAAGGTTTCATCATAGTCAATACTTTCTTGTTGACAATAACCTTTAACCACTAACCTTGCCTTATTCCTTGTTATTATGTCATTTTCATCTGATTTGTTTCTAAATACCCATTTTGAGCCTATGACATATTTGTCATTTGGCTTTGGCACCATATTCCATACCCTAATCTTGTCAAACTGATCAAGCTCTTCTTGCATTGCTTGAATCCATTCTGAATCATTAAGAGCGTCTTTGACAGATTTGGGTTCTATCTTGCTTAAGAACCCAGCAAATGCACACTCATGTGATGTTGAAGATCTTGTTCTATCTTCTAGATTACCAATGATGTCCGAATGAACACGTCCTTTTATCCATCTCAACTTGTTGTGAAAGGTTGTTGGTTCTGATGGATTTGAAGTTTCCCCCTGAACATTTGCCTCATTTGTGTGGAATGTATCAGAAATTTAATTGTCAGATGTATTTTCATTGTTCTGATTCAAGGTTTCTGATACATTTTCCATTTGTTTTGTAGCGTTAGCACATGAATTTTCTATTGATTAATTTGTGAGATATTGATCATGTCCTAGGAATTCTTCTGTTATTATTTCAAAAAGATGTCCATGTTTTTCTTGTTTATCAGAAAGGTTAGTTTCCTTCATATATTCATCAGAAGTTTCTGATGAATCATCAAAAGATACATATAAACTTTTTCTGATTGTCCTTGTGTTTAGAATAAAAATTCTATATGCTTTTGAGGATATTAAATAACCAATAAAAATACCATTTTCTGCTTTTCTGTCAAATTTCTCAAGACTTTCAAAATCATTGAAAATAAAACATCTACAACCAAATGTGTGCAAAAATTTTACACTTGGAATTCTTCCATTTATAATGTTGTAGGGCGTTTTATTATGTATTTTGTTGATTATGGACCTGTTTTGGGTAAAACAAGCATTTGCTATTGCCTCTGCCCAAAAAATGAGTGGGCAGTTTTGCATGAGCAAGCATTGTTATGGCTGCTTCCACTAAGGTTCTGTTCCTCCATTCTACCACTCCATTCTGTTGAGGTGATCTTGAAGCAGAAAAATCATGAGAGATTCCTTTGACGTAATATGGCAAATGAGAGATTCCTTTGACGTAATTGTTGGTCTCGGTTGGACTTAAAACTCTCTTTTCACGTAATATGGCAAGTGATTTCAACAAATAAGAAAATAGTGTGCAGAAATAGAAATCAGACTTTCAAGAAACAAGACCTACATAATTTTCAAGTTTATATCACTTTGAAACAAAATAGTTTACAAGGTGATTGTGAGGTCATTATCTATTACAAACGAATACTTGTGTAATTCTGTGGTGAAAGGACAATGGAGTTTTTGTTGTATATATTGAATGCTTGGCTTAACTCATCGTCCGTTTCTTGATGAGCTTTCTATTTATAGAAAGCCCAGGGGCATGAATAAACATTTGTTTATTCATGTATATGTCCTGTAAAAAGTAGCTTCTTAACATATTCATTGAATCTAATTATCAAGTTGCTTCGGTTATTGTCGCAGGGTAGAACTTATTTAGACAAGTGGGGTTTCATCAGAATTTCTGATAACCACTTCATCAGAAATTCTGGTGAACAAATCATCAGAAAGTCTGATGATCAGATTTGCCAGAAACTGATGATATTTCATCAGAAATATCATCAGATCCATCAGAATGGCCTTTTCTGGTAATCTTCTTTTGTTCTTGATCAGCTTCTGATTCTTTGAAGTAGATGTTGTACTTTTCAATCGTCCTATCTGGTTTCTTCTTGTTGTTTTGATCTTCAGGACTTTATCTTCTTCATAGATCAAGCTGAATTGGTTTTTCTTCAATACTTACAAATAAAGTTTCCTAACAAGTACTGAACAACCGAGATAACAGCTTCGGTTTCATCAGCTGCATTTCGAATAGGAGAGTTGAAAAAACTGCAATTGGAATTGATCTTGGAACAACATACTCTTGTTACCATATGACACATGATAAAAGCGCTTCTCTAGACAATCGTGGATTATGTTTCGTAAATTGGGAACCACATATTTGCTTCAAGATTTACGTCTGATGTCCAAGTTTGATCACATTTGACTTCATCTGCGATAGTCCAATGACTTTCTTCTCACGTGTCTGCACCGTGATCTTCATATTCTTGGTTCAATACCAACTCATCTTTAATAGTGTTTGTTTGAGAACTGGATTCAGATACACAACGGTTCTCCAATTCCAGATCAGCAAGCAAATATACAACGATTCTCCAATTCCAGATCAGTAATGTAAGGAGAAGTGTTGAGATAACGGACATCCATCAAGCTCAAAAAGAAAACTTGTGTTTCCCATAGTCACAAACGATTTCGGTTTGTATTTCGCATAGCCATCGTTTCCGTAGTAAAAAACGGTTGCGGTTTGCAGATTCAATCTTCATTGCTTCATTAAAATTAACAAGGCAGTGTCTTTGCACCATGAACTTCATATTCTCCATTCAATACAGAAACCACTAGTAGAAGAACTCGACACGTCTTCATGTAACGTAGAATGTTCTCGAAATTGAAGGAAAAGGAAAAATGGTTGCTGAAGTTTCGTCTTCTATGATGATCCAAAACATTCCGAATAACTACACAAAGATTTGTTGCGTACTGATTATTGAAAAGATTTGTTGAAATCGAAGAAAAGAGTAAAAAAGATGAATTGAGGCGTGCATTGTTTAAATCTGAATCAGTTGGTATGTGTTCATATCAGCGTTGTTTATCACCCTGTGTGAGCATTGGAAGCCCGACAAACAGTCTTGCAATTATATCGTGTTAAGATGTTTCTAACTAAACCCTTGAATCCCAATGATTCTCTAAAATATTTGTTTAGTTTGCTAGTGTTTCCCATAGTCACAAACGATTGTGGTTTGTATTTTGCATAGCCACCGTTTCCGTAGTAAAAAACAGTTGTGGTTTGCAGATTCAATCTTCATTGCTTCATTAAAATTAACAAGGCGGTCTCTTTGCACCGTAAACTTTATATTCTTGGTTCAATACAGAAACCACTAGCAGAAGAACCTGACACGTCTTCATGTTACGGAGAGTGTTCTCGAAATTGAAGGAAAAGGAAAAATGGTTGCTAAAGTTTTGTCTTCTATGATGTTCTGAAACATTTTGAATAACTACACAAAGATTTGTTGCGTACTGATTATTGAAAAGATTTGTTAAAATCGACGAAAAGAGTAAAAAAGATGAATTGAGGCATGTATTGTTTAAATCTGAATCAGTTGGTATATTTTAGAGAGACCTTTAGGTACGGATCCTACAGCTGTATTTGGAACAAGAAGTCCAACAATTCGTTCATTATCTGTTGTTATATAAACAATATGAATGCACACAATGAATTTGACAACTGTGACAGCTTATTAAAAGTATAAATCACCTCCAATCCTTTCCTTGTCAAATCACACACTATAAAGTTTAAACTTATCGTGTTTTTAGTTTGGAAAGATGACCGAATAGAGATATGAATAACAAAATGTGGAGAACTTGTTTGCGTTATCCTTCAACATAAGCTAAAATATTCTAAAATACGAAAAAAAAAACTCTAAAATACGAAAAAAAACTCTAAAATACGAAAAGAAAAACTCTAAAATACGATAAAATATGTTAAAATACCATAAAATACTTGAAAATATGCTAAAATACGTTGCAATATGTTAATATACGCAATATTAAAAAAATACATGAAAATACGTTAAAATACGCCGAAATACATAAAAAATACCCTAAAATAGGTTAAAATAAGCTAAAATACGTTAGAATACGCTCAAATACGTCAAAAATACTATAAAACCCCCTCAACCTCTCAAACGGTGATATATAAAAGGCCATCGTTCCATTTTTTTTTTTTGAAAAATCAACGCGTGGAAAACTCCACAAGTGCTCAACTTCACACGTGAAATAAAGAGGTGGCGGTGGTGTTTTGTTGTTTATAACGCGTGATGAAAGCCCATCACGGCTCCACCCTGCCTTCCCTAAGAGCTAAAATTATTCATTCCCATATTCAAATTTGTATCAATCATACCTTTTTTTTTACCAAATCTGGAAGTTATCATGTCTAATGCTTATTGGCTGATTTTTGTCTTTTTTTACCTTTTTTTTTTTACCAAATTTGTTTTTCAAAGCAAAGGAATACATCTCCCACAACTAATTCATGTTGTCATATATATTTAAAAAAATGGTCATCTTCTTCCTTATGTAAAAACATAGTTGCAGGTGTTATCGTTTTTACGCAGCGGAAGAGAGGGATAGTGGTATGTGACACCGGTGGTTCGATATTACAGGCGGCATTGGCAGTGATTGCTTGGTTGCATAGCGTGACATTAGTTTGCAAAGACAGACATAATTTAACGAGAGGAAGGAATGAAGTAGTGATATCGAACCATGGACATTGAAGATTTCATAATACTTGGCGACGGTTTCGTTTGTTGAGGCGGGTGACCTCCCTCATAATTTTCACTAGATTTACTACCCCACTTACGTTACTTGATTTACTATTAATTTATATATTTATATACTATTAATTTAAAATAATCCTAGGCATGTTGATGTTGTACATTGTGCTACTTTAGTATTTGAATTTTTTTAATTGCTAAATGGGTATCATTCAAATTTCCATTAAAATGCAAAAGTAACAAATTACAAACAAGTCGTAGGTAAACGGGCAACAAATTGCGCCGCAACCCCCTTTTGAATTGCAAAATCAATCCTACTAAAGACGAAACAACCCTTAAAGGTTGAGAGATTACTATTCACAACCCGTTGGACCCTGTTTAGGAATTCCACAGACTCTAGGGCTAGGGAGCCAAATGTATCAAAAACGAATAGGATAAACACATGTTGATTCTCTAAACAAGCCTTCTCATGTTTAGCGACCTTGCTTGATTCCGCCTTCAACGCAACCTGGCCAGCAACAAACCCATTATCCCTGAGCCCAACAAGAGGGGACACTCCTGTAAGGTCCACACAAGCGTTTTTCCCCTGGCTCACCCAAACACAAGAATATCAGCTGGTCGAAGAGTAGACCTCCCATCGAGCGGATCTGTCAGAAAGTTCACCGGAGCCTCCTTTTTTGCGGAAATCCCTGCCCGCTTTAGAACATCAAACAAAATATCCCTTACCAAATCATGCCTGTATTTAAAGCCAGGCAACTCCTTACAATGGACCGCATGCTCGCCAAAAGTATCTAAACAAACCTTGCGGCAAACTGGGCAGGGCTCATCAACCAGAAACAGAGGGATCATTAGCCGGTACTTAAGGATTGCCCGGTATTCCACTGCCGACATGTGTTGGCCTAGTCCTTCAATGGGGATGACCGTCAGGAAATCCTGAGCATGAGGAGCCCGGAGACAATCAAACACAGCTTTCTGATGAGGCGATAGACTAAACTTCTCTCCCAAACTCTGGACAGTTCTACTAAATAGGGCACTCGCCAAAGCATTCTGGGCTTTAGGGGGGTGTCCTTATTAGAGAAACTGCTAAGATCGAAATCCGTAAGGGACATGTGCATGTAATCCAATGCACACACATAATCAGAATCAAACCCGACAATACCACAGCCCCGAAGAATGTGGTCTGCAAACTCCAAGATTGTGCCCTCGAGGCCACGAAAGCATACGTAGATACATCCTCAGCCGAACATAAGCCCAAACCCCCAAAACGGGTCGGAAGGGATGTAAGCCTCTATTGAAGATCCCAAAAAAAAACAGACCCCCGTAAACCACAATATCCTCGATAGCTCTCTGAAGGCCTTTGTCAAAAACCGAAACAGCCTCCCCAACAAACGTGGGTTGGCACGTTCTGAGGCCGAACAACAACTTAGCAACACCTATGCAAGAGCGTAGCAAGAGGAGCTCGCATTGAGGGTGTGACAACTGGCACTTTTCCACATATTCCTTACAATGTTAAACAGTAATTTGTGCATTAACAACTGTGCCAGATTTAATTAATGACATGAATGATTTTCTGAATGCTGTTAATGCATTACATGTTGCTAGATTATTTATCATTATTGCATGCAACACAATATGGTTCAATTAGTGCACGAAACAAAGTTAGCACAGTTATCAGACAAATTAGAAGTACTGACGGGAGTTCAGTACTCAGATATGCATGATGTTAAGACACAGAATAAGCCCCGAAACCAAGGGTTACACTAGAATAGTGTGTAGGAAAGTAGGGATTATAAAATTGCATTCCTAGTGATAATTTAGGTGACGGAAAGTGCCAGAAACACACTAAAACTGCAGAATTCTGCAGAAAACAAACAAATTCAGCAATTTTCAACATTTTAACTCCAAAATATAATGCAGAATTCTGGTTTAATGGTCCATAATACCTTCCTAAGTGTCGGGAATCAAAACTGTTATAAAAGCCTACATAAAGCACACTAAACTGCGCAATTTAGCACCTTAACAAACCGGTAACCAACCAAACAACCGGACACTACCCGAAACACCAAATCTTCAATAGAAGCATTGTTTTAGCGTTACAAAGCTAGTTTTGGTCACCGAACATCATAATACATCATATAAACACTAAACACATATAACACTAACTATTTCCATTCCTTTTCAACTTAACTTCCTAACTTAAGATTGAAACTCAACAAGACCCCCCCCCCCCCCCACTCTAGGGACGGTTACAAAGGTGGGTCCCACTTGGGATTTTCTTGCATTATTTTATTTGATATGTATTTGTGTTATGGAACATAGTAACCACTAGTTAATGAAATGTTGGAGACTTTTCTTTTAAAAACCTTAAGTTACAACATCAATCTCATTTCATCACTTTCACCACACAACTCTCCTCTTCCTCTTCCTCTTCCTCTTGTTTACGGTCACCACACCACCATACTCCCACCATTTTCAATCCATCTCATACATTCTAAGAAGATCTAGAGGTGCAAGAAGCAAAGTTAAGAAGCTTGGGGTGTTGAAACTTGAAGGACCTTCATCAGGAGCTTTTATCCACCCTTTACATCATAATCTTCATCTTGTTTCTTCCCTAGCCATTTGTGCTAGTAGTAAGCTCTTCACAACTTGAATTTACTTCTCATTTTAGTGGACAAAAGATTATGTAATTTGTTAATCATAAGAAACTCAAAGAAACAAGAAGATGATCATAAACATAAAGCTAAATAACATGAAGATCAAGTTGTCTTAAGTGTATGTAGTATACTTGACTGTTGATTTCTTGTGTTTATGATGTTGATCATCATAAGAAGCTTGTTAGATGATGATTAAACACATGATCTAGCAAGAATAAGGATGAATCTTGAGAAAATCATAATGATCATCCTTTATGTTAAACATGAACTTGAATATAAGTTTGTTTTAGAGTATGATGATGATTGATACATGATATAAGTCTTGTAAATGGATGATTTCAAAAATAGTCTTCTCAAGAAACCAAAGTTATTTACAAGATTTATAGGATCATGGTTTTAAAGAAGTTAAACATGCTTTTAGTGTTAAATCAAGACTAGAGAAATGTTTGTAGCAAGAAGAATACAAAAATAATCATTTTTAGAAAATCACCATGTAAGTTGTGAAAGACTAAAATTTACGAGAATGAGATTTATAAACAAATAACCATGTTTTTAGGGGTAACTAAACTTACTTAACAACATATTAAGTTACTACAAATTTTTACAAAATTTCAAGTTCATGTCATAATGTAAATTTCATATTTTTGGGCTCATGGTAAGTCTTTTTTATGTTGTTGATGATTGGTGATAAATTTTAAAAAGAAAATGATATGCTTTAAAGAATGGAAACCTCCATTTTTAAGAGGAAACTATGGCAAAATTTTTGTAGAAATTAAACACTTAGAAAAATATTTTAAACAAGTGTTTACAAGTAAATTTTGATCATGGTTTTCATATAAAAATTTGCCATAATTATTATTACAAAAATTACAAACATTGGAGGTTGATTTTCGATAATAAAAATGACTAAGTATATATTTAGGAAAATATATATTTAGATGTCACAAATTGTGTGCTACTTGTATACTATGTGTATTAGTTATATTATTTTAAAAACTTAAAAATAATATAACATACCAAAATACCAAAATTGTAATACAAAAATATTACCAAAATTCTAAGAAATAAATATACAAATTATACCCGAATATTGGACAAACCGGACAAGGATTATGGATTATAAATATATATATATATATATTCCGGAAATAAATCCGTAACTCGACAAGTATGCCAAACGGTATTTTAGAAACCAAATAATGGAAAATATGGATTTTTATAAGTATTACAAAGTATATCATATTTTGTCAAATAGAAAATATATTATTTTTGAGTGGAGAAAAATATATATATTTTCGTAAACAGTTTGAAGATATATTATTTTTGGAGGAGAAAAATATATATTTTCTTAAACAAGTTAAAAATATATTATTCTTGGGTGAAAATTTGAAATATATATTTTCTAAAGCTAATCTTAAAAATATATATCATTTTTGAGATATATATGAAGGTATATTTATTTTTGCCAAGCTATGTTATAGATTTGTTTTCTATAAAATCCTCTCAAAATATGAATATTTTAAGAATACAAAGTTGGTGATTTTTAGTTGTCTAAAAATGATATTCCGGAATATTAAATACAAGTTAAGTATAAAATACTTAATAAATACAAGAAAATACGTATCCTCATACGTATAATTATACCCCGGAATACACCCCAGATTCTTGACAAAATACACAAGTATAGGAATACGAATACACAAGTACAAGTACACCCATACTTGGAAAAATACTTATGTGAAAATACATAACAAACCAAGTTAAAAATATATTGTTTTGACAATATTTCAAGTAATGGAATAAATATAATTTAATTTAGAATATTACTATTTTAACTAATAATTATATACTTTGGAATTATACAATGTAACTCAAAGAATACCAATTCCTGAATGAGACATAATAACTAAGACTAAGAGTCGTTAGACGACCTAAACATCTAATAAAACATGGCACGTGTGTAGGTAGTTGTACGACTCATAGAAGGACCTTTGAGTATACGAGATAGCAGGACGCAAACTTGTGAGTTCATGTCCCCCTTTTCTCTTAATTGTTTTCGAATTTATAACTCTCGGGGGTGAAATACATGCTACGAATGTTCAAATGGTATGATTTGGCCATGAAATGAATTATTAGATCATGTGAGCATAGGCTGAAACTGAAATGCCAATAACTCTCATAAGAATCATAGACAAAGGTTAGATCTAACGGGTACGGCCGAGCCCCACTCATGGTCCCTATGTGACCACTTAGAGTGTTGTTGTGTCCCAGTCGAGGTGATTCGGCAACGGTGAAGGGGATTTGACATAGTCAAGGTGATTTGATACGGTCAAGGGGATTTGACACAGTCAAGGTGATTTGACATGGGCGAGGGGATTCGACACTAACAATTATCTACTCGGATTAAGTACTCCCTATGTTTTCACATACATTAATGTCTTTGCAAAACATTAATTGGTCTGTTCATAGACGCTTTTCATACCTGTTTTCAAAGGAGTCTCTCAATTGTTTACAAGTTATTGGAACTCATACAAAATACATGAACTCGCTTAACTTTTGTTGATGTTTTCAAAATTACATGTTTTTCTCAGAACAAGTTGGATCTTGGGCGCTGGTGTTGTTTCGGGATGTAAATTTCAAGTTTAGATGTCATCCATTTTGTTGGTTTGTAACTTAATCAGAGGTTGTGTTGTTTGAAACTTAAATGACTGGTGTTTGTAATGTTTTGAACTTTATGAATGGATGAACGTCATTTTGATCATATAGTTGTTTATTATAATCGAATGCAATGAGAACCAATCAACTCACACGCATACGCTTCCGCAAAAGTCAGGGTGTGACAGAGGGTCCTGCAGATGTGGAAGATAGCTCATCAGATCCACTGCACAAGATGCCCTTTTCACGGCTAACCTACTGATAAAACCCACTTCCGACTAACAGCGCCCCCGAGGAGTTTGACACCCGACACCAGCCTTCCAATCCCACTAGGAAACAAACCCTTTTGCGCCTTAACTCCATTGCACGATGGCCAAAAATCTTTTGTTTTCTTGACGTTAAGTTGAAGCCCCAAACAAGGCCCCTTAGTCCTGATGATTTCTAAAGCTTTAGCCACCTCTTTAGCATCTCCTATAATCGTACCATCATCCAAGTACCAAGCATGGAAGAGTAACTTGCATCTATCTCGTATCTGATGAATGAGGGGATGCAAAACTAAGGTAAAGAGAAGAGGCACCAAGGGGTCTCCCTACTGAACCCCGGTGGTGGACCAAATATGATCGTCTCCGACATATAATATAGCTGGCTGTCCATATAGAAAATCCACCCATAAAGAAATGGACGGGCATCGGGTCCGAACTTCTGACAAAAGGGCGGTTCTATCCACCAGGTTGAAAGCATTAGAGAAATCAACAGTAATCATGGCCAACGACCCATCCGAGTGGAACACATTTAAGAACATGTTCACACTATGGAGCACAGCCTCAGCCCCGCTAGGAATACCCACCCCAAATTGAAAATCACCAAGATATTTAGCCATCTCCTTCCCGACCCCCCTCATAGCCGCCTTAGAGACTAACTCCTTCAAATTGTGCCCACAGCAATAGGCCTAATCCCGTTGTCCATTTTAAGTAAGGGCGTGAGGGGCGTTGAACCAACAAACTCCGCCAAGACCCTAGGGCACCTCCCACCCAAGCACAAGTTGACCACCTCAGAAATAGCCCTAAGCAGCCCGCAAGCGATCACTGACCCCTCTCCACAAATAGCATCCAAAATGTGTTATGCCCTCAACCCATCCCTCCCACAAGAGGTCCCTTTGGGGAAAGATTTAATGCACCCAAGGACGTTATCAACATCCATAGTAAGGGGTGGTCTAATAGTACTTAAATCTAATTATTAACTATTATGAAAACTTAGATCTATAATTAATTGAGTTTGTTTTTTGTTAACCTTCAAGAATATATTGCATATCGTGCATCATGTAACATTATAATTTCTATTTACTAATGCCTTAGTTAAATAAAATACCATACATAAAATCATGATTTATAATGTAGTTTTATATGTAGATGATAAGTAAAATGATCCCAAGAACTATTATCACTATAATGGTTATTAGTATTACGTTCTTATAAAACATTTTATTAATAAGTCATCCGGTATCTGTTGACAACCGAAACATCATTTTAGGATATATATATATAAAAGAAATAAAAATAAAACATTGTTATGATTAATTGGGAATTTAAAATTGGATAAAAAACAGGTCAAATTTTTTAGGATCCGCTTTTCTGGCGGATGTTACATGGGGCTGGGGCCTTTTTTTTGGGGAAAAACGCCTAAAACCCCCCACTACGGGTGGTCTCACGTAATATTAGGAAAGGGATGGGAATGCTCTTAGGATCATCATCTTGACGTCTCATAGTTATTGGATCTTGTTTTGAGAAAAAGATAGGTTATGAATATAATCTCTGCAAACTTAAGGTCTTGTATAGGATCTTAATCTTGACTATATATAAAATGATTAAAACATGATTCATTCTGATGTATCTTAACTTGATTGTTGAATTTAAAATATATATGTATATATAAACAAGTTGACTTTGTGAAATAAAATAAACAAGATTGGATTAACAGGGTTACTAATTTATAAGAGTCACTTAATAAAAAAAAATCTACCATTCCAAAACTACTAAGCTAGATCCCCATGGGTTGTATTTTCACTATTAAGTGTAATTTTTAAATAGTTAAATGGCATTTTAGTCCTTGTGGTTTGAGCCATTTTGCCAGTTTAGTCCAAAGGTTTCATTTTTTACATGTGGGTTCAAAAAGGTTTCACAGTTGCAATTTTAGTCCATTGGGTTAACTTCATCCATTATTTCTGTTAACGAGAAAGGCAATTCGGTCATTTTATATGGCTGAATTGCCCTTCTAGTTAACAGAATTACATATAAAATGACCGAATTGCCCTTCTGGTTAACAAAAAAAGTGGATGAATTTAATCCAATTGACTAAAATGGCAACGGTGAAACATTTATGAAACCCACAGATGAAGATGAAAAATGAAACATTTGTACTAAATTGGCGAAATAGCCCAAACTTGAGAGACTAAAATGGCATTTAACTCATTTTTAAATTTTAAACACACTCATGAAAATTATCTAGATATAAATTACAACACATATAAAATAAGCTAGAACATTTGAGTAAAGTTTCCTTATATGCATTTGTTGATTTATACACCAGCAAAGTTGTGGCGTGGTTGTATCTTTATATTCATGTGGGTATTGATTTTAAATGATCAAGTCTTGTTACAAATACGTATTTGTTTTTCATATCGATTGAACTCCACTTAATTAACAATCAAGAAAACCATTGAATCAGTTTTATATTATCGTCAACAACCCAAGTTTTTATATATGTTTTATCAAGTATGTACAACTTTTTTTATTTTTTTTATGGAATAATGGATTTTAATAATCCCAACTATTAGTCGTTGGCTAGCAACGGTCACAACTTAAAAAATAATCAGTGATTGTCCCATTTTTTCACATATTGTAAAGCATTGGACCTTTACTAACAGAAAAGGAAAAGGAGACAAAAAGAAATTAAGGTTTTGTTACTAAAGATCCACTGGTTTACGATATGTGAAAATGTGAGACTACCACCAGTTATTTTTTAAGTTGGGACCGTTGACTTGAGATTATTAAAATTGATTATTCCTTTTTTTTATTTATAAGCTAAATAAATAAAGGAGTGGCATGGGAAATGCAATATGGAAATATGGAAGGTGAGGAATGAAGCAACTTTCCACAATAATCATCTCTATGTCAACAGAACGGCCAACACTATTAAAGGGAATACTTTTTTTATTAGATTTCTAGTAGATTTAAATATGTAAACCTTAATTTGGTTATATGGTGTGAGTTTAATATGTGAGATGTAATTATGTGACATTGGGTTCCAGTTTCTTACCGGTCCTTTTTCTATATTTTATATAGAAGTCTTGTCGTTAAAAAAACAAAGAAGTGGCACTAGTGATGAGAGACAGTGGAGGAGTCGATGGCCAATGCCTTCATATTTCAAATCCTTAAAAAAAATTCAATTCAAAATCCAAGTCATTTAAATTTCAATTTATTGGAACCCTAATCTCCCTTTGCCTCATTCACTACCGCCAAGACCATCCTGCAATTCCACGAGATGATGACATCTAGATGGAGTAAATATACCCCAGTCCCTTAATATGCATCAATCTCTGATGGCAATGAAGTCGCTGATGTGTGCGAAGGACGTACTCGACGACAGTGATGCACGCTTGAATGTGACGACAGTGAACCCTAAACCACTGACGATGGTGCGATTCGTTTTTAATGTTACTTTCTGATTTCGTTTGATCTTTCATGTTTAGGATTAGGGTTTATTTGTGTTCAGTTTCATGACGTGTTCATGATTCATTTAAATTTTCCTTTAATTAGTCATGTTATCTCTCCATACGCTTCTTCCTTCTTTAGGATTAGGGTTTCTTTGTGTTTCAGATTATGTTTTTTTTTTTACAAATCAGTTCAGATTAGGTTTTTTTTGTTCAGATTTATTACATTGATCTGTTCCTCCTTTTTCTTCATTGTTTAGCTATTTAGACTGGTCTTTGTTTCTTGATTGTTAATCAAATATATCTTTGATTTGTTTCTTTACAGATTCAACGACCTTTATTTTGGCCGACTCTTGCAGGAAATGTTTTTGTTTTTGGACTATGAGTCATGATGTCAATTTTAATCTTTCTTTCCTTCAAAAAAGGTGTGTCGCTTTATCATTTGGTTCGTTCGACCAAGAGCGCATAATTGTTATTATATTTGTTGTTTTAATCTATAGTAATTTGTGTTTTTTTCTCTGTTAAATCTTATACCAATAACTACTATAATCGGCTTCAAGCTTTCTTTGACCATCGATTTGAAGATTATAGTTTTCTCCATCGATTGGCAAGAAATAGAGGAAAAGAAAAATCATTGGCTTTCCACTGTATTTGGTCAGGTAAATTAATTTCATTGTCTTTTCATGTTTATGATTGTATTTGATTGGGATTTTTGTGATGTTATCAGTTATTAATCAAGTTTAGGGATTCAGTTTTATTAAGTCTTTTCATGAAAGTTGCAAGCTTTGAATATTAATTTTGGCCAAATTTAAGGTCAATTTTGCTTCAATCCATCTTCTTCCATTCATGTTTGATCATCCAAGGTATGCTTTAGGGTCTTAAAAAAAATCGTTGGTTCATTTGTTCAGATTTATTCATCTTTTAGGGTTTTAAAAACTTGATTTGTGTTTCAGAGTTGAAACAGAGACGATTGTTAAAGATGATGGGGTTTGGATATTTATTCGAGTAAACCATGCTATTCTGTCGGATCCCTTATAACCTTTCATCTCAATAGTTCTCATTCTCACTTTCCATTTTTTAGCAAACCCTGGCCGAAACCATTGCTGCATCCTTTTTTTGAGAGAAGTTAATACAATTAATCGAAGCAAAGGTATGTTTCTTTGGTTTTGATTTGTTTGTTATATGATTCTAATCACATTAATCATTTTTTTTTGTTTCCTCCTCATAAATCCTACATACTGATTTTCTACATAGTGTTATTTGTTCTTCAGCGGTTCATATTAGGTTTTGTTATGGTTTTGTAATGTGTTTAGATTGTCATTTTGTTGTTATGGTTTTGTTATGTGTTCGGGGTATCATGTTGACATTTGAATTTATCTGGCCTTTGATTGATTCCATGATTTGCTATAGAATGTTTTGGTCTATTGCCGGATTTTTTTTCCCAATTTTGGGGACTAAACTTACAGATTGAGGTTTTTTATAAGTTACAATTAGCAAAGGCAGAAGGTTAAACATATAAATAGAAATGTCATGCCTTTGTAATTCTTGATGTACATGATGGTGTATTGAGATATATATTATGTGGTAATAAGTTTATTAAGAGTTATATTCGGTGATAATTTAGTGTATTTAGGATTTATATTCTGTAACAGTGAAGATAATACATGACTATGGCAGAGGGAGGACACATATCCGTCCCCTCACACGACTATGTAAAGTTAGAGATACATAGTGATGTTGTGGAACATTGTCAATTTGAAAGGACACAAGACACCTAAGTAAACTTAATCCCCATGGACACATGCTGTCTCCGGAAGGGATTTTAAATTTGTAATGTTGAAAGCTTTATTTCCGGTTCCTGTTGTTAGTTTGGATTCAGTTTGTTTTATATTATTCAGAATTTTGTACTCCTAGGTTATACAGAAACTTCCATGTATTTAAAGGCGATAGTTATAGACAGCTTATTGATAATTGGATTGATGCCACAGGGCAGCTGTCTACAGATTTTTTAATGCAGGAAGCTGTTAAGGGGCAACTTTGGCAGTTGCATGATGCGGAAGGAAAACTGCCAGGTGTAATGGGATGGTGGATTTCAAGAGCTGCAACATGTTTTTTGACAATCATTACACTGGTTAGGGTGTCCGGAGTGGGCGGCAAACCCACTCGGCAAAGCGGTTTACCGCGCGGTAACACCGCCGCCGGTGGGTTTTACTTAGGTGTCTAAATAGTTTACCAATCCATGAAGTGTGTAACCATTTCCAACACTTTTGAGCATAGTTTAAACAATTAAGGTTGAATGACATGGCACACTTTCATTGGTTGATTTTGAAGTTTACCACTTTCAAGTGTCTAACCACTCCCTACACCCTTAAAACTTGGTATCATGTTATTAATATTTGACTTTTGCAGACATAAACGTAGTGATTCCTGTGAAAAAATAATCAAATTAATAAGGGTTTGTTGTTTTGATTTCTAACTTTATGACATTCTTCAGGGCTATGCATATATCCTCACGCATCCAGGAATACCCTCAATGTTCTATGACCAATTTTATAATTGGGGCAGCATCATGCACGGCTAAATTGCAAAACTGGTATGTATGGCTGGCATAATGAACAAAATGAGTCGCGTCTGGTTGTATCAATCAGTTTTTGTCTAAATAATTAAACTTCCACTAATACAACTTTAAATAAATTTGGAAGACCTTTGACCTGTTGACCCATTTGACCAATGTCCTTTTTGTATAAATATTTTGATAAGTGTAAGACAAATCAATCCATTCTCACATGTTCCATAGTTCAAGATAGGGATGAGCATTTAGTATCAAATACCGATACCGAATTTCCCGTACCGAATTTTCCGGTACCGGTACCACTTTTGGCATTTTCGGTATCGGTATCGCTACCGTATTACATTTTATGTACGTGCTATAAAACCAATCAAACAACTAAAATTACTCTATTGGTAGTGTAAGATAGACTTATTCTTATTGTATGATATTCAATATTGCAGGGAAGGTAGTCTCCTTATAAGGAGGGTATTGAATCAAAAGCACTATTGTATGGGGAGGAGTGGAGGATGGTCAGATTAATTAGTCCTGGAGACCTTGTGAAGGTATTTCTTTTTCATATTTTTGTTATTGGTTATAAAAAGTGTGTCTGAGATGCGAGGTAAGCTGCCTTGATGGGGTACTACATGCGCTTTTGGTAACAAAAGATATGATTAGATATGTGGTGGCCTAGGTTTTATCCTGAATTAGATTTTTGTTAATATTCGTTACCTTGATGCTTGAGAGATAATGATCTTAGAGGTTGTCGCTTTTGACCAGTTTTGGTCGGTTTTTTACTGGTTGGGTTCGGGTTCAAACCAGTTTCAAAAGGGTCACAAATAAAATTATGTCAATTCTTTGATAACAATGGATATGTTCTTGGTGAATTGGTGTCATTGTTACCTTAAGGTGCTTCTGCATTATGATAATGATAAATAAATGCTAGAATAAAACCCTAGGAAATAAGCATTCTTTAAACACAGCTATGATATTTAGACTTTAATTTGGATAGCGTTGTTTACCTTTACTTGGTGTCCGTTTGTATTCATTTAGAATATTCATGAATGAACATAAACGAAGATGAACACGTTGAGTTTCTTAAGAAGCAAACACGAACAAAAAAGCTGTCACACCCCGACCACGTAGAACATACAAAATGTGGCGGAAACATCGGGGAGTGTTGTAACAGAATTAATGTTTCACAACCATGGAAATTAAAGTTTCGTTTTATTCATTAGAAGTGTTACAATGTCTAAACAAACAAGGAAATACAACATAATTAACTAGTCTGCATCTTTTATTGTCACTAAGGCCCATGTCCGCCTAAGTGTATCTTGATCAATCCTATGCTTCATTTCCTGAAACACATGTGAAAATAGGTACATCAAGATAAAAATGCCGGCGAGTACATAGGTTTTGTGAAAATAAGATTCATGACTTCTGTTTAAGAAAAATGTTTAGTCATGAACCTTGTAATTTGCTTTGTCTTTGTAAATCATTTGAAAAACAACAAGTTCAGATGATACATATAATTAAGAGAATAATGCATGGTTAAATGAATAACCAAGTAAAATGAGTTTGTAAAAGATGAGTTGTTTTGTTAAAACAAAGTCTTGTGAAAAGTATGTTATATGTCATAAACTGAAATGATACAAATAACGCTACGATATGTAATACCATACAAACACTTATATATAGGAAGTACCAGCGGCGTATCCACCATGCTTGTATCATATTACACACGCATCGTTACTTAATCACTTAATCAAACCAAACCAACAATGTAAGATATCTATGTTTAAACCAATTGTCAAATGTATTGAATAATATGTCAAAGTGTTTATGTCAAGATGTATATCATGTAATGTAAAACAAATGTGATATGTATGGCTAGCGAAATGCATCAACTAAACCATAGGTGAAACACACAAAACAAAGCATTGAAGTAAAACTTGGTTTAAATCAATGTTATGTCTTGTGGAAATGCATGATCAATGTAAATCATGTAAGAATGTCTATGTCCAAATGTCTATGTCAAAATGTCTATGTCAAAATGTCTTTGTGTAAACCATGTCAAAATGTCATGTAGGGCTAGCGAAATGCGTCAACTAAACCATATGCACAAGAACATAGCATTGAAGTAAAACTTGGTTTAAATCAACGTTATGTCTTGTGGAAATGCATGCTATACTGAATATGAACATTTATGCGGTGTTGTGAAAATTCATACATCCAAGCCTTGAGACAGTCGGATAACTATGTAAAAGTGAGTTATCAAAAGAATATGTATTCGGATTCGGTCATTCCTTTCATCCCCTTTCCCTGGGATGTCCGGAACGGGATTTGTCAAGTCCTATGGTACCACTACCTACTACCGAGCGGCATGATCGGTGTTAATGAATGTATAGTATAGTTTAAACAAACCAAATGTCATACCAAAATGTAAGCATGTTTTATGAAGATAATGTACCTAGTATGCTAGAGTAAACATACAAGATAAAGCTGTAAAACAATGTGTCCATATGTTACTGGAACATATGCAACAGAGATGCAGTATAAAACAATGTACTAAGTATGCAAAGTCATCATACAAAGCAGAAAAGTCATGTAAAACAATGTGCTAGTATGCCAAGTCATCATACATAGCAGAAAATGTAAAGTAAAACAATGTACTAAGTAGTGTACTAATGAACATAACAGTATATGATGTGAAAACAGGGAAGCACGAAAGTAACAAGTAGGCACATGTGTTCCACCCCAAAACAGTTTGGAAAACAGTAAAAGAGGGGTCTATGTACTCACTTGAGATTGCTCAGTAGTCCTTGAGTAACAACCAAACAATGCAAGAGATCACGGAAATCAAACGGCACCTAATATAGGTAACTATGTTAATTAACCGGACCTAAATCGGAAGATTGGGTAGCATTAGGGTTTGTAAACCAAATGAGTGTAGGAACTCATATGATACGGTTTAACAAAGCCTACATACTAAATGAAACTTAACCTAAGTGCTTTCGACCCATTACGACCCGTTTAGGAAGCTTATGCTACTTTAACGCGTCGTGCGCGTGAAACGCGTTCGGACCGCCTAACTAGTCCTATGACAAGTAGAATATGCCTAAACATGTTACATAATCAGTTATGTGACAAAGGTTTAGGTTACATATGCTTAATTACCAATTATACATGAAAAGGGTATTCTGGTAATTTACCTAAGGCATATAAACTACCTATCATACAACTACTCAAACGATGTGACCATAGGGTATAACCTCGGAAGGTTATTCCCTACCTACTATGGTCACCTAATGTATTTGGTCGGATCCTAATGATCGACCAAACTGGGTAGGGTTCGAAGGTATAGGCGATTTATTAGATCGCCTACCCTACGACCCTAGACAACGTGGTAATCAGTGGGCATAGTCCCAAGGGACTATAACCAACGTGATTACACTCACGTTGCGAAGTTCAAACGAACTTCGCATTGACCATAACTGGTCAATGTAGAAAGTCAAACAAAGTTTGACTTTCAGACTCGAAAGACTCTAAAAGCAATAAAAGAACGAAAGAATACTTACGAAGGGTCCCCGAATGCTAATTTCGATCCGAGAATCTCAGGTATGAAACAATGGTTTCAACTTAGAGTTTCTAAGATCAAAATTCTAGTGATTATGAAGCATGGGGGATGGGGTATTTATAGTAAAAGGTCCACCGTTAAGATCGTTTCATGGAAAACGTGCCTTAATCCCACCCGTACAAGTGTCGGGACCTTATGGTGACTAAAATTTGATCCTTATCAGCTGACTAGACAATTGGGATTGTGTGGTGGAGGATTAAACAGCTGCAATCTGCTGTTTGATTCATTTAATCTGGTCAGAAGGTGCCACGCAGCCCGCTTCAGGATCAGACATATACAATGTGGGCCGCGTGGGATGTCTGATCAGCCCACATGTTTCAGAAATGACAGTTTTAGTCCCTGCACGTGTTTAAGGCCATTTCCGACACTTCTAAGGCCTGTAAAGTCAACTTTAAGGCCCTAAAATGTTGCCTAAACATTTTGGACATGAAACATGCTCAAAAATATGCCGGGTGTTGGTTCGTTTGGTCGTACGAACGCGATGTTCGCTTAATTACGACGGAATGCGCACAAGCGCGAAAAACGATCCAAATGACGCGACGAATGGATTTTTCTTATGGCGAACACTAAAATATAATATAGTCACGCTTACATAGATTTTTGGATGTCCGGATGTATTCAGAACGTGAGTTATGCGCGAAAATGCAAACTTGTGCACTTTTTGACACTTTTAGTCCCTGAATGACCCAAAAGTTTATTTTAGCACACCGAACACCTCAATGCCAATTTCTAAGCTATGTAGAGGATATTTAAGGTGTGTTTAACTTATGGTCATGTTCCGGAATGTCTGTTACAGTTCAAATTGGCATACTTTCGCAGTTTGTCAAATTTAGTCCCTATAAGCGAATTAACTTGTTTTTGCCATACCAAAGCCTTCAAAACCTATTTCTAAGTTATGTAAAGGTTATTTAAGGTATGTTAAGCCTATGTCACTATTCCGGAGTGTTTGTTGCATTAAACTGGTTATATTTACGCATTGGTGCGCGTATAACCTTCCAGAAAGCGATTTAGAGTTTGGAATAGAACAAAAATTGATATGTGCAAATGATACACATATTTTTACAAATACCAAGTATGAAATATAATATTTCATTGGTTCGGTATTTGTTTAATGGCCGTGGATGCACAGGTGTTACAGTCTCCCCTACTTTAGGAAATTTCGTCCCGAAATTTATTTAGAGGAAACTTGAGAGAGTTTAAAACATAAAGTTGAAAAGATCGAACAACATTGGTTAGAGTTCTTGAACTTATAGTACTTTAATAAAATCATGATTGTAATGTAAGAGGGATACTTATATACAAGTATATGAAGCGTCATTGGTGCGTCCACCGTACCTCCATTACATCGTTCTCATTTTGTTATTGTTGTCACTATCGGTTCTTACACATAATAAACCTTACTGGGTTTCTGTGCACTAAATTTCATAATTATGTACGCGTCCATAATCAGACAATTCCTTGCACAGTTCACACAGTCTATTTTATAACGCGTAGGGTAAAACCCAATGAACAATCCTGTGATGAGTGTGACTAGGCCGCCATAGAGTCCTTTTTAATTAAATCAATAAATGATCTAAATAGACTATCAAGGAGTCTGTCCAGCTTCATCACTAGATGTCGTTCTTTAACCAGATTGTGAATCAATCTTTTGACTAGACCACAAAAAGGGTCTCTTATGAACCATGGAGCGGTACTATGAAATCCTAGGGTCTTAACTATCATATAGAAGCCCATTAAGGATTTAAGATAGTACCTTTTTGAATATCCTACTACGAATCCCTCATATGAAGATATGAAAGATTCTACGAGGATTTGGATAACGAATACCCAGAGTATAAAACACAAAATGCATAAAAAGAAAACATAAGATGCATAAACACATAGTCACATAACCACAAAATTGTTTGTTAATTTGTCTTGTTAATTGCGTACATGCATTTAAAGCACACTAGGAATCCATTCAGCGGATTTCATTTGGTACTTTAAACGTTATCAAGAATCTAACTATAAAGATAGAAATATTTTTGAAGAGAAAATTCGATTTCGATTATAAAAAAATCGAAATGTTCGAATTAAGGTACATAAGGAATCCAATTAAGGACTCTGATTTGAATGATGATCATCCACAAGGGTCTAATTGTGGAGATAAAAAGATCCCATATGGATTTTTGAAGTTGAAGATGTTTTGAAATCTTGCACGGGATGTGCTTAAGTCAAAACATGAAGTAAAATGCTTATGAAGTTGAGATGCTAGATATGTCAAGGCGACATATGAAGCAGAATTTGAAGGTTAAGTAAATGTGTGAGGAAAATATATTTGGAAAACTATGCATGGGGGAAAAAATGTTTTTGAAACCTTATATATAATATTTTGAAATCATAAAGTAGGTGTACTAGGTAAGTATATTTATAAAAATGTTTTAAAAATCATGCGAGATGAATTTTGAAATTATGTATAAGGTTTTTGAAAATATGAATGATGCTTTTCGAAATCATACACTTGATAAGAAAATGTACTGTGTTAATATTGCCTTCAGACTATATGAAATATTTTGAAATTTGGAAGGTTGGTTTTGATAACATGGCCAATGTTTTTGAAATAACATAGACAATGTATTTAGAAAAGTTGTTTTCAAACTATATGAAATGTTTTGAGATCATGAAGATTGTTTTTGAAATACTTGTACTGTATATGTTGAAAAAAACAAAACGTAATAGGTATGAGATTTGAAAATACCCTTAGTTATCTAACCAAGGATTTAATGGCATAGAAGTGCAGGAATATGATTACTCATAATGTCACTTTATTTTTTTCTGTACTTCGTATCTTAGAATGAAATGAGTACTTAAGATTTTCAAAGGAATCATGAGCGATCATTAGAAAGAGAGAATCACAAGAGTAGTTTGTAAGGATCATAGTTCCTTAATACAGGTATTATAGGGAAATGCCATAAACACATGTAATCATACTTGTATATCAGAATTGCGAACAACAACTTTTATTTATGAACGAGACATATTGTTTCACAATACATGAAAACAAAATAAACAAAGGCATAAGACAGCAATATCCTTTGTTCAGCCGAATGCTCATCCAAGGGTTGGATTTGCATTAGCAAGCTTTGGGCATCGGTTTCTGTAGTGGGTCAGATCCCCACAATTGTAACAGGCACCTGGTGGGTAGTGTGGTCGTGCAGCTTGACCCTGTTGCTGAGCAAGAGGCTGAGCAACTTGTTGAGTCGGGTTCTGAACTGCGCGATTCGGATTAGCAGGGATGCGGCAGGTGTCAGCAAGATGCCCGGATCTTCCGCAGTTGGTGCACTGACGACACTGGAGGTGTGGTTGATGATGGCCGTTACACCTGTTGCACAAAGGTGCATTGCCAAAATAAGGCTTCTTGGCTAGTGGTTGCGCAGGCTGATTTGGTGCAGCTTGGGCCTGTGCAGTAACGGCATAGTTTTGGGAAACCTTACGCTTCCTTGCCCTCTTCGATGAACCAGAATCCTTCCCATTCTTGTTTTGACCTTTCTTGCTATCCTCCTTGTCAGACGACTATTTCTCGCCCTTGTCACCCTTCCTGTGTAATTTATTCTTCCGAATCTGCGATTCAGTCAATGTTGCTGACAACTCGATTGCCTGACGGAGTGTGGCAGGGTTACTACCAGTAAGGATGTCTTGTACCGAGTCAGGTAGGCCGTCGATGTATCTTTCGATAGCCTTGTCGAGTGGGGTAACCATAGTCGGGCAAAGCAGACTCAATTCCTCAAACCTGTCAGTATATGCCCTGTGCTCTCCACTATCTTGTTTCAAGTTATCAAACTCTTTCTCCAACGCTCGTTGCTCATGACGAGGATAGAATTCCCTCATCATAAGGGCCCTAAGTTCAGCCCAAGTCTGTGCTAGAGCAACTTCTGCACCCTGGTCTCTCATAACCCCGTTCCACCATGTGAGAGCCCTCTTCTGAAACACGCTCGAAGAAAACTCAACCTTGCGATTGTCAGCACACTGCACGTGGCGAAAAGTATTCTCAATGCTCTCGAACCATTGAAGAAGCCCAGTCGCTCCTTCAGAACCACTAAACTTGAGTGGTTTAGCCGAGTTAAAAGTCTTGAAATTGCATAAGGCATGATAGTTGTTGTTGGCTTGGTTCAGTTGAGCAATGAAAACTGGGAATTGAGCAGCCATCTGCTGTGCAATGATTTCTGCCAGTTCGGCAGTCGCTATCTGGTGTTCGCGTCAAGGAGGCATTCTAAAAAGAGGAAAACATGAAAGGAAACGAGTGAGATGATTGGATGAAGAGAATGAGATGAAACAAAATCTGAGAAAAGCAAGGATAGTGGTCATTTGTTTGTTACTACAAAGCAACAAACGACACACAGTGACTAATCAAAGTAAATAGGTCTTATTAATGTATCACTGAAGACATGCTCGCCTATAAGTGAACACTCATCCCAAGAATTCCCAGGTAAGCACAACTGGTCTCGCGTCTGATGAGATGTATACGAAGTGCTTGCCTAGACAGAAAACCCAGAATACGACATTCACCCTTCCAGTTTGCACGTGTTCACATTATAAGACCCAAACTTTGACGAGATTTTGAAAATTCAAAGGGGTTCAAAACCATATAACAGAGAGTTCAAAACCTTACAATAGAGGGTTCAAAACCTAGTAATCAATCATCCTAGAACAGATGATTAGTTTTCAAAGCGGTTCTGAAATTTATGTTCTTGTTGCGGTCGTCGCCTAAGGATAGGTGACGGTATTGTTTTATGACTAAACGCAAGTAAACTCGCGTTAGGGTCCTAAGAAGGTTATAGACTAGGTCAAAGCATTACTAATAACCTAATTCCCTATAACCATTAGCTCTGATACCATCTTTTCTGTCACACCCCGACCACGTAGAACATACAAAACGTGGCGGAAACATCGGGGAGTGTTGTAACAGAATTAATGTTTCACAACCATGGAAATTAAAGTTTCGTTTTATTCATTAGAAGTGTTACAATGTCTAAACAAACAAGGAAATACAACATAATTAACTAGTCTGCATCTTTTATTGTCACTAAGGCCCATGTCCGCCTAAGTGTATCTTGATCAATCCTATGCTTCATTTCCTGAAACACATGTGAAAATAGGTACATCAGCATAAAAATGCCGACGAGTACATAGGTTTTGTGAAAATAAGATTCATGACTTCTGTTTAAGAAAAATGTTTAGTCATGAACCTTGTAATTTGCTTTGTCTTTGTAAATCATTTGAAAAACAACAAGTTCAGATGATACGTATAATTAAGAGAATAATGCATGGTTAAATGAATAACCAAGTAAAATGAGTTTGTAAAAGATGAGTTGTTTTGTTAAAACAAAGTCTTGTGAAAAGTATGTTATTTGTATAAAATGTTATATGTCATAAACTGAAATGATTCAAATAACGCTACGATATGTAATACCATACAAACACTTATATATAGGAAGTACCAGCGGCGTATCCACCATGCTTGTATCATATTACACACGCATCGTTACTTAATCACTTAATCAAACCAAACCAACAATGTAAGATATCTATGTTTAAACCAATTGTCAAATGTATTGAATAATATGTCAAAGTGTTTATGTCAAGATGTATATCATGTAATGTAAAACAAATGTGATATGTATGGCTAGTGAAATGCATCAACTAAACCATAGGTGAAACACACAAAACAAAGCATTGAAGTAAAACTTGGTTTAAATCAATGTTATGTCTTGTGGAAATGCATGATCAATGTAAATCATGTAAGAATGTCTATGTCCAAATGTCTGTGTCAAAATGTCTATGTCAAAATATCTATGTCAAAATGTCTATGTCAAAATGTCTTTGTGTAAACCATGTCAAAATGTCATGTATGGCTAGCGAAATGCATCAACTAAACCATATGCACAAGAACATAGTATTGAAGTAAAACTTGGTTTAAATCAACGTTATGTCTTGTGGAAATGCATGCTATACTGAATATGAACATTTATGCGGTGTTGTGAAAATTCATACATCCAAGCCTTGAGACAGTCGGATAACTATGTAAAAGTGAGTTATCAAAAGAATATGTATTCGGATTCGGTCATTCCTTTCATCCCCTTTCCCTGGGATGTCCGGAACGGGATTTGTCAAGTCCTATGGTACCACTACCTACTACCGAGTGGCATGATCGGTGTTAATGAATGTATAGTATAGTTTAAACAAACAAATGTCATACCAAAATGTAAGCATGTTTTATGAAGATAATGTACCTAGTATGCTAGAGTAAACATACAAGATAAAGCTGTAAAACAATGTGTCCATATGTTACTGGAACATATGCAACAGAGATGCAGTATAAAACAATGTACTAAGTATGCAAAGTCATCATACAAAGCAGAAAAGTCATGTAAAACAATGTGCTAGTATGCCAAGTCATCATACATAGCAGAAAATGTAAAGTAAAACAATGTACTAAGTAGTGTACTAATGAACATAACAGTATATGATGTGAAAACAGGGAAGCACGAAAGTAACACGTAGGCACATGTGTTCCACCCCAAAACAGTTTGGAAAACAGTAAAAGAGGGGTCTATGTACTCACTTGAGATTGCTCAGTAGTCCTTGAGTAACAACCAAACAATGCTAGAGATCACGGAAATCAAACGGCACCTAATATAGGTAACTATGTTAATTAACCGGACCTAAATCGGAAGATTGGGTAGCATTAGGGTTTGTAAACCAAATGAGTGTAGGAACTCATATGATATGGTTTAACAAAGCCTACATACTAAATGAAACTTAACCTAAGTGCTTTCGACCCATTACGACCCGTTTAGGAAGCTTATGCTACTTTAACGCGTCGTGCGCGTGAAATGCGTTCGGACCGCCTAACTAGTCCTATGACAAGTAGAATATGCCTAAACATGTTACATAATCAGTTATGTGATAAAGGTTTAGGTTACATATGCTTAATTACCAATTATACATGAAAAGGGTATTCTGGTAATTTACCTAAGGCATATAAACTACCTATCATACAACTACTCAAACGATGTGACCATAGGGTATAACCTCGGAAGGTTATTCCCTACCTACTATGGTCACCTAATGTATTTGGTCGGATCCTAATGATCGACCAAACTGGGTCGGGTTCGAAGGTATAGGCGATTTATTAGATCGCCTACCCTACGACCCTAGACAACGTGGTAATCAGTGGGCATAGTCCCAAGGGACTATAACCAACGTGATTACACTCACGTTGCGAAGTTCAAACGAACTTTTCATTGACCATAACTGGTCAATGTAGAAAGTCAAACAAAGTTTGACTTTCAGACTCGAAAGACTCTAAAAGCAATAAAAGAACGAAAGAATACTTACGAAGGGTCCCCGAATGCTAATTTCGATCCGAGAATCTCTGGTATGAAACAATGGTTTCAACTTAGAGTTTCTAAGATCAAAATTCTAGTGATTATGAAGCATGGGGGATGGGGTATTTATAGTAAAAGGTCCACCGTTAAGATCGTTTCATGGAAAACGTGCCTTAATCCCACCCGTACAAGTGTCGGGACCTTATGGTGACTAAAATTTTATCCTTATCAGCTGACTAGACAATTGGGATTGTGTGGTGGAGGATTAAACAGCTGCAATCTGCTGTTTGATTCATTTAATCTGGTCAGAAGGTGCCACGCGGCCCGCTTCAGGATCAGACATATACAATGCGGGCCGCCTGGGATGTCTGATCAGCCCACATGTTTCAGAAATGACAGTTTTAGTCCCTGCACGTGTTTAAGGCCATTTCCGACACTTCTAAGGCCCGTAAAGCCAACTTTAAGGCCCTAAAATGTTTCCTAAACATTGTGGACATGAAACATGCTCAAAAAGATGCCGGGTGTTGGTTCGTTTGGTCGTACGAACGCGATGTTCGCTTAATTACGACGGAATGCGCACAAGCGCGAAAAACGATCCAAATGACGCGACGAATGGATTTTTCTTATGGCGAACACTAAAATATAATATAGTCACACTTAAATAAATTTTTGGATGTCCGGATGTATTCAGAACGTGAGTTATGCGCGAAAATGCAAACTTGTGCACTTTTTGACACTTTTAGTCCCTGAATGACCCAAAAGTTTATTTTAGCACACCGAACACCTCAATGCCTATTTCTAAGCTATGTATAGGATATTTAAGGTGTGTTTAACTTATGGTCATGTTCCGGAATGTCTGTTACAGTTCAAATTGGCATACTTTCGCAGTTTGTCAAATTTAGTCCCTGTAAGCGAATTAACTTGTTTTTGCCATACCAAAGCCTTCAAAACTTATTTCTAAGTTATGTAAAGGTTATTTAAGGTATGTTAAGCCTATGTCACTATTCCGGAGTGTTTGTTGCATTAAACTGGTTATATTTACGCATTGGTGCGCGTATAACCTTCCAGAAAGCGATTTAGAGTTTGGAATTGAACAAAAATTGATATGTGCAAATGATACACATACTTTTACAAATCCCAAGTATGAAATATAATATTTCATTGGTTCGGTATTTGTTTGATGGCCGTGGATGCACAGGTGTTACAAAAGCCATTTATCAAAGTATTCGTGTTCGTTCATTTGTTTAGTTAAAGTTAAACGAACGAACACGAACGAGATTAAGGATATGTGGTGGCTATATTATAGTGTTGAGCCACAAGGTCCACTCCCAAGACGCAGCGTGTGCATCATTTACCTGACCTGCTTGCATATTAGTTGCTACAAGTCTACAACATACTATTATTGTGAATGCCGAAAGACATATATGTCTCAAAAGGCTACTGCAGTGTTGTTAGATTATGCATCTTAGCATCTTATATTGGAATGCCACATGTAGCTCTAAGTTTATAATAATTTGAATACGTGCAACAGGTAATTTGATACTAAGATGGAATGGATAAGACATCTGTCTGCCCTTTCAATCAGCAAGACATTCAAAGATGTCCTTTTTTAAGGAGCATCAACAAAACAACCAACTTCTCTTTCGCATCAATCCATCTGCCTGTTCCTGTACGTTGTGTATGTTGTTGGAATATTAATGTATTTATACTTTTGTGGATTAATAATATTTTTGTAATTTTGTGTCAAACTTCACAGAAAAATGGAGCCAGGGGTCCAATATTCGAAGACGACGCCAACTTTGATATGGCTTTCAAGCTTTTCCATGGAAAAGACGGGATTGTCCCTCCGTTTGAGCGAGAATCTGAAAAGACAAAACCTAAATCCGAAGCGAAGTTTAACCATTTGGCTGCAAATGTTGCAACAATTAGTTTGTCAACTTTTGGTCCCAGAGGTCCATATAGTTTTGGGGCTTTTTCGGAGAAATGGAAGATGCAAAAACGTGAATCTAAACCATCCAAACAGGAGTCATTGCGTAAGGTGCGTTCATATCACTAAGCATTGAAATACATACATATTAATAAACCATGAATGTAGAAGTATGAAGATTGAGTTATTTGAAGGCAAGTTAGTGAATATTACTGCCTGCAAAACATATTTAAAAGTAAGAAAAGAACAAAAAATATCTATTTAAATGAGAATGTTGTATTTAAGTATAGAATTTTGTCAAATGTGACATAATAAAATGTCATTCTACTGAAACTAGAGCAACATTTACTTTATTTTGTCTGTTTTAAATTATCCGTTTTTCATTTAGGTGGCAGTTTTAGCTCATATAGATATTCAAGGGCGATGCTTTGAAGGGGCCGGGAGGGGCGCCCGACCCCCCGAACTTTTCGGCCAGTAGTGTTATATATGTAGTTTTGTATAGAAATTTTTGGGTATATATGTTTCCGACCCCCCGGTTCTATAGAAATTTTTTGGGTATATACGTTTTCGACCCCCCGTAAAAAAATTCAAGCTTCGCCACTATAGATATTGGTCGGTTTGGGTTGTGTTGTACTAAAAATAGACCAAATGGATTACATCCAATATGTAACTAGAAAGAGAACAGGTCAAAAGTTTTTTTAAGGGGTCAAAATTTGGATTAGTATTATTATATTTGTATAGTTTTGACCTTAACCACTTTGGCCCGTTATCCGACCCACCAATCTTGCTAGCCACCTTTTTACAACAAACAGAACAAAATACCGATCATAATGGCACAAAAAATGATGTCTCTAATCATTCAGAATTAAGACCTTCACGTTTTTATAGCAAACCAGAGGTGATAATGTCGTTTGGGCTATGTTTTATCTCTAATGGGACACAAATGTAAAGTTTAAATTTAGCTAATGGGTCACACACTCTCACACGGATAAAAGTTTTATCTCCAAAGGGTCCCAAACTATGGTTCCTATTTGGCTTAAACCAGTACCTCTATTGGATTTCATATAATTGTGGATGCTGGCAATGGAGTTGGTGGTTTTTGTTTGCTGTAAGTTTTTTTAATCTTAAAACAGGAGTTATGTGTCAATTAGTTTGATTTTTTTTCAGGGGAAGGTGCTGCCTTTAGGTGATGTTACTTATGGCAGTCAATTTCTAGAAACCTGATGGTAATACGCTATTTTTTTATATTTTTTTTTTTGCAGGGAAAGGTGCTGCCTTCAGAGGAACTTAACTATGACCAAGTGATTTCCGTTGATTTTCTTTTTCAAAGTCTTCAAATGTAAGCTGAAATTAAAAAAAAAAACAAATATTAGAAAACCCGAGCTACCGACCCGACTAACCCGATGAATGAAGAAATCGAACCCGATTGTGATATGGATTGGGGTTATCGGATACATATCATACACTGAAATGGGTTATGTATCTACTCAAGTGGAGGGGACATTGGGAAGTGCTTAATCCTCTCTTTCATATGGATGCGTTTTATTTCTGAGATGAAACGCTCTCAGGCTAACCATCAAACACTTTTTTGTCCCTTTTTTGGAAAGAAAATAATAAATAATTAGTAGGTTATTTTTGGTTACATGTAAATTTTATGTATTTTTTTTTTCAATAATCATGTTTCTCTTGTAGGATGATCATTTTGATCAGGATAACTTTAATATGAGGCCCAATGTTCCTTCTTCAGCTGGTGATGCAAATGGTGCTACAGTAGTGCTTCCTTCAACATTGGTTGAACCAAATGGGAGGTTTGTAGCCTTTGACGTGCGTCAAACGATTCAAGCTTATGCCATTAGGTTTGTAGCCTTTTAAATCAGGTTTGGGTTAAGGCGGGAAACGTATCAGATCCAACCCAACGTATTTCAAAAGATCTGTGGCTGGACCATGTGAAGCTCATCTTCAAAGTGTCTTGGGAAAAAGAAAGGCTCACGGAAACAACGTATGTTTCGATTGCCTTATTGGTGGATGAATATGTTTTCTCTTTCATTATTCATTGATTACAACATACATGGATATAAGGGATCACTTGATGTCTTGTGCGGTTTTCAGATGTTCCTTATAAACAGTTACTTATGTACTTGAATGACTCATTATGAGCCGTTACCCATTTACCTATCTAAAATTGCATTGGCCCGGCTCAGATCGGTGGTCATGTATGTTTTATGATACTCATGTTTTGTTTGGTTACTATATAAACTAAAATAATTGTATATGGTATTGCAGTTTGACAACAACTTTGCAACGACCAATGTTATATGAGTGTAGTGAATGGTGTATCCAAAGCTGATGGCAAGACCTACTTTGAGTGTAGTGAAGGTTGCACCACCAGAACAAAAGGTACAAACTTACTTGGTGTATGTTGATACTATAATAAGCATGTGAAGTTTGTATTTGCTTTTAGAGTGGTTGTTGCAGCTATTGTTGGTAATGCATGCAACTTTTTTAGTAGAATGATCAGGCCATGACTCAATTTTATGCAAATTGGTTCTCCTTTTAAGGTAATTAAAATTACATTTATTAGATTTCTCTTAAAAAATTTCAAGTAGATGTTCAATTTTAACACATTTGCTTATATGTGGGTTGGTTCGAGTTATATTTCTCTTTTATGGGGTTAAACAACTAAAATAAAATGGGTCAGTCAAAGTGTTGTTCAACTAATGCGTAAAACCTCCCAAATAGTTTTCATATATTTAGATGTTTTAGATGTAGTGTCTTTTATAAGGTCAACGTAAAAATGATAAGGTTGACATTGAAGTTCAAAGAATTGTTTTGTTTTGTTATTAATTGTACCCAATGCATACTGGGTGACAAGGCTATTGTCTCAAGTGACATAATAAGGGAAAAAGACATGGCTTACATTTTTCAATGGTCTTATAGTTTTGTTTCAAATGTGAGCAAGCTAGCCATTTATGCGTCAGAGTAAGAAAGAGTATAATGTTTAACATAATAATGTTTTTTTTTTATAATTTTGATTTGATGACTTATTTATCTTCAGGTTGCTAATCAAAACGGAAAGCACCCGAATCTTGTGGAAGGATTTAGCGCATTTTTTGAATACTTTAGAATTATATTTGAATGACAAACAACCAAAGTGACTTTTTCATACCTTCTTTTTTTTCCTTTGAGAAACTCTTGGTCATCACTAATATTGTCATCCAAGTTAAATATGTTATGTATTACTTAATACGTTTATTAAACTTTATTTTAATGAACTTTGCTTTTGATTATAAACTTAGATATTTAATTGTGTGATATTTTATGTTTAAATGCATGATTACTTTCTATTTCATTAAAACAGATATAAAACTACTTTTATCAGAGAATAAAGCATTTACGATACCAACTTAAATTGGTTTATGTTTATTTGGCCATTTTTTTTGTTAGATGTGGCAAAATAGACAAATCAGGCGGATCAGATAGTGAGTTAAAATGGGTAGCTTTTATATTAATGTAATGTGTTACTTTTGTATTTATATTATTTATACACTTTGTGATAATGTAGATTAAATTTTTCGACCCGCGAAGTTCGAAATCGGGCGGATCAGATAGTGAGTTAAAATGGGTAGCTTTTATTTTAATGTAATGTGTTACTTTTGTATTTATATTATTTATACACTTTGTGATAATGTAGATTAAATTTTCCGACCCGCGAAGTTCGCGGGTGATAACCTAGTGTATATATAAACAAGTTGACTTTGTGAAATAAAATAAACAAGATTGGATTAACAGGGTTACTAATTTATAAGAGTCACTTAATAAAAAAAATCTACCATTCCAAAACTACTAAGCTAGATCCCCATGGGTTGTATTTTCACTATTAAGTGTAATTTTTAAATAGTTAAATGGCATTTTAGTCCTTGTGGTTTGAGCCATTTTGCCAGTTTAGTACAAAGGTTTCATTTTTTACATGTGGGTTCAAAAAGGTTTCACAGTTGCAATTTTAGTCCATTGGGTTAACTTCATCCATTATTTCTGTTAACGAGAAAGGCAATTCGGTCATTTTATATGGCTGAATTGCCCTTCTAGTTAACAGAATTACATATAAAATGACCGAATTGCCCTTCTGGTTAACAAAAAAAGTGGATGAATTTAATCCAATTGACTAAAATGGCAACGGTGAAACATTTATGAAACCCACAGATGAAGATGAAAAATGAAACATTTGTACTAAATTGGCGAAATAGCCCAAACTTGAGAGACTAAAATGGCATTTAACTCATTTTTAAATTTTAAACACACTCATGAAAATTATCTAGATATAAATTACAACACATATAAAATAAGCTAGAACATTTGAGTAAAGTTTCCTTATATGCATTTATTGATTTATACACCAGCAAAGTTGTGGTGTGGTTGTATCTTTATATTCATGTGGGTATTGATTTTAAATGATCAAGTCTTGTTACAAATACGTATTTGTTTTTCATATCGATCGAACTCCACTTAATTAACAATCAAGAAAACCATTGAATCAGTTTTATATTATCGTCAACAACCCAAGTTTTTATATATGTTTTATCAAGTATGTACAACTTTTTTTATTTTTTTATGGAATAATGGATTTTAATAATCCCAACTATTAGTCGTTGGCTAGCAACGGTCTCAACTTAAAAAATAATCAGTGATTGTCCCATTTTTTCACATATTGTAAAGCATTGGACCTTTACTAACAGAAAAGGAAAAGGAGACAAAAAGAAATTAAGGTTTTGTTACTAAAGATCCACTGGTTTACGATATGTGAAAATGTGAGACTACCACCGGTTATTTTTTAAGTTGGGACCGTTGACTTGAGATTATTAAAATCGATTATTCCTTTTTTTATTTATAAGCTAAATAAATAAAGGAGTGGCATGGGAAATGCAATATGGAAATATGGAAGGTGAGGAATGAAGCAACTTTCCACAATAATCATCTCTATGTCAACAGAACGGCCAACACTATTAAAGGGAATACTTTTTTATTAGATTTCTAGTAGATTTAAATATGTAAACCTTAATTTGGTTATGTGGTGTGAGTTTAATATGTGAGATGTAATTATGTGACATTGGGTTCCAGTTTCTTACCGGTCCTTTTTCTATATTTTATATAGAAGTCTTGTGGTTAAAAAAACAAAGAAGTGGCACTAGTGACGATAGACAGTGGAGGAGTCGATGGCCAATGCCTTTATATTTCAAATCCTTAAAAAAAATTCAATTCAAAATTCAAGTCATTTAAATTTCAATTTATTGGGCAAATTCAGTTTCAAAAGAACTCCACCACAAAATATCATTAAAGGTCTGTTTGGTATAATGTAATGGAATGAATGGGAGAATGGAATGAACAAAGTAATGGAATGGACAATTGAATGAATTGGATCACTCCATTCCATTGTGATGTTTGGTTACTTATATGTAAATAGAATGAATCATTACTTTGTACAATTTGATAGATGAAGTAACGAAACACAATTTATTAAAAGTGACAAAAATATAATTGCCTCAATAATAATAATAATAATAATAATAATAATAATAATAATAATGATGATGATGATGATAATAATAATAATAATAATAATAATAATAATAATATGTTTATTTCCATTCCTTGAAGGAACAAAAAAAACACCACCTTACCAAGAAATAAAAATTCTTATATTTGGAAGAAGTTATATTCTTTGTGAAATGCACCATTCCATTACCAATTACAACTAAACATGGTTTTTTCATTCCATCACAATGATCTATTCCATTATGCCTTTAATTCACTCATATCAAACACTATCTAAAAGTTATTATAGTTTGCAAGAAAATAAGAAGATAAAAAAATGTAAAAGTTTAAAATAATGTTTGTTTCATTAGTTAGATTAGATTCGAAATTGGTACCTAGAATAGTTTTTTTTTTTTTTTATCAAATAAAGAGAGAGAGAAAGAGAGGAGGTGAGTGCGTTAGAAAAAAAAAACGACATACAAGTTTGAAAAAAGAAGTGTTGGGTTTGCTAAAACACTATGTTGATACATATTTTGTGGACACGACTCGACTCGGTTCAACTCAGCTCAGTTCGACTTGGTTTCGACTCGGTTGAAAGGACGTCAGAGACTTGAAGACACGAAGATCGAGACAAAGCTACAGCCAAGGGGGAGTTTGTTGGTGCACTTGTGTCTGTACTTTGTTTGTATTTTGTCATGATACAAAACGATGTCTTGTGTTAGTCTGAGTTACGTCTTAGGTTTGTTATTATGTGTGTTCGATGTAAGTTTGACCAAGTCAACCATCCTCCTGGTTTGACTTGGCCAAACAGTTAGAACATGGTTTGTAAGATGCTTGTGTCGAAGGATGGATCATCGAAGGATTGTTTATATCCTTCGATGAGATCGAAGGATAAACCTTCGATGGATATAGATGGACCTCGAAGGATATCATCCTTCGAGGTATATGTGGATCCTTCGATAGGTTTCATGTCGATAGATGATCTTTCGATCAGTCTATCTGATCCTTCGACCAGACGAGCTGTGATGAGTATATATACTCATGTAGTGTGTTGTGTTCAAAGGGAGAACACTTAGAGCATTCTGTTGATAGCACACACACTCACGAGAGTTTGAGAGAGTTTATAGAGTACATCTGTAAACATTGAGCTTGTAACTGAACCTTTCATACGTATTAATACAGAGGTGTTAATCGGTGAAGATTGTGTGTTGTGTTTGTGACTCGTGTTCTCACATAAACTTCGGTTTGCATGCTAGCTTGGATTCCGCACTCGCTAGTGTGTTAGATATAACAAGGATAAGGTTTGACCTCATCCTCCGAGGGACCTACAAGTGGTATCAGAGCCTTGGCTCTTCTCCTTGTTAAAACCGAGGTGTTCTTGTGTTTTTCGGGCTTAAAAGTTTATATTTTTTTTCTGAAAAACATCTTAAAATCGGATTTAATCTTGTTGTTTTGCTGAAAGTTCTTATTAAAACCTTGTTGTTTATCATTTTCACATGTTAAAGAGTGGTTTTTAGTGGAGTTTCGGGCAAAAACGGGTTTTCGGATAGTTGTCGGTTTACCGGAAAATTCAAATTTTCTGGACTGTGTTCATCATATCTTCAACAAAGCTTCATTGTTCTTCAAAGTTTTACATCGTTTGATCTTGTTTAATTATTTTTGAAAGTTGTTTGTGTATTGGGAAGGGATAACTGATTAAAATAATCAACCCAAATCTTGTTTTGGTAAAAAGTATGGTCTGACCATACCTTTCTGCCGAAAGATTTCTTCCAACCCATCACCTTTTCACCAACCTGTCATTTTCGTCAACTGTGTCAGTGCAGATCGAAGGATATCCTTCGAAGTCGAAAGATCGTCTTTCGATCAAAGGAAGTTCGATAGATAATCATCCTTCGAACATCCTTCGAAGTCTGTGTCTTATCATTCGATTCAAGGAATCTTTTCGAAGCATACATCTTTCGGTCTACAGTTCTTATTCGAAAGATAAGGATCCTTCGTTTGGAGAATCTTTCGAAATCATTGTTCGAAATTCAACAGTGATCTTTCGAACACTGTTGATCCTTCGAACAAGTATTGATCTTTCGATCCTAGTCTGTTAAAGTTTAACAGTTTGTGTTTTTCAGGTCTTTCGATCAGGGATCCTTCGGCTGGTTGTTTTCATTCGAAATATTAACATAGTTTGTGAAAATTAATTTTTTTTAATCAATTTTCACTTAATATATTAATTTTTATAAAATGGGAACAAACAGTCAGTGGGATCCAACCGCGTGGACTTTGACTCCACAATCATCAGCTACGCAATCTACGCAATCTACGTCAGATTTTGACAAAACTGCATGGATGCGAGCTATTGCCACACCTCAAGCTGCAATGATAACTGCAAATCAATGGGCATTGGTCACAAAACCGGTACAAGCACAAAACCGCCAAAGCTAAATCACATCAATGATTGGGGATGGTGGAAAGAAAGGCTGAGAACTTATGTTCAGGGGCAAGGTCAAGATCTATGGATGTGCTTCTTCACCGCATTTGACAATGATTTGGAAGTTGCAGGATCTAATCCACAAACTTATAGCACTCTGTCTGATGATGATAAGAAGAAATTTGAGTTAGAAAAGAAAGCATTCATGATTCTCACACAAGCTCTACACAGAGACATTTACCACCAGTTCGTTTACTGCACAACTACTAAAAGCTTGTGGGATATGCTCACGTTACGATGTGAAGGAAATGCTTAATCTAGAAAGATCAAGCAAGAATTACTGAAGAAAGAGTTTGAAGGATTCACGTGTATGGAAAATGAGACTTTGGCAGAGTTATCTACAAGGTTCCATCACTTGTTGAGCGAGATGTTTGCTTTTAGAGTCACTGCCACTCCACAAGAAATGGTAAAGAGATTCGCTGATAGCTTACCATCAAAGTGGAACAATTTTCTTGAAATTCTCAAAGAAAATGGTGTTCTAGACACAATCAACGTTTATGAGTTAATTCAAAAATTGGAGAACAAGGATGTAGAAGAAAAGCTTAAGGCAAAAAGAACACTAACTCCTCAAAATCCAGAGATGTACTTTGGGATTGCAGGAGGTATCAGTGGAGAAAAACCAGCTTCTCAACACGCGAAGCTTCAAACAGCTTTCATCTCAAACACCAGACCTTCCACAACAGATCAGTTTGATCCTTCAGCATACATGATGTATTCAAGACCAGATGTGCAACCGAAAGCTCAGCAATTCACACCACCGCCTTTCTTAGATCCAAGCAGAGCTCAGCAGCAACAACCGCAACAGCAAGGGTTTTATGGAAGCTCCTCAAACTTTCAAGCCACTTCCAATCCAAACACAGTCAGATTAGACACTTCCAACTTTTCCAAAGTTAGTGTCGAAATAGCCAAGGAGCATATGGAGATGTTGAACACCTTGGTTAGTGCTTATTGTGGATTGGTCGCAGGTCAGATTGGGAATATCAATCTAACCAATGAAGATTATCAGCAAGTGGATAGAGAAGAGTTTGAAATGATGGATATCAAATGGGCTCTTGCTAGTGCAATTCGAAGAGCAAAGGAGTTTATGGAAAGGACGGGGAGAACCAACTTGGATAGCAACAACAACACCAAGTATGGTTTTGATAAGAATGCTGTCACTTGCTTCAATTGTGGTGAAAAGGGTCACTTCAAGCGGGAGTGTCAGAAACCACCTAAGCACGGAAATCAGAATCCCTTCAGGAATCAAGGACAGCCACAACAGCAACTGAACAACAATTCTGTCAGATCAATAGTTTCCGTTGGAGGAAATGCATCTGGATCCACAAACACTAATTCCCACAGAGGATTGGTTGTTCAAGCTGATGAAGGCTGCAACTGGAACATTCAGCTTGGAGAAGGAGGAAATGGTGGAACGGCATGTTATGCTAAAGTGATTGAGAAGGTAGTAGAACCCGTGTCTGCTGGTGAATCTTCAGAAGATGAAGATAGTTCGGGGTATAGTGGGAGCATGGATGGGGAATCACTTGATGCTGGTGATTTATCAAGTGATGCTTTAGATTTGAAGGTTGATGAGCTTTTGGCTGAAGCTGAAGCATTATGCAAGAGGAGATCTATTCTCTGCCAGAAATCTGCTGGAACTTCCGAGAAGCTTGCTCAGTTCTTCTCTGAAGATGGATCTTTTTCTTTTCATACAGCCTTTATGGCTCACGTAGAAGGTCAAACTTCTCAGGTATGTGATACTAATTCTGACTCTATTTCTGTTCCTATTGAATGTGCAAAGTGCTTAGAATATGCTGAAAAGGAAAGTCAGTTTGAAATCACACACAAACACAATCAAGAATTGATTGTAGATCTTTCTAAAGCAACCGAAGCTAACTTGTTTTTAACCAGAAATGAAAAGGAATTTAAAGCAACAATTGCGTCATTAAGACATGATGTTTCAGAATTACAAAAAGCTGTTTTGCGAAAACAACATGCTAACAATAATCTTATTGACACAATTGAAAAGCAAATGGTAGAGTTAGCAACAGCTCGATGTGAATGTGAGACAATTAAGCAGAAACTGGAAAGCTATTCCAATTCCCGCTATGTATTGGATCACATCATTGACGTTCAAAAGAAAAAGGGGGATGCAAAATGTCTTGGATTCAAATCATGTCCTCCCCCAATGAATCACAATTACTCCAAATTGCCTGATGACGAGGATATGCCACGTTTTGAACCTACTGTGCCACTCGGTCTAGATGACTTTGCAGCAGGCCTTGGGTTCACAACTGGTACATCATCCTCGGGTCAATCAGAATCTGAGAGTGTGACAGATTCAGCGTGTGTTAAGGAACAGAGTCCTCTCATTGTTGAGGATGCTGATTCTTCGGACGATGAATCTGAAGAAATTGTGAACCAACAGTCTAACTCGGTTACAACAGATATTCCAATTGAGAATCACATCTTGTGTGATCCACCAGTGAAACCGAGTAAGACTGAAACGTCAAAAGCAATGGAGTCCATTGTATCTAGCCTTGAAGGGAATAATTTGTTGTACACGCTCAAAGGAGATAGCAAAATCTACTCTAACAAAGATTTTCCAATTAAAAATGTAAATCAAGATTTAATTGAGCAAATTTTTGAAGGATGCACTGATAAGTTTTTGGGGAACAAAAATGGCAAAGTTACCGTCACTCAATGTGATCCAATTCCGTGTGAACAAATTAGAAAACAATACGGAAACCAAAAACTGCCAATTGAGCGAAAACAACAAGCCAATTCCGGAAAAGGTAAGGTACAGTGAAAGAAGGCTCAGAACAAGAATGTTCAAGCACCTAAAGTTCAGCAGCAAAAGGTGCAAAACAAAAGAGCTCCTGTTAAGAAACGAGAACCGAAAATGAACTTTGTTGGATCCACGGGTTCAGACAAGCTTGAAACATTTCAGGATAAATCTAACGTTGATTTTGTAAAACAAGTTAGAATTTTGCAACGAAATGATCAAAATAATTACACCCAACACACCAACGGATGTGATTTAGGTCCAAGCACGTCTAGATCACAAGGTTCATTGTCTGGTTCTCCGTCTTGTCATCAACATGTTTCTCCGAAGTTTGTAGAGCGGAGAACATGTTTTGAATGTGGGACAGTTGGGCATATTGTATGATATTGCCCACACGTGCAAAAGCTGAAGTAAAAAACGAGTGCTCCCCAAGAAATCGATTACCAAAAACGATCATTTTCCCCGAAACAAGACCCACGTGTCTTGAAAGAAAGGGAAAAGAAGTTAAAGCAAAAGAATCAAAAGGTAATTGAAAAGGCCTTAAAGTCAGAGGTCAAAGAAGAAAAACCTGTACAAGCAAAACCTAAAACTGTAAAACCAGTAAATGCTAAAACAATAAATTCAAATACTGGTAAAGGACAAACAGCTTGGAAGCAAAAGCAGGTAATTCAATCAGGGGGAGCACCACAGTTTCTTTTTCCTAATCATCAAGTGATTGAAATCACTTTTCTTGATGATCAAGGACGACCCAAGTCCACAAAGGCTTGGGTCCCACTCTCCAACTAATCTCTAAGTGAGTGTGCAGAATGTTCCAGGAGGAACTATCGATAATCGTAAGATTGTTGATAGTGGAGTGTCCATGCACAAAATAGGCGACAGAAGAAATTGCTGCCTTTGATGGAGAGAAAATGAAAAGGGAAACAGAGTTGTCTGTTGAAAGAAATTGAGAACTTCGACAAATTGAAAATCATTCCAAAGTTTGATTGTTCAAGGCTTTGATCGGGTCCCCGGATAGATTCAATCAAAATGTACGCACCTGCAGCACGTCTGATGTTCAAATTCAACAAGATGAACGTGCAGTGTACATTTCTTCGCGGTGTGATTGAAGAAAATGTGTTTGTTGAACAAACCAACCGGGTGTGCGAATGCCTTGGCATGGGTTGAACAACCGCACACTACTTCTCAAAGAGAAAGATAAAGACCTTCGCTGGTGCAATATGGAAGACCAGCCGGACCCAAAGGTTTATGATCTTGTTGCTGTCAAGAGACTTCTCAGTAGCTACAAAGAATCGACTTTGAAATCCACACCGGGTGGATATCCAGTTTGGGAGAGCACTCAGATTCCTTGCAATGCACGAAGCAGTTGCAGGATACGGTTTTAAACTTCTAATCTCTCTTTTACTTGTCGTTATTTAAGCTTCTTTATAAATTGTTGTCCTCTCACAGCACTCTTTGGCCAGACAATGTTGTCATGGTCCGCACCGCTTACCGACATGCCAACTGATTTTTACAAAATTCGATAAATCATTTATGATTCAAAATTAATTTTGGTAAACGGCATTGAGGTAAAACATGAGTTAACCGACATCGGGAAATCGTTTTTGTAAATACCTTTGTGTTTTTAAATTTATCTTAGTTTGTTGATTTTAGGGGGAGTAAATCCAAATTTGAAAAATCCAAAAACATCGAAAAATTTCAAAAGCACAAAAACAATAGAAAAACAAAAATGAGTTTCCTGGCGAGCAAAAGAGAAAATGATAGTACATCAGTGGTCTGTCTAAACCTCTTTACACCTTAAATGAAAAAGCGATAAGCAGCTCTATATAAGATGTATCGGTAGGCTCAGAATCATTTTAAAGTGTGCAGGGTGATATAAACCTTAAATCCGACTGAAGACCAGGTGGGAACCATTCATTGGCATATGGTCTTAGTACCGAAATTTCGTTTGAGAGATTGCCGAGGTTCTGAGATATTCGGTCTTTATGCTGCTTATCATCTGGGTGTCATGGTTGTATCTTTTACCGAAAAATAACGGGGACGCAAGTCTAGATCTTCCATGATACCATACATACGTGTACATACTGCTTACGACCTCAATAAGTGATAAACAATCACATGTCCTTTCAAATAAGTGATAAAATATCACATTTATCCGGGAGTCAAGTTCGTCTCTCTGCTGTACGAAAGTACTGACCTGTTCACGGACTTGCTCCTGTGCCCTCATGCATCTGAAAATCAAGTTCCTCATAAATAAGTGATTCTATCACATAGGGCTTGTTTTCAATCAAAATAAGTGAGAATCTCACATCATATACGGTCAAACAGATGATAATCGGTATACTCACCGGTAAGATGAACCCTCGTGCATACCTTGATACGGGAATGTGTCGTGATGTGGATGAACACCGGTCGGTAAGTATAAATCATACCTTAACGTATCCCCTCGCCATGATTACATCTGATAAGTTGAGCTTATGTGGACAACAATACCGATAATTGTTATAGGATGCTTATCTTAATGTTAACTAATTGAACAACAAGAGCGTTTTGACATGACCGTACACTGATATGATTCTCTTACCCTCGAAACTCACAAAAAGAATGTCTGTAAATATTTATTTAATGCTTTCAGTTTATGCATCTTGTATATATTTATTTATTGCTTTCCGTCTTTACATTTGAAAAATGAAAAATTCCAAAAAGATTTTGCTTCTAGTTTGTTTTTGATTGACTGATGTTGGAACTCGAGTCTATCCTACCCAAAATCCTGATCGTAAGCCGGAAAACAATTGCATCTTCATAAACAGTCGAAGTTAACAAGTTTTGAAAGTTAAAGGATTAATATTGAATATTTTGTTAAACTTTCAAACTGTTGTCGGTCGGTGTTTGATTGAGAATTGATCTCATATGTGTCATTTGTTTAAATGTTAACTATATTCCAAGCAGTTGTTCTCATTATGCGTTTAGCTTTCTTGCATGTGCAGATGCTAAAGGCGAGGAGAACATGTTCGATGACAAGCTTTGGAATGAAGACACGAAGTTGAGGCACTCAAAGGATAAAATGATCGAGTTGCCGCTGACCCTTCATCAACACCACAAGGATCTGAAGATTTGACAAGTCAAAAGATTCACGAGCATGACTCAATGGAGAGTTCAATCTAAGGGGGAGTTTATTGACACACTACCTAAATGAAAAGGGGAGTTTGTTGATACACTTTCTACTTACGACGCGTGAAGACTTTGAAGATCCTTCGACGTGGAAGACATCGAAGTTGAACCTCACAAGTAGCGTCCAAGGGGGAGTTTGTTGATACATATTTTGTGGACACGACTCGGTTCAACTCAGCTCAGTTCGACTTGGTTTCGACTCGGTTGAAAGGACGTCAGAGACTTGAAGACACGAAGATCGAGACAAAGCTACAGCCAAGGGGGAGTTTGTTGGTGCACTTGTGTCTGTACTTTGTTTGTATTTTGTCATGATACAAAACGATGTCTTGTGTTAGTCTGAGTTACGTCTTAGGTTTGTTATTATGTGTGTTCGATGTAAGTTTGACCAAGTCAACCATCCTCCTGGTTTGACTTGGCCAAACAGTTAGAACATGGTTTGTAAGATGCTTGTGTCGAAGGATGGATCATCGAAGGATTGTTTATATCCTTCGATGAGATCGAAGGATAAACCTTCGATGGATATAGATGGACCTCGAAGGATGTCATCCTTCGAGGTATATGTGGATCCTTCGATAGGTTTCATGTCGATAGATGATCTTTCGATCAGTCTATCTGATCCTTCGACCAGACGAGCTGTGATGAGTATATATACTCATGTAGTGTGTTGTGTTCAAAGGGAGAACACTTAGAGCATTCTGTTGACAGCACACACACTCACGAGAGTTTGAGAGAGTTTATAGAGTACATCTGTAAACATTGAGCTTGTAACTGAACCTTTCATACGTATTAATACAGAGGTGTTAATCGGTGAAGATTGTGTGTTGTGTTTGTGACTCGTGTTCTCACATAAACTTCGGTTTGCATGCTAGCTTGGATTCCGCACTCGCTAGTGTGTTAGATATAACAAGGATAAGGTTTGACCTCATCCTCCGAGGGACCTACACACTACAATACTATGGTTTTACAAAACATATCGCCTCAACAGACATCACCATTTTCATACTCATTCACTCTTCCATTTCAAAACCGTCTACCAAACACAACCCAAATCTCAAACCAAACACCATCTATCATTCAATTTCATCCTTCTTATATTACCAAACACACCATGAAAATGAAACCATAATAAATCCCTAAAATAATTGGGAGACATCTACAAAATAATTGACATTTCAACTTTGCATTCAATATGCCACCAATGTACCTGTTTTCTACAGCTATAAATTTGCACTCAATAACCTATTTTCCTCATAAAGATATGCCTACGATATACACGCTAAACCACTCTAGATGTGTCTTGTTAGGGTGGGGATGACGGGGTGTCTAAAATGCGTTGGGTGGCTTGGGAGAAGGCTACTATGGACAAAAAAGATGGGGGTCTAGGTTTATGTCCGTTAAAAGAGTCGAACTTGTCTCTTTTATCGCGTTGGTGATGGAGGTATAAATCAGAGAGCGACAGTTTATGGAAAAAAATAATTGATGCCATCCATCACAAGAATAGAGCATGGCCTGCATTGCCTCATAATAAATACTTGAATGGTATTTGGTGCGCGATTGCGAAGCTGCAAAATCATATTAACTTCACTAATATCGATATGTCTTGGTTATCAAGAGTGAGGTGGGAAATGGGGCTAATACCCGCTTCTGGAGTGACCCATGGCTAATGGATTTGCCTCTCAAAACTGTGTATCCTATGTTGTTTGAAAAAGAGTTGAACAAGGCTTGTAAAGTGGTGGATAGATGGGTTATTGGGGATAGAACTCTATTGGGCTTTAGCTGGGAGTGGCGAGGAGAAGAACCGCTCGAAGGGGATGGTTTAGAGCTGACAAACCTGAAGACAACAATCTATTTATACAGGTTTAGAAACGGGTCGGATGTTTGCAGGTGGCTAGGCGAAAATTCTGGAACATTTTCAGTGGCTTCAGTTAAAAAGTGCTTAAACAAGTTGGATAGGATGCAACGCAACAAGATACTGGAATGGAATTCATGGTTACCTTTAAAGATTAATATGTTTGGATGGAAGGAGATTCAGTGTTGTCTCCCCACATCTGACGCTTTAATCAGAGGAAAATAATTATGGGACCGTCAGGGTGTTGTTTTTGTTGGTCGGCAGAGGAGTCTACGGACCACCTGTTCACGGGGTGTTGGATTGCGGCTGTCATATGGCAAGAGGTGTCTAGGTGGTGCAACATCTCTCACATTTTCGCCTTCTGAGTCGAGGACCTGCTGAAGATACATACTGTCACACCCTGACTTTTGCGGAAGCGTATGCGTGTGACTTGATTGGTTCTCATTGCATTCGATTATAATAAACAACTATATGATCAAATGATGTTCATCCATTCATAAAGTTCAAAACATTACAACCACCAGTCATTTGGGTTTCAAACAACACAACCTTTAATTAAGTTACAATCCAACAAAAGTGGATGACATCTAAACTTGAAATTTACATCCAGAAACAACACCATCGCCCAAGATCCAACTTATTTCCTGAAATACATGTAATTTTGAAAATATCAACAAAAGTTGAGCGAGTTCATGCGTTTTGTATGAGTACTGATAAACATGTATACATTTGAGAGACTCATTTAAAAACAGGTATGAAAAGTGTTTATGAACAGATCAATTAATGTTTTGCAAGGACATTAATGTATGTGAAGACAAAGGGAGTACTCATTCTGAGTAAACTATTGTCAGTGTCGAATCCCCTCGACTATGTCGAATTCCCCTCGACTGTGTCAAATTCCCTTGACCGTATCAAATCACCTTGACTGTGTCAAATCCCCTTGACCGTTGTCGAATCACCTCGACTGGGACACTAAAGCACTCTAAGTGGTCACATAAGGACCATGAGTGGGGCTCGACCGTACCCGTTAGATCTAACCTTTGTCCATGATTCTTGTGAGAGTTATTGGCATTTCAATTTCAGTCTATGCTCACATGATCTAATGGTTCATTTCATAGCCAAGTCATACCATTTGAACATTCGTAACATGTATTCCACCCCCGAGAGTTATAAATCCAAAAACAGTAAGAGAAAAGGGGGACATGAACTCACAAGTTTGCGTCCAGCTGTCTTGTATATTCAAAGGTCCTCCTATGAGTCGCACAACTACCTACACACGTGCCATGTTTTATTAGACGTTTAGGTCGTGTAACGACTCTTTGTATTAGCTGTTCATTAAGACTTGTTTTGGAAATTTTGGTATATTTTGAGTTACATCATTGATGTATATTATAATATTCCAAAGTATATAATTATTAGTTAAAATATTAACATTTTAACTTAAATTATATTCATCCATTTATTTGGAATATTGTCAAAATAATATATATTTTGCCTTAGTTCATATTGCAATTCTTTTCGTAAATATTTCCCAAGTATGGGTATAATTATACTTGTGTATTTTGCCAAGTATTTGTGGTGTATTCCGGTGTGTATTCGTACGTACCAGAATACGTATTTTCTTGTATTTATTAAGTATTCTTATACTTAATTTTTGTATTTACATTTTCCGGAATATTATTTTTAACCAATAAAAATCACCAATTTGTATTCTTAAAATCACTACGTCAAAAAAGGGCTACGGCCACACTTAAAAAGTGTGGCTATATGTCTTTCGCCACAAAAAAAATTTCAACTCAAGTGTGACCAAAGGTCCAGTCAGGTCCAGTCATCGTAGGTATCATACGGCCACATTCACTTTTTAGTGGTCGTTGCAACTTAAGTGTGGCTATTTTCTAATCTTTAGTCACACATAACTTTTTTCCCATGACGTTTGGTATCATTCGGTCTCACAAACAAGAAACAAAGTGACTATGCTGTGGCTAACGATTATTTATAGCCACACCAAATTTTGTAAATTCTAAGTGTGGCTATTGTCCAACCTTTAGCCACATATATTTGTTGTGGTTCTATATGGCCATTTTTGCGTAATTATCAATTTTATTTTCATTTTTTTTTGTAAAATTAAAACAAAAGTAAAGTAGTAAATATGAACAAACCTAAAAACAAAACTAATGATATTAATAATAATAATAATAATAATAATAATAATAAACCAAAATCCATACATAAGTTTTAAATTTAAATAATATATTACATAAACTTTTGATCATAAGCTATCTACAAATAATGCAACAACTACTTCATGTGGATCCCTCTTAAGGTCTTCAATAGCCATTTAGAAGAAAACATATGCCTTGGTTGTCCAGGTCCATTTCTTCTCCCCACATTATTGTTGTGTTGTTGCTGAGATAAAACATTCATCCTTTGCTCCTTCATGTTTGCAAATAATGAATCCAAAGTCTATCCTTTTGTTTTGGCACTACTTTCCCTTATTTCCGATACATTCACCAATCCACATAAAGTTTTCTTTTACACTAAACGGATAAATATAGTACCATGAAAGTAAAGCCTCCTCCATTTGAAGCCTTATTTCAAACGGGTCAAGCCACATCCCTTCACAACACATAACCAGCTTGCACACCTAACATCATGGAACAGAATCCTGTATTTACAATGATAGAATAAATGAAATCTCAATAGGTTGTTCTTTTTCTCTCTTAAAAACAGATTTGTGAACAAAAATTTGTTCAATGAACTAGGCTCAAAATCATGTGGAATAAATGTGCATTATTACTAATGATCCATAAAACATTCATCATTTGCTCTTTTTTTTTTTTTTTTTACTTTTATTTAGGTGCAAAAAAAGAAATCCAATATCATTATCACAAGCTACTCTGTTACTATTGAAGGTATTCAAAACACTAGAAAATGATGAAACCTGTGCTTCAGGGCAAATGTGTCCAACAACATATCCATGGGAACCACCTGAAAATTTCCCATTACTTAACAATGCAACTTCCTGCAAAATCCAACAAATTTGTTGCAACTGTAATTATAGATTTATGACAATAAAATCCAAATGTGATTAAAAATTGTAATTAGAATCTAACTGAATCATAGCAAGCAATGAATTAAATAAGTTATACGAAACGTAGCATGTAACTTACGAATATTGCTTATCAAGATATGGGTTAGACTATATTAAATAAGATATAATTACAAGACTAATAGAACATCTTACCTGTTAATAAAACTCCAACAGATATTATCAACATATTGCCTAAAAGTTTAGAACTTGGAGATTCCAACCTAAACAATAAAAAGATATTTATGCGCAGAAATCAACATATGCTATTTTAATGTATATGGCATTAACCTACAACTAAATATGGAAGTACGTTATCTTTTGGTATGAATTAACAGTTCTACAAATGTGAAAAAAGAGTTGTTTTTTTTTTTAGAGTAAAATGCCATTTCGTCCATGAGGTTTGGCCACTTTTGCAATTTACAGAATAAGGGTAAACTAAAATTACTTAGAAAACATACCTGTATGTAGGCCTTAGAAAACACATTAAAGAAAAGTGAGTCATCAAGCTTCCTTATCTAAAACAAAAGGTACAGATACATTAAAAAATTGCAAAAGATTCACACAACTGTACCATTCAACATCACACTCAAACCAGTAAAGAGAATATACAGTCTTTATGTAAAACCGTGGGGTATGGTGGGGCGGGGGTTTGGGGCATGGGTTGACACGTGGACTTCGATGGGCACCGCTGATCAGTTGCATGTTGGGTCGGTATGGCGGGGCGTGGTTAGCCCGCGTGGGTTGGCCACGTTTTATAATTTTTTTTTCAATTATTATAAAAATACGCACAAAATTAAAAAAAAAAAAAAAAGGCCTAGCCACCTATAGCCTAGCCAACCCAGACAATGAGAGCCGGCCACGGAAGACCGCTAGGCCCGCCCAACGCCCGGGCTGAAACCCCCGCCCAAGGGGCCACGCCGAAACCCAAGCCCACCTGGGATGGTGACTTGGGCGTTTGTACCCAACCCACGCCCCAACCCCCGCCCCATACCCCATAGTCTAATGTAAAACTATTATCTGAAACTGACCGCATGTTTCATATCATCATAGTTTGTGTAGTCCACAATCCCTCTCATTCCGGGAAAGAAATATAAGTGAGCCTAGTTATCGGGTGGGTTGATCTTAATTTGTCAAAAAGTTTAAGTTTCTAAAAATAAAATGAATAGAATACATGGTAAGTACATCTCACCTTCGCGATCATAGAAAACTTGAGAGTAACAAACAACACTCGCTTGATGCATGTGATCCTAGCATTGACCAGTTAATAATCCAATTAAAAAAGCCAAAAACAAAATTATATCAGTTTTTGAGACGATCATTGTGTGCTTAGCAATAAGAACGCAAATCAACAGTTAACTAAAAAAATAAGTTACTTAAAAAGCTGTATTTATGTCTAGTGGCTCAGATTGTGTCCACATAATGAGTTTAGACAGAACTTATTGACAATCTAAGACCCTCGCAAGTGTACAAGCTTAACTCTTCAACTCTAGATTTGTAAATCATTCGATAGGTATACTTTATTAGCTTATTTACTTTAATGCTTAAAACTATATAAAATATAACTAGTAACGTTCTTTGGGATTAAAACTAATTTCGTGGAGCTCAGCTTGCTATCAAGTTAGAGACGACAAAATGTGTGGTTAAGTCATAAGTGTCACAACTAACGAGTCGACAGTTGACACAGGTACGGGTCAAAACAGATAAAGCTTTAGTGCATATAAAAATGGTTCACAAACTGACAAAGATTATGTACACAATATTTAATTAGCATGTTAGATATGACTACTAAAATTATTACTATAATAACAATGCAACTTGTATCCTAAATAAGGCGCTTTAGAAGGTTTAACGCATTTGAATACACATCAGATGACCTCAATCTCTAATGATCCTATTTGAGTCTGGCTAGTTTACTTAGCAAGCCAGATTGAGCCCTTGAAAAACTGCTTTTGAAGTCTATGAACCATCTTCTCTAACATTTCTGTGTGCTTAAAAAAAGAAACAGACCTTCAGATCCTACCATGAAGCAGAACGAGGTAATCCAGTGACATTAACTGCAACGCAACCTAACGCAGCAATAAGTCAATAACACCTTTCGGCCAATTAAAAACAGGCCTGAACAAGGCTGAAATTGGTATGAAACATCTAAAAATGGCTTGGAACCAGCCTAAACCAACTTAAAACATGTATTTCACAATCGAACTCGGGCTTGATAACCAAATGAGCTCTAGTTCAGGCTCGAGTTAACTGAGTGGCATATACCATTTGTATGATGCATGAGCTTTACTTTTTTATAAGTGTACTGGAGTGGAAATTTCATTCCATCTGTATGGAAATTGGAAACGAGTCACGTTTGGTCGTATTTGATTGATAACGAGTCAAATGAGATAAAATGTAAAAGATTAACTAAAGGAAATGGGTTAAACGTCAAAACATGTACTCCAATGTTAATGGCATCCTAAGTCGTTTTGTACATAAGTAACTGTAATATTATTTTAATCATATGGTTTTGTAATCACTTTCAATATATTAGTTATTTAGAAATTAAAAAATACCAAAAAACATTTTTCGGTGAGCCCAACCCAGTGACTTTTCTTGATCAATGTTTGTCACCTTTAGTCTACTAGATTTCTTTTTTAGCTTACCAGTTAGTTTGAAATGTTGGCATGTGATTTTAATTGTTGTATTATTTAGTTTTCAGCTATCTTAATTGGTAACAATATAATACCAATATATATGTTTTTCTCCGGCTATTGAGTAGGCCACAACAGCTTAATCAGCAAGTTCGTGTGCTGGGATAGCAATAGAAGTAGCAACACTTGCAATTATTAACCTTATAGATACTTTAAATGAGTGGCATGACAAATTTGGTGATGGGTGGTAACTCCTACGGAAAAAGTAGTAATCCTTAAAACATGAACTTGCATTTGTTTGAAATAAGTTGTTATATCTGGTCACAAATGCCTCTTTGGGTGGAACTTTAATGGTCAATGTTTTTACATTTTTCATCATTCAGGTCGTGTCTTGTTGTTATATCTGGTCATGAATGGCTCTTTGGGTGGAACTTTAATGGTCAATGTTTTTACATTTTTTATCATTCAGGTCGTGTCTTGTTGCTGCCACTGCTCAAGTAGCAGCTTCAAACCCACCTAGTATGGATTTGGACCTTCATGTTGTTCACTTGTTCTTAACTTAACATTCAGGTCATGCCTTGTTGCTGCTATGGATGTTGTATGCTTTGATGTGGATAACATCGTGTATGTGGATGAAGACATTACTGGAAAAGCTGTTGCTGAGTGGACTGCAAGGTGTGCTTGGTATTAAGATGGTTTTCTTCTTTTAGTTTATTATTATATTAAATTAATTGTGCACGTGTAGAGAAGTGGGTGGTTCAGCCCCTTTCCAGGAAGCTTTAGCTTCCAGGCTTGATCTTTTCAAACCTTCGTTATCAACAGTCTTGAGAAGCGACCCCCAAGGTATGCTGTTATTTCTAACACTTTCGTAACTATTGACTTTTCCTTCTTTGTTTATTTATTGTTATTATTTGTTTTTTTTTATTTTGAATTTGTAGGCTTCCTTCTGGCATAAAGGAATTGGTGGTTATTTCAAATGATCAATGTATGTTTATAAAGATTCAATAACTGGTTATTGTCATTTCAAGTATAATTAAAAGTATATTTCCAATTACAGACGGTAATTGCTGCTGGAGGTTTTTTTACAAGGGCTGGGTACAAGGGCTGGAGGATGAATACTATAAGGTACTACTGATGCAATGCATTTCCTATATTAATTCTTATCCATATACTCAGGAATGGGTCTATTCGGGTTATGTTTAATCTAAAATGGGAAAATTTAAACAAATCATTCATATAAATGAATCAAATCAAATGGGCCAAACAACTAGATATTAATTTTCTTTTCTTTTACTGATATTTAAGTGACGTGAGTCCCCTGTAATTAACTTATTTGAATCGTATTGTAATGCAGCCATGCGTATTTGTTTTGTAGAGGCGTTGTTTATATGATAATCATGATGTGGTCAGTGGTACACTTAGTTTTTTTATTTATACCCAACATCCTCTATCTCTCAAAATGAAGTAATTGTCCCGACACACAGGAGACCCAGCAGGAGACGAACTTCCTGGATTGTCGCCACCAAATTGGTTTCCGTAGCCACCTCTGCCGCGACCTCCATTCTGCCGACCTCGACCCCAGCCGCGACCGCGGCCACGACCGCGACCCCGTTCATACGAGTCACCCCTCTGACCATTCGATTGTTCAGGTCGCTCACGGCCATCTTTTTGTGACGTGTCAACTATGGCGGTGAGAGCCGCACCAACCGAGTGGGCCGAGTGGCGGAGTTGGCTGATTTTTCTGGATTCGGCAATGCATAACCGTGAGCGAGTGTCATAAAAATCTGGAAGAGGCTTCATTTGCTGAATGACAGACGCTGTATTCTCGTATTGCTCAGTGAGTCCCGATAGAAGGTGTAGGACGAGTTGCTCGTCAGTAACCGGTGAACCAAGGTTTGTTAATTGATCAAAGATTACCTTTAGCGCTTGACAATATGCAGACATGTTCGGGAATTGATCGAGGTGCGTGTTAGCAAACTTGTTGTTGAGATCGATTGTGCGGGTGGCTTTGTTGTCTTGGAAGATGTTGGCGATGGTAGTCCAAGCGTCATAAGCAGTAGTATCAGGCTTGAGAACGGTGTGTAGCAGGTCGGTTGAGATAGTACTGTAAATCCATTGGAGGACAATAGAGTCGAGACGTTCCCATGTCTCGGTGGAGTTCGGCGTTTCTTTGGTTTTATCTTTTGCGGTGTCGGAGGATGTAGCGGATTCGGTGGCTGATTTGGGTTGAAGATGATCAAAAACGAGGTATGCTTTGCATTGTATTTTGAACATCTCTGACCAGGTTGTGTAATGCCCTGTTTCGATGTCCAAGGTTACAGGGATGAGGTTCTTGATGAATGTTACTGTGACTGCGGGGTGAGGGGTTGTAGAAGACATGATGATGAAGAGAAGAAAAGTAACAGTGCAAACAGAATGTTAGGGAGAAGGGATCAGCTATGCGCAGACAGAGTTAGGTAGAGGGGATCGCCTATGGTCTTGATACCATGAAAGATAATATGAAACCCTTGCCTTCTCATTCACATATTCCAACATAAATAGCGTACAAACATCTCCTCACATTGGGGAGAGAGATTACATGAGATTACATTACCAACTATAAAATATGCCAATGAAGCCACAGCAAAGTGGTGGAGGTGTGTGGGTTTTACCTCATAGGCTCAGGTTCGATCCTGGCTTGTGGTGGGTTTCCCACACTGGGGATTTCACCTGGGGGAGAACCCCAAACCTGGGTGGACGGGTTACATGTACAGGCATGGCCCGGGGTGTAAGCGGAGCTCCACCGCCATCACCAATAGCCGTTCAAAAAAAAAAAAACCAACTATAAAATATATATTCCTATTTTATATTATTATCTATTAAAAATTCAAACCATATATAAAAATCTTTGTGCTCATATTGTAGTTATCCGGTCAACATTTCTTTTCAGCATTTCTTTTACAGTTGTTTTTTAACTAAAATTTACATACAATTATTTAATTATTTAAGTAAAATAAAAATCAACGAAAAAAAAGTAAATTAAAGAGTTAAGTGTCATTTTAGACCCTTTTGTTTTGGTATATTTTATTAGTTTAGTCGAAAGGTTTCGTTTTTATTCTGTGGGTTCAAAAAGGTTTCATCGTAGCCATTTTAGTCCACTGGGTTAACTTCATCCATTTTTTCTGTTAACCAGAATGGCAATTTGGTCATTTTATATGTAATTCTGTTAAGTAGAAAGACACTTCGGCCATATAAAATGATCGAATCGCCCTTCCCGTTAACAGAAATAATGGATAAAGTTAACCCACTGGACTAAAATAGCAACAGTGTAAACTTTTTGGACCCATAGACGAAAAATGAAAACTTTTGACTAAACTGATAAAATGGCTCAAACCACATAGACTAAAATGATATTTAACTCTAAATTAAATTATGAAAGACGAAATTAGGTTGGATAAATTAGATTACAGTTGCGTCTTTTTAACAAAAAAAAAATAGAAATGTATATCTCTATTTAATAAAACAAGGTTATTCATGTGCTTTATTAATTAAAAGATTGCTAAACTAAAATATTGTTATAAATAAACTATATTATGGTGACTATCACATTTTAACTCCTGTCTCTTCGTGTCATTTGTGTTAACGTAAGAACAGAGGTTCTTTTTATTGCATGTTGACATCTCAACGAATACGAATTCCATATTCTATATTTCTCTCTACAATACATATATTCCTTGTTCTTATCTGTATGTTAGTTGATAGTAGGTCGTTATTTCACAACACGTTATCAGCACGAGTTTGCTTGTTGCCCTATGTTTATTTTCTCACTCTAAATCCATATTCGAACATCTGCCATTATATTCTCCATACATAGCCTATATTCTCTCATTAAGTATCTATACGAATTCATATAAACATAAGCTCATAGAGTCCATTGATGTTGTAGCCACCGGAATCGGGAGCGATTAGGCGAATCAGAACGGAGGATCAGGTGATAAATATTGATCTATTTTCATGGTTGTACTTAGATTCTCCCATATATCCTGGTTCTGAAAGGATTCCTGCGACAAACGTTGAAAAAATAAAATAGGTTTGTAAATGATGAAGGTAAATAAAAATGTCACAGGTCCAAAATAGCGTGACAACAATTTTTCTAAAAAAAATGAAAAAAGTAATCCAAACTACGTCCTCAATGGTAGAGCTTTTAAAACACTAAAAAGAATTCAGCCACCGCATTCAATAGGTTGGAAATGAGCTTCTTATTTTTAATATGGGATTTGAGGGGATAGTTCTTGTTTGGTACTCAATCGTTGGTTAAGCAAAAATGTGTTGGTGGGTTTCTTTCCCATTAACTGAATAACTGCTTATTTTTCTTTAAAATCCTACATACAACAAATTATTTGATTACATTAGTTTTATACCAAGTAAAATAGGGTTTAGCGAATGATCCAAGTTTATTATCTAATTCTAATACAATACAATATGGTTATATAGGTATGCTATATTCCCTGATGAATAACAAAAGGTTTATGTCGTTGTACATCTTTTAGATCATAGATTTTTGATATCACAAGTTTGATAACAGATTTAAATAAAACCAATTTTGCATGATATTGATATATAATATTATATTGTTATTAATTGAAAGTAATTTTATTGAAATTTGTATCGATCAACTATATTTATAATTAAAATCAATGTTGACTATTTAGTTTATTTTTTAATCTTTTCCTAATAATTTGCTTTTGTTGAAAATTAAGTTTACGGTATTGATTGATATTAAAGGTATATTCAAATACTATTAACATGGAAGGAAACTGTCGTTTACTCATGTTATAAGGATATGTATTTGGTTAAATACTTACATGTAAACAAGGTTTATGGTTAAACTAAATTAGAGGAATTCATTCAAATACAAATGAGTAGATTTGAGAATATTATGTGTTATAATGTTGGGGTTACATAATTTTTGGTACATATGTTCCTTATATGATATTATAATCTCCGATCTTAAAAAATTATCGCACATGCATAGATATGTTGATGCCTACATTAGCGTTACTGAATTTTTTTAGTTTAAAGAATTTCCATGTTACATGTACCTATTTATAGACGCTATATTTCATGCTTAATCGTTTAGTATTAAACTAATGGGAGTTGAACCTAAAGAGATCGTTGAGTTGTTGTACAATATTACCACCCCTAATAAGTTTCCTAAGATCCAAAAATAAGTATTTTCAACAAATACGGTAAAAAATTGATGCAAGACTTGGTTAGCTATGTTGAATTGTGATAAATATAATACCGGCAAAAGTGAATGAAATATAGTTATCCTTTGGAGCTTTACATGTATGCTACATTTTACTTAATTCAATCATGTATTAGAATTTGTAAACTACTTGATTATTGTTGTGTTTGTTCGTTAATTTATTAAAATAGTTTTATGCATGTCAAAGACGAACTTAATGTGTACAAATTGGAGATGTATTTATGAGCAAGTGATATAAGTTGTGTTATATGTAGAGAGAAGGATGTCTAATGGTATTTTATTAGATAAACATATTATTGCAATTATGAACATTATAATAAATATGACTTGTTCTATATGATGATATGTTATAGCAATAAGAATGACCCAATTTAACCTTGTAGTATACATCTTTTATATGCTATAGATTTTTTGTACAAAGAGATTATTGGATAAAGCAAATGAAACCAAAATATGTGAAGATATATACTTGAAGTGTTATACTCCTTGGATCTCATTATCAGTTTGAAAAAGGTTATAAAATTTTGAACCGATAAATCTTAAATGACTCAATCATGTTGTTGTTTTCTCATTTTATATCATGTGGAGATATATATTTTATAAGGAAAATTTGGATAAAATTGTTTTTCCATTTGTCACATGTGAGATATGCTTCTAAAGTAGCAATATAATAGAAAGAATATGAAAGGTTTGAAGTGATTTCATACCCATGTGGCTGAACAAATAATGAGAATCCGTGAATGTTTTCGGATTCTACCCCATTGCTTAAAGTGAATACGATGATGATCAGTGTAAAGTTTACGATCATGACCAAGGAAATTGTAATGATGCCACCATGAATGTTGTATGGGTATAATCAATTCCTTGAATAGAATGTGATGATATAATAATTGGTATAAAGTTCATGATGATGATAATTGAGGAAATTGTTATGATGATCATGTAATAAGATCTACCATGTTAATAGTGTAGTGACTATACAATGATCATTATAAAGGTCATGATCATGGTAACTGAGGAAATTGTAATAATCCTCATGTGGACAACCATTTTAATATTGAAAGCGACCACAAAAAGTGGCACACTTAGGGAGTGATTATACGAACATAAAACATGGGAAACATGTTATACCATGAATGTTGAAATAATATTACATTATTCTCTCACACTTCCTATCGTGTATTGAACAAACACGATTGCAACTAAAACATATATGATCATAAAGCAGAAGTTTATGGATCGTGATTATTTAATTCAATGGCATGACCGGTCAGACCATCCGGAGTCATTGATGATGTGAAACATATTGAAGAACTGGAAGGAACTGGAAGATTCTTCAAGATAATAATTAGTATGTAATGTTTGCTCTCAACGGAAATTTTATATTTGCAAAATAAACGAGGCTATATATACTTAAATATTTTGGAAGCGACTAAAGGATATATATATCCCAACATGATACCAATTAGTGTTTTAAATCGAAGCATCGTCTAAATGGTTATCAAATCCACAACCTGAAGCTTGTGTGATTGTGGCTTAGCTAATGTGATAGCAAGCATATTAATACAGATTAGTATATTTATTTGATAATAGTGAATTTGATTCCCAAGTTATTAACGATCATTGGAATAAGTGTTATTGTTGAGATGATCACTAAACGTCTACTATTGGTTACAACGCCAATATGAGAGGGTAAAAAGTTTATTTAGGTACATGTAATTTTATATATAGTACGATCAATTCACATCAAGCCAATAAGTTATAGTTCTCCCTATACAGTTGGTTTTTGGTCGGCAACCAAAGATGTCTCATCAAAGATTTTGGTTGTGCGACATATATTGAAACTCATCCACCACACCACACAAAGATGAGACTTTTAAAAAGTTTTAGAATATGTTGGGTATAAATAATCGTCTATGATTGAATACTTAAAGCCATTAGTGAGAAATTTGTTTATGGCTCATTGGTTTTCACTTTAGTGAATGAATATTCCCAACATCAGGGGGAGATAACAAGCAGTTGGAAAGTGAAAAGTGAAATGAATTATCATGTCATCTTGATCCTTAGACTATAAACTATGAACTAGAAGTTTAAAGTGTAATTCATTTACCAATATTAAAGAACAAATTACCAGACAAGTTCACTGACCTAAATAGAGTTACTAAGTAAGTCACATAATCAACTGCTTATGCTCCAGTTATATTTGTGTCCCAAGAGGACAACCACATATTTTTGTAATGAGTCTATTGCATGCCTAAAGCGTGGTAGACTAGTTGATTGCAATAATAAAATTTCTCGAAAATTGGAGCAAGTAATTAAGATGATCAAGTCGAGGTTATAGTAATAAGATCTCCTGAAGAGACAATAGACATGATAATTCAAGAAGAACCTCACGTCCCTGAAAATAAAGAGATCTCGATAAGTTGTATCATGTCTAAGATATGTATGGAATCGAAATAAAAAGCGACATCGTTATAATTTTGTATATAATGTAGTGCTTAAAATGATTAAATGCTGAGAATCAAGATTTAAGATCCGCCTATGAATGAATATTAAGAAATAATTGGCCAAAGTAGAAAGACGCAAATAAGGAAGAGTTTAGTTGTTTAATGAAATGGAAAGTTTCTGGACCAACAGTCCATACAACTGAAGTTGTAAAATATGTTGGATGCAATATGTCTTTTATGTGAATTATGTTAAAATCAAATTGAATGATATAAGGAAAAATTGGTGGCACAAGAATTTTCGCAAAAGACCTATTATTGATTATGAGGAGATGCATTTTCCTATGGTAGATGCATTGACTTTCCAATATCTTATTAGTCTGATAATATAAAAGGAGAATTGATATTCGTATTATGAATGTTATGTATCACTTGATACTGGTAGTTTACATGGAAGTCCCATAGGATTAAATTATGTAGGTCATGTAAAGTAAGTTCTCGAGAACAATGTGATCATTGTATACATTTTTGGATTTTGAATAGGTTATGATTTTTTACATGTTGGATAAAACTGAAACTCCTGATAAGTTTCTAAAGTAATTGGGTGCTTAAAAGGTTAACTGAAACATCTTAATGATGTAATACTTTTGCACCAAGAAACGTAAACTTGTACCTAGTGATTGTGATATCTCAATAAATAGTGTACACGTATGATACAATATGGATTTTGAAGATGAAAGCAACTGTTCATGACATTTTTGCATATGATATTGATATCTATATGTTATATGGGTAAGTTTATGTAGCAAAACTCATGAAGAGTAAATGCACATGTATATTTGGATAAGATGGGTAGAATTCCCTCATAGATTAATAATGCCAGAAACATTGATATAAAAACCTCAAGAACGTACTATATGTTGTTCACAAAATACATATGGGCTAAAATAGTTGGGTCGAGTGTTGTACACCTCGAGATATTCGCATAAAGAGAGATATAAGTTTGATTAAATTAGCCATGTTTTTATCAGTATTCTACTTTTAAAAGTTCACTATAATCGCAGTTTATAGTGATGATGTCTAGGCATCATGGAGAAAAACTGTCAAACTTTTAGAGGAAGATTTTTGAATGACCTTGGCACGGTCTAATTATTACTCTAACTGCAGTTCGAGTATATATGTAATTATATTTTACTAATCCCTTAAGTTCATCTAAAAGACGATGTTTGGATATTTTAGTATGGACATAGTTGAACTTTAAAGTATGTTAAAGGTTGTTAAGTCATTTGTTATAAGAAATGCATATTATCATCTCCTACCAAAGTAGAGATTCTCATTCTAGAAGTACCATCGTTAAATGCATAAGTGCATTAATATGTTTTGCTAGCTATGTATGGTTATAATATCTTTCACTTGAGCTTATTGTCATGATATAACATTTGTCAAGCGAAGAGACACTGGAATGAGTTCAAAGAAATATTTCAAGTATAAAAAATATTTGATTATATTTTATTAACCCATCAAAACAAGTTTGGTTAGACTTGTAGATGCAGGAATGTAACAACACACAACATTGCTCAACATAAAGGATTGCACATTAAGGGATCAAGCGACAAATCATTGGCTACAAAAGCTTTGATCAACTTTCAAGGAAGATGGACACACGTCACTTAAATGATACATGTTAAAATGATGGGGAGAGTTATTCAAGTTGTACTCTTTTTCCTTTAACTAAGTTTTATCTCAATGGGTTTTCTTAGTAACGTTTTTAATGAGGGAACATACCTGATCCAAAAGTTTCAGGGGAGAAAATACGCGTTGCACTCTTTTTCCCTTAGCTAAGGTTTTGTCCAACTGGGTTATCCTAGCAAGGTTTTTAACGAGCCAGCTTCACCAAGCGTATAATACATTGTTTTCTTTTATCATGTGGATAGTCAAGGGGGAGTGTTATAAATAAACTATATTATGGTGACTATCCACATTCTAACTCACGTCTCTTCGTGTCCTTTGTATTAATGCAAGAACACTATATATAGAGGCAGTGGCGAAGGTTAGTTGGTGCTCGGGGGTGCACCCACCCACCCCAATGTTTCGGTTATAAGTGTATAGGTTCCGATTTTTCGTCCGAAAAATTTAAAAATTATATAGGATCGCCTCCCCCCAATTATTTTTCCTAAATATTTATACAATATATAAATTAAAGTAAAGTTTGTTACCACTTTGTATATCCTAAATATTTATACAATATATAAATTAAAGTAAAGTTTGTTACCACTTTGTATCTAAGTGATGGGTAGTTTTGTAAATATATTTTAACTCTTATTTGTTTAACCCTAGATTACACACCACACAATAAACTTAATTGCAAGTTTTTATGTGTAAGAACGAGTCCTTTGAATGAATGAATTTTTTTAGTTTTATTTGGAACTATTATTATTTGACCTAACCCGAATCAATAGCCGACCCGACCCAAAATATAACGATAGGAAAAAAATTGGGTCCCATCACTTTACGCCCCCTCGAAACTTTTGGTCAAGCTCCGCCACTGTATAGAGGTTCTTTATATTGCATGTTGACATCTCAATGAATACGAATTCCATATTCTGTATTTCTCTCTACAATACATATAATCTTTATTTTTATATGTATGTTAGTTGCTAGTAGGTCGTTATTTCACAAAAAAATATTAAGTTTCAACTCATGGTTTTTGATGTATCTTTTTCTATACTTTGACCCATGCTTTCCCTTTACCGTGGCTAAACAGTGGGCCTAAACTTTAACAAAACATAAAAGCCCAATACATCATATATTAAGTTTTTAGTTCATCAACTTCATATATTAAGTTGCACTTTTTTTTTTTGCATCTCAATTGCTCTGTCGACATCAGACGACGACTGACGAGTTCACACAAATTTGATGAGTTTAAGGGGGACAATTGAAGATTTAAGGTGATGCGGTTAGGATTTTTAATTAAATTTTAAATTTAAGAAAATATTTGTAATTTATAAAAACCTCTCAAGTTAGGACAAATCCATTATAATAGCAAAACAACAACAACAAATTGTTTAGACCGAAATTGATAAATGAAAAATAAACTAGTAAAAAACCCAAACATAAAATGGGATTTCAAAATTCGAGTGAAAGAGCGAATGCACATGTGTTTGTATATGCCATCCAACAAACCAACCTTTATGTTTGGTTCGTAGAAATTGAATGGAATTGAAGGGAATTTGAATCTGAATTCCATCTCTTAAGATGTTTTGTTCACAGAATTTTTTGAATTGGAATCTCAATTTCATTCTTCATGTATTTGGTTGACGATAAAATTTTAATTGGAATTGGGCATGAATTCTCAAATTCCCTTAACCGAATGAATTCAAAATTCACCATATATGTATATATGTGAAGGAATTAAAGTAAATTCATTGAAATCTTCATGTAACACCCCAAAACCCGAATGTTTATATTCGTTAAATGTTATGATATGGTGCATCAAGGAATAAATGACTAGGTTATTTAACCTAGTTAAGAATATGAAAGAAACAATTTAGGGATGAGAGTTGTGCCAATTATTATAAATGGCAAACTTGAGGGACTAAAGTGGAGTAAATGAAAGATGAATTTATAAAAGAAAAACAAATACACACATACACACACACACACACATCGTGTGTTTGAGAAGGAGCAGAGGCTCCCATGGAGCCAAGAACCCTAACATCATATTTTTCATCAAATTGAAAGGGCAAACGAAGCTTAAATCCATAACCGAGCATAGAATAATGATCACCTTCTCAAGGGGATCGTAAGGTATGTCTTAAATTCTAGATTGGTGATCTTCAACGAAGTGGGTTATGTTCTAATCCGCGAATTGGTATGAAATTGAGTATGTACATGTGTTAGAATCATCATCTAGAACATGGATTATGCATGAATTAGGTTAATTTGATGTTTAAGGGTGAAACCCATTAGTTATGGTGAGAATGATGATTTGAATCATCATCCATGTCTAATTCTTGTTGAATGTTGATGTATTTTGATTTGTATGATGGATTCTTGTTAGAGGAATTGAAAGAAATGTGATACTAGTATGTTTGATGTTCATGCATGTATGATTCATGTTGATTAGAAGGAAGAAATTGATGAATTATGTATGAGATTAGAAGGATATGCATGAACTAGTTGTACACTGTGCTTAGAAGGTAGTACACATATCAAAAGCAAGATGAAATTATGAAGAACTTAAGATTAGAACACTTGTAAGTGATTAACAAGTAGTTATGAAGTGGGTTTTAGATGATGTAATGTAAATTGATGATTTACTTATGTTATTGTTGTTTGAAATCGTTTATATGTGTGAATGTTTAAAGAAATTGGATAAGAAATGATGAAGTGTTGTTAGATGAAGTGAATAAAATATGATGATAATATATTTGATGTTTAATTTTAAATACAACATGTTGATTAGAAGAAGGATTTGATGAACTATGTATAAATTTAGAAGATTGTGCATGAATCAGTTGTACGTTATGCTTAAAAGGTGGTACGCACACCAATCGTATGATAAAATGTATATATTGTCGTCCGTATAGTCGATTATGATGTTACGGGTATATAATGATAAGTTGAAAGTTAAATTAAATGAACCGTTGACTTCTAAAAGTCAACTGCGTATAAGAGGAATGGTTAGACGTGTTGTCATAATTGTAAGATTAGAGTAAGTTATACGGTGCGTGTTAGACTTATGTGTGTTTAATGCGATGACATGATGAATTACATGAGTGCAAACGGATATGGGTATGGCTATATGAGTTACGTTTGTTAGAAATGACTAATGATATGACCGTTAACATGCACAAATGAGTATGCTAATAAGAGCGTGATTTCGATGAAATGGAAGCATAGGGATCACGTCGAGACGAGCTCAAGCACGAGGTGTTAACGGGCCAAGAGGAGGCAAGAGATCGGGTACGAGCACGGACGCATAAGGTAAGTGATTTTCGTAATCACTTCTTAGTTGTTTATGTAAAGTTATATACAATTTAATTAAGTATGATAATCGAGGTCAATTAGGAAAGAATTGTATGAGACCGATGAAGTATTAAACGGATCTTAGCTTTGATCCGAGCAAGGTATGTGTGATTAAGAATTGTAGCTAAGTAGTAGGATTGGTTACTTATGCAAGGGAGTCCTTTGTTGTTAAGGATAGAGCAAAGTTGACAAAAACGCCCTTGATGGGTAAAACGAGCAAATGGTCTTAAAAGTTGATTACAAACAAGCTATTTGATTAAATGAATGTTTTGAAAAATCAAGAAAGCGAGAAGTATGGTTTTCTTAAGCTAAAGACCTTAAAATGCGCAAATACCCTTAACGGGTCAAAATAAGCTCTTGAGCGAAAATGGGTCAAGAGGATGCAAGACATCCGAGAACTTAATCTTGTATGATATACAATGTTGACATTATTAGGTTCATAAGAAGTTATGGTCAAACAAACAAGTTTTGTGGATGAATGCATGAACGGGCCGAATAAATCATAAATGAATAATAAGACGATAGCGTGTAAGTTAAGAAATTCCTTAATCCGGATGTGGGATTTTAAGTTCATATAATAGAATGTGAATTTACAAGCATGTAGGAAGAAACGGGAGGTTAAACGGATAAACGGTTCAAAAGTTATGCGCGTTTTAGTGCGTACGGACGACGAAACGGAACTGCAGAAAAGTGCCATTTCTAGAGGTAGTCGTCGATGGGTCAAGGGTAGTCGCCGACGGGCTCTAGAAAGTTGATTTTTTTGCTGACGGGTTATTTACCTGTCTACGGGGTTTTTGGCTACGGGAAGAACCACGGGCCGTCGCCGATGGGCCTAGGGCCGTCGCCGACGGCCTCCCCAAGTCCCAAAAGCTGAAATCTTGTTATTTAAGTTGATTTATGTACCGTAGGCTTCGGTTTGATATCCGTGGACTACGGCGGACTTTCCAAACATGATTTTGATGGTTCCTTAGATGTTTATGGGCTATAAAGCTAAGTCTAAGACCCATGTAAATAATGTATGATTATGTAAGAGGTACGCGTGATCTAGTACGTGTTCGTTAAGGTATGTACGTATGTAGATGTGTGTGTATGTATGTATGTATAAAGATATGTACGAGTGTATGCAAGTATGTAACGATGTAGGAAGGGTATGTACGTATGTAGATGTGTATGTAAGTATGTATAAAGATATGTATGAGTGTATGCATGTATGTAAAGATGTAGGAGAAGTATGTACGTATGTAGATGTGTATGTATGTATGTATGTATAAAGGTATGTACGAGTGTATGCATGTATGTAAAGATGTAGGAAAGGTATGTACGCATGTAGATGTGTATGTACGTATGTATAAAGATATGTATGAGTGTATGCATGTATGTAAAGATGTAGGAAAGGTATGTACGTATGTAGTTGTGTATGTATGTATGTGTAAAGACATGTATAAGTGTATGCATGTATGTAAAGTTGTAGGAAAGATATGTATGTATGTAGATGTGAATGTATGTTTGTGTGTAAGTACGTATGTATGCATGATTTAGACACGTTGAGTGTTAACGTTATTAATGGTGTACCTTGAGAATGAAAAGTAACGCAGGTACATTACTGAAGCCTCACCAGGAAATGGATACGCAGATGAAATGCTTAAACTTTGAAAAATGACGAAATGTGAAGTGTACGTGAATGAATCTTGTTTATATAATGTGTGCTAATGTATGAATGAATGTGGTGAGTGCAGGTTGTACGAATCACGGATTAACCTCACAAGGAGTAGCGATCGAAGACCGAGTCACAAGATAGATTGTACGGGAATGTTTACATATGTAATTTAGTGATGATAAGTTATGTTTTTATATTTTAAAATGGACTTTCAAGTAAGTCAAAACGTTTATAATGAATGAAATTTTATGGTACGTATTTCCGCTGCGTCCTTTTTGTCAAATACGTTTTAGGGTCTTACAAGTTGGTATCAGAGCCCTGGTTTGAGAGAATCAAGTGTAAGAAGGAAAGTGCTTGAACTCAAACCTGTGTGCTCTTGTAATAAGAAACCCGTACAATCCAAGACTCGGTCAAGATCCAAAGGTAAAAGAGAATGTAAGTATGTACTTATGTATACGTATAAAGAAACTGACGGTTTTGTATATGCAAGGTAAGTATAAGTATTTGAAGAGGATGATCTACGAATGCGGTCAAGTACCGACACCAAGGCATGAAATAAGATAAAGTTGAACCCAGGTAGGTAAATTCAATATGTGGGTATATGAAATGGTAAAATGCATTAAGGGAAGAAAAATGCAAAATGAAGGACCATGATGGTATAGTAAACATGTTTTGAAAATGATACACGTGCCGAAACCTAATTCTTCGGACATAAGGTGACAATTACACGAAGACACGAAACTAGTATGTGGATTGTGTACCTGGCCAGTACACGTGAAGCATATGACGTTCGTGAGACCGTGATAATTGATACAGGTATGTCCGTTAGAATTAAGTAGTAGGTGGACGTGATGGTGAAGAGAAATGTAAGACTCTCAGGAATGAAAGTATGAATGCTATGTTAGAATCCGCGAGACGGATTCGAAACATGAAAGAAGTTAAAGTATGAATGCAATGCTTGAATCCGCGAGACGGATTCAAGGGATGAAAAGCGTATAAGCAATGTTTGAATCCGCGAGACGGATTCAAAGAATGAAAGATATGAATGCAATGCTTGAATCCGCGAGACGGACTCAAGGGATGAAAGGCGTAAATGCAATGTTTGAATCCGAGAGACGGATTCAAAGAATGAAGGATGTGAATGCAATGTTTGAATCCGCGAGACGGATTCAAAACATAGATGGTACGAAAGGTATGAATAATGTGTTCGAATCCGCGAAACAGATTTAAGATATAAAAGACGGAACTAGTCTACAAAAGAAGAAGTCAATAGCTTGACCATGTATGCGTCAAACAAGTCATATAAGTAAATGTAAAGCAAATGAACAAAAGAATGATAGGAATGAAAATATCCGAATGTGTAAGTAACGTGAGGATATGTATGGTACAAAAGACTATAGAAATGTAGAATGATGTTAGCTACGGAGTTAAGCAAGTAGGTATGACGATGACATAGCAGTTTTGTTTTGATAACAAAACAAGGGTTAAATGTTATACAATGTGTCTATAGAATGGAATCTTAAAGGATGAGGTGAAAGTACTAAATCCGTTATAAACGGATCATATGAGTGTAAGCATTATTATAAGTTTGAATAAGTATGTATATTAACCTGTTATTAACGGGTCAAAGGAAATGAGAATGTTATATGAAAGTATGCCATGGAAAGTATAGACTTGTTAAAAAGAAGAAGCCAATTGATTGAATAATTATGAAATGAGATAGGATGATTACTTATGATTATGATGTGAGTGTTAAGTCAAACATAAATGTGTGTGTATGTAAGAGGAAATGAGAAAGGTTTCGGGGACGAAACCTTATTTAAGGGGGGTTGACTTGTAACACCCCAAAACCCGAATGTTTATATTCGTTAAATGTTATGATATGGTGCATCAAGGAATAAATGACTAGGTTATTTAACCTAGTTAAGAATATGAAAGAAACAATTTAGGGATGAGAGTTGTGCCAATTATTATAAATGGCAAACTTGAGGGACTAAAGTGGAGTAAATGAAAGATGAATTTATAAAAGAAAAACAAATACACACATACACACACACATCGTGTGTTCGAGAAGGAGCAGAGGCTCCCATGGAGCCAAGAACCCTAACATCATATTTTTCATCAAATTGAAAGGGCAAACGAAGCTTAAATCCATAACCGAGCATAGAATAACGATCACCTTCTCAAGGGGATCGTAAAGTATGTCTTAAATTCTAGATTGGTGATCTTCAACGAAGTGGGTTATGTTCTAATCCGCGAATTGGTATGAAATTGAGTATGTACATGTGTTAGAATCATCATCTAGAACATGGATTATGCATGAATTAGGTTAATTTGATGTTTAAGGGTGAAACCCATTAGTTATGGTGAGAATGATGATTTGAATCATCATCCATGTCTAATTCTTGTTGAATGTTGATGTATTTTGATTTGTATGATGGATTCCTGTTAGAGGAATTGAAAGAAATGTGATACTAATATGTTTGATGTTCATGCATGTATGATTCATGTTGATTAGAAGGAAGAAATTGATGAATTATGTATGAGATTAGAAGGATATGCATGAACTAGTTGTACACTGTGCTTAGAAGGTAGTACACATATCAAAAGCATGATGAAATTATGAAGAACTTAAGATTAGATCACTTGTAAGTGATTAACAAGTAGTTATGAAGTGGGTTTTAGATGATGTAATGTAAATTGATGATTTACTTATGTTATTGATGTTTGAAATCGTTTATATGTGTGAATGTTTAAAGAAATTGGATAAGAAATGATGAAGTGTTGTTAGATGAAGTGAATAAAATGTGATGATAATATATTTGATGTTTAATTTTAAATACCACATGTTGATTAGAAGAAGGATTTGATGAACTATGTATGAATTTAGAAGATTGTGCATGAATCAGTTGTACGTTATGCTTAAAAGGTGGTACGCACACCAATCGTATGATAAAATGTATATATTGTCGTTCGTATAGTCGATTATGATGTTACGGGTATATAATGATAAGTTGAAAGTTAAATTAAATGAACCGTTGACTTCTAAAAGTCAACTGGGTATAAGAAGAATGGTTAGACGTGTTGTCATAATTGTAAGATTAGAGTAAGTTATACGGTGCGTGTTAGACTTATGTATGTTTAATGCGATGACATGATGAATTACATGAGTGCAAACGGATATGGGTATGGCTATACGAGTTACGTTTGTTAGAATTGACTAATGATATGACCGTTAACATGCACAAATGAGTATGCTAATAAGAGCGTGATTTCGATGAAATGGAAGCATAGGGATCACGTCGAAACGAGCTCAAGCACGAGGTGTTAACGGGCCAAGAGGAGGCAAGAGATCGGGTACGAGCACGGACGCATAAGGTAAGTGATTTTCGTAATCACTTCTTAGTTGTTTATGTAAAGTTATATACAATTTAATTAAGTATGATAATCGAGGTCAATTAGGAAAGAATTGTATGAGACCGATGAAGTATTAAACGGATCTTAGCTTTGATCCGAGCAAGGTATGTGTGATTAAGAATTGTAGCTAAGTAGTAGGATTGGTTACTTATGCAAGGGAGTCCTTTGTTGTTAAGGATAGAGCAAAGTTGACAAAAACGCCCTTGATGGGTAAAACGAGCAAATGGTCTTAAAAGTTGATTACAAACCATCTATTTGATTAAATGAATGTTTTGAAAAATCAAGAAAACGAGAAGTATGGTTTTCGTAAGCTAAAGACCTTAAAATGCCCAAATACCCTTAACGGGTCAAAATAAGCTCTTGAGCGAAAATGGGTCAAGAGGATGCAAGACATCCGAGAACTTAATCTTGTATGATATACAATGTTGACATTATTAGGTTCATAAGAAGTTATGGTCAAACAAACAAGTTTTGTGGATGAATGCATGAACGGGCCGAATAAATCATAAATGAATAATAAGACGATAGCGTGTAAGTTAAGAATTTCCTTAATCCGGATGTGGGATTTTAAGTTCATATAATAGAATGTGAATTTACAAGCATGTAGGAAGAAACGGGAGGTTAAACGGATAAACGGTTCAAAAGTTATGCGCGTTTTAGTGCGTACGGACGACGAAACGGAACTGCAGAAAAGTGCCATTTCTAGAGGTAGTCGTCGATGGGTCAAGGGTAGTCGCCGACGGGCTCTAGAAAGTTGATTTTTTTGCTGACGGGTTATTTACCTGTCTACGGGGTTTTTGGCTACGGGAAGAACCACGGGCCGTCGCCGATGGGCCTAGGGCCGTCGCCGACGACCTCCCCAAGTCCCAAAAGCTGAAATCTTGTTATTTAAGTTGATTTATGTACCGTAGGCTTCGGTTTGATATCCTTGGACTACGGCGGACTTTCCAAACATGATTTTGATGGTTCCTTAGATGTTTATGGGCTATAAAGCTAAGTCTAAGACCCATGTAAATAATGTATGATTATGTAAGAGGTACGCGTGATCTAGTACGTGTTCGTTAAGGTATGTACGTATGTAGATGTGTATGTATGTATGTATAAAGATATGTACGAGTGTATGCAAGTATGTAACGATGTAGGAAGGGTATGTACGTATGTAGATGTGTATGTAAGTATGTATAAAGATATGTATGAGTGTATGCATGTATGTAAAGATGTAGGAGAGGTATGTACGTATGTAGATGTGTATGTATGTATGTATGTATAAAGGTATGTACGAGTGTATGCATGTATGTAAAGATGTAGGAAAGGTATGTACGCATGTAGATGTGTATGTACGTATGTATAAAGATATGTATGAGTGTATGCATGTATGTAAAGATGTAGGAAAGGTATGTACGTATGTAGTTGTGTATGTATGTATGTGTAAAGACATGTATAAGTGTATGCATGTATGTAAAGTTGTAGGAAAGATATGTATGTATGTAGATGTGAATGTATGTTTGTGTGTAAGTACGTATGTATGCATGATTTAGACACGTTGAGTGTTAACGTTATTAATGGTGTACCTTGAGAATGAAAAGTAATGCAGGTACATTACTGAAGCCTCACCAGGAAATGGATACGCAGATGAAATGCTTAAACTTTGAAAAATGACGAAATGTGAAGTGTACGTGAATGAATCTTGTTTATATAATGTGTGCTAATGTATGAATGAATGTGGTGAGTGCAGGTTATACGAATCACGGATTAACCTCACAAGGAGTAGCGATCGAAGACCGAGTCACAAGATAGATTGTACGGGAATGTTTACATATGTAATTTAGTGATGATAAGTTATGTTTTTATATTTTAAAATGGACTTTCAAGTAAGTCAAAACGTTTATAATGAATGAAATTTTATGGTACGTATTTCCGCTGCGTCCTTTTTGTCAAATACGTTTTAGGGTCTTACAAGTTGGTATCAGAGCCCTGGTTTGAGAGAATCAAGTGTAAGAAGGAAAGTGCTTGAACTCAAACCTGTGTGCTCTTGTAATAAGAAACCCGTACAATCCAAGACTCGGTCAAGATCCAAAGGTAAAAGAGAATGTAAGTATGTACTTATGTATACGTATAAAGAAACTGACGGTTTTGTATATGCAAGGTAAGTATAAGTATTTGAAGAGGATGATCTGCGAATGCGGTCAAGTACCGACACCAAGGCATGAAATAAGATAAAGTTGAACCCAGGTAGGTAAATTCAATATGTGGGTATATGAAATGGTAAAATGCATTAAGGGAAGAAAAATGCAAAATGAAGGACCATGATGGTATAGTAAACATGTTTTGAAAATGATACACGTGCCGAAACCTAATTCTTCGGACATAAGGTGACAATTACACGAAGACACGAAACTAGTATGTGGATTGTGTACCTGGCCAGTACACGTGAAGCATATGACGTTCGTGAGACCGTGATAATTGATACAGGAATGTCCGTTAGAATTAAGTAGTAGGTGGACGTGATGGTGAAGAGAAATGTAAGACTCTCAGGAATGAAAGTATGAATGCTATGTTAGAATCCGCGAGACGGATTCGAAACATGAAAGAAGTTAAAGTATGAATGCAATGCTTGAATCCGCGAGACGGATTCAAGGGATGAAAAGCGTATAAGCAATGTTTGAATCCGTGAGACGGATTCAAAGAATGAAAGATATGAATGCAATGCTTAAATCCGCGAGAAGGACTCAAGGGATGAAAGGCGTAAATGCAATGTTTGAATCCGAGAGACGGATTCAAAGAATGAAGGATGTGAATGCAATGTTTGAATCCGCGAGACGGATTCAAAACATAGATGGTACGAAAGGTATGAATAATGTGTTCGAATCCGCGAAACAGGTTTAAGATATAAAAGACGGAACTAGTCTACAAAAGAAGAAGTCAATAGCTTGACCATGTATGCGTCAAACAAGTCATATAAGTAAATGTAAAGCAAATGAACAAAAGAATGATAGGAATGAAAATATCCGAATGTGTAAGTAACGTGAGGATATGTATGGTACAAAAGACTATAGAAATGTAGAATGATGTTAGCTACGGAGTTAAGCAAGTAGGTATGACGATGACATAGCAGTTTTGTTATGATAACAAAACAAGAGTTAAATGTTATACAATGTGTCTATAGAATGGAATCTTAAAGGATGAGGTGAAAGTACTAAATCCGTTATAAACGGATCATATGAGTGTAAGCATTATTATAAGTTTGAATAAGTATGTATATTAACCTATTATTAACGAGTCAAAGGAAATGAGAATGTTATATGAAAGTATGCCATGGAAAGTATAGACTTGTTAAAAAGAAGAAGCCAATTGATTGAATAATTATGAAATGAGATAGGATGATTACTTATGATTATGATGTGAGTGTTAAGTCAAACATAAATGTGTGTGTGTGTAAGAGGAAATGAGAAAGGTTTCGGGGACGAAACCTTATTTAAGGGGGGTAGACTTGTAACACCCCAAAACCCGAATGTTTATATTCGTTAAATGTTATGATATGGTGCATCAAGGAATAAATGACTAGGTTATTTAACCTAGTTAAGAATATGAAAGAAACAATTTAGGGATGAGAGTTGTGCCAATTATTATAAATGGCAAACTTGAGGGACTAAAGTGGAGTAAATGAAAGATGAATTTATAAAAGAAAAACAAATACACACATACACACACACATCGTGTGTTCGAGAAGGAGCAGAGGCTCCCATGGAGCCAAGAACCCTAACATCATATTTTTCATCAAATTGAAATGGCAAACGAAGCTTAAATCCATAACCGAGCATAGAATAACGATCACCTTCTCAAGGGGATCGTAAAGTATGTCTTAAATTCTAGATTGGTGATCTTCAACGAAGTGGGTTATGTTCTAATCCGCGAATTGGTATGAAATTGAGTATGTACATGTGTTAGAATCATCATCTAGAACATGGATTATGCATGAATTAGGTTAATTTGATGTTTAAGGGTGAAACCCATTAGTTATGGTGAGAATGATGATTTGAATCATCATCCATGTCTAATTCTTGTTGAATGTTGATGTATTTTGATTTGTATGATGGATTCTTGTTAGAGGAATTGAAAGAAATGTGATACTAATATGTTTGATGTTCATGCATGTATGATTCATGTTGATTAGAAGGAAGAAATTGATGAATTATGTATGAGATTAGAAGGATATGCATGAACTAGTTGTACACTGTGCTTAGAAGGTAGTACACATATCAAAAGCATGATGAAATTATGAAGAACTTAAGATTAGATCACTTCTAAGTGATTAACAAGTAGTTATGAAGTGGGTTTTAGATGATGTAATGTAAATTGATGATTTACTTATGTTATTGATGTTTGAAATCGTTTATATGTGTGAATGTTTAAAGAAATTGGATAAGAAATGATGAAGTGTTGTTAGATGAAGTGAATAAAATGTGATGATAATATATTTGATGTTTAATTTTAAATACCACATGTTGATTAGAAGAAGGATTTGATGAACTATGTATGAATTTAGAAGATTGTGCATGAATCAGTTGTACGTTATGCTTAAAAGGTGGTACGCACACCAATCGTATGATAAAATGTATATATTGTCGTCCGTATAGTCGATTATGATGTTACGGGTATATAATGATAAGTTGAAAGTTAAATTAAATGAACCGTTGACTTCTAAAAGTCAACTGGGTATAAGAAGAATGGTTAGACGTGTTGTCATAATTGTAAGATTAGAGTAAGTTATACGGTGTGTGTTAGACTTATGTGTGTTTAATTCAATGACATGATGAATTACATGAGTGCAAACGGATATGGATATGGCTATATGAGTTACGTTTGTTAGAAATGACTAATGATATGACCGTTAACATGCACAAATGAGTATGCTAATAAGAGCGTGATTTCGATGAAATGGAAGCATAGGGATCACGTCGAGACGAGCTCAAGCACGAGGTGTTAACGGGCCAAGAGGAGGCAAGAGATCGGGTACGAGCACGGACGCATAAGGTAAGTGATTTTCGTAATCACTTCTTAGTTGTTTATGTAAAGTTATATGCACTTTAATTATGTATGATAATCGAGGTCAATTAGGAAAGAATTGTATGAGACCCATGAAGTATTAAACGGATCTTAGCTTTGATCCGAGCAAGGTATTTGTGATTAAGAATTGTAGCTAAGTAATAGGATTGGTTACTTATGCAAGGGAGTCCTTTGTTGTTAAGGATAGAGCAAAGTTGACAAAAACCCATGTAAATAATGTATGATTATGTAAGAGGTACGCATGATCTAGTACGTGTTCGTTAATGTATGTACGTATGTAGATGTGTATGTATGTATGTATAAAGATATGTACGATTGTATGCATGTATGTAACGATGTAGGAAGGGTATGTACGTATGTAGATGTGTATGTAAGTATGTATAAAGATATGTATGAGTGTATGCATGTATGTAAAGATGTAGGAGAGGTATGTACGTATGTAGATGTGTATGTATGTATGTATAAAGGTATGTACGAGTGTATGCATGTATGTAAAGATGTAGGAAAGGTATGTACGCATGTAGATGTGTATGTACGTATGTATAAAGATATGTATGAGTGTATGCATGTATGTAAAGATGTAGGAAAGGTATGTACGTATGTAGTTGTGCATGTATGTATGTGTAAAGACATGTATAAGTGTATGCATGTATGTAAAGTTGTAGGAAAGATATGTATGTATGTAGATGTGAATGTATGTTTGTGTGTAAGTACGTATGTATGCATGATTTAGACACGTTGAGTGTTAACGTTATTAATGGTGTACCTTGAGAATGAAAAGTAATGCAGGTACATTACTGAAGCCTCACCAGGAAATGGATACGCAGATGAAATGCTTAAACTTTGAAAAATGACGAAATGTGAAGTGTACGTGAATGAATCTTGTTTATTTAATGTGTGCTAATGTATGAATGAATGTGGTGAGTGCAGGTTGTACGAATCACGGATTAACCTCACAAGGAGTAGCGATCGAAGACCGAGTCACAAGATAGATTGTACGGGAATGTTTACATATGTAATTTAGTGATGATAAGTTATGTTTTTATATTTTAAAATGGACTTTCAAGTAAGTCAAAACGTTTATAATGAATGAAATTTTATGGTACGTATTTCCGCTGCGTCCTTTTTGTCAAATACGTTTTAGGGTCTTACACTTCAACCGTTTCAACCCGAACGGTTTCTACCGGTGCCGCCATTTTGACGCGAACCGTTTCGACCTGTACCGTTTCCACCTGAACCGTTTCGACGCAAACTGTTTAGACGGTACCGTTTCGAACCGAACCGTTTCCACGCGAACCGTTTCGAACCGTACCGTTTCAACGCGAACCATTTCCACGTGAACCGTTTCAAGCCGAACTGTTTCGACGTGAATCGTTTCAACCTGAATGGTTTTGACGGAAATGTTTCGAACCGAACCGTTTCGGCCCGTACCATTTCCACCTGAACCATTTAGATGCGAATTTCGACCCGAACTGTTTCGACGTGAACCGTTTTGACCCGTACTGATTCGAACCGGACCGTTGCGGTGGGTTATAGGGTGATGAATTCCAATTCATTTAACAACCAAACACATCAAAAATGGAATTGAGATTCCAATTCCAACAATTTCCAATTCCAAATGGAATGTTTAAATTCTAAATCCAATTTCTTCAAATTCTAATTTCTTTACAAATTCCAATTCTAATTCCAAAACATTCCGCGAACCAAATGCATTTGGTTTTCAGAATCCGAATTCAAGTCACTTTCTTTGTAACAAGGGGGCTGTTTGCACATGGACTAGGGGTAAGTACATAACTGAATTAATTGAACCGTAACCGATTAACCGATTTAAGTCTTAACTTAATTGAAGATAATTAAACGATGGTTCGTTTAAACCAAAACATGTTAAACAAAATTTGTGGTTCGATTATGGTTTTGGTGTGTGGTATAACAAAATTAACCAAATCAAAACGATTATATATATATATAGGACAAAGATCCGTTAGGAACCACCTCTTATTGCGAGAACCGCGAGAACCAATGTGAACGCAACAAAATTGCCTAAAAATAGCTAAAAATCACACAAAATTTTTTTTTTTAATATTTTTAAAAAAAAATCGCTACTTTTCGAAGCAAAAAAAAAATTAATTTTTTTTTTAATTTTTTTTTTGGTTCGAAAAGTAGCGATTTTAACATAAAAAATATTAAAAAAAATTAGATTTTTTTTTTTTTTTTTTTTAGATTTTTTTAGGTTTTTTGGGGTTTAGTTTTTAGCATTTTAGCTTTGGGGGGGGGGGGGGGGGGGGTTAGGGTTTTTTTAGGTTTTTTTAGCTATTTTAGGTTGTGTTCACATTGGTTCTCGCAATAAGGGTGGTTCTCGCATGAACCTTACCCTATATATATATATATATATATATATATATATATATATATATGTTGAAGTAATATGATATTCACACACTAGATTTCGGTTGACTTTCCCGAATGATTAAAAGATGAGAATCAAAGTAATTCAAAACTACTAGAAGGGATGGGGAATACAGACTCAGTGTATGGGATGGGAAAGATCTCACACCATTCTCACAATATTCATTTCTGCCCTATATATATTCGTATTCTATTCCGCTTTATATCTCGACATCTTTCTTTCACCCATTCCACAGATCCATGTAACTTGATGGGTCTCTTAAACTGGGCATGTTGGCAAGGGAGGATCTTGTTCAGCCTGGAGGATGTCTGGACACTGGTGTTCACATCAAACCCCGTTCTTTAGTGATGATAACCCTAGAAATGAAATAAAAAACTTCACTTAATATACAATTAGAAAATGAATCAGGGTATAATTATAAATATAAAAATTATGTATTCGTTGTAACCAGATTTTGGGATCCATCTTTACATGACACGTGTCCCACTCGTAAGTACCATCATTGTGAGTCGCAGAATAGAGGGTTAATCACCGTATTCATGCATAGATATGTACGTTGTTTGCAGAATTCCTTCAAGTACTTGGTTACAAAGTCATGAATAGTGGTGAAGCTTGAAAATTTCCACCGGGTGGTCAGAAGTCACCGAACCTAAAAATTCTATATAAGTAAAAAGTATTTTTTATAAAACCGAGGGGTCGAAAACGTATATACCTGAAAAATTCTACACGAAACGTACATGCATAACACTACTAAGCGAAAAGTTCGGGGGGTCGGACGCCCCTCCCGGCCCCTTGAAAGCTATGCCAATGTGTTCCAATAGGCACATTGGTGTGCCAATAGGTACACCTTTTGAAAATAAAGTGCCTCAAAAAATTCAGATGCAAACTTCTCGAGTGACAATCATGGATGTTGTTCACATAATTTTTTTTAACGGCGTACGGTTAAGACGTCGTTAATCGGATTAATAGTTAGTATGTTAGTATCACCAAGTTAGTATTAAAATTTGCCCTTGTCTGAATTTGAACTCATGACCTACAAGAGAAGCAAAGTTTCCTACCTCCTTCTTGACCACTAGACCAAACCAAGATATCATTGGTCACATAAGGGTCTAGTAACCACCTGTAGTGAGTTGTATTTACTAGTTCGATGGTCAATTAAATTGTTCAGAGTTCTTGGATTAACCTCCTATAGTGAGTTGTATTTACTACTTTACTAGACAATCAAGATATTAATGCTCGTTTGTATGACAACGAAGCTAGATTGAGTTATGCTATATGTTGGGACCACACGTAGATGCATTTCATAATTTTTATATTACTTTTCTTGATATGTTTTACTCCTAGACAATGGTATATACTAAATACATTTGTGAATAATGATTTTATCTTAGTTTCTTTTTCTGTTTTCCATTACTTTCTCTATTTAAGATTAGATAACATCAAATAACTGGTAGGTGTTACTTTTAATTTTAATTTGGTTTCTAAACATGAAAACGAACTCTTGAAACAATATCGAGAATAAAACTCTACCGAATCAGTTATAATTTAATTTTTCTCTTTGCTACTTAGGAAAACTGAATCTAGGTAAAACTATATGGGCGTAAACTAGAGATTCCGTATTTGCGATGAATTACGCGTAAGTATGTGTAAAAGCTGTTAGTGCATTTTGTCATGTCCCTCGGTATTCGAATATTCGAATAGGCAAGGTTTAGTGGTGTGTGTGCTGAACACGCATGTTGAACAATGAAACTAGTCCATTCGATAGGGATGTCTGGCAAATGGAGGCTCAATCATTTGAATGAGTTAATCTCAATCGCTAGAGGATTTTAGGAATTGAGTCTCATGGTTTGTGAACTCAATCACTAAGATCAAGTCGTAGGGATTGAACCAATCACTTATACATAGATGAGAAACCCATTTGCTTAAAACCTTTTGGTAGAGTGTGTACAATTGAGTGTGCGTAAGTTTGAGAGATCACAGATGTGATTATTAGGAAACGTCATATCTCAAGCAGAAATATCTCCCCTCCATTAAATTCTTTAATGTGTAATTATTTAGTCAAATTGTATCCATGTATAGAGGAGTAATTCTCTCCTTAATAGTTGTCTTGTATCTCAATTTAAAGAGATTGTACAGAATGTAAAAAACAAGTTGAACCATTGTGAGTTAATATGGTATCAGCCTAAAAACATTCAAGATCTTTTTTTTTTCTAGCAAACATCTCCTTCTTCTCTTTTTTTTTCTTTCTGTCGCCATCCCTTCCCTAACCATGGCTGCCGATCCTGCTTCTCTTCCTCTCCATTCTCTCAGTCACCTCGTCCACATCAAGCTAACCTCCGCAAATTACCTCACATGGGAGAAACAAATTACTCCTATACTTTCTTACCTCAAACTTGTCGGCCACGTAACCGGAACCACCCCATCTCCACCCGAAACTACCACCACCGATAACAAAACAGTGCCAAATCCCGACTTTATTGATTGGCAAATAGCCAATCAGAAAGTCCTACTTCTCATTAACTCTACCCTAACCGAAGAAGCCATGGCCGAAACTATCGGTCATACCACGGCCAAAGCCGTTTGGAAGGCTATAGCCGATGCCTATAGCCACTCCTCTATTGAACGAATCCACACTCTTAAAGACTCCCTTCGAACCCTTTAAAAAGGAACATCTTCGGTCTCAGAATTTGGTCGGAAATTCAAAGCTATAGCCAACCAACTTGCGGCTATAGGCCATCCGATAAGTGACGAGGACAAACGCCATTGGTTCCTTTGTGGACTAGGCGCTTCGTTTGAAATTTTTTCCACTTCTCAGCGAACCATTCACCCGGCTCCTTCATTCCGTGATCTCTTGGCTAACGCTGAGAATCAAGAGATGTTTGTTCAACAATTGCATGGTTCTCAACCACCTCAGGCCGCGTTCTATGCCCACCCAAACAAAACTTCTCACATCTGTCCTTCTTCTTCTCGTGGAAGAGGTCGCACCTCTTCTTCACGCGGTCGTACTTCTTCCTACACCAAAATACCTCCACATTGCCAACTTTGTCGCCAAACCGGTCACTATGCGAGTTCCTGTCCTCAACTTGCCTCTTTCGCCCAAAAATCGGTTCCCCTTGATGCCAATCTTGCCGAGGCATTTCATGCCCAGTGTAACATAGCATTCGATTCTCCTGATTGGACCGCCGACTCAGGTGCTACAACACATATGTTACCCTCAAATCATGGTTTACATAATTCCAAATCCCACAATGGTAGCCTTTGTGTTACTTTTGGGAATGGAAAATCATCTCCCGTTACTCACATAGGGAACACTAATTTAAATAAATCTATAACTTTACAAAATGTCTTAGTAGTTCCTAATTTAACAAAAAATCTTCTATCAATTAGTAGATTAACGAATGATTCTCCGGTTGATGTTTTGTTTTCTAATGATTTTTCCAAATTCAGGACCGAAAAACAGCAGAGGTTCTAGTTAAAGGCACGTGTGAAAATGGTCTCTATGTTCTCACCCAAGGTCACAAGTCTCTCGTTGCTGCGCTTTCTGCAGCGCACCTGCGTGCATCATTCAATAAATGGCACAGTCGATTAGGACATGTTTTTTTGACACAATTTCTACTTTGAATAAACTTGGTCGTCTTTTTGTTACATCTATATTACCCAAACCAGGATTGTGTGAATCTTGTGAATTATCAAAAGCAAAACGTCTACCATTTATTGAAAATCCCAAACGCGCACAACATGTCTTAGACTTAATCCATTGTGATCTTTGGGGAAACGCACCCGTGCATTCCAAGGATAGTTATCGGTACTATGTCATTTGCATCGATGACTATTCCCGTTTCACTTGGTTCTATCCTTTAAAAGCCAAATTGGAATTCTTCGCCATACTCACCACTTTCTTAACTTTTGTTCAAAATCAATTCTCATCAAATGTTAAGGTTTTTCAAAGTGATGGTGGCACCGAATTCACCAATCACCAAGTGCAAACATGTTTTCAAAAACATGGCATCCATCATAGATTATCGTGTCCTCACATACCCGAACAAAATGGGAGAGCCGAGCGAAAGCACCGTCATATAACCGAAACCGGTCTAGCCATGATGTTCGATGCCAATGCCCCACCCAATCTTTGGTTATTACCCACAAAACTTCTAGACGACAAATCTCTGTTTGAAGTTCTATTTAACCAACCACCCACTTACTCCATCATGCGTATTTTTGGTTGTCAAGTCTTTCTTTACCTAAGAGACTATAAAAAAACAAACTCCAACCAAGAAGTGTTCATTGCATATTCATTGGCTATATTCCTAAGTATAAAGGCTTTCGATGCCTTGAACCAACATCGGGTCGTGTCTACACAACTCGACATACCAAATTTAACGAAGACATCTTACCTTTTCACAACAACTCCACATCCACCAATACTACCAATTTACCTATCACCAATTTTGAAGAAAACATACCCACCATTACCACTCCCCAAACTCCCTCACCAAATATCACAACAACATCTAACCAACCTAACATGTGCTTTCATTTCTGTGATTTTCCCATCGCCCCAAACTCCCAACCGTTACCTGTTCATCTTAACAGCCCAATCCCAAGCCCACCCACCCAAACGCCTCAAGCCCATCCACCTCCACTTCTCACTCCCCCACAAACTGATACCCCTACTACGGCCCACATACCCACCACTCCCTCGAGCCCATCTATCTCTCAACCATCCGGCCCACCCACCTTTTCTGTTGACACCATTAACCTAAACCTACCAACCGATTCCCTCATCCTACCTCCCTCGCACCAAAATCCTTCCCCACTACAACATCAGTCAACTTCCGCACCCTCCATAAATAACCAAACCATAAACTCCCATCCCATAACCACTCGATCAAAGGATGGGATCTTCAAACCAAAGCACCTTTCACAACTCACCACCTATCCTCTACATCACTCGCTATTTTCTTCCCATATCCTAAAATGCATCAAAACCGCTCTCAAAAATCCTAAATGGGTTCAAGCCATGCATGACGAACTCAAAGCTCGTCATGAAAACCACACTTGGACTCTTGTTCCACGTCCCACTAACACCAACGTCATTGGATCCAAATGGATTTATAGAATCAAATGGATCCATCGATCACTACAAAGTACGCCTTGTGGCTCAAGGATTCACACAAATACCGGGGCTTGATTCTCTCATACCTTTAGTCCCGTTGTTAAATCTTCCACCATCTGGGTTGTTCTCAGTCTCACTATGATCCATAAATGGACTCTCCTTCAATTAGACGTCAATAATGCGTTTCTAAATGGTCATTTAACTGAAACCATCTTCATGGAACAACCTCCTGGTTTTGAAGATTCCAACAGACCTAACTATGTGTGTCAACTCCATCGTGCTCTCTACGACTTAAAACAAGCACCACGTGCTTGGTTCCACCGATTAAGCTCCTTTCTTCTTAATCGCGGCTTTCTAAACAGTCGAGCCGATACATCCTTGTTCGTTTACAATCACAAAGGCATCTTAATTTATCTCCTTGTTTATGTTGATGACATCATTATTACTAGAAATAATGACATTTTCATCAACAACTTCACATCTTGTCTAAACATGGAATTTTAAAATAAAAGACCTTGGCTCGCTAAACTTCTTTCTCGGTCTCGAAGTCCACCACACTAAATCGGGTCTTTTCCTAAATCAATCAGAATATTCTCATGACATTCTCACCCAAGCCGGTTTACTGGACTCCAAACCGGCTGCCACTCCTCTCACATCCAAAGATATCTTCACCTCCCAAGGCCAACCGTTTCATGATCCTACTATTTTATCGTTCCCTTGTAGGTGCTCTCCAATACCTCACCATCACTCGTCCCGATCTCTCCTATGCCGTCAATCAAGCTAGCCAATTCCTTCAAAATCCCACAACCAATCATTTCCAGCTAGTAAAAAGGATTCTTCGTTATGTTAAGGGCACTTTATCACATGGTTTAACATTTGATCGTCCACCTAACACTAGTTTATTAGGTTTTTCAGATGCAGATTGGGCTCGCTATATCGACACTCAAAGGTCCACCTACGGCTATTGTATCTACTTCGGAGGAAACTTAGTGTCTTGGAGCACAAAAAAGCAACCAACGGTGTCACAATCCAGTTGTGAGTCAGAATATCGAGCAATGGCAAACACGGCTGCAGAAATTATTTGGTTAACTAACCTACTTCGGGAACTTCATGCTCTTCCACCTGGTTGACTGACTCTATTATGTGATAATAAGAGTGCGTTGTTCTTAAGTCAAAATCCAATCTCACACAAAAGAGCCAAACACATTGACATCGATTATCATTTCATTCGTGAATTAGTAACCGCCGGGAAGCTTCACACAATATTCATCTCAAAAGATAAACAAGTCGCAAATATTTTTACCAAGAGTTTACCAAAACCGTTATTTGAAAAATTTAGAACAATGCTTCGTCTTGGGCCACCTCCAACTTGCATTGATGGGGGGTATTAGGAAACGTCATATCTCAAGGAGAAATATCCTCCCTCCATTAAATTCTTTAATGTGTAATTATTTAGTCAAATTGTATCTATGTATAGAGGAGTAATTCTCTCCTTAATAGTTGTCTTGTATCTCTATTTAAAGAGATTGTACAGAATATAAAAAGCAAGTTGAACCATTGTGAGTTAATAGTGTGTTGATGCATATTTTGTGGACACGACTCGGCTCGGTTCAACTCGGCTCAGTTCGATTTGGTCTCGACTTGAAGACACGAAGATCAAGACAAAGCTGCTTGTGTCTGTACTTTGTCTGTAATGTGTCATGATACAAAACGATGTCTTGTGTTAGATTTGTTTATATGTGCGTTCGATGTAAGTTTGACCAAGTCAACCATCCTCCGGTTTGACTTGGCCAAACAGTTAGCACATTGGTTGAAACATGCTTGTGTCGAAGGATGTCATCGAAGGATGGTTTGTATCCTTCGATGACCTCGAAAGATAATGTCATTCGATAGATACAGATGGACCTCGAAGGATATCATCCTTCGAGGTATGTATGGATCTTTCGGTAGATTTCTGGTCGATAGATGATCCTTCGACCAGACTTCCGTATCCTTCGAGCATGTTAGCTGTGTCGGGTATAAATACCCATGTAGTGTGTTGTGTTCATTAGAGCTTGAAAGTTAGACATTGAGGAGATGAACACTAGACAAGTGTGAGAGCATACTGTAAACACAGAGAGCACACGAGAGGTTGAGAGAGTTTACATATTACGTTTGTAAACATTGTTCTGTAACTGATTCCACGTTTAATACAAGATGTGTTAATCGTTGATACCGCGTGTGTTATCTTTACTTGTTTTCGTCTCTATCTCGGTTTGCTGATCATGTTGGATTCCGCACAACAAGATCGGTTCGTATACAAGGAAGTAGGCGGTTAGATCCGTATCCGGACACGGGGACCTACAAGTGGTATCAGAGCCTTGGCTCTTTTCCTTGTTAAAACCGAGTGTTTTAGAGTGTGTTTCGGATTTTTGAAGTTCATATTTTTCTGAAATATCAGTTTTAAACTTCAAAAATTCTGCATGTTTTGCTAGAAGTTCTTATAAAAACCTTGTTATTTTTCATTGTCTATTGTTAAAAGTTGGTTTTTATTGAAGTTTCGGCCAAAAACTCGTGTTCGGCAGTTGGCGGTTTACCGGAAAATTCAAATTTTCTGGGTTTGTTCTTCATATCTTCAACTAATATTCAAGTGTTCTTCAAAGTGTTACATATTTTGATCTTGTTTTATTATTGTTGAAAGTTGTTTGTGCATTGGGAAAGTACAATTGGTTAAAATATTCAAACCAAATCTGGTTTTGGCAGAAAGTAAGGCCTGCACATACCTTCTGCCGAAAGTCGCGCACCAAACCGTCACCTTTCTCACCAACCTGTCAACTTTGTGTCAGTGTGTCTGAGCAGATCGAAAGATACCCTTCGAAGTCGAAAGATCATCTTTCGATCAAGGAGGTTCGACAGATACCCATCCTTCGAACATCTTTCGAAGTCAGTGAGTTATCTTTCGAGCCAAGGAATCTTTTCGAAGGATATATTGTTCGAGCTACTGTTACATTTCGAAAGATAAGGATCCTTCGTCTTGGAGAATCTTTCGAAGTCATTGTTCGAAATTCAACACTGATCTTTCGAACACTGTTGATCCTTCGAACAAGTGTCTATCTTTCGAACTAGTGTTGATCTTTCGATCCTTATTTGTGTAAGATTAACAGTTTGTGTTTTCAGGTCTTTCGATCAGAGATCTTTCGGCTGTTTGTTTCTCTTCAACATTTTAATATAGTTTGTGAAAATTAAATTTAAAAAAAAAAAAATCAATTTTCACTTAATATATTAATTTTTATAAAATGGGAACAAACGGTGAGTGGTGGACTCAATTAACTTCGACTCCACAATCATCAGCTACACAACCTGAGCCAGAGTTCGACAAAACTGCATTCTTGCGAACTTTTGCCACACCTCAACCCCAATTTGATCCAACTGCCTATTTTTATAAACCTCCTCAAGCCCAACCTCAAAAAGGCAACCAAAATCCTTTCGGTGATCAAACAAGAACTGCGTTTTATGCTGAAATTGTCAAGAATGTTAGCAATGGTGAATCTTCAGGAAAAGATGACAGTTCAGGATGTAGTGGCACTGATGAAGATAGCTCAGGTGTGAGTGATTACAGTTCAGAATCGGACGTGAAGGAGGGAGTGGATTCTGAAGGTGATAATTTGTCGAATGATGCTAATGAGAAATCTGACTTGATCAAGAAAGCTGATGCTACATCAGAAGAAATGGAGAAGATTCTCACTGAAGATGGATCTTTTTCTTTTCATACAGCCGTTATGGCTCACGTAGAAGGTCAAACTTCTCAGATATGTGATACTAATTCTGACTCTAATTCTGTTCCTGTTGAATGTGCAAAGTGCTTAGAATATGCTGAAAAGGAAAGTCAGTTTGAAATCACAAACAAACACAATCAACAATTGATTGTTGATCTTTCTAAAGCAACTGAAGCTAACTTGTTTTTAACCAGAAATGAAAAGGAATTTAAAGCAACAATTGCGTCATTAAAACATGATGTTTCTGAATTACAAAAGGCTGTTTTGAGAAAACAACATGCTAACAATGATTTAATTGACACAATTGAAAAGCAAATGGTAGAGTTAGCAACAGCTCGATGTGAATGTGAGACAATTAAGCAGAAATTGGAAAGCTATTCCAATTCCCGCTATGTATTGGATCACATTATTGATGTTCAAAAGAAAAAGGGGGATAAGAAGTGTATGGGATTCAAATCATGTCCTCCCCCAATGAATCACAATTACTCCAAATTGCCTGATGACGAGTATATGCCCCGTTTTGAACCTACTGTGCCACTCGGTCTAGATGACTTTGCAGCAGGCCTCGGGTTCACAACTGGTACATCATCCTCGGGTCAATCAGAATCTGAATCTGAGAATGTGACAGATTCATCGTGTGTTAAGGAACAGAGTCCTCTCATTGTTGAGGATGCTGATTCTTCGGACGATGAATCTGAAGAAATTGTGAACCAACAGTCTAACTCGGTTACAACAGATATTCCAATTGAGAATCACATCTTGTGTGATCCACCAGTGGAACCGAGTAAGACTGAAATGTCAAAACCAATGGAGTCCCTTATATCTAGCAGTGAAGGGAATAACTTGTTGTACACGCTCAAAGGAGATGACAAAATCTACTCTAACAAAGATTTTCCAATTAAAAATGTAAATCAAGATTTAATTGAGCAAATTTTTGAAGGATGTATTGATAAGTTTTTGGGGAACAAAAGTGACAAAGTTACCGTCACTCAATGTGATCCAATTCCACGTGAACAAATTAGAAAACAATACGGAAACCAAAAACAACCAATTGAGCGAAAACAACAAGTGAACTCCGGAAAAGGTAAGGTACAGGGAAAGAAGGCTCAGACCAAGAATGTTCAAGCACCTAAGGTTCAACAGCAAAAGGTGCAAAACAAAAGAGCTCCTGTTAAGAAACGAGAACAGAAAGTGAACTTTGTTGGATCCAAGGGTACAGATAAACTGGAAACATTTCAGGATAAATCTAACATTGATTTTATAAAACAAGTTAGAATTTTAAAACGAAATGATCAGAATAATTACACCCAACATTCCAACGGATGTGATTTAGGTCCAAGTACATCTAGATCACAAAGTTCATGGTCTGGTTCTCCGTCTGGTCATCAACATGTTTCTCCGAGGTTTGTAGAGCGGAGAATGTGTTTTGAGTGTGGCACATTTGGGCATATTGTAAGATACTGCCCATACCTGCAAAAGTTGAAGGCTCCCCAAGAAAGCAATTACCAAAAACGATCAGTTTCCCCGAAACAAGACCCGCGTGTCTTGAAAGAAAGGGAAAAGAAGTTAAAACAAAAGAATCAAAAGGTAATTGAAAAGGCATTAAAATCAGAGGTCAAAGAAGAAAAACCTGTTCAAGCAAAATCTACAACGGAAAAACCAGTAAATGCAAAAACAATTAATACAAATACTGGTAAAGGACAAACAGCTTGGAAACCAAAGCAGGTAAGTCAATCAGGGGGAGCACCGCAGGTTCTGTTTCCTAATCATCAGGAGATTGAGATTACTTTCCTTGATGATCAAGGACGACCCAAGTCCACAAAGGCTTGGGTCCCCCTCTCCGTCTAATCTTTGAATGAGTGTGTAGGATATTCCAGGAGGAACTATCGATAGTCGTAAGATTGTTGATAGTGGAGTGTCCATGCACAAAATAGGCGACAGAAGAAATTGTTGCCTTTGATGGAGAGAAGACAAGAGAAAATGAAAAAGAAAACAGAAGTGTCTGTTGAAAGAGTTTGAAAAGCTTCGACAAAAATGCAAAGCCTTTTACAATCAAGCTTTGATCGGGTCCCCAGGATAGATTCAAATCAAAAGGTACGCACCAACAGCACGTTTGAAGTTCAAAATCAACAAGATGAACGTGCAGTGTACATTTCTTCGTGGTGTGATTGAAGAAAATGTGTTTGTTGAACAAATCAACCGGGTGTGCGGATGCCTTGGCATGGGTTGAACAACCGCACACTACTTCTGAAAGAGAAAGATAAAGACCTTCGCTGGTGAAATATGGAAGACCAGCCGGACCCAAAGGTTTATGATCTTGTTGCTGTCAAGAGACTTCTCAGTAGCTTCAAAGATTCGACTTTGAAATCCACACCGGGTGGATATCCAGTTTGGGAGAGCGCTCAGGTTCCTGGCAATGCACGAAGCAGTTGCAGGATACGGTTTTAAAATTCTAATCTCTCCTTTACTTGTCGTTATTTTAGCTGCTTTATGAATTGTTATCCTCTCACAGCACTCTTTGGCCAGACAATGTTGTCATGGTCCGCACCGCAAACCGACATGCCAACTCATTTTTCCAAAATTTGATAAATCTTTTCAGATTAAAAACTAATTTTGGTAAACGGCATTGAGGTAAATCATGAGTTAACCAACATCGGAAAGTCGTTTTTGTAAATACCTTTGTGTTTTTAAATTTTATCTTAGTTTGTTGATTTTAGGGGGAGTAAATCCAACTTTGAAAAATCCAAAAACATCGAAAAAATTTCAAAAGCACAAAAACAATGGAAAAACAAAAATGAGTTTCCTGGAGAGAAAAAGAGAAAATGATAGTACATCAGTGGTCTGTCTGAACCTCTTTAAACCTTAAATGAAAAATTGATAAGCAGCTCTATATAAGATGTATCGGTAGGCTCACAATCATTTTAAAGTGTGCAGGGTGATATAAACTTAAATCGACTGAAGACCAGGTGGGAACCACTCATTGGCATATGGTCTTAGTACCGAAATTTCGTTTGAGAGATTGCCGAGGTTCTGAGATATTCGGTCTTTATGCTGCTTATCATCTGGGTATCATGGTTGTATCTTTTACCGAAAAATAACGGGGACGCAAGTCTAGATCTTCCATGATACCATACATACGTGTACATATTGCATTTGACCTCAATAAGTGATAAACAATCACATGTCCACACAAAATAAGTGATAATATATCACATTTTATCCGGGAGTCAAGTTCGTCTCTCTGCTGTACGAAAGTACTGACCTGTTCACGGACTTGCTCCTGTGCCCTCATGCATCGAAAATCAAGTTCCTCATCAATAAGTGATTTTATCACATAGGGCTTGTTTTCAATCAAAATAAGTGAGAATCTCACATCATATACGGTCAAACAGATGATAATCGGTATACTCACCGGTAAGATGAATCTTCGTGCATACCTTGATACGGGAATGTGTCGTGATGTGGATGAACACCGGTCGGTAAGTATAAATCATACCTTAACGTATCCCCGCGCCATGATTACAAATGATAAGTTGAGTTTATGTGGACAACAATACCGATAATTGTTATAGGATGCTTATCTTAATGTTAACTAATTGAACAAAAAGAGCGTTTTGGCCTGACCGTACACTGATATGATTCTCTTACCCTCGAAACTCGCAAAAAGAATGTCTGTAGATATTTATTTACTGTTTTCAGTTTATGTATTTTTGTATATATTTATTTATTGTTTTCCGTCTTTACATTTGAAAAATGAAAAACTTCAAAAAGATTTTAGGTGTGTTTTAATATAAACTTTATAAAATCCAAAAAGATTTTGCTTCTAGTTTATTTTTGATTGACTGATGTTGGAACTCGAGTCTATCCTACCCAAAATCCTGATTCTAAGCCGGAAAACAATTGCATCTTCATAAACTGTCGAAGTTAACGCATTTTGAAAGTTAAAGGATTAAGATTGTACATTTTCTAAACTTTCAAACTGTTGTCGGTTGGTGTTTGATTGAGATTTCATCTCATATGTGTCATTTGTTTAAATGTTAACTATATTCCAAGCGGTTGTTCTCATTATGCGTTTAGCTTTCTTGCAATGTGCAGATGCTAAAGGCGAGGAGAACATGTTCGATGACAAGGTTTGGAATGAAGACACGAAGTGGAGGCACTCAAAGGATAAAATGATCGAGTTGCCGCTGACCCTTCATCAACACCACAAGGATCTGAAGAATTGTCAAGTCAAAAGATTCACGAGCATGACTCAATGGAGAGTTCAATCTAAGGGGGAGTTTATTGACACACTTCCTAAATGAAAAGGGGAGTTTGTTGATACACTTTCTACTTACGACACGTGAAGACTTTGAAGATCCTCCGACGTGGAAGACATCGAAGTTGAATCTCACGAATAGCGTTGAACCTCACGAGTAGCGTCCAAGGGGGAGTTTGTTGATGCATATTTTGTGGACACGACTCGGCTCGGTTCAACTCGGCTCAGTTCGATTTGGTCTCGACTTGAAGACACGAAGATCAAGACAAAGCTGCTTGTGTCTGTACTTTGTCTGTAATGTGTCATGATACAAAACGATGTCTTGTGTTAGATTTGTTTATATGTGCGTTCGATGTAAGTTTGACCAAGTCAACCATCCTCCGGTTTGACTTGGCCAAACAGTTAGCACATTGGTTGATACATGCTTGTGTCGAAGGATGTCATCGAAGGATGGTTTGTATCCTTCGATGACCTCGAAAGATAATGTCATTCGATAGATACAGATGGACCTCGAAGGATATCATCCTTCGAGGTATGTATGGATCTTTCGGTAGATTTCTGGTCGATAGATGATCCTTCGACCAGACTTCCGTATCCTTCGAGCATGTTAGCTGTGTCGGGTATAAATACCCATGTAGTGTGTTGTGTTCATTAGAGCTTGAAAGTTAGACATTGAGGAGAGAACACTTAGAGCATTCTGCTGAAAACACACACACACGTTTGAGAGAGTTTATAGAGTACATCTGTAAACATTGAGCTTGTAACCGGAACCTTTCATACGCATTAATACAAGTGGTGTTAATCGTTGAATATCGTGTGTTGTGTTTGTGCTTGTTCTCGTACGAAATCTCGGTTTGCATGCTAGCTTGGATTCCGCACTCGCTAGTGTGTTTGTTATAACAAGGATAAGGTTTTATCTCATCCTCGAGAGGGACCTACATAGTGATCTCCTGGTCTTTAACATTAATGTAAACTCTTTCGGTATAGAATCTGTTATGATTTTGTTAACGTTTACGTACCTATTGTGGTTTATTTATCTCAAAATTTGCGTTCTATCAAATTCAATCATGTTTCGATCCAGAAACTTTGAACTTTCAAAAGTAAATAACAGTTACTATTAAGGTACTTAAAGAGATACATAGATAATCAGATACATAAGTAAAAGTTTAAATAAATAGTCTATTAAAATTAGAAAATCGTAGGAAGGATATCAAACTGACTACGATTAAATTATTTCTGGATCGAAACCGTCTTGTCATACTCTACGATTTTAGGTTTTAGGATTCCGCTTTTGGATTTTTAGCTATTAGATATTAAATTTTTTTTGTTTAGATCATTGTGTCTTTCTATTTGACATTGTGTTTTTTTTTATTTAGGTCATTATGTGTGTGTGTGTTTGCAATTCACTGTGTCTTTTTTCTTCAGCATCGTATGATACTATATTTCTTGACATTGTGTTATATTTTACTATCCATTATTTCTTTGAACTCTTTCTAGATTAGGAGACTCTGTAGCATAACTCGATCCTAGATACATATACACATGATCATTAGAAAACTTAATGCTTCATGAAATAAACCAAAAAATAACTCTATATTACATACATGTAGTATAGTGCATATATGTTGTAGTAGGGAGTTTTTTAGTTTATAATTGTATACTAGAAAGGTGCTCGTGTAATGCAGCGAGGAACACAGACACTACTAGGGTGTGCATGATTCGATTAATCTATTTTGTTAACCAGTTGATTTTTTGTTAATCGGTGTTAGATTTTCAGGTTTCGGTATGGTTTGTTTAATTTTTGTTAACAACCAAAACCAAACCTGGGCTACAATTTTGCTGAGAAATACATGAAATGAGGGTATAAATACATGAAATGAGTGTATAAATACACAAATGGATATATATAAATACATGAAATGGGTGTATAAATAAATGAAATGAAGGTATAAATAAATGAAATTAGAGTGTAAATACATGAAATGGAGGTATAATTAAAATAATATATGAAATTGAGGCATAAAAGCTAGAAATATACGAAAATATGAATTTTAAGTTTGGTTAATTTTTGTTAAAACATGGTATAACAAAATCAGTTACCGATTTTTGGTTTTTACTTAATCAGGTTTAGATTAATTCGGATTCCGGTTAATTTCGGTTTAGTTTCGTCTATTCTCGGCTTCGTTTGTTTTCGGTTAACGATTTGGTTATTGCCCATCCCTAGACACTATGTTAATCACGTAAGATACGTTTTTTTTAAATTAACAAAAATATAGCAATACTACACTCAGATTCAAGAGAATAAAATGTTCGTTTTTATGAGTTCATTTTTTTGTGAAATAAATATTAATATATGAAAAAGTTAAGACCGTTATCATGGGGTAGCCGGTTTGAAATGAGGGAGCAAAGGTGTGCTTTTTATTTAAATAAACAAAAAATGAGTAAAGTTGAGCGGTTAAAGGTGTAAAAATTGTTAAAAAAGACAGGTTTGCCGCGTAAATATATTAACAAATGCATTAGTTCTTGTATCTTAACCAATAATACGTACATTACTTAAAATATAAGATGCCGATGGTGCATTAGAAACAGGGCCGACCTTGAGAATTTAGGTGCCCTTTTCGAGTTCAAAAAAATATGCCCCAATTGCCACCCAAAGAAACATCGTATATTGTTTAATTATTATTATTATTATTATTATTATTATTATTATTATTTTTGTAAATCAAATAGGTATTGGGCTCTGATATTGTTTAATTATTTTTTTTTTTTTGTAAATCAAATGGGTATTGGGCTATATAAGTCTAATGGGCTGACTTCTAAAACTTAAGAATTGTTTTGTAATAGGCCTATCAATAACTTGGTCTTTATACGGGTATACTATTTAAAAATTATATAACATATATATATATCGGATTTTTTTAAATGTGCCCCTCGAAAGTCGAAATCACGGGCCCTGGCCAGTGGTCCTCCCCGCACTCCCAGGTGTGACACCTGTGTCACTTCAACCATCAAACAAATGCCAAACCAATGAAATATTGTATTTCATATTTGGGATTTGTAAAAATATGTGTATCATTTACACATATCAACTCTCGTTCGATTTCAAGCTCTAAATCGCTTTCTGGAAGGTTATACGCGCACCGATGCGTAAATATAACCAGTTTAATGCAACGAACACTCCGGAATAGTGAAATAGGCTTAACATACCTTAAATAACCTTTACATAACTTAGAAATAAGTTTTGGAAGGTTTGGTATGCCGAAATTAAGTTAAATGCTTACAGGGACTAAAGTTGACAAAAAGTGCACAAGTTTGCATTTTTACGCATAACTTACGTTCTGAATACATCCGGACCTCCAAAAATTTATATAAGCATGACTATATTATATTTTAGTGTTCGCCATAAGAATAATCCATTCGTTGCGTCATTTGGATCGTTTTTCGCGCTTATGCGCATTCCGTGGTAATTAAGCGAACATCGCGTTCGTACGACCAAACGAACCAACATCCGACATATTTTTGAGCATGTTTCATGTCCACAATGTTTAGGCATCATTTTAGGGCCTTAAAGTTGGCTTTACGGGCCTTAGAAGTGCCGGAAATGGGCTTAAACACGTGCAGGGACTGAAACTGTCAAAACTGAAACATGTTTGCTGATCAGACATCCCAGGCGGCCCGCATTGTATTTGTCTGATCCTGAAGCGGGCCGCGTCCGCATATCAGATCAGATTCAATGTTTTTAATAACAAGTTGCAGCTGTTCTATCCTCAACCACACATTCCCAAATGCTTAGTCAGCTGATAAGGATGGTTTTTAGGCACCACAACTTGCCGACACTTGTACGGGTGGGATTAAGGCACGTTTTCCATGAAACGATCCTAACGGTTACCCGAAAACTATATATACCCATCCACCCCCATTGCATTTCTCACTAGAATCTTGATTTGAGAGCTCTAAGTTGAAACCATTGTTTCATACCTGAGTTCTTGGATCGAGATTAGCATTCGGGGACCCTTCGTAAGTATTCTTTCGTTCTTTTCCTTATTTTATTGCTTTTAGAGTCAGAAAGTCAAACTTTGTTTGACTTTCAGCGTTGACCAGCTTATGGTCAATGCGAAGTTCGTTTGAACTTCACAACGTGAGTGTAATCACGTTGGTCATCGTCCCTTGGGACTATGCCCACTGATTACCACGTTGTCTAGAGTCGTAGGGTAGGCGATCTAATAAATCGCCTATACCTTCGAACTCGACCCATTTGGTCGATCATTAGGATCCGACCAAATACATTAGGTGACCATAGTAGGTAGGGAATAACCTTCCGAGGTTATACCCTATGGTCACATCGTTTAAGTAGTTGTATGATAGGTAGTTTATATGCCTTAGGTAAATTACCAGAATACCCTTTTCATACATAATTGGTAATTTAGCATATGTAACCTAAACTTTTGCCACATAACTGATTATGTAACATATTTAGGCATATGACACTTGTCATAGGACTAGTTAGGCGGTCCGAACGCGTTTCACGCGCACGATGCGTTAAAATAGCATAAGCTACCTAAACGGATCGTAATGGGTCGATAAGACTTAGGTTAAGTTTCATTTAGCATGTAGGCTTTGTTAAACCATATCACATGAGTTCCTACACTCATTTGGTTTACAAACCCTAATGCTACCCAGTCTTCCGATATAGGTCCGGTTTATTAACATAGATACCTATAGTAGGTGCCGTTTGATATCCGCGATCTCTAGCATTGTTTGGTTGTTACTCAAGGAATACTAAGCAATCTCAAGTGAGTACATAGACCCCTCTTTTACTGTTTTCCAAACTGTTTTGGGGTGAAACACATGTGCCTACTTGTTACTTTCATGCTTTCCTGTTTTCACATCATATACTTGTTATGTTCATTAGTACATTATAGTACATGATTTCATTACATTTCATACTAGGTGTGCCATTGTGTGCATTACTTAGTACATTGTTTTACATTACATCACATGCTACGTATGTCTATTGTTACATACTTAGTACAGGTCGCATGCTACGTATGTCTGTTGTTGCATACTTAGTACAGTTCACATGCTATGTATGTTCAATCGTTGCATTGTTCTTCATACTTAGTACATTTGTTATTCATCACATACTTACATTTTGGACGCATATTACATGATTTACATTGATCATGCATTTACTACACAAAACATAACTTTGATTTAAACCAAGTTTTACTTCAATACTATGTTCTTGTGCATATGGTTTAGTTGATACATTTCACTAGCCATGCATATCATTTTAGTTACACATGACATGATTTACATCTAGACATAAACATTTTGACATATTATTCAATACATTTGGCAATTGGTTTAAACATAGACATCTTACATTGTTTGGTTTGGTTTGATTAAGTGATTAAGTAACGATGCGTGTGTAATATGATACAAGCATGGTGGATACGCCGCTGGTACTTCCTATATATAAGTGTTTGTATGGTATTACATATTGTAACGTTATCTGAATCATTTCAAGTTGAGACATAGAACATTTTATACAAATAACATATTTTTCACAAGACATTGATTTACAAACAATTTATCTAATACAAACTCAGTTTACAATGGTTATTCATTTAACCATACATTATTCTCTTATTTATACATATCATCAGATCTTATCGATTTTCAAATGATTTACAAAACAAAGCAAATAACAAGGTTCATGACTAAACATTTTCTCAAACATAAGTCATGAAACCTATTTTCACAAAACCTATGTATCTCACCGGCATTTTTATGCTGACGTACCTATTTTCACATGTGTTTTTCAGGAGCTGTTGCATAAGATGATCAAGATACACATAGGCAGACTTGGGCTTTAGTGACAATAAAAGATGCAAGACTAGTTAATTATGTTGTATTTCTTTGTTTGTTAAGACATTGTAACACTTTTAATCAATAAAACGAAACTTCAATTGCCATGGATTTGAAACATTAATTCTGTTACAACACTCCCCGACGTTTCCGTCACGTTTTGTATGTTCTACGTGGTCGGGGTGTGACACCAGGGCCGCCAATGATTATAAATAGTATGTATTTATGTATGTATCTACGTATAAGTTATTTAGAAAATATTATTATCTGAAAATATGTATGAGATAATAAGGTTGTATAAATGTATTATTTTATATAATCTTACAAAAGGTAACTTCGGTCACCTCCGCTTAAATGAACCGTTGCGTCTTTCCATCCACACCGTTTAATACAAAGAAGAATTGCATTTGAGATAAACCTCCGCTCACGTGCTTCCATAGGCAACTCCCATCTCTATTATTTAATTTATAATGTGTGGCTGTGTTTTTTCCTCTTATATATTGGAAAAGAAAAATCAACCTTTAGTTTCTCTCTCTCTCTGGAACTTAAACCCAGATTTCTTCTTTTCTTCTTCTCAGGTTTTGTTTATTTCTCACTCTTAAGACATATTGATGACATGCTTATCCAATCTCATGAATATATTTCATCTCTAAAACAAAACTATTTGATGAGTGATAAAAAAAATATTAACATCTCAAATAATATCATCAAGGACAGTAACTTTGGATTACAGACATGATTCTTCATCTTCGTCGGCTTTATAAAAAATTCGGAACCTTATATTAATTAAGCAATATCTCCATATAAAACTCCTAAATAGAATTGACATATTTTTTAACAATGGCGGTTACTGCTTTTACCGTGTTATCTTCGACCAGATAAAGGTTTTTATTCTAAAACTCTATACACCATAATGAATATCGTTGTGAGTTTACATGTAATAAACAAACCGACGCATCTTCTCTAACCACCATTTCCAGTCCTTTCCACCGTTTCACACCCTATAATAAACCCCGGACACAACCAAAAATCTCCAGTCAACATCCTTCGGCCGCAGCGCAATTTGCAACAAAACAACAACGTTTTCGGTACCGGTTTAGGCACTGATCTTCAACTGTGTCCACAGTCACCGGTTAAACAAAAAGAGACGGCTGATGATGGTTTCATCAAATGGATGATTCCACAACATGACTTCATGGTTTGAACCGCTGGCGACTGGCTCTTCCTCTTCAGATAAAAGAAGGGTTGAATGATGGGGATAGACACACTTTTAGAAGTCGATTATTTGTAAGGGATCCAAAATTCGAAGATTTACGGAATTGATTTAGGAAATGGAAATCGGCGTCAAGATCAATTGGAAATTTAGAAAGAAAAGTTGATGCCACCCCATTTACAACTTTCCATGTATTCGTTTACAGAGGGAAAAGGTGAGTATTTGACTATCCTTTGATGCCACTCCATTTACAGCTTTCCATGCACATAATCGTTATCTTTTTATTTGCACAACTTTTCGGAAAATAAATAGATAGTAAAATACAATAAAAGAATAATATTATGGTTACCCATGCCATTATAGCCTAGTGGTATCTTAGGGGTGGGATAAGGCTTATGATCATTAGCTCATGAGTTCAATTCCCATAAAAGGGGTTTTTCCCAGATTTATTGGGTTTCCTTCTGAGTTGGTGTATAGGCATTATTGCTTAGTGGACATGGATATGATCGGGTGGTTCCGCCGGTAGCACGATAATACTCCAATGGTCCGTCAGTGATCCAAATTTGACGTTCAAAAAAAAAATATTATGGTTCAATTTATAACTTTAATTATTTAACTTAGTTAAACTGATGCATACATTTACGTAAACTTTTCAAAATTGTTTTAAAATATATCAGAGTATGCTGTTCAAAAAAAAAAAAAAAAAATAGAATACTACTAAAGTGATCTTCTATACTTCTATTGTGAAGCTAAGACATTCATAATTAACTTCCCGCCGCAACGCGCGGGTCGACGCCAACTTGTTAATAAATATGAACCAAATTTTTCCACGTACGTACCTTGATGACCGTATAACACATAAAACGTAACCACAATAATTCATGTGCGGATTGAGAAGATGATGTAAGTGATTGAATATCAAATGATTCGTAGTATGTATGAAAGGAGGACTACGGATAGGATGAAAATAATAAGGGTGGAGGGTATCATTCAATTACTTTATAGTGTTTGAGTCATTTTTTACCCAATGATATGATGTCACGTCAAGTCCCCATTCCACTCGCTATTTTGCACTTAATCACTGACAATGATTCAAACACCTAGAGAGTGGTAAAGAATTTAAATAAAAAAAAAATTATGATTAATTGAAAGGGGTTGGGACCCACCATTAAACCTCCTCTCTCATCCTTCCCTACTCTTCCTCGCAGCGCTGAGTATACACCGAAATCACCACTCCCCACTCATCGATTTGAAGCCGGCGATCATTCACCGCTCGGCAAACAAACTCCCCGTCATCATACCGAGTACCTTAAGATCAAAACAATGGCGAAACTAGAACATTTTAAGTGGAGGGTTAAAACAGAATTTTCGGCAATATAATTTTCTTATATTTGATATATTTGTTAGGTGGATTAACAATTCAACCTTTAATTATTACTTTTATTTTTATTTAAGATGAATGTGTAGTTTTTTATTTGAGATTTTTACTCATTTATCTTTTAAAAAGACGTCTCTTCTTTACTAAATACTAACAAAATGTTAGCTAATAATATATTTTAGTTCTACGGCCAAAAAGTTTTATAAACTAAAAAATAATTTAAGTAGTTTACTTACTTGAACAAGACAAATATTGTGACATTGGTTGTGTAGACACTTTATCGCTACCTAGAATGTAGTCTAGTAAATCATTCTAATATAATAAATCAATGTAGAAAATCCCATGTGTCATCACCACAAAGCTCTTCGTTATCTCTTTCCTAGCTGTCACCTTCTCTCATCTTCTAATCCAATGTGTTATTTTCTGAGATTTTTTCTTTTTTTATAAACAACTTCTCTCATCTCAGTCAAATTCAAAATTTAAATTCTAATCTATTCTCAGTATTGAATCAAAATCCTTTCTCTCTTTTACACCGCACACTTTCCTCTTTCCTTTCTACTGCTTCAAATCAAAACCCTAAAATGTAATTCTATATTCCATTCAACAAATCTCTAAGCCAAAACACTCTCTCTCGATTATTTACCATCAACGCATGACTTTTAATCTTCATTTCAGAGTGAAATCAAATCAAAGATGGATAGGGTTTCCATTAGTGGTCTCCCGTTGGATGTTCCTTCAAGAACAGGTTTGTATGTCTCACTACGATCAGATCTGCATCAACGGTAGGCGTTTTCGGTGAGATGAAATTCCAGCACTGAACACGATTACCTTTGCCTGATTTGGTGGGGTTAAACCCATACTGCAGCGTCATATCAGATTCCGGTCAGGCTAGGGTTCCGGCGAGTATTTAGGTAAGCTTTTTCAGTTTCATGATTCTATTTTTGTTTAGATCGCATACATCAAGGACGTTTGGGTTTTGTTTCAGTGCCTCATGACTACTCTGGCTACGACCTTGGTTTTCCGGCGACTAGCAGTTTAATTCCGGTGAATAGGTGAGTCCTGAGTAACTATTCTATCATCTAAAATGTGATATTATACAATTAAACAACTGATGTTCTGGATCAAACTCAGATACCAAACCAAAAAGCTGGATAACAAAACCAGTGATGAAGAGCAGTCAGACTAACCAGATATTGAAACCAGCCAATGTGAACAGAGCAACTCTAAAGTGGATGTTAAAAGGATTAATATGTAAGGTTTTTGTCAAAAGATTCTTAAATTAAATGAAAGGTTAGTAAAAGCTACTTCAATATGATTGACTATGATTTCATGATGGTTTCAATTAAGAATCCGCGAAGCGCTCAAGAAGGAAAACACAAGCACATTTAACAAATCTGGAGCAAAAAGTGTGTATCAAGTATTTAGTTATTTACTATTTTTTTTAAGCACATTGTTTCCATGATATAAGTAACTAAGTCAAAATGCTATAATTTTTTTAATTTTTTTTTTTTTTTGTATTAGGGATGCAGCTGCTCTTGCTGAATTTTTGTCTTGGCTGGAGGAGGAAATATGTTGGGATTGAACCCTACCAGAGGAACAGATAATGTAAAGCCAAAACCAGGTCACAACAGTGGATTCACAATAAGCAGTAGTTTACATTAAGCTTTCCCCTTGACAGTGGTTATCTAACAGCTCTGCTCAAAAGAACAACTGATGAACCAAACGCTGATGAAATCCTAAAGACTGCTGAAGACAAACACTGAGCTCTATCTACTGTTGTCTCTTAAGTACTGCTGAAGACCCAAGCACTGCTCACTCAAAGACTGATCACCTTTGAAGAAAGCACTGATGTGGTTGTTGAGCATCAGTGCTTAGGCTACAACAGTGGAACGTGAACAGTGCTAGAATAGTTTTGTATTTTAGTATCAATCAGTTGATAAACATCAGTAGTTTGTATAGAATAGTGTTTACAGGTTGTTAGGTTGTTAGATGTCACTTTCATGGTGACGTGTCAGCTGAGACACATCAGTGGTTTGGTTTGCCTATAAATATAACAGTACTCTGTACTGTTCTATTAGCTCTTTGCAACACCGTCTTCCTTGCACGAACAAACACTGAGCTCTGGCTGAGGGGGAGTTTGCATTCAATCATCTGCATTGTAATCGTAATTGAAATAAATTCAATCTTTAGGTTCATTGTGATAAAATGGTTGATCAAAGTATTACTCTCGTTTGATTGTATGCAAAGTTTGTTTTCATTTTAATTCCGCTGCACAACTCATCCATTTCCATCTTAATTTCAAACAAAAATACAATCAAAATCAAACTCAGATCTAACAATTGGTATCAGAGCCCGGACAGTCAAATTCGATCTAACAATCAATTTGACGTAACAGTTCAGCTCAAAATTCATTGATACTAAGGTTGGTTGTATTTATTTGAAAAACAGAGTAACGAGTATATCATGAACAAAATGGTTATTCAAAACTCTGTAAATCAATTAAGATGTCATATGACACACAAATTTCACACAACAAGTGATATCATGCACAAGTCACTCATAGTTTTCAGATCTGTAAACATATCTAATAAATTATGGGATTGTTCTATATTTTCAAAATTGATTTCAACTGTTGTTTTGATATTTGTGATGTTTTCTTTAAAAAACTAAAGTATGAACCTCTGATTAACAAAACCTATGTTCTTAAAAGCATCAGTGCTTTGTTAATGCAGAAAGAGGGAAATTAAAACTTTAGTTTGCAGATCTGGTGTATTGAAAAACAGGTTGAGGATCCTCATAAGGACAAAATCAACTATGCCAAAATACATTCAGAAAATAAGGGGTTAACATAGTCCGTATCATATGTAATGTGAGATTGGTTGAAAACATGTGCAAACATGACCGATTCTCTCAAAACATTACTGCAAAATGATTTTGGATTAAGGTTTCTCTCAATAAAGACCTCCCAGCAAGTGATTCATCACTTCTAAATGGGAAGGGTAAAAAGGGAAGAAGAAATTCACAAAAACTCAATAGTGTGTTTATCTCAAAACTTTTGAAGTCAAAAGAAAAGGGTATCAACCTAAAACACTTGAGAGTCAAAGCTTGGGGTAATAATGGTAATTAAGCAACTAAATGCAGTCACTGGGTTAAGAAAAAGTTCAGGTTGAAATAGTTCTCCCAGTGAATAAGCTTCAAGAGGTTTAGACAAATTTTCAAAGTCAGCACATGGTAACAAGGTCTACTACTGGGCTTTCAAAACCTATGTGTTCATGTGTCCTCATGTTTACAATCAATTGACAAGAAAATGGTGCCAAACAGTGGTCAAAACATATTTAAAATTTCCTACCACTGATGATTAAACCACTGACCATTTTCATGAACTTGAGAATGATATGATTATGTATTTTATTGAAATTATACCAGTCTCTTTTGATGATGTATTCAGAAAAACCTTTAGCCATTTTTTATAAAGGATTTTCTCAAATAATCAGGATATGTTATTCTATTTTTTTTAAGAATAATATATATTGAACTCTTGCATGTTTTTGTTGGCAATTGTTTCAATTCCCTGTCAGGACATAATGCATTTTTGTTGGTATTATTGTCCTCATAAATGGGTCAAAAGGAGATGGTACATATGTCAAGGTCATGTCATACTCAAGTTTGTTTTAAACCATGATAAAAATTGATTGATAAACAGATATTGAAATTACTGGGTACCCATGTTTTAATTAATATATTATGACGAAAATGAGTATTATTAGTAAAAAGTTATGATCATCTGGGGTACTAAACCACTGTCAGAAATCTATTTTCAAAATTGACACGTGGCAAAACTCTGAATGCAAATTTTTGAAAAAGCTATCCACTGATTGCTCAAAAAGTTGCTAAGATATTGTTGCATCAAAGTCTTACCACTATCTTACTCCTAAAACACTGCTTTGTTGAAATATCTGCTTTCTAACTACTGTCCACTGCTGAAAGTCAACTACTGTTCTTCCATTTTCATGGTGAACACTCATGCTCAAAATCAGTGTCTTATCCACTGATATGCTATCCACTGATAGTAAAAATTTTCCACTGTCCTCGTTTTGACCGTTGCAACCACTGATACTTGTTTCATCAGTGGTTTCTTAAAACAACTGTCCTCCATAATTCATCTTCTCATCAGCGGTTGACACGTGGTCAGTTTTTTAGCCTTCAGATTGTAATAACCGCTGCCACATCAGCGATCACTTTTTCCCTAAATAAAACCCTGATCAAAACCCCAAACAGGGTTTTTACACTATCGAATTGAATTCCAAAAATTCTCTTCTCAAAGCAGTTTCCAACTTCTCTTCCCAAATCACTCTCCGATTCTTCTTCATCAAAATGACGAAGTCAAAATCAAAATCAAAATCCAAACCAAAATCACCATCATCTTCAAAAGAGGTCGCTCAAACGACCGAAGAAACCATTGAAATCCCATACAAATCACCTCATAATTATGTGGGTCTCCTCACAAAACCTACCGATAACCACACCTTCGACTCCATCATTGATACACTATCTGGATCAAAGTACAAAACTTTGTTGACAGTAGATTCTCCCATTTACTTGCAAACCCAGAGAGAGTTTTGGAAAAATGCTAATCTTGAAAAACAAGACGGAAAAGTAGTAGCCATTAACTCCTCGATACAGGGTAAAGCATTTCAAATCACCCCACAATCAATCTCAGAGGTCTTCAAACTCGATGATCTGAAAGGTAAAACTTCTTCTGATAAAAACGAGTTAAAAGCTGATTTTCTGAAAAGAGGGTATGCAGAACAATCAAAGGTAGATACCTTACAAAAAGGTTATTTTCCATCTGCACCCAGATTTTTATTCCACACACTTTTAAGTTGTGTTTCTAATAAAACAACAGCGTTTTATGAAATACCATTGAAGATTCAGTGCCTGGGATATGCTATTCTAAACAATAAAGATTACAACTATTCCCAGGAGATCTTCAATGACATGATTAAAAATGTTGATAGCAAATCATTTCTTCTTTTTCCAAGATTTCTGAGCTATTACTTTAAACAAAAATTTGAAAAAGAGGATGAAAATTTGCCCAAACAAGGTGTCCATTTTCAAATAAAGGGTTTAACAATTGAAACATTTTCAAGAATGATGGCACCAATAAAATTAAAAGCAAAGGTGCCTGAGCAGACTTTAAAAACTGCCACTGATCCTCAGGCAACTTCTGCTGAGCCTACGGCTCCAGGTGATCAGAGCAGCACAACCTCTGCTTTGAAACCCACACCTGACATCACCAAAAAGACCAAAAGAAAAACATCCAGAAAACCCACCAAACCCAAAACAAAGGCAACTCTGGAAGATGAGATCCCAGAGCAACTGCCAGGGACAAAACAAATGTCACCACAATCCACTGCTGCTACTTCCTCACAGCAGTTGGAAGAAAGATCTCAACCTATGTCACACCCCGGAATTATCAGAGCTTGGCGTGACTGGACTGGTATCGTCATTGCACAGCGGAAGCAAACAAGCTAAGTCTTTTAGAAATTGAACGCCCACTAAGAACTCGTATCTCGATGGTTCTCCTATTCCAACCGTGCCTTGTCTTAGAACTGTAACCTGAGAAAGAAACATGCGAAAAATCAACATAAAGTTGAGCGAGTTCATAGTTTGTTTGTAAAAGATTTGAAATAAATCTTTTGAGTTGTGAAAGGTTTGAGATAAATCCTTTGAGTTGTGAAAGATTTGAAATAAATCTTTGGAATAACCGGTTTTTGAAGTAGTATTGAGAAAATGAGTTTAAAAAAACCATTTTCTTGCAAAGTTATATGGAAACGTTGTGTTTGTAACACGTTATATTCATAAAACCATGTTTTTGTAATGTTCGTAAAATCATCAATGCCCACCCTGACTTTGACCCGCATAATCTTATGCCTTAAATTTTGTATAAAACATGGTGCTTAATTTGTATGAACAAGTATGTTTCGTTAGTATAAAATCCCTGGTATGTAGCAAATAAGGAAAAAGAGATCACCAATGGTTTGCAAGGCCATTGATATGTGTGAAGTGCAAGTAGGAAGACTCAAACCTAGCAAATTTATGCGTCGGGCAACCAAGTCACTCAAGGTCCGTTCTGTTGGTCCTCTCAGAGGTCCGTTCTGTTGGGCCTAGAGTTGGGCTCGCTACACCCAGATAGATCTACCGCTTAAGTCCCTCGGTGTTCTGCCTACCCATTCACATGATCTGTACGTTCTAACCCTCCTTACGCTAGCCATACCATGTGTAAAAAAAATGTCTGTAATCATTGTACATGTACTTTACCCCAGTCTCTAAGACTGATCCTCCCCAGCCACAAAGGCTGGCTCCTCATTCTCTATATATTATCACCAATTGATCCGTCCTTAGTCATGAAAATCATTGTACATGTACTTTACCCCAGTTTTGCGTTTGTTTTAAACTTTGTATGTTTTTGCAAAACGTGCATGTCTTTCCACCCCGAAACATTTATAAAAATGTAAAGCCGTAAAAAGTGGGGTTATGAACTCACCTGAATATTCCTGTGCAAAGCTAGCTAATTACGACTTCACGATGTCGTTCCCAAGGCAAGACTCGCTAGCGTACATTCTACAATATTCCTAACACGGAATATCTAATAAGTTTCTAAATAAACGTAGCAACTAACTACGTGTCACCGAGCTCTACCGAATCGTTAATCGAACGATTTGACGGTAAATAGTTGATTTAATGTAAATGACTAAGTTAAACTGCCGCGAGAAGTCGATGGAGTATGTAGGAATATTCGTATAATAACTTGTATTATATATATCACGTTTTGTGTATATTTGCCGAAAATATACGTATATGCCGTCTAGGCGTATAAAATAAATATGAAGAGTTATATTTATTTTATAAAGAAATCGTCGAGTTGTTTTATTTGAAAATAAATATAAACCATATTTATTTTTGTAAAAGACTTCGCGTTGTACGACATTCAGAATAAATATATAACTATATTTATTTTAGTAACACATTTGTAGTGTCGTTTGAAATATGAAATAAATATATGAGCTATATTTATTTGTAAAAGTATACGAGTTGACGATGTTCGAAATAAATATAACATTATATTTATTTGTAAAAATGTTTGGAATTATCAAGGTTTGAAGTATCATAAACTCGAATTCCTTTAAGCGTCGTTTTTGAAATATAATACGTGTCGTGTTTAAGGGTTTTTCTCGAAAAACGGGCAGAGTTTCCTCTATTTTTGGACGCCCCGACAACACAAGTTGTCGCTTTATTTTCAAAAATTCAACACAATTTAATCAAGATTCAACTATGTGCAAACTTGTCTAATATATAACGAATGTAATTTATAATTAGTCGGTTTCGAGAGCTCGTTATCACGTGATACGTTAAAAGTATAAAACACGAAATAGTAACGCCGTTAAAATCTTTACCACTTCTTCGAAAGTCGAGCTGACCGAGTCAACTCACTGAGTTGACTGAGTTTGGCCGAGTTTAACCGAACTGTATCGTTGACCTGAACCGAACCGAGTTCCGAACCCGAAACGTCACCCGAACACCTCTGTTGACCCGTTGTTGACCCGAACCCATCTGTTGACTGAGTTGACTCGGTTGACCGAGTCAAACCGAGTTGAGCCGAACACTAACCCGAACACTGAGTTGACTGAGTTGACCTTGCTTGCCCAGCTTTGACCCGCACCTTGACTGGCTAACTCGTGCTGACCGGTTGTCGTTGGCTGAGTTGACTCGGTTTAACCGAGTCAACCGAGTTGAACCGGAAATTGACCTGGACACCGAACCCGAACCGCACCAGATCTGATCGTTTTGACAGCTTGTGACCCGAATCTTTGAACCAAAACTTAACTTGCTAAACCGAACCCTGAACTGAATAACCATTACCTCTGCCGCCGTCCCCGGTTCTGGTGACTCCGGTGGCCACGCCGTCGTCGACCACCACCATATTCATCATCATCATCATTATCGCCGAACAAAAGCACCGACCACCGGATAATTGGACCGACCGGTGGTCTGAGTCTCTATCACACTCTCTGCTGCTCAAACCCCCAAAGACCGACCCGAACCTAACCCAAATCGAACCCGAAGCCGGTAAATTTTCCGGATAAAAACAATGTCCGGCGGTCAATGGCACCGACCGCCGGTTCTTTCAACCTTCTCGGCTTTCTCTCTCTCTCCTCGCCGTCTCTATCTCTCTCTTCGTCGCCGCACCACCACCGGACCGTGGTGGTGGTGGTGGTCGTTGAATTTGTAACAGGGGAGGGGGGGGTGTCGGGTGCTTGTTTGAAGGAATGATAGTGGGTGTGAGTTTGTTTTGTTGTATAGGCAGAGAGGGGAAAAATGGCAGACTTCATGTCTCTGTTTGTTTGCGTGTGCAATGTATGAAGTGTGTATGTGTATAAATAGAGATAGAGTGTTTTATTACCTTTCATGTATATAATTTACATTCAGGTCACTTGTATTTTCTTTAGGGCTAAAATCTTTTGTAGTGATTTTCCTAGATTTAGTGAGATCTTGAGGGATCTTACAAATCTTGTAGAGATTTCCATAAAATTTTGTAAGATTTAGCAAATCTTGCAAGATTTTGACATGATTCTAATATATTATGTGCGGGTTTAGGCTTGGGCCCAGGGCCCACAAGCCATCTCGTGCGTAAGCGGCCCGTAATTCCTACGAGACCCGTTGTCAAAATCTTGAACTCTGTTTAACGTCAAAAATTTAAATGCGCAAAAATACGGTCGGTAGTCGTTGTTTGCACGCCCGTTCGTCGACTACGGTTATAATCGCGAAAAATCGTATCGTTGCTGTTTTTAATCCGTTCCTCGATCCGGTTCCGACTGTAGTCACAAAAATTTTATTACGAAGCTATTATATATCGTAAAAATTTAATATTTGTCGGCGTTGTTAGTATTCTGTTCGGTTTCGATCCGTTGCCGTTTAACGTCTCACCGGTTTCTCTGTAAACCATCATTCGCGCACTGCAAAGACGGATAGACGTTCCCAGGCGCTCCAAAGTCCTAATTAAGTTAATCCGTGCTGTAAACACTATTTATTATCGCGTTAATTACTTGTTAATCACGTAATTAAGAGTCGTAAATCACGGGTTGAAGATTTGCAGATCCAAAAGACCCACATATTGACTCTTGTCAGATCCAATGGCGAAGTGAGGTATATATCAAGGAAAGAAGCACTAGGCCTTAGTGTTGAAGATTTGCAGGATCTCCTTGAACTTACACTATGCAGGGATGAAGATGATACAAGTTCTAGAGACTTTGAAGCAGATTTTAAAAGAGAAGCAAAGGAACTTTTGATGAGGAATAAAGATCCAGAATAATGAATGGTTTTGGCATTATCTGTTCCAGGGGGAGATTGTTGGGACTGAACCCTACCAGAGGAACAGATAATGTAAAGCCAAAACCAGGTCATAACAGTGGATTCACAATAAGCAGTAGTTTACATTAAGCTATCCCCTTGACAGTGGTTATCTAACAGCTGATGAACCCTAAGTACTGCTCAAAAGAACAACTGATGAACCAAACGCTGATGAAATCCTAAAGACTGCTGAAGACAAACACTGAGCTCTATCTACTGTTGTCTCTTAAGTACTGCTGAAGACCCAAGCACTGCTCACTCAAAGACTGATCACCTTTGAAGAAAGCACTGATGTGGTTGTTGAGCATCAGTGCTTAGGCTACAATAGTGGAACGTGAACAGTGCTAGAATAGTTTTGTATTTTAGTATCAATCAGTTGATAGACATCAGTAGTTTGTATAGAACAGTGTTTACAGGTTGTTAGGTTGTTAGATGTCACTTTCATGGTGACGTCAGCTGAGACACATCAGTGGTTTGGTTTGCCTATAAATATAACAGTACTCTGTACTGTTATATTCGATTCATTTTGAGTAAGCTCGTCTTCTCAATTCAATCCTTTCATCTTGTGCAACCAGCCTTGAGGTATTTGGCTGAGGGGGAGTTTAGTTTGTAAGCCTGCATTGTAATCTTTTGCTTTGATTGTAATCTTTTGACTCTATGAAAAGCAAATGTTTATCAAACTATATTCTCCTTCTGATTGTATTTACAAAGTTTGTTTTCATTTCCGCTGCACTTAACATGTTTTCATATTCATTAATTATCCAAATTTACACAAACTAACACAATCATGAGAGCCTCCGATCCTAACAAAATAAACAAAGGTGTGCTTGTCACAGAGGTAGAAGTTGCAGACAAACTTCATGAGCTTTGCACAAGTCTAGCTGGTTGTCACACCCCGATATTTCCACATATTACCGGTGGGCCCGGTGAGGAGTATCGTGACGTAGTTGATATCATCATAGTCAATATACACAATATAATAGCACAACGGAAGGCTTTTGTTGATAATTACTATTACAAACCATAGTGTCCGAATGTCCAAATAAAAGAATATACAAACCGGTTGTAATAGAGATCCACATGCGGATCATAAAACAAATTACAAGAAACTGAAATAACAGACATCAGGCATCTAAGGATTTGCAAGATCCTCTTATTTGACACCAAGTAGCTCCAACCTAGTTTCGTGAGGTACCTGTCACTTAGTCCTTGGAAAATACGTCAGTTTTCACTGGTAAATACAATTAATCGACTCATTGGAAAAGAGTTTATGAAAATTGATTTAAGTGCACAAGGCACAAACCATTTATAACTTGGGACAATTATTTAAGATAATCTTGTATACAGTTTTACATGTTTGTCATACATATGGGGCCGGTTTGGAAGCCGGTCATGATTAACCGACTCACCACTTATAAAACCCATGGAGGAGTTATCCCCAACATGTGGGTTATTTAGCATTTGCATCTGTCAGGTGTATGCCTGCACCCCATGCATAGGTCGTGGCCATTTCACAATTGAAATGAGCCAAGGATATCCAGGACACGGTCGTATTAACCCCCAATGTTTATGTTATCAAACAAAACAGATTAAAACGGGTTATGTAAATTTATTAAACACAATCCGATTAAATGATTTCATGCCCGACCAAGCAATATTATTATAATACCATATCCTAAGCCCGTATAACGGAAAATAAGTTAAAAGTATATACCTGAGCTAGATGTGTTAAGATATAACTTAGCCGTATGTTTCCTAAAGCTTTATGTAAATACCTTCTACCGAGGCCACTCAATCTGTATGGAAGGTTTATTAACCTATTAGGATACTAACGGGTCTTTATTTAAGTCAACTACTTAGACCGGTTAGTTTGAATGACGCTTAACGGTTCTAAACGTTAGATTAAGCGAAGACTGAAATAGAACGTGATTTAGACCCGACAATTTTTTATACTTGTATAATATGGGTAAACCAATCACATTATGCATTTTGAAGTGAAATGGTTAGGTTAACCCATTTCGGCTGTTTTATGTAAACTAGTCACATAACCGAATCGAACGCATAAGTGCTTAACAGGTAAGCGAATAAATTATATATAGATCTCATATGTTATTATGCTTAAAATATGTTATTACATCAGTAGGATGTTAACACATATGCCCAAGAAGTATTTTAAAACCAATTTAAGTCCCATAGGGGCGTTTTGGTCATTTTAATGTTTATAAAAGAGATTTAATAGTAAACTGATGTTCTGGTCTAAAAAATTCAGTATAAATATTTATTTGATCAAGTTACATCAGTAAGATATCATACATATGTGAGGTTTACCCTTTATGGCCAAACTATGCTCCGAAAGGGTATTTTGGTCATTTCACATATGCTTTTAAGGATATTTTTGGAAGTCTGAGTTCATTACTTATACCCACTGTAATAATATTAAAATTTATTTATAAAATCAGTATGTAACAAGTCTTAGGTGGTTAGTATGGTTTTAACCCATACTATGCGCTTAAATAGCATAAAAGTCGATAATTGACGATAATTAAGATATTTATGGAAATCTGAGATTTTGATCAGTCTTAAGTGTTAAAATATTTTATTTAATGTATAATATCAGTAGGAAAAGGTTTGGCGTTCAAATCATATGTTAATCTCATTTTATGCATGAAAAGGGTATTATCGTCATTTATCGAATTATACAAGAACTCAATGATATGGTCAGTTTATAATCTGACCAAAAATCCTAAAAATCCCCAAAAATAATATCTTAACAGTAGGTAATGAGTTTTGTGTCAAAATCCATGTTTAGACATGCTCTAAGCAAGATAGCGTAATTTAATTAATAAAACGTTTCAATTTACGATATCTTGCATAACTTTAGTTTGAGACCATCACTTGAAGTCAAACTTCTTGGACATACTTATATATCATTAATAAAGGTTTTTGTCCTCTCATATTTTCAAAAATCTCGTTTATATGTCAAAAGGGAAAAATGGGCATTTATAAGCGTAATAACGAAACTTAGCATATAATTCAGAATACAAATGACCAGGTAATATAACCTTAGAGGGTTATACTACAACATAATATGCTCCTAATGGAAGCTTAAAACATAGAGGAATTAAGCTTAATCGGGTCAGAACTGAGAGTCAAAGTAAAAGTCAAGCTTTTGAAACTTTCGGTTGCAACCGACCTTAAACTCAGAATTGTCGGGTTAAACCTGTTTGAACATGTTCTAATAATAATTACTAAGTTATTAGAGTGTTAAAATATAATTTATAACCTCTGTATTATTAGTTTTAATTATTATTTATAATTCTGTCTAGTTTGACTTTTTAACTAATAGTTTGACCCGACAATTAACTAAGCAAACGAAATAATTAGGAGGTGCCCTTCTAAGGGGTTAACACCTACCTAATTATGGTCACATAACCATATTCAATTCAAATAATGGCTGGACCATTTGTGTTTAAACCGAAGGTCAAAGTTAGATTACGATAACTTTGACTTTTCGGTTTTTAAAGTAGAGACTGAACTAAAGAGAGGGGCTAAGACACTTACAAAGGGTCCTACTATCTTTTCTACAAGAATAAGCTCCCTTCTTGGCCAGGAAACTCTAGAATTGAGAGTAGGAATGATTTGAGTGAAGTGAGCAAATGAACTAGTTACACCCAAAGCCTATTTTTACTTGAATGCCATGATCTAGGATCATCACAGCTGTTATGGGGGTGTTTAGGATCACTCTAGGTATCCTAGTGGTATTATAAAACCGTCAACAAGCTCCTAGAATCATTTTGGAAGTGTTTAAGGCGGTGGAACAGGCTGCAACCAGCAGCTGTCAACATTCTGCTGAACTGGGCGTCTCTCGCGGGCCGCGTAGGACTCAAGGGGAGTCTTCGCGGGCAGCGAGAACCCTTATTTCAGGTAAAAATTATTTTAAGTTTGACAGTTTGAGTCCCTGGTCCTTTATAACTTTTGTAACTATCATTTTAGGCACAAAAGGCCGTTGTAGTTAGTTTGTGGAGGATCATGGGAGTATAACCAAACTCCGTTAGGCCCGGTTTCGTTAAACGATCACCGATATACTAGTTTCATCAAAATTACGCTTTTAACCCAATATCTTGAAAACTTGCGTAACAATCTCGAAGCTACGTGAAACTGATAACACTTATTTTTGAGAATATATTTGAACATTACGAAGCCTCGGGTTTGTTAAAAGGTCACTCAGAGGTAAGAAATTAACATGTTGACACGTTTAACCCTTGCAGTTTATAATCTTCCGATTATTTTCACAAACGGCTCCTTATATCCAAATAATTACTCATTCAATAATATATTTTTCGTGTATGGTCATTCAGAGCCACAAGTTTGGCATGTTGACACTTTTAGTCCATTCGGACACACATTTTCATCGTTTGTCATCTTTAGTCCTTCAAACTCAAACTTTTACATATTTAGAGTTTAGGACACGTGTCTTTATATAATTGGACACGTTTTTACATGGTGTTACATCCTCACCCCCTTAAAAGAAATCTCGACCCCGAGATTTACTGAAACAAGTGAGGGTACTTCTGTCGCATAGTGGAGTCAACTTCCCACGTATATTCAGGGCCTCTACGGGCATCCCATTGAACCTTCACTATAGGCACGTGCTTCCTTCAGAGCTTTTTAACCTGTCGATCCTCAATCGATATCGGTCTTTCAACAAACCTCAGGCTTTCATCAATATGTACGTCTTTATGAGACATTGCTAGCGATTCGTCAGCTAGACATTTCTTTAAATTACAGATGTAGAACACATCGTGAATTCCACTAAGCTCCTCAGGCAAGTTTAGCTTATAAGCTACACTGCCGACACATTCGATGATCTCGAATGGTCCGATATACCTTGGGCTTAACTTTCCTTTCTTACCAAAATGCATTACACCCTTCCAGGGTGACACTTTTAGTAAGACCTTGTCGCCTACCTCAAACTTTATAGGTTTTCGCCTCTTATTAGCATAACTTTTCTGCCTATCCCTGGCAGTTTTTAGGCGATCACGAATTTGGACAATCTTGTCCGTTGTTTCAAGGACTATATCAGGTCCTGATAGCTGAGCTTCTTCTACTTCCGCCCAACAAACAGGCGTTCTGCATTTCCTTCCATACAATGCCTCAAAAGGCGCAGCCTGAATGCTAGTATGGTAGCTATTATTATAGGAGAACTCAATCAACGGTAGGTGGTCATCCCAGCTACCACTCAAATCAATAACGCATGCACGAAGCATGTCTTCCAAAGTTTGAATTGTACGCTCACTTTGTCCATCTGTTTGAGGATGGTAAGCGGTACTAAAATTCAAATGAGTGCCTAAAGATTGTTGGAAAGTTTTCCAAAAGTGCGAGGTGTATCTAGTATCTCTATCGGATATTGTAACAACCCTAGGTAAAACCAACACCCTCATAATATTTCCGATACCCCAGTATATCTTAAAATATTCCCTTATGTCTTTACATACACCCCGTATGTAAAAACCGAACCCGAAATATGTTATAACATATAAAAAAAAATATAAAATCTGAATTGTAAGTTGAGGCGGGCCGCGAAGGACCCCACCTCAAACTTACACGGGCGGGCGGTATCAAGGCTAGGACCGGATATCATTGATTTCTTTAGTTCAAACGGGCCGCGTAAGCTTAAGCTTACACTTACGCGGGCCGCTAGAGATCATCAAACGCGGAGACATCGTAGGCCGACACGTGTCGACATCGTGGTGGACCTACACATCGACTCAGCCTAGCTATTCTGTTGACCAGGGTTGACGCGGGCCGCGTAACCCTGGCCTGTGCTTTACGCGGGCCGCGTGAGGATCAGTTTTAGCAACTATATAAGCAGGCCATCGGGTTACACTTTCCGTCGCTCACTTCTTTCATTCTAAATGAAATTCTGAAGTTATATGCATTATAGTCGGGTATTATACCCCTAATTAGCGAGGTTCTGCTCCGTTGTAAGTATTATAACCCCAGTTTCGTAATAGTTACACTGCCCGATTGATTTAGGATTCCGTAAAACTGTCGTGGTTCTGCCCGACGTAGTTGTTGGAATGCCTTCTCGGGGAGGGTATCATTAATATTTTCAAAGGGTTATGATACTAACCAATGTACATTTGTATAAATTATAGATTATATCCAGGAAACCCTTACGCGAAGTCAAAGATAGCAATGTGAGTTTATCCTCTTTTTGTTAACCTTTTTGGAATGTTTTACAAAACCTTAATTGTTTTACAATGTGATTAAGCGGTGATTGAGTCTTTGTAGTTCTTCAATTACTGCCGGTATGTTGGGGTTTTGTATACAAAATTTACTACACTGTAAGTAGTAAGTCGAGGATGACAGTATGTTACCATTGGACAATGAGTTAGCCAATGTGTAATATGACCCACAAGTCAGTGGATTGACAGTACCAAATGGAGTAATTGTGTAGAAATAAACAATGTGATCGCTCTCAATACTGTTTTAATTGATAAAATATTTCTTGATTAAACTGGGATTCACTCACCAGTATTTCCGACTGACAAATGTTTTTAAAAACGCGTTTCAGGTATCCCAATGTGACAGCCAATTAGTAAAAAGCCAGCTGGAGAGCACTGAAGGCTTGGGGATAATGTGGCTATAAAAGTTACCTAATAAACGATGTTTTAAATTCAATAAAATTGGGTTTATCCCTATGAATGTATTGTAATAAGAAACTTGGGTTTTTACCCATGTGATTATTAATATAAAATGAGGTGGTTTTACTCTGATAAACATTTCCTAACTACGGTACTGATGAAAAAATTGTCACACCCGCTCGTAGCGGAAACGCAAGGTGTGATCTGTATGGTTTTCATTGCATAAATATCGATGTACATGAACAAACTATATGAATAAATACAAGCTCCTATGCCATTGTCATAATTGTTTCAAAAGAATGCAACATAAGTTGAATGTATTGGTTACAAACCTTCAAATGAAAATAAGTTGTCATCGTTTTATACATCAAAATGTAAGTCTTAAAATGTCAAGACTTTGACCACTATATCACCGCAAAGAGGCGGTATATAACAGGCAAACCCTTCAATAGTTGGCATGGAGTATTGATACTTGTTTTCTTTGAACTGAAATCTTTGCATTGGTCCACTAATTCCCTGAAATACATGTAAGTTTGAAAACATCAACAAAAGTTGAGCGAGTTCATGCAGTTTAGCTGTACAAGATGTATCTGTATCAAAACAGTATGTAATATGTATTTGTCTCAATTGTAATTGTATCCAAACTGGATATAAGATGTATCTGTAAAATATGAGATGTATTTGTATTTGTATCAATTGTAGTATGAAAAGCGTCAATGAAATCGTTGATCATTAATGTTTCGCGAGGACATTAATATGTGTGACGAAATAGGAAGCAAACCAACCCTAGACGATTTTTAATTGTATCGACACCATGTCGTAGGGCAACAAATGCACTCCTAGGCAAAATGGCCATGAGTGGGGCTCGCCAACACCCATTAGATCTAAACCTTTGTTCCTTGGTCCAAACTGGATTAATGGTGCTTTAGTTATGGCCCTAATTTCTCACATGATCTAAGGTGTTTCATTCCTTGACTTATCATACTATTGTACATGTATTTTCCCCGATAGTTGTAAAGTTGTAAAACATTTAAATGAATAGGGGACATGAACTCACAGAATTGCATCCGTAAACTGTATGTAATTGTAACCTCACTTGCATTGTCCTTGAATTGTATCACGACCTACAAAGGTCCTAGAATTGTTAGACACTACGGTCTTTGTATTGACTCATGTACAAGTCTTTTGTCTTGAGTATGTGTAAGACTTGTATGTCTTTACTGTTCGTTAACTGTGTATTCGATGAATGAGTTGTTCAAATGTTCGTTAACTGTGTATTCGATGAATGAGTTGTTCAAATGTTCGTTAACTGTGTATTCGATGAATGAGTTGTTCAAATGTTCGTTAACTGTGTATTCGATGAATGAGTTGTATAGTCGGATCTAGTCCGCTGAACCTCGTGTCTTATATGTATCACTTGTATAGTTGTGTTTCCAATAATAGTATCATTGGGCCAAGCCCATGTTTTCATGTTATTGGGCCCCAAATAGTGTTGGGCCTAAATAGTGTTGGGCCTCAAATAGTGTTGGGCCTCAAATAGTGTTGGGCTTGAATAGTATTGGGCTTGAATAGTGTTGGGCTTGAATAGTGTTGGGCTTCAATAGTGTTGGGCTTAAATAGTGTTGGGCTTCAATAGTGTTGGGCTTGAATAGTGTTGGGCTTCAATAGTGTTGGGCTTGAATAGTGTTGGGCTTTGGCCCATATGTTTGGTATTTGGGCTTAGCCCATGAATTTATGTTAAGCCCATTATGATGTTAAGCCCATTAAGAAAACTAAGCCCATTTGTAATACAATAGTCCATTAAGTGTAAGTAAGCCCATGTGTAATAGAAAATAGTCCATTTGTATAAACATAGCCCATTAAGTAAGATAAGCCCACTTGTTATAAGTAAGCCTTTCATTTTTATAAAAATCTTTTTATAAAAATTTACTAAGTATACTTTTTGGTAAATAAAAACATACTAGTTTTTATAAGTTTATAAATATCCGAAATTTGTTATCGATAGGATACTTATATTTCGTGTCGAAAAATCGCCTAAACGTCGTAGTAACTCCTCGGATTGGCAATTCACTTATGTAGTCGTCCGTCGTTCATTTTGACCATAAATGGTGTCCGATTATTCGAATCGTCCGTAACCCGTTTTCAAGTGTGTATATATGTATTCTTGTAAGTCTTTACTTGTAAATGTGTCTTGTATTTATTTGTATCATTGTTATCAAATACCTAATTTTTGTACATAACTAATACAAATAATAAACACATAGTAAATAACTTGTTAAGATCATTAATATATATTTTCCCAAAAATATATATTTATATCTATTTTTGTTTTTAGAAAGACCACTTTCTAATCTTGTAAAGACTTTGCTAAAAAAAAAAAAAAATGATAATTTTTCTAACATATGATTTCTAAGAAAAATTGGCCATATAACCTTTGTATTAGGTACTTTGCCATGTTTAGATAAACATATCATTTTCTTTTCAAATCACCACCAATTTACTCATCATCTTAACTAAACATATGAGACTTTTATAAAATAAAATTTACCAAGATGATTTCCGAATCATGTAGGGTTTTAAACATGATCATTACATATGCTAACAAGTTCAACAACCAAGTTTAATTTTAGTTTTAACAACTTTTATAAAAATCTCTAGTTGTATGTTACTTTTTATAATCTTGTGAAAGTCTTGTTTTTAAACAAAAACCTTAATTACTTTCACAAGATCAATAGTTATGATCATCCATTTAGTCTTTTATGTTAAAAACCCTTTAACATAAACATGTATAATTTTTAGATCATAACTTAAACATCTTCTAACCATTTATTTGTATCATAACCATCATAACAAGCTTAAATAAGCATATAACAAGTCTTAGATCACAATATAAACAAACATAATTATATCATGATTTTTATCTTTGCTTCTTTGTATTTTTCTCGTGTTATTATGTATGATCTCTTGGTTATTATTAGTAATAATAACATCATAAACATAATATATGTCTAAAAAAAAAATAGTTATAGAAGCTTACTTCTAGCACAAGGCTAGGGATGATCTTAGAAGATTATTAAGACTTAGAAGATGATGATCTTGTTGGTAGAACACTTTTGTTATGGATGAAAACCCTTCCTTTCACTTCCACTAGCTTTAGATCACTTTATGTTACTTGGAAATCCATGTTGATCTTGAAGGAAATGATAAAAATAATTGGGTTTATGGTGTTCTTGGTGGATGATGAAGATGATGAGAGCTTTTGTGTGTTAAAAATAAGGTGTAAAAGTGAGTGGTAAAGTGTTAGTTTACTTAGTGATTAAGTGTTGTAAAAATTCACCAACATAGTCCACTTGAAACTAACCATACAATATCTAGATATTTAGCAAGTAATTAGGGAATGTGGGACCCACTAAAACAAACGTGAACATGAGGGGAAAAGGGTCTTGAATTTGTTTCATGGGTTAAGTGTTCATTTCATGGTAAAATGTTGTAAATGTTTAAGTATTTTAAGAACTTTGACATTTTATATAAAAATATCTACAAGGTTTTAAGCCTTCATATTTTAAAGTAGTGTGACACTAAGTAAAACTAGTTCACCGAAATTTTTAGTGTGTAATTCGGGTGAAAAATTCGGTTCAGGTCCTGTACCGGGTTAAATACTGACACCGTGTTTTATTTAGATAAAAACATAACAAAAATTATTTTTGTACTTGTTTTATTATCCAAATATTTAATCCAACTTTTTGGACTAAAACTTTTATTATTTTTGACACGGTTCCGGTACCGGCTTTGCTGACTGACAGTTTACTGAACTAGCCATGCAGCTTAATGCAATAAGATTCGATTGCGGATTTTGTGTCGTTTTTACTACCCATTATATTATTTATGTCAAATAATATTTATCTTTGGGTTTTTCAGATAATTACTGTTTCGTTCTACGGAATGCTGAATTTTTGCGGAAAAATAATGAAATGGTCACTTTTGTGGCGTACCGACGGAAGTTTGCCGTAAGTTGACATTCCGCATTTAAAAGATGTATGAAGTTATTTTGAATCCCAAAATAAGCTTAACTAGTTCACTAAAGCTTTCATTTGGTTGTTTTCGATGTTGGTAATGTCGTTTATTAGCTTGTCGGTGCAGAAACGGACAAGTTGTGGGGGTTGCAACGCAGTGTCGTGAGCTTATGTTTCGAATACCCCATTAATATCCTCATATTGTTTCCATATGTTTGTCATCATTTGTCATATTTTCGGAGTCCCGGAAATGCTAAATTATTATTTTGGACAAGTTAAAATTGCCTTATTTTTAATGAAACGGACGATTTAGCGAATAGGGCGTTGTACCGGAAAGTCTTATATCTTTGTAAGATATGTTTTCGTATTAGTGTTTTCTTGTCCTAACATTGTCGTCTAATATACGACACCGTTACGTAATTAAATTACGCTAATTGCATGAGATTATATACTAAGAATAGTGATTAGACTGTACGGAATTTCCGGTTATTGGCCATTTGTCACAAAAATTCCGCTGCCAAATTTGACATTACTCGATACCACCGAAACTGGCTCGCGGCCGCCCGTTCCCGGGACTAAGGGACCGGGGGTTGCGACAGAAGGTGGTATCAGAGCCTAGCCACTGGTCTGAGCCAAAGAAGTGTTCTGCTGACACTTAAATTATAAATTTTGTGTTAGGAAATAAATTACGTAAATACGTGCATAACTATATTTATTTGTTATGTGTTATTTGGCTATTTGTTAGTTTACAGTATGAGTGATCAAGGACCCTCAGACATGAATCGTCAGTTGTCTGATTCACCTAAGAGTGAAGGTACTTCTTCACAGCCTGCCCTTTCTGGGTATTCTGCTGATCAGGAAGAAGGAGTGTTTGCTTTTAGAGCTCAGTCAGAAGAGCCATTCCCTCATAAGAAACGAGGATGGTTCAGTAAGGAAGCCTTTGCTCGTAGGAAGAGAATGCGAAAGTTGCAACAACAAAGAGTTTTAGCAGCTGCTAAGCGAAAAACAGATGCCCATACACAGGATATGCTTAATAGAAGCCTAGCCAATTTTCATATCCTAGCTACAACTGCTGCTGACCCAAGTCTGGAACAACTAGTAGCCCCACAACCACAAATCCCAGACCAACCCATGGAGATAGAAAACCCTGAAAACCAAGTGGAGATGCATGACTTTAACCCAGAAGAAATACCTAGGATACCTGCACCAAACCCCCTAGACCCAAATTACAACCCCTGGTGGGACGTTAATAGGGACTTTGTGCAGTGTTACCCTATCCATGAAGATACACCCATACAGAACATAGGATCCTATCCAGGTATGGACCCTTTAGATCCCTATTTCCATGATGATTATATTAGGGAGATATTAGAAGATCCTTACCAATTTCAGGCACCTACACCCCCATATCAGGAACCCGCACCCCAGATTCCAAACCCAGTCCGAGAACCTGCACCCCCAATGAGTGCAGAGAACATTCAAGAACTTAGGACTTTTGGGGAGGAAATTTTAGAGAGCAGTGAGAGAATGCGTCAGGTGGGAGAGCGTCTCGTATGGAAATACGATGAGCGCAATATGAATTTCTGGATGAATCCATATCCGTAGATGTGATAGAAGAGATGGTAATAATAATAATAAAATATAATTAAAATAAAATAAAATATGTGTGTACGGATGCATATTACTATTAGTGTGATTTTATTTCTGTTGGTATTGTAATTTTTATTTCAGTACTAGTGTGTAATAGACGCATAGTATATGGAAATAGAGTACAAGTAGCAATGATCTACGTTTTTTGTTAGATTGTGTGTCATGTGATTTACTACATTAAGATATTATTTGTGATATTAATATGAGGTAAATGTTTAAAATTCAGATGGCCGACGAAGAAAACCAAGGAAATCTGAATAACGATAACCAGAGTAACATTAACGTGGTTAATGAAAATCCAAGCATCAATAACAATAGAAATCAAGTGGATAATAGTGCTATCCAATACATAGTGGCACAAGGAATTATAGATGCAATGCCATTTATTCTTCAAACTGTTAAGGATGCTGATAATAAAAGTAAACATAGCAGTAAGCGACCAATTGAACCCTAACACAGCATGAACAATGGACCAGTACTTCAAATACCCATTCCCAAAAGAAGAAGAACCGTGCCTTACGGTTGTTCTTACAAAGAATTCTGGTCTTGTAAACCAATAGAATTCTCGGGCAATGAAGAACCTATTGCAGCTCTATGTTGGATAGAAAAGACTGAGGCTGTTCTGAAAATAAGTAAATGTGCGGAAGAGGACAAGATAATGTTTGCTTCAAATCTATTTAAGAATTCAGCCTTAGAATGGTGGAACACTATCCTTCAGTCTAGAGGAAGTGATAAGGTTTATAGTATGGATTAGGAAGAATTTAGGAATATGGTATAAAGGAAATTCTGCCCTCCTAATGAAAAGGAACAGATAGCAAACAAATTCCTAAATCTTAGGATGAATGGAGTGGATAGTAAGGGGTACACGAAGTTATTCTTTGAATATGCTAGAATAGTGCCAACCCTTGCTTCACCATAACCGGTATTAATCTCCTGTTATATTTGGGGATTAATTGGAGAGATTAGACATGTAGTCAAGGCAGCTAGACCTCAAACTATAAAAGAAGCTGTAGAACTAGCAAATACCTTGACAGATGAATTAATCCGTACTAGAGAAGAAGACAAGAGGAGGAACCTAACCCAAAGGCTTACTCAAGAATTCCGTTCTGGAAATTACAATCGTAGGAATATGGGTTCTACCTCTGCACCATACTGCAAGGTCTATAAGAAAAAGCATTCCGGGAAATGCTCCACTCTCTGCAATTATTGCAAGATGCTAGGACACAAGGAAGAAAATTGCAGGAGGAAATCCAGTAATGGATTATGCTACAACTGTGGAGAAAAAGGTCATATCAGGCCAAACTGTCCGAAATAAGCTCCAGCTACAAACAACAAGAATACTAAAAATGCTAGAGCATTTGTTCTGACAGCAAATGAAGCCAAGATGAGTCTAGATGTCATAGCTGGTACGTTTTTAGTTAATGATGTTTTTGCTAAAGTATTATTTGACTCTGGTGCAAACCAAAGTTTTATTAATACATCGTTTTGCAAATTTCTAAATCAATCATTAACTAAACTACCACAAGAATGCTTAGTAGAGACAACTAATGGGGAAACCATTAGGATTTCTGAAATCTTGCAGGGAGCATGTATAGAAATTTTAAATCAGAAATTTATTGCAAATCTTTATCCCATGAATCTGGTCGGATTTGATGTTGTTTTAGGAATGGATTGGTTAATAGCCATGTAAATCCAGTATTTTATGTGATCAAAAGTCAATTCAAGTAAATTCACCAAAAGGTAAAACGATCACAATTAAAGGAGATAATCCCTCTAGGTCCACTAAGTTCATTTCTGTGATGAAAACTGCAAGTTATATAAGAAAAGGTTCTATAGTGTATTTGATTTCTATAATCACTAACACTAAAGGAAAGGATTTAAAAGATATTCCAGTAGTATCTCAGTTTTCAGATGTATTTTCAGATGTATTTCCAGATGAATTGCCAGGGCAACCTCCAGATAGAGAAGTTGAATTCAGAATCCATCTAATACCAGGAACGGCACCGATTGCCAAAGCACCTTACCGTTTGGCACCTGCAGAAATGCAAGAATTAAAGAAACAAATAGATGAAATGTTGGAAAAAGGATTCATACAACCAAGTTCGTCGCCATTGGGAGCACCGATACTGTTTGTCAAAAAGAAAGACGGATCAATGTGTATGTGCATTGACTACCGTGAATTAAACAAAGTCACGATTAAGAGTCGGTACCCATTACCGAGAATCGATGTTCTGTTTGATCAGCTACAAGGAGCTCGATTTTTCTCTAAAATCGATTTAAGGTCAGGATATCATCAATTAAAGGTACAGGAAGAGGACATTCCTAAGACCGCATTTAGAACAAGGTATGGTCATTATGAATTTACTGTCATGCCATTTGGTTTAACCAATGCCCCAACTGCATTTATGGACGTGATGAACCGAATATGTAAGCCATATTTGGATAAATTCATAATTGTCTTCATAGATGATATTCTCATTTACTCTAACAGTAAAGAGGATCATGCAAAGCATTTGCACGCACTTTTAAGTTTATTAAGAAAGGAAAAGCTTTATGCTAAATTCTCTAAGTGCGAGTTTTGGTTAGAACAGGTACAATTCCTTGGACACCTAGTCAATCATGAAGGAATTCATGTAGATCCAACAAAAATCGAGGCGATTACTAAATGGAAAACCCCTGAATCACCAACCGAGGTTAGGAGTTTCTTAGGATTGGCCGGTTATTATAGAAGATTTATTCGAGATTTCTCTAGAATAGCCATTCCCTTAACTAAGCTAACCTGTAAATCTGTTAAGTTTGAATGGGGAATAAAACAAGAAGATGCCTTTAGAATTCTTAAGCAAAGATTAACCCATACACCCATATTAGCATTACCAGAAGGAGCTGAAGACTTTGTAGTCTATTGTGATGCTTCTAAATTAGGCTATGGATGTGTATTGATGCAACGACAAAAGGTTATAGCATATGCATCAAGACAACTTAAGAATCATGAAGAGAATTATTCAACACATGATCTAGAATTAGGAGCTATAATTTTTGCTCTTAAGATTTGGAGACATTATCTTTATGGTAGTAAGTTTACCATATTCACTGATCATAAGAGTTTAAGGTATATCTTCAAGCAAAAAGAGTTGAATATGAGACAAAGACGCTGGATGGAGATGCTTAGTGATTATGATTGTGATATCCAGTATCATGAAGGAAAAGCAAATGTAGTGGCAGATGCTTTAAGCCGAAAGTATCACGAAAAGCCAAAAAGGGTACGTTCTCTTAAATTAAATCTGCAAGTAGATTTAAATGATCAAATTAGAAAAGCACAAGAGTCAGTAATCAAGGAAGATTCTGAAAAATTAAAAGGTATGCGAAAAGAATTGGAACAAGGAATAGATGGAATTTGGAGATTCCATAAAAAGAGAATGTGGATACCTAAATTTGGAAACCTGTGTAATCGTATATTAGAAGAAGCTCATAAGTCTAAGTATATGATGCATCCAGGAAGTGATAAAATGTACCAGGATTTAAGGAAAAATTTATGGTGGATAGGAATGAAAAAGGACATAGCAGCCTATGTTTCTAAATGTTTAACTTGTTCACAAGTTAAAGCTGAACACCAGAAACCTTCAGGTTTATTACAGCAATTAGAAATGCCAGTTTGGAAATGGGAATTAATAACAATGGATTTTGTTACTAAATTACCCAAAACAAAGAAAGGAAATGATACAATCTGGGTTATTGTAGATAGGCTAACCAAGTCAGCTCATTTCCTACCAATGAAAGAAACTTTCAGTATGGAACAGTTAGCTAAACTATATGTAAATGAAATTGTTTCTTTACATGGTATTCCTTTATCAATTGTTTCTGATAGGGATAGTCGATTTACCTCTCATTTTTTGTCAAGTTTCCAAAAGGCAATGGGAACCAAGTTAAAATTAAGTACAACTTATCACCCTCAAATGGACGGACAGAGTGAAAGGAGCATTCAGACAATGGAGGATATGCTTAGAGCTTGTGTAATTGATTTTGGAGGTAATTGGGATGATCACTTACCTTTAATAGAATTTTCTTATTATAATAGTTATCATACAAGTATCAATGCTGCACCATTCGAAGCACTTTAAGGACGAAAGTGTCGAACCCCAGTCTGTTGGGCAGAAATTGGGGAAAAGCAACTAGCTGGACCTGAGATAGTGCAGGAAACAACTGACAAGATTATTCAAGTCAAGGAACGACTGAAAACGGCACGCGATCGACAGAAAAGCTATGCCGATAACCGACGCAAGCCATTGGAATTTCGAATAGGAGATAAAGTCTTGTTAAAAGTCTCTCCTTGGAAAGGAATAGTAAGATTCATCAAACGGGGAAAGCTAAGTCCCAGGTGTGTTGGACCTTTTAAGATTATTAGAAGAATAGGACCTGTAGCCTATCAGGTACAACTGACAGAGGAAATGGCAGGAATACATGATGTATTTCATGTATCTAATCTCAAAAATTGTTTAGCTGATGAATCACTAATAGTGCCTCTTAAGGATATAGAGGTAAATGAACAACTCAAGTTTGTAGAAAGGCCTCTACAGATTGAAGACAGGAAAGTCAAGAATCTCAAGCATAAGAGATTAGTTCTGGTCAAAATGAAGTGGGACTCCAAAAGAGGACCTGAGTACACATGGAACTCGAGTCCGAAATGAAAAGGAAATATCCGCATTTGTTTCAATAGATCTCGAGGAAGAGCTCTAAAAACAAGGTGGGGAGAATGTAACAACCCTAGGTAAAACCAACACCCTTATAATATTTTCGACACCCCAGTATATCTTAAAATATTCCCTTATGTCTTTACATACACCCCGTATGTAAAAACCGAGCCCGAAATATGTTATAACATATAAAATAAAATATAAAATCTGAATTGTAAGTTGAGGCGGGCCGTGAAGGACCCACCTCAAACTTACGCGGGCGGTATCAAGGCTAGGACCGGATATCATTGATTTCTTTAGTTCAAACGGGCCGCGTAAGCTTAAGCTTACACTTACGCGGGCCGCTAGAGATCATCAAACACGGAGACATCCTAGGCCGACACGTGTCGACATCGCGGCGGACCTACACATCGACTCAGCCAAGCTATTCTATTGACCAGGGTTGAAGCGGGCCATGTAACCCTGGACTGTGCTTTACGCGGGCCGCGTGAGGATCAATTTTAGCAACTATATAAGCAGGCCATCGGGTTACACTTTCCGTCGCTCACTTCTTTCATTCTAAAAGAAATTCTGAAGTTATAAGCATTATAGTCGGGTATTATACCCCTAATTAGTGAGGTTCTGCTCCGTTGTAAGTATTATAACCCCAGTTTCGTAATAGTTACGATGCCCGATTGATTTAGGGTTCCGTAACAACTGTCGTGGTTCTGCCCGACGTAGTTGTTGGAATGCCGTCTCGGGGAGGGTATCGTTAATATTTTCAAAGGGTTATGATACTAACCAATGTACATTTGTATAAATTATAGATTATATCCACGAAACCCTTACGCGAAGTCTAAGATAGCAATGTGAGTTTATCCTCTTTTTGTTAACCTTTTTGGAATGTTTTACAAAACCTTAATTGTTTTACAATGTGATTAAGTGGTGATTGAGTCTTTGTAGTTCTTCAATTATTGCCGGTATGTTGGGGTTTTGTATACAAAATTTACTACACTGTAAGTAGTAAGTTTAGGATGACAGTACGTTACAATTGGACAATGAGTTAGCCAATGTGTAATATGACCCACAAGTCAGTGGATTGACAGTACCAAATGGAGTAATTGTGTAGAAATAAACAATGTGATCACTCTTAATACTGTTTTAATTGATAAAATATTTCTTGATTAAACTAGGATTCACTCATCAGTATTTACGACTGACAAATGTTTTTAAAACGCGTTTCAGGTAACCCAATGTAACAACCAATTAGTAAAAAGCCTGCTGGAGAGCACTGAAGGCTTGGGGATAATGTGGCTATAAAAGTTACCTAATAAACGATGTTTTAAATTCAATAAAATAGGGTTTATCCCTATGAATGTATTGTAATAAGAAACTTGGGTTTTTACCCATGTGATTATTAATATAAAATGAGGTGGTTTTACTCTGATAAACATTTCCTAACTACGGTCCTGATGAAAAAACTCCGCTGCCAAATTTGACATTACTCGATACCACCGAAACTGGCTCGCGGCCGCCCGTTCCCGGGACTCAGGGACCTGGGTTGCGATAGATATAATAGATACTGGCACTCCGTGGTGAGATACAATCTTATCCACGTATAACTGAGATAGCTTGTCGGAGCTATGAGTTTCCTTAATGGGTAAGAAATGTGCTGACTTAGTCAATCTATCGACTATGACCCATATTGTATCATTTCCATGCCTTGTTTTAGGTAATTTGGTTATAAAATCCATTGTTACCATCTCCCATTTCCATGTGGGAAGTTCAGGCTGTTGTAGCAAACCTGACGGCTTTTGATGTTCAGCTTTAATCTGAGCACAAGTCAGACATTTAGCTACATGTGTGGCTATAGATTTCTTTAAGCCTATCCAGCAATAAATGGCTTTTAAATCTTGATACATTTTGTCACCTCCCGGGTGAACTGAGTATTTGGAATTGTGAGCTTCCTGGAGGATTATATCCCTAAGTCCTCCATGGATAGGAACCCAGATCCTTCCATTCATTCTAAGGATTCCATCTTGGCTGGGTAACAACTGATCAGCTGTTACACCTAACTTTTCACTTGGAAACTTAGTTTCCAATGTAGCTTCCTTTTGAGCAGTTAACAGCTTTTCATTCAAGCTATTCTTAATTTCAATGCTCTTGGCATTAATTCTTATAGGTTTGACTCTTTCCTTTCGGCTTAGAGCATCAGCGACTACATTCGCTTTACCAGGATGGTAGCGAATTTCGCAATCGTAGTCATTTAGAGTCTCCATCCAACGGCGTTGCCTCATATTGAGATCCTTTTGATTGAATAAGTGTTGGAGACTTTTGTGATCTGAATAGATCACACATTTAGTTCCATATAAATAGTGTCTCCATAACTTTAGTGCAAATACAACGGCACCCATCTCCAAATCGTAGGTGGTGTAATTCTTTTCGTGCACCTTTAGTTGTCGTGACGCATAGGCAATCACTTTGCCTCTCTGCATAAGTACACAACCCATACCGGTGTGTGAAGCATCACAGTATACGACAAACTCTTCTATTCCTTCAGGCAATGTCAACACCGGAGCATTGCTCAATTTCTGTTTAAGAATCTCAAAATACTCTTGTTGTTTTGGACCCCAATCAAACTTCATATTCTTACGGGTCAGAGTAGTCAATGCTACAGCTATCCTCGAGAAGTTCTCAATGAATTTTCTATAATAACCAGCTAATTGTTGGTGCACTTGTGTCTGTACTTTGTCTGTATTTTGTAATGTATAAAACGATGTCTTTTGTCTGTCGTGTTTACGTCTTTTGTTGTGTTGTATATGTGTTTGAATGTGAGTTTGACCAAGTCAACCATCCTCCTGGTTGACTTGGCCAAACAGTCAACACTATGTATGTAAGATTGTATGCCTCGAAGGATGTCATCGAAGGATGGTTTGTATCCTTCGATGACCTCGAAAGACAACCTTCGATGGATACATATGGACCTCGAAGGATATATCATCCTTCGAGGTATGTATGGATCCTTCGATAGTTTTCTGGTCGATAGATGATCCTTCGACCAGATTACATTATCCTTCGAGCATGTTATCTGTTATGGGTATATATATCCCATACATGGTTCAGTTCACAGTTAGTCTTGAAAGTTCTTTGGATAGTGCATGTGAGTGAACCAAGTCTTGTAGAGAGCATTTCAGTTTGGTCAAGGGCTGTAACCGTGTCCACTGAAATACAAGAGAAAACTTTGATATATTGCGTGTCTACTCTTTCTCTTTGTAACTTGTGCTTTCATCTAAACTATCGGTTTGCATTCTAGCTTGGATTCCGCACTTGCTAGAGTGTTAAACATAACAAGGATAAGGTTTAACCTCAACCTCCGAGGGACCTACAAGTGGTATCAGAGCCGTGGCTCTTTTCCTTGTTAAAAACCGGGTTTGTACAAGACTTTGGAAGTGTTTGGACAAGACTCACTTGGTTTAGCACCCGTTTTTAGTGTGTTTCTTGCATTTTTAGCCTTTAAAACGTGTTCTAAACTAACCGGGTGTGTTAAGGGAAGGTTTGGGTAACTTAAAATTTTGTTCTAAAAGGGTTTGGTAATTTCCGGCCATAATTCCGGTTAACTCCGGTATCGGTTTCTGGATAAGAAACTTCCTTTTTGGGCAATTTTTCAAAAGTCAAATCTGAGTTGGTGAAAAGTTGGGTCTGAACATACCTTCTGCCGAAAGTTGTGCACCAACCCATCACCTTTCTCACCAACCTGTCAACTTTGTGTCAGTGTGTCAGAGTTCATCGAAAGATATCCTTCGAAGTCGAAAGATCATCTCTCGATCAAGGAGGTTCGACAGATACCCATCCTTCGAATATCTTTCGAAGTCAGTGAGTTATCTTTCGAGCCAAGGAATCTTTTCGAAGGATATATTGTTCGAGCTACTGTTACATTTCGAAAGATAAGGATCCTTCGTCTTGGAGAATCTTTCGAAGTCAGTGTCTTTCGAAGTCAGTGTCTTTCGAAGTCTGTGTCTATCTTTCGAACAAGTGTTTATCTTTCGATTCTTATTGGTTTAAGATTAACAGTTTAACAGTTGTGCTTTTCAGTTGTGTTTTTTTTTTCAGGTCTTTCGATCCATTGATCTTTCGGTTGTTTGTTTCTCAACAACATTTTAACATAGTTTGTGAAAATTAATTTTTTTCAAATTTTAAATCAATGGGAACAAATGGTCAGTGGGATCCATCCGCGTGGACTACAACAACTTTGACTCCACAATCATCAACTACGCAATCATCAGCCACGCAATCTGCGTCAGAGTTCAACAAAACTGCATGGATGCAGGCTATTGCCCCACCTCAAGCTGCAATGATAACTGCAAATCAATGGGCATTGGTCACAAATCAAAGCAGCAGCATTCAAGCAATGATGCAGAACGACAGTGAAACTGGTACAAGTACAAAGCCGCCAAAGCTAAATCACATCAATGATTGGGGATGGTGGAAAGAAAGGCTGAGAACTTATGTTCAGGGGCAAGGTCAAGATCTATGGATGTGTTTCTTCACTCCATTTGACAACGATTTGGAAGTTGCAGGATCAAATCCAGAAACTTACAGCACAATGTCTGATGATGATAAGAAGAAATTCGAGTTGGAAAAGAAAGCATTTATGATTCTCACGCAAGCTCTTCACAGAGACATATACCACCAGTTTGTTTACTGCACGACTACTAAAAGCTTGTGGGATATGCTCACGTTACGATGTGAAGGAAATGCTCAGTCTAGGAAGATCAAGCAAGAATTGCTGAAGAAAGAGTTTGAAGGTTTCACGTGTATGGAGAACGAGGGTTTGGCAGAATTATCTACAAGATTCCATCATCTGTTGAGTGAAATGTTTGCCTTCAGAGTCACTGCCACTCCACAAGAAATGGTGAAGAGATTTGCTGATAGCTTACCAGCAAAATGGAGCGGTTATCTTGAGATTCTCAAAGAAAACGGTGTTCTGGACACAATCACCGTTTATGAGCTAATCCAGAAATTGGAGAACAAAGATGTAGAAGAAAAGCTAAAGGCAAAAAGAACAATAACTCCTCAGAATCCAGAGATGTATTTTGGGATTGTAGGTGGCATTAGTGGAGAAAAGCCAGCCTCTCAGCATGCTAAGCTTCAAACAGCTTTCATCTCAAACACCGGACCTTCCACAACAAATCAGTTTGATCCTTCAGCATACACGATGATGTATTCAAGACCGGATTCTTCTTCTCTACAACAGAATGTGCAATCGACAGCTCAGCAATTCACACCACCGTCTTTCTTAGATCCAAACAGAGCTCAGCAGCAACAACCGCAACAGCAAGGGTTTTATGGAAGTTCTTCAAGCTTTCAAGCTACTTCTAATCCGAACACTGTCAGATTGGACACTTCCAACTTTTCAAAAGTCAGTGTCGAGATAGCCAAGGAGCATATGGAGATGTTGAACACCTTGGTTAGTGCTTACTGTGGGTTGGTTGCAGGTCAGATTGGAAATATCAATCTAACCAATGAAGATTATCAGCAAGTTGACAAAGAAGAGTTTGAGATGATGGATATCAAATGGGCTCTTGCTAGTGCTATTCGAAGAGCAAAAGAGTTCATGGAAAGGACGGGGAGAACCAACTTGGAAAGCAACAACAACACCAAGTATGGTTTTGATAAGAATGCTGTCACCTGCTTCAACTGTGGGGAAAAGGGTCATTTCAAGCGGGAATGTCAGAAGCCACCTAAGCAAGGCAATCAGAATCCTTTCAGGAATCAAAGACAGCCTCAACAACAACAGAACAACAATTCTGACAGACAAATAGTTCCCGTTGGAGGAAATACATCTGGTTCCACAAACACTAATCCCCACAGAGGATTAGTTGTTCAAGCTGATGAAATTTGCAACTGGAATCTTCAGCTTGGAGAAGGAGGAAATGGTGGAACAGCATGTTATGCTAAAGTGATTGAGAAGGTAGTAGAACCCGTGTCTGCTGGTGAATCTTCAGAAGATGAAGATAGTTCGGGTTATAGTGGGAGCATGGATGGGGAATCACATGATGCTGGTGATTTATCAGGTGATGCTTTAGATTTGGAAGTTGATGAGCTTTTGGCTGACGCTGAAGCATTATGCAAGAGGAGATCTATTCTTTGCCAGAAATCTGCTGGAACTTCCGAGAAGCTTGCTCGTTTCTTCTCTGAAGATGGATCTTTTTCTTTTCATACAGCCTTTATGGCTCACGTAGAAGGTCAAACTTCTCAGGTATGTAATGCTAATTCTGACTCTATTTCTGTACCTATTGAATGTGCTAAGTGCTTAGAATATGCTGAAAAGGAAAGTCAGTTTGAAATCACACACAAACACAATCAAGAATTGATTGTAGATCTTTCTAAAGCAACCGAAGCTAACTTGTTTTTAACCAGAAATGAAAAGGAGTTTAAAGCAACAATTGCGTCATTAAAACATGATGTTTCGGAATTACAAAAGGCTGTTTTGAGAAAACAACATGCTAACAATAATCTTATTGACACAATTGAAAAGCAAATGGTTGAGTTAGCAACAGCTCGATGTGAATGTGAGACAATTAAGCAGAAATTGGAAAGCTATTCCAATTCCCGCTATGTTTTGGATCACATTATTGATGTTCAAAAGAAAAAGGGGGATAGGAAGTGTAATGGATTCAAATCATGTCCTCCCCCTATGAATCACAATTACTCTAAATTGCCTGATGACGAGGATATGCCCCGTTTTGAACCTACTGTGCCACTCGGTCTAGATGACTTTGCAGCAGGCCTCGGGTTCACAACTGGTACATCATCCTCGGATCAATCAGAATCTGAGAATGTGACAGATTCATCGTGTGTTAAGGAACAGAGTCCTCCCATTGTTTTGGACACTGATTCTTCGGATGATGAATCTGATTCTTCGGACGATGAATCTGAAGAAATTGTGAACCAACAGTCTAACTCGGTTACTACAGATATTCCAATCGAGAATCACATCTTGTGTGATCCTCCAGTGAAACCGAGTGAGACTGAAACGTCAAAAGCAATGGAGTCCCTTTTATCTAGCTGTGAAGGGAATAACTTGTTGTACACGCTCAAAGGAGATGACAAAATCTACTCTAACAAAGATTTTCCAATTAAAAATGTAAATCAAGATTTAATTGAGCAAATTTTTGAAGGATGTATTGATAAGTTTTTGGGAAACAAAAGTGGCAAAGTCACCGTCACTCAATGTGATCCAATTCCGTGTGAACAAGTTAGAAAACAATACGGAAACCAAAAACAACCAATTGAGCGAAAACAACAAGTGAACTCCGGAAAGGGTAAGGCACAGGGAAGGAAGGCTCAGAACAAGAATGTTCAAGCACCTAAAGTTCAGCAGCCTAAGACTGAACAACCAAAGGTTCAACAACCCAAAGTTGAACAGTCTAAGGCTACTCAACCTAAGGCTGCACAACCTAAAATTCAACAATCAAAGGTTGAGCAACCTAAGGCTCAACAACGAAAGGTGCAAAACAAAAGAGCTCCTGTTAAGAAACGAGAACCGAAAATGAACTTTGTTGGATCCACGGGTTCTGACAAACTTGAAACATTTCAGGATAAATCTAACATTGATTTTATAAAACAAGTTAGAATTTTAAAACGAAATGATCAGAATAATTACACCCAACACACCAACGGACGTGATGTAGGTCCAAGCACGTGTACATCACAAAGTTCATGGTCTGGTTCTCAGTCTGATCATCAACATGTTTCTCCGAAGTTTGTAGAGCGGAGAACATGTTTTGAATGTGGGACAGTTGGGCATATTGTAAGATATTGCCCATACGTGCAAAAGCTGAAGTCAACAATGAGTGCTCCCCAAGAAATCGATTACCGAAAACGATCAGTTTCCCCGAAACAAGATCCACGTGTCTTGAAAGAAAGGGAAAAGAAGTTAAAACAAAAGAATCAAAAGGTAATTGAAAAGGCCTTAAAATCAGAGGTCAAAGAAGAAAAACCTGTACAAGCAAAACCTAAAACTGTAAAACTAGTAAATTCAAAAACAATTAATTCAAATACTGGTAAAGGACAAACAGCTTGGAAACCAAAACAGGTAATTCAGTCAGGGGGAGCACCACAGGTTCTTTTTCCTAATCATCAAGTGATTGAAATCACCTTCCTTGATGATCAAGGACGACCCAAGTCCACAAAGGCTTGGGTCCCCCTCTCAAACTGATAAGTTAATTGCATGTGCAGGCAGCTCCAGGAGGAACTATTAATAGTCTTTGGATTGTTGATAGTGGGGCTTCCAGGCACATGACGGGCGACTATCGTCTTCTTTTTTATGTGCGAAGTATAAGAGGAGGATATGTTGCGTTTGCTGGAGACAAAGGAGGGTATATCACCGGCGAGGGAATGATCTCAAATGGAATTGTGAGTTTCGACAAAATCAATTATGTGCAACAGTTGGATCACAATCTCCTGAGTGTTTCTCAGATCTGCGACAAGAAGTTCACCGTGCATTTTGATGATGCCGGTTGTTATGTGCTGAAGCCAGGATTCAAGATTCCCGCAGAATGGATTCTCTTATCAGCACCAAGAGTTAATGATTTGTATGTCCTTGATATGAGCCAAGCAATAACTCAGTCCAAACAAGTTACTTGCTTTATTTCAAAAGCCACTGAAAAGGAGACGATCTCTTGGCACAGACGGATGGGTCATATTCACCTCAGAAAAATGAATCACCTTGTCAAAAACAATTTGGTGAGAGGTGTCAATGTGAAGAATTTTCAACTTCAAGATGTCTGTGTGCCGTGTCAGAAAGGGAAGCAATTCAAGAAATCACATCCATTGAAAAAGGTTAACACTGTAAACATGCCACTCGAACGTCTGCATATGGACCTTTTCGGCCCAGTCAAACACAAGAGTGTGCACGGGGAGGTTTTCTGCTTGGTAGTTACTGATGACTATTCAAGATTTTCATGGGTTGACTTCATGGTTCACAAGAGTGAGACTCCAGAAATTCTAAAGAAATTGATCACCTTGTTGGAAAATCTTTATAATCTAAAGGTGAGGCGAATTCGAAGCGACAACGGAACCGAGTTCAAAAACAGGGTTATGGATGAATTTTGCGCTGCAAAAGGAATCCTTCATGAATATAGCTCTCGGTATACGCCACAACAAAATGGAGTCGCTGAAAGAAAGAACAGAACCTTAATTGAGACTGCAAGAACCATGTTGGTTGAGTCTCAGCTTCCAGTTCGATTCTGGACTGAAGCTGTTGCCTCGGCTTGCTACACGTTAAACAGGGTTCTCACAGTGAAAAGACATGGCAAAACGTGCTTCGAACTCCTACACAAGAAGACTCCTGACTTGGAATATCTAGAACCTTTTGGTGCACCATGTACCATGATTGAGCCTGATGGGAAGTTTGGTGCCAAAGCTATCGAAGGTTACTTCCTTGGGTATGCTACTCCTAATCTGCGAGTATGGAACCTAACTACCAAGAAGATTGAAGAGTGGGGTGAAGTAAGAGTTCAAAGATATTCTAATCCTCCGAAGCCTTCTGGAGATCCATGGATGTTCGATTATGATGGTCTTTTCGACTCATTCAATCTGCCGACATTTGATGATGACAATGCAATTGCTCAAATGTTGTCTGAAAGCGAGAATGCGACTGGCTCTCAGTTAGCTCGCCCAATTATTGTTGACTCACAAGCATCTTCTTCTGTCAACAATCTCGTTTCAAATGAGGTGTTTAATGATGCTGTCGACTACAATTTGTCGTCGGAAGATGAGGAGTATGTTGATGCAAATGATGGTGAATCACGGGGTCCGGTTCAAGGTACTTCAGAAGCAACGGATCCAGTGTCTGCGCCAATTGTTCAAGAAGAAAATGCATCATCTTCTACAACTCAACAGCTTCAGAATGATATCGGGAATTTAAATATCAATAACTTGAGGACCAATGTTGACATTCCTCTAGTACCTGAAACCCGAATTCATAACATTCATCCTCAGCAGAATATTATAGGTGATGTTCTCAGTGGTGTAAGGACAAGGAATCAAATCAGAAATAACGAAAATGCTGGCTTGTATGCTGAGATACGAGAATCGGGACAACAAAATGATTGGTCTTTCGCCTGCTATGTTAGCCAAGAAGAGCCTAGATCTTGGAAGGATGCATTGAAAGATGATTCCTGGGTGGAAGCCATGCAAGAAGAACTTCAGCAGTTCGAGAAGTTGGGCGTATGGAAATTGGTTGATAGGCCCGACAATTACAAGAAGATCGGAACTCGTTGGGTGTTTAAGTGCAAGAAGGACGACCGTGGAATTGTTGTCCGAAACAAAGCAAGGTTAGTTGTTCAAGGCTTCAGTCAGATCGAAGGTATTGACTACAATGAAGTGTATGCACCTGTTGCTCGTCTGGAGGCTATTAGAATCTTTCTAGCCTACGCATCCTTCAAGAAATTCAAGGTGTACCAGATGGATGTTAAAAGTGCTTTTCTACACGGAGTAGTCGAAGAGGAAGTATATGTCGAGCAACCACCGGGGTTTGAAGATCCATTACATCCTGACAGAGTTTTACTACTTAACAAAGCGTTATATGGTCTTCATCAAGCACCTCGAGCCTGGTATGAGACTCTGTCTACCTACCTGCTGAGCAATGGGTTTAGACGGGGTTTGATCGATTGTACCCTCTTCATCAAGGAAAAAGGTGAAGATCTTCTGTTGGTACAGGTGTATGTCGATGACATTATCTTTGGTTCTACCGATGATAAGTTATGCAAGGAATTTGAAAAGGTGATGCAAGATCGATTCGAGATGAGTGCGATGGGTGAAATGACGTTCTTCTTGGGTTTGCAAGTTAATCAGTCCGAATCTGGAATTTTTATCCATCAAACCAAGTACGTCGGAGACATCTTCCAGATGTCCGATTCGAAGCCAATTTCTACTCCTCTTCCGCAGAATCACGGGATTACTCCGGATGAAGAAGGGGATGCTGTGGATTCGTCACTTTATCGTGCTATGATTGGATCCTTAATGTATCTCACCGCATCAAGACCCGACATTATGTATCCAACTTGTCTTCTCGCTAGGTATCAAGCGAATCCGAAGGTCTCTCACTATGCTGCTGTCAAAAGGATATTTTGTTATCTGAAGGGTTGCCCTGACACCGGGTTATGGTACCCTAAGGATGATAACTTCGATCTCAAGGCTTACAGTGATTCTGATTTCGGCGGCTGCAAGAAAGATGGCAAATCAACAACAGCAGGATGTCAGTTCTTAGGCCATCGCCTAGTCACTTGGCAATGCAAGAAGCAGACATGTGTGGCTACGTCTACATGTGAAGCGGAATACATTGCTGCGTCTAGTTGCTGCTCCCAGGTTCTATGGATCCAACAACAGATGCGGGACTACGGTTTTGAATTCCTAACTACTCCTATTTTTGTTGATAATGAAGCTGCTTTACAGATCACTAAAAATCCTGTACAGCACTCAAAAACGAAGCACATCGATATTAAATATCACTTCATACGTGATTGCTTTGAAAAGAGACTTATCGATGTGGTTCACATTCATACCGATCACCAACGTGCCGACCTTTTTACCAAAGCTTTTGATAAATCAAGATTCGATTATTTACTTTTGGTAAACGGCATAAAGGTGAAGCAAGAGTAACCGACATCGGAAAATCGTTTTTGTAAATATTTTTCTTAAAAAAAAAAAAAAAAAAAAAAAAAAAATGTGTCTTTATTTTCTTTGTTTTTAAATTTTAGGGGGAGAAAATTTCAGAAAAATTCAAAAACATTGAAAAACCGCAAAAATACAAAAATATGTCTTTACTTTATTTACTTTCTGCATTTAAGGGGGAGAAAATTCAGAAAAACACAAAAACAATAGAAAAACAAAAATGAGTTTCTTGGCAAGATAAGAGAAAATGATATTACATCAGAGGTCGGTCGAAACATGTTTCTGGAAATCATAAAAAAAATAAATAAATAAATAAATAAATAAATAAAATAAGTAGCTCTACTAATGATGTACCGGTAGACTCACGATCATTTTAAAGTGTGCAGGGGATATAAATATAACAAACTGAAAACCGCGTGGGAACCGCTCATTGGCATATGGTCTTGGTACCGAAATTTCGTTTGATAGATTGCCGAGGTTCTGAGATATTTGGGGTTTATGCTGTTTATCATCTGGGTATCATGGTTGTATCTTTTACCGAAAAATAACGGGGACGCAAGTCTAGATCTTCCATGATACCATACATACGTGTACATATTGCATTCGACCTCAATAAGTGATAAACAATCACATGTCCAAACAAATAAGTGATAAAATATCACATTTATCGGGGAGTCAAGTTCGTCTCTCTGCTGTACGAAAGTACTGACCTGTTCACGGACTTGCTCCTGTGCCCTCATGCATATGAAAATCAAGTTCCTCATCAATAAGTGATTCTATCACATAGGGCTTGTTTTCAAATCAAATAAGTGACTTGTTCACATTTTATATACGTTAAAAACGGATGATAAATGGTATACTCCCCAGTAAGATGAACTCTCGTGCATACCTTGATACGGGAATGTGTCGTGAGTGGATGAACACCGGTCGGTAAGTATAAATCATACCTTAACGTATCTCAATGCATTATGATTACACTTGATCGCTGAGTTTAAGTGGATAACAATATCGGTAATTGTGGTAGAATACTTATCCACTTCTGTAAAAGAATATTAAAAGGAAATGTGTTTTGACAAAAGACCGCAAACTGATATGATTCTCTTCGCCAGAAACTCGCAAAAATATTGTTGTGTTTGTACATATTTATTTACTGCTTAAGTTTAGTGATTAATTTTTATTGTCTTTTTAAACAGTTTGTGTCGTTTGGTGCATATCAGCACGACATTAGCGGTGATGTCGTTTGATAACATTCAAAGGATTCTAAAATTGTTGTCTTTTATTGTTGTCTTTTATTTTATCAAAATCCAAAAAGATTTTCAATTTAATCTTATTTTTGATTAACCGATGTTGGTACTCGATCAGATATCTGACAAGCCGAAATACTTCATAAAACTGACCTTTGCAGAACTTCATAACGGACAATTTTTCAAAACGGTCATTTCTGAAAGCTTTTAAGAATTTGAAGGGCTTAAACTGAAAATTCCCAAAAATCCAAAGTGTTGGTGGAAATCTGATCCTTCGAGGAAGCAATGGCCCTCGAAAGATCAGAAGGTCAATGAAAGTCAATCATCTCAGTCGAAAGATGAATTGGTCAACGAAGGATTTGACCAATTTGATCTTTCGAGCTGATCAGACCTTTTTGAAAGATGGATAAGGTCGAAAGATATCCTTCGAGGATTCCCACAAATATCTTTCAAATATCTGGTATCTTTCGATCCAGATAGGGATCCTTCGACCCAAAGCTGATCCTTCGAACACCTTTTCATCTTTCGAAAGATCATCTATCCTTCGAGACGGTTCGACTTTCGAGGTCAGAGTATAAAAGGGTGTCTTCTTCTTCACTTCATCATAACTGATCATTTTCACTATTTCAAAAACCTCCATTCCTACCGAAACTCTGCCAAAATTTAATCAAAACCTTAGTGTATCAGGATTTCATCTACAATCTCGGTAGGATAATCCAAATACACGGTTCAAACAACTACATAAACACTTCATCTGATCATGTATTTTTTTTTATGCAATGTGAATATGTTAGTTGTAGGTTTTGATATTGGTAATGTTGTATTTTGACGGATGTTCTTATGTTTCAGAATCTTTGGTTTGATTTTTAATGGTCTGAAATCCTTTGTGTTCTTGGTTGATTGATACATGTGTTTGTGGTTGTATCCGGGGTTGGGTTTTGATGTTATTGTTATGTTTTAAATGTCTTGTTTGTAATGTTTTAAGTGTTTTGATGATTGATGTTCCTAAAGAGTTGATATCACTTAAAAACGACACCACACTTAAAACAGTTAAAACCCACCGGAAAATATTCCGATGAACAGTGTCGCCGGAAATCAACACGAAGGATGTTGATTCTCAACCTCGAAAGATGTTTTGCAAAATATCTTTCGATTTGAGACTCGAAAGATGCTAAGTTTCACGAAGGATTCATCCTTCGATTGATCAGACCTTTCGAATGATCAAGATATCTTTCAAATTCTTGATTCTTCGAAAGATGATCCTTCGATTAGAAATCTCATCCTTCGAGGAAAGTAACATCTTTCGAACAGTCTGTCATCCTTCGAGCCATGTGTCATCCTTCGATGTCTAAATGGGATCTTTCGAGACAGAACACTTAGAATTTTTTCAAGAAATTGAAATCTTTCTAAGTGTGAAATTCTTGTTGACTGTTTGACTTTTCCTCATTACGTGTCAATGTTTTGATGTACAGAAATGGCACCAAAGGTGAAAAAGGAACGGGCAAAGCCAACAAAGAAGGAGAAATCTGAGGTTGAATCTATGTCTGAATCTAGACATAACATGGCTGCTTATTTACAACCGGAAGGCAAGATCAGTCCGGAATTCACAGGAATTATGGAGTACCTTCATCGCGCTCGTATCAACTATGCGATCACTACACAGCACACTGCCTATCAGTCGCACATCAAGGATTTCTGGAATTCGGCTGTGGTTGAAACAGTGAAGAATAAGGAAGTAATTAATGGATCAGTTGCTGGGAGACCCGTGGTAATTACAGAGAACACCATCAGAGCACGTCTACAGCTTGGAGATCAACCAGAAGATCCTACTTCAATTGATTTACAATGTCAGCGGGGCTTACTGATGAGGCTGCGGTACAGCGACAACGTTCTTGCAAATCAGATCAACAAGAAGTATATGCCGCTTCGATACAAGTTCTTGTTGCATATCCTTATTCATTGCCTGAGCAACAAGCGTTCTGGATATGATCTGTCTCCGATTGATTTAACTGGATTGTTTACGGCTTTGATTCTGAACAAGCCGTTCAACATATCTCGCTATATATTCGACAATCTGAAGGAAAATGCTCGAAGGCCCCTCCCGTCTGCAACCCAACGAACATCTACCAAATTCTGGCTATATCCCAGATTTCTGCAGATGATGATTGATGATCAGATTCCTGATCTTCCAAAGGCTGAAGCAGATGTTCTACCTGTCAATCCAATGAATGAGCGTACACTGCTGATATTCAAGTCCATGTCCGCCTATACGGAATCGGATCCAATTAGAAAGCTTATTGGTCATCTCGATGTTTCGAACTACGAGGCACCGCAGAACAACAAATGGCGTCGAGACGCGAGTGATTCTGATAATGAAGAGCCAAGGTTGATCACTTTGGCTGACACGCAGCTCGGGGCTAAACATGGAATCAAAGCAACAAGGAAGTCTGCTGGCAGTTCAAGTGCTACAGCACGTGTTGAGGTTGATGTTAATGTTGCTGCTGAAGAAGTTCAGGGAGAGTTTGTAGATCCTGATGCTCGTATTGGTGCAGGTGGTGATGGTGGTACTGTGGTTGTTGAAACAGGCGGTAGTGCAGGTGGAGATGGTGATCCTGCGAGTCAGTCAGGTACTGTTGCGACTGACAAAGGCAAAGGAAAGGTAGATGAGCCGAGGAGACAAGCGGATGATAGTAGTTCGTCTTCTGAAGAGGAAGGAGGTTCTGGTGACGATGGTTCATCTTCTGAGGACGATAATCCTCCTCCTCCAGGAATGAAAAAGGTCTATGATAGTCGCGGGAATCCTCGTTTTGAGCAAATAGAGAAGACGGTTAGAACTGGAGAATCTGACAAGGATGAGGATTATATCCTTACTTCTCCGGGTTTTGTCAGAAAGAGGAAAGCAAAATGACAGGGTATTCGTGCGTCAAAGAAAACTGCTGGTGATTCCTCTGTTCCTGCTTCTGTTCAGCATTCTACTGCTCCAGAGCAACAGCTGCCTCCTGTTAGTGATCAACTAACTGCATCAGAGACGCTGGATCTTATGTCTTCTTCTCCTCAGAGGTCTTCTGGGACACGCACGGTGACTGTTGATCAACAGCCACCTGCAACTCCCGCCTCAGGTACACATGTCCGACCTACTCTTGTTATTACTGGACCTACAGGTGCTTCTGGTCAGGCTGGTCAGTCTGGCTCCTCAGGACCTGAGCCTTCGCGACCGACACTGGCAGAGACTTTGTCTGGTTTATCTGAATCTGAAAAGATTCAATTCCTGATTGAACAAATCAGTGAATTGGGTTCCATAGTCGGTCGGCATACAAGAACAATTGAAGAGTATCGTGTGCAGTGAAAACAGGATGTGATGGCACACAACACGCTGTGTTCAATTGTTAATGCTCAGAATAATAAGATCAAGGAACAGGCTGAGGAAATTGAAAGGTTGAAGGAAGCGAACAGGGCACGTGACAAGGAGGTCGAGATAATGAAAAGGCATAGTACTGTGTTGGAGAATGAGGGAAAAGCACTAAGGCAGAAGAATGAAGAGCTGTCAGAGCACTATAAAAATCGCGATGATCGATTAAGAGAAAGCTTCAAGCCTGTGCTCGCAAACTTCAAGAAGACTAATCAGAAAGTGGGTACGCTGTGGAATGAAAGATGCAATGCATTAGGTATTGTACCCTCAAGGCGTGAGGATGACAAGGATGATGATGCAGCAAATCCAGATCAACCAGCTGTCTCAGGTTCCGGTGCAACTGCATCCGGGGCTGCAGGTGGGTCTGGTACATCTCAAGATGCTCCTACTGCTCCTTCCACAGCTACTACTGGCCCATCTGAGAAGACAGAAACACTGGAAACTTCTACAGGGCATGAGCATGTTAGTCTGGAACCAGAAATGTTTGCAGATCTCCCTGAATCCTCAGGTGTTCTTCAGTATCATCCAGTCACGGGTGAACTGTTAGAAGAGGGAGAACATGTTACCGAAATGTCTGATGAACAGGTACGGGCTCTGATGGAATTGGATGAGATTGCTGTAAGCATGATTGATGCTACTCCGTTGGTTCAGGACCAAACCGATTTCTCTACAATTGATGAAATCTTCATCGGTTCGGATCCTGAACGTCCTGTTTATGTTGGGAAAGACAATGCGGAGGTGAATGCTCTTGATGATGATTATGTGGCAGAAAAGACAGCAGAATTTGCCAATCCTTCTTCAGACTCTCCGACAGCTCAAGAAAACCGTGAGAAGACCATGAAAGAATGGCGAGCAGATTTCCTAGCTAGGAATCCTCCTCCGCTCCCTCCATTGGATCAGGCTAATTATATGAGTCTGGAAAAGAATCGGGCTCGGGGTCGCATTATTAGTTGGATGTTTGTTAAGGAACTTCACTGCATGGTCGTGAAACGAGAACATGGTCTTCAGTATTTCAGTACTCTTCTCAGTATTCTCTCACTTCCATACTATGATGTTGCAGTGTTAGCTCAACTAGATGTTATCAATCGAGTCGAAGATAAGATGGTGGAATTGTTTGCTAAGAAAATCAGGTTGGAAAGAAGAAGGGGCTGGAAGGATCCTTTATACAAGCCACAGTTTCCTAGATACGAGCAGATCAGATTTACACTTGATCCAGAAACAAACACTGCTCGCTATCGTTTGGTGTATGATTCTCCAAAAGAGATGAAGAAGATACCTTTGCTGAAAATGAAGACTGACTTTCTAGGAAACTTTCGTTGCTGGGTCTATGATGCGGATACTGGAGAAGCCGTGATCCTATTCAGAGATAGTCAGGAGAACTTTAGAATAATAGATCCGATGTGGATTACTAACATGTCCAGATCAGATATTATTGTTCTGAAGGATCATGAGATAAACTACTTGGTGCGGGATCGAGATCAAGCAATGAAGTTTCAGAAGATGGCCCGGTACTGTTTCAATCTACTGGTTAATGCGGGAAGTGCATGGTCATCACATCATTTGACAGTTGAAAGGACGTCCGAGACTTAAAGACACGAAGATCGAGACAAAGCTACAGCCAAGGGGGAGTTTGTTGGTGCACTTGTGTCTGTACTTTGTCTGTATTTTGTAATGTATAAAACGATGTCTTTTGTCTGTCGTGTTTACGTCTTTTGTTGTGTTGTGTATGTGTTTGAATGTGAGTTTGACCAAGTCAACCATCCTCCTGGTTGACTTGGCCAAACAGTCAACACTATGTATGTAAGATTGTATGCCTCGAAGGATGTCATCGAAGGATGGTTTGTATCCTTCGATGACCTCGAAAGACAACCTTCGATGGATACATATGGACCTCGAAGGATATATCATCCTTCGAGGTATGTATGGATCCTTCGATAGTTTTCTGGTCGATAGATGATCCTTCGACCAGATTACATTATCCTTCGAGCATGTTATCTGTTATGGGTATATATATCCCATACATGGTTCAGTTCACAGTTAGTCTTGAAAGTTCTTTGGATAGTGCATGTGAGTGAACCAAGTCTTGTAGAGAGCATTTCAGTTTGGTCAAGGGCTGTAACCGTGTCCACTGAAATACAAGAGAAAACTTTGATATATTGCGTGTCTACTCTTTCTCTTTGTAACTTGTGCTTTCATCTAAACTATCGGTTTGCATTCTAGCTTGGATTCCGCACTTGCTAGAGTGTTAAACATAACAAGGATAAGGTTTAACCTCAACCTCCGAGGGACCTACACTAATCCCAGAAAGCTATGAATTTTTGTTGGTGTCTTTGGTGCCTCCCAGTTCATGATGGCTTCTATTTTAGCGGGATCGACTTGGATACCACGCTCGCTCACAACATGTCCAAGGAATTGGACTTCGCGAAGATAGAACTCACACTTAGAGAATTTGGCATACAGCTTCTCCTGTTGAAGCAATCCTAAGATACATCATAGATGTTTCTCGTGATCAATTTGACTACGAGAATAAATGAGTATGTCATCTATAAAGACAATAACAAACTTGTCTAGGTATGGCTTGCAGACTCGATTCATGAGGTCCATGAATGCCGCAGGTGCATCAGTGAGCCCGAAAGGCATCACTAAAAACTCGTAGTGGCCATACCTTGTTCTGAATACTGTCTTAGGTATATCTTCTATTCGAACCTTGAGTTGATGATATCAAGATCTTAAATCGATTTTTGAAAAGAAGCTCGCCCCTTGGAGTTGATCGAATAAGTCATTGATCCTGGGTAAGGGATAACGATTCTTGGTAGTCACTTTGTTCAGCCCGCGATAGTCAATGCATAGACGCATTGACCCATCCTTGTTCCTTACAAATAGTATGGGTGCTCCCCAAGGCGATGAGCTAGGTTGTATAAAACCTTTTGCCAATAAATCATCCAATTGGGTTCTCAACTCCTTCATTTCCATAGGAGCTAAACGGTATGGAGCTCGTGCAATTGGTGCTGCTCCTAGAAGAATGTCTATCCTGAATTCAACTTGGTTCTCAGGAGGTAATCCAGGTAATTCATCAGGAAAGACATCAGGGTATTCAGAAATGATTTGAATGTCTTCAATCTTAGGTTTCGGATCGTCTACTGTCACTTGTGCCATGTAAATGACACATCCGCTCTTCAGACACTTCGATGCCTTGAGAATAGACACATGTGTCGGATAGGCCATAATGTGTATCTCCATGAATGGTGACTAATTCACCAGATGGGGTTTTGATGTTTACTAGTTTCTTATCGCAGGCAATTTAGGCTTGGTTATGCGATAACCAATCCATGCCTAAAACTACATCAAACCCTGCCAATTTCATTGGCAAAAGGGATAGCGGGATAGAATGATTCTTAAAGGATATGAAGCATCCATCAAGAAGAGTTGAAGCGGTTTCTAAGGTACCATCTGCTAGCTCTACCTCATATTTTATGTCTAGAGTTTTAATAGGCAGATTCAGTAACTTACTAAACTTATGGTCTACAAAAGACTTATCAGCACCTGAATCAAATAAAACTCTAGCATAAATATCATTAATGAGGAAGGTACCTGTTATAACGTTGTCGTCGTTCACCGCCTTCCTTGCATTCATCTGAAAAAATCTTGCATTGGTTTTCTTTGCCTCATCAGGCTTCTTAGCATTTTTAGGGCAATTAGTTTTGATGTGCCCTTTTTCATTGCAACCATAATAGGTTGCATCCTTCATGTTTCGGCATTCGACAGTTTTGTGCCCTTTCCTTTTGCAAATTCCGCAAGGCTTGGCTTGCGGATCCTGATTGCACTTCCCAAAGTGCCTCTTATCACATGTTTTACATTTGGGCTTGTCACCTGACTGCCCTTTCTTGAAACTAAAGTTTCCTTTCTTCTTTTTGTTTGAATGATAGGACTGATCTTCATCCCTCTTTCTCTTCCCCTCTTCGGTGGTTTTCTTTGACTTACTCCTTACAATATCAAGGGTAAGTGATAAAGATAGATCTACAGCCGATCTATATGTAGCAGGCTTAGAAGCCTTGACATTTCCCTTAATCTCAGGGGCTAAACCACCTATAAAATGCGCAATGCGTTTGGGTTCTGGGGTGACCAAATACGGCACAAGTCTCGACATTGAGTTAAAACTGGTCACATAAGACCTGCAATCCAAATCTTTCATCACCAGAGTGAGGAAGTCAGTCTCCACTCTTTCTACTTCATGTTGCGGACAGTAAGTGTCCTTCACAAGATCAACAAATGTATTCCAAGAAAGGTTATACAGAGGAACCTTTCCTGTGGATTGCACTAAGGCTTTCCACCATGTTAAGGCGTCACCCTTGAAGGACAGAGACACAAACTTAACGATGTCCTCCTTGGCACACCCGCTGATATCAATCACGGTTTCCATATCGTCTAACCACTTCATATATTCAATAGCTCCCTTTTCTCCCGTGAAGTCTCTTGGCTTACACGAGACGAAGTATTTATATGTACAACCCTTGTTGTACTTTGGAGCTTGATTAACAACAATTTGTCCCTGTGGTTCCCTCTTTTGATTGGATGAGTGTCGAGACTCATCCTTTTTCAGTGTAAGTGAATGCGATGGGGGCTTTGATTGAGTCTTAGACTGAACATGACTCGGTTCTTTAAATATTTTATCCACAGCTTGTGCAACCACTGTGTCAATCATTGCTTGTAATTCAGCACTAGTAACATTTATCCTGGCATCATTATTGTTTCCTTCAACCGGATGACTATTAACTTCGTCCGAGCCAGCCATGTTTTGATTACTAAAATCAAACAATAATGATTTATTCAGATTATATAACGAATCATCGCATTGATGATTTAATGGCCATGGTATTGATAAACCATATAGACCATTTTAGATATCAAGTAAAAATCTATTTGATCCCGATTTGCCTAGGATACAATTGAACCATTTTTGGCAATCAAATAGGATATAATCCTTTATATTTATTAGAGATGGGACATAAGTCACAACTGTTGATGTCATAGAGACATTTTCATATAGCACAAAGCTCATCTCGAAGGACATTTAAGTGGCACAAAAGGCCTTGTCACAAAGACAATTAAAACATAAACAATGACCTCTTAGATTAGTGATCTTTAAGGGTTGAACATAGTTCATCGCCTTTTTGGACAAGAAGTTTGCAAAATAAAACTGTCATTGTCATGAATACACCTTCGCCCATAGGCATACATCTCAAATGGATGTTTTGATGTATACATCATATTCGATGTTTAATAGCCATGATTCACATTGATCATATAGGCCATGTAGTTGGCTTGGAAATATCTAAGTACTTTTGGAAGCTAGTGTGGTCTCTCAAGTCACATAGCCAAGAATGTTAACATGTTTTTAGATGTTAACAAGGAATTGTTGCCTTAAAAAGGTTGTACCATCATAGCCATTTATATTTTGTCTAGGTTATACCTTTGAAAACTTCTTTTGAAATTTCTTTGGCAGATCAATTTTAAAAATTGAAATGATATTTGCATGATGATGTAATAAAATACACATATAAAAGTTTCCAAAAGAAATTTCATTAAAATACTAAGCGATTACAAAATATGCCCTAAACGGGTCTTGAAATAACAAACTGTCCACGCAGGGACTACAGAAAATAAAATAAGTCCACGCAGGGACCAAATATAGAAATAAAATGTCCTCATAGGGACTTGATTGAAATTTCAACATAAAATAAAATAAAACAAACTTCTACTTCTTCTTGCCCTTTATGAAGTTTGCAAGACTTTGAGAAATTTGTTATGCTTTTTCTCGCATTCCTCCGCTTTTTGCTCAACCTGATCTAACCTCTGTAAGATTTGTTGCGTTTGTTGCTGTGGAGGTAGAGGTTATTATTGATAGGGAGGGTATTGATACCCTTGCGTTGGATACCCAGTTGGGTATGTTGGAGGAAATGGTGACGGGTAAAGGGCGTTAAAGTTAGCTGCCTCAAGATATGGATCCTGGGCAGGAGCTTGGTAATCATAACCAGTCGGAGCTTGATACTCATACAGGTTATACCTAGACGAACCTGGGTAAGTTGGTATTGGGTTTCCGTAACCCGTTGGCGGTGGCGGTGGTGCATAAGTAGCTGGGGGATTATTATCCGGCAGCGCGTGAGAAGGTCCACCCATTTGTGGATCTTCGGGAATAGGAGGGTATGTTCTTGAAGCTTGTGGGGAACTGAATCTAGGTCCCCCTCGCACGGACATTCGTGCATTTCTCCTTTACCTTGGCGGCTCGGGAGGTGGTTGCGGTGGTTGTTGAGGTGGTTCCTCAACAGGCAAAGGCGGTGGAGAAACTGCTTGAAGATACGGTTCCTATAATGGAGGTTGTGGAGAGTTATGAAAAGATGGGGTAAATTCCCACGGATAGGTGTTCCACCGTTCGGCCCATGAATCTGGGCCTTGATACGGTGATCATTGATAAGGAAAACCACTAGAGATACTGATGGGATGAGTTGGTGTCCCGGTTGGCGGCTCTGGATCGAGGTCATCATCCATTTCCATATCTTGGGAGAAATGGTCTTCGGGTCCTAAAGGATTAAAACCCAGTGGTCCGTTAATATAGTCGTTTGGGTTAAATTAACACGGAGAATAAAGATCGTGAGAACTAGAATGGTGAAAAGAGTGAGAATATAGATAGTGATGTGAATTGTGAGAATGTTGGGGTTAGTTTAGAATAGGTAGCATAAAAGGTGGGTGATCTGAAGGAGAAGATCCTAACGAAACAGAGTGTCTTGCTGGTTCAAAGGAATGTCTCCAGTTATCTCGCGAATCGAAGCTAGTAAAAGACGTTGATGGTGTGCGTCTATGCGAGGGTCCAGTTTGGCTGGATGGTCCTCCCCTCATTGGACCTTTTCCTTTTCCTTCACGTCCTCAAAATCTTGGGGGCATTTTGATTAGTAAACCTGTTAAAACAAGTAAAATAAAACATAAATGACAAAAGGAAGATTAAGGATAATCCTAGGTCATTAGCCTAGACTCGGAAGTCTAAGGAATGTGCTTATTGTGTCATTGAGATTAAACACAAAAGGCTAGTGCTTAATTCGCTCAATGTTGGCTCTGATACCAACCTGTCACACCCCGATATTTTCACATATTACTGGTTGGGAGTATCGTGACGCAGTTGATATCATCATAGTCAATATACACAATATAATAGCACAGCGGAAAGCTTTGGTAGATAATTACTATTACAAACCATAGTGTCCGAATGTCCAAATAAAAGAATATACAGACTGGTTGTAATTGAGATCCACAGGCGGATCATAAAACAAATTACAAGAAACTGAAATAACAGACTTCAGGCATCTAAGGATTTGTAAGATCCTTTTATTTGACACCAAGTAGCTCCAGCCTAGTTTCGTGAGGTACGTGTCACTTAGTCTTTGGAAAATACGTCAGTTTTCACTGGTAAATACAATTAACCGACTCATTTGAAAAGAGTTTATGAAAATTGATTTAAGTGCACAAGGCACAAACCATTTATAACTTGGGACAATTATTTAAGATAATCTTGTATACAGTTTTACATGTTTGTCATACATATGGGGCCGGTTTGGAAGCCGGTCATGATTAACCGACTCACCACTTATAAAACCCATGGAGGAGTTATCCCCAACATGTGGGTTATTTAGCATTTGTATCTGTCAGGTGTATGCCTACACCCCGTGCATAGGTCGTGCCCATTTACAATTGAAATGAGCCAAGGATATCCAGGACACGGTCGTATTAACCCCCAATGTTTATGTTATCAAACAAAACAGATTAAAACGGGTTATGTAAATTTATTAATCAAAATCCGATTAAATGATTTCATGCCCGACCAAGCAGTATTATTATAATACCATATCCCAAGCCCGTATAACGAAAAATAAGTTAAAAGTAATTACCTGAGCTAGATGTGTTAAGATGTAACTCAGCCGTATGTATCCTAAAGCTTTATGTAAATACCTTCTACTGAGGCCACTCAATCTGTATGGAAAGTTTATTAACCTGTTAGGATACTAACGGGTCTTTATTTAAGTCAACGACTTAGACCGGTTAGTTTGAAAGATACTTAACAGTTCTAAACGCTAGATTAAGCGTAGACCGAAATAGAACGTGATTTAGACCCGACAAGTTTGGATACTTGTATAATATGGGTAAACCAATCACATTCTAGATTTTGAAGTGAAAATGGTAAGGTTAACCCATTTCGGCTGCTTTATGTAAACTAGTCACATAACCGAATCGAACGCATAAGTGCTTAACGGGTAACCGAATAAATTATATATAGATCTCATATGTTATTATGCTTAAAATATGTTATTACATCAGTAGGATGTTAACACATATGCCCAAGAAGTATTTTAAAACCAATTTAAGTCCCAAAGGGGCGTTTAGGTCATTTTATTGTTTATAAAAGAGATTTAATAGTAAACTGAGGTTCTGGTCTAAAACATTCAGTAAAAATATTTATTTGATCAAGTTACATTAGTAAGATATCATACATATGTGATGTTTACCCTATATGGCCAAACTATGCTCCGAAAGGGTATTTTGGTCATTTCACATATGCTTTTAAGGACATTTTTGGAAGTCTGAGTTCATTACTTATACTGTAGGATCGTTGTATGACCTGAATGAGTCGATCAGAAGAGTTGTTTATCTAAATCAGAGGCGGAATCAATGAAACGGCCGCTCGATATAATTATAAAGTCTCTTGTATTAATCTGATAGAATTGCAGCACCTGGAGACAATCCGGCAGCACTTCGTTACCAAATCACACACACTAATTCCGTTCCAAATGAACAACCAAGCTCCCCTATATATACTAGTCCTATTTTCGTTTGAACTTTCCATGGTTGGTTTCAAACGAAATTAACTTGATTAATTTCGTTTGAAACTGACCTTGACATCTTCAAACAAAATTACTCACAAACATACTAATTTCAGTTTCTAGCAACTCGAGCACTGGTTATCCTATCCTATTACATGACTCGATCCAAGACGAAGTCAATAGACATAGTGCACTAACATATACCCACTGTAATAATATTAAAATTTATTTATAAACTCAGTAGGTAACAAGTCTTAGGTGGTTAGTATGGTTTTAACCCATACTATGCGCTTAAATAGCGTAAAAGTCGATAATTGACGATAAATAAGATGTTTGTGAAAATCTTAGATTTTGATCAGTCTTAAGTGTTCAAATATTTTATTTAATGTATAATACAAGCTCCCCCTAGCTTTGAACTCGTCTTCAGACTCCCCCTTAGACTCTGCTTTCAGGATCGTAGTCTGGTATCACATCTGCAAAACTCTTACATTTATAAGTATAATGTTTTCAAATCAAACTTTCTAAACCACTTCCCCTATCAACAAACTTCTAGAATTTGTCAGTTTCAGCGAAACGGATCAGAAACTGGCTCTTTTAACAATATAAGCATCCAAATCCCCCACAGTTAATCATCCAAGTCCAAACTAATGACCTTGGAGATATCACAAACTGTTTTTGATTTTTGATTTTAAAACTTCAAGTTTCAAATTAATGAACTTGTTTTATTTTCAGAAATACAATCAGCATACTTAGATTTTGAAACTCAGCATCCTAGACATCGGTTGTCGAAAATAAAGTAGAATCAAAATCTTTTTGTATTTTTCTGAAACATAAAGCAGTAAAGAAATATTTACAAACATATTTACAGACAATATTTTTGTTTGAGTTTGCGTCAGAGGATCATATCAGTTTTTGACAAGTCACAAGTACCGTTGAGCTTAGTTACACATTAAGAATTAAACAATTCACTTAGATTGTCGATATACTGATCCACTTAAATTTTCACACAAAGTTCAACTGATTCAGGATACGAATTAGGTGTATTAAGAACTTAAACTCATTCATGTGTCCCACCTCTTGAATATACTCCCATATCTAGATCCCAATATTCAGTCTTACAGGTGAGTATACCTAGATGATATCTGTAAAGGGTTAAATGCGAGACCGTGAGAGCTCAGGTCAGAACTTCCGATCAGCAGAGAGATGACGGTTCGACTTTAGGTGTGTTCCCTTTAGAGAATCTTTTCTTCAACAGCACATGATTAGCATTTTTCAATGTTTCATCATTTTTTGTACTGAGGGCGATGCTATATTTCAAGCAAGCAGAATGTATTATACGGAGACTAGGCCATTGCTTCCGCAAAATCAAAAGTCTCGGGATAATACCCCAGATATCACTAAGCATAAAGACCTAGTATCTCAGAAAGAGGGATCTTTCAAACGAAATTTCAGGGGTTACCTATATATCCAAGTAGTGTTCCCCACGAAATAAGTAAGTTTGAATTTAAGTTTATATCCCGAACAAGTTTACTAAATGTATAAAAACCTATCGGCATATCATCAGTGAGACTGTTTAACGCTATAAAATCAATACATTTCTTTAGCATACTGTAACTGTCTACTGAAGTACTATCACTTTCTCTTTTTACATAAAAACTCATTTTTGAATTTTATCATGTTTTTGTCTTTTTCAAATTTTCAAATGTTTTTGTATTTTCTGACAATATTACTCCCCCTAAAATGCAAAATCATTTAAAAGAAAATTTGACAAACCAACACTGATAGCTTTGTCTCGCCATCCATTTTCTACTTCTCATGCACTGATTTGCAGAAAGTATAACGTACCCCCATGATTTACAACACATTGATATTTTACAGTTTGAAAACCGTTTTTCAATCTTGTGAAATTAATCATGTTTGTTCCGCTGTGAGGGTTTCGGCATATTAAATCAACAATTTTTTTTTTTAATTTTTTGGATTTTTGACAAAATTAAAAACAAACATATTTTTAATTTTTCAAAATTTTGACAAAATAAAAACATATTTTTGGTTTTTAAATTTTCAATTTTTAGGGTTTTTTAAATATTGTTTATTTATGTACAGAAAACAAACAAACTCCCTGTTTCAACCAATACATGGTCCAGCAGCCTCCTCTATTCGTTGTGCCAGGCTGCTCCGACACTCCACTTGATAGTATTCAGTTGTCTTGAACACCTGCACACTCAAACTACTCAAATTACTTGAACAATTTAGCCTAGGTCTGCTGAACCTTAGGCATTTCAACACAATATGCATCATTTAACTTCGGAAAATCTTTGTCATTATGAACAAAGACTTTTTCATCTTTCACTTCAACTTTCTCATCTTTTACCAAAATCACTTGTTTCTTAATACTCCATGTTTTACCTTTAGGAGTACCTCGTTTGTAAAAATGTGACTCTTTTTGAACATTTTGTTTCTGAGCAACATTTGGTTTGCAAAACTCATTTGGTTTTGTTGCATCGACATTAGTTCTCCAACTTTGTGTTGTTCTAAATCTGGGTGTATGAGAATTCCAGGTCTGTCTTGAATCAAACCTATGCAGGTTTGACTTCCAAATTTGGTTCGAAACAAACTTGTTTGTGTTGTATCTCTTAGTTTGTTTTGAATCAAATCTGGTCGACCTTTGTTTCACATCCTCAGATTTTTGTTTCTCAACATTTTCAAACTTCTTTTTGTCAACATCCACAGGTTTCAGATTCGGACACTTTCGTGCAAGATGTCCTATTTGATCACATTTGAAACATGTTCTCTTGGACACGTCTTTAACCTGTGGTTGTTGCCTTTTCTTTTGAGCACAGAACTCTTCATTAGACTGTCGTCCAAATTTGAGTTCTTTCTCTTCTGCTAAACTTTTTCCTTCAACAAAACTCATTTTTTCTGATAATTTGGCGTTTCATTTCTTTTCCAATTCTGTTTCTTTTTATAACCCAACCCAGCCTTCATGTTTTTCCTTTTGAAACCAGGTTTGTTATAAAAAGTTTTGTGACCTTTACCAACAAATTTTGAAATATCAGATTTTTCAATCTCAACCATCTTGAAAACTTTATCAACCTTTTCTGAAATCACATTCTGAATCTGGAATACAACATCTAAGAACAATTTGTCCGATCCAATCATGGTATAAACCAATCCTTTTGAATCTTCATTCAAATTTTTCTCGGATTTTGTGTTTTTCAGATGTCCATCATGAAAATTACCTTCATTTTCATCCTGTGATTCAGATTTACCTGTATCAACTGACTCTTCTTTCAACACACTTTCAACGACCTTACCTACAACCTCTAAATCACTAGAATCATCAGATTTGGAATAGGTTACGTCAATATTGTCTGGCAATTGATCTACCATGTTGAAAGCTTTTTCGACCTTTTCATCATCATAAAACACAAACTTTTCCGGTGGTGGAACTTGATGAAACTCTGAGCCAATACCTTTCTTGTTTTGCTCAGAATCTTTCCCATCCGAATCAGAGGCGGAATCAATGAAACGGACGCTCGATGTAATTATAAAGTCTCTTGTATTAATCTGATAGAATTACAGCACCTGGAGACAATCCGACAACACTTCGTTACCAGATCACACACACTAATTCCGTTCCAAATGAACAACCAAGCTCCCCTATATATACTAGTCCTAATTTCGTTTGAACTTGCCATGGTTGGTTTCAAACGAAATTAACTTGATTAATTTCGTTTGAAACTGACCTTGACATCTTCAAACGAAATTACTCACAAACATACTAATTTCAGTTTCTAGCAACTCGAGCACTGATTATCCTATCCTATTACATGACTCGATACAAGACGAAGTCAATAGACATAGTGCACTAACATATACCCACTGTAATAATATTAAAATTTATTTATAAACTCAGTAGGTAACAAGTCTTAGGTGGTTAGTATGGTTTTAACCCATACTATGCGCTTAAATAGAGTAAAAGTCGATAATTGACGATAAATAAGATGTTTGTGAAAATCTTAGATTTTGATCAGTCTTAAGTGTTCAAATATTTTATTTAATGTATAATATCAGTAGGAAAAGGTTTGGCGTTCAAATCATATGCTAATCTCATTTTATTCATGAAAAGGGTATTATCGTCATTTACCGAATTATACAAGAACTCAATGATATGGTCAGTTTATAATTTGACCAAAAATCCTAAAAATACCCAAAAATAATATCTTAACAGTATGTAATGAGTTTTATGTCAAAATCCATGTTTAGACATGCTTTATGCAAGATAGCGTAATTTAATTAATAAAAAGTTTCAATTTACGATATCTTGCATAACTTTAGTTTGAGACCAGCAATTGAAGTCAAACTTCTTGGACATACTTATATATCAGTGATAAAGGTTTTTTTCCTCTCACATTTTCAAAAATCTCGTTTATATGTCAAAAGGGCAAAATGGGCATTTATAAGCGTAATAACGAAACTTGGCATATAATTCAGAATACAAATGACCAGGTAATATAACCTCAGAGGGTTGTACTACAACATAATATGGTCCTAATGGAAGCTTAAAACATAGAGGAATTAAGCTTAATCGGGTCAGAACTGAGAGTCAAAGCAAAAGTCAAGCTTTTGAGACTTTCGGTTGCAACCGACCTTAAACTCAGAATTGTCGGGTTGAACCTGTTTGAACATGTTCTAATAATAATTACTAAGTTATTAGAGTGTTAAGATATAATTTATAATCTCTGTATTATTAGTTTTAATTATTATTTATAATTCTGTCTAGTTTGACTTTTTAACTAATAGTTTGACCCGACAATTAACTAAGCAAATGAAATAATTAGGAGGTACCCTTTTAAGGGGTTAACACCTACCTAATTATGGTCACATAACCATATTCAATTCGAATAATGGCTGAACCATTTGTGTTTAAAACGAAAGTCAAAGTCAGATTACGATGACTTTGACTTTTCGGTTTTTAAAGTAGAAACTGAACTAAAGAGAGGGGCTAAGACACTTACAAAGGGTCCTAGCAATCTTTTCTATAAGAATAAGCTCCCTTCTTGGCCAGGAAACTCCAGAATTGAGAGTAGGAATGATTTGAGTGAAGTGAGCAAATGAACTAGTTACACCCAAAGCCTATTTATACTTGAATGCCATGATCTAGGATCTTCACAGCTGTTATGGGGGTGTTTAGGAACACCCGAGGTGTCCTAGTGGTATTATAAAACCGTCAACAAGCTCCTAGAATCATTTTGGAAGTGTTTAAGGCGGTGGAACAGGCTGCAACCAGCAGCTGTCAACATTCTGCTGAACTAGGCATCTCTCGCGGGCCGCGTAGGACTCAAGGGGAGTCTTCGCGGGCCGCGACAACCCTTATTTCAGGTAAAAATTGTTTTAAGTTTGACAGTTTGAGTCCCTGGTCCTTTATAACTTTTGTAACTATCATTTTAGGCACAAAAGGCCCTTGTAGTTAGTTTTTGGAGGATCATGGGAGTATAACCAAACTCCGTTAGGCCCGGTTTCGTTAAACGATCACCGATATACTAGTTTCATCAAAATGACGCTTTTAACCCAATATCTTGAAAACTTGCGTAACGATCTCGAAGCTACGTGAAACTGACAACACTTATTCTTGAGAGTATATTTGAACATTACGAAGCCCCGGGTTCGTTAAAAGGTCACTCAGAGGAAAGAAATTAACATTTTGACACGTTTAACCCTTCCAGTTTATAATCTTCCGATTATTTTCACAAACGGCTCCTTATATCTAAATAATTACTCGTTCAAGAATATATTCTTCATGTATGGTCATTCAGAGCCACAAGTTTGGCATGTTGACACTTTTAGTCCCTTCGGACACACATTTTCATCGTTTGTCAACTTTAGTCCTTCAAACTCAAACTTTTACATATTTAGAGTTTAGGACACGTGTCTTTATATAATTGGACACATTTTTACGTGGTGTTACACTGGTTTTATTGAGATAATAGCTTGGATACTACAAGTGGTATTCTGGTGTAAGCATGTTAATTTATTTTACTCTAGATTCCAAGAAGATCTGGATATTCTGGTGAATAAAAGCACAGTTAAATTAGAAATGAATTTTATAAAATCTGAAACAAGGTTAATAACATAACCATAGAGATATGTGACGGGTCCAGTTGGTCCGATTTCTAAGTCAACGAACGGTAATATATGTTTATTTGTGACCAATTGTCGAAAAATAACGGTAATTGGTCTGATTTCTAGGTCAACGAACTTGTGTTAAAGATATTAGTTTATTCAGTTCATTTTTTAGATCTGGTTATGTGTTAATTAAAGAGATTAGGAACTAGACTTGATGCATAGGCTAGGAAGGGGCTTTTGGTCAGAAAGACACTTGCAAGTGGATGATTAATATAACAAATACGTTTTCGATAACTAGAGTTGATACATAGGGCTTGCGCTGCTCTGAAGGGGACTCAAATGCACTCTTAACTTTGACTGTGTGAACATTTATGGTGGTTTGTGTATGCTTGAATGTGTGCGCTAGATTAATTGGCATGAGATTAGCAAGATTCTAAACATGTAATACCATTGTTTCCTTTTAAAATCGATAAGCTAAGGAGAAAACATGAATTATGTATTGTTAATGCAATGGTTAGTAATGTTAACATAAAAAAGCCCATATCATAAAGTGAAAGCAATTTTTTTTTGTACAGGTGAAAAGCAATGGGAATTGAATTCAACCTTCTCATCGATTAACGTAATCGCCATTATCCCTTCTCTTGATAAATTTGCTTTTTAAAATATGTATTATGAAGAAGTTTACTATTTATGTTGAACGCATATAGAGGGAGCATAAACAATGGTTTTAATAGTTGGCATTAAACTGATATGTATTTGATAATGTGTTTTGTATGGGGTTTTGATGTTTACATAGGGTATGACATGATTATTTGAACTTTGGAAGCAAGTTAACTTGTAAAAGAATTTTTGTCTTCAAGTTTGCTTTGAGTGTTTATGTAAATAATTATGAGTTGTGTTTTCTAATGGTATATGCTTTTCTTTAGTTTTTTTTAAAGACATAAGTATCTATTCGGGCGTCTTTCGAGTTCGGTTTCTTTCGGGTTTATTTTTTCATTCATCATGGTTTGAAACTTCCCATTACATTATAGGTCTTTAGCATCTTTACACATTCTTATTTGTTCATGACATTTTTTTGTCACTTTGATTAATATTTTTAGATAATCAGTTTTTGAACACACTCCCAACATCGAACATTATGATTTTGACAATTTTAAAAGAAGCAAAACCAATGTTGTTCTTTACTGCCTGTTTTTTAGAGTTGTTACTTTGATTAGGGCTGAGCAACTTACGGTTCTGAACCGCCAGAACCGCGTTGATGGCTGACGAAGTTTTTTATTAAAAAGATTAGGTTTAAACATTGTTGGGTTAAAATAGTGTTTTAACCCGAGAAAAAGTGAAACCACTGTTTTGGGGTTAAAACAGTGTTTTGAAACCACTTTTGGGTTAAAACGGTGTTTGAAACCACTGTTGGGTTAAAACAGTGTTGTTAAAACAGTGTTTTGAAACCACTTTTGGGTTAAAACACTGTTTGAAACCACTGCTGGGTTAAAACAGTGTTTGAAACCACTGTTGTTCTTTTTTTTTACCTTATTTTGTTTTGGTAGATGAGATTGAAGTTGTATATGGCAAAGAAATTGATCCGGAGATTGTGTCAACGGCGATGATGAGGAGGATGGTGTGGCGATGTTGAGTGGTGTGACAATAGTTGGTGAGACGAATTAAATACGTATCTTCAGCATACGTGATTAGGGTTTTGAGTTTTACAACATGCGTAATTTCACAGCGTACGCTCGTACATTAAAAAATATTGTATTTTACACTTTCACTACACACACACACACGCATACGGTGTTATAACTTTGGACTAAAATGGAAAGTTGAAAAGTTAATAATGAAAATGCCGAAAATACCATTGGTTAAAACGGGGGTTTTTAGACGGAGTTACGCAAAGTGATCAAAATGGCAACAAATGGGAAGAGTCAGGGAGGGACCCCGTGAAAAAAAAACTATTTAAACTAAAATGACAATTAAGACAAACCTTAGGAACGAAAATGACAACTTACTCTATTTTATTTTAATATATGGTATAATATACCAAATTTACATCCACTTTTATTTGTCGTTATGCTTTACCATTTTATCTTAAAACTAGTAATACAAACCGCGGGCGATGCGTCGTTGGTCCGTGCAAAAATCGAAAGGATTATACAATGCGTTATGTTACGCATTAACCATATGAAAATGCATATTTCAACATACTCGGTTCAACCTACTGCAGCTTATATAAGTATTGCAGTTGAATCAAAATATAAAATAAATAGAATTTATATCGTACACCTATAACGTAATGTACCAAAAAGCATAAAGCGTGAATAGAAATCACAAAAAAAAAAAAAAAACACATTCACATTTACGGGGCAACCATTAGTGTTTCGCAATACCAAAAAGCATAAAGTGTGAATAGAAATCACAAAAGGAAAAAAGAAAACATGTTCACATTTAGGGGCAACCATGAGTGTTTCGCAAAGTGAAAGGACCAAAGCTGAGAGGTGTAAACATCAACGACTTTGGGTCTTAGTATATAATAATAATAGTAATAGTAATGTATTTTTACTCGTCTTGCGTTGTGAGGGGTCGAAACGTAGAGTAACTCGAATATATACCGTAACACAGGTTGGAAACGAATTATATGTCAAAACGTAGACCAGTTAGAAACGTACATGAAATAAACAAAAAAAACGTATTATATTTGAGTTGATTCGTTTCCAAAAAAGTTTACGTCTAAACGTAAACCAACTCGATTTATACCGACACTTACATAAAAATATTAGTTTTTTTTTTTTTTTTTTTTTTTTTTTGAGAAATGGAACGGAAAGGGTAAGATCAAAAGTTAGAAACTTAAGTAGGTTAGCAACAAATTAGTTCTCTAAAAACGAAATTAGTGAAAGAAAGTTATTGAAGAAAATAACTGGATTAAAACGTGTATTTCTTTTTGAACGACAAATGTTATCGTACTCTATTACACAACTAATCATAAACGTATATTATATATGGTACACCGGTAAAGTTGGAATATTAGAATCTTTAGGGATTAGTTTGTAAACATGAGTTGTAGTTTAGAGACTAAAATTGTAATTTTTGAAATTTTGTGTATAGCAAAAGCAAAGGACTAATACTGTAAATTTCTGAAAGGTTAGGAGGGAGACAAAGCGGTTTAGGAACTAAAATTGTATTTTTTTTATGAAATTTTGTCGATAGCAAAATTAAAGGACTAATATTACAAAGTTCTGAAAGGTTAGGGGGGGAGATGAAGCCGGTGAAACCCCACCGACTTCATCTTTTAAGATGGATAGAAAACTGAATGTATAAGATATTATTCTATATATACAATTTGCATCGGCCTTAACTACAGTGTACACATTGGACAAGTTTTGATTGTTAATTACGGTTATGCCACCAACCTAATTATTTGAAAAAAAGAGCCATGGCAGACTTGAAAAAGAGACTCACAGAAGTTAATATTTACCACCATCATGGCACCACTACTTGTCTCTATCTCTATGAAACCACCTTTGTTCAAATTAATAGGAAGAGAGACATAGAAAACGTCATAAATAGAAAAAGAGTTTTTGAGAGACGAAGAGTTAGAGGTGAGAGAGTAAAAAGGAGGTGCCGGCCACGGTGGTTCCATGGCGGCACAACGACGGCAACACCACCGTTCAGGAGCGTGGGTCGGTTCTTTTCCCTAATCTGAAAGCGGGGAAACATTGATGGAAGTCTGAAGATTTCCGGTCATAATAGAACGAGAGAGAAAGAGGCAATAATTTACATGGTTTGTTTGTAGTGGCGGGTTGATGGTTGTGCTTTGGTGGTGATCGCGGTACTTCCGCAGTGGCGGTTTGGTGCTGGAGGTGTTGGTAGTCGGCTGGTGTTGGCGGCAACGTGTTCCCGGGCGGCAATTGGTGGTGGTTGATGTGTTTGGGGATAATGTGACAACCCGATATTTAGAACCCTTCATTCGTATATTGGTGTAACATGCTTGAACGTTATGTGTTCATATATATACTAGTAAATGAAAGTTGGTGATTATCTTAATGTGTTATGTGCTATTAATGTGTGCGTATAAAGTATATACAAGTGTGTGTAGTGAACCGGAACCAAAACACAAGAATCCAACTCGAGACCACTCGGTCTCGAGTGAACAATGTAACTGTTGGGCCGGTTGGGCCATGCTCCTCTTCACCCCACTCGAAAACCCACTAGGGTGAACTAACTTAGTATATAACTCATGCTCCTAGCCATTTTTGCCATTTCTTTGGGCAACCCACACTCACTCTCACACACACTCTCCTACATTCTCTCTCACTAAAACCCTAAGTCTCAACATCCTTCTTCCCTCATTCTCGGATTCAAACCGGCAACACTAGGACCCTCGGTTCAAGCTTGGAATCGTCAATCGGAAGTTCACCCTTCATACCCTCTAGCCGGTTAGTATCTCCTTTAGTTGTTTAATAGCAAATACATGAGAAATTGTTGATAAAGGTGTTTGTTTGATAGAAGATGGTTATTGTTATTAAATGATGATTATTCATTGAAGGATGCACATGTTTTTGTATAACACGCATACTTTTATGTGGTTAGGAAGATTGAGGTGAATTAATGATTATCATGCTAACTTGACAATTAAAAATTGGTAGAAATGTATAAGTGGACACAAGCATAATCGGATGTTGATGCACTAGCTAAGAATGATATGTTTGAACAATTTGTTTTAGTGTATGTGTTTTAAAAATATGATAAAGCTTATGTAAGCATGCTATTGTATTGATTGAACATACTAGATATAGAAACCGATGATAGCCTTTAGTGATGTCCGAATCATGCATTTGTTTAGAGGTTTAGGTTGCCTTGAATGATCATGCTTGTAAATGATGAAATGAATGAATAAGGGTTGATTGTGATATGAATATTTGATGAACTATTTGAATATATGTTAAACATGTTATGAACATTTGAAAAATGCTTGTTTGATCCGTTTTATTTGAGTATTAGACAAGAAAACATGTTTGTATGGATAGTACACACTGTTGCATGAAATCGGAATTCCACTGGCTAGTACAAATGCTGGCCATCAGCAGGTGTTCCAGTCGAGACCTCCGGTCTCGACTCGAGACCAGAAGCGTGACAACTCGAAACCGCGGATTGCGACACAGGTTACGAGTCGAGAAACCCAAGTCTCGACTCGAGACCACAAATTACCAGCACACGGACAACATGATTCGAGACCAGGTTACGGGCCTTGTTGCGACTCGAGACCTGACTCGAAGTCACCAGGTCTCGAGTGATGAAGACTAAACCGAGACAACACCGTCTCGACTCGAGATCTCTAGTCTCGACTCGAGACCACCTGATTGTGTAATCTGTTGGGCTTGCATGGTTACATGCCTAAGTTTTTGGGCCGAACATATGGACCTTATGTGTTACTGTTGAATGTGTATGTTGTGCACTGTTGATTTGGACTGCCATGAATAATACTTGTATGCAACGTGCTAGTACGTGTAGAAAACATACGCGCATTTCTTGGTTTGAACCTGACGTATATGATAACCATGTTAGGACGTGGTTGACCACTAACATCTAGACTTGACTTTTCTGTGTATCTGCCGAGCAAACCAAGGTGAGTTCACACCCTCTTCAAAGCATGGGATTCCCAGGGGTTGGGAATGGGGTTAAGGAACATGGATTCCTTGTCCTTTATTGGGTAGGACAGCGATGGCTCAGGAATATAATTCCTCGTCCTCATGGACAGATAACTCGTACTAGACCAAAACTCTATCACGAAGTCCCTCCTTTTTTTATATCGACTTAATCGCCGGGCCAATGGCGAGCGGGTCATTAGTTAGATAGCGCTATTTAGGTCTGACAAGCCTCACACCGTGCCGCAGAGGACGGGCGTGAACTAATGGATCTGGGCACGTCAATGATGATAGACATTGACAGTTCAGGGCACATAAACATGACTACAGTCAGCAGTCGATATGGTAACGAGTCTAGTGTATACATGGGGTAGCCCCCATGGCCGAAATGCCAAATAACTAACATGGGGTAGCCCCCACGGCTGTAATGCCAGGATAATTGGGTAAACAAATCACGTTTTCAATTATAGGGTAACCCCCACGGCAGGATGCCAGTTAAAGGAAACTGTTTTTGGAACAACTTAAAATGAACACCCAACCGTGAACTCACTCAACTTGTTGTTGACTCGTTACTACATGCTTTGCAGGTCAATAGGTACTTAGCTGGAGCTTGCATGGAAGAGAGTCGTTGTGGGACATCGACAGCTGTTTGCCATGTTAAACTTTGAAACAATTAACTTATGTTTTGGTTTTAAACGTTATGCTTCCGCTTGCAACTTAAACTATGTTTTGTTGGACACCAATTGTATTGGTTGGATTTTTTTTAATCACTTACATGCTTGTTCAATATGATTGGTGGCCGGATCCTGGTCAGTCACGCCTCCAAGCGGTAGTATTCCGCAGGTGGATTTTGGGGGTGTGACAGATTGGTATCAGAGCCATTGGTTATAGTGAACTTGGTTTTAATAAGGGAAAAAGTTTTATTAAAATCAGACTATAACCTGTACAGTGCTCTGCGATCCACAACGACGCTTCACTCCACATCCAAGGCTCGACATTCTAGGTGATATGATCTGTGTATATATTGCCTACTTGATAGTTACATAGTGCATTGCTCCTGGTATGCTTGGTTAGTATAACTACTGTTGCTTGAACCCGTGTGTGCTTACTCTCTTCTGTCATCGCATTTTCACGAAACTCTCTCACTCATGTTCTTGATATGAAGATCATGTCTGGACGCGTTAACATGACTCAAGCCCAGTTGACGGCTCTGATTAACGAACGAGTTGCTGCGGCGCTTGCAGCTGCACACACAGGAGGTATATCCTGCAGTCCGAACTCATTCTAGGATCTTTAGATCCTACCCTCGTGAACCAACCTTTGTGTTAAACTCTGTCCTTTCTTACACCCACGACAGGTCAACATGCTCAGCCACCCGTGTGCACCTTCAAAACTTTTATGGACTGCCGACCAACTACTTTTAGCGGCACTGAAGGAGCCGTAGGTCTCCTCCACTGGTTCGAGAAACTAGAATCTGTGTTCGAAATGTGCGAATGCCCTGAGGCACGCAGGGTGAAGTATGCTACCGGTACTCTCGAGGGTTTAGCCCTCACATGGTGGAACACTCAGGTCCAGATGCTGGGGTTGGTTGCTGCCAACGCCACCCCATGGGAAAATTTTAAAGAGATGATCAAGGAAGAATACTACAGTCGGGATGACATTCATAAGCTGGAAGTCGAGTTCTACAACCTCAAGATAACGGGGTCAGAAATTGAGGCGTATACTAAGAGGTCAAATGAGCTTGCATTATTGTGTCCTACTATGGTGGACCCTCCAATTAAGCGTATTGAACTCTTTCTCAAGGGCTTAGTGCCAGAAATCCAAAGTCATCTGACTTCAGCAAACCTCGCCACTATCCAGCAGGTTGTTCAGTTGGCTCACCGTCTTACTGATCAGGCGGTGGAGCAGAACCGGTTACCCAAGCGCATAAGTGCTACAGCTACTTCGGATGCTCCTAGTGACAACAAACGGAAATGGGATGGGGCTTCAAGTAAGGGTTCGACTTCTGTTCAGTCTCAGTCTCAGCAGAGAAAGACTGATGACTACAAGAGCCCCAGTCAGCAATCATCGGGTGGTCAAAGTCATGGTGGGTACAAAGGGAATCACCCCAAATGCAATCGCTGCAACCTACACCACAGCGGGCCATGCACCAAGGGCAACTATCATCGGTGCAACAAGCTAGGTCACGCCGCCAAGGACTGCAGAAGTTTATACCCCGCAAACCAGAATCGTCAGCAACAACAAGCTCAACAGAACCAGCGACAGCAGCAGCAACAGCAAGGCAACAACAAAGGGTGCTTTCAGTGTGGAGCTGAAGGCCATTTCAAGAAAGATTGCCCCCAACTGAACAGGAACCAGAACAACAACAACAACAACAACAACAACAATCAGGGGAATGGTAACAATGGGAACAACAACAACAATGGAGCCAGGGGCGGGTGTTCGTGATTGGTCAAGGCGAAGCAAGGAATGACCCCAATGTTGTGACGGGTAAGTTCCTTCTCGATGACTTTTATGTTACAGTTTTATTTGATTCGAGTGCCGATACTAGCTACGTGTCACTAGAAGTTAGTCAAATGCTTAAGCGTATTCCAACTCCTTTGAACAACAAGCACACTGTAGAGCTAGCAAATGGTAAGAGTTTAGAGGCTGCACACGTAGTCAAGGGTTGTAAACTTATTCTCGCTAACCAGACCTTCTCTATCGACCTTATTCCTATCGTCTTGGGTAGTTTCGACGTTGTCATTGGGATGGATTGGTTATCCCAACACCGAGCAGAGATTCTTTGCAACGAGAAGATTGTTCGTATTCCTGGTTCCGGTGGTGAACCTCTCATGATTCGTGGCGACAAGAGGGGTACTGTTGAGAACGTTATCTCTTTCCTTAAAGCCCAAAAGTGCTTGCAAAAGGGCCACACTGCCATATTGGCTCTCGTTACTGACACCTCGGAGAAAGAGAAGAAGATAGAAGATTTTCCAGTTGTACGCGACTATCCTGAGGTATTTCCTGAGGAATTACCTGGCCTTCCACCTCATCGCCAGGTCGAGTTTCAGATTGAACTAGCTCCCGGAGCTGCGCCTATATCTCGTGCACCTTATCGTTTAGCTCCATCAGAGTTGGAAGAACTCTCTACGCAACTGCAAGAACTCTTGGACAAGGGTTTTATTCGTCCTAGCTCTTCCCCTTGGGGAGCACCAGTGCTATTTGTGAAGAAGAAAGATCGTACCTTCAGAATGTGCATTGACTACCGGGAACTCAACAAGGTGACGGTGAAGAATCGTTATCCTCTACCACGTATTGACGACTTGTTCGACCAACTGCAAGGGTCAAGCTACTATTCGAAGATTGATTTGAGATCGGGTTATCACCAGCTGAGAGTCCAAGAAGAGGACGTCTCCAAAACAGCCTTTAGAACTCGATATGGGCACTATGAGTTTTTGGTCATGCCTTTTGGGCTGACAAACGCACCTGCGATTTTCATGGACTTGATGAATCGAGTGTGCAAGCCTTACCAGGACAAGTTCGTTATAGTCTTCATCGACGACATCCTGATCTATTCTAAGAGTCAGGAGGAACACGAGCAGCATCTACGACTTATTCTGGAGCTCCTTCGAACAGAACAGCTTTACGCAAAGTTTTCGAAATGCGACTTCTGGCTTCGAGAAGTCCATTTCCTAGGCCACGTGGTAAACAAGCATGGGATTCACGTTGATCCATCCAAGGTAGACTCAATTAAGAACTGGCCTGCACCTCGTACACCAACGGAAATTCGCCAATTCTTGGGTTTGGCAGGTTACTACAGGAGATTTATAAAGGATTTTTCTAATATTGCCCAGCCTCTTACCTCACTAACGCAGAAAGGCGTTGTTTATCGCTGGGGAAATGCACAGGAATTAGCATTTCAGCATTTAAAGGATAGACTTTGCAGCGCACCTATCCTTTCATTGCCAGAGGGCACAGACGACTTTGTGGCTTACTGCGACGCTTCAATTCAGGGTCTTGGTTGTGTATTGTTGCAACGGGATAAGGTTATAGCCTACGCCTCACGCCAACTCAAAGTTCATGAAAGAAACTATACTACGCACGACTTAGAGCTGGGAGCTGTTGTCTTTGCACTCAAGTTATGGCGACATTACTTGTACGGTACCAAGTGTGCCATCTACACCGACCACAGGAGCCTCGAGCATATCTTCAAACAGAAGGAACTGAATATGCGACAACGACGATGGGTCGAACTACTGAATGACTACGAATGCTCGATCAGGTACCACCCAGGCAAAGCCAATGTTGTGGCTGACGCCCTCAGTCGAAAGGACACTGCGCCTAAGCGCGTACGAGCTTTGCAACTCACAATACATTCTAGTCTTCCTTCCCAGATACGAGGCGCTCAGGTAGAAGCATTGAAACCAGAAAACGCCAGGGCTGAAGCCCTACGCGGCTCAAGGCAACGCTTAGAACAGAAGGAAGACGGTGCATACTACGTAACGGGACGCATTTGGGTCCCACTCTATGGCAACCTACGAGAGCTTGTGATGGATGAGGCACACAAGTCTCGCTACTCGGTACACCCTGGTACGGATAAGATGTACCACGATATCAAAACTACGTATTGGTGGCCTAGCATGAAGGCCCACATAGCAACTTACGTCAGCAAGTGTTTGACTTGTGCGAGAGTCAAGACGGAATACAAGAAACCCAACAACCAGAGATACCACAATGGAAATGGGAGCAAATTTCCATGGATTTCGTTACTGGCCTGCCTAGATCTCAACGCGGAAATGATACTATTTGGGTGATCGTGGATCGACTCACCAAGTCTGCGCACTTCCTAGCTATCAAGGAGATGGATAAATTCTCCACTCTAGCAGAAGTATATCTCAAGGAAGTTGTTTCGAGGCACGGGGTGCCCACCTCTATTATCTCGGATCGAGATGCATGTTTTTCTTCAGAGCTGTTTCAAGCAATGCACAAATCCTTTGGCTCATGATTAGACATGAGCACTATTCAAACCTTAGAAGACATGCTTCGTGCATGTGTAATCGACTTTGGCAACAGCTGGGAAAAGCATTTGCCACTTGTGGAATTCTCGTACAATAATAGCTACCACACCAGCATTAAAGCTGCTCCGTTTGAGGCATTGTACGGGCGTAAATGCCGGTCACCTCTTTGTTGGGCAGAGGTGGGGGATAGTCAGATCACTGGTCCAGAACATGTGGTAGACACAACCGAACGAATTGCTCAAATTCGACAACGCATGGCGGCAGCTCGTGACCGTCAGAAAGTCTACGCCGATAAGGGCAGGAAACCACTAGAGCTCCAGGTTGGGGAGCGGGTACTACTCAAGGTTTCACCCTGGAAGGGTGTGGTTCGTTTTGGCAAACGAGGCAAGCTTAACCCACGATACATCGGACCTTTTGAAATCATTGAGAAAATAGGCAAGGTGGCCTACAGACTGAACTTGTCACACCCCGAAATTATCAGAGCTGGCGTGACTGGACTGGTATCTTCATTGCACAGCGGAAGCAAACAAGCTAAGTCTAATTTGAACGAATGCCCACTAAGTACTCGAGTCTCCAATGGTTCTCCTATTCCAACCGTGCCTTGTCTTAAAATGCAACCTGAGAAAGAACATGCGAGAAAAATCAACAAAAAGTTGAGCGAGTTCATAGTTTGTTTGTAAAAGATTTGAAATAAATCTTTTGAGTTGTGAAAGGTTTGAAATAAATCGTTGGAATTGTGAAAGATTTGAAATAAATCTTTGGAATAACCGGTTTTTGAAATAGTATTGAGAAAATGAATTTAAAAACCATTTTCTTGCAAAGTTATATGGAAACGTTGTGTTTGTAACACGTTATGTTCATAAAACCATGTTTTTGTAATGTTCGTAAAATCATAAATGCCCACCCTGACTTTGACCCGCATAATCTTATGCCTTAAATTTTGTATAAAACATGGTATTTAATTTGTATGAACAAGTATGTTTCGTAAGTATAAAATCCCTGGTATGTAGCAAATAAGGGAATTGAGATCACCAATGGTTTGCAAGGCCACTGATATATGTGAAGTGCAAATAGGGAGTCTCAAACCTAGCAGATTTCGCCACGGCATTAGTATGTGGACAAAGTCACCCCAAGGTCCGTTTCTAGTTTGGCCTGGGGCTGGGCTCGCTACACCCAGATAGATCTACCGCTCCTGTCCCTCGGTCCTGCCATGAGGACTAATGGCCTCATATTGCTCCTACCCACTCACATGATCTAAGTAGTAAACCTCCTTACGCTAACCATACCATGTATAAAACGTTTGTAATCATTGTACATGTACTTTACCCCAGTCTCTAAGACTGATCCTCCCCAGCCACTAAGGCTGATCCTCCCCAGCCACAAAGGCTGGCTCCTCATTCTCTATATATTATCACCAATTGATCCATCCTTAGTCATGAAAATCATTCACATTTTGATAATACTCATTTGTTTTGTAAAAACCGGTATGTTTAGTATAAACCTTTCGTAAATCATTTGAGTTCCTCGAAATCCCTTTGTAATATGATTTAGAAATACGAGTTTTGCGTTTGTTCTAAACTTTGTTTGTTTTTGCAAAACGTGCATGTCTTTCCACCCCGAAAACATTTATAAAAATGTAAAGCCGTAAAAAGTGGGGTTATGAACTCACCTGAATATTCCTGTGCAAAGCGAGCTAATTACGACCTCGTGATGTCGTTTCCAAGATGAGACTCGCTAGCGTGCATTCACTCTACGTGTCGAAACGTTAACTGAGCTGACCGGCTGGCCGAGTCAACTGGGTTGACCGAGTTGACTCGCTGAGTTGACTGGGTTGACTCAGTTTGACCGAGTTGGACCGGATCGAGCCGAAATGCACCGAGTTGAGCCGAGCCCGTCTCCGAGGCCGCTGACTGAGTTGACTCGGTTGACCGAGTCAACCGAAACCGAGACTGAATCAGAGCCAAAACTGATCCACGACCGAACCGCCTGACCGAACCGAAACCCGTTGACTGTCTTGTACCGGGAACCCGAACCGAGTTAACTGTTGGCCAGCTGATCTGCTGTTGACCTGAGTTGACCCGCACCGAACCGCACCCGAAACTGAACCGAGTCGTACGGCACCACCAACCCTAACCCAACCCGAACCCGGAACAAACCCACACTCGAACCACCTTCACTGCCGCGTCACCGGCCATCTTGTGTCGGACCACCATCGTGCCGGAACCACCACTTTCGTGGCTCACCCCTTCCTGAAACAACCATCAATCGGCCGGAAAAACGAATTGACCACCGGATAACAGAACCGACCGGCGGTCCGAGCCTTCGACCGTCGGTCCTCCCTTTCTCTCTCGCCTCTCCGTCTCTCTCTCGATCTCTCTCTCCTGTCTGGCCCCATTGACGCCGCTCACCACCACCCAACAGTGGTGGTGGTTCGTTTTGCTGAACGAAGAGAGGGGGGGTGCATGTATGCGCGTGTGCTTGGTCGGATATACAGCCGGAATTTCGGCTCCAATAATCAAACGAGTAGGAGAGGAGGAAGGGTTTGATTTGGGTTTTGTGAGAGTTGATTTTCTGTGGATGTATATGTAACCGAGAGAGAAGAGAGTGGATTTTAAGTGTGTATTTGGTTTGTATTTGTATAAGTCATAGGGAGAGAGGGTAGAAGATGAATGAGTTTGTTTTGGTCTGATACATAACCGAGAGGGAGAGAGGAAAGATTGAGGGTGTGAGTGTTGTTTGTCTGGGCATGGGTTTCATTTATAGAACATAGTGTATTTTATGTCTAAAGTGCAAATAAGTTACCTTCAGGTCACTTCCTTTATCTTTTGAATCAATATCTTTTGAAGGGATTTACTAATATTTGATGAGATTTTGGTGGATCTTACAAATCTTGTAGAGATTTCCATAAAATTTTGTAAGATTTAGCAAATCTTTGCAAGATTTTGACATGATTCTAATATATTATGTGCGGGTTTAGGCTTGGGCCCAGGGCCCACAAGCCATCTCGTGCGTAAGCGGCCTGTAATTCCTACGAGACCCGTTGTCGAATTCTGAATTCCGTTTTATCGTCAGAAATTAAAATACACAAAAAAATACGGTCGGTAGTCGTTGTTTGCGCGCCTGTACGTCGGTCACGGTAATAATCGCGAAAAATTGTATCGTTGTCATCTTCTCCGTTTTTTTTATCCGGTTTCGACTGTAGTCACTAAAAGTAATTACGGAGCTAACTATAGCGTAAAATTTAATATTTGACGGCGTCGTCAGTATCTTGTACGGTTTCAATCTGTTGCCGTTTAACGTTCCACCGGTTTCTCTGTAAACCGCCATTCGCGCATTGTAAGGACGGATAGACGTTCCCAGGAACTCCAAAGGCCTAATTAAGTTAATTCGCGCTGTAAACATTATTTATTATCGCGTTAATTACTTGTTAATCACGTAATTAAGAGCCGTAAATCACGGGTTGTCACAGAACTTACCAGCAGAACTCAGTGCAGTTCACAACGTTTTCCACGTGTCGAATCTGAAGAAGTGTCTGTCAAATGGGACCCACATAGTTCCTCTGGAGGAACTCACTATCGACGAGCAGTTACGATTCGTCGAGGAACCAGTTGAAATCACGGACCGGGATGTTAAGGTCCTCAAGAACACTAGAATACCTCTCGTTCGAGTTCGTTGGAACTCACGTCGTGGCCCAAAGTTCACCTGGGAACGCGAAGATCAGATGAAACAAAAGTATCCCCAACTATTCGCAAACAGTACAACCACTACTGAGGCTGAAGCTACGGAATTTCGGGACGAAATTCCAGATCAACGGGGGGAGGATGTGACACCCCAGGAAAACCAGGAAAACCATACAACTTAACTAGCTTCCTCAGTGAGTACTTACCAAAATTCGGGACGAAATTTCTTTCAACTTGGGGATAATGTGACAACTCGATATTTAGAACCCTTCATTCGTATATTGGTGTAACATGCTTGAACGTTATGTGTTCATATATATACTAGAAAATGAAAGTTGGTGATTATCTTAATGTGCTATGTGCTATTAATGTGTGCGTATAAAGTATATACAAGTGTGTGTAGTGAACCGGAACCAAAACACAAGAACCCAACTCGAGACCACTCGGTCTCGAGTGAACAATGTAACTGTTGGGCCGGTTGGGCCATGCTCCTCTTCACCCCACTCGAAAACCCACTAGGGTGAACTAACTTAGTATATAACTCATGCTCCTAGCCATTTTTGCCATTTCTTTGGGCAACCCACACTCACTCTCACACACACTCTCCTACATTCTCTCTCACTAAAACCCTAAGTGTCAACATCCTTCTTCCCTCATTCTCGGATTCAAACCGGCAACACTAGGACCCTCGGTTCAAGCTTGGAATCGTCAATCGGAAGTTCACCCTTCATACCCTCTAGCCGGTTAGTATCTCCTTTAGTTGTTTAATAGCAAATACATGAGAAATTGTTGATAAAGGTGTTTGTTTGATAGAAGATGTTTATTGTTATTAAATGATGATTATTCATTGAAGGATGCACATGTTTTTGTATAACACGCATACTTTTATGTGGTTAGGAAGATTGAGGTGAATTAATGATTATCATGCTAACTTGACAATTAAAAATTGGTAGAAATGTATAAGTGGACACAAGCATAATCGGATGTTGATGCACTAGCTAAGAATGATATGTTTGAACAATTTGTTTTAGTGTATGTGTTTTAAAAATATGATAAAGCTTATGTAAGCATGCTATTGTATTGATTGAACATACTAGATATAGAAACCGATGATAGCCTTTAGTGATGTCCGAATCATGCATTTGTTTAGAGGTTTAGGTTGCCTTGAATGATCATGCTTGTAAATGATGAAATGAATGAATAAGGGTTGATTGTGATATGAATATTTGATGAACTATTTGAATATATGTTAAACATGTTATGAACATTTGAAAAATGCTTGTTTGATCCGTTTTATTTGAGTATTAGACAAGAAAACATGTTTGTATGGATAGTACACACTGTTGCATGAAATCGGAATCCCATTGGCTAGTACAAATGCTGGCCATCAGGTGTTCCAGTCGAGACCTCCGGTCTCGACTCGAGACCAGAAGCGTGACAACTCGAAACCGCGGATTACGACACAGGTGACGAGTCGAGAACCCCAAGTCTCGACTCGAGACCACAAATTACCAGCACACGGACAACATGACTCGAGACCAGGTTACGGGCCTTATTGCGACTCGAGACCTGACTCGAAGTCACCAGGTCTCGAGTGATGAAGACTAAACCGAGACAACACCGTCTCGACTCGAGATCTCTAGTCTCGACTCGAGACCACCTGATTGTGTAATCTGTTGGGCTTGCACAGTTACAGGCCAAAGTTTTTGGGCCGAACATATGGACCTTATGTGTTACTGTTGAATGTGTATGTTGTGCACTGTTGATTTGGACTGCCATGAATAATACTTGTATGCAACGTGCTAGTACGTGTAGAAAACATACGCGCATTTCTTGGTTTGAACCTGACGTATATGATAACCATGTTAGGACGTGGTTGACCACTAACATCTAGACTTGACTTTTCTGTGTATCTGCCGAGCAAACCAAGGTGAGTTCACACCCTCTTCAAAGCATGGGATTCCCAGGGGTTGGGAATGGGGTTAAGGAACATGGATTCCTCGTCCTTTATTGGGTAGGACAGCAATGGCTCAGGAATATAATTCCTTGTCCTCATGGACAGATAACTCGTACTAGACCAAAACTCTATCACGAAGTCCCTCCTTTTTTTTATATCGACTTAATCGCCGGGCCAATGGCGAGCAGGTCATTAGTTAGATAGCGCTATTTAGGTCTGACAAGCCTCACACCGTGCCGCAGAGGACGGGCGTGAACTAATGGATCTGGGCACGTCAATGATGATAGACATTGACAGTTCAGGGCACATAAACATGACTACAGTCAGCAGTCGATATGGTAACGAGTCTAGTGTATACATGGGGTAGCCCCCACGGCCGAAATGCCAGATAACTAACATGGGGTAGGCCCCACGGCTGTAATGCCAGGATAATTGGGTAAACAAATCACGTTTTCAATTATGGGGTAACCCCCACGGCAGGATGCCAGTTAAAGGAAACTGTTTTTGGAACAACTTAAAATGAACACCCAACCGTGAACTCACTCAACTTGTTGTTGACTCGTTACTACATGCTTTGCAGGTCAATAGGTACTTAGCTGGAGCTTGCATGGAAGAGAGTCGTTGTGGGACATGGACAGCTGTGTGCCATGTTAAACTTTGAAACAATTAACTTATGTTTTGGTTTTAAACGTTATGCTTCCGCTTACAACTTAAACTATGTTTTGTTGGACACCAATTGTATTGGTTGGATTTTTTTTTTAATCACTTACATGCTTGTTCAATATGATTGGTGGCTGGATCCTGGTCAGTCACGCCTCCAAGCGGTAGTATTCCGCAGGTGGATTTTGAGGGTGTGACAATTAGTCTCCGTCAAGCCCCATAATTAACCAAGTACTGGTCTACCATACTTTAGACTACAATACTTTAGCATGTGAACAGAAGATGCATCATTCTGATTCTTCACAACCCTAAGGATATCATAATATCACTTTGCAACATTCATCCCTTGTTAAGACAAAATAATTAGACTTATTAATAATCCTAAAACATTAATATTTAGGAAGGTCTCACAAATTATTGTATATAGCACATAGCTAAATTTCATCATTCATTTAAAGAACATAACTTGTTTACCTTTGATCTCCAACAATCTATCATTTACTCATAAATACTTAAACATAAGTCTTAATCCAAATCATTTGGTGAACACATTCATCACCAACAAGATGAATGTTTCTCGTCTACAATCACCATTATGTGTGAGATAGAGTCAACTAGATCGACACTCAACAACATGGCATTCATAATTTTTCCATAAGTGATTTGTACACATCTATTGTTATTCATTAGGTGATACGTATATTTAGGATGCTCTCCCAAATGAAGGTAAAATCTCCATATAGATCTAACAATAATCAAGTGGTAGACGCATCTACTTATAAATCTCGCAATATTTATTAAAGGTATACAATAACATATAGTAGTTTTACTTTCATATGTTAGAATTCACACTTGTGGATTTTTCAATGACTTCTAATGAAGTACGTCGACATGAATGTCGTTAGTGTATTTCATCTCAATACACTCACTACGTTCTTTCATTACTCATTCATGATGTGGTTATACATTTGATTTTTCGTCATTGACTTTTAGTCAATGTAACAACTCTCAAGTCATTTATGTCCAAGTATTTTCATGTACTATCCGTTTAAAACCATATTCTTTTAAACAATGTATAACCGACGTTATAATTATTTTCCACAAAAATAATTTATACGTCACAACCATTAATGATTTATTTCTTTGTAAAAAATTGCATGTGTTACCCGAAGATATTGAACACAAAACAATAAAATACATTGGAAACTAAATCATAAGTGCCAATCACTTTTGAAATTTAAACGGAAGCATAGACAATATGTAGACATCAAATAGCAAAGTGCTTTTATCTTCAACACTTTATAATCTGACCGAAATATTCTCAACAATATCGTCTCATGGCATGTAAGTACAAGTTCCCCATTTCATCTTGAAACTTTAAACCTGGACAATTATGCTCAAAACAACACCAAGTTGTTTTTCACCAAATACCATTTTCTAACACACACATTAGAAAAAAATTGTTATAACAAGCACATTATAGAATCGAACGTTTACATAAAACGTTTTCCAAAGATATAGTTTATAAAATGAATCATTTCTCATCATTTTTAACGCACACATATGCAATTAAATGTTTACATAAAACATTTATGTTCATTATGAACAATCTCTAACCTCGTATTCGTGATACACATTTTCTAACACACATGTTAGAAAATTTAAGTCATTTTATATATACAAAACATAACCAAATTAAGGTATTAAATGTCATCATTAAAACTCATCAAACGACATTAATAAAACTCTACTCAAGAGTTTCACCATATGAAGAGTTAAGAATCTCAATAATTATAGACTTAAACTCTAATAAAACTCATCAAATGTCACCATTAAAACTATACTCAAGAGTTTCACTATATGAAAAGTTTAATTAGCAATTAAAAATTCACTCAAATGGATTTAGAAATCACAAATTAAAGTTGGTGATAAATCCCACATAACTACATCATCACTTTATGGTGATTTAATTCTTGAAGCCAATCAAACATCAACTTCAATGTATGACCTTTTTATTTCTAAATCATACAAAGCATTAAAATCAATGCTACAACAAATTACTTATATAAAATGTTTATATAAAACATTTCAAAGCATTTGTATTTTAACCATTTTTTAACAATCATGTTAAAATGAAAGAAATTTGGACGCGCACGTTAGAAATAGTAACATTTCCACAAAATGTTTATTCGACTTGCTAAAAACACATATATGGTTCAAATAAATAAGTCATTTCTAATACACACGTTAGAAACTAAACAATTAAAAAATTGCTTCCAAACTAACGCGTTTCATGAACTTTTCTAACACACATGTTAGAAGACAAATAATTACAAAAATCATTATAAGACTTATTTGTTCATATCAATCCATGGGTGGATGAAAAGTCTACTTTAAATAGAGACTTAATTAGAGACATAAAACTGTAATCAAGTAATATAAAACTCTTATTTAAAGACATAAAAAAACTTTACGTAAGAGAATTTAACGTTTACAAAAAACGTATGGTTTACGCCAATAATTTCGGTCTAACACACATGTTAGAGAATTGAACGTTTACAAAAAACGTATGGTTTACACTAATAAACCCGATCTAACACAAAAGTTAGAAAAATTAATAATTCCCAAAATCGTTTCAAAAACCAAACGGTTGAACCAAAACTATTCGTTTTGTACAACGGTATAAGATTTAAGATTGTATCTCAATCTCAAGAAATCCAAACATAACAGGTTGTACCACATATATATTTCCTAAAAGAAAATATTTATAAGATCATAATCTTTATATATATATATATATATATATATATATAGGTAGATGATCCTGTAAAAAGTGCTCAAAGTGTGAGAAGTGTATTATAACACTATATATAATACTATATAACACCATTTAAACACCGTATAACAATATGTAAGACCATATAATACCATATAACACCATGTAACACTATATATCATTATATAACAAATATAACACTATAGGTTGTCTGATAGCATGTCTATGATAGATGTATAGTGTTATATTTGTTATATAATGATATATAGTGTTACATAGTGTTATATGGTGTTATATAGTATTATATACAGTGTTATAATACACTTATCACACTTTAGGCCCTTTTTACACTATATATATATATATATATATATATATATACATACATATTTTATTATAAATCCTTTTGTGAACCCAAAATCTTTATAAATAAGGTTTTAAGATTGTAGCAACAATCTCATGAAATCTGTTTTAAGTTTGTAGGAACTAGGTTCCCCTTTTATAAAATATAATTACAAAATATATAATAACGAGTCTCTCGTTATTCGTAGGAAATATCATAGTACAATACCGGTTGCAATAACTAAATAAAAAGAATATATAATATAATTATATATACCAATCTTGATTCAAGCCGCAACTCTGGTGGGTCCTTTACGCGCAGTTGATAGCATCCTAGACTCGAGTATTCATCATCTCGAGTATTGAAAAATACTCTTTGACTGCAACAAAGAGCACACTAAAACGTTGACGATTTTGGTTGAGAACGTGTTCTAGGCCTGTCAATGGATGGATATGGATTGGATCATGATCCGATCCATTAATGATCCAACTTAAATGGATCGTGATCCTATCCATGATCCAACATAATTGATCGTGATCCGATCCATATCCAAATAATTTGAAATGGATGGATCACTATCCGGATCGATCCATATAAAAAATATAATAAAAAACCTCTAAAAATTAAAAAAAAAATCACAAAAATAAAAAAATAATAAAAAATAAAAAAAAAATAAAAAAATCTAATAAAATAAACAATATCAAAAAAGTAAAAAATATCAAAAAAATTCAAAAAAATCTAAAAAAAAAGCAGCAATGGCACTGAGTATTTCTGACATAACATAGTAAAACCAAGTTTTAAATAAAATAATAAGTAGACCATAAGCTACAACCAAAGAGAAGATAAAATGTCAACCTGGGTTAGGAGTATAGCCTACCTAGAGACAAAGGCTGGGTTAAGACCATGTGTAGTGGTAATGTGTTATAATGCCCCCACCATGGGGCATTATCCGACACGTGGCGTCCTAATCAGCGATGGGACATTATAGCAAAAGTGGCGTAGTGGGGCATTATGCCAATAACCCCCATTCAATCATTTCCCAATCTTTTTTTTTTAATTTAAAACATGCACATGCAAGTTGAAGACACACACGAAATATTGGGCATAAGTCAAAGTTGTCAGACATGTGGGAAAATTTGATTGGCTAGTTAAACTTCATTGGCATTATTCAAAAAGTTGTCAGGGCCATGTGGCTAGTCAAACTCCAAACCAGCGTTTTAAATAAAACGCCTGCAACAAAATTTTCCAAAAAAAACGCCCCATAACGCCTACCGTAATGGTAGGCGGGGCGTTATCGGGCGTTATTTTTGAATTTTTAAAAAAAAAAACGCCCCACTACGGACGGTCTAAGAGGGCATAATGTTCACAAACTAAATCTGGATTAAGAAAGAAACATGTTTAGAAACTACTAAGTTCAGAGGACAACACTTGTTTAGAGATTAAGTTTGGGACTCATATTCAGAGATTAAGTTTGATTTTAGTTAACAGCCTATTCAGTAAGAAAAAGTTTAGAAATTAATAATAATAAAAAAATGAAAAAAAAAATTAAACTTAAAAAAATTACTACTTTTGAAGACTAATTGATGTATTATCATACCAATCTACCCTCATACATCAATATTTATAATTATAAACAAGATGGTAACTTTTGTATGTACTAAAATTAAACTGTATGAATACATTATAGACTTATGCAGCAAAAAAACATTGAGTTATGCAGCAAAATTGAGTACATCATTTAGTGCATCGTTAAAAAAACTGATAATATAATAATTAAGTAGTATGAATATAAACTTGTAACACAACTTGATAAGCTTCATCTATCACTAGACAACTTGATCACAAGTGGTCAAGCAACTTTCTGATTCCAGTTGAACATATGGCTAAAATCCCTAAATTTTACTAGCTGTGTACTTCAAAGTAGAGAGCTATATTTTATCTTGTTCAGTTACTAACAAAATCAGGGTTGTACATAAAATTCCAATACATTTCACAGTCAAAACATTCTTGTATTGTTCACTTAATAACAAAATCACTGAAAAAGCATGACTAATTCCATGTACCTCTAATCAAATCTAGATTTAATTTTAACTTAAAGTTTCACAAACCCGCTAACTTAAAAAACTGAAAAGTGTGACCGACTCAAAAACGCTTAGAGAGCAGTGCTCTCTAATTGTTCCTCCCACAACTCTGTTCTTACACAAAAAAAACTAAATTTGTTGTGAACTTGTTTAGAATGGAATCATCAAGCTAAACCGTCACTGCACAAAACCTAATTACCACCAACCTTTACCAAAAATTTTATTCTGACATTTTCACAAACACCTTGTGGGCCTTACAAACAGTTTACTCACAACTTCACTGAGCAAATTGTAAAACACAGCAACAAACTAACAAAATGTATAGATTCGCATACAATAAGTATAAGTTATCAGAATGTAAGCAAGTGAACTAGTGATCGTGCTTGATTCAGGTGAAACTACAGCAATTCCAGTTGAAATTAGATCGGAAAAACCGCAAATTAAGGGAATGAGAAGTGATACCTTTGTTTGGATCTACGATTGAGCAAGTGTGAGGTGTAAACCAGAGGAGAGAAAGAGAGAAGAATCTGGATGTGAGGTGCGATTGAAGAGAGAGAGAGAATGTGTGATGATGATGAGAGAGAGAGTATGGTTCAAGGGGGATGGATCAAATGGGTAATTAAGAGGGCCTCTTGGTAATTGGATCGATCCGGATGGATCATGGATCGATCCATATAATTAATTGGATAAATGGACCGATCTATTGGATTAATTAATGGATTAATGTATATTTTTTATGATCCAATGAGTGATTTAAATGGATCGGATTGGATATGGATCAATATCCAATCCATTGACAGGCCTAACGTGTTCAACACGCTTCCCTTAAAAGTTAAAACAGATTTCACGCCTCTACCAAAGACGACGTGTCTGTCTCCCAGGGTACAACAGCCGAAGCAGTCTGTACTGCCGAAGATGGCCACGCACCCGAGGTTACACCGGATAATTGTAGTGTTTGAACTTATGAAACAAATAAAGATGTGACAGTGGTGAAATCGAATAGGGAAAATATATCTCTCTAAGTACCCAACACATGGGTCTTCAAGTATTTTTTTCTCTTCAATAACTCTCCATATATTCATGTAATTTTCTTGTATCTTCTCTTGTATTTTTCTAGATGTTCTTTTTCTCAAATAAGGCACATAGCCTATTATTATACAAGAGTTTAGGATGAGTGAAAAGTCTCACTTAATTAGAGACTTAATTTGAGACATAAATAATCAAATTAAAAGACATTAAAACTCTATTTAAGAGTTTAGTCTTTAATTCATCATATGAAGAGTTTAATAATAATTATAATTTCATTAAACTATAATTCACTAAATATCCATTCATCAAATTTTCAACAATCCATCCTTTGCAACAACATTTACTCGAAGTAATGGCAATCGAGAAAGTGTTTTCTGATATTAAATTGTCATTAAAATCAAACATGGTGGTTGTTATTGGAAATGGTGAACAGACCATGTTCTAGCTCGACAAATGGCTAGGAAATCAAAAACTAAGAATGTAACAGTGGCCAGTTAATGGGGACAGAGATGCGATGGGGCTGGGAGTGGTCAAGTGGTGTTACAGAATGGGCCCATCTTTTGCAGAATTGTCAATGGATGAAGATGACGTGTGGTGATGGAAGTCAAATATGGTGGAACACATAACAGTGTTGGCGATTAGAGGGAGATAACAAAAGCGTCTTCATCAGACTGACTCCAACATTGAATGGCCTAGGTGGGTGCCAGCCAAGGTAAATCATATGTCTTGGAGGTGGAACGTGGGTGGTGGTTAATGGTGAGGGGAAACAGAGAGAAAGGTGGGGGTGGGTGGGGTTGTTTTGTTTTTATAGAGTGGAAAAGATGAAGGGTAAATTTGTCATTTCACATCCACTTAACGGAGAAAACTAACCGTCATCCACTCCAGGGACTATCCGACTAAAAAACTGTCAAACGACTGGGTGCACCCATATAATTTCCAAAAGTTGAGAACTATAGGTGTTATTTTGTAAAACCACAGGGACTATCCGTGCATTTTACTAAAAAAAAAAAAGAAAGTTAATTTTATTAAACAATATAATGAAATATTTTTACCCGCGTGCTATTACCTTTCGTGACTAACTGTTGAAGAGATAAACTGGACCTTTCATGAAACAAGAGTTGATAGAATTATTGAGATTCACGATTATATATTAAGATGCCTCTATGAGGCATTAGAGCACAACAAATCCCCAAATTTGCTAGCTAGTAAATCATGGAAATTTTTTCATCCTTAGAAACTTTTCTCCTCTCTTCGTTTTCATGCATCGTTATAGTGATTTTTATTTGTATCAAATAGATTTTATTTGATTCGAGGAATAGGAAGAACATACCACCATCTCCACAAAAACTTCCAATAATCGGAAACATCCACCACCTAGGCTCAAGCCCTAATCGCAACCTCCAAATATTGTCCCAAAAATACGGTCCACTCATGCTCCTTCGTCTTGGCAGCATCCCTACTCTTGTAGTATCCTCCGCTGAAGCAGCCCATGAGATCATGAAAACTCATGACCTCTCATTTTGTAATCGACCTAGTCTAATTGCGCCCAATATATTGTTCTATGGTTCTAAGAGCATCGTCTTTGCCCCTTATGGGGAATACTGGAGGCGGTTGAAGAGCCTTGTGGTGCTCAAGCTTTTAAGTAACATACGAGTTAAGTAATACAAAAAAGTGAGAGAAAACGAGATCGTTCATATGATTCAGGTGCTCGAAGAGAGTTGTGGGACAACAATTGATATGGGGTCGATGTTTACTTCACTAACAAATAACATAATTAGTAGGATTGCCCTCTGAAGGAAAATTGATGGACCAAAGTACACGAAATTATTGAGGGAGTTCGTGGATATGTTGAATGTTTTTTATATTGGTAATTATTTTCCATGGTTATCATGGGTAGATCAAGTCACAGGTACGGTACGTAGAACAGAAAAAATAGCTAAAGAATTTGATGAGTTTCTTGAAAGAATTATTCAAGAACATGTAAACAAGAAGAAAGGGGATGATGCTAAAAGTAATGAAGGAGAAGACTTCGTTGACATTTTGCTAGATCTACAAAAGGATAACACATCTGGCTTTGCCCTTCAAAGAGATACTCTTAAAGCTCTCATCTTGGTATGATGAATTCTCTATCTAGATTAACCGTATCATCTCTCGTCTATCATTCTTTTATTCAGGAAATCTTGGTGCTAATTTCTAAATTGTAGATAATTAAATTAAAAAGGAATTCGTAAATTATTTATCTACTTTAATATTTTCTAAAAGCTCATCTTTGCATGGTTCCCCTAATTATTGTTCAAAAAAAAGAGTTTAAGTTCACGTACAAAGTACCTTATCGTATAAAACGTACGAAAGACATGAAAAAAACCAAAAAAACGCGGTAATTTTTTTGTAATTATTTACTCGTAAAGTAATTATCAAAATTACTCTACAAATGATCTTGTAGAGTAATTTTATCTTTTAAATTAATTTTGTAAAATATTCATGTAGGGTAATTTTGATTTTGTAGAGTATTATAATTACTCTACAAATGATCTTGTATGGTAATTTTGATCTTGTAAGTTAATTTGGAAGAGTATCAAAATTGCTCTACAAATGATTTTGTAGAGTAATTTTGAATTGTATATTGTCTGATACACTTGTAGAGTAATTTTGATAATTACTATACAAGATTAAAATTACTCTACAAGATACACTTGTGGTACAAATGAATTTGTAGAGTAATTTTGAATTTTATGTTGTTTGATAAATTTACAAAGTAATTTTGATACACTTATAGAGTAATTTTGATAAAGAGTAATTTTGATAATTACTCTACAAGATCAAAATTACCCTACAAGAACATTTTATAAAATTACTCTAAAGGATCAAAATCACCCTGAGTGGCGAAGTATAGAAGGGGCGGGGAGGGGCGCCCGACCCCCGAACTTTTTCGCTCAGTAGTGTTATATGTGTAGTTTTCGTATAAATTTTTTTAGGTATATATGTTTTCGACCCCCCGGTTCTATAGAATTTTTTTGGTATATACGTTTTCGACCCCCCCGTCATTCGGGTCAAGCTTCGCCACTGCCCACAAGATCATTTGTAGAGTAATTTTGATAAATAATCTACGAATAAATAATTACGAAAATGACACAACATTTTTATTTACATTTTCACCCTATTCGTATGTTTTGTATGATAAGGGTATTTGTATTTGATCTTTTGTCTCAAAAAAAAATTGTAATTCTTATTTTCTAGTTCATTTAACAAGTCTTGTAACTTCTATTTTCTAATTGAAGTGTCATAACATGCATTCAAGAAAAAATTGAAATCTTGAAACTTCTAGTTGGTTTGTTGTGGTCTGATACACGTATATATCAATGAACATCCAAAAACGTACCATTAGAAATTGTGTTCCTTGTAGGAGGCGTTTGCAGCTGGAACTGAAACTATACAAACCAGTCTAGAGTGGGCAATGAGTGAGCTAATAAGAAACCCAAGAGTTATGAAAAAGCTCCAAAGAGAAGTAACAGAAACAGCACAAGGAAGACCCACGATTTCCGAGGAGGAGTTGGAAAGAATGCCCTATCTTAAAGCTGTCGTAAAAGAGTCTTTGCGATTGCATACTGCAATCCCACTGCTTATTCAACGAGAATCAGTGCAAGAAGTAAAAGTAATGGGGGTTGATATTGCAGTAGGCACACAAGTGATTATCAATGCTTGGGCAATAGCAAGAGATCCTTCCTTGTGGGAAGAACCAAATGAGTTTAGGCCTGAGAGGTTCTTAAACAATTCTATTAACTATCAAGGGTTGCATTTTGAATGGATTCCATTTGGTGCTGGCTGAAGAACATGCCCTGGTATTCAATTTAGTGTACCTGTTATGGAGCTTGCACTAGCAAATATTGTTTACAAGTTTGATATGGTGTTACCAAATGGGATAAAAAGTGAGGATTTGGACATGACTGAGGCATTTGGTATCACAATCCACAGGAAGTCCTCTCTCATAATTTCGGTTAGTCCTCGATTCTAGTTGTTTATCTTGTTATGTAAACTTCCGTAAAGCTGAACTATCATGTAATATACTCATTAGTTTTATCGGCTCAAGAAATAAAAGTAATGTTCATGTATGACTTTCATATGCTAATGCAGTCACTGAAATAACTTACATATTACTATTACTATAGTCTATAAACTTTAAAACACAAGGTAAAAAAATATGAACAATGGTACATTCAAATAGTGACTTTTACTAAAAAATAAAGGAGTATCACACTGATTGCTAAATCCTTAGGTAATCCGTTGTTATATGTAATTACTGACGAAATTCCAAGGCTAAACGACCTTAAAAAGACGGGTTGTGTATCACATTTACACACAAATTTTTTTTTATTAAATGTCAAAGAAGTGAATTTTGTCTCGTTTGATTGGAGTTCTTATTCAGAACATTCAACTTTGTGTGCTTGTTTTAACCGGAATATGAGTCTTTATGTTGTAATGTAGCTAGGATGAGCATGGTACCGTTTGGTACCGAACCGGTACCAAAATCGAGAAACGGGAAATTGGTACCGGTACCGAATATACTGGTTCGGTACCAGTACCGAAAAAAGGGAAAATTGGGTATCGGTACTGAAGAATCACTGGTTAATCAGACCGGAATCGGATTATCCAGGGGTTATGATCTGCATAAAAAGGGGAGTTCTCTCTCGTTTGATTTGATGGTTCAGGTCTTCTTCTCCGGTGAGCTCTGCAAAACAGAACACCGTTAGCCTCGTCAAGGGGAGAAGGGGGTTCTCTCCTTGACCCGACTCCGGCGTGAGAATAAGTATGTGTTTTGAAGAAGAAGAAGTATTGATGAAGTGTGTGTAACTTGGTGTTCATACCTGCATTATTCTCATATTTATAGCCGAGAGTTTGGGCGGGAAAACTTGTTAATGAAATATTAACGGAAGATGCTAACACCGTAAGCGGTTACATTCCCTTCCGTTAATCTTCTTAATCCGACGTGAGTGCACACGGATCGCTCTCTTGATCCACGGCTGGGGAATTGCCACGTGGAAAGTGAACAAGTGGAGGCTCTCCTCCAATTCCATGCCATCATCGTGATTTCGGGGAGGCTTAAGATGATGACACGTGTCCCAGACGGTTATAATAACCGTCTGGTGGTGCACGATTTAGCCTTCTAGAAGGTTATTGACATAATCCAGTGTGACTCCCTATCGTATGGCACTAGTTGAGTAAATAATACCCAAGTCTGGGTATTATTAAGCGGAAATGTCCATCTTAGGATTTTCATCCTTTGTTTGTTATGAAGGCGCAAGGATTTATGATTCTCCTTTCATCGCGCAGGTGTTTGCTTGTTACCTTTCTCTCGAGCTCTCTTGTGGGACCAGTTGCGCAGCATCGCAAAGTCAGAAAAAGAGGCTGAAAGATAAGGTTGTGGTATGGTCCCACGTGCTTGACACGAGGTTTTTGGGACCTTACCCCTTCAGGTACCGAATACACCAAATACGTTGACGGTTCAGTACCGAAAAACGAAGAAAATGGGCATCGGTACCGATACCGAATATACTCGGTATTGTAATGTGCATCAACGTACCTGGATTGTGCTATTAAAACATGCTCGATTGTAGGTTTCAAGCATTATTGACAGATAAAAAATAAAAAAATAAAGTGAACTGTTATTTTCATCCATGTAGTTTGGTCAGTTTTGCTAATTGCATCTTCTTTTTTTTGCCTAGCTATCCCTAATAGGGGTGTTCATGAGCCGAATCGAACGGAGGTATTCTCTTGCTCGGTTCGGTTCAGTTTGAAACCGAGCCGCTCGGTTCGGTTCGGATTTAGAAAATCGAGCGGAAATCTTATGCTCGAACTCTGTTAGGTTTAGAACCGAGCCGCTCAATCCGGTTCGCTTTTGCTCAGTTTTATTTAGCATTCCAACACAGTCATTCATTCACAAAAATTCATATGCTCGAACTCTGTTAGGTTTAGAACCGAGCCGCTCAGTCCGGTTCGCTTTTGCTCAGTTTTAGTTAGCATTCCAACACAATCATTCATTCACCAAAATTCATCAACTTATATGTATCACACACGCTTAACAATTTAACAAAATACAAACATAAAAAGTCCCACAAAAATAAACACAAAATGTCATCCAAATGTAAGAACATCTAAAATGCAAAACGTTGGCTGCCGACGATAACAGAATCAGGACAGATGGAGACGCTGGCTGCCGACCGAACTTTGGAATATGCCGGAGATGAACGAGAGAAGGTCAGAAGGATGATATGCCAGAGATGAACGAGAGAAGGTCAGGAGGATGATACGAGAGAAGGCCGTGAGAGATTCAGTCTGAGAGAGAGAAAGAGAGAGATTAGAGTTAGTTTTGGTGAAATACTGAAATGGTGAACTTGAGGGAAATAGGGAATTAGGGATTTAGAGAAATTAGGGTTACTTTACTAAAGTCTAAAACAATAGCGGGAATATCAGATTTCAACTTTTTTAATACTTTTTAATATATTTATTATATATATCTATATCTATACTATATTATAATGCATGAGTGAGGGGTATTTTAAGATACTCAAAAAATAAGAACTTTTTCCCCGCTTAATATATAAATACACCCCTTAAATGAGGGTAAATTGGTCTTTTAAACAATAATTATATTTTAGTCCTCAATCTTATTGCAATTAAATCACTAAGTTTTAACATAATTTTGGGTAATTAGTTACATTTTTCTCTCTTCACAACAAACTTATAATTCTTTTACGTATTCTTCTCATATCTTATAAACTGTAATGTTTTAAATAATTCCAAAAGTACAGTGACGACCTACTCATTTTTGTCGACGTTTCGATAGTTGTCTTGGTTACTATTGACGTATGGATTAAAATGTACAAGTAGATGATGCCTTAGTGTACAAGTGATTAAACTTAGTCATTATCCCATAATGTTTAATACCTACAGAATGTCAAGTGATTAAATCATCACTTTTAACAAAATTATAGGTAATTAGTTAATAGTTACACGTTATCCCCTTATAAAAAAAACTAACCCCCCTATAATTTTTAAACGGTCATAGCTTTTTGGTACGTTAATATATATATTTTTTAAATTACATGTATAAATAGTATTGTATTCTCTTTCATTTGAGTATAGTATTGCTATAGTTTTTTTAATTAAAAAAATTGATATGTTACGTGATTAAAAGTGTCTAAGGGTGAGTAATAACTGAATTGTTAACCGAAACCGAACTGAAATCAACCAAAATTTGAGTTAATTGAAAACTAATTAACCGAAACCCGTATTGATCAAAAATGGTTATCGATTTTTTTGTACCCTTATTTAACCAAAATTAACTGGACCGAACCATTCATATTTTCATATAATTCTAACTTTTATACCTTCATTTAATGTATTTCATATTTATACTCTCATTTTATGTATTTATACCTCCATTTCATGTGCCTATATATCCGTTCATGTATTTATACCTAAATTTCATATATTTCTAATCAAAAGTTTTAGCCTAAATTTGGTTTTGGCTGTTAACCGAAATTAAATTAATCAATCCAAAAACCGTCAATCTAACTGAATAAACCAAACTGATTAATTAAAAACATATTGGTTAACAAAATACACTAAACGATGACCTCAATTTCAGTTGAGGATAATAAACTAACCAACCGAACAATGCACACCGTGGCAATGTCTGTGTTTCCCATTGCATCGCGTGCGCAACTATCAGTTACTAACTAAAACCGGTTATCAGTGAGCAATAACTAAATCGTTAACCTAAACCGAACTTAAGACAGACGAAACCGAACCGAAATCAGCCAAAAACTAAATTAACCGAAAACTTAAAACCGAATTAATCAAAACTACGTTATCAATTTTTTTTGTACTCTCATTTAACCAAAATTAGCTGAACCGAACCAAATCATTCATATTTTCATATATTTCTAGCTTTTATACCCCAATTCATATATTTCATATTTTATATCTCGGTTTCATATATTTATACTTTCATTTCATATATTTATACCTCAATTTCATATATTTCTAAGCAAAAATATAAATCCCATACTTGATTTAAACATTTTACATATAAAAATCGACTTTAATTGAGTATTATCGATTACAAATACAGTTGCAAATTCGAGTTTGTTAAAAATTTTCTTGATTAAAACATTTCAACATCATACATTGATATCGTCGTTTAAAATGTGACGACGACATGTATTGTGGAAGCTTGTATATTAATTGTGTTCGGTTCCTTGGTGAGCTTGATCGTCCTCCGGTAACTATCTTTATACCAACATTTCATATAAACATGAAATGAGTCAATTATACTACTTTAAAACATGTTTAAACAAGTTCCAGCAACAATACAACAACAAACAAAAATTTTGGCTCTTTTTATGTCTCTCGCGTGCTGCGAGAGACCCAGCGAGTTTTGTCGTGGCCTGCGACGTGCGTCGCATGGCGCGTCAAGATATGCTTACTACGTCGCGTGGCGCGAGGATGGCATTTTTCCAGCAAGTTTGGTTCTGGATCCTGCATTTTTCAAGCCAAACCAAATCTTGCGAAAACGGACATAACTTTCTCGTTTTTGATCCGTTTCGCGTCACGTTTCTTCCTACGTGATCGTAATTCGATACTCCATCATATGGATTTAAAATCCTATATCCGGATTAACAAAATTTCAGACCTTTAATGCCACACCCCCAAAAATACCACAAATGGGAACCGCTGCGAGGCGTGTGACGTACCAGGATTTAGCCACTAATCACATTGAACCATAAGTAAAAGTAGAAACTTTCCATTAAATGAAAAATAAGTAATTCAACATTGGTTTTAAAAGTCAAACATATTCAGTGGAAGCATAAATAATTGTTTAATACGTTCAGCATAAATGCTTAGAAACTATTCAATTTCAGCGGTGCAATCCAGTTACCACGACCCATGACCACTCCAGCTTCCCCAGACAGCAAGTTCCATGCCAGTGTACCTAAGGGCCTGCAAGCATGCAGAAAAATGTATCAGCGAAAGGCTTGCGAGTTCACTGTTTGTTTAACCGTTTGTTACCAAGTATTGATTTACGTTTTGTTGATAATAACTCGATACCGCAGACGGCTCCTTTTTGCCCTTCTCCAATGCTCTATCAAACATTGGTCATGATTTTAAAGTTATTAGTTCACGCCCGTCCTATCCAGGTACGTCGTGAGGGTGCCAAACCTAATAATGCTATCAACTAATAACCCTGTTGCCCTACAAGCAACTAGTTCGGTAGTATGATGGGACTTTGGTGATAGAAAGTGAGTGTATTATCCAACATCAACATTTACTGAAAACTGCCTCATATCCCCTACGAGGATATGGGTTTATGAAAGTCTGTTTGTTTGTTTATCTACTTGATTGTCCCCACCGAACGCATGCTTGTAATGAGAGTAGTGAACTCACCTTGGTTTTGCTCGGTAAGACTAATTACTTGTTTAGACTTAATCAACCGGGTCCTATTTAAGTTACCCACAACAGTTAGGATCTCAACAAACTTTTCATACAAGATATCATAACACATATTATGCATTCTTTGGCCTCATATAATTTATCAGTTAGTTATACAACATAGCAACACATAATCAATTTAACACATAGGTCATATAGTTGTGCGATCCAGCCTTGTGCGGCCCACTGGACCTTGTGTGATTGGGACTGCCTTGTGCGCTTGGCTATACTTGTGCGACTGACATAAACTTGTGCGATTCCATCACTACAGGCCCAATATGGTTTGGCCCAACAGTTCACCCAAGTCTTGAGTTGTGGGACCAGGGTGGATTTGTGCGACTGGGTCATGTTCGGCCGTAATCAATAAAAAAATCAATCACACGTTTTTGTTTACCAAAAATCAGTTCCAACAATTATGCATTCCAATTTATTAGGATCAAAACAACCTCCCAAGATTTTCTACAACCCTAATCATAGCAGTTTCATATTATCACACAATCACCATCAAGAACATGATTATTTAGCATTAAAACTCCTTCTAATCAACAATGTTCGGACCAATCTAATCATCATCCAATTCAATCAATAAACATGTTTGTACATCATATCTCGATTCAATGGCATATTGTTTATCCAACCCTAGTTATAACCATCGTATCACCAATCCTTAGCCGAAACCCAAACCCTTTTTCATTGTGACTACATTATTCGAACAAGTTAGTCCCCTACCCAATCAATCAGTTCAAACCATTGATCATCATTACATCATAAACCCTATTAACATGCACTACTTGCACATCAACATGAAACCGAACTCAAGAATTACAAATGGACTACATTCGAATCAATGATAAGAACATACTAACCAAAAACAAGGTAGGAATAAGAGGGGTTCTTCGAGCTCCGCCAAGACTACCGTCGGGTTGCTAATGATAGGGAAAGAGAGCTAGGGTTTTGTGTGTGTTAGCAAAATAATGAGGGACATTCCCCATCATGGGTGTGTATACGTCCCCATACGCGAGCCGGGACTTTCTTGGGCTTCGAAGGAGGTTTGGGCCGAGAACAATGTGGCTCAGATGTGGTGTGCGGCCCGAATGGTTTGGTGTGACGAGATATCAACATACATATACACATAACACATAACACGAAATTATTTATTTATAATCAATTGTATAACATTCAGGTAACGTACAACGCAAGACAAAAGGATAAGTACGATGGAAGGTTCCTAGAAAAACACGGGTTGTCACATTTAAGCCTTCGGCTTAATATATAATTACCAATTTTTGACCCATTCATGATTTTATCAAACTAAAATTAGTTTGTTGCATACAAATTATCATGAACCTCATTTTATATCAGTTTCCTATTATTCTAGGTCCAAACCACGGGTTTTTTTACGTATTCTCAACCCGTTTTCGCTCATATGCTTATTTTGACCCGTTAAGGGTATTTAAGCATATTTTAAGCACAAAATTCCGCTCATTCTTTTATGGCATCATATTACCACATTTCTTATCAAATGATCTTCCACCACAACTATTTTTGTTATGGATTTAATGTGGTATGCTATTTATTTCGAGTTTTATCCCTCAGATTATCATTTTACGACAAAGACTCTTTTAGAGTCATTTGACCCAAAGATTCATATCTTTCGCTTTTTATACTTATTCTAAGTATTCATTTGATCATAAAACTCGTTTCCAAACCACCTTTAAGGGTCGTTTGCTTAATTTAGCTTACAAAGGCATTTTGGTCACTTTTAACCCTTCTATTACGATGAAGGACTTTTAAATGACATGTTTGACCAAAATCCCATATTGTAACTATAATTTTGTTTCGAAACCATTATGTTTCTAAAAACGAAATGATTATAGTTTAAATTATTGGGTTTACCTATTATGGTAACCAAATATCCATTTTGGACTTTATTTAACTCTCACTGAACCATAAGTTCTAATTGAGTAGTTAACCCATTACGCGTACCTGGCTCGGATCAATATATTGACCCGTTTTAATACCTTGCTTTACTAAACGCTAATTACTATCAAAGCGGATATCCATTAGATGTTTACTCCTGCAAACATACAACTCGACAATAATCATTTGTCTATATTGTCAAAGGGTGATACCTTCACCTTTTGACCCGTTTGGTCTAAATAACCGTTTATCTTTATGAGATGATATTTATTATCGCTCCGGTTTACAACGTATGGACATTTTACTTGTAATACCCGGAAAAATTTTATATCTTAAAGCGATGCTTTTAAAACTAATCAAGTTTAAAAGTATTATCTATGTATGTAAAAAAATAAATATTGTACAAGTTTATATAGTTAAAAGGAACTAACAAATTAATTTGAAATAGATATAGAAAGTTTCTGTATAAAAAAAACAACGATATATATATTCAGAGATCCCTTGCACACCAATCTTGAACTACTTTGTTCCTTAGCATAGTTAATATCCTTAATAATATGACACCTGTACATATTGAACACCTCACCAATTTTAGTGAATTGCTCTGACTTGGTGGGCAAGCAAAACTAACTATAAAACCTACACTTGAGTTTTCAAAAAGGAATATGATCCTTCAATATCTCGTTCTTCTTATAGTCATACTATATGAACCTGCTCAGAGGTATAATTTTGAAGTCACTCTTATTATTTTATTATCCATATCTGTTATTTATTTATTTGAATCACTTTTGATTCAATTTAAACTACTAACATATTTTGACACTGTTCAATTATGCATTGATTATTATATCAAGTCCAAATAATTCTTAGATACTTTATTTTCCATAAAAAATAATTAAATAGTTGTTTCTAAAATATAATAATATATGTAAAGAAATTTTGTTGAGCTATATCTAATTATATATAGATGAATACATGTTTTCTTAAATGAACTAAATTCATGAATAGTGATGTTAAAGAATCATTTTTACAGATGTTAACTATTTTGGACGTATTTAATATATAATTTTATCTTCTACAAGTATTTGCAATCTACAAATATCATTTTTGTATAGTATAATGGGATGAATAATCTACAAATATTATTTTAATAAATAATAAGACGATAACAAAGATTTATGAAGTGACATATGAAATATTTTAAAACCTAGGTTAACGAAAATACCATTTTTCGAGTCTAATCGGTAAAATTTTAAATATGACAATACCGTAGGATTTCGTGACCGTGTAGAAGAAATCGGGTATCTCAGTTTTGTATTCATCTCTTAAGGTACGGACCCCTCCCTCCACATATGTGTACAAGTTTAGATTTCCACTACCTCGTAGTTGGAAATTTAGATTCGTTACTTTATGCTTATGTGATCTTCAAGATTTTGTGCTATTATATTTAAATATTAGTTATATTGTTTAGAAATATTGATTATCACACACTAAAACACTGATTGTGTCGCACCGAAAGGTGACGCACTGAAAAACTGAATGTGAACTATTGAATGTGATTATGTGACGCACTGAATGTGAGCTGACTACGCATTGAACTACTGAATGTGGCACACTGAAGGTGACTAACCGAACGTGTTATATATATTGTCTGATACATAGATATTGTTAAGAAAATGTATATTGCGTTGTTGTTGTCCCACTGAGTAAACCCGTTTACTCAGGCGTACATTTGCCTTCTTATGTACGTTAGGTTGCAAGGATTGTCGGGAAGACTTGGATGGATGGTTCGAGGGATTAAAGAGGCACATGGATTTTCTTTAAAAGTTTAAATTGTTTTGTACAATATTTCGAATTTTTGAAATAATGTAAAAGTTTTATAATTTATGGAATGATGTTCTGACCTCTGATGTACTGTATAAGTAACACGTCAGCCCGAGCCGGGTTGGGGTGTTACATTACTTATAATCATTTCTTGACTCTTTTGACCCATTATGACTTACGCTATAAAGTGTCTTTCACAAACTAACGATTATCGTCAACGGGTGACCGAATTACCGTTTTACCCTTATTATTTATGTTGGTTTACCTATTAGGTAACCATTCAAAACTCATTATCATTTAGTCATTTCATGACTAAACAATCGTATTAGTCCTTTTAACTATTAAACAGGGTTTATTATTCTCTTTTGTTCCGACCCTTACATGTCGCGTCGGAACATCATAATTCAAACATGACTTTTTATTATTCATAACCTATAAAATAAATAGGTATTCAATAAAAGATGTAAGCTTTACTTACCTTGCATCCTGATTATGCTTTTCATTTATTCTTGATTCGTTTAACCCGCTTCGTTCCAAAGCTTTCACCTAGCTTTTCAAGCGTCAAACTATCATTGTAATTTGTAAGATGGTTAGATTAGTCATAATCATCCACGACTATTCCATCCTATAATTTTTATGTCGAAATTATCATTCGATCATATCGAAGGGCAGTTTGACTTTTAAAGTCAACTGTCTATTAACGTAAATAATTACATGATGTAGCTCAACTACTCGTTTAATTACTTGGTCAATTATCCGGTAAGCATCATTCTTATGTTACCGTTTTAATCACTTATTTACCAAGTTCTTGTAAATATAAGTTACCGAATTAATACTTGATGATATTAAACATCATTGAACATGAACATATCATTAATTTTTATCATATCATACTAAACTCATTTCATAGTAAGTATGATTATATACTCAAACACACAATTTGTTCAAGTATTTCCTTATTACTATCATATATGATGATTCTAAACACAATTATATCATCAATTTCATCATATGATTAAAACCCACGTATCCTAGCGTGGTAAATCATCAAATCATTCAATTCATGGCAATATATGTATAATTTTTTACTTAAGATATTATTCTTAAGCAATTATACATCACAATTCAACCATATCTTCAATAATTCATCCATAATTCGTGATTAGGATGATTCTTAAATTTTCACAACTTCACAAATCATCAAAAGTTTACATACCTTATGATCCCCTAGCTTGGGTGATCATTAATTCACGTTCAATTGTGAATTTGGGCTTCGTTTAGACCTTCAATTTGATGATTTTGTTGAGATTAGGGTTTTGAGCTCCTGGGGAGCTTCCTGTGTTCGAACAGAACACCCAGAACACACACACTATGTGTATTTTATTTTGATGTTCTTTATATTCCATTATCCGACTTTGGCCCCTCATGTTTGATTAGTTTATTAAGTAGGTTACAACCTAATTAATTTTAACAATATTTCCACTTATTAACTAGGTTAAACATTCCTAGTTAACTTAGTGAGTTCGGGGTATTTAAAACTCAGTTTATTTTAAGTCTTGTTAACTCGGACCTTTTATAAACTTTAATTCCTCAAAAGCCTTTATTCAACTTTTATTTAATATTAGGTTTATTTATTTTAAAATCCTAATATTCGTCGGGTTACTTTTACCACTAACGGTACTTTACCCGTCTTTTAGTATTAACGTGGTTTGATTACCAAGCCCGTTTTCGGGGTGTTACAAGTCTACCCCCCTTAAAGAGGTTTCGTCCTCGAAATCTTCTTACATAGTTCATTGGGTTTAATCTCAACACATTTAATCTGAGTAATCTTTTTAAGCATCATACTTTAACCATTTGTTAGTATTATCAGAAAAGTATGGTAATATACATTTGGTTACAAAGCATATACATATCTCATACGAAATAATGCAACTCAAAATAACGTAATTTCGTTATTTTAACCTGTTTGGTTAACTTAACGAAATTCATTGCTTTTATACTATCGAATTCTTTATGAGTCCATTATTTTAACCCATTTAAAGGTCTTCAGTGAAATCTTTCACTTTTAACAAACAAACTCCATAGTTTTTGAATTTATTCATTCGGTTCATTCATATGAAATCCACCACTTAAGAACAAATCGAATTTCTATAAAGCATATTACCACATACCTTATAGCTTTATCCTTTAATCATGCTTTTCCTTAATTTGACTCCCCAACACTTTACTTGTGTTGCCTTATGATCCCTCAATATATGTGATCAGAATTTTCTGTTAGTGAGGTCTCATGGGCCGTCACTTTTATATCTTGTATCTATATACCTTTGTTGTTTACTTGATCGAGTCTCCAATTTGGCCACTTGATCATATAAATCTATTGATTTTGTTTATTTCACGCTATTCTCATAATAAATAACGTATTAACCAAATTCTTAATTTGAATTTTTGACCTTAGCCAGTCTCACTAACTAGACTTATTAGTCCAGTTACTTTATACCCATCTCTCGGGCTACTATATGATTATATTTCACATTACCTTTCTTGACCGTGATCGCGTCACGTCATGTTTAGGTTTATTTCAACCTTTCATTATCGAAAATATTTGTTTTCTAATATATCGTCTTGCAACTATCAGTGTCAAGACCTGTATATTTAATATTTAGAATTTCAATTCCTATCAGAATTCATATTTGTGAAAATGTCATTTCTTACTAAAACTGAAGTTTTAGTTTGGCATACTCTCTTTAATTTTTGTCAATTACTCATACCAGGATATTGATAGTTAAGAATTTATTGTTTTACAGTCATTCTTTTACGCGGGGATTCTCAACTGGTTCCTCGCTTTCTCTAAGTAACCCGTAGGTTCTTTCACTTAGCCTCGTGGGCTATTTCTCTAGGCTTTCACCTTGTTAAGGCAAGACCCTTATAGTCCATTTCTTTTTATTCATGACCCCAAGGGTCATTTTGGTCCCAATGACCTTTACACTGTTTATAACCCGAAGGTTATGATGATCCAGTAGATCATTCCTTACTCATGTCATTCTTAAAATACATGTTTGGTGTCAAGGCACCCTGTTTATGTTTGAAAATCATTTGGTTTCAAGTTTAAGATCCGTTAACCTTGACTGTAGTTCATGACTACAATCGTTTTATTTCAGATCATTCTCCCGACCCTATGACTTCTCACGTCATTTATGCGTCGGTTTGTCTTATGCTCACATTTATCCGGTTTGCATATATTTTTTCCTTGCAACCCATTACCGGGCTACTATCAAGCATTATGCTTTATTTAACCCGTTTAACTTGTTCGTGTGAAATCCATCACTTATGAACAATCAAACTTTATTCTTTATTTAACCCGTTCAACCTCAAAATAGTTGAAAATAATTATCACAAATTCCTATTTGCGAAGATTTTATAGTCTTTTAGTCATAACTCATAATCCGAGTCTTTTGACATTCCATCCGCGTTCCCGTTTCTCGGTATACGCATGTGTTTAATCCGTACGCATCAACTGGGTGATTTACCGAAGTCATTGTTAATGCAACCATTTAGGTATGCATTAAGACTTCGTTTTGACTTGTTTGGTTATCTTAGCGGAATCCATCGCTTTATTCAACCAAACCTTTATTCTTTATGTGACCATGCTTGATGGTCTTATAAATTTTGAATGATGATTATCATCATCCTTTCTTTACTACGACCAAAGTCAACGACTTTGATCATCTTTTCGTATGGGCAATACCTTTGTTTCTATGACCTCGTGGGTCAATTATCCTTTGGTTTTACATGCCCCTTTTTATTAACCATGGCTCTTTCGTCAAAAATGACTTATTTCACGAATTCACTTGGGTCATTTATTTCTATGCGCGCCATACATCGTTTTTATGGTTCCCTCGAAAACCATTTATACGAGTATGCCCATAAGATTTCTTGACCCCAAGGTTCTTTTAAATTTTTCATTCGTCTCGACCTTACCACATCGGACACAACTGTGCTCATTACAAGAAGCTCATGGTATCATGTGTTCACTACTTACTTGGCCAGAGTAAGCGATCAACACATGGTATGCATTACCTTATTATAATTACCACATCACGTCCCATGTAAGTAACCTCTCTGTTCATTTCCATTTTTATGATTTCATTTGGTAAAACTTTATTTAATTTTCAATTAACAATTATTGGTTTTACCCATTTTATCCTTGAACATATAAAATGTTCCTTTTTATAACCATTTATACAATCACATTCGTTGATGTGATCATTACTTTTCTCAATAGGATCTGTATTGAGATTACTTACTTGGATGATTACTTTCTTCCAAGTTTATATTTAAACTAAATTAAGTTATTGTCTTATTATTCACGACTGTGAATAATACGTATCTCTACTGAATTTCTCCTGGAAACGTCATCCTGGATAGGTAACCTATCCAGGTTTTCCAAGTTTCATATTCTATATGCAACTGTCATTCACTATTACAATTTATATTATAAGTTTAAGATGTGTACCTTGTAGATACTCGCCCTAATACTCTCCTTGTTGTTCGATCTCTCATTCGAGATCATTTTTTAATTCATGTCTTTGACATGTATGACTTACTTGTCATACTTCAGACCATATCCTCATCGTATCGATAGATCCTTAGACTCTCGTCATCTTTAGATGCGAGGATTCTTTAATTTAAAATTTCTACAAATGTCAGTAACGTTGACATTAACAAGCACCCGTATTATAATACAAGTCTTTCTACGACACGTGTTAACACACATAATTCATTTAACTATATCGGTCTTTTATCGCTTTATTTGGGGTAACGTGTTTTACATGATAACCCTATGTGTTGTTTTCAACACTTTACATGCTAGACCGTTAATGTACAGAATAACTTACTGGATTTTGCGATCAAGTCTCGAACCGAACACTTTAGTCATTAACCTTGAGCTCTTATTACCAACTTGTAAGTCCCATACTTGATTTATATGTTTTACATATGAACATCGACTTTAATTGAGTATTATCGATTACAAATACAGTTGCAAATTCGAGTTTGTTAAAACATTTTTTTGATTAAAACATTTCAACACCATATATTGATATCGTTGTTTAAAATATGACGACGACATGTATTGCGGAAGCTTGTATGTTGATTGTGTTTGGTTCCTTGGTGACCTTGATCGTCCTCCGGTAACTATCTTTATACCAACATTTCATATAAACATGAAATGAGTCAATTATACTACTTTAAAACATGTTTAAACAAGTTCCAGCAACAATACAACAACAAACAAAAATTTTGGCTGTTTTTGTGTCTCTCGCGTGCCGCGAGAGACCCAGCAAGTTTTGTCGTGGCCCGCGACGTGCGTCACATGGCGCACCAGGATATGCTTACTACGTCGCGTGGCGCGAGGAGGGCATTTTTCCAGCAAGTTTGGTTCTGGATCCTGAATTTTTCCAGCTAAACCAAATCTTGCGAAAACGGACATAACTTTCTCCTTTTTGTTCCGTTTCGCGTCACGTTTCTTCCTACGTGATTATAATTCGATACTCCATCATATGGAGTTGAAATCCGATATCCGGATTAACAAAATCTGAGACTTTTAAGCCTTCGGCTTAATATATAATTAACAATTTTTGACCCGTTCATGATTTTATCAAACTAAAACTAGTTTGTTGCATACAAATTATCATGAACCTAATTTTATATCAGTTTCCTATTATTCAAGGTCCAAACCACGGGTTTCTTACGTATTCTGAACCCGTTTTCGCTCATATGCTTATTTTGACCCGTTATGGGTATTTAAGCTTATTTTAAGGAAAAAATTCCGCTCGTTCTTTTATGGCGTCATATTCCCACATTTCTTATCAAATGGTCTTCCACCACAACTATTTTTTGTGGTGGATTTATGTGACAACCGACGATTTACGGCTCCTAATTACGCGTAAATCAAACATTAAGACGATAATAAATAGTGTTTAAGACATAAATAAACTTAATTAGGCCTTTGGGGAGCCTAGGAACGTCTAACCGGCTTTACAGTGCGCGAATGACGATCTACGGAAAAACCGTTGAATACTAAATGACGTGCTGTCGTGGTACACGCAAATTTAATCCAAATAACAACTAATAGATAGTGGTAAATGGGTATCGAACTCAGGGAGTATGTGGAAATGTGTTGATTTTATAGCTTTGCAATTAAACTACAATTAACCTAAAATGCAGAAATTAAAGATCAATGATTTGGATTGTTTGTTTTAGAAAACTAAATTATCAATTACTTACTAATCAAGATTGGATTTTTAATTCAGATTATGAGAACAGTGACCATCTTAGGATTCAGTTTCGTTTAACAATTGTGTGAATTTCCAACTAGAAAGAGTTACATAGACATAACTCATGCATAAACAATTGTTGTGATGAAAGGGAACAAAGTACTCGGATTATATTAATGCGAGGTCATTTCCCGATGATCAATTAATCAATAACCAACCCAAACCCTTCCCGTGATATCTCGATTGCCAACGGCACTAAGAACGTACGATTAAGACTAGAAATTACTATATCAATTAACAAGCTACAAACAATTATGCATACACCATGATAATCAAGCAAACACAAGTTATCATTCTAGAAATAATGGAACAAACACACAAGAGTTTAGAGAAACCTTCACCTAAGATGATCACCACAAGTTTAGCCGGACATTGTTCGGTTGATCATCATAACATCCAAATTCAAGTTCATACAAATCAAAAACAAGAACCAAATGTTTAGAATTGTTTAGAACAAGGTAGAACCAGCCAAAATCGCCCCCAATGTTCAGAGAAAACGTCCAATGATGAGATAATGTGAAAAGGCACCATCAAAAACCGTTTTAATGAGTAGTTACGAGTTTGTCCGTCGCCTCCACCGTAAATTACGGTGGACTTCCAGTTGTTACGGTGGTTTGCTTCTGAAGTATGGTGGAGACAGCATGAATTTCAGGGCCACCGTAAATTACGGTGGCCACCGGCCACCGTAATTTACGGTGGAACCCTGAAGTTTATGTTTTGTTTCTTCTTTCATTCTACACATGACCTGTTCCTCTCCAAACCGTCCAAAGCAGCGTTTTATCCCTTTTTAGCTCCCGAACTGCACCTGAAACATAAGCATTCGTAGTTATCTAATTCAAGATAATTACACAATCAAGTGAGGGATAAATTCATCTTTTAACATCATTAAGGGTTGTCCTATGGACCACCCGTCACATCCCCACACTCATCAAAACCATTTTTTTTTCAAAACAAGCGATCACATAAACCAAGCATAAACATGTAGTCCTTTTACTAACCCCTTCTTAACACCCAAAATAACGCACCCCTCGCTTTGTCTCTCCTCTCGATAACAAATAAGCACTAGCACTATGAGCTAGACACACAAAAGGCAAATGGGCGGTTGCACAACTATAAGATTGTACCTAAATCGATCCTTCTCCTAAAACGTGTCAAACAAGAATGCAAATAAAAGGGACTTTTAAGGTTGTAACGTGGCTAGGTGTACGGGTAGGAAATGGAATATATACGAAGTAGCGAAAACTTAACCCGGTCTTTTATTACACGATAAAATAAACAAACAACTAACAAGCTTAACTACTATGTACAAGACAACTAAACATCACTTTTTTTTCATTTTTCATTGCTTTTTTTCTTCTTTTTTTTTTCTTTTCCTTTCTTTTTTCTGATTTTTTTTCCTTTCAAGCAAACATACAATAAAGCATCAAACATATCTACTACTACTACCACCACCACCACCACCACCACCACCACCACCACGACAACGTCTACGACGACGACGACGACGACTACGACGCCTACGACGACTACGACGACGACGACTACGACTACGACGACTACGACGACGACTACGACTACGACGACTACGACTACTACGACTACTACGACTACTACTACAATAAGACCGGGTTAAGTCGGGTAAATTTTAGGAACTAGCTAAGGGGTAACAATCGATAGGTTTTCAGGCAGAAAATTGGGCAACTAAATGTCCAAACCCCCGCCCCTCTCTCAACCATTCTCATATATATAATTTATGAGGTCCAACCCCCCAAATCCCACACTCGCACACACTAATGACGAGGCTACCTAAATGCCCTTATCCTTTTGGTATTCATATCCAACTAAGGACTCAAACCGTATCAAGGCACAAGTTCTAATGCACCCCCACCCGTAGCCACTCTCATCAAAGACAAGTATTATTTATTTACATGTGTGGCTTCAACTCTCACCAAGAACAAAGGGTATTAAGGGTTGCCGGTGCATCATTTGGGGTTAATCCAAAGTGTTCAAATTCTCACATTGTTTCGCTTGATTTAAAAATTTTTCAAAAACTTCAAAATTTTCCCCAATCCCCACACTTGGGATACATTGACCCCAATGTATGGTTTTAGGAGGACTTGATCGCTAAAACTCTTTTCAACATCAACTAAAAGCTCAACACTCAAACCACAAATTTCTTTTTGGTATTTTTCATTTTATAATTTTTTATATTTTTCTTCTTTTTAAAACATCACACCACCAACTTCCACCACCCGAACATAACATCAAAAACTCAACACCACCCAACCACCCGAACATAAACATATCACACTAAATAAATATTCACAAAATATACAAGGAAAGAACACGACCTGACTAGTAATAGCGTGGATGCGGAGGTCCAAAAATGGAAGACATCATGTCATTCCATTCTCCAAAAGCAAATGCTCCGCTACCACTTTCACCTTGTTGCGAAGCTCCTTCTTGTTGACGCGGGTCGATCCATTGTGAATCCACAACCACCGGCCGCCCGGCGTGCCAATCTGCATGCATTCTTCTTGCTTGGTCATCATGGTATCGATTATTCATTTCTAATTCATGGGAATACGCGTGTGTGCGATTCCACGCCTCTTGACGATCGAAGTTATGCTTCAAAGACCGCTCCATGCTAGCACTCATCATCGTTTGTTGATCAAATAAAGTCCGCTCCGAACCCGAACATGACTAAAAAACGGGTGCCGGAGGACGTTGGTTCTCGATAACCTCTTGCATAGTTCTATCATAAGCCCAATTCGCCTCATAGGAACGCTCCGTGTAATCATAAAAGGCACCACCATATCCCCTACCTAGGCCCCCTTGGCCTACATTCACATTCTCACCACCATGCGGCTCATCCGCATAATCCTCATCACCACTTGGAGCTTCCGCATCACTTTCCGGTTCATTCGCTTCACCAGGTAGAAGATCCCTTGCGTCAACTTTTAATGCTCGCCATCTTTGACCCTCTGATTTAAGTTTATGATACATTTCCGATTACGTGTAGGTCCAACCAATCCCCAACTTTTGTAAAGTAAAAGGCTGATGCCTTTTTGGTGCCCCTTTATCCTCTGACGTGATTGCCTTTTGTTGCTTCATCAATCCCGTGATAAGTCGGCAATACGGGATAATATCTCTCCCCAACTTGTTTCGGCAAATCCAGAGGTGATTCATGATCAAATATCGGATTGGAAAACGCGGAGACCCATTGAGTAACGAATAGAGGACGGGTACTTCCGGGTACCTCACTTGCTCCTTATCCCCTCTTCGTGGAATAACGTTCAAAATACAAATTGCTAGCAACAACTTTGCTTCTATCTTCAAGTTCCTCCGGTACAAAACTCCACTATAAGTACCGGGCAAAAATAATGCCGCTAACATATCATTCCAACGAGGATGCTTCTCCGGTTTTATCAAAAGGTCATCAAGACTAGGGATCGTGTAGTCACGCGCCGGTAGACTATCGTACTTTGCCAAATTTCGTAGTGTTTCAAAAGACATCTCTACCAGAATCCCATTCACCTCACTCGTTAACTTCATTTGCGATGGCCTATCATATGTGTTGCACTTGAGGGTTGCCATCCTTTCTTGAAATTTTTCAATTTTTTGTGTTTTTAAAATTTTTCAAAAACATGTAAGAATTACCCTACCCCCTCGAAAGTCCCGTGTTGTCCTCAACACAATGTTAGAGCAATTCGTGACCCGAATGTCCCCACACTTGTTTCAAACACAAGATTCAAGCGAGTACGGTAAATATGCAAACTATACAAAACAAACTAAACAAAATGCTAACTATTTACACTATCAAACCTGGGCCTCTCATGGTTGTTCCTCATCGACCAGGCGTAAGATGTAGCCCGCTTTGTCAAGCTCCAAGTTGTTGATGTCATTCCCCTCCAAGTATGGCTTCAACCTATGGCCATTCACCATTTGTTGTTTTTTCGTTTTCTCATCTTGGATATCTACATCACCAAACCTCCCAACTCGCCGAACAACATACGGGCCCATCCATTTGCTTTTAAGCTTGCCCGCAAACATCTTGAGCCTTGAATTGTACAACCAAACCTTTTGACCCACTTCAAAGGTTTTCTTCCTCAACTTTGCATCGTGTACCTTCTTGAGCTTGTCTTTGTAAGCCGATTCACACTCATACGCCTCGTCTCTAATTTCTTCGATCTCACTCAACTGCAACTTCCTCATCTTCCCCGACTCATCATAATCCGCATTTACCATCTTGATTGCCCAATGTGCCCGATGCGCTAACTCCATTGGCAAGTGACAACCCTTTCCATAAACCATCCGATAAGTTGTTGTGCCAATCGGAGTTTTGTAAGCCGTTCGGTATGCCCACAATGCATCATCCAACTTGCTCGACCAATCCTTCCTATCCGTTCTTACCATCTTCATGAGTATTTCTTTGATTTGACGGTTGGACACTTCGACTTGTCCACTCGTTTGCGGATGGTAAGGTGTTGCAATCTGGTGATTCACGCTATACCTGTTCAATAATTTCTCGAAATTAAATTTCTTGAAATGCGAACCACCATCACTTATAATAACGCGCGGGATGCCAAAACGAGAGAAGATGTTGGATTGAACAAATTTACAAACAACCGAATGGTCGTTTGTTCGTGTTGCAATAGCTTCAATCCACTCTGAGACGTAATCCACCGCTACCAAAATATATAGGAAGCCATTCGAATTCGGGAAGGGACCCATAAAGTCAATGCCCCATACATCAAATATTTCTACAACCAAAATTGGCTGCAATGGCATCTCGTCCCTCTTTGATATGCTTCCCATCTTTTGACAATTTATGCAATTTCTTGCAAACTCACACGCGTCTTTGAAAATTGTGGGCCAATAAAACCCACATGAGAGAACTCGATAGCCCGTTTTATGCCCACTAAAGTGACCTCCACAAGCGGATGAATGAGTATGAGTCAAGATTTCCAACACCTCCGTTTCTGGCACACACCTCCTAATGACTTGATCTGGCCCGATCTTGAAAAGGTCCGGTTCGTCCCAAATGTATTGCTTCACTTGGACCATAAATTGTTGTCGACGCTTCTTGGTCCAATGACTTGGGATGGCACCCGTGGCTAAGTAATTTACGTAATGAGCATACCACGGTGCAACGAAAGTGGATACGGCTAGGAGTTGCTCGTCCGGAAACCTTTCATTTATTTCACTAACATCATCAATCCCTTCTACCGGAATCCAAGACAAGTGATCCGCCACTACATTCTCACTTCCCTTTTTGTCTCGAATTTCTAAGTCAAATTCTTGTAACAACAATACCCACCGAATCAAACGAGGCTTCGCGTCCTTTTTCTCCATCAAATATCGGACCGCACTATGATCCGAATAAACCACCACTTTGCTCCCCCAAATATACGAATGAAACTTATCCAAAGCATACACCACCGCTAATAACTCCTTTTCGGTTGTGGTGTAATTCAGTTGCGCTTCGGATAAAGTCTTGCTTGCATAATAAATCACCACCGGCTTCTTGTCAACCCGTTGACACAAAACTGCACCAATAGTAGTGTCACTTGCATCACACATGATCTCGAACTGCTTTGACCAATCCGGTGGTTGCAAAATAGGAGCTTTGACCAAGTGTTCCTTCAAAACAGTAAATGCTTGCATACACTCATTAGTAAAATCAAATGGGACATCCTTTAATAACAAGTTACATAAAGGTTTGGTGATAACACTAAAACCTTTTATGAAACGTCTATGGAACCCCGCGTGTCCCAAAAATGACCTTACACCCTTAACATTTTTCGGAGGTTGCAAAGATGCTATTACCCGTATTTTTGCCTTGTCCACCTCCATTCCCCTTTCCGAAATTACGTGACCCAACACAATGCCCTCTTGCACCATAAAGTGACTTTTCTCCCAACTAAGCACTAAATTTTTCTCAACACAACGTTTTAAAACTTTTTGTAATTCATTGAGACACGATTCAAAACTAGTGCCAAAAATTGAAAAGTCATCCATAAACACTTCTAGCGACTCTCCAACCATGTCCGAGAAGATACTCATCATACGTCGTTGGAAGGTTGCCGGTGCATTGCACAAGCCAAATGGCATTCTCCGAAAGGCAAATGTGCCATATGGACAAGTGACGGTGGTCTTGTGTTGGTCATCCGGGTGTATTGCTATTTGATTGTAACCCGAATACCCGTCCAAAAAACAATAATACTTTTGACTCGACAATTTTCAATGATTTGGTCAATAAAAGGTAGCGGAAAATGGTCCTTAGAAGTGGCGGCATTCAACTTTCGGTAGTCAATATGTACACGCCACCCGGTGACCGGTCGGGTGGTAATTTGTTCACCATTCTCGTCCTTGACTACTTGAATGCCGGCCTTCTTAGGCACAACTTGGGTAGGACTTACCCAAGCACTATCCGAAATCGGATAGATAATTCCCTCATCCAACCATTTAATTACCTCCTTCTTTACTACCTCCCTTAAGTTCGGATTCAATCGCCTTTGAGCTTCTTGTGTAGGTTTTGCATCTTCGATAATAATAATCTTGTGCATGACGATTGATGGGCTAATTCCTTTGAGATCGGCAATCGTCCATCCAATAGCTCCTTTGTTCTCCTTTAAAACTTCCAATAAGGCTTGCTCTTGTGCCAACTCTAAACTAGAGGCAATAATGACCGGTAAAGTGTCATTATCCCCTAGGAAAGCATACTTCAAATGGCTCCTGTTTCCACCGGTAAGCCTTCAAATTGGTGAGTCCATGGCGGTCGAGTGTCATTATCCCCTAAACTAGAGGCAATAATGACCGGTAAAGTGTCAAACTTCGGTGGTTCTTCTAATGATGGTTTTGTACCCGAGCTAATTTCCACCGGTAAGCCTTCAAATTGGTGAGTCCATGGCGGTCGACCTTCCTTCAAAGCCATAGCATCCTGTTTTTCCTCTTCAACCCATAGTGCATAAGCATGTACCTGTTCAGAAAAATCACACAAGCAAACATCCATACCATCCTCCTCATACTCATGCAGGTTGCATCCATCAACTAAATCTGCCATGAAACACTCATCAACACCAACAGCATTAGAATTGTTAGTAAAAACATTTAAGCGCATTTTCCGGTTTCCAAAGGTCATATCGACTATACCAAATCTACAATCGATCACAGCATGCGCGGTGCTAAAAAATGGCCGACCCAAAATAACATTTTGTTGTTGTTTTGGGTCCGCGGACGAGTAGTCCAAGACTAGAAAGTCAACCGGGTAATAGAACACATCAATTTTAACAATTACATTTTGAACCATCCCCCGAGGTAGCTTATGAGACAAATCGGCTAAAACAACCGTTGTCTCCACTCTTGCTAACGGACCAAAGTCGTATTGGTCATATAAGCCACCCGGTAAAATGCTCACCCCGGCTCCAAAATCTAGTAACGCCTTTGCCATTTGAAAGTTACTAACTTGTATGTTAATTAATGGCGTGCCCGGATCTTGGAGCTTAGGAGGAAGCTCCACATTCAAAACCGCACTCACTTGCCCGGTTAAATCCACCCGCTTAGGCATTTTCTTCTTTTGTTGCCTTTTTTTGTGTACATAATTCCTTTAGAAATTTAGCATAAGCGGGCACTTGTTTTATTGCATCAAGTAGTGGAAGATTAATTTTTACTTGTTTAAACACGTCCCATAATTCTTCTTTTTGGGGACCTCTTGATGCAATAAAATTTTTCCTACCCGGGTCAAGTAAGGCCGATGGAAACGGGACTTGACTCGGTTCACCCTCATCTTTTTCACTTTTCTCATTTTCACCCAAACCTGGTTTTTTAACAATTGATTCTTTAGGTTTAACCGGTGAAACTTCATCATCACTATCAAAACCCGTAATATCCTCAACTACCCCCTCAACTAATTCCGGTGACAAATTTGCTTTAAATTCTTTGCCACTTCTTAAAACACTAACATGGTGAACATTAACATTGTTACCTCATGACGACCCATGAGATGGATTTACCTTTGTGTCGCTAGGAAGTTGACCTTTGTTTTTCTTCAACTCCGCCAGTCACTAATTGACCCATTTTGGTTGTTAGTGATTGGACGCTCTTGTCACGAACCTCATCCTTTTGTATCCTAACTTCATCAAGTTGATTCCATTTTTGCATGTCTTGTTGCATAGCCCGGAGCATATCCATGACTTCATTCCCACTTGACGAATTTTGACCCGAACCACTTTGACCTGATTGTTGAAATTGCCCTTGATAACCATAGTTGTTTCCATCCCGATAATTGCCTTGATTGTATTGTTGACGAGGTGCAAAGTTACCTTGAGCTCCTTGAAAGTTTGGGTTAGCTTGGTTCGCCGCGTTCCCATAACGGAAATTAGGATGATTTTGCAACCCGGGGTGGTAGGTGTTGGAATTCATATTGAAATTTCGACCACCTCCTCCTTGAATTGCATTCACTTCCTCTACTTGCTCATCAACCACCCCCACTACACAAACTTCTGCCGTGTGGCCTATTTCATTGCAACTAGTGCACACATTGTACACTTGATTCATAGTTTGCACATTGCCACTCTCTACTCCATGCACTTGCGGCCTTTGTATCACATGCCTTGCCCTTCTTGAAGATTGGGCCTTCCTTTTGGAATTCACCGCCATTTGTTCTAAAAATGCCCAATCAACATGTTCATAATTTGTACCGAATGTACCATTGGTAATCGACATTAAATCACGTGCATCCTCCGAACTCAACCCTTCGTGAAATGCGTTCAACAACTCCCATAGCTGGATCCCATGATGAGGGCAATTCCATAACATCATGTTGAACCTTTCGAAGGCTTCATGAAACATCTCCCCCGATTGTTGTTGGAAGCTTCTCAAACCTCTCCTTGCATCATTAGTCTTTTGAGAGGTGTAATATTCATCCAAGAATATTTGTTGCATATCGGCCCATGTAAAGATCGATGCGGAGGGTAGAGTGTGAAACCATCTCTTTGCCTTGTCTTCCAAAGAAAATTGGAAGAGAACCAACTTGACATCATCTGAAGAAAACCCTTGGCCTCCAATTGTGTTGCAAATAGAATCGTATGTCTCCAAATGAAAATAGGGTTCTTCCGTTGCTAATCCCTTGATCTTTGGTAGACTTTGGAGGGCGGTTGTTCTAACTTCAAACGTTCTTCCATCCGCATGATGAGGAATCACTACCGGCGAGGGATTGTTAGTGATAATAGGCCGGAAGTGAGCTTCAATTCCCCGTACTACTTCCCGATGATGTCTTTGAGGGGCACCCAATGGTGCACTTGGTTGACCCATTTGCATAGGCCCTTGAGGTGCAAAGGGTGGCCGAAATTGGTATTGTGGCATTGGCGGTTGTTGAATCGGTCTTTGAAATTGAGGTTGCGTATTTTGAGGACGCACTTGTTGTAGCGGTGTAGGGTGTTGCAGTTGTGGCCCTTGCGGTCTAATATGTTGCACCCCAACCGGTAATCTACTCGTATCTTGGAATTGTTGAATCGGTTGACTTTGTTGACCCGCTCCTCCTTGAAGTCCGAAGTATCCTCCATCACCTCCATAGTAAAAACCTTCCTCTTCATACCCTCTAAACTCCTCTTCATAGCCATCATCATATCCATCTCCTTGAATACCCGAGGATTGCCCGAAGGGAAGAGTGGAATAATGGAAACCCGATTGGTTTAATGGTCTAAATGTTGAAGTAGCATGGACAATGGTTGAATTGGGTGGTATTGGGTAGTTAGAGGATGATTGACCCGTGGTTAGGGGAAAGAAGTGTGACAATGGTGGAATGGTGGCAGAAGGGCTAAAGGTAAGATTGGGTTCAACTTGAGTTGTGATCGGTTGTGTGGTATTGGTTGATGTAGTGTCATGAGATGGAGTAGGAATTGTAGTGGTATTAGGTATGGTTGTGTTTGGTGATGGTTGTGTGGAAGTAGGCACAAATGATGAGGTCGGTTGACCCGTTGTGGGTGGTATTTGAGATTCTTGCATGATGTTTCGTGGTGTAATGGGTGATGTAGGTGAACCAATAATTCTGTTTTCTCTTACTAAAACACGGTTTTGCCTTAACGTTCTTTCGATCTCTGGATCAAACGATAGTGGTGACGACTTGCGAGAGCCTCTAGTATGCATGCACCTGTAGAACCTGCACACTAAACACAACCAGCGTAAACCCGAAAATAACAAAACAAAACTAATAAACTAACACACTTTGCGCACTACTCCCTGGAAACGGCGCCAAAATTTGACGTGCTGTCGTGGTACACGCAAATTTAATCCAAATAACAACTAATAGATAGTGGTAAATGGGTATCGAACTCAGGGAGTATGTGGAAATGTGTTGATTTTATAGCTTTGCAATTAAACTACAATTAACCTAAAATGCAGAAATTAAAGATCAATGATTTGGATTGTTTGTTTTAGAAAACTAAATTATCAATTACTTACTAATCAAGATTGGATTTTTAATTCAGATTACGAGAACAATGACCATCTTAGGATTCAGTTTCTTTTAACAAGTGTGTGAATTTCCAACTAGAAAGAGTTACATAGACATAACTCATGCATAAACAATTGTTGTGATGAAAGGGAACAAAGTACTCGGATTATATTAATGCGAGGTCGTTTCCCGATGATCAATAACCAACCCTAACCCTTCCCGTGATATCTCGATTGCCAACGGCACCAAGAACGTACGATTAAGACTAGAAATTTCTATATCAATTAACAAGCTACAAACAATTATGCATACACCATGATAATCAAGCAAATACAAGTCATCATTCTAGAAATAATGGAACAAACACACAAGAGTTTAGAGAAACCTTCACCTAAGATGATCACCACAAGTTTAGCCGGACATTGTTCGGTTGATCATCATAACATCCAAATTCAAGTTCATACAAATCAAAAACAAGAACCAAATGTTTAGAATTGTTTAGAACAAGGTAGAACCAGCCAAAATCGCCCCCAATGTTCAGAGAAAACGTCCAATGATGAGATTATGTGAAAAGGCACCATCAAAAACCGTTTTAATGAGCAGTTACGAGTTTGTCCGTCGCCTCCACCGTAATTTACGGTCTCCACCATAAATTACGGTGGACTTCCAGTTGTTACGGTGGTTTGCTTCTGAAGTACGGTGGAGACAGCATGAATTTCAGGGCCACCGTAAATTCGGTGGCCACCGTAATTTACGGTGGAACCCTGAAGTTTGTGTTTTGTTTCTTCTTTCATTCTACACAGGACCCGTTCCTCTCCAAACCATCCAAAGCAGCGTTTTATCCCTTTTTAGCTCCCGAACTGCACCTGAAACATAAGCATTCGTAGTTATCTAATTCAAGATAATTACACGATCAATTGAGGGATAAATTCATCTTTTAGCATCATTAAGGGTTGTCCTATGGACCACCCGTTACATCCCCACACTTAACCGTTGCTTGTCCCAAGCAACTCATCAAAACCATTTTTTTTTCAAAACAAGCGATCACATAAACCAAGCCTAAACATGTAGTCCTTTTACTAACCCCTTCTTAACACCCAAAATAACGCACCCCTCGCTATGTCTCTCCTCTCGATAACAAATAAGCACTAGCACTATGAGCTAGACACACAAAAGGCAAATGGGCGGTTGCACAACTATAAGATTGTACCTAAATCGATCCTTCTCCTAAAACGTGTCAAACATGAATGCAAATCAAAGGGACTTTTAAGGTTGTAACGTGGCTAGGTGTACGGGTAGGAAATGGAATATATATGAAGTAGCGAAAACTTAACCCGGTCTTTTATTACACGATAAAATAAACAAACAACTAACAAGCTTAACTACTATGTACAAGACAACTAAACATCACTATTTTTTTCATTTTTCATTGCTTTTTCTCTTTTTTTTTCTTTTCCTTTCTTTTTTCTGATTTTTTTCTTTCAAGCAAACGTACAATAAAGCATCAAACATATCTACTACTGCTACTGCTACTACTACTGCTACTGTAAGACCGGGTCAAGTCGGGTAAATTTTAAGAACTAGCTAAGGGGTAACAAACGATAGGTTTTTAAGCACAAAATTGGGCAACTAAATGTCCAAACCCCCGCCCCTCTCGCAACCATGCTCATATATATAATTTATGAGGTCCAACCAAATTTTAAGAACTAGCTAAGGGGTAACAAACGATAGGTTTTTAGCACAAAATTGGGCAACTAAATGTCCAAATCCCCGCCCCTCTCGCAACAATGCTCATATATATAATTTATGAGGTCCAACCCCCCAAATCCCACACTCGCACACACTAATAACGAGGCTACCTAAATGCCCTTATCCTTTTCGCATTCATATCCAACTAAGGACTCAAATCGTATCAAGGCACAAGTTCTAATGCACCCCCACCCGTAGCCACTCTCATCAAAGACAAGTATTATTTATTTACATGTGTGGCTTTAACTCTCACCAAGAACAAAGGGTATTAAGGGTTGCCGGTGCATCATTTAGGGTTAATCCAAAGTGTTCAAATTCTCACATTGTTTCGCTTGATTTAAAAATTTTTCAAAAACTTCAAAATTTCCCCCCATCCCCACACTTGGGATACATTGACCCCAATGTATGGTTTTAGGAGGACTTGATAGCTAAAACTCTTTTCAACATCAACTAAAACCTCAACTCTCAAACCACAAATTTCTTTTTGGTATTTTTCATTTTATAATTTTTTATATTTTTCTTCTTTTTAAAACATCACACCACCAACTTCCACCACCTGAACATAACATCAAAAACTCAACACCACCCAACCACCCGAACATAAACATATCACACTAAATAAATATTCCAAAATATACAAGGAAGGAACACGACCTGACTAGTAATAGCGTGGCTGCGGAGGTCAAAAAGTGGAAGACATCATGTCATTCCATTCTCCAAAAGCAAATGCTCCGCTACCACTTTCACCTTGTTGCGAAGCTCCTTCTTGTTGACGCGGGTCGATCCATTGTGAATGACGGAGCGGCGGGGTCAGATACGATACACTATCATCGTAAGGCGGTAGAGACGCATAATCCACATGTTGTGGATCCACAACCACCGGCCGCCCGGCGTGCCAATCTGCATGCATTCTTCTTGCTTGGTCATCATGTTATCGATTATTCATTTCCAATTCATGGGAATACGCGTGTGTGCAATTCCACGTCTCTTGACGATCGAAGTTATGCTTCAAAGACCGCTCCATGCTAGCACTCATCATCGTTTGTTGATCAAATAAAGTCCGCTCCGAACCCGACCATGACTCAAAAACAGGTGCCGAAGGATGTTGGTTCTCGATAACCTCTTGCATAGTGCCATCATAAGCCCAATTCGGCTCATAGGAACTCTCCGTGTAATCATAAAAGGCACCACCATATCCCCTACCTAGGCCCCCTTGGCCTACATTCACATTCTCACCACCATGTGGCTCATCCGCATAATCCTCATCACCACTTGGAGCTTCCGCATCACTTTCCGGTTCATCCGCTTCACCCGGTAGAAGATCCCTTGCGTCAACTTGTAATGCTCGCCATCTTTGACCCTCTGATTTAAGTTTATGATACCTTTCCGATTGCGTGTAGGTCCAACCAATCCCCAACTTTTGTAAAGTAAAAGGCTGATGCCTTTTTGGTGCCCCTTTATCCTCTGACGTGATTGCCTTTTGTTGCTTCATCAATCCCGTGATAATTCGGCAATACGGGATAATATCTCTCCCCAACTTGTTTCGGCAAATCCAGAGGTGGTTCATGATCAAATATCGGATTGGAAAACGCGGAGACCCATTGAGTAACGAATAGAGGACGGGTACTTCCGGGTACCTCACTTGCTCTTTATCCCCTCTTCGTGGAATAACGTTCAAAATACAAATTGCTAGCAACAACTTTGCTTCTATCTTCAAGTTCCTCCGGTACAAAACTCCACTATAAGTACCGGGCAAAAATAACGCCGCTAACATATCATTCCAACGAGGATGCTTCTCCAGTTTTATCAAAAGGTCATCAAGACTAGGGATCGTGTAGTCACGCGCCGGTAGACTATCGTACTTTGCCAACTTTCGTAGTGTATCAAAAGACATCTCTACCGGAATCCCATTCACCTCACCCGTTAACTTCATTTGCGACGACCTATCATATGTGTTGTACTTGAGGGTTGCCATCCATTCTTGAATTTCGGTCATGAATAAGTTCTTGTTATCCTTATCATAACAACTGAGAGCCGCCTCCCATCCTAGAGCGCGGAATTGGGCAAACACACCAAACGGCCCAAATTCAACCTCTCTCACCTCCCTCTCGCAAATAAATGCGGCAGCCCTGTTTTTCAACCGATTCATACTGTCATGAAAAAGCGTTGCTTACCAATGCTCTGGCTGCTCATCTAATGGACCCGATTCCCATTTTGGCTTTTCAGCCGGGTTCAACTCTACCATCTCTTCATCCTCACTTTCACTAACTCTGCCCAAGTATTGCCTCTTCTTTGGTTGCTGTTCCGGCTGTTTGCCTTTACCTTTAGATGAAGAAGACGAACTAGATCCCGCTCTTTCCTTTGTTCTTACCATTTTTCTACACACATTAAAGCAAACAACACAACCAAACACAATAAGTGAGACCCTTTTCTCCAAAATATCCCCACACTTGCTTGTTACTATGGTTGTAGATGCTAGTGAACCAACTTTTATAAATTATTTTCTCAAAAATTGGGCATGATACCTCTACAACATAGAGGTTCCCAAAAGTTCACTACTTTGCCATCAATCCTAGATCTACAACCCTTTCAATGATCAAATAACAAGTTTCATTACAAACACTATGAACAAGCAAGTGGGTATGAACAAATATCTAATAACAACCTTAATCTTCAGAATGCATCATCAAAATTTAACAAATAAACTTCCATACCTTTGATTGAAGATGCTAGAACACTTGTGAAACAAAAACTTAAAAAACCCCTAAAATTTTCGGCACTAGGGTTTGTGATTCGGACCAGAAAACTTCGTTTTTTCGCAAATCTCTTGGCAAAATCAGGAATTACGTGAAAAATTAGTCAAGTTAGACCTAAATTTCACTTGATTTAGTCAAGAATTGAAGGAGATATGAAGGATTGAAGCTTGAAGAAGGTTATGGAGTTTGAAGATCTTGTGGGTCTTAGATGAAAGTGATAGATGATGTTAGTGGTGAGGGAAGTAAGAAAGAAATTGTGTGGAGGAAAAGAGTTCACGTGACTGATTGTTGTTGTTGTTGTTTTTTTTTATCTAAATGCAAAACCCGGATCGACCCTTCGACTCGCCAGGTGCACCGTAACTTACGGTGGACACCGTAAATTACGGTGGATGCTGGCAAAATATTTCCATCGTAACTCTGTAGGATCCTACCGTAACACCCACACTTTTTCACTAGCCACCATAAATTACGGTACCACCGTAAGTTACGGTAGTACCTGGGCATCTATGGTTTGCTTTCTAAATGCAATTTTTAAGTACCTTTTTTAGATTTTTTTTAGTTTTTTTTCAATTTTTTGTGTTTTAAAAATTTTTCAAAAACATGTAAGAATTACCCCTACCCCCTTGAAAGTCCCGTGTTGTCCTCAACACAATGTTAGAGCAATTCATGACCCGAATGTCACCACACTTGTTTCAAACACAAGATTCAAGCGAGTACGGTAAATATGCAAACTATACAAAACAAACTAAACAAAATGCTAACTATTTACACTATCAAACCTGGGCCTCTCATGGTTGTTCCTCATCGACCGGGCGTAAGATGTAGCCCGCTTTGTCAAGCTCCAAGTTGTTGATGTCGTTCCCCTCCAAGTATGGCTTCAACCTATGGCCATTCACCGTTTGTTGTTTGTTCGTTTGCTCATCTTGGATATCTACATCACCAAACCTCCCAACTCGCCGAACGACATACGGGCCCATCCATTTGCTTTTAAGCTTGCCCGCAAACATCTGGAGCCTTGAATTGTACAACCAAACCTTTTGACCCACTTCAAAGGTTTTCTTCCTCAACTTTGCATCGTGTACCTTCTTGAGCTTGTCTTTGTAAGCCGATGCACACTCATACGCCTCGTCTCTAATTTCCTCGATCTCACTCAACTGCAACTTCCTCATCTTCCCCGCCTCATCATAATCCACATTTACCGTCTTGATTGCCCAATGTGCCCGATGCGCTAACTCCATTGGCAAGTGACAACCCTTTCCATACACCATCTGATAAGGTGTTGTGCCATTCGGAGTTTTGTAGGCCGTTCGGTATGCCCACAATGCATCATCCAACTTGCTCGACCAATCCTTCCTATCCTTCCTATCCCTTCTTACCATCTTCATGAGTATTTCTTTGATTTGACGGTTGGACACTTCGACTTGTCCACTCGTTTGCGGATGGTATGGTGTTGTAATCCGGTGATTCACGCTATACCTCTTCAATAATTTCCCGAAATTAAAGTTCTTGAAATGCGAACCACCATCACTTATAATAACGGGCGGGATGCCAAAACGAGAGAAGATGTTGGATTGAACAAATTTACAAACAACTGAATGGTCGTTTGTTCGTGTTGCAATAGCTTCAATCCACTTTGAGACGTAATCCACCGCTACCAAAAGATATAGGAAGCCATTCGAATTCGGGAAGGGACCCATAAAGTCAATGCCCCATACATCGAATATTTCTACAACCAAAATTGGTTGCAATGGCATCTCGTCCCTCTTTAATATGCTTCCCATCTTTTGACAATTTATGCAATTTCTTGCAAACTCACACGCGTCTTTGAAAATTGTAGGCCAATAAAACCCACATGAGAGAACCCGATAGCCCGTTTTATGCCCACTAAAGTGACCTCCACAAGCAGATGAATGAGCATGAGTCAATATTCCAACACCTCCATTTCTGGCACACACCTCCTAATGACTTGATCCAGCCCGATCTTGAAAAGGTCCGGTTCATCCCAAATGTATTGCTTCACTTGGACCATAAATTGTTGTCGACGCTTCTTGGTCCAATGACTTGGGATGGCACCCGTGGCTAAGTAATTTACGTAATGAGCATACCACGGTGCAACGAATGTGGATACGGCTAGGAGTTGCTCATCGGGAAACCTTTCATTTATTTCACTAACATCATCAATCCCTTCTACCGGAATCCGAGACAAGTGATCTGCCACTACATTCTCACTTCCCTTTTTGTCTCGAATTTCTAAGTCAAATTCTTGTAACAACAATACCCACCAAATCAAACGGGGCTTCGCGTCCTTTTTCTCCATCAAATATCGGACCGCACTATGATCCGAATAAACCACCACTTTGCTCCCCCAAATATACGAACGAAACTTATCCAAAGCATACACCACCGCTAATAACAACTTTTCGGTTGTGGTGTAATTCAGTTGCGCTTCGGATAAAGTCTTGCTTGCATAATAAATCACCACCGCTAATGACTCCTTTTCGGTTGTGGTGTAATTCAGCACGAACTCTTTTTATAAAAATAATTATAGTTATATATTTATTTCCGATAACCAACGAAACGAATCCTTTTATAAATAAATATAGTTATATATTTATTTCGAATACCCAATGACACGACGATTCTTTTACTAAAATAAATATAGTTTATATATTTATTTTAAATATCTAACAATACTAACTCTTTTATAAGAATAAATATAGCTTATATATTTATTTCCAACATCAAACGATTCGTGTTCCTTATAAAATAAATATAGCTTATATATTTATTTTAAACGCCTAAACGGCATATAACTATGTTTGGACAAATATCATACGAGACGCGATGTATAATACGAGTTTGTTATACACTATTTTCATGGAAATATTCGTTACATATATGTACGATTTCTCGGAGCGACTAACACTATTCTATCGATATATTTATATTTTTTTGTATAAATATTTATATATTTCGAATTCCTCGAAAACTAAGTATTTCCACAACTTAGTAACTATTAACGACGTTAAACGAAACTTAATGAGTATAATTTAATTGTTTTCATTAAGTTAACAACTTACCGTCGAATCGTTCGGCTAACGATTCGGTAGAGCTCGGTGACACGTAATTTAGTTACCGCATTTGCTTAGAAACTTATTAGATATTCTATTTTAGGAACGTTTATAGAACGCACGCTAGCGAGTCACATCTTGGAAACGACATCACAAAGTCGTATTTAGCTAGCTTTGCACAAGGATGTCCAGGTAAGTTCATAACCCCCACTTTTTTCTTGTTTTACATTTTTATAAATGTTTTCGGGGGTGGAAAGACATGCAAGTTTTGCAAAAATAAACAGCTTTTCGATGAACGAAAACTCATATTTCTAAACCGTGTTGCGAATGGATTTCAAGGAACTTAAATGGTTTACGAACGATTTAGGCTAAAAATACCGGTTTTACAAAACACACGCGTATTTACGAAACGTGAATGATTTTCATGACTAGAGACGGGAATGTCATAGTTACAACAACGGGACTGGGTTGGTCTGCGTACGTAAAACGAGACAACCCAGTGAGTTCATGTCACCCTTTTTCTCTTAACTGTTTCGGATTTATAACTCTCGGGGGTGAAATACATGTCAACATGGGTATGATTTGGCTATGAAATGAACTATTAGATCATGTGAGCATAGGCTGAAACTGAATGCCATTAATTCTATGAAAGTTCACGGACAAGGGTTAGATCTAACGGGTACGGCCGAGCCCCACTCATGGTCCTTGTGTGACCACTTAGAGTGCTGTTGTGTCCCAGTCGAGGTGATTCGACAACGGTCAAGGTGATTTGACACAGTCAAGGTGATTTGATACAGTCAAGGGGATTTGACACAGTCAAGGTGATTTGACACAGTCGAGGTGATTCAAAACTAATAATCGTCTACTCAGGTTTAGTACTCCCTATGTCGTCACATATATTAATGTCCTTGCAAAACATTAATTGATCTGTTCATAGACGCTTTTTCATACCTGTTTTCAAAGGAATTTCTCAAATGTTTACAAGGTTATACAAACATAACGCTTTACACATACAAGGCTTCAAAAATACAAAGTTTTGATTTACCATGCCAAAGAAAATGAATTTTTATTTCATTTTCTAAAACATTACTTTAAAAACCGATTATTCAAAAAGATTTATTTCAAATCTTTTACAAACAAACTATGAACTCGCTCAACTTTATGTTGATTTTTCGGATGTTTCTTTCTCAGGTTACTTTTTCAAATCATGGCGCGGTTGGAATAGGAGAACCATGTAGAGTCGAGTACTTAGTGGTGTTCGTTTTCTAGAAGTCTTAGCTTATTTGCTTCCACTGTGCAATGAAGATACCGGTCCAGTTACGCCAGGCTCTGATATTTCAGGGTTTGACAGATTGGTATCAGAGCTATAGATTACAACGAATAGGGGTTTCTGTAGAGATACCTAGGCTCTAACCTCACCTTTCTCTAGGGACTTAGATTATTAAGATTTTTAATATATACAGAACGGCTAAGACTCGAGTATGGTCTCCAACCGTTGTCGAAAAACAAAGCGTAAAAAATTTTGTTTTAAAACATACGCTAATGTTGCGTTTTATGCACGTTACACAAAACAAGTATACGCAGTAAAGAAAACTCTAAGAGTTCAGAGAACATGCATTTAGAACCTTTAGGAACTTATGTAGAAGTTCGTTAAAGGTTATCACGTAGGAACCACGTCTATTAACTTGGGCAAACGCCATTATTATGTCGTCTATGCTATTTTAGCTAACCGAGCAGGTAACCTACGCAAACGAAGTACCGGCGTGTGAAATTACACGAAACTTAAGCAATACATCAACGGAGGTTGAAGTACGTCACATACGAATTTCGACGCAAGGTCTTTGAAAAGATACGATGGCACAACTCAACGATGACGCTAGATTCCTGTCAGCAGGAGAACTAACGATCAGGAAGCAGCAACTTGTCACACGAACATGCAACGACACGAATCACGCTAAGGAGAAGACGTATGTCTCCGCATCCCCCTATTTCAGTCATGAAAAATACGTTATGTTCGACATTCCATGGTAATGTCACTTAACAACCGGTCAACATATGAAACCCCATGTAAAGTTCTTAAATTTCTTTTATTGAAATTTCGACTTTTGCATTTAGCGAGTAGATTTTTACATCTCTACTCCTCTCAATGGTCATTGCATCACAATATTCCTTTTCATTATAGCGAGCACTCATTTGCTTCATTTCTTGAAAAATTCATTCATTAGATATGCATCGTTTGTTACGTATGTGGTTTCAATTCGAATGATTGTTTTCATCAAAAATTTCAAATTTTTATTTCGCTATATCTAATTATTGCTTCGTGATTTGGATGATCTACATTCTTGTAAGTGTTGACTTTTTGCTATCGAGTCAACGAACTTCTTGAAAACTTCTTTTCTTTTCAAGTTACGTACATGGTTTATCGTCGTAACCATGCCGAAATTTCCTTGTCGATACATGTATTTATTGTCGTAATGCGTCTAAACCAAGTTCAATTGTTTGAACTTGTCCATTACACATATTCAATTCAAGACACCATATGATGTATTGGAAACATCATATTCAAATTTGTTTTAACAAGCGTTTCATTTGTTTCGAGTCGTAGTAGACTTGTGTGGTCTACGACTCCATTAAGTTGTTTGTTGATTTCGACACCATGTGATGGTGTTTTCACTAATTTGAAGCTTGCACTAATCTCGTTTACGCATTTCATGCACAGATTTAATTATTTATTTATTGATTTGTTTTAAATCCGTTTTGATTTAACATATTAAAGCAGTTTTAACACAATCGTGTGTTAATACAATGGTACACAAATTCATTTTATATTCCGGTGTACCTACTAACGGTTCTTTCAACATCGATCGAAAGTTTTGCGATATTCATTGCTTCTTCATCTTCGATCGAAAACAGTATTTCTTTAACGTTCTATTTTCAATTGAAAAATCCTATGATGTTTGTTTGGAACAAGCGTTCAGGATTTACTTCGTTGAATCTTTATTTGATTTCAAACACGATGAACTTGTTCGGTCACCGCTATTATTGAATTATATCGATCACTAAGACACCTTATGGCGTCGGTATAACTTGCAGCTTGTGCTGATCATGATCGAGCGTTTCATGCAAAGCTACTTTATTTGAGCTTGTTGATTCTAAGTTTCATCTAGCGGATGTTATTGTTTCTAGAACTCATTTGCATATTGTAAACGTTCGTTTGGAATTCTATTGGTCGAAATTCCTCTCCTTTGTTGGACCCCTGTTAACTTAGTGTCACACCCCGATATTTCCACGTATTACCGGTGGGCCCGGTGGGGAGTATCGTGACGTAGTTGATATCATCATAGTCAATAATCACAGTTTAAATGCACAGCGGAAGTCTAAAGTAAAATATATTACAAACCGATTTGAAAGTAACATAAGTATTACAAACGGAATGTAAAGGATCCACAGGCGGATCTAGATAAAAGAAACATTGTTCAACAGATTTTTAAGTGACCAAGCTTGCAAGACTCTTTACATAATCACCCAGGAGTAGCCAGCCTATTTCGCTTAGTACCTGCACTTAACCTTTTGGAAAATACGTCAGCTTACACTGGTAAATACAATTAACCGACTCATTTTGAAATGTTTAAGAAAATTGGTTTAGATACACAAGGCACAAATATTCTTTTATAACTTGGGATAATTTTTTTAAAAATAGACTTGTAAAAGAATTATATGTTTGTTATACGTTCAGTAGCCCGGGCTTAATACCGGGTTAAAGATTAATAGACACACCACATGATATACTCCCGAGACGAGTTATTCTCGAACAGGCGGTTATATCTTTTTATAAACGCACCGGCAGGTGTATGCCTGCACCCCGTGCTTAAGTCGCGGCCATTTCATCGAATGAGCCGAGGATATCCAGGACACGGTCATTAACCCCCCAAAGGCTTTAAACAAACAAAACAGAATAAACGGGTTATCGCACTTATTTAACCTCCATACGATTAAATATTCAATACCCGACCAAGCGGTATTTTATATACCGTACCCCAAGATCGTATAAGGGAAAATAAGTTAAAAGTATTTACCTGAGCAAAATATAAATTTTATCCCAGCCGTATACAACAAGCAAGTACAGGCATCTTTTACTGGTCTCTAAAATCTAGAATTGAAGGTTTAAGAACCTATTAGGTTCCTAACGGGTCTTACTTAAGTTTAAACTTAGACCGGTTAGTTTTAATGAAAGGTTTACGGTTCAAAACGCATGATTAAGCGAAGACCGGATTAGAATGTGAATTAGACCGGACAAGTTTGAGGATTTGTATAATATGGGTAAACTAAACACATTCTGGATTTTGAATTAAAAGTGATAAGGTTTGACACGTTTCGGCTAATTTATGTAAACTAGTTACATAAACCGTACCGAACGCGAAAATGCATAACGGGTAACCAAATGAGTCATATACCAGTTCCACAAGTTAATATGCTTTAAATATGTTGTGATATCAGTAGGATACCTTCCATTATGCCCAAAACGAGTTTAGAATGGATTTATGCCCCTTAGGGGTATTTTGGTCATTTTAAAGACTATAAAAGGGTTAAATTAGTATTCTGAGGTTCTGGTCTAAAATGATCAGTAAAAATATTTATTTTTACAAGTTATATCAGTAAGGTATTGCCTATGTGTGAAATTTATTATTTATAACCAAACTATGCACCGTAGGGGCATTTTGGTCATTTCACATAAGCTTTAAAGGTCAAATTTGGAAATCTGAGTTCAAAAATTTTACTTATTGTTAAAGTATAAAAATTTACTTAGAATATCAGTAGGTAATAAGTCTTATGTGTCAAAAATTGTTTTAACCCATACTATGCGTTTAAAATGAGTAAAAGTCGCTATTTGGCCATTTTCAGGTTATTTAAAGAAATCTGAATTTTTGTTCAGTTTATAAAGTTCAAACTATTTTATTTATCATATGAAATCAGTAGCAAAAGGTTTGGAATCAAAATGTTATGTAAAACTCATTTTATTAGCAAAAAGGGTATAACCGTCAATTACCGAATCAAGGCAATAATCCTATGTTATGATCAGTTTAAAAATTATTAAAAATCTTCAAAAATCTCAAAATATTATATTACATCAGTAGGTAAAAAATTTGGTGTCGAAATTTGGGTTTAAATAGGCTTTATGTCAAAAATGCCGTTTAATTAATAAAAAGCTTTCAAATTACGATATTGAGCATAGCTCTCATTTTAGACCATAATATAATGTGAAACTTTTAGGACATGTTTATAAATCAGTAACAAAGGTTTTTGTCCATTCACATTGTTAAAAATCTCGCTTTATTATAAAAAGGGCATAATGGTCAATAATTAAGCATTTAACGGAAACATGCAAATGAATCAGATTATTAAAGACCTATGTTGTATAATCTCAGAGGGTTATACTAACATGTAATATGGTCCTAAAGGAACCTTAAGGCACATCTAAAACAACTTAATTCGGGTCAGAACTCAAAGTCAAAGCAAAAGTCAACTTTTGCGACTTTCGGTTGCGAACCGAGCCTAAACTCAGAATTGTCGGGTTGAACATGTTTGGACATGTTCTTACATTAATTACCAAGTTATTTTAATGTTAAAACAGGTTCCATAACTTCTACATTGTTAATTATGGATTTATTAGGTTTGACCCGACATTTGACCAAGTTAGGGTGATAATCAGTAGGTGCCCTCTTAGGGGTTTATTACCTACATAATTACCAACATATAGTTACTTTTAATTTGACTAATGACTGGACCATTAGTCATTAATCACTAAGTCAAAGCTTAATTACGATAAGTTTGACTTTTGGTCATTAGACTAATTAAATTTGAATTAGGAAGGCTAAGAATGCTTACAAATGTTCTTAGCATGAATATGAAGCTGATGGAAACTTTCTTGAAGTCCCGAGAGCTCCAGAGAAGGTTTAGAAATGTTTTTGAAGTGAGCAAGTTCATGGTTGCAACTTTGAGTTCTTTATATAGGAATTTTAATTGCACAAGATCATTCCACACAAGCCTACAAGTGTTTCCTGATAATCCCAGGTGTCCCTAATATGTTAAAACCAGTTGCAAAGCCCCAGGTATCGAAATACAAGGTTACAAAGGCAGTGAAACAGGCTTTACCCGCAGCTGTCCATTATTCTGCCTAGATGCAGGTCTTAAGGACCGTAAGCCTTTGGTTTTACGATCCGTAAAGCTTGGCCAGAAGACAAAATTTTGAGAATCTATAGCATTAGACCATGAAACTTTGTTAATACGAATCTAAGGTCCTTAACATCATATTAGGACCACTTGATCAGGTCTGAAAAGCTATGAAAGCCTTGCCATGCACTTATGTTGTCTTGGACTCTTTTGAAAGAAGTCTTGAATGAAGAACTTGTCGTAAACACACATAGGATCCCATACTTGAAATTTAAATTAGTTACTACAAGATTTAACCGGATATAGGTGAAGTATTTATCAGATATTTACGAAAGCTTATAATTATTTCACCAAGGTTCGGTAACGTTAAAAAGGTCACTCAGAGGTAATAATTAACTTATTGACATTTTTAATCCCCTTAGTTATCTTTTAATATGATCCGGGTCTATAACACGTTTATGACACGTGTCTTTACTATATTGGACGAGATTTTTTTTTTCCGAGGTGTTACATCCTCACCCCCTTAAAAGAAATCTCGACCTCGAGATTTTCTGAAATAGATGAGGGTACTTCTGTTTTATTGTGGAATCAACCTCCCACGTGTATTCGGGACCTCTATGGGCATCCCATTTAACGTTCACAATCGGTACGTGCTTCTTTCGAAGCTTCTTAACCTGTCAATCCTCGATCGACAAAGGTTTTTCAACAAACTTTAAGCTCTCATCTATATGCACATCCTTATGTGACATGGCTAGCGATTCATCGGCTAGACATTTCTTTAAGTTGCAGATGTGAAATACATTATGGATTCCACTGAGCTCTTCAGGCAGATTTAACTTGTAAGCCACAGTCCCGACACATTCGATGATTTCGAATGGTCCTATATATCTTGGGCTCAGTTTTCCTTTCTTGCCAAAATACATCACTCCTTTCCAAGGTGATACATTAAGTAGCACTTTGTCACCTACCTCGAATTTCAGAGGTTTACGCCTTTTATCTGCGTAGCTTTTCTGCCTATCCCTGGCAGCTTTGAGACGATGACGTATTTGCACAATCTTATCTGTCGTCTCCAGGACTATATCAGGTCCTGTTAGTTGGACATCTCTAACTTCCGCCCAACAAACGGGCGTTCTGCACTTCCTACCGTACAAGGCCTCAAAAGGCGCGGCTTGGATGCTTGAATGATAGCTATTATTATATGAAAATTCAATCAACGAAAGATGATCATCCCAACTTCCCCCTAAATCAATAACACAAGCTCTTAACATATCCTCCAGCGTCTGAATTGTACGTTCGCTTTGACCATCCGTCTGAGGATGATAAGCAGTGCTGAAGTTTAATCGAGTGCCTAATGATTGCTGGAAGCTTTTCCAAAAGTGAGACGTGTATCTAGTATCCCTATCGGAGATAATAGATACTGGCACTCCGTGGAGAGATACAATCTCACCCACGTATAGTTGGGCTAACTTATCTGAGCTGTGTGTTTCTTTAATTGGTAAGAAGTGGGCTGACTTGGTCAGTCTATCTACTATAACCCAAATATTATCATTCCCACGCTTTGTCTTTGGTAATTTAGTAATAAAATCCATCGTTACCATTTCCCACTTCCAAGTGGGAAGTTCAGGCTGTTGCAGCAAACCTGACGGCTTCTGGTGTTCGGCTTTAACTTGAGCGCACGTCAGACATTTGGCCACATAAGTGGCTATAGATTTCTTCAAACCTATCCACCAGTAATTTGCCTTTAAATCCTGATACATCTTATCACTACCAGGATGGACTGAGTATTTCGAACTATGGGCTTCTTGGAGAATCACATCCCTAAGCCCTCCATAGATTGGAACCCATATTCGTCCATTCAATCTTAGGAGTCCATCCTTGTCATAAGATAACTGTCCAGTAGTTACGCCCAGCTTTTCATTAGGATAGTTAGCTTCTAACATAGCTTCCTTTTGAGCGTCTAACAACCTTTCATTTAAACTGTTTTTCAACTCAATGCTCTTGGCATTGATTCTAATGGGCTTAACCCTTTCCTTTCTGCTCAAAGCATCAGCTACTACATTTGCTTTGCCTGGATGATATCGGATTTCATAATCGTAATCATTCAGCGTCTCCATCCATCGGCGCTGCCTCATGTTCAGATCCTTTTGGTTAAACAGGTGCTGGAGGCTCTTATGATCAGAATAGATCACACACTTGGTGCCATATAAATAGTGCCTCCATAGCTTTAGTGCGAATACAATGGCACCCAACTCTAAATCGTGGGTGGTGTAATTCTTCTCGTCCACTTTTAATTGTTGGGAAGCATATACAATAACTTTTCCCTTCTGCATAAGCACACATCCCATGCCAGTGTGCGATGCGTCGCAATAAACCACAAATTCTTCGATACCTTCTGGCAATGTCAACACAGGTGCATTGCTTAACTTCTGTTTAAGAATATCAAAGGATTCTTGCTGCTTAGGACCCCAATCGAACTTGATATTCTTGCGGGTCAATGAAGTTAGGGGTGCAGCAATCCTTGAAAAATTTTCAATAAAACGCCGATAATATCCTGCCAGACCCAAAAATCTGAGAAATCTATGTGGACGTCTTCGGCTCCTGCCAATTCATGATGGCTTCAATCTTTGCGGGATCCACCTGGATACCACGCTCACTAACCACATGTTCAAGAAATTGGACTTCGTGAAGCTAAAACTCGCATTTGGAAAACTTAGCATAGAGCTTTTCTTGCTGAAGAAGTTTGAGAATACATCGGAGGTGCTTCTCATGGTCGGCTTAATTCTTTGAGTATATAAGTATGTCATCAATAAAAATAATGACAAACTTGTCCAAATATGGCTTGCAAACGCGATTCATGAGATCCATGAACGCTGCTGGCGCATTAGTGAGCCCAAAAGGCATCACTAAGAACTCATAGTGACCATAGCGAGTTCTAAATGCGGTCTTATGTACATCTTCATCTTTGACCTTTAGTTAATGGTAACCTGATATTAAGTCAATCTTAGAGAAATAACTCGCTCCTTGAAGCTGACCGAGCAAATCGTCGATCCTGGGCAATGGATATCTGTTCTTGATCGTAACCTTGTTCAGCTCTCGATAATCGATGCATAGACGCATCGATCCATCCTTCTTCTTCACAAACAGAATTGGTGCTCCCCAAGGAGATGAGCTAGGTATAATAAATCCCTTTGCCAACAAATCATCCAACTGAGTTCTTAACTCTTTCATCTCAGTCTGTGCCAATCGGTAAGGCGCTCTTGCAACGGGTGCTACACTAGGAATGATATCAATCTTGAACTCCACTTGCCTATCTGGGGGGTAAACCAGGTATTTCTTCAGGGAATACTTCTGGATATTCAGAAATAACAGGTATGTCTTCGATCTTGGGCTTTGGTTCATAAATAGTTACGTGTGCCATGTAGATGACACAACCCTTCTTCATACACCTTGATGCCTTAAGCATGGATACTTGCTTAGGCAATCCATACTGAGTATCTCCTTGAATCGTAAGTGGTTCACCGTAAGGAGTCTTGATAATCACTTGTTTCTTATTACACACAATCTGGGGCTTGGTTGTGAGACAACCAATCCATGCCTATTATGATATCAAACCCTGCTAGTTTCAATGGAAGCAAAGATAGTGAAAAAGAGTGGTTCCTAATGGATATATAACATCCATCTAACACTGTTGAAGCAGATTCTATGGTTCCATCAGCTAATTCTACTTCATATTTTATGCTTAGGGTTCTAACAGGTAGATTTAATAACTTACAAAATTTATTATGCATAAACGACTTATCTGCACCCGAATCAAACAATACCCTTGCATATACATCATTGATAATGAACGTACCGGTTATGACATAGTCATCTTGTATGGCCTCTTTTGCACCCATCTGAAAGACCCTAGCATTGGTCTTCTTGACTTCGTCGGGTTTCCTTGCATATTTTGGGCAAATGGACTTGATGTGCCCTTTCTAGTTACAGTTGTAACAAGTCGCATCCTTTATCTTTTTACAATCCAACGTCTTATGCTCACCAGATTTACAGATCCCACAAGCCCTAGGCTACGATTAGGATTTTGATTCATACCTGCACTTTCCTAGATGGCGCTTCTTGCAGGTCTTACATTTGGGCTTTTCATCTGTTTGCTGGTTTCCCTTGTTAGACCCAAAATTCCTCCTGTGGTCTGAGTTCCCCCTATGTTTCTTATCAGAACGTCGTGAGTTATCATCATCACGCTCCCTTTTCCCCTCATCGGAATTCCTAAGCGATCTCTGCCTGACCGCATCAAGAATAAGAGATAACGACAAATTAGCCACAGACCTAAATGTAGTAGGCCTTGATGCTTTCACACTTGCCTTAATTTCCGGAGCTAAACCTCCAATAAATCGGGCTATACATTTTGGTTCTGGTGTAACCAAGTATGGAACCAACCTAGACATGGTATTGAAACTGGTAAGGTATGCCTGACAGTCTAAGTTCTTCATGACCAAGGTTAAGAAGTCTCAATCTTCTCAACTTCATGTTGAGGACAGAAAGTATCTTTGATAAGAGCAACAAACTGATCCCATGTCAGATTATACAACGGGATCTTCCCAGTAGCTTGGATCAATGACCTCCACCAAGCTAGAGCTTCTCCTTTAAACGATTGCGACACAAACTTCACAATATCTTGCTCTGCGCAACCACTAATATCAACCACTGTGCCCATCACATCGAGCCAAGTCATGCAATCGACGGCTCCCTTCTCTCCTGTGAAGTCTCTAGGCTTACAGGAGACAAAATAATTATACGAACAGGTTTTAACTCGTGGTTCTTAGGTAAGCACAACCTGTCTAGATGGGACACTCTTTTGATTCGAAGAATGATGCGAATCGCTCTTGCGAGCTGTATGAACCTTGGAGGGTGGTTTTGTATGTTGTACAGATAGGGTCCTACTACGGGTACCACTTGATTCATTATCTCGTCTGTCCAGAGCTCGAGTAACGGCATTGTCTATTAATGCCTGCAGTTCTGCACCAGCTATGTTAAATCTGGTAGTATCATGATTCTCCCTTGGGTGACTGTTGACTTCATCTGAGCCAGCCATGTAGCTTTCTTGCTACATAAAATAATGGCATTAATTTATTCAGAAGTCTTATTATGGAATTGTCATTTTGACAATCTATTAACCATGGTAAACATAGACCATTTTTGGTTAATTTGTTAATCATATTTATTTAGGATTCTCATCATAATTAATCCTAATTATAAAACATTAAAGATATTATTAGTGGCACAAAAGCCTAGTCACATGGACATTTTTAATTCATAAGCCATGATTTCAGAGAATCAAGGCATTAAGGTTTGAACATAGTTCATTACCTTTTATTGACAGAGAGTCGTAGACTACAACTGTCTTTTGTCTTATTTGACAATTATTATGGCCCTTAGGCATTTCATCACTAGTGGATGTTTAACATATGATCATCTTAATTGATGATTTGAACCCATGATTCTAGATCATTAGGCTAAATAAGGGATTTGGAAAATCCCAATAAAAGGATGACAAGTGTGATTTTATCGTATCACTATTGCCAGGAGTGCTAACATTTTTTCAAATGTTAACAAGAATTTGAATCTTTTTAAATAGGTTTTACCATCACGGCCAGGTCCATAATGACATAAAGGCTAGGCTATACCTTTTAAGATTCTTTTTAATATATAAAGGCAGATTAATTACAAAAAGGAATGATATTTTGATTTATTTCATATAATATTTTCATGCATATGATGACAAATGAAATTTAAATAAAACATTCCAATAAATTTTTAAAAGGAGTACATAATTGCCCTAAACGGGACTTTTGAAATAAATAACTTGCCCACACAGGGACTAAAAAGGAAATACAAGTCCTCACAGGGACTGAATACATAAATAAATTGTCCACGTAGGGACTAAATTGAAATAACAACAATACAAATAGGGATTTAATGATCCCTCTTCTTCTTCCCTTTTATTAAGCTTGCAAGGCCCTTGAGAAATCCCCGGTTGTTCCTACGCTCTTCTTGAACTTCTTGTTCTACTCGGTTCAGCCTCTGGAGGATTTCCTCCTGTTCCAGTGGGGAAAACCGTGGCGATTAAATAGATCGATGGAAGGGGGTGGGTTTACAGGTGAGGTAGATGTCGGCTGAGGTGAGAGGGGGCAGCCGGTCGTCACCCAGCGCCGCCGCTGGTCGCCGGAATCGGAGGTGAGAGCAGGGTGTTGTTTTTGGAGTAGATTGTTTTCTTATGTAGGTGTGTGTTTGTTAGGTCTCCTTTGAAGAGGATGAAGATGCAGAGGGAACAAACAAGAGGAGCAGGTGAGAGGTTCTTCATAAACGGCTGTTCAAATGAGATAGGGATTAGGGTTTCACCTTTAAATACATAGGGTTAGTATCGTTTTAAGTGGGCTTTGGGCTTGGGCCCGAGGCCCACAAGCCCAATCCCCGTGTTTAAGTGGCCCGAAGGCATTTACGAACACGTTTTTAAAACCTGAACACTCGTAACGTCGTAGAATAAAATTTTAGTATTTAAAAACACGAAAAATACGGTCAATAGTCGTTTGTCGTGTTCATTCGCCGATTTCGGTAAAAATCGCGTAAAATTGTGTTGTTGCCGTTTCTAATCCATTTTTTGATTCGGTTTCGACTACGGATATAAAATTTAATTACAAAGCTAAAGATATCATAAAATATCAGTTTTGGAAGTAATACGCGTGTCCGATGCTTCCGTTTCGTTGCCGGTGCGTACCTATGGTCGCGTTTTCGTTCATGTTTGCGTTTTGTGACTTACGGAAGCACAATAAATTCACAAAATTAAATTCATAAATATAAAATATTCGTAGAAAATTCGTATTTGTCGGCGTTGTTAGTATTTCTTATGGTTTCAGTTCGTTACCGTTTTGTATTCAACGGTTTTTCCGTAGATCGTCATTCGCGCACTGTAAAGCCGGTTAGACGTTCCTAGGCTCCCCAAAGGCCTAATTAAGTTTATTTATGTCTTAAACACTATTTATTATCATCTTAATGTTTGATTTGCGTGTAATTAGGAGCCGTAAATCGCCAGTTGTCACATTCTCCCCCTGTTAATAAAATTTCATCCTCGAAATTAAGACTATGTTAACTCCTTAGAGCTATGTTATGCGTAGATAAACACGAATAATACCAAAGTGAATGATCATGAAGTATAATCAAGACTTATTCGAATTATGTGAATTCAAGGGCTTGCTACAACAATAAGAACCCAACGGTTAAAATGGATGTGTTTCAGAAATTGTCGTCAAAGGAAACGAGACGTATTGATACAGTCATCAGTGTGACTAAGTGTAACACCTCGGAAAAAAATCCCGTCCAATATAATAAAGACACATGTCATAAATGTGTTATAAGCCCGGATCATATTGAAAGATAACTAAGGGGATTAAAAATGTGAACATGTTAATTATTACCTCTGAGTGACCTTTTTACCGTTACCGAACCTTGGTGAAATAATTATAAGCTTTCGTAAATATCTGATAAATACTTCACCTATATCCGGTTAAATCTTGTAGTAACTAATTTAAATTTCAAGTATGGGATCCTATGTGTGTTTACGACAAGTTCTTCATTCAAGACTTCTTTCAAAAGAGTCCAAGCCAACATAAGTGCATGGCAAGGCTTTCATAGCTTTTCAGACCTGATCAAGTGGTCCCAATATGATGTTAAGGACCTTAGATTCGTATTAACAGAGTTGCATGGTCAAATGCTATAGATTCTCAAAATTTTGTCTTCTGACCAAGCTTTACGGACCGTAAAGCCAAAGGCTTACGGTCCGTAAGACCTGCATCTTGGCAGAATAATGGACAGCTGCGGGTAAAGCCTATTGCACTGCCTTTGTAACCTTGTATTTCGATACCTGGGGCTTTGCAACTGGTTTTAACATATTAGGGACACCTGGGATCATCAGGAAACACTTGTAGGCTTGTGTGGAATGATCTTGTGCAATTAAAATCCCTATATAAAGAACTCTAAGTTGCAACCATGAACTTGCTCACTTCAAAAACATTTCTAAACCTTCTCTGGAGCTCTCTGGACTTCAAGCAAGTTTCCATCAGCTTCATATTCGTGCTAAGAACATTTGTAAGTTTTCTTAGCCTTCCTAATTCAAATTTAATTAGTCTAATGACCAAAAGTCAAACTTATCGTAATTAAGCTTTGACTTAGTGATTAATCACTAATGGTCCAGTCATTAGTCAAATTAAAAGTAACTATAAGTTGGTAATTATGTAGGTAATAAACCCCTAAGAGGGCACCTACTGATTATCACCCTAACTTGGTCAAATGTCGGGTCAAACCTAATATTAAAAAGTCAACAGAAAGTTATTTTTGCAAATAAATCAATAATTAGCAATGTAGAAGTTATGGAACCTATTTTAACATTAAAATAACTTGGTAATTAATGTAAGAACATGTCAAAACACGTTCAACCCAACAATTCTGAGTTTAGGTTCGGTTCGCAACCGAAAGTCGCAAAAGTTGACTTTTGCTTTGACTTTTAGTTCTGACCCTAATTAAGTTTTTTTAGATGTGCCTTAAGGTTCCTTTAGGACCATATTACATGTTAGTATAACCCTCTGAGATTATACAACATAGGTCCTTAATAATCTGATTCATTTGCATGTTTCCGTTAAATGCTTAATTATTTACCATTATGCCCTTTTTATAATAAAGCGAGATTTTTAACAATGTGAATGAACAACAACCTTTGTTACTGATTTATAAACATGTCCTAAAAGTTTCACATCAGATTATGGTCTAAAATGACAGTTATGCTCAATATCGTAATTTGAAAGCTTTTTATTAATTAAACGACATTTTTGACATAAAGTCTATTTAAACCCAAATTTCGACACCAAACTTCTTACCTACTGATGTAATATAATATTTTGGGATTTTTGAAGACTTTTAATAATTTTTAAACTGATCATAACATAGGATTCTTGCCTTGATTTGGTAATTGACGGTTATACCATATTTGCTAATAAAATGAGTTTTACATAACATTTTGATGCCAAACCTTTTGCTACTGATTTCATATGATAACTAAAATACTTTGAACTTTATAAACTGATCAAAAACTCAGATTTCTTTAAATAACCAGAAAATCCCCAAATAGCGACTTTTACGCATTTTAAACGCATAGTATGGGTTAAAACTATTTTTGACACATAAGACTTATTACCTATTGATATTCTAAGTAAATTTTTATACTTAACAGTAAGTAAAAGTTTTGAACTCAGATTTCCAAATTTAACCTTTAAAGCTTATGTGAAATGACCAAAATGCCCCTACGGTGCATAGTTTGGTTATAAATAATAAATTTCACACATAGGCAATACCTTACTGATTTAACTTGTAAAAATAAATATTTTTACTGATCATTTAAGACCAGAACCTCAGAATACTAATTTAACCCTTTTATAGTCTTTAAAATGACCAAAATATCCCTAAGGGGCATAAATCCATTCTAAACTCGTTTTGGGCATAATGGAAGGTATCCTACTGATATCACAACATATTTAAAGCATATTAACTTGTGGAACTTGTATATGACTCATTTGGTTACCCGTTATGCATTTTCGCGTTCGGTACGGTTTATGTAACTAGTTTACATAAATTAGCCGAAACGGGTCAAACCTTATCACTTTTACTTTAAAATCCAGAATGTGTTTAGTTTACCCATATTATACAAGTCCTCAAACTTTTCGGGTCTAAATCACATTCTAATCCGGTCTTCGCTTAATCATGCGTTTTGAATCGTAAACCTTTCATTAAAACTAACCGGTCTAAGTTTAAACTTAAGTAAGACCCGTTAGGAATCTAATAGGTTATTAAACCTTCAATTCCAGATTTAGGAGACCAGTAAAAGATACCTGTACTTGTTTGTTGTATTCGGCTGGGATAAAATTTATATTTTGCTCAGGTAAATACTTTTAACTTATTTTCCCTTATACGGGCTTGGGGTACGGTATATAAAATAACGCTTGGTCGGGTATTGAATATTTAATCGTATGGAGGTTAAATAAGTGCGATAACCCGTTTATTCTGTTTTGTTTGTTTAAAGCCTTTGGGGGGTTAATGACCGTGTCCTGGATATCCTCGGCTCATTCGATGAAATGGCCACGACTTAAGCACGGGGTGTAGGCATACACCTGCCGGTGCGTATATAAAAATATATAACCTCCTGTTCGAGAATAACTCGACGCGGGATTATATCATGTGGTGTGTCTATTAATCTTTAGCCCGATATTCAGCCCGGGCTACTGAACGTATAACAAACATATAATTCTTTTACAAGTTTATTTTTAAATAATTATCCCAAGTTATAAAAGAATATTTGTGCCTTGTGCATCTAAACCAATTTTCTTAAACATTTTCAAAATGAGTCGGTTAATTGTATTTACCAGTGTAAACTGACCCATTTTCCAAAAGGTTAAGTGCAGGTACTAAGCGAAATAGGCTGGCTACTCCTGGGTGATTAAATAAAGAGTCTTGCAAGCTTGGTCACTTAAAAATCTGTTGAACAATGTTTCTTTTATCTAGATCCGCATGTGGATCCTTTACATTTTGGTTTGTAATACTTATGTTACTTTCAAATCGGTTTGTAATATATTTTACTTTAGACTTCCGCTGTGCATTTAAACTGTGATTATTGACTATGATGATATCAACTACGTCACGATACTCCCCACCGGGCCCATCGGTAATACGTGGAATTATCGGGGTGTGACAGGTTGGTATCAGAGCCAACATTGAGTGAATTAAACACTAGCCTTTTGTGTTTAATCTCAATGACACAGTTTGCACATTCCTCGACTTCCGAGTCTAGGCAAAGGATTTAGGACTAAATCCTAATCTTTTAATTTGTCCTTTATTGTTTTCCTTTGTTGTTTCTTTTGTTGGTTTTGACAGGTACAAACAAAAAGATGCCGCCACGATTCAGACGAGGAGGAGGACGAGGAAAGGCGCCCTTCACTGCTCCTAACGATCATGAGGCCGGGCCTTCCCACCGGCGAACTCCGTCAGTTACTATAAGCACTAGTCCTCAAGAGGACTGGAGGACCTTCTTAGAGCCTGTGAGGCGTTCTGTCTCGCTTAGCTCCTCATCTTCCTACCTCATCTCTTTCGGGCCACAATCGGAGAACGAGCCCCACAACTCACATCACTCCTACATTCCCCTACAACGCTCAAACTCACACCATTCATTTAATGACCCCACACCCTACTTTCAAAGCCGGTTCAACCCGGCATACCAAGTTGATGAACCAATGGGTTATCACCCGTTAGGACCGGAGGACCACTTCTCCATGGACATGGACGAGGATCCGAAACCTGCCCAGCCGCCAACCGGGACGCCGACGCATCCCATCGAAATATCTGATGGGTCATCTTTTCATGGGTCACCTTATCGGGGTCCAGAAAGCTATGAAGCAAGGTTTGCCCAATACAACTGGGAGTTTACTCCCTCTTACAACTCACCTAAACAACAGCAGCATGATCCCTCTGAGGATTCACGTTTTGTAGCGGTCACGCCACCGCCACCACCACCGCCAGTATAACAACCGCCTCCAGAACCACCGAGGAGGAGAAGAACAGGTGCACGGATGTCCATGCGAGAAGGTGCTTTCCACTTCAGCACCCCCCAACACTCCAGTGGCAGCCACTACCCGCCACTGCATGAAGACCCGCAAATGGGTGGGCCTTCAAACCCAGTTTCAGAGGTGAATTCTGCACCAGTTGCACCACCACCACCACACATGGGTTATAATAACCCAATTCCTTCTTACGCCGGTACAGCGGCGTATAACCCTTTTGAACAACCAGCTTATCCTCGCTATAACTACTATGATACCCCTACCGTCGACCCTTACATTGAGGCGGCCAACTACAACGCCCTTCACCCCGAAGGACCTTTTGGGACTTCGTACCAGTCGGGGCACCTACCGCATAGGTATCAATACCCGATACCTTACCAACCTCCGCACCAGCGGCAGCCGCAGCCGCCACGGTTTTCCCCACTGGAACAGGAGGAAATCCTCCAGAGGCTGAACCGAGTAGAACAAGAAGTTCAAGAAGAGCGTAGGAACAACCGGGGATTTCTCAAGGGCCTTGCAAGCTTAATAAAAGGGAAGAAGAAGAGGGATCATTAAATCCCTATTTGTATTGTTGTTATTTCAATTTAGTCCCTACGTGGACAATTTATTTATGTATTCAGTCCCTGTGAGGACTTGTATTTCCTTTTTAGTCCCTGTGTGGGCAAGTTATTTATTTCAAAAGTCCCGTTTAGGGCAATTATGTACTCCTTTTAAAAATTTATTGGAATGTTTTATTTAAATTTCATTTGTCATCATATGCATGAAAATATTATATGAAATAAATCAAAATATCATTCCTTTTTGTAATTAATCTGCCTTTATATATTAAAAAGAATCTTAAAAGGTATAGCCTAGCCTTTATGTCATTATGGACCTGGCCGTGATGGTAAAACCTATTTAAAAAGATTCAAATTCTTGTTAACATTTGAAAAAATGTTAGCACTCCTGGCAATAGTGATACGATAAAATCACACTTGTCATCCTTTTATTGGGATTTTCCAAATCCCTTATTTAGCCTAATGATCTAGAATCATGGGTTCAAATCATCAATTAAGATGATCATATGTTAAACATCCACTAGTGATGAAATGCCTAAGGGCCATAATAATTGTCAAATAAGACAAAAGACAGTTGTAGTCTACGACTCTCTGTCAATAAAAGGTAATGAACTATGTTCAAACCTTAATGCCTTGATTCTCTGAAATCATGGCTTATGAATTAAAAATGTCCATGTGACTAGGCTTTTGTGCCACTAATAATATCTTTAATGTTTTATAATTAGGATTAATTATGATGAGAATCCTAAATAAATATGATTAACAAATTAACCAAAAATGGTCTATGTTTACCATGGTTAATAGATTGTCAAAATGACAATTCCATAATAAGACTTCTGAATAAATTAATGCCATTATTTTATGTAGCAAGAAAGCTACATGGCTGGCTCAGATGAAGTCAACAGTCACCCAAGGGAGAATCATGATACTACCAGATTTAACATAGCTGGTGCAGAACTGCAGGCATTAATAGACAATGCCGTTACTCGAGCTCTGGACAGACGAGATAATGAATCAAGTGGTACCCGTAGTAGGACCCTATCTGTACAACATACAAAACCACCCTCCAAGGTTCATACAGCTCGCAAGAGCGATTCGCATCATTCTTCGAATCAAAAGAGTGTCCCATCTAGACAGGTTGTGCTTACCCAAGAACCACGAGTTAAAACCTGTTCGTATAATTATTTTGTCTCCTGTAAGCCTAGAGACTTCACAGGAGAGAAGGGAGCCGTCGATTGCATGACTTGGCTCGATGTGATGGGCACAGTGGTTGATATTAGTGGTTGCGCAGAGCAAGATATTATGAAGTTTGTGTCGCAATCGTTTAAAGGAGAAGCTCTAGCTTGGTGGAGGTCATTGATCCAAGCTACTGGGAAGATCCCGTTGTATAATCTGACATGGGATCAGTTTGTTGCTCTTATCAAAGATACTTTCTGTCCTCAACATGAAGTTGTAGGCTGCCGCTGGTGCGGAGGTTGGTAAGGTATCGGGTATTGATACCTATGCGGTAGGTGCCCCGACTGGTACGAAGTCCCAAAAGGTCCTTCGGGGTGAAGGGCGTTGTAGTTGGCCGCCTCAATGTAAGGGTCGACGGTAGGGGTATCATAGTAGTTATAGCGAGGATAAGCTGGTTGTTCAAAAGGGTTATACGCCGCTGTACCGGCGTAAGAAGGAATTGGGTTATTATAACCCATGTGTGGTGGTGGTGGTGCAACTGGTGCAGAATTCACCTCTGAAACTGGGTTTGAAGGCCCACCCATTTGCGGGTCTTCATGCAGTGGCGGGTAGTGGCTGCCACTGGAGTGTTGGGGGGTGCTGAAGTGGAAAGCACCTTCTCGCATGGACATCCGTGCACCTGTTCTTCTCCTCCTCGGTGGTTCTGGAGGCGGTTGTTATACTGGCGGTGGTGGTGGCGGTGGCGTGACTGCTACAAAACGTGAATCCTCAGAGGGATCATGCTGCTGCTGTTTAGGTGAGTTGTAAGAGGGAGTAAACTCCCAGTTGTATTGGGCAAACCTTGCTTCATAGCTTTCTGGACCCCGATAAGGTGACCCATGAAAAGATGACCCATCAGATATTTCGATGGGATGCGTCGGCGTCCCGGTTGGCGGCTGGGCAGGTTTCGGATCCTCGTCCATGTCCATGGAGAAGTGGTCCTCCGGTCCTAACGGGTGATAACCCATTGGTTCATCAACTTGGTATGCCGGGTTGAACCGGCTTTGAAAGTAGGGTGTGGGGTCATTAAATGAATGGTGTGAGTTTGAGCGTTGTAGGGGAATGTAGGAGTGATGTGAGTTGTGGGGCTCGTTCTCCGATTGTGGCCCGAAAGAGATGAGGTAGGAAGATGAGGAGCTAAGCGAGACAGAACGCCTCACAGGCTCTAAGAAGGTCCTCCAGTCCTCTTGAGGACTAGTGCTTATAGTAACTGACGGAGTTCGCCGGTGGGAAGGCCCGGCCTCATGATCGTTAGGAGCAGTGAAGGGCGCCTTTCCTCGTCCTCCTCCTCGTCTGAATCGTGGCGGCATCTTTTTGTTTGTACCTGTCAAAACCAACAAAAGAAACAACAAAGGAAAACAATAAAGGACAAATTAAAAGATTAGGATTTAGTCCTAAATCCTTTGCCTAGACTCGGAAGTCGAGGAATGTGCAAACTGTGTCATTGAGATTAAACACAAAAGGCTAGTGTTTAATTCACTCAATGTTGGCTCTGATACCAACCTGTCACACCCCGATAATTCCACGTATTACCGATGGGCCCGGTGGGGAGTATCGTGACGTAGTTGATATCATCATAGTCAATAATCACAGTTTAAATGCACAGCGGAAGTCTAAAGTAAAATATATTACAAACCGATTTGAAAGTAACATAAGTATTACAAACCAAAATGTAAAGGATCCACATGCGGATCTAGATAAAAGAAACATTGTTCAACAGATTTTTAAGTGACCAAGCTTGCAAGACTCTTTATTTAATCACCCAGGAGTAGCCAGCCTATTTCGCTTAGTACCTGCACTTAACCTTTTGGAAAATGGGTCAGTTTACACTGGTAAATACAATTAACCGACTCATTTTGAAAATGTTTAAGAAAATTGGTTTAGATGCACAAGGCACAAATATTCTTTTATAACTTGGGATAATTATTTAAAAATAAACTTGTAAAAGAATTATATGTTTGTTATACGTTCAGTAGCCCGGGCTGAATATCGGGCTAAAGATTAATAGACACACCACATGATATAATCCCGCGTCGAGTTATTCTCGAACAGGAGGTTATATATTTTTATATACGCACCGGCAGGTGTATGCCTACACCCCGTGCTTAAGTCGTGGCCATTTCATCGAATGAGCCGAGGATATCCAGGACACGGTCATTAACCCCCCAAAGGCTTTAAACAAACAAAACAGAATAAACGGGTTATCGCACTTATTTAACCTCCATACGATTAAATATTCAATACCCGACCAAGCGTTATTTTATATATCGTACCCCAAGCCCGTATAAGGGAAAATAAGTTAAAAGTATTTACCTGAGCAAAATATAAATTTTATCCCAGCCGAATACAACAAGCAAGTACAGGTATCTTTTACTGGTCTCCTAAATCTGGAATTGAAGGTTTAATAACCTATTAGATTCCTAACGGGTCTTACTTAAGTTTAAACTTAGACCGGTTAGTTTTAATGAAAGGTTTACGATTCAAAACGCATGATTAAGCGAAGACCGGATTAGAATGTGATTTAGACCCGAAAAGTTTGAGGACTTGTATAATATGGGTAAACTAAACACATTCTGGATTTTAAAGTAAAAGTGATAAGGTTTGACCCGTTTCGGCTAATTTATGTAAACTAGTTACATAAACCGTACCGAACGCGAAAATGCATAACGGGTAACCAAATGAGTCATATACAAGTTCCACAAGTTAATATGCTTTAAATATGTTGTGATATCAGTAGGATACCTTCCATTATGCCCAAAACGAGTTTAGAATGGATTTATGCCCCTTAGGGATATTTTGGTCATTTTAAAGACTATAAAAGGGTTAAATTAGTATTCTGAGGTTCTGGTCTTAAATGATCAGTAAAAATATTTATTTTTACAAGTTATATCAGTAAGGTATTGCCTATGTGTGAAATTTATTATTTATAACCAAACTATGCACCGTAGGGGCATTTTGGTCATTTCACATAAGCTTTAAAGGTTAAATTTGGAAATCTGAGTTCAAAACTTTTACTTACTGTTAAGTATAAAAATTTACTTAGAATATCAATAGGTAATAAGTCTTATGTGTCAAAAATAGTTTTAACCCATACTATGCGTTTAAAATGCGTAAAAGTCGCTATTTGGGGATTTTCTGGTTATTTAAAGAAATCTGAGTTTTTGATCAGTTTATAAAGTTCAAAGTATTTTAGTTATCATATGAAATCAGTAGCAAAAGGTTTGGCATCAAAATGTTATGTAAAACTCATTTTATTAGCAAATATGGTATAACCGTCAATTACCAAATCAAGGCAAGAATCCTATGTTATGATCAGTTTAAAAATTATTAAAAGTCTTCAAAAATCCCAAAATATTATATTACATCAGTAGGTAAGAAGTTTGGTGTCGAAATTTGGGTTTAAATAGACTTTATGTCAAAAATGTCGTTTAATTAATAAAAAGCTTTCAAATTACGATATTGAGCATAACTGTCATTTTGGACCATAATCTGATGTGAAACTTTTAGGACATGTTTATAAATCAGTAACAAAGGTTGTTGTTCATTCACATTGTCAAAAATCTCGCTTTATTATAAAAAGGGCATAATGGTAAATAATTAAGCATTTAACGGAAACATGCAAATGAATCAGATTATTAAGGACCTATGTTGTATAATCTCAGAGGGTTATACTAACATGTAATATGGTCCTAAAGGAACCTTAAGGCACATCTAAAAAAACTTAATTAGGGTCAGAACTAAAAGTCAAAGCAAAAGTCAACTTTTGCGACTTTCGGTTGCGAACCGAACCTAAACTCAGAATTGTTGGGTTGAACGTGTTTTGACATGTTCTTACATTAATTACCAAGTTATTTTAATGTTAAAATAGGTTCCATAACTTCTACATTGCTAATTATTGATTTATTTGCAAAAATAACTTTCTGTTGACTTTTTAATATTAGGTTTGACCCGACATTTGACCAAGTTAGGGTGATAATCAGTAGGTGCCCTCTTAGGGGTTTATTACCTACATAATTACCAACTTATAGTTACTTTTAATTTGACTAATGACTGGACCATTAGTGATTAATCACTAAGTCAAAGCTTAATTACGATAAGTTTGACTTTTGGTCATTAGACTAATTAAATTTGAATTAGGAAGGCTAAGAAAACTTACAAATGTTCTTAGCACGAATATGAAGCTGATGGAAACTTGCTTGAAGTCCAGAGAGCTCCAGAGAAGGTTTAGAAATGTTTTTGAAGTGAGCAAGTTCATGGTTGCAACTTAGAGTTCTTTATATAGGGATTTTAATTGCACAAGATCATTCCACACAAGCCTACAAGTGTTTCCTGATGATCCCAGGTGTCCCTAATATGTTAAAACCAGTTGCAAAGCCCCAGGTATCGAAATACAAGGTTACAAAGGCAGTGCAATAGGCTTTACCCGCAGCTGTCCATTATTCTGCCAAGATGCAGGTCTTACGGACCGTAAGCCTTTGGCTTTACGGTCCGTAAAGCTTGGTCAGAAGACAAAATTTTGAGAATCTATAGCATTTGACCATGCAACTCTGTTAATACGAATCTAAGGTCCTTAACATCATATTGGGACCACTTGATCAGGTCTGAAAAGCTATGAAAGCCTTGCCATGCACTTATGTTGGCTTGGACTCTTTTGAAAGAAGTCTTGAATGAAGAACTTGTCGTAAACACACATAGGATCCCATACTTGAAATTTAAATTAGTTACTACAAGATTTAACCGGATATAGGTGAAGTATTTATCAGATATTTACGAAAGCTTATAATTATTTCACCAAGGTTCGGTAACGGTAAAAAGGTCACTCAGAGGTAATAATTAACATGTTCACATTTTTAATCCCCTTAGTTATCTTTCAATATGATCCGGGCTTATAACACATTTATGACATGTGTCTTTATTATATTGGACGGGATTTTTTTCCGAGGTGTTACACTTAGTCACACTGATGACTGTATCAATACGTCTCGTTTCCTTTGACGACAATTTCTGAAACACATCCATTTTAACCGTTGGGTTCTTATTGTTGTAGCAAGCCCTTGAATTCACATAATTCGAATAAGTCTTGATTATACTTCATGATCATTCACTTTGGTATTATTCGTGTTTATCTACGCATAACATAGCTCTAAGGAGTTAACATAGTCTTAATTTCGAGGATGAAATTTTATTAACAGGGGGAGAATGTGACAACTGGCGATTTACGGCTCCTAATTACACGCAAATCAAACATTAAGATGATAATAAATAGTGTTTAAGACATAAATAAACTTAATTAGGCCTTTGGGGAGCCTAGGAACGTCTAACCGGCTTTACAGTGCGCGAATGACGATCTACGGAAAAACCGTTGAATACAAAACGGCAACGAACTGAAACCATAAGAAATACTAACAACGCCGACAAATACGAATTTTCTACGAATATTTTATATTTATGAATTTAATTTTGTGAATTTATTGTGCTTCCGTAAGTCACAAAACGCAAACATGAACGAAAACGCGACCATAGGTACGCACCGGCAACGAAACGGAAGCATCGGACACGCGTATTACTTCCAAAACTGATATTTTATGATATCTTTAGCTTTGTAATTAAATTTTATATCCGTAGTCGAAACCGAATCAAAAAATGGATTAGAAACGGCAACAACACAATTTTACGCGATTTTTACCGAAATCGGCGAATGAACACGACAAACGACTATTGACCGTATTTTTCGTGTTTTTAAATACTAAAATTTTATTCTACGACGTTACGAGTGTTCAGGTTTTAAAAACGTGTTCGTAAATGCCTTCGGGCCACTTAAACACGGGGATTGGGCTTGTGGGCCTCGGGCCCAAGCCCAAAGCCCACTTAAAACGATACTAACCCTATGTATTTAAAGGTGAAACCCTAATCCCTATCTCATTTGAACAGCCGTTTATGAAGAACCTCTCACCTGCTCCTCTTGTTTGTTCCCTCTGCATCTTCATCCTCTTCAAAGGAGACCTAACAAACACACACCTACATAAGAAAACAATCTACTCCAAAAACAACACCCTGCTCTCACCTCCGATTCCGGCGACCAGCGGCGGCGCTGGGTGACGACCGGCTGCCCCCTCTCACCTCAGCCGACATCTACCTCACCTGTAAACCCACCCCCTTCCATCGATCTATTTAATCGGCCGACCACCACCACCGTCACGGTGGTGGTGCGATGACAAAGCGAAGAGAGAGAGAGAGATTGAAGGAGTGAAGACGGAGAGGGACGGTGGCGGCGGCAGACCGGCGACAGAGCTACGACGACGACGTCAGCGTCGCCGTGACGGCGGCAGTGGTGTTCTCGTTTCTTCCAACGAGTTTCACCGGTAATACCCACCCCATGTTTACTTTATTTTCCTTTTAATGATGGTGATGGTTATTATTTTTCCGGTGATGATGATCGACGATGATGTTGGTGCCGGTGGCCGACACCACTACCGGCGGCGACGGCTGAGGTAGCCGTGGAAGGTTGAGTTTAGTTCAGATGATGTTTCGGGACAAAGTTACTTTGGTTCAGATTACGTTTCGGTTTTGGGTGCGGCTTGGGTCCCGGCTCGGAGACGGGTCAAACAAGTCAGTTTGTTTAGGTTAGCGGTCAAAGACAGTCAACAAGTCTAAAGTGGTCAGTTTCGGGTTCTGTTCGGTCAGAAGTCAACACGTTGAGTCTCGCGGTTCGGTCAGACGGCTCGGTTCGGTTGACTCGGTCAAACCTGGTCAACTCGGTGAGTCGACTCTGTCAACTCAGTTGACCCGGTCAACTCAGTCAACTCAGTCCACGTTTCGACGAGAGTTTTGGTAATAGTTTAAGTCGTGATTTCCTTACGTTATTTTTATAGTTTTATTAAATACGTGAGAAACGAGCTCGAACCAATCGATTAAAGTATACTTTACAATTTTACATATTTGACGAAATCTTATATATTGATTATAATGATTGAATTTTGAAAAATAACGACAACTTGTGTTGTCGTGGGCGTCCAAAACCAAAGCAAACTCTGCCCGTTTTTTGAGAAAATCTGTAAAAACAAAACATGTTTTATTGTAAAACGACAACTATCGATGACAAACGACCTTTATGACAATCAATATATATGTATATATTTCCTCGACGACACTTTATAACATACAAGAAATAACGATAACACGGATTCTTTTTATAAAAATAAACATGGTTTATATATTTATTTCGAATATACAACAATACGAATCCTTTTTATAAAAATAAATATAGTTTATCTATTTATTTCGAATAACAAATAGTACGAACTCTTTTAATAAAAATAAATATAGTTATATATTTATTTCGAGTAAATTACGTTTTTGGCCTCTGTGCTTATATCACATTTACTATATTAGCCCAAAATAAGAATTTTTAACATATCTGCCCCCATGGTATCTATAACTAACCATTTTGGCCCCTAAGTCTAACCATTTTGGCCCTTATGGTCTCTATAACTAACCATTTTGGCCCCCATGATCTCTAGACTTAGGGACCAAAATGGTTAGTTATAAAGACCATAGGGGCAGATATGTTAAAAATTCTTATTTTGGGCTAATATATTAAAAGTGATATAACCACAGCGGCCAAAAACGTAATTTACTCATTTATTTCCGATAACCAACGAAACGAATCCTTTTATAAATAAATATAGTTATATATTTATTTCGAATACCCAACGACGCGATGATTCTTTTACTAAAATAAATATAGTTTATATATTTATTTTAAATATCGAACAATACTAACTCTTTTATAAGTATAAATATAGCTTATATATTTATTTCAAACGATTCGTGTTCCTTATAAAATAAATATAGCTTATATATTTATTTTAAACGCCTAAACGGCATATAACTATGCTTTGACAAATATCATACGAGACGCGATGTATAATACGAGTTTGTTATACACTATTTTCATGGAAATATTCGTTACATACATGTACGATTTCTCGGAGCGACTAACACTATTCTATCGATATATTTATATTTTTTGTATAAATATTTATATATTTCGAATTCCTCAAAAACTAAGTACTTCCACAACTTAGTAACTATTAATGACAATAAACGAAACTTGACGAGTATAATTTAATTGTTTTCATTAAGTTAAAAACTTACCATCGAATCATTCGGCTAACGATTCGGTAGAGCTCGGTGACACGTAATTTAGTTACCACATTTGCTTAGAAACTTATTAGATATTCCGTTTTAGGAACGTTTATAGAACGCACGCTAGCGAGTCACCTCTTGGAAACGACATCACGAAGTCGTATTTAGCTAGCTTTGCACAAGGATGTCCAGGTGAGTTCATGACCCCCGCTTTTTCTAGTTTTACATTTTTATAAATGTTTTCGGTGGTGGAAAGATATGCAAGTTTTGCAAAAATACACAGCTTTTCGATGAACGAAAACTGATATTTCTAAACCGTGTTGCGAATGATTTTCAGGAAATTAAATGGTTTACGAATGATTTAGACTAAAAATACCAGTTTTACAAAACACACGCGTATTTACGAAACGTGCATGATTTTCATGACTAAAGACGGAAATGTCATAGTTACAACAACGGGACTGGGTTTGTCTGCGTACGTAAAACGAGACAACCCAGTGTGTTGGACCGTTCTATGACCTTAAAATGTCAGTCAAAGATGTTCATCTTCATGTGTAAAGGCGGAATCAATGCACATAAAGTCATAACAGCTTATTATCCTTTTAATTCTTCTTTTCTGATTAATATTTGTGCTTGTACGACGTTTTCTAAGACAAATCCGGCAGCACTTCGTCTCTCCAACAATGACCTCCTCTCTACCAAATGAATCACACAACACCTATATATAGGACCAAGATTTCGCTTGAAACTGTTTCAAGCTAAATCTGATTTGGCTTGAACCTGTTCAAGCTAAATCTCTGATGTTGATTTCACTTGAACTAGTTCAAGCTAAATCTGATTTAGCTTGAAATTCACACAAACACATTCAAGCGAAAATTACAAGATCAACAAGTAAAAACCCTAATTAAGACCCTGTTGTGTGTACATTCAACCTATCTAGACACAAGACTTGATTATGACGTAATCAGCAGACATTCAATGCACCAACAGACTCCCCCTTGGATGTTGATGAAGTCTTTGGCTTCAAGTCTTTGTCTTTATCAATCTTCAAACACTGTAAAAGCTTTCCTCAATCTTTTAAACTTTAAACTTCAATCTTCCCTTTGACTGTTGATCCAGACTCCCCCTTTCACTGACTCCCCCTCTCGATATGTTAGAATCTGAGATATCTGGTTCAAGCTTTATCATTTAGCTTCCATTGGGAATAATGAAGTCCAAACCTGTTACTCAACCACAAACATTACAATTCTATCTTTTCAACAATAATTCACAAACTCAATCAGTTTTAACAATCCACTCAAGTATTCAGGTCCAAGTTAATGACCCTGATCACTTGATTAATCTACCAAGTCCAAATTAATGACCTTGGTTGATCTTTTGACGAATCAATACTGATTTTAAAAACAACAATTTCAAACATTTTCAGAAAAATAACAAGTATCAAGTTAATAAACTTATTTTTAACTTTTCAAACAATTCAAATTTCTTCAAAGATAAGCTCTCCTCATTCTTCAGTCCAGAATCTCCTGCATCTGCTTCAATCATCTAAGAATCCAACAATCAACTCTCCACTTTGGTTTGTCAGAAAATAAAGCAGAAATAAAATCTTTTTGGATTTTATCAAAGTGTTCTAAACTAAGAAATGAAATACAGAAAACTTAAATTGCAGAAAGTAAACAAAGTAAACTATTTACAAACATATTTTTGGCGAGCGTGTCAGGGAATCATATCAGCTTTTCAGACAAATTACAAGTACCGTTAAGCTTCATTTCATACTCAGACTTAAACAATTCACCTTGATTGTCGATATACTGATCCATCTTAAATTCCCTCACAAATTTCAATTTACTCAGGATACGATTTAGATGAATTAAGAACTTAGCTCATTCATGTGTCCCACCTCATGAATATACTCCCGTATCCAGAATCCCAATAATCAGTCTTACAGGTGAGAATACTACAATGATATCTGTATATAAATTAGGTATGCGAGGGCCGAGGGATCTCAGGTCGATACTTCCGTATACGCAGAGAGATATCAGCTTCGACTTTACGGTGTGTCCCCTTTAGAGGATCTTTTTGCTTACAACAGCAGCATTTATCAATTTTATTGTTTCAGCATGCTGAGGGTTTAATGCTGTGTTTCAAGCATTGCAGCAAGTATTATCCAGGGACTAGGTCAGAACCACCGTTCAGCAGAAGTCCCGGAATAATACCCCAGACATCATTAAGTATAAAGACCTAGTATATCAGATTAAGAGACCTTTCAAACGAGATTTCAGGGGTTACCTATATATCCAAGTAGTGTTCCCCACGAAATTCACCAGTTTGAATTTTAAGTTTATATCCCGAATAAATCTACTAAATGTGTGAAAACCTATCGACACATCATCAGTGAGACTGTTTAACTCATTTATTCTTTACAAATCTTTAGCATACTGTAATCGTCTAGCTGATGTACTATCATTTTCCCTATATACACAGGCTCTTTTACAGATTTTATCATGTTTTTGTATTTTTGCAATTTTATCATGTTTTTGTATTTATGCATTTTTTACTGTTTTTGTATTTTCTGAAAAATAAACTATATACAAATATCTACTCCCCCTAAATACCAAAACAAGTAAAAAATCGACAAACCATTGCAGATTGTTTCTCGTCTTCATCCGCAACAGTACTCTCATCAACGCCAATAATACCATCCGACACCGACAGAAGCTTCATACCATTCAATTTTAACAAATATTTAAACCGATTTTGATCAAAAGCTTTGGTATGTAAATCAGCTTTCTGTTCGTCAGTGTGGATTTTCTCAATTCGTATCAACTTTTTCTCAAAGCAATCACGAATAAAGTGATGACGAATTTCTATGTGTTTAGTTTTAGCGTGATGTACTGGATTTTTTGTTATATTTATTGCGGCCTCATTATCAACAAAAAGAGGTGTGTTAAGAAACTGCAAACCGTAGTCGCGCATCTGTTGCTGTATCCACAAGATCTGAGAGCAGCAACTGCTAGCAGAAACATACTCCGCTTCACATGTAGATAACGCCACAGACGTTTGTTTCTTACACTGCCAGGTAACCAATCTAGGACCAAAGAACTGGCATCCTGCAGTTGTTGATTTTGAATTAACTTTGCAGCATCCGAAATCCGAATCGGAATACCCTTCGAGCGTAAAGTCGCCTTTTCTAGGATACCACAACCCCAATGAAGGAGTTCCTTTCAGGTAGCGCAATATCCTCTTCACAATGATCATATGCGATGCTCTCGGGTTAGACTGAAATCTTGCTGCGAGGCACGTTGGGTACATTATATCAGGACGTGAAGCAGTTAGGTACATCAAAGAACCTATCATGGAACGGTAAAACGTTTCATCAGCCCTGTCTCCGGTGAGATCTGGGTGAATCCCATGATTTGTTGCAAGTGGGGTAACAGCTGGAGTAGAACTTGACATCCCAAATTTCTCTAGAATATCATGAACATACTTTGACTGATGAATGAAAATTCCCTCAGGAAGTTGTTCAACTTGTAAACCCAGAAAGAATTTCATCTCCCCCATTGATGACATTTCAAACTTTTGCTTCATCACTGATTCAAAATCTTTGCATAGATTTTCATTTGTCGACCCAAAGATTATATCGTCCACAGAAATCTGAACTATCAGAAGATGACCATCGACCTCTTTAGTGAAGAGAGTGGCATCCACTTTTCCACGAATGAACTTGTTGGCTAGAAGGTGTTGAGACAAAGTCTCGTACCAGGCTCTCGGGGCCTGATGTAAACCATACAGCGCTTTGTCCAATAAGTAGACCTTGTTTTTGTGGATTGGATCGGTAAAGCCCGGTGGCTGACCGACATAAACCTCCTCTTTAACCTTCCCATAAAGAAATGCCAATTTAACATCCAACTGATAAACTTTGAAGTTCTTCAAGACGCAAATGCTAGGAAAATTCTGATTGCCTCTAGTCGTGCTACAGGAGCATAAACTTCAGTAAAATCAATCCCCTCTTGTTGACTAAATCCCTGAACAACGAGTCGAGCTTTGTTCCTTACAACAACTCCTCTATCGTCCCTCTTACACTTAAACACCCACTTGGTGTTAATCTTTCTATGACCATCCGGAAAATCAACTAACTTCCACACTCCCAATTTCTCGAATTGACTAAGTTCCTCCTGCATTGCATTGATCCAAGAGTCTTCAGTAAGCGCCTCTTTGTAAGTTCTTGGTTCAACCTGCGAAATAAAACAACTTAATGAGAATTCAGTTTGCAAAGGAGCAACTTTTGTATAAAAACATGTAAGCCCTTTATCAATTTGATTTCGAGTGCGAACACCAGCTTGCAATTCTCCTATGATCAACTCCTCTGGATGATATGAAAAAGTTCTCAGCATCATTTCGCTTGGAACATCTACATTTCCCTCCAGATTAGTAACATTCTGTTCTGCATCTTGTTCACCAACTTGGTTTGTTTGACCTGAAACCTGAATTTGCTCCCCCTCAGAATCTGAATCACCATGATCAAATACTGGCATGTTTTCAGCTTCTAGATTATCATTCTGAACTGACTGATTATCTTGAGCAACTTCATTCTGTTGGACATCATCATGTTCACCAGCATTACTTGGACCTGCTTCATCGTCATTTGAAGTTTCCCGTGGTCTCCTTGAATACTCAGCTGGGAACCTTAACTGCGACTCATATTCACGCAAAATATCCAACTCATCAAAGAAATCTTCATCATCCTCTGATTCTTCTCTCATGTCAAACGAATCCCAAAGTTTGTCATAATGATAACGCCATGAATCACCAGGATTCTGCGGCGGCATAGTATAACCTTGACATTCAACATTTGCAGCTTCAATAATTCGCTTCTCACTTGGAACGAAGACACGTCGCATTGGATTTGCATAACCAACAAATATACCCTCAATGCTCTTCGGACCAAACTTTCCATGAGGCTCTATAACCGTACAAGGTGACCCAAACGGTTCTAGATACTTTAAATTCGGTTTGCGATTATTGATTAGCTCAAAGCATGTTTTGTTGAACTTCTTGACAGTGAGAACCCTGTTGAGCGTATAGCATGCGGCAGAAACAGCTTCAGCCCAAAAATTAATCGGTAACTTTGAATCTGCGAGCATAGTTCTAGCCGTCTCGATTAGCGTCCGGTTTTTGCGTTCTGCGACTCCATTCTGCTGCGGAGTGTACGGAGCACTAAACTCATGCAAAATACCTCTTTCATCACAAAATTCTTCCATCTTGCTATTCTTGAATTCAGTACCGTTATCACTTCGAATTCTCTTGATACATCTTTAGTACAAATTCTCAATCTTCCTGAACAGACCCATCAAACTGTCAAATGTTTCATCTTTCGTCTTCAAGAAAGAAACCCATGAAAATCTGGAATAATCACCAGTAACGACCAAACAATAGTAATCTCCTGTAATACTTTTGACATTCACTGGACCAAACAAATCCATATGAAGTCTTTCCAGAGGTCTCGAAACTGAATTGACTTGCTTTGTAGGGTGTGACTTTTTCTTCTGCTTTCCTTTGATGCAACTAATGCACTCCCCTTCCAGATGAAAACCTTTGATATTAACTCCCAATACCAAATCATTGTGCACCAAGTGATTCATCTTCCTTAGGTGAATATGCCCCATCTTGCTGTGCCACAATCTTGATTCTTTCTCAGTTGCTCTAGACACAAAACAATGTGCTTGACCAGTAGTTGTAGTTGCTACAGACATATCTAACACATATAAATCATTCACTCTAGGTGCCCTCATGATAATCCATTCTTCTTGGATAACAAAACCAGGTTTCAGAATCAAACATTCTTTATCAGTGAAATGAGTAGTATACATGTTGTCACAAATCTGCGAGATACTGAGCAGATTGTTCTCCAGCTCAGTGATGTAGTTAACTCTCTCAAACGTCACAATCCCATTGGATAACGTTCCTTCACCAATAATTTTACCACCTTCATGACCTGCAAATCCCACATAACCACCATTGATATTCTTCACATCATACAGTAATGTAGTTTTTCCTGTCATATGTCGAGATGCGCCACTATCCATGATCCATCTTGAAATGGCTCTTGGAAGATCCTGCACATACCATAAATTGATTTTAAAACACTTCAATAAAGATGCCGATTCATGCTTCGCGAACAAGGAAGCTCCGGTAATTCAAACTGCTTATTCGAACATGGTGTCCACCCAGGCCTCATCAGCCTTAGGTGTAACCTTGACTCTAGCAACTTGAATTTTGAAATTTTCAGCCTTCAAAGGTGGAAAATTTGCATCATAATCAACCGAAATTGATTCTTCAGCCTTTTTCACTTCAGAAGTTGAAATTTTCATTTTAGTTTTTGGTTTCCAAACTTGTTGAGATAATGCAACCTGTTTATAAAACTTGTTATTTTTAGTTACCACTTTCTTTACAAGTTCATTTTTCATTTTGATGTTGTTATTTTTCACACTCTTTTTCTCAACAACGATTGGTGCTTTACCCTTCACATCAACTTTCTTCTTTTGAAACTTCACATTTTCAGTCTTAGGCTTCACATTGGTACACTTTCGTGCAATGTGACCAACTTGATTACATCTGAAACATGTTCGAGTATCAACAATTCGACTTGTTCCTTCAGACTGATAATGTGCAGCTCTTTTCTCAAAGAACTCTTTATTTGATTTTGAAAAAAATTCATTTTCCTCATCAGAACGTGAACTTGAACTGTTTACAAACACCTTCTTTTCAGCAAACCATTTGTTTTGAAAATTCTTTCTTTGAAAGTTCTTACCACCCCGATAACCACTCGACCAGTTATTTCGATTGTTATTATACAAACGTGGTTTCTTATAGTAAGCTTTATCTTTCTCAAAATTCATTTGCCTTTTTGTTTGTTTTAAACTATTCACTTCTGACAACTCAACTTCAACCAACTTGAAAACATTTGTTAACTTTTTCTCATTAACATTCTCAATGGGAAACTCAGAATCCGAATACAACTTATCAGATCCAGCCATCTTGTACATCACAAGACCCGGTTCATCACTTAAGTTGTTTTTGGATTTTGATTTCTGAATGTATTTGTCCAAGAAACACTCATCATCTTCAGCTGAATCAGACAACAAAACACTTTCAGCTGTGCTCTTAACAATTTCTGTCTGAACACTATCATCAGATGATGTAGAAAAAGTAACATCAATATTCTCCGGAAGTTTAACTTCTTTTTCTTCCTCAATTTCAACCAACCCAGACTGCTTTTTAGTGTAATTATCAAGAACAGGTGGTGGAACTCGATGAAACCCCACCCCAGTTCCATCACAATACACATCTTCGCCCGCTTTGTCTTTCCCGATGGGTTTGGGAATGATATGTTGCAAAACAAAGCTTGCGGAGCTGTAACTGTTAAGCTTCAACTGGATTCGCTCGTTTTCGATTACAACCTCTTGAACTTTAAGTTTCAATTTAGCGATTTCATCCAGTTGTTGATTGATTGATTCTTCTTTGACTCTAAGCACTGCTCTTAGATGTTCATTTTCTTTAAAAGTTTTACCATTTCGATCATCACAATCTTTCAATGTGCTTTTGAGTTTTTCAAATTTTTCAGAAATCTGACGGTTTTCAAGAATCAACTTTTCATTTTCTTGTTTAATTTTGTCATGATCAATTTTATCATTTTCAATTTGTTTAGTTAATTCTCTTATCCGTTCAGTTGAAGCTTTAACTGTTTTGTCACGATCAAGAATCTGATTCTCAACGCTTCTGACCTTTGCTGTCAGATCATCAACTTTCTTCCCGTTGAGATACGTGACTGTGCTACAAAATTTGCACTCTTTGTTGCAATTTTTGCAATCAGCATTTCCATCGATTTTCTTACCTGACACTTTTGTTGACACATCTGAACTGACCTGGCTTTTTGACTCAGACACGGAGTTAGAGTCTACCTCAAGTGCCTTAGCAGCCAGCACTTTGTCAGCCATTCTTCCAAGATTTCTCAGCAGTCAACTCCTGCGTTGTGTCAATAACTCCAGTATCAACTTTCTTTGCTTTCTCGATCTCTTCTTTCTCCTTTCTCTCTTTTTCTTCTTTTTCTTTCTTCGCTTCCTCTTTCATTTTCTCGGTTGGAGTTCCCCACCATTTGTGTTGCCAATACTCATCATCTTCTTTGTATTGCTGGATTATGGCTTCAATATCAAGTGTACTATCATCAATTGCAATATTTCCATACTCATCAAGATAGCACTCTCTATCTGGATCCCATCTATTGGCTCTTCTTGCTTCCAGAAAGATACGAGATATTCTAATGATTTTGTTTTCAGCTATCATTTTTCTGTATCTATACTTTTGCTCTTCAGTTCGATCGTCTTTCCACGGAATAGGATCATCATTTTTCGCCATGAATGCGTAACCAACCGCATCTTCTTCTGGTAGAACCTCTTGGCTCCAATCATAACCCTCATCATCGTAAATCACCGCAAGAGCTCTAGATTTCTCTCTGTTGTCTTCAACTTGCTTCAATCTAGGCGGCTCGGATTTATTCTGGTGATAAATCGCCTTCTTGTAGTAATCATCTCTGAAAGGGTTCTCCGACTCATTAGCATAAGCGTTTCTGCATTCTCGTTTGAAATGACCCTTCTGCTTACACTTGAAGCATGTCACTTTGGATTTATCGAACCCCAGCTTAGTAGATACACCACCAATTGTTTTTCTGCCAGTAATTTCCATGAATCTTTGTGCTCGACGCACAGCACTTGCCATAGCCCAACGAATATCGATCAGTTCCATTTCCTCCGGATCAATCTGATCGTAAGCTTCTTTCGTCAGATTTGTATTGCCTATCTTCCCAGCTACCAGCCCTTCATACGATTCCAACACCGATGCTAGAAAGATCATTTGCTGCTTGGCCGACTCCTCATCAATATTCTGAGCATTCTTCAAATCTATTGCGATGTTACATTGAAAACGATTCTTTGTATCAGAATGACTTGCAGATGATGAAGCTCCACTATGATAACCATTGTGACTTCCACTGCTTTGACCACTTTGATTTTCTTTGCCAGCTGTCGACACATTTTCAACAGAAAACGTAGTTTTTGGTGAAGTTGCTTTTGGCATCATGCTTTTTGGATAGTATAGATCCAGATTCTGTTGATAAGATGAATGATTAACTTTGTACGTCTTCTTTAACTCCAACTCATGACTTTCGAGTTTCTCAATCAGCAAATCTAATGTCAGCTTTTCTGGTTCTTTGATGGTATTCTTCAGCATCAGTGCATAATATCTCCAATCCATCTCATCAGGTAACGAATCGAACAATTTGTTGATAAGATCTTCTTCAGGAATGTCGATATCATGTCTTACTAATTCCAGCTTCAGATGACCGAACCTTTCTATCATTTTACACACTGACTCATTCTTTAAACATCCAAACAGATCAAACTCTTTTCTAAGAAGTTTTTTTTTGTTTTTCTTAATTTCTTGACTACCGATACATTTCTTTTCTAACTTTTCCCAAAGATCTTTTGCATTTGAATAGTCGATCAAAGCAATAATGTCTTCCCGGACTGACTGGAATAACAATGCCACACACTTTTGTTCAGCTACAAATGATTCAATCTCCTCAGCTGCTCTTAAAGTTTCACCATATTTCTTTCCATGTTCATAACCGTTTTTCAAACTCTTCCAGCTGGGAAATGCAAATGCCATCAACCAGTCTTCAAATTTTCTGGACCACCGACTATACTCCTCAATAGCCATTAGCTTTGGAGGTTTATTGAAAGTTCCGAAAGCACTTTCCGATTCCCAAGCTTCCTTTTTCTTTTCCTTTGGCGGGTTATCATTCACATTGCTTGAGGAAGTATCATTGTTTCCGGAATCTCCAGCGAACGCGTACATGTCGCTAAAAGGGTTCATGAAAAGATCATCCATCGTGAATATTCCTGCAAAATCAACAAACACTTAGAAAAATTTTAAATTTTGAAAATTCAGCAAGTTCAAGCGATATTGAATAGTTTGAAGCGAAATCCACACTTAAAACTATTCAAGCGAAATTAACCTATTACACTCAAGCGAAATCTGATACAAATAAGTTTCAAGCGAAAACCAACACTTCAATTTCTCTTCAAGAGTTTCAAGCGAAATCCTTATGATCAGATCCAACAGATTCAAGCGAAAACCTGATGAACAATTTCGCTTCAAATGATTCAAGCGAAATCCGAGAATACAAGTACCAGCAGATTCAAGCGAAATCCAATAAACTCAATTTCGCTTCAAAAGTTTCAAGCGAAATTGTCTGATTTCAAGTCAAATTGTCTGATTTCAAGCGAAATCAACCTATAACCTTCGAACACTTTCAAGCGAAATTCAGTTTTAGGTCATTTTTAACATGTTTTATTCTGAATTTTAGTCCGAATCTTTGTAGGCTTTGTTAAAACACTGTTATACACGATATACTCGAAAATCAGACCATATCGACCGTTGGAACTCTTTCGGATCAGAAAAGTATAAAAAGAAATGAATAGAAAGAAGAGAATCCGCTGCTATGGAATGAACTCCTCGTCCTGAGCTCTGATACCACTTGTTGGACCGTTCTACGACCTTAAAATGTCAGTCAAAGATGTTCATCTTCATGTGTAAAGGAGGAATCAATGCACATAAAGTCATAACAGCTTATTATCCTTTTAATTCTTCTTTTCTGATTAATATTTGTGCTTGTACGACGTTTTCTAAGACAAATCCGGCAGCACTTCGTCTCTCCAACAATGACCTCCTCTCTACCAAATGAATCACACAACACCTATATATAGGACCAAGATTTCGCTTGAAACTGTTTCAAGCTAAATCTGATTTGGCTTGAACCTGTTCAAGCTAAATCTCTGATGTTGATTTCACTTGAACTAGTTCAAGCTAAATCTGATTTAGCTTGAAATTCACACAAACACATTCAAGCGAAATTTACAAGATCAACAAGTAAAAACCCTAATTAAGACCCTGTTGTGTGTACATTCAACCTATCTAGACACAAGACTTGATTATGACGTAATCAGCAGACATTCAATGCACCAACACAGTGAGTTCATGTCCCCCTTTTTCTCTTAACTGTTTTCGGATTTATAACTCTCGGGGGTGAAATACATGTCAACATGGGTATGATTTGGCTATGAAATGAACTATTAGATCATCTGAGCATAGGCTGAAACTGATTGCCATTAATTCTATTAAAGTTCACGGACAAGGGTTAGATCTAACGGGTACGGCCGAGCCCCACTCATGGTCCTTGTGTGACCACTTTGAGTGTTGTTGTGTCCCAGTCGAGGTGATTCGACAACGGTTAAGGTGATTTGACACAGTCGAGGTGATTCGACACAGTCGACGTGATTCGACACAGTCGAGGTGATTCGACACTAATAATCGTCTACTCGGGTTGAGTACTCCCTATGTCGTCACATATACTAATGTCCTTGCAAAACATTAATTGATCTGTTCATAGACGCTTTTTAATACCTGTTTTCAAAGGAATTTTTCAAATGTTTACAAGGTTATACAAACATAACGCTTTACACATACAAGGTTTCACAAATACAAAGTTTTCATTTACCATGCCAATGAAAATGAATTTTTATTTCATTTTCAAAAACATTACTTTAAAAACCAGTTATTCAAAATGATTTATTTCAAATCTTTTACAAACAAACTATGAACTCGCTCAACTTTATGTTGATTTTTCGCATGTTTCTTTCTCATGTTACTTTTTCAAATCATGGCGCAGTTGGAATAGGAGAACCATGTGGAGTCGAGTACTTAGTGGCGTTCGTTTTCTAGAAGTCTTAGCTTATTTGCTTCCGCTGTGCAATGAAGATACATTTCCAGTCACGCCAGGCTCTGATATTTCGGGGTGTGACAATTTAATGTGGTATGCTATTGATTCCGAGTTTTATCTCTCGGGTTATCATTTTATGGCAAAGACTCTTTTAGAATCATTTGACCCAAAGATTCATATCTTTCGCTTTTTATACTTATTCTAAGTATTCATTTGATCATAAAAGTCGTTTCCAAACAACCTTTAATGGTCGTTTGCTTAATTTAGCATACAATGGCATTTTGGTCACTTTTAACCCTTCTATTACGACGAAGGAATTTTAAATGACATGTTTGACCAAAATCCCATATTGTAACTATAATCTTGTTTTGAAACCATTATGTTTCTAAAAACAAAATGATTATAGTTTAAATTATTGGGTTTACCTATTATGGTAACCAAATATCCATTTTGGACTTTATTTAACTCTCATTGAACCATAAGTTCTAATTGAGTAGTTAACCCATTATGCGTACCTGGCTCGGATCAATATGTTCACCCGTTTTAATACCATGCTTTACTAACCGCTAATTACTATCGAAGCGGATATCCATTAGATGTTTACTCTTGTAAACATAAAACTCGACAATAATCATTAGTCGCTATTGTCAAAGGGTGATATCTTCACCGTTTGACCCGTTTGGTCTAAATGACCGTTTATCTTTGCGAAATGATATTTATTACCATCTCATCTACATGACTCGCTCTGGTTTACACTGTACGGTCATTTTAGTTATAATCATTTCTTGACTCTTTTGACCCATTATGGCTTACGCTATAAAGTGTCTTTCACAAACTAACGGTTATCGTCAACGAGTGACCGAATTACCGTTTTACCCTTATTATTTATGCTGGTTTACCTATTAGGTAACCATTCAAAACTCATTATCATTTAGTCATTTCATGACTAAATATTCGTATTAGTCGTTTTTAACCATTAAACATGGTTTATTATCTTCTTTTGTTCCGACCCTTACATGTCACGTCGGAACATCATAATTCAAACATGACTTTTTGTTATTCATAACCTATAAAACAAATAGGTATTCAATAAAAGATGCAAGCTTTACTTACCTTGCATCCTGATTATGCTTTTCCTTTATTCTTGATTCGTTTGACCCGCTTCCTTCCCAAGTTTTCACCTAGCTTGTCAAGCGTCAAACTATCATTGTAATTTGCAAGATGGTTAGATTAGTCATAATAATCCACGACTATTCTATCCTACGATTTTGATGTCAAAATTATCATTCGATCATATCAAAGGTTAGTTAGACTTTTAAAGTCAACTTCCTATTAACGTAAATAATTACACGATGTAGCTCAACTACTTGTTTAATTACTTGGTCAATTATCCGGTAAGCATCATTCTTATGTTACCGTTTTAATCACTTATTTACCAAGTTCTTGTAACCATAAGTTAACGAATTAATACTTTATTATATTAAACATCATTGAACATGAACATAACATCAATTTTTATCATATCATACTAAACTCATTTCATAGTAAGTATGATTATATACTCAAACATACAATTTATTCAAGTATTTACTTATTACTATCATATATGATGATTCTAAACACAATTATATCATCAATTTCATCATATGATTAAAACCCACTTATCCAAGCATGGTAAATCATCAAATCATTCAATTCATGGCAATATATGTTTAATTTTTAACTTAAGATTTTATTCTTAAGCAATTATACATCACAATTCGACCATAACTTCAATAATTCATCCATAATTCGTGATTAGGATGATTCTTAAATTTTCACAACTTCACAAATCATCAAAAATTTACATACCTTATGATCCCCTAGCTTGGGTGATCATTAATTCACATTCAATTGTGAATTCGGGCTTCGTTTAGACCTTCAATTTGATGATTTTGTTGAGATTAGGGTTTTGAGCTCCTAGGGAGCTTCCTGGGTTCGAACAGAACACTAGAACACACACACATTATGAGTGTTTTATTTTGATGTTCTTTTTATATTCTGTTATCCGACTTTGGCCCCTCATGTTTGGTTACTTTATTAAGTAGGTTACAACCTACTTAATTCTAACAATATTTCCACTTATTAACTAGGTTAAATATTCCTAGTTAACCTAGTGGGTTCGGGGTATTTATAACTCAGTTTATTTTAAGTCCTGTTAACTCGGACCTTTTATAAACTTTAATTCCTCAAAAGCCTTTATTCAACATTTATTTATTATTAGGTTTATTTATTTTAAAATCCTAATATTCGTCGGGTTTCTTTTACCACTAACGGTACTTTACTCGTCTTTTAGTATTAACGTGGTTTGATTACCAAACCCGTTTTCGGGGTGTTACAAAAAATTTTAGCCCAAGTTTGGTTTTTGTTATTAACTGAAATTAAATGAACCAAACCAAAAACCGTCAATCTAACCGAATTAACCTAAGTGATTAACTGAAAACCGATTGATTAATAAAATAGACTAACCAATGACTTTGGTTTCGGCTTCGGATGAAGATATTAACCGAACCATGCACATCACAATGAAATGGATTATCGATTATTTCGCTTTTGATGTATATCTGTCACAATAATGCTACAATAAATATTATATGAATAAGAAAACTACAAAAAACGAGTATCGCAATGCGATGTGTCGCTACCGCCACATCGCGCGGGCATCCTACTAGTAATATAATAAATATCTATGTTACATGTTTATATTTAATAAATATATATATATATATAGAGAGAGAGAGTGTGTGTAAAATATAATTAGGTTTAACGTACGTTGCGTACGCTATGAAATTATAACATGCGGATTCTGGGTATATAACATGCGGTTAAAAGAAACAAAATACCGCATGTTAAAAAATATAGACGCATGTTGGAAAATTTTCCGAGTTTATAAAGAAGTATCAGAGTTTGTGAAACCACATGTTGAGTGTGTAAAAAATATGTGAAATCCGCATGTTGTAATCGTCCGGGTTTGTGAAGCCGCATGATGAAACGTCCGGGTTTGTGAGTCTTTCGAGTTTATGACCTCAATTCCGCATGTTATATTTCACAGCATACACATCGTACGCTAAGGCCAAATATACGTTAACCAACCCCTATATATATATATATATAATATATAAACTCGATCGAAACCGAACGAGCGACGAGCGAGCGTACCTATGCTCGTGCTCGGTTCGTTTTTAAACCAAATCGAGCTGCTAGGCTCGGTTTTAACCGAGCAATGAATCGAACGAGCAAATTTCCCAGCTTTTTCGAACGATCTTCGAGCGCCGAGCAGTTTGGATAGCCCTAATCCATAAGGTTTCAAAATCTTACCTTTTTTATCTGCTACATTAACACCATCCTAAATTTTCGTTAACATTTTATTTAAGAGAGTATTTTTGTATATTATAGTTTACTCAAATAGAAAAGAGAATTTGTGAAACTAAATATAAAAATAATACCCCTCTCCCTCACTTTGCTCTCTCTCTCTCTCTCTCTCTCTCTGCATACATAGATCATCATTTGTTCTTACGGATAGTCCTCCCACCTCAAAACACCATGGTTACCAAACCGTCTCTTCTCCCTCTCTGCGACACTCAGATCAAAACACACATCACATACCGCTTAAAAGTTGTTTGAAATCCACAAATTTGAGCGATAACCCCATCATCTCTGGCGCATAAAATCAACACTCCATAAGTCTTTGTTCTCTTTCATCCCTGATCAAACCACCAGACATCTGCACCATATTGCCATCCTTGTCTATTTTCAGATATGAACCACTGTGGGATGTGACATTGGGGTAGTGTTAAGAAAAAGTGAAGTCGTATCTGAGAAGTGTAGGAAAAATCGAGACTCGTCGGCTAGGAACTAGTTAATTTTTGCATTATTGGTACATTAGTTAATAGTTGGCCACAAATCAACAATTCCAGCGAGATTCTAGCGATTAAAACTGTATACTCAAAAAAATGGACCGAGGTAGGTTAAAACTTATCTACTTAATATAAATGTGTGTGTATGTATGTATATATAACTAAAAAGTACATACAAAAATGCTAATCCGATCAATCACTAGTCGATACCCCACCTTCTGACTAGCGCCTAGCGATCTTACAACCATGGATTTCAGAGGGACGTAGAAAGCTATATTAGAGAGGGAGATAAGGGAATAGCCAGCGATGGCATGTGATGTGGTGGTGGCGGGAAATGACGAAGTCGCCAAAGATGGGGATGGTGGCTACCGTTGGGAAATGACGAACTCGACGAAAGATATGATAACTGGTTGATAAGACTTCTCTCTAAAAATGTTTATGAGGATGATGGGGATTACGAACTTACCAAAAATCCTCCAAACTTAGAGCCAGAACATCTTGAATCATGGTTGACAGAGTACAAGAGAGATACATAGAGATTAAAGAGAGAGAGTGTGTGTGTGATGTGGGGAGGGGTGTGATGGATTTTTATTTAGAATTGTTTTTATTTATATAAACAACAAGGTTATTTTGGTCTTTCAATAGTTCAATGGTATTTTTCTCTTTTAATTAAAACAAATAAACCGAAAATGATGAAGATGAATATGACAAGTTTTTGAAATCCTATGGATAGTCCGAAGGATAACAAAATGAATGATAGTGTGGATGGTGACCAACTCATATGAACGAAAATGACAGTTCATTTAAAAGGTTATTTATGCACTAACATATTTTAAATCATAAATTATTTGATTTAAGTGTGACTTTTGGCTTTCGATTCAAACAAAAACTCTAGATTTGATCATGGAGTCACCTAGGGGTGTTTAGGTCCGGTTTCATACTGTGAAACTGCCCAAACCGGCCATCGGTTCAGTTTCAAGATCAGCTTTTAGTTATCTTACAGTCAGTTGGTTTCAATATTTTCAAACTGTAGCAAATGGTTTGGTTTAAGGTTTATTGCAAAAACCAACTGTTTTAAACTGAACCAGACTGTAAGATTTGATTTTATTATTTTTTTAATATTGCATATAGACATAAATAAATTTAAACTAGTATTTAAGACCTCTGCTTTGCGGCGGGTTCATTAAACTGAACCAAAAGTGGGCGTAAAAACATTAAACCATCCACGCGCATTGCAGCATGTTAACTTACAAAAATTAGACTAAAACGAAAAAAACATACAAAAGAATAATTAAGTCGACTTAGGACCCACGCATTGCGATAGAGCCGTTAAACCGCAAAACAAAATAACGTAAAAACTTCAAATCACATACACGCGTTGAAAGGTGTTAACTCATAAAATTTAGATCGAAACGTAAAATAAAAAAATGGTAAAAGATGAAAAGCATATAGAACCAAAGTAAATATTGGAAAAATATTATGTAATAAATGAAAAGAGTAAATTGCAATTTTACCCCCTGGGGTTATACGTGATTGGTACTCTTACCCCCTACCAGGAAAATTTTGTTGTCTGACCCCCCAACTGTCACACCCCCAAAGTACCACATGCGGAAACCCCCGCGAGGCGTGTGACATACCAGGATCTAGCCACCAATCACATTGAACTCATAATAATATTTCAAATAAAACTTGCATTCATTTAATTAAAGTATTACAAAATGTTTATTAAACATGACATGTTCAGTGGAAGCATAAATCATTCGTTGTTTTTTTCATAATCCATGAGTATGTAAGCCATTAGATGTGTCTCGTGATTCCATGTATATCGACCCATGACCACTCCAGCATCCCAGACAGCAAGTTCCAATGACATAAACCTACAGACCTGCAAGCATGCAGAAAAGTGTATCTGACAACACTGGTGAGTTCAAAGTTTGTTAACCCATTTAGTTACCAGATATGAGTTTAAAACATTTCAAAGATTTGATGTTGTTAATAACTCGATTAGCGCGGATGGCTCCAGATTATTTGCCCTTCCCCAATGCTCTATCAAACATTGGTCAAGTGGTTAAGGTAACTAGTTCATGACCGTCTTCCCCGGTACGGTGTGAGGGTGCCAAACCTAATAGCGCTATCAACTAATAACCCCGTTGCCTCCCCGGCAACCAATTCGGTATATGATGGGACTTAATGATAGATATAAGTGTATTAACCAACATCCCAGGTTTAACATTCCAGTCAAACCCAATTACCTGACATTCCTCCCCGAAACGTTTACCAGATGTCCCTCCCCTGGACGCATGCATGGAAAAAGAGCAGTGAACTCACCTTTGATTTGCTCGGTATGTTAAGTTACCCGTCCAAGTTGGTCAACCCAAACCCTACCGTGGTTACCAAACAATATCAGTTTCACAATCATTCAAGCCATGTATTTTTACACAGTTTGCATCTAACACAAAGCTTGCTGTTAACATGTAGCACATACCCAATTCTCATACAAGTCCACATTTCATGTGCTTGTCACTTAACAATTAATAACAAAGGAGGGTTCTATAAACACCAATCAAGTCAGAGTTCTCATTCTCAATCAGCAGAGTTATCATGTATCAATAGTATTTTATGAACATAACTATCCATCAACACATACATCTCAATCTTCTTACTTACTGTTACTGTTCATGTACACGACGAAGAATCTCACGGCGAAGGTTCATTCTTCTCCTGAGACAAATGCGACGAAGAATCCACATAGTTCGTCAAATACTAGACGACGAAGAATCATTTCTTCGTCAGGGATGGGCACGGTGAAGAACCCAGGAGGTTCGTCCAGGGCCAGTCGATGAAGGATCCATCCTTCGTCGGACCATCATCTTCATCGGGGATGATCTTCGTCGCCCCTCCTCAATAGTTACAACTTAATAAACACCTAACAGTTACACATTTTTGCCATGAACATTAGATCAAACAACGGTTATTCTAGGATGTTTATACAACCCTAATCATGAGCAAACATCAACAATTCAACCATAGTTTCATATCATGATCAATCACATATTCCAAACGTACAATCCTATGAACGAAACCCTAGTTTCCATGTTACATCCCCACCGTAATAATCAATGTTCACACTTTAATCATCAATAGTTTATGTGCGGCAGTTCTAGACCCTCGATAATTGTCAAGCATACTTCTAGGTTAACTATAGATACTCACACCAGGATCATCCTTACACGAAATCACACATTGAGTAATAATCCAATTAACAAAAACAGTGCACTAACCTTGAGACAAGATTAACTAGTGATATATTACGATTAGAAAGCTTCGGAATGATGGATGAAGTCTGCCGCCAGTCGTTTGAGAGAGAGGAAGAGCTAGGGATTTCAATATGATAGATTTCGTGAATTATGAGCGTGTATATGTTCAAATAGGTGGACTGGGCCCTTACTGGGCTTCGAAATGATTGGGCCGGCAAAGAATCATTCTTTGCCATTGTGAGGGTGACGAACAATCCACCTTCGTTGAAGGTGGGGTGTGACGAAGTTCTACTCTTCCTCGGGGGAAAGAGTGACGAAGGATCATCCTTCGTCGTCATGGTTAAACATAAGCATAACATTACCCAAAATGAAATTTTCACATAACACTTCACATGTAAACAATACTTTAATCAACCAAATCTCATATACAAGATGCACAGTAACAAGAACCACATAAACTAAACAAGATTGTGAAACAAGCATAGGTAAATGACCATTAAATCTCGGGTTGTCACGTCATCCCCAACTTGAAAGAAATTTCATCCAGAAATTTGATAGGTAACACAAAGTGGCAAAGTGTTAGATTAGGATGACTGTGGATTTTCCTCGGGTGCCACATCATCCCCAACTTGAAAGGGAATTTCGTCCCGAAATTCTCCAATGATATCAGAAGTTGATACAACCGTTTGAACAACTGAGGGTACTAGAGCTTACCCCGATCATTATGTTCCCACGAGAATTCTGGTCCACGTCTTAATTTCCAATGAGCTCTCACGATTGAATTTCAACTATGATAACGAACCTTGACTTCCTGATCCAAGCCTTCGATAGATTCCTCGACAACTGCAACTTGTCGTTAGCCTTAGATTCTAGTAAGGGCATCACTAGTTTTCCATCGGACAAACACTTCTTTAGATTCGAGGCATAAATGTCATCGCGAACATTACCCAATTCGTCAGGTAACTCGAGTTTGTGAGCCATGTCATCGATTCGTTCCAGAAATCCGAATGTCCTACGCATCGTAAACTAAACTTGCCACGTTTTCCCTAGCGTACCGCACCCTCCCAGGGTGAGACTTTCGATAATGACACATTCGCCTACAGCGAACTCCCAGTGTTTCCTAAGCTTACCAGCTTTCCTGATGGTCACGCGTTGCCGCCAAACATTTTCGAATCTAAACAATCATCCCAAGAGGTTCGAGTACAAATCCTGGACCTGTGATTAGGTTGTCACCCACCTTAGTCCAACAAGGAGATTGGCATTATCGTCCATGCAATGCCTCAAACAGAGCAGTCTGAATACTAGGATGGTATCTGCTGCGGTAGGACTCATCCAAAGGTAAGTGTCCTTCCAATCTTTGCTAAAGTCAACCGCACATACTAGCAGCATGTCTTCGAGTGTCAGGATGGTTTGTTTACTCAGACTGTTTGTCCTACGGTCATAAGTAGTGCTCATGTCTAAACGTGAACCAAGGGTTTTGTGTATTGCCTGTCATGAATCAGGTATAGACCAAAATCAGAGGTAACAGGGGTTGGCACCCCGTGCTTAGAAACCGCCCTTCACAGGTAATTACTCACAGGATACGAAGACTTGTCAATTTTCCCTGATTGCAGGAAAGTGTACTGATTACATGAGACCTTCAACGATCACCCAGGTGATATTGACTCCGCTCTGAGTTTTAAGTGAATCAGTAACAAAATCCATGGCAGTCTGTTCTCATTTCCGTATAGGCGTTTCCGGTTGCTGACCAAAACCAGAGGGTTTCTGATATTCCACCTTAACTTTCGCACAAGTCAAACATCGTTCACATACATTACTATGTGGGCCTTCATGCCCGGCCATCTGTAAAAGATTTATAAATCCTAATATCTCCTATCAAAACCCAGACGACTAGAAGATCGAGGCTGGTGTGCTTTGCTCAACACAAGTTTCCTACGGTTGCCGTATAGTGGGATTCATATTCGTTCCATGAAGTAGCGAATATCGTCCGGCTTGCCAAAAGTTGCTCCTCCATGCCCCGTATGGACCAAACTTGAAAAGCCTCTTCCATCAGTGCTTCGGTTTGAACAAAACGGATCTGATCAGGTAGGTTAGAGTCGACGGCGTGTTGCGGGGCTCGTACACGTTTAGGTTCCACAATCGAAATCATTCAGAAGTTCCATCCAGCGATGCCATCACATGTTTAGCTCTTTTCAAAACTAGGGTACACCCTTGTGATCGGTCTAAGTAGTGCATCTGGTACCGTCCAAGTAATGCCTCCAATCAAATCCAAAGACCACGGTTTCCATCGCAGGTTATGTGTCATGCAGTTCCTCTTCGTAACTCCATTACGTAAGTCATCACCTTTTCGTGTTGCATCGGCGCGTAACTAGGACTCTGATTCGAACCATCATGGTATACCACTAGATCATCAGTACCCTCGGATAGAAGCGATGCTTAGTACGTTGCAGAGTTGGGTTTCAAAAGCTGAAAAGGCGTTCCCCTGTGTTGTCTCCCATGAATTCACAGCACCCTACTGTGCTAAAGAGGTTAAAGCAGCGCAATCTTCGAAAATCATGTAATGAATCTGTGATAGTATCTAGCAATACCAATAAATTGCCATATCCCCGAAGGACTCTTAGGTGTTGATCAATTTTAAATAAAATGGATCTTTGGCAAAATCCACGTGTATCCCCACTTTGTTGACTACGTGGCCAAGAAAGTGTACTTCTCGAATCCTGAAGTCACACTTAGGTAGACTTCACACACAGATGCTCCTCCCCTAGAAACTCTAAGATGAAATACAAGCGCCGTTCATGGTGTCCCTTTCTCCTGGAAGTGACTCAAAATGTCATAGGTAATCACGGTTGGCGAATCTGGCGAGATGGGGTTGACACATACTACTCATGTGATCCCTGAGGCTGCTGGTGTGTTGAATAACTTAAACAACATGAACAGAAAATTGTAACGGCCGTACCACGTTCGAATTGCCACTTTAGGAACATCCCCCTCTTGGACTTCCATCTGACGATAGCTCGTTCGTTAGTCAATCCTCAAATGAAAACTTGACCCTCGCAACTGGCCAACAGATGGTAAATACACGGTCGAGGCTAGCAGTTCTTAACGGTCACCTTGTTGAGTTCTCGAAAATCCGCACACATATGAAAAGGCCCGTCTTTCTTCTCCACAAACAGAACTGGAGCTCCCCAAGGCGAATAACTGGGGCGGGTAAAACCTCTACCCAATAGTTCTTGGAGTTGGTTAGACAGTTCTTGCAACTCTCCTGGTGCAAGACGATAAGGAGTATGAGTAATCAGGGCTACCCCGGGCGTTTGATCAAGCTGAGATTCCACCTAACAGTTGTGGGCGTAAACCTGAGAGTTCTTCGGTTAGCACTCTGGGAGAAATCACAAACATTTGGTGGATCCTCGATCCACTTTTCCTTAGCCTTAGTATCAGTAACGGGTGCTAATATAGCGGGGCAATTCCCTCTGTAGATACTTCTGAGCTTTCATAGCTGAAATGATGCCAACCTTTGCACCACCCTGACGCTCTAGGATAGGCAACGATTCTCCACTAGGGAGAGGGATACGCAAAATTTTCTCCTCACAGGGTATATCTGCGCGATATCTGGATAACCAATCCACACTAACTACTACCTCAAAACTATCAAGGGTAGCAGAAGGAAGGTCGATGTCAAACACTTGTCCCACAAGGTCTAGTTTGCATCCCAACGAACATATGAGGTTTCAATTGACTTGCCATCAGTCGATTCCACAACAGGTTCGGTTTCAAGAAGCATCAGGGTTAAACAGAACAGAGACGAAGTGATTAGCTACCCATGCAAGCTACCATGTTGCTATTATGCCTGGCGTCGCCCACGCCAATCCTAAATGCCCTTCCACGAGCACCACTACCAATGTTGTTGTTACGGTCATGTGGATTCCCAATACTGTCATTGTTCCCTTGGTTTTTGACATTTTGACTTAACAACAGTCAATCCTTGTCGAATTCACCTTCATTTCCATACTGCAGGCTACGATTACGACTACCTTGATGCCGATGTGGCTATTTCCTCTAATGTCGCTACTTGTAACGGAGCCCGGTGACCTTTCTCCAACAGAGTCCATCTTTTCACATTATGTGCCACGTCCTAAGGCACTACTCACTCTTCGGGCAGTTACACATCCCACTCTAAAGTCAATTGTCATCGTTTAGGTCCCGATTGATTCGTAAGAGTTGGCTCCCATAAGTCACTGATTAGGGTTAAGGATTTGATTGAAGTCAATTTGCTGGTGTTCGTTGCCGGTAGTCAGGGTCGTCCTAATACTGAGGTCGGTAAGGTACTACGCTCATTCTCTTCTCCATCGATCTGGCAAGTTGATTGAGTAATACACGGTACGTTGCGAGAGTGTTGCAGAAGTGATCACACTTCGGGACCTAAGGCGTCAATACATTGAGTTCCAGCAAAAGAAGAGGAGTGGGAAAGGTATAGACCAATCATTCGACGCTGCGACATCCAACTCAGGGACGTTCGTACAAACACTTAACATTCTACACAGTTCGCTAGACGTTCAGATGAGTGCTCAGGTAATACTCGATAGCATCGAGACTCGTAGGGGTTCAAAGGGAAGTGAAAGGACCACATTCAAACAGGAGACAGTCATTGCTATGACCCCTATGTTATGACCCCTATGGATCGTTGTGTTTCACATTTGGTCGAATAATGGAATGGAACCCCTTTCACACTTGTTAGGTTTCATTGGGACTCACATGCACCCCACATTATTATTATGTGTGCACCCACAATAATAACATGATTTGCATGCTCATCTCAGCTCCTCCTAACTCGTGTTAAATAGTTCCTCAAACTCGAGTAGCAAACAAAGAACATCACAAAACATGGGTCACGAATGTCTAGGGAAATACCACACTATCAATCACTTAACACATACAAGTAATACGTGAATTCATATTGTTGTGCTGAACGTGCAATCACATGCAATATCATACGTGATAGTTCACTAGTTATGCAGTGCAATGAGTAAACGAGAGACGAACCTTGCAGTCTGGAGCTGAGTGTCATGGTCGTATTCAGAACTTGTTCGGTTATAGTCTGGTTTTATAAAAAAACGTTTTAAAACCGAGTTCACTATAACCAGTGGCTCTGATACCAAACTGTCACACCCCCAAAGTACCATATGCGGAAACCCCCGCGAGGCGTGTGACGTACCAGGATCTAGCCACCAATCACATTGAACTCATAATAATATTTCAAATAAAACTTGCATTCATTTAATTAAAGTATTACAAAATGTTTATTAAACATGCCATGTTCTGCGGAAGCAAAAATCATTCGTTATGTTTTTCATAATCCATGAGTATGTAAGCCATTAGACGTGTCTCGTGATTCCATGTGTATCGACCCATGACCACTCCAGCATCCTAGACAGCAAGTTCCAATGACATAAACCTACAGACCTGCAAGCATGCAGAAAAGTGTATCAGACAACGCTGGTGAGTTCAAAGTTTGTTAACCCGTTTAGTTACCAGATATGAGTTTAGAACATTTCAAAGATTTGATGTTGTTAATAACTCGATTACCGCAGATGGCTCCAGATTATTTGCCCTTCCCCAATGCTCTATCAAACATTGGTCAAGTGGTTAAGGTAATTAGTTCACGACCATCCTCCCCGGTACGGTGTGAGGGTGCCAAACCTAATAGCGCTATCAACTAATAACCCGTTGCATCCCCGGCAACCAATTCGGTATGTGATGGGACTTAATGATAGATATGAGTGTATTAACCAACATCCCAGGTTTAACATTCCAGTCAAACCCAATTACCCGACATTCCCCCCCGGAACGTTTACCAGATGTCCCTCCCTGGGACGCATGCTTGGAAAAAGAGCAGTGAACTCACCTTTGATTTGCTCGGTATGTTAAGTTACCCGTCCAAGTTGGTCAACCCAAACCCTACAGTGGTTACCAAACAATATCAGTTTCACAATCATTCAAGCCACGTATTTGTACACATTTTGCATATAACACAAAGATTGCTGTTAACATGTAGCACATACCCAATTCTCATACAAGTCCACATTTCATGTGCTTGTCACTTAACAATTAATAACAAAGGAGGGTTCTATAAACACCAATCAAGTCAGAGTTCTCATTCTCAATCAGCAGAGTTATCATGTATCAACAGTATTTTATGAACATAACTATCCATCAACACATACATCTCAATCTTGTTACTTACTGTTACTGTTCAAGTACACGACGAAGAATCTCATGGTGAAGGTTCATTCTTCGCCTGAGACAAATGCGACGAAGAATCCACATAGTTCGTCAAATACTAGATGACGAAGAATCATTTCTTCGTTAGGGATAGGCACGGAGAAGAACCCAGGAGGTTCGTCCAGGGCCAGTCGACGAAGGATCCATCCTTCGTCGGACCATCATCTTCGTCGGGGATGATCTTCGTCGCCCCTCCTCAACCGTTACAACTTAGTAAACACCTAACAGTTACACATTTTCGGCATGAACATTAGATCAAACAATGGTTATTCTAGGATGTTTATACAACCCTAATCATGAGCAAACATCAACAATTCAACCATAGTTTCATATCATGATCAATCACATATTCCAGACGTACAATACTATGAACGAAACCCTAGTTTCCATGTTACATCCACACCGTAATAATCAATGTTCACACTTTAATCATCAATAGTTTATGTGCAGCAGTTCTAGACCCTCGATAATTGTCAAGCATACTTCTAGGTTAACTATAGATACTCACACAAGGATCATCCTTACACGAAATCACACATTGAGTAATAATCCAATGAACGAAATCAGTGCACTAACCTTAAGACAAAATTAACCAGTGATATATTATGATTAGAAAGCTTCGGAATGATGGATGAAGTCTGCCGCCAGTCGTTTGAGAGAGAGGAAGAGCTAGGGCTTGCAATATGATAGATTTCGTGAATTATGAGCGTGTATATGTTCAAATAGGTGGACTGGGCCCTTACTGGGCTTCGAAATGATTGGGCTGGCGAAGAATCATTCTTCGCCATTGTGATGGTCACGAACAATCCACCTTCGTCGAAGGTGGGGTGCGACGAAGTTCTACTCTTCGTCGGGGGAAAGAGTGACGAAGGATCATCCTTCGTCGTCAAGGTTAAACATAAGCATAACATTACCCAAAACACAAGTTTTCACATAACACTTCACATGTAAACAATACTTTAATCAACCAAATCTCATATACAAGATGCACAGTAACAAGAACTATAAAACCAAACAAGATTGTGAAACAAGCGTAGGTAAAAGACCTTTAAATCTCGGGTTGTCACACCAACATTGTCTATTTCCCTCATCATTACCCCTTGATCTTTGTGTCTGTTAGTTTAGAACATTACCTTCAGACGGTCAAAGGGCAAACTGGTAATTTCACTCCTAATGGTTACTTACATCCCTTTATGTTTCACATTTCCTCAATCTGAAACCCTGAAGTTAACCTAGTTCTCAAATCATCAATTTCTATACATGTCGATCCTGCACATTTGAACAATTACAAGCGAAATCCAAGTTGTTAGCAGTATGGATCTTTGATTATGGAAGATTAGAGCTGAAGATCAGTATTTCGAACCAGACGAGATGTACCAAAAGTGACATGCAAGCTTACAGGTCTTAGTTAGGTAAAAATTGAACCTTTTGCTGTGTTAATCTGATGTTGATGTTTGTTTACAGGTGACACTCAGAGACAATTTACAATAAGGGTACACCTTTGAGGTAATTTTGTAGAAAACCCAAATAGGGAATACTTAGATGGAAAAAACAACTACATTGATCATGTAGATTTTCGTGTGTTGACTACGGATGTTTTAGAGGAGATGATTAAGAAAATAGGTTACGATGATGGTATCTTCTTCTACATTCATTACAAGTAACCTTACATGTCTTTGGATTTTGGTCTTAGGACATTAAAATGTGATGTTGATTTAGAAGCTATGTTTGATCATGTGCGTCAAGGATTCCACCTGATGGACATGTATGTTGAACACCGGAGGTCAACAATCTTAATGGAGTCCTATGAAGATCAAGCAGGGTCATGTAGAGAAATTGTTCCAGCATCAGTTTTAGTACACAATGCAAATGAAAGTCAGAATGAAAATGAGGAAGAAAGTGAAGATCAGAATGAAGTGGATGAAGAAAGTGATCCTGATTATAAGTATGTTGAGGAAGATAATATGGTTTATGAAATAGAAGTCAATATGCAGAGGTTCAGGGCTAATGTAGAATTTACTAATGAAGAACTGGATGGTTCAAGTGATGGGGATCATGATGATGAGAGAAATGTAGAAGGTCATCTTCCAGTAGACCTGGAGGACTTTGAAAGTAGGTCTGATGACAATACAACACTTAGAGATAGGGTTATCAAGAAGATAAGGAGAAAAAGGAACGCTGCTGTCAAAGAGAGGGGTGCAGATGATGTACCCTTCTATGTTGGTCAGCTTATCGCTGACAAGAGTAAGACGAACGAGATAGTGAAAAACTATGATCTTAAGGCTAGGAGGGATATATTTATCCTAAAAAATGAGTTGTTAAGGTATGGAGTAGTGTGTTTTGGTAGTAATCCACCACTACTTGGTGTTGCAAAAAAAAAAAAGGAGATAAGGAGGGACAAAATAGTAAAATCAATGAGGTAGGGCAAAAATACAGGCACATTAAAAGGCATACAAAGCCCACCTGCTCTTGGGCAGTTCACATCTCAAGGAAGACGGCTAAGGAGAAATGGTGTGTGAAGACAGTTCATAATCATCATAACTGTTTGACAACCAGGGACGTATCATTGTATACAATGAGTTCGATTACCAGGGAGATCCAACCTATGATTGAAAGCAATCCATAGATGTCAATTCAAGCAATTCAAAGTCAACTTCTTAGGAAGCATTAGCTAGAAATATCACTACATAAGGTGTTCAGAGCTAAGAGGATAGCAACTACCAGGATATTTGGTGATTACCAAGATCAGTATGGTCTACTAAGGTCGTACTGTGATGAACTTCTTAAAGCCAACCCAGGTAGTACAATCAAGATAGATGTGGAGCCATGTGGGGACCCTAGTAGTCCTACAAGGCAGCTTCGCAGGATTTATGTTTGCTTTGCATCTATGATGAGAGGATTTAAGATGATTGGAAGACCACTGTTGGGTGTTGATGGGTGTTTTATGAAAGGTCCTTATCCTGGACAGATCTTGACTACTGTTGGTATAGATGGGAACAATAGCATATATCCAGTTTGTTATGCTCTAGTTGAGGCAGAAACAACACAAAGTTGGAAATGGTTTTTGTAACTATTGAGAGATGACCTAGAGTGCACAGTTGATTCATGTTTCACTTTCATCAGCAACAGACAAAAGGTAATCCATTATTACAAAGTAATTCCTAATTGTTTTTGTAAACTTTGCTTGAAAAATAAGAGGGATATTTCCAATTTGTATGACAGGGTCTTATTCCAGCTATGCTAGCAGTTTTTCCTAATGTTGGGCACAGGTTTTGTTTAAGGCACATTCATGAGAACATGAAATCCAAGTGGCGTGGGGATGTTTACAAGAATTTGCTTTGGTCAGCAGGTGGGAAGACCTCCATTCCTTATTTTAACAAGGCTATGGAAGAAATTAAGACAACAGAACGGGCTATGTATGACTGGCTGAATGAGATCCCATACACAGCTTGGTCAAGAGCTTATTTTTCTGGAAGAGCTAAATTTGATATGTTGCTGAACAACATATGTGAAGTTTGTAACATACAAATCATAGGGGCAAGGGACAAGCCGATTATCACATGCTTAGAATTCATTAGGGAGTACATGACCAAGAGGATAGTCAATGTAAAGAAATTGCAAGCAAAGTGTATTGGGCCACTGACACCTCATGCCACTGAGGTCTTCGATGGGATCAAGAAACAGGCCTTTGAAATTTCGGTTTTAATGGTTGATAAAGACAAGTATCAAGTAACAAGTCCGAGATTACAGTGTATTGTGAATGTTAAAAATAAAACTTGTGCATGAAGGAAGTGGGACTTGACAGGGATGCTTTGCAAACATGCTGTTGCATCCATATAGGATATGTCAAGGAATAGCATTGACGCTGGTATACCAGAAGAGTGGGTTTTGGATGTGTTGGTTGTCAACATGGAAGAAAGTTTATGAGAATGTCATAGAGCCAATCAATGGGCCGGAGATGTGGACTCCTTCTCAATGTCCATCAACAATTATCCCACCAAAGCATCATACATAGGTTGGAAGGCCAAAGAAGAAGCGAAAGAAGGCATTTGAGGAAAAAGAGCTTGAGAAGGAGTTCGACAAAGGAGGTAAAATGACCAGAAAGGGCACCACCAACAAGTGTGGTAAATGTGGAAACCTGGGACACAACATCAGGAGCTACAAAGGACAAGGGGGTGAACAATCTGCTGCTTCACAAGAATCGCATACTGCCACTCAAGTTGCCCCAATTGACAATCTTGATGATTGATGGAAGTTTTTGTGGTTTCTAATATCTCTAGTTGTATGGATGTTTGTTGACTTTGTTACAGACAATGTTTGTTTGCATTTCTGCAGTTATGACTATGTTTGTTACTTTATTCTGTTGTAATGAAAATGTTTGATTGTTTTTTATATGGCTGCATTTCAGTATTTTCATATTTGTGTTCAAACATAATATTGACAGAAAGTAGTTCAATTACATTGCAAAGTTTAGTACAGATTACATAATTTAGTGGTCCAAAATACAACAAACAAAAAAATTAGATGCTGGTTTCTAGCCTATTTCCAGTGACAATCATCTAAACAAGACCAATCCGAATCAGAACCATGCTCCCCTTCGTATGGATTGTGGTACCAACCGTCCTCTTCTTCCCAATAACTGAAATTTCATGCATGTTCCAGCACTCCAGGGTCATCGTCTTTTGTCGGATCTTCGAGTGTCACTTCATTCTCTGTTGGTTCCTCCAAATAAGGTATGAGTGCCTCAGAGTCTTGATCCTCAAAGTATACATAAGTGTATGGTTCTTCAGCTGTAACTATATCTTCACCTTATCATTCTCATTCTCAGCAATAGCTTCAGGATTACATTCAGGCTACCAATATAACATTAAAACAAACAGTAAGAACTTCAAAAAGGGAAATTTAGCATTGCAATAACTGGAAAGTCAGTTACAACTAGTAGAACATACAAATACTAATACAATATGTCTACATTTAACTACTTAAGCAAATAAACTAGCACAATCAAGACCCAACTAATCCCTAAGTACAACTTCCATTTGAACACATCCTCATTCTTGTATTGAGCCAATTTTTCTTTACACTTAGCCAACTCATCCTTATCTTTGATAATTTGAATTAAAGAAGGCATTACCTCACGACAAATTGGACATCCCTATTTTTCACCAACATCAGCCCATATAAGGAATCCACATCCTCCAATCTAAAATCAGACATCAATAACAACATAAAAACTCAGTAATTATCCCACAACTACATTTAATAAGCATAACTCAGAAATCACTTACACATCGCATATACCATCTTCTAGGATTTGCCTTTGATTCCGACTGTCTGTAAACAGTTTGGCCACCACAAGGAAAGATAATGTCTGAGGGTTCGGTATTCACCATTTTACCTTTCGATCGAAATAGGGTGGAAGAAGAGCTAGACATTTTCCGTTTGACAGAGACGGCACAAAGAGCTGGAGCAAGATCTGGCTGGGGCTGGAGCTAGATTGAAGAGACAGCACAAGAAAGATGGAGCGATTGAAGATTTAAGGGAGGTAGGGTTATATGTACTGAGGAAGAAGATGGATGGAGGGTATAATGGTCGTTTCATCGATTCCAAACGGTCATACTAACATTGAGAAGAATGAGGGGTAATGTTGAGGGAAATAGACAACGTTGGGGGGTCAGACAACAAAATTTTTCTGGTAGGGGGTAAGAGTGCCAATCACATATAACCCCAAGGGGTAAAATTGCAGTTCACTCAAATGAAAAATATGTTACACCGAAACATAAAACGAAATGTTAAAGGACAAAGTAGTAAATGACAAACCTAAGAGGTGATAAAGTGTTCAAAAGTTGAATCGTAACTTTTACTAACAGAACAAAAATTAATAAAGAGTTAATTACACAGATGGACCCTGTGGTTTATAGCTAGTTTCACCTTTGGGTACTAACTTTTTTTAAACAGGTTTAGGTTTTACGGTTTCAATTTTGTAACACCTTTGGGTACTAATATCAAAATTATCAATATAATGACTAAAATACCCTTCCATTATTTTAATTTTATCAATGTAACACCTTTGGGTACTAACACCTAATTTTATTTAAGTTTAAATCAATTTTACAAAATCAATTTTTTTTATTTTCATCTTTTTATTATATCTCTTAATTAACATAAAATCTATTTACTTTTTTATTTTTGTTATTTATAAATATAAATTAAAAAAGTCAGAAAATGTCCGCTCCATTTTTTATTTATTAATAATATTACTAAATAATACTAGATAAATATCTGACTAATATTATGAATATATAAAAACTCTTTAAAATATAAATTAAATAATGAAACAAATGATATAATAAGTATCTATTAAAATCCATAGAAATCTTGAAAAACACACAAATATAATATCTCAAAATTAGTTAAATTAATATATCAAGATATGTAGCATAATCAAGAAAAACTGTTTAAAAATAACTATAATTAATCTAATATATTTTGTAGTAAAATCTTAAAAATGTATAATCTAATCTGATGTGTTTGTTCCGATCAATTACTTAGCACATTTTGAGACGGTGTGATTAAACCATGACGTTTATATTTTAATTGTGTATCTATGTGTTTAGGAAACACTTTAGTTTCGATGAGATATAGTCTTTTATTATTATTGTTATTGGTTTTATATTATTTAATCCCATATATTTAAAATTACAAAAATTAAAACTAAGTTTTATACATTAAACACGTGTAATACACGGAGTTTTAACCGAATATCTTAATAATAATTTATTGCACATTACCAACTATTATTATAGCTATTGAATTTTTAATTATTTAAGATTTTGAGCAACTTCTATCATGCTAAATTATTTATCATTTCTTAAAAAATTATATATAAATATTTGCTTATAAAAAATAAAAAATAAATATATTTTATGTTAATTAACAGATATAATAAAGAGATTAAAATAAAAAAAATAGATTTTGTAAAATTGATTTAAAGTTAAATAAAATTTGGTGTTAGTACCCAAGGGTGTTATATTGATAAAATTAAAAAAAATGAAAGGGTCTTTTAGTCATTATATTGATAATTTTGGTGTTAGTACCCAAAGATGTTACAAAATTAAAACCATAAAACCTAAACCTGTTAAAAAAAATTAGTACCTAAAGGTGAAACTGACTATAAATCAGAGGGTCCATCTGTGTAATTAACTCATTAATAAATGTAAGAATATATAAACCAATGGGGATAGACCAATAGACAATGAAATGTGCTTTAGTTAATTGTACCAAAGCTATAATGAGTTATACATAATTGAATAGTATAATCAACTCATAAAATGTTTTTGTGAATTAATAAAGGGAAAATCTATATTTAACATATAAGTAAGAGTTAAATGCCAGGATAGTTCATGTGGTTTGCTCATTTTTCACCTTTAGTCCCTAACTTCCTAAACTTACAGCTATAGTCCTCAACTTTTCAATTTTCGTTCCTGGATAGTCCATGTGCCTAACATCGGTTAGTTTTATCAGTTAAGAAGGTATGAAATAACATAAATACCCTTTCCGTAAAACATTAAAAGAAATATATTATTAATTTATTTCATCAAGCGGGGCCCACCATCCTTATATTCATCAACCCAACCCACCCCACCCACTTCATCTTCCCCAAACATTACCATCACCACCACCATCTCCACCATTAACGTGAACAAGGATCTCCTGAATCCACAAGCTCCCAGTCAAACATTTAGAAGTCATTGAAGAAAACGGAGCTGAAAGATTCCCTCCGTATGCACCTACAATTCGACAACTTTCCAATCAATCATTTTCTGACTCTTATTTAATATAATTTTTGCAGAGATTTGAGTTATGATGATAACAGAGTGAATTTAATACGGCGAATAGATTTTGTTTGGGCAGTAGAGAGAGAAGATACAAACAAGAAGCAGAAAAATGGTGACACAACCGCTTCTTCTTCTAAAGAAGCATCGACACAACCGTGGCCATGGCAGAACATGATCAAGAATCTACAGTTGGCTCATCAGGAGCTGTCGGATATTAGCGATCTCATTAACACCGTAATTCAAATAGTCATTTCTACTTTCAGCTCTGTTTTCTTCAATGACTTCTAAACGTTTGACTGGGAGCTTGTGGATTCAGGAGATCCTTGTTCACATTAATGGTGGAGATGTAGTGGTGATGGTGAGGATTGGGTAAGATGAAGTGGGTGGGGTGGGGTGAGTTGGGTTGATGAAGATAAGGATGGTGGCCTCACTTGATTAAATAAATAAATAATAAATTTTTCTTTTAGTGTTTTAAGGGAAGGGAATTTATGTCATTTCACATCCTCTTAACTGAGAAAACTAACTGATGTTAGGCACAGGGACTATCTGGGAACGAAAATTAAAAAATTAGGGACTAAATCTGTAATTTTAGAAAGCTAGGGACTAAATGTGAAAAAATGACAAACCACAGAAACTATCCAGGAACACTCGTAGTCCCCCTTCAACTGAGTCGATGCAGGGTCCCCCTTCTAGATTTAATTGTCATAAATCTACTGTGGATTGCCCCTTTGACCTAAACACCCCTCCAGTTAATAGGTTTTGTCGTGAAGCCCCGGCTAGCAACATGGATCCGGTTCAGGCTGAGGTACTACCGACTGAAACTCAACAATCTCTGGAGTCGGACCTGGTTTGACATAATAACTCTGATAACACTTCGGTGGATTCAGATCATATAGCAACGGCAGATCCAGCTGTGGGTATTGCATCAGAGGTGGAAGCTACTGAAGATGTTGGAGCTAAGATTGGTATCAAATCAAATGGATTCGAAACTGAAATTAGACATCTCGTTGCAGGTGAGGGTGTTTTTAATGGTCTCCAATGAATTGCTTATCCATAAATTTGAGGGGGGTTAGGGATACTCGCAAAGTTGAGTGGATCCGGGGAATAAAAACCAGTTATGGTGTTCAATTCCTTGCAATTCAGGAGACTAAGCTTGTGGATCCTTTGAATTTTCATTTTAATAATTTTTGGGGGAGATCATTGTTTGAATTTGTTGCGGTTAATTCTCAAGGCCGCTCCGGGGGGTTAGCTTGCCTTTGGTGCCCTACCATTTTTATTTGTGACAACGTGATAAAGAATCAACACTTCCTTGTTGTCTCTGGTTCGTTGGTACATTCCGGTTGTCGGTTAAATCTGATGAACGTGTATGCACCAAATGATGTGGCATCCAAAAAGACTATTTGGACTGATATATTGTAGGTGAAAAATTCTATTCAAGGTTTGTGGGTCTTAATGGGCGATTCCAATGAAGTCAGAGATGCCTCGAAAAGACTCAACTCAGAGTTCTCATCAACGAATGTAGAAGTTTTTAACCAGTTCATCTTGACGGCTGGCCTATGTGAATATAATATGGGTGGGGGAAAATTTACTTATATATCTGACCGGGGGGGGGGGGGTAAGTTGAGTAAGTTAGACCATTTTTTGGTATGTCTTGGTTTCATGGAGAAATGGCCAAACGCCTCACTTCTAGCCTTGGACAGAGAAGCCGCAGACCATCGCCCGCTTATGTTGTCCATAGTTCAATCAGATTTTGGACATACGCCATTCAGATTCTTTAATTATTGGTTCGAAATGCCGGGTTTTCATGACTTTGTCCTTCAAGCATGTTGTTCGTTCGTGTTCCCAGAGCCGGACGATCTTTCCTTGGCTATTAAATTAAGATGGTTAGAGAACAGGATTAAGTCTTGGCTTCACCTTGAAAAAAGTAGGACGAAGGGGTTATATGAAGAGAAAAAGAAATATGTGGCGGATTTAGATAATGCAGCAGAGGAGCGACCGTTGTCTGAGGATGAATTGGATTATCGGGCTGATTGCAGAAATTTTATAGCCGAATTTGATCGCCTAAAACACCTGGATTCTCGCCAAAAATCCCGGGTTAAATGGGCCCTCGAAGGTGATGAGAATTCATCTTTTTTCCATAATATTATTAATTCGAACATTAGCTGTAACAGGATCAATGGGCTGATGATGGATGGTGTGTGGATAACAAACCCACTGGCGATTAAAGAAGAATTCTTTAAGTTCTTCAAAAGTCAATTTTCTGAACCAATGCTAAATAGACCCGGGATAGAATGCTCGAATCTATCCATGCTTTCGGATATGGAGGCCGCCCACCTGGTAGATCCGTTTACTTTGGCTGAAATAAACCAGGCCGTTTGGACCAGATGGTTTTAATTTCAAATTTGTCAAAAGATGTTGGGAGGGCCTACAAGGGGATTTTATCTGTTTGTTTCAAAAATTCTACTCAGATGGCCAGTTGAACAAATGCTGTACCTCTTCCTTCATTGCCTTAATACCGAAGGTAAAAGACCCGGTAAGCCCGTCAGATTTTCGCCTTATCAGTTTAATTGGTGTAATCAATAAAATTATCTCGAAAGTGTTAGTGAATCGCTTAAAGGGTGTGATTGGAAAGTTAATTTCGAAAGAACAATCGGCTTTCCTGGCTGGAAGAAGTATAATGGATGGGCCGCTTATCCTTAACGAACTTATGGGTTAGATGAAGAAATCGAAAAAGAAGGGTATGTTCTTCAAAGTGGATATTCATAAAGCTTATGATTCGGTTAACTGGGGTTTCCTTTATTCAATTATGGAGCATATGAATTTTTCGACTCGGTGGTGGGGATAGATTTTGGCCACTTTACACTCATCAAAGGCATCGTTATTAGTCAACGGATCACCGACATTAGAATTTGAGTGCACGCGCAGGCTTCGATAAGGCGACCCTTTGTCTCCGTTCCTATTTGTCATCGCTATGGAGGCTCTTACCGGGATTATGAAAAAGGCCGTCTCCATCGGTCTTTTTAATGGTATAAAATGTATGGGGGAAGGGCCTTACTTATCACACTTTATTTACGCTGATGATGTTATGTTCATCGGGGAGTGGTCGGTGTCAAATGTGGTTAACCTCCGTAGAATTCTGAGGTGTTTCTACCTTACATCTGGTCTAAAAGTCAACTTAGCTAAGTGTAGCGTATACGGCATCGGCGTGGACGACCAAGAAGTAATTAACATGGCTGCTTTTTTGAATTGTAAACAAGGTTCATTCCCTTTCAAGCATCTGGGGTTACAGGTGGAAGCCATTATGAATCTCGTTAAAAACCGGAAGCCGGCCATTGATATTTTCAGGAACTGTTTATCACTCTGGAAGGCGAAACATTTATCATATGGAGGCCGAATTACACTGCTAAAATCGGTATTAAGCTCTCTTCCTACTTACTACTTTTCACTGTTTAAGGCCCCATCTAAAGTTATAGATTGCTTAGAAAGATTTAGAAGGATATTCTTTTGGGGAGGTTCAGAAGAAAAAGCCAAGATGAATTGGGTCGCATGGAAAATGACTATTGCTCCGGTTGAATATGGTGGGTTGGGTTTCGGATCTCTCAAAGACGCCAATCTAGCAATGCTTGCTAAGTGGTGGTGGCGTTTTGAAACGGAAAAAACCGGACTTTGGAGGAAGGTATTATGGTCTATTCATCACAACTCAAGAGCTTGGTCTTCTATTCCAGCGAAAGTTACTATTGCAGGCCCGTGGAAACAAATTGTGAATATAAAAAACCATTTTTTAACAATGGGAATAGAGTTGGAAAAGGCCATTTCAAATGCAGTCAACAATGGGGAAGATACTTATTTTTGGCTAGATCGTTGGAAACTTTGGAAACAGTGACTTTGTCAACCGGTAGGGACAGGTGTGTTTGGAACCTTCACTCGTCTGGTACTTTTTCAGTAGCAAGTATTAAAGAGATTACCAGTGAGATCAATAGAGTAACCCCAAATTATGTGTTTGTTTGGAATAACCGGGCTCCAAAAAAGGTTAATATGGTGGCATGGAGAGCAGAAAAAGAGAGGTTGGCTACTAGAGTAGCTTTATCAAAGAGAAATATTCCAGTGGCCGATACGGTTTGTGTCTTATGCACCGAATTCGAGGAATCGTGTGATCATCTCTTTACCTCTTGCCATTTCGCTCAACTGGTATGGCAAAGTATAGCAAACTGGTGCAAACTCCCACCCATTTTAGCATTCGATATCAGGGACCTCCTGGAACTACATGCATTCAGCCCGGGTTCGAGGAAAAAGAAGAAAGCCTTGCACGCTATAGTTCTAATAGTATTCTGGTGCATCTGGCGTATGAGGGATGAGGTGGTTTTTAACAATTCTCTTCCTAATGTTTCTAAGGTTCTGGAAGTAACAAAATCGGTGGGATACTTATGGATAAAAAATCGGTTAGACTAGTTTGGTGTGCCAGTTGTTATATATTTGGCTTTACATTATCTTGTAAATTTGGTGTCTAGCGTCTTGTTAGTTTTGAATAAAATAATTTCTGTTTGCCGTTAAAAAAAATAAGGTAAACTATATGTGAACTTTAAATTTCAAAATTTCATTGAGAATGCATGTCGGCCCATATTTGACCATTAAAAATTCCATTTTTCTAATCCTACGGACAGGTACTATGATATCCTTTAATTTGGACAGCCTACTTTTTCATTCTATTCTATTTTGTTTTATTTTTCATTTTTAGAAAATAATACCCAAATAGCCCAAACTGAAAAATTGAATCGGAATCAAACCCTTACTAACGGTTTAGCTTGGTTTGGTTTTAAAATTTTATGGTTTGGTTTCGGTTTTCAAAATTCAAAAACTATTACTAACGATTTGGTTTACGGTTTGAACTAAAAACCGTCCAATCCGAACCACGAACACCCTTAGAACCACAATACAAGAAAACAACCCAAAGCGACGATACGTTGTCGTCAGCATAGTTTGATCTACAACGATGATGTGTCATCGGCATAAACTATTTCAGATTTTAGGGATTTTGTAACATGTCCTGATGACAAGTCGTCACCGTAGGTTAGGCGGGAATTGGACCAAAGGTGTGTGCCATATAGAAAAGGTATTCTCACCGACGATATGTCTTCAACATAGAGTGAACAATTTTCTATTTGAATTTTTTTATTCAATGTTAACATACAAGGAAAGTAAAAAAAATAATTTATTATACCCACATAGGTTATTTATTTATTTTTTTCATAATCAAAAGTAACCCTATGACGAAACATCTCGTCAGCATAGTTTTTAGACTGTGCTTTTTTTTTTAACGGCAAACACACATTATATATATATATAGGGGAATGCTAAAATGAGAACCACCTTGAGTTGTAAGAACCGTGAGAACTACACCGTAGGGGGCGCGGTGGACCAAATTTTTTTTTCATAAACGTAGATGCATGTATTATAACAACATTTGTAAAAAAAAATTCAAAAAAAAATGTCGTGTGTGTAGTTTTGAGTGCCACAAGTTTGTGTTTACGGGTACCGTAAATCTGGCCGGAAAATTTACGGTACCCATAAACACAAACTTGTGGTGCTCAAAACTACACACATGACATTTTTTTTTGAATTTTTTTTTTACAAATGTGCTTATAATACATGCATCTACGTTTCTGAAAAAAAAAATTTGGTCCACCTCGCCCCGGATCAAATAGTTCTCGCGGTTCTTACAACTCGAGGTTGTTCTCATTTTAGCGGATACTTATATATATATATATATATATATATATATATAAAGAGCCAGCAAGAGGCTGAGAACAAAAAACAAACCGAAGGGAACAAGAGAAAAGTTTTTAGACTGTGCTAAATTGCAAAACACAGATTCATTCCATCGAAACCCCTCATACCACACTCTCTCGCCCTAGATCTGTTGCGACGACACTACGTCGCTATAGGTGAAGCTATAATGATGACCTCTATAGTGACGTATTTTGCCACCAGTGGTGACAAAGCAGTGTCGATGACTTTTGGGGTAGTGCCACTAAAATGGCTCTCATTATTCCCACGCCTTTAAATCTTATTTACACATTCTTTTTTATTCTATCTATCTCTCTCTATATATATTATATATATATATAGAGAGAGAGAGATATATATATATAGAAGAGAGGGGTGTGTAAATATTAACTTCCAGTAAAATATTCTGCTAGATTTTATATTGACATGGTATTGTGGCTGTGTACCCTGTATCAAAGATTTCTTGAAAAAGAATATTTACATGAACAACCACAAAAAAAATTGTAAGTACAACAAATGATCGTAAATAACTTTACAATGTTCAAGAAATTACGAACGTTTAAGGATCCTTCTAGAGTCTATAATCTTGAATGTTGCCAATTCTCAAATCTATCCGTCAGTTGAGATTCGCTGTCTTCAGGATTTCGATCGAAAAAAAAACAAAAACAAAAAAAAAAAAAAAGAAGAAGAAGAAGAAGAGTAAAATAAGTTGAAACTAAAAGTGCATTTTATTTTCATTTCCAATTTGATCCACACAATATCTTTTTTTAATGCAGAGTCTCCATGAAAAAAAAAAAGAAAGAAAGAAAGAAAGAAAAAAAACTTTCACTTGTTCATAAGAAGTTTTGATTAACACGCATCTGCCCAAACCCATGTTGACACTTTTTTTTTTTTTGTAACATGTTATCCATAATCAAAGTTAGTATTACCTAAATCAATGCTTTGATATCTATAAGTCCTTCATTCTGTTCTCGCTTCTCTTATGAATATCGGGGGCCCAATTTTTTTTATTGTATTAGTTTTACAGTGTAAAGTTATAATATATATACATAGTGAATCGAAAAAATACTATCCTGAAGCACTTGAATTGGTTGTTTGAAAGTCACTTTAATAATAAGAAGACACGGGTTCTAATCCTGACGTACTCAGTTTTGTTTTACTTTTTTTTTCTTATCTATTTGTTAAATGCAAATGATATTAATTGCTTAATTTTTTAAAGTTACATTAAATGATTTTCAAATTACATTAAATGATTGGTGTTAATTCAAATGACATTAATTCATTTTTATATATTTAATTTTTATATATATGTATATATTCTTTTTAAAAATTTATATTTAACGGGCCCGTATTTTCTGTTCGCACAGAACATAAAGATTTTTAAACATTTTTGAAGACGGCCCTAATGTAAATAGAATAAAAGATGCATTATTTTTATTAACATTATACATAACATGAAAGAACATGATAAGTCACAAAGATAATTTACTTCTGTGCCTTCTAAATCAAACACCGAATGAAGAGCCCATAGCAAAACCTCAACATTTGAAGATAAGAATGAACTTTGTGTTGATCAGTTCTGTTTAAACATAATGGAAAACATGTAATAACATACCTTTGATTGCATCAGCAGAGAATCCAGTCAGAGACGCAGCAACGGAGTTCAACATAGTTGTCAGTTTGATCTGGTTCCTCCTTAGGGTGTAAAGTGATGATGGTGATGAAACCGAAAGCAGGGTGAGTTTCGGTTATGGGGAGAGAGACGAAATTGATGTTAATGAGGGTTTGTGATTGTGTAATTTGTCTAACCCTTAAACTCTCTAATAAACCCCTTATTTATACACCCAAGAGGAAACCCAATTAGTTAATAAGGGTAATATGGTCCATCAACAATTACCAACTAATTATTAATAGGTTATTAATATTATTTTGATCTATATTATATATATGATAATGATGGCTACTAGATTAAATATAAATAAATAAATATTTAATCTTACATTCTCCCACTTAGCCGAATAATCATTTATCATGAGTATTAGATTAGTCTGATCAGAAGTTAATACTCATTTTAGCCTTAAACAAGTACTATAGCAGAGAAATACAGTCGTTGAATCATTATGCGACTCAGGACCCCCATTAGTCATACTATAGCCTTAATTTAAAACCTAACAGTTATGATCAAAATAAGTAAGCCCTTTAACGTTTGATTTGTATTTATAGTTGTCTATATGTCATTACACCGGCAGAACATATGTAAGAGACATACAAAATCAAACTGATGAGGAAAATTAATTAATAGTTAGTCATTCATAGTACGATATGCAGTTGTACATGGTCATCAATTAAAACCCGTCTCTTTTATGAGCACTCTTAATAAGACTTATGGGTAATAGACCTTTAGTTATAGGATCCTTAAGCATATCACAAATGCATTCGATACAAAGATTTAGTTTCCTCAATTCGTTCATAAACGAATAATTAATTGTGTATCGAAATTTAATGCAGCACCTCTCGAACTGTTACTGTTCAAGGAGACATGGTAGCTGACTTTATCACAATAAGTCTTCAATATATTAATTATATGGAGTTAATAAAGTTATGAGTCAACTGATAAATTCCCAACAACATTTAGCGACTATATTATGTCGTTATAACTTAGGTTGTTGATATCAGTCCATTATGACTCCTCCATGAGATAGGTTTTGTCTGCTGACATAAAGAATATACCCGAAATTACATTTTGTCATCTTTGAATATTACAAAGTTAGAGTAATAAACAGGTTTGAGTTCTCACTTCTTCTTTAAATTATAGCCTTTCGTTTCTTTTAAAGATATTGTAATACTCTATTAAATGTTTCACATTAATCTAGACATATCTAGTGTGTTGCAATGTGAGTAATATCTAAACGAGTATAGACTTGAACTTACATAAGGCTTCTAATTAATGAAGCGTAAGAAATAATCTCATTTATCCTATTATCCTCTAAAGGAGAGCAGTATTGTTTGTTACATGTGTAAGGACCAATTTAATGTTAAACTTATGGAACGGAAGTAATGTCCCATTTGGTCTATCTCAACATGTTATGATATCTATTATGTAAGAGATATCTCTGAGATCTATTATATCAAAGTTTGTGTTAACAATGCTTTGACTTGTGTAACATATACTTGTCAAAAGAATATCATCTATATAGACAAGTGTATCTTAGTTGCTCCCACTCATCTTGAGGTAGGTACATTAATCCACTTGGTTGTTGATGAAAATAATTACGTTAAGATTTCATCACATTATGATGTTTGCATTAACCCATACATGGATTTTATTGGCTTATAGACAAACTGTTCTTTAACCTTAAGTTTAGAACGTTCAGGTTGTTTTATGAACATGTAAATATGTCAGCCAGTTGTTAGGGAAAAACTGTTTTAATGTTCATCTAATGTAGCTCAAAACTATTATAAGCTACTAGAACAGTGATGATCCTAAAAGAAATCATTTGTTAGATATGTAATAAAGATTCTTTAATAATTTATCTCTTCCTGAGTACAACCTTTGACAATCAATCATGCTTCTTTGTGTCTTAACGTTTATATATTAGGATTTGGTTTAGTTATGAACACTCTTAAGTAATTCAATCAAATCCCAAAAGTTATGCGAACACATAAAATTAGTTTTACTAGAAAACTATTTTATTCAATTCAGAAGATTGATTGACACTAATGACTTAATTAGAAGAGATAGGATCGGTAAACTTTTCCAAAGTCCATTTCAACTTCAATTAGGGAGGTTATGTAATCATCAAAGTTAGTAGGTTTTTAGACCTAGATGACCTCCTGAGTTGATTATTGGGTTTGTTAGAAGTTTCAGTTTTATGGATTAGCTCTTGATTAGGTTGCTATCATTTTCAGGATTCTAAGTTTGTAAGAGTTGGTGCAGTATGGTGTACAAGAGGTGTAATCGGAGTTAAATTCAGAGTAAAATTTAATGACACTCTTCCCCCCGCCTCTTGTATTCCTTGCAAGTCATGATAAGGACTTTGACTGCTCCCACTGACCTTAGAAAACTTTAGGAACTCAGCATGCTTAGGGTCAATATTTAACGACCAACAAATTCTATTCAATAGGGTCAATATTTAACGACCAACAAATTCTAATAGAGAAAACATATTAATGACATTAGTCGTTGTAGTTTCTCTTGTTGAGGATTATGTTAGTTTAGATAAGAAATCTAAAGTTTAGATAAGAAATCTAAGTGTGCCCACAATTAAGCAACAATGAAACTTTTGTAAAAGTAGCTTTAGATTTTAAGGAGACAAGTTATGATAGAACAGTGTCAAGATAGAGCAGTGTCTTGTACAAGAGGTGTAAATTTAGGTAATGTAAAATTTCACTCCCCCACCTCTTGCAACTATTGCAAGTTATGATTAAGACACTTAATGCTCCCACTGATCTTTAATATCTCTAGAATGCTACAAGAGAAGTTTCAATTAGGTATGTGACGTGGGAAACTATCATATATATGTTAGACTTTACTTGAGTTCCTTAATGTCCAGATGTCATAAAAACTTAGGGACATATTTAATAGAAATCATGTTAAGCATATATATGAGTAGATTTCTTTAAGACCATGGGCCATATGCGACAAAATTTAGATACAAGTCGATAGTCTTTTAAATGATAAATGAATTTTGTCTGAATATTCCATTTGGAATAAGTTCCACGAATGTCAATGAATGACTTATGATGGACCCATACTTATTCCTTGAGCCAGGTAAAATTTAGGGCTATAACGTCATGATTTTAAATCACTTAGAATGAGATTAGATAAAAAAATCATCCTCATTAACCATGTCAAGATTTCTCATGAATTTTGGTTATAATGGGTGAAATTTGTAAGTCTCATTTTCCTTTTGTCAAAAATCTCATTTGCATGATAACAAAAGTTGTGAAAATGTAAGGTATCATCTAGTTTCATTTTAGTAATGTTTCAATCCAGATATTTAGTACAAATAAGATGAGAGTTTAAGATAAGTGTGACTTTATGTTGACTATGCAAACCTCACAACCTTCATGACATAGTCTAAGTAATGATACTGTACTCTGATTAATAATCAGAATATGTAATGTATCGAATAGCTTTGTTAGAAGACTGCTTATTATGGTTCTTATAGCCTTAACATTTAATTTTGTCACTAACTCTCATGTTAGTTATTTGTCGAGTTCTGGTAAGGAAACGTATGGAACTAGAGTCAACTAATCATGTGTTAATAGGAATATTATAATTAGTAGACTTAGATATCATTAATATGTGACTATCTGATTAATTTATCCAACTGTTCTTTAGAATAATGGATAGTCTCGTTGCTTATGTCTAGTCTAATGACATAATTATGCAGTGAGATTGTCCCTTGAAGAACTTTAGAGGTGGAATTAACACTTGTAATTTGTCTATGGACCTTAGAACAATCCTCTTTTAAGGCTTTAAGTGGTTGTAAGGTGAGTAACAACTTATTTTCCAACTTTAAACATTTATTTCTTTGTACATATGTTGCTTATCAACACACTCGTTATACTTTGGTATTATTTGAGTGTTATAGTTGATTTATAAGGCATCAAATTGTACAAGTGAAAATCTTAGTATGTAATGTACTGGAAAAATGTACTTATTTCCACGCGTAAGCCCTTAACTTTATGGGTCATGGTATTGTACATTATTATGTATTCACATATACCACTTAACTTTATAATTTAGAATTTTAAAAGAAGGCATGCATCTTAGGAGTTCTAGTGATTATTCATATATATAAGAGATTAGCTTTAGGAAAGATTTAATCTGAAATAACTTTAGTGATAGCATTATGTTAGAGAGTTCTTGATTATCATAAGAGACATCATGTTCGATTTATCCTAATCATCATGCTCTAATTTTCTTCTTTATAATCTTTATCAGAAGAGAGCAATAGGATTATCGTGTCTTAAGAAATAATCAAGGATTTAGTTTAAGAGCTAATTCTAATAGAAACTTTTAAATAAAGCAAACATTTTAGGTTTAGGAATTAAAGTGGATGAGATATATGTAGAAGTAAATTACAGTGAGTAAAAATTATGGGTACTAAAAAATAAGACAGACGAAATGATCATAAAATTAATTAAGGATCATTATGTGAAGAGATTGTGATATGTCTATTACTAACATCAAAATAATAGACTTAGTAAAATTCTACTTAAACAAAGACAAATCAGCTTTGGCCAGAAGTGTAATCATTTAAGTATGTGTGCAAAGTAATCGTGACAAATCAGCTTTGGCCAGAAATGAGACAATCACTTTAGTTATGCACTTGTCAAGCATGCTAAACATAAATGAATTAAATCAGCTTTGGCCAGAATTAAGACATTTCACATTTGTAATGCATACTTAACATAGCTTTTTATAATACTTGAACAATAAATAGATGTATTAAATCGGCTTTGGCCAGAATTAATACATCAGAAGCTCATTCAAGTTAAGCTAGTTTGGTTTTGTAAAACATTATTTGATCCTTATTAATTAATTAAGTATAAACAAAACCAAGTATTTAATAGCAAACCACCTGTTAGCGCGGATCGGGGCGGGAGCCCCGAAAAAATTTTTAGGTCACATTAAACAGCTTAAAATAATGAGGTTTCGAGTCTTATGCGATCAGTAATGCCCAAGTCTTATGCGATCAATAAGGCCCAAGTCTTGTGCGATCAATGAGGCCCAAATAATGACTTGTGCGATCAGGTATGACTTGTGCGATCAGTGAGGCCCAAATAATTTGTGCGATCCATAAGGCCCAATAACTTGTGTGATCAGTAATGCCTTGTGCGATCCACAAGTCTTGTGCGATCCACAAAACTTGTGCGATTTCCCTTGTGCGATCAGACTTTCCTTTTTTTTTTTTTCTCTGATCTTGTGCGAACGTCTTGTGCGATCAGATCTTAACTGATCTGATCTTGTGCGACTAAAGGGACTTGTGCGATTTGAGGATTAAAGATTTCGAAATCCTCCTTTTTAAGGCTGTTATAGTGATAATTAACTAAAACCCGAAATTTAAGGGATCTTGGGATATTATTTCCTATTTTATTTTTGATCTAAATTTATCAAATAATTTCGAAATTAATAACTGATATCCATTAACAGTTTTTTCGAAAATTTAATAGATAAAATAAGATCAAAACATGAAAAAACACCCATTAATCCGAATTATATTCCAAATCTTATGGAATTTTTGAGTTTTCTTATAACATAATGATGAACCCTAAAAATAAGAACATAATTCTGGAAATCCTAAACCTGAATTTTAATGGTTTTGTAATGGATTTCGTGACAATAAGTTTAATCCTTTATAATTTCGAGTCGATTAATCAAACATATTATCCGAAAACAGGGATTTCGGCTCATGAAACTCGAAAACAGCCGAGACCTTTTGAAGGCTTTAAAAAATTCGTTTTCCAGATTTTTGATCCCAGAATAATGGATACAAAAACAGAACTGATTTATCAACATATGCTCTGATACCACATGTTGATCAGTTCTGTTTAAACATAATGGAAAACATGTAATAACATACCTTTGATTGCATCAGCAGAGAATCCAGTCAGAGACGCAGCAACGGAGTTCGACATAGTTGTCAGTTTGATCTGGTTCCTCCTTAGGGTGTAAAGTGATGATGGTGATGAAACCGAAAGCAGGGTGAGTTTCGGTTATGGGGAGAGAGACGAAATTGATGTTAATGAGGGTTTGTGATTGTGTAATTTGTCTAACCCTTAAACTCTCTAATAAACCCCTTATTTATACACCCAAGAGGAAACCCAATTAGTTAATAAGGGTAATATGGTCCATCAACAATTACCAACTAATTATTAATAGGTTATTAATATTATTTTGATCTATATTATATATATGATAATGATGGCTACTAGATTAAATATAAATAAATAAATATTTAATCTTACACTTTGCTATTTACTTGTAATCTGACCGCAAAAAATTGTTAGTTATTAGAATGCTTAATATATCACGAGCTGTAATAGACTATATATAGCGGATATCTCCTTTGATTATCCTCTTATTATTTAAAAACATAAGGGTGGAGGGTATGGTTGCGGTGAGTGTGATCGGGGAGGGGGGTTATCGATTGCCGGTGGTGGATCGGTGAGTGGGGAGTAGGAGAGAAGGGGTGTGAGCGGTGAGTATTCGCCGAAGGTGAAGAAGAGTGATGGAGGAGAGAAGGGGTGTGGGTGTGGGTGTTTCAACAAATCATTTTTTTTAAATTGAGTGGGTGTTTGAAACATTGTCAGTAATTGAGTGCAAAATGGGGAGTGAAATGAGGACTTGACATGGCATGATATTATTGGCTAGAAAATAACTTAAACACCCTAAGTGATTGAACCATACCCTTCACCCTAAGTTCTTAGTCTTCATCTAAATCCTGGTTCTGCCAAATACATTGTGAATGATGATCATCAGCTTTAGTTGTGTTGGAACTTTAATGTGTGGGAAGTTGTGATTGTCCAACATTGGTGGAGAGATAAATCTTTTGTAAATTTATAATTAGAATTCTCTACACGGATGTATTTTTATGCGACAAATCACACCTAGTAGTAGCCAGGAGGGTGCAAAGCACCAGACGCGCGTCTGTGCCCGGGAACGGGACAATGGGCGTAATGTAGCGTTTTGATGGCGCACTTTGCACGCTCGCATCGCAACAAGCCGATTGGAGCCGCCTTTACTATTTTTTAGATGTGTCTTGGTGTGGTCAGCTAGAGACTGTTCACGTTCCTTATAACAACTCTCCCCAAACCCTTCAAATATTCCTATATGTCCAAAAATACACCCCGTATTCGAAAAACAAACCCAAAATACCTTTATATAAACAAAAATCAAATAAAATCAATTTTAGTGGATTCTCGCGGGGCGCGGCAAAGGTCAGGCAAGCCTGTCGCGGGCCGCGACAGGGTGGCACCAGGCGGCACACTAGCCTACCACGTGTCGTGATGCGTATCGAGGCTAATTGTTGAATCAGCAAAGCTAGGGCCTACCCTAGCAGCCTCGCGGGCCGCGAAGGCCCTGCCTTCTGTTTTTCGCGGGGCGCGAGAAAGTCGTGATCAGACCCTATAAATAGGAGCTCGACATTCAGTTGCAAATCGTTCAAAACTTTTAAATCCTCTCAACTTCTGAATAGCTATTGTTTTGGTCAAAAATTACCAAAGCAATTAAGTGATCAAATTAGTTAAGTGAGATAGTGTGCTAAAAAGTGTGTTGAAAATATGCTGGTTAAGTTATTTGGAAAAACAGTATTCAGGATACGGCTCAGGATATTGAGTTGTATCTACGATCAAACAATGAGCAAAAAGTAAAGGGGATGACACGAGATGTACGAGGAAAGCCCTTGATCAATCTAGATCGCCGGCACAAAAACTCGGGAGCTGACAATCGCAGCTGCCTTGTTCTTCTTATTGCTTTAAACATCAGGATACAGTGCAGGATATTGACCAGATCGCTAAGTGTTACAATGCTTTTGTGTGAAAGTAAAAATTGCGAGAGAACATGTGTGAGAGTGTAGTGAGTGTTGATGTGATGTCCTATTCGATCTGATATACCCACCTATTTATAGTAACGAATTACAAACGAAAATTCCTATAAATATGGGATGCTCCGAATATTCCATTGTGAACGTTGTAGACCGAGTAATGCGGCTTCAACGTCTTTATTTGAACGACTTGGACCGAGTCTTCCGTGGAATGAGTCCTTGTGAACGTTGCTAGCTTCTACCCCGCGTACCTGCACATAATCCGTTAGTGATCCTGAGGATACCATTCAGGATGTTACCAATATCCTGAATCAGCATCCCGGATGTGAACAGATATTATATAATCAAGATATAAGCCAAGATATTTCTCAGGATATGGGCTTAGGATTTCACCCATAACAATTGTCCCAAAAAATGTTACCGTTTAGTATCCTGCCACTAACAGTTACATTTTTTACAGAGATCAAGGCAATTAAGAGATAAGACGCATGATGTGACCGTTTGCAACTACTCAGCCTATATTTACTCATTGCACCCTATATCTTCTCATCCTCATCTCTTTTTTAATCACTTTCGATAAGAAAAAAGGTAAACATTCTCTCTCTAATCTTCATCTTCATCCTCCTTTTCCGGTCAAAAAATCAGGTGATCAAATGCCGAGACAGACAAGATCCAGTGTCACACCCCCAAAATCCACCTGCGGAATACCAGCGCTTGGAGGCGTGACTGACCAGGATCCAGCCACCAATCATACTGAACACACAAGTTAATAATCATAAAAGTTTAACCAATACAATTGGTGTCCAAACAAAACATAGTTTAAGTTGCAAAGCGGAAGCATAAAGTTCAAAACCAAAACATAAGTTTAAGCGTTTCAAAGTTTAACATGGCACACAGCTGTCCATGTCCCACAACGACTCTTCCCCATGCAAGCTCCAGCTAAGTACCTATTGACCTGCAAAGCATGTAGTAACGAGTCAACAACAAGTTGAGTGAGTTCACGGTTGGGTGTTCATTTTAAGTTGTTTCAAAAACAGTTTCCTTTAACTGGCATCCTGCCGTGGGGGTTACCCCATAGTTGAAAACGTGATTTGTTTACCCGTTTACTCTGGCAATACAGCCGTGGGGGCTACCCCATGTTAGTTATCTGGCATTTCGGCCGTGGGGGCTACCCCATGTATACACTAGACTCGTTACCATATCGACTGCTGACTGTAGTCATGTTTATGTGCCCTGATCTGTCAATGTCTATCATCATTGACGTGCCCATATCCATTAGTTCACGCCCGTCCTCTGCGGCACGGTGTGAGGCTTGTCAAACCTAAATAGCGCTATCTAACTAATGACCCGCTCGCCATTGGCCCGGCGATTAAGTCGATATAAAAAGGAGGGACTTCGTAATAGAGTTTTGGTCTAGTACGAGTTATCTGTCCATAAGGACGAGGAATTATATTCCTGAATCAATATTGTCCTACCCAAGAAAGGACGAGGAATCCCTGTTCCTTAACCCCATTCCCAACCCCTTGGAATCCCATGCTTTGTAGAAAGTGTGAACTCACCTTAGATTAGCTCGGCAGATTATAAAGGTCGGTTGAGCTAACTGTGGTCAAACACGTCCTAGTATGGTTACCACACAAGTCAGATTCAAACCAAGTAATGCACGTATTGTATACTAGCAGGTTGCATAGAGGGATTGATCATGGCATGCAGGTATAACATAGCAGTTTAACAACAGCACATATGAGTTCATATAATCCAGTTAAACAGTAATAAGCGTGAACAGTCCAAACAATTCGGCCCAACACATATTGTCACACTTGGTGGCCCAATAACCTAGTCAAAGAGCCCAACATTACAGCCCAAACACTTAAGCCCGTAACAGTGTGCAAGTCCAAATTAGTGAGTATGTGTACGTGGTCTCGAGTCGAGACTAGAGATCTCGAGTCGAGACTGTGCGGTCTCGAGTTATACATGAACTAGTCGAGACTAGACGGTCTCGAGTCGCAACCGGACCCACAACCATGGTCTCGAGTTATGCTGCTTGTGTGCCGAAATGGTCTCGAGTCGAGACTAGGGGTTCTCGACTCGCAATCGCTGATCTCGAGCTGACTTCTTGATGGTCTCGAGTCGAAACCAGGGGTCTCGACTCCCAGCACCTGCTGATTCTAGCACAGTGTACTATCCAATGGAATTCCAATTTCATGATTCTATGTACTATCCAACCAAAATGCAAAAACATGTTTTCTTGTCTAATTACTAATCAAAATAGATCAAACAACCAGATTTCAAATCTTCATATCATGTTCATGATGCATTCAAATAGTTCATCATTTTAGGGTTTTCATCATAACAACATGCTTCACCAAGAAGGTCTATCCTAGCATGAACTCAAGTTAGTGATATCATCGGCTCCTAAATCTAGTATATTCAATTAATACAATAGCATGCTTACATAAGATTTATCATATTTAAAACACATACACTAAAACAAATTATTCAAACATATCGCACTTAGCTAGTGCATCAACATCCGATTATTCAAGAACATGCTTGCGTACACTTATTCATTTCTACCAAACTTAATTGTCAAGTTAGCATGATAATCATTTATTCACCTCAATCTTCCTAACCACATAAGAGTATGCGTGTTATACAAAAACATGTGCATCCTTCAATAAATAAACATCATTTAATAACAAATAACCATCTTCTATCAAACAAACACCTTTATCAACAATTTCTCATGTATTTGTTATTAAACAACTAAAGGAGATACTAACCGGCTAGAGGGTATGAAGGGTGAACTTCCGAATGACGATTCCAAGCTTGAACCGAGGGTCCTAGTGTTGCCGGTTTGAATCCGAGAATGAGGGAGGGAGGATGTTGAGACTTAGGGTTTTAGTGAGAGAGAGAGGGAGAGTGTGTGTGAGAGTGAGTGTGAGTTGCCCAAAGAAATGGCAAGGTTGGTTATCAACAAGGGTTATATACTTGTTCTAAGTTGGTGCACCCTAATGGGCTTTCGGGTAGACTAAAGGGGGTGCATGGCCCAACCGGCCCAACTGTTACTGTTTACTCGAGACCGAGTGGTCTCGAGTCGGGTCATTGTGTTTTGGTTCCGGTTCACTACGTACACACTTGTATAAACTATACTTTATACGTACACATTAATAACACATAGCACATTAAGATAATTCACAACTTTCATTTGCTAATATATAAACACATAACGTTCAAGCATGTTACATCGAGATGCAAATGAAGGGTTCTAAATTACGAGTTGTCACATCCAGTTCTGGTGATTCGGTTCCCACATTTATCCAGCAGAGTCTTCTCCAAGAACCGGAGAAAGAGATATGCTCTCTTGATTGTGCCCACTTGTCGGCTCTCAAATCCTCCGGTATCTTTCCGGAAGGAACGGTATTCCGGCCGTTCGACCGGGAAATCCGGTCAGATATGGTTTCTAATGAGTGGTTGTGCTTTAGTGCCTTTCCCTTCACCTTAGGGTTACAGTTCCCCTTTCCAGACTTTATCACCGAATTCTTCAACATTACAAAAATCTCTTTTAGCCAAATAATGCCAATGCTTTGGCGTGTCTTGTCCGTTCTTGACCAGATCAAGAGAAACCACATCCCTGATCTTTCTGTTCATGATCTCCCTCTAGCTTACCGGCTTAGATGCCATGGATCATGTAGATTTTTGTTTTATTCCACCTCCGGCGACCCGCTGATACTTCGTGCCATCAGGAACGAGGATAATTGGCAATCTAAGTTCTTCTTTGTAAAAAGAGACTCAATACCTGGTGGAACGGAATATCCGGTGAAATGGTTGAAAAAGGATAGGATTTAGGGTTTAAGGATTATCCTGCTTCTTATCCTGTTCCATATCCTGAACTGATCAACTTTCTTTTTTCTGTTGTGTTCGCAGCTGATTTTAGGAAGATTGCACCTCCCCATGTTGATTCACAAAAAAGGATTGACGCCATCAGACTCCTTCCAGAGGCTGAAAGAAGTTTCAACCCGTCTCCACCATCTCCAAGTCCTCTTTCTAGTGCAAACATGTCTGGTAAGGATCCTGCAAAATATCCTGTACATACATGTTTTTATTTGATATACTTAGGAGAAATTTTACTCCCTGTATGCAGACTCCAGCAAGGTTCCAATCTACCTAGACCTTGATGAACTTGACAGCTACCCTACTCCAGTCACGGTCAAGAAAGAGACCCCTGCTGCCACCAGCTCCAAGCCACTCCCGGCTCCTAAGGCTAATCCAAGAACTCGAGCTTCCACCGCGAAGAAGAGGAAGAACTCCGAAGTTTGTACTCCAGGTCCAGAAGGGTTCTCCTATGATGAACTCAGCTTTTCTGACTCCTTAGAGCCAATGACATCCTTCCTCAACAAGGTAATATCCTGCTACATATAATGCACATATATCCTAATAGGATATCCTGACAGGATATCCTGGTTAATATATTCTAACTCATACCTGAATTTGATATGCAGGGCCTCCAGCATTTGCTCCACCTGTACAACGATGCCTGTGGTACTGTTGCACTCCATGAAGCCAGGATTAAACAGCTCGAAAGTACCGTTGCCGACCAAGGTGCCATTGCTGAAGCAAAGACCCGGCACTACGAGGGCATGCTGAAGAAGGTATGAAGGGTGAACTTCCGAATGACGATTCCAAGCTTGAACCGAGGGTCCTAGTGTTGCCGGTTTGAATCCGAGAATGAGGGAAGGAGTATGTTGAGACTTAGGGTTTTAGTGAGAGAGAGAGGGAGAGTGTGTGTGAGACTGAGTGTGAGTTGCCCAAAGAAATGGCAAGGTTGGTTATCAACAAGGGTTATATACTTGTTCTAAGTTGGTGCACCCTAATGGGCTTTCGGGTAGACTAAAGGGGGTGCATGGCCCAACCGGCCCAACTGTTACTGTTTACTCGAGACCGAGTGGTCTCGAGTCGGGTCATTGTGTTTTGGTTCCGGTTCACTACATACACACTTGTATAAACTATACTTTATACGTACACATTAATAACACATAGCACATTAAGATAATTCACAACTTTCATTTGCTAATATATAAACACATAACGTTCAAGCATGTTATATCAAGATGCAAATGAAGGGTTCTAAATTACGAGTTGTCACATTATCCCCAAGTTGAAAGAAATTTCGTCCCGAAATTTGGTAAGTACTCACTGAGGAAGCTAGTTAAGTTGTATGGTTTTCCTGGTTTTCCTGGGGTGTCACATCCTCCCCCCGTTGATCTGGAATTTCGTCCCGAAATTCCGTAGCTTCAGCCTCAGTAGTGGTTGTACTGTTTGCGAATAGTTGGGGATACTTTTGTTTCATCTGATCTTCGCGTTCCCAGGTGAACTCTGGGCCGCGACGTGAGTTCCAACGAACTCGAACGAGAGGTATTCTAGAGTTCTTGAGGACCTTAACATCCCGGTCCGTGATTTCAACTAGTTCCTCGACGAATCGTAACTGCTCGTCGATGGTGAGTTCCTTCAGATGAACTATGTGGGTCTCATCTGACAGACACTTCTTCAGATTCGACACGTGGAAAACGTTGTGAACTGCACTGAGTTCTGCTGGTAAATTCAGTTTGTAGGCCACCTTGCCTATTTTCTCAATGACTTCGAAAGGTCCAATGTATCGTGGGTTAAGTTTGCCTCGTTTACCAAAACGAACCACACCCTTCCAGGGTGAAACTTTTAATAGCACTCGCTCCCCAACCTGGAGCTCTAGTGGTTTCCTGCCCTTATCGGCGTAGATTTTCTGACGGTCACGAGCTGCTGCCATTCGTTGTCGTATTTGAGCAATTCATTCGGTTGTGTCTATTACATGTTCTGGACCAGTAATCTGACTATCCCCTACCTCTGCCCAACAAAGTGGGGACCGACATTTACGCCTGTACAATGCCTCAAACGGAGCAGCTTTAATGCTGGTGTGGTAGCTGTTATTGTACGAAAATTCCACAAGTGGCAGATGCTTTTCCCAGCTGTTGCCAAAGTCGATTACACATGCACGGAGCATGTCTTCTAAGGTTTGAATAGTGCGCTCAGACTGCCCGTCCGTCTGAGGGTGATACGCTGTGCTCATATCTAATTGTGAGCCAAAGGATTTGTGCATTGCTTGCCACAGCTCTGAAGTAAAACGTGCATCTCGATCCGAGATAATAGAGGTGGGCACTCCGTGCCTCGAGACAACTTCCTTAAGATATACGTCTGCTAGAGTGGAGAACTTATCCGTTTCCTTGATAGCCAAGAAGTGTGTAGACTTTGTGAGTCGATCCACGATCACCCAAATAGTATCATTTCTGCGCTGGGACCTAGGCAAGCCAGTAACGAAATCCTTGGAAATTTGCTCCCATTTCCATTGTGGTATCTCTGGTTGCTGGAGTAGGCCTGAGGGTTTCTAGTATTCAGTCTTGACTCTCGCACAAGTCAAACACTTGCTGACGTAAGTTGCTATGTGGGCCTTCATGCTAGGCCACCAATACGTAGTTTTGATATCGTGGTACATCTTATCCGAACCAGGATGTACCGAGTAGCGAGACTTGTGTGCCTCGTCCATCACAAGCTCTCGTAGGTTGCCATAGAGTGGGACCCAAATGCGTCCTGTGACGTAGTAAGCACCGTCTTCCTTCTGTTCTAAGCGTTGCCTTGAGCCACGTAGGGCTTCAGCCCTGATGTTTTCTGGTTTTAATGCCTTTACCTGAGCATCTCATATCTGCGAAGGAAGACTAGACTGTATAGTGAGTTGTAAAGCTCGTACGCGCTTGGGCGCAGTGTCCTTTCGACTAAGGGCATCAGCCACAACATTGGCTTTGCCAGGATGGTACTTGATTGCACATTCGTAATCATTTAATAACTCGACCCATCGAAGTTAAGGCATGTTTAGTTCCTTCTGTTTGAAGATGTGCTCGAGACTCCTGTGATCGGTGTAAATGGTGCACTTGGTACCGTACAGGTAATGCCTCCATATCTTAAGCGCAAAAACAACAGCTCCCAGCTCTAAATCGTGTGTAGTATAGTTCCTTTCATGAACTTTGAGTTGGCGTGAGGCATACGCAATAACTTTATCTCGTTGCATCAATACACAACCAAGACCCTGAATTGATGCGTCGCAGTAAACCACAAAGTCGTATGTGCCCTCTGGCAATGAAAGAATAGGTGCACTGCAAAGTCTATCCTTTAAGTGCTGAAACGCTAACTCCTGTGCATTTCCCCATTGATAAACAACGCCCTTCTGCGTTAAGGAGGTAAGAGGCTGTGCAATCTTGGAAAAATCCTTAATGAACCTCCTGTAGTAACCTGCCAAGCTGATGTGCGATAAAGTGTTATATATACTAGGTGTGTATTTTAAGCCCTTTTTTTAACACTTATTTTAGCCAAGTTTTAAATTTATAAAACACGATATTTCACTAACACTAAACACACATATGGGCAAGTGCACCCATCGTTGAGTGTAGTATAGCGTTGGTAAGATACCGAGGTCGTCCAAGGACACAAGAGCTTTTAGTACCGGTTTATCCTCAACGTCTAACCAAAATAAAAGTTTAGAAAAATGTTTTAAACTAAGAAAAATAAAACTAACTAAAATGCTGAAAATAAAAACAAAAGAAAAAACAGATAGACAAGATGAATCACTTGGTTCCGACTCGTATCTAGTATAACCTTTGATTATTTCCGCACTTTTGCACATAATTAAGAGATTATCTTAGTTATTGTAGTAGACCCCTCTTTTGAAGGCGACGTTACCCTCACCCCAGTAGTTTGAGTCAGCAGGGATACAATCCTAAAAGGGTGGATTATTGGAAGATAATGAATTAAGTTATTAATGCAGTATTGTGGTAGGCCCCGCTTTTGGCGGTGACGTTACCCTCGGCTAAGTAGTCTGAGTCAGCAGGGATACAGTCCTAAATAGCCGGGTTATAGTATTAATAGTAGTTAACTTATGAGGGGATCAAAGAGTTTGGACCCCCGCCATCCAATACCGTGAAGTATTGAAGGAGGTCCTACTAAATTTGACCCAGGTCCATTGCAGGACCTCTAAACGCTGAACAATGGCAAGACCTTTACCAAACCGTTCCCTTAACCCCCTACCAGGTAGCCAACATACCTCCATATAGACCGTGGAGATATGAATGGTGAAAATCCTTTATTTTATATAGACAGTAAAATAATGCCAAGACACCACGGACAAACGATAAGGAAAGATCACCTTCAACATAAGTAACTAGTTATTAAAGTCATTAATACAAAACCAAATAAAAAGTGCAAAAGATTAGAAATAAAAAGTATTATACTAGACACTTTGTCTTCACCAAGTGATGTAAGAGACTTAGGCAAACATGGCCTTGATTGTCAAGAACTCTTACGATCAATCTTGGATCCCGAGACGACTCACACACACTCTACGATGGACAATGGATGATGGTGGCGGATGATGGTGTTGTGATGGTGGTGGGTGGTGGATGAAGTGTGAGAGAGGTGGAGTGCCAAGGAATGAGATGAAATGAATCCAAGCACTCCTATTTATAGGCTGAACAGAGAGCTGGACACGGCCCCGTGTCCGCTGGGCACGGCCCCGTGTCCGTCTGACACTCTCTCTCCTCATTAATTGTAATTCGCAATTACAATAAATGCACCTGCTGTACTTTCGACACGGCCCCGTGTCCGCTGAGCACGGCCCGTGGTGGGCAATAGAAGCTTCTATAGATTTGTCTTTTCTGCTGCTTCTTGGGCACGGCCCCGTGCTGGCTGAGCACGGGGCGTGTTCAGTCTTCTGACTTCTCTAATTTGCTTTGGGAGATGCCGTTGAGGGGTCGGGCAGTCCACTAATGTTCCTTTTCTTGTATTTATGTTGGATTTAGCTGTCTTTTTGCTTCTTTTGCGTTTTTGAGCTCATTTAATCCTGAAAATACAAAAGGAAGACAAAAACACTCTTTTTCCAATATTAGTACTTAAAAAGGGTTAGTTTTATGCCTCATTTGATGTAATTTATATGTTGCATTTTACACACATCAAATACCCCCACACTTGAACTTTTGCTTGTCCTCAAGCAAAACTCTTTAATATGTGGCTTACACTCCCAAATGGAATAGGTAGAAGAGAAGGTTTTGGGCTTGTCGTAGAGTGTCGGGATTTCCAAGATCTTTTTGGGGTTTTATTTTTATTTATTTACACTCCTATTCGTAATGATTTATTTAGAACTTTTCATAAAGGAAATTACTTATTTGGGCATAACATGCCTTTTTAAAATTCTATTTATATACAAGTTCACATACCTCACGGGGGAAATCACTCACACTCGGCCGAAGGTGTATTTTTAGTGAATCACTCGAGAGCGGCATGGAACTTATTCCTACCATAGGCTTGCCAAGAAATCAATCCTCCTCCTTTTTAACTTTTATACCTTTGTAGATATCAAGAGGACTTTGTGGGTTAAGGGTTAGGCTAGGGTTAAAGGTAGGTGGTTGGGTTAGTGGTTAGTAGAAAAAGGGCTAAAAGCGTAACAAGTGTCGGTTTTCGTATTTTTGCAACTTTTTATTTTGATGAAGCTTTTATTCAAACTAAGTTATTTTTAACTTGTTTGTTTATTTTCTTTTTGCTTCATCATTATCACACACATTAAAATATTTTTTTTTTTTTTTTTTTTACGAAGAACCGAACTTGTTACTAAAATAAAGGGTTAAAAATGAAAAAGGTTTTGGTGGGTAAAAGGGTTTTTGTTTGGGTGATGAAACGAAAAGGTTTAGGCTCAAAGGGGCTAACTAGGGGGATTTTTGGGTAGGTGGTAAAAGAAAAAGAAAAATAATGGTGTAAAAATAAAAAGGGTTAGTCCTAATGCCTCCATCATTTACTTACTCAGGTTTAAGTTGATAAGGACTGGGAATGCATTGTCATGGCAAGTTCTAGAGTCGTAAGAACCAAGCGGCTATTCACACAAGAAACGAAAAATGAGCATTTAGTCAAATGATATGTGATTGTGTGCTCAATAAAGGCTCAAAACTCACTTTTGTGGGAATGGGTTTTTATGTGATCAAGTATATATAATCAAATTTTGAATAAGTTTGCTATGCCTTTTCATAATTTTCTTATGTTGGTTCTTTTTATCACTACGCTATCGGTTGTAAATTTGTAAAAATATAACCTTTTTGAGAACTTGAATTTCCCGAGTTAAACCTAGACAAGTAAAAAAAATGAAATTTTTGAAAAAATTTGGGGTGATTAGCGGTTCCAATAGAGTTTTGTGTAAGGCTTGTATTTAAGACTTGCAAAATTCAAGGTTTTAGCATCCCCCCCACACTTAAATTACACATTGTCCTCAATGTGTCCCAAAAATAAATTTTTAGGTTGATTAGATGTGTAAAATAGTGTTAAAATGCAAAAATTTGTGTTACTGGGCACTGAACACGGCCCCGTGTTGAGTGGGCACGACCCCGTGTTCAGGTGCCAGTAACAAGAACTTACAGACGGTGGACACGGCCCCGTGTCCACTGGACACGGCCACGTGTCTGGCAAAGTTCTGCAGAACATAAGCCAAACAGCAGGTCTGGGAGGTGAGCACGGGGGCGTGTTGGCTGGGCACGTCCCCGTGTGGACAGTCTGAAAGCCTGAAAAACAGGTTTCTTCCTCCGGTTTTTCCATTCTGGCCCTATAAGTGCTGAGGCTTAGCACCCCAAGCCTTGGTTTGTACCTGTTTCATCACTTAATACCACACCAAACAACACAAACATCCTACATTACCACAGTTAATTGTTCCAAGCATAAAGTAAAAGAAAAATAAAATGCAGAAAATAGTTAGGAAAAGTAAATTGTTTAACACTTGGCACGCAGGCCTTCAATTTTTCGATAGATAAAGGGGCTTAAACCTGTGGGCTCGCCATCAACCCGCTCCTGCTCCTCCAAACCCTCTACTCCATATCTTCATCGCTATCATCACCTCCATCCCCATGCCCCGCCATGTATTCCCGGATGCTGCCGATATCGTCTTGTATATCGTTGATGTTGCGTTCAATAGCTCCGACCCGGTGGTATGTGTTGTTGGCGAGGTTGTAGGCGTTCCTGGTACACATGAGGTTTTCCTGCATAAGATCATGTAAGCTTTGAAAATTAGGAAAACCGCCTCCTTGTGAGGAGGATTGACCCGGATCACCATGGGGTGGATACTGGTGGTGGGGAGGTGGTGCGTGAAGAACTAGGGCCTCCTGTGGGTTCCATGCATAGCCTTGCGTTCTTTGGAAACTCACTGTTCCATCTTCCGCCTCATAGAGTAAGTTCATGGCTCGGCAAATGTGGTAGTCAACCCGTCCCGACCATGGGCTTCTTTCAAAGGCTCTTGGAATTCGCGTGTAATGCTTAAAAAGACGGTACACCCATCCTCCGTAGAAGATAGGCGTTGGAGCTCGAGCAAGGCGGTTGAGATGCATGTTTCTTAACAGGAGACACGGAACATCGAGAGGCTTTTGGTTGTGGATACAGTGGAGGACAACCAAATCTTTCAACCCTACAACACCGCTACTGTCGTGACGTTGGTTTAGAGAGTAGGTGAGGATCCTGTGAATGTAGCGATAGAGCGGATCCCTTAGCTTCGTACTCTTGGTGCTACGAGGGTCATAGATTCCTTCACCGATTTGAGCCCATGCGGCTTGTCTTTCATTTCCCTCCAAGTCTCGTAATCCCCCGGTATTTTCTTCGTTTCCCGATTCCTCTTCTTGGTATAGACCTATTATGGCTCTAAACTGTGCCATGGAGATCGAGTACATTGTCCCTCCACACCGAAATACAACCCCTTCATTGTCGAATGGGTCACACCTTGAATTGAAGTTGAAGGTACTGTAGAACTCCATGGTGCATTGATGCACCGACCGAAGCCTAGTGTTTAATGCAACAGCTAGTGGTCCCGTAACGATGTTGTTGAATCGGTTCAGCTGGTTTACCAAGGTTAACAGATCCGTGCAAGCTCTCCTTGGGTACTCTTCGGGTCTTGTTTGAAGAACATCATACCTTGCCCTTGCATCAAGCTCACTTGCATTGAACCTTGTGAACTTTGCCATCTGAAAGAATACACCAAAGATTAGTACGAAACAGAAATGTTTTCGGACAAAACTGCAAACAGCGGGCTGAACACGACCCCGTGTCCAGCGGACACGGCCCCGTGTCCAGGGGTCTGTTACTCAAAAACTTCATTTTTCGACCCGGTTTTGAAAACTTGAAAATTTTTGGTCCAATAGGTGCGGTTTCCCCCAAAAATGAAACCCTAAACACCGTTTTTCCCAAAATGTCCCGTTTACCTTATCAATTTTGTCTTTTTCGGTTCAAGAACAAGGGTTTGGGGTTTTTGTGAGAAATCGGGTGAATCTATGAACAATCTAAGTGTATTTACTTCCCTTAACACTAATCTAACTAAATGCAAACAGATTTAGGCAAAAATTTTAGGTTCGATCCGGATGAACATCAAGAACCCTAGATTTTTCCCAAATTTGTGGTGTTTTAACTACATGCAAGTAACAAATCTAACTACTAAGAGTGATAGAATCATACCTTGACATTGTTAGATCGGTAAGAGACGTCGAAATTTCGCGAAAAATCGCCTGGAACCAGAGCTTTTGTGGGGAAACGGGGCGTGTGGAATGAAGAAACTGTTTTGAAAAAGGGGTTTTATCCCGTCTGCAGCGCGAACACGGCCCCGTGTCCAGCGGACACGGCCTCGTGCCGAGCAGTTTTTTTTTTTTATGTGCGCGTGTGAGTGCCCCTTTTTCCCATAAGCTATGGTTTAGAAAACTTACTGCTTTATTTTGTCGTCTCAATCGTTCGTAACTTACCAGGCATGATGTTTTTATTCTTCCAAGGTTTGAAGCGAGATCTCTTCTTCCTCATCCTCAATAAATCCTTGATAGAGTTTCAGCCGTTGGCCATTGACTTTAAATGGTGGCCCATTTCGAGGTTTAATTTCTACTGCACCGTGTGGAAAAATATGGGTGACGGAAAAAGGTCCTGACCACCTAGACTTTAATTTACCAGGAAACAATCGAAGTCGTGAATTAAACAAAAGAACTAAGTCTCCCACCCGAAATTCATTAGGTTTAATATGTTTGTCATGCAAATTTTTCATTCTTTCCTTATAAATCTCGGAGTTTGAGTATGCATAATTCCTAAGCTCGTCTAATTCATTCATTTGACAAAATCGATTTTTACCAGCAAATTCTAGATCTAAGTTTACATTTTTGATTGCCCAGTAGGCTTTGTGTGCAATTTCTACTGGCAAATGACAACTTTTTCCATAGACCAGCTTATATGGGGTTGTACCTATCGTTGTTTTATAAGCAGTTCGAAAAGCCCATAAAGCATCATCTAATTTATCAGCCCATTCTTTTCTATTTAACCCTACGGTTTTTTCGAGTATTCGTTTTAAACCTCTATTAGTCACTTCGGCTTGCCCGTTTGTTTGAGTGTGATATGCTGTCGAAACCCGGTGATAGACCCCATATCTTGTTAAAAAAATTTCAAGTTGATGATTGCAAAAATGGGTACCTCTATCACTTATTAAAGCCTTAGGTGTGCCAAAACGAGAGAATAATTTTTTCAGAAATCTTACCACTACTCTTCCATCATTTGTTGGAAGTGCCTCGGCCTCGGCCCATTTAGACAGGTAATCTACTGCCACAAGTATGTATTTGTTTCCTTTTGATGGTGGGAAAGGTCCCATAAAGTCGAGTCCCCATACATCAAAAATTTCACAATCAAGAATGCCATTTTGTGGCATTTCGTTTTTGGAAGAAATATTACCTGTTCTTTGGCAAGCATCACATGTCTTTACAAGATTTTGAGCATCTTTGTAAATGGTTGGCCAATAAAATCCTGAATCGAATACCTTTCGTGCGGTACTGGCAGCACCATGATGTCCTCCGTGTGGACCTTCATGACAATGGCGGAGAATTCTTCGTGCTTCACTACCATGTACGCATCGTCTGACGAGTTGGTCGGCACACATCTTGAAAAGATATGGATCTTCCCAAAAATAGTGTTTCACATTGGCAAAGAATTTTTTTTCTTTGATGATGTGGCCATCCTTTTTGCGACTATACCGCTGGCTAGGTAGTTAGCAAAGTCGGTGTACCATGGTTCTTCCTTATATTCCACCATTTCCAGGGACTCAGTTGGAAATTTTTCGTTGATTTGCTCGTCCCTGGTTGCCTCCAAAGCTGGGTCTTCTAAGCGTGAAAGATGATCTGCTGCGGTGTTTTCTGCTCCTCTTTTGTCCTTGATTTCAATGTCAAATTCTTGGAGGAGTAGAATCCACCTAATCAAACGTGGTTTTGCGTCTTGCTTCTTAAAGAGATATCGAATGGCTGCATGGTCTGTATAGACTATAGTTTTAGAAAGAACAAGATAAGAACGAAATTTATCAAAAGCAAATACCACAGCTAGTAACTCTTTTTCAGTTGTTGTGTAATTTTCTTGTGCATCGTTAAGTGTTTTACTAGCATAATAAATTGGGTGGAAATGCTTTTCTTTTCTCTGTCCCAAGACAGCTCCAACTGCAAAGTCACTAGCATCACACATGATTTCGAAAGGAAATTTCCAATCAGGTGCTATCATGATAGGTGCATTGACTAGCATTTCCTTTAGGGTTAGAAATGCTTGATTGCAATCCTTGTCAAAGATGAAAGGAGCATCTTTTTCAAGTAATTTTGTTAGAGGCCTTGAGATCTTTGAAAAGTCTTTGATAAACCGCCTATAAAATCCGGCATGTCCTAGGAAACTTCTAATAGCTCTTACGGAGGATGGAGGAGGTAATCTAGAAATGGTATCTATTTTGGCTCGATCCACCTCCATTCCTTCGCTTGAGATTTTGTGACCGAGTACTATTCCCTCCGTTACCATGAAATGGCATTTTTCCCAATTAAGGGCGAGGTTAGTTTCCTCACATCGGGATAGCATTCGTTCAAGGTTATCGAGGCATTGGTCGTATTAATCCCCAAAGATAGAAAAGTCGTCCATGAAGACTTCCAATGTCTTTTCTATCATGTCATGGAAAATGGCTACCATGCAACGTTGGAATGTTGCGGGGGCATTACATAGACCAAACGGCATGCGTCGATAAGCAAAAGTTCCATAGGGACATGTGAAAGTTGTCTTTTCTTGGTCTTCGGGTGCTATCGGGATTTGAAAGTAACCTGAAAAACCATCCAAGAAACAGTAAAATTTATGACCGGATAATCTTTCTAACATTTGATCAATGAAGGGTAAAGGAAAATGATCCTTTCTTGTTGCTTCATTTAATCGTCTATAATCTATACATACTCTCCATCCTGTGACGGTTCTCGTTGGTATTAATTCATTCTTTTCGTTGGTAATTACCGTCATACCTCCTTTCTTTGGAACTACTTGGACGGGACTTACCCAAGGACTATCGGAAATAGGATAGATAAGTCTGGCGTCAAGTAATTTGATGACTTCGTTTTTAACCACTTCTTGAACATTTGGATTTACTCGACGTTGTGGTTGTATGACCGATTTGTAGTCATCATTCATCAAAATTTTGTGTGTGCACATAGAAGGACTAATTCCTTTTATGTCGACAAGTTTCCAAGCTATTGCATTTTTGTGTTTTCTCAAAAGATTAATTAGGTTTTCTTTTTCTAAGTTATCTAATTTAGACGAAATAATTACAGGTAACTTACCATCTTTGTCTAGAAAAGCATATTCCAAACCTTTTGGAAGTTCTTTGAGCTCAAGAGGTGGGTCTTTAGGAGACTCCTTATTTGGTTGCTCGTTTCGATCAAGAACTTTAAAAGTTTGTTCTATGGCGACCTCTTCTTCAACAAAGTGGTCAATCTCTTCACTTGTATCGGGTGGTTCATCTTCATCTTCAATTAGGGGGTCATTATTGCCGAATGGGTATTTCATTGATCGTTCAAGATCGACACTTCTTTTAAATGCCCCTAATTGAAGAGGTAAATTATTGAACTTCCGGCTTTTCAAAGCTTCGTGAGTTTTTACAAATGGTCGTCCCAACACTAGAGGAGTGTCATCGAGGATGACAAAGTCGGTTGGGATTACCATTTGATTTGTTTGAACCAAAACATCTTCAACTATACCGATTGATTTTATTACTTTCCGATTGGATAGAAAAATGGGTATTTGAAGTGGAGAAAAATCACTAATACTTAATTTTTCGAAAATGTAGTTAGGCATTATGTTAACACAAAGATCTTTATCGATTGTGACATTACTAATAAACGAATTTTGAAAGAAACATGGAACCGGTGTGATGTTAATTTCAAATGGGTCTTCTTTTATTAGCGAAGTTTGATCATTAGTTAACTTAACACTTACCGTTTCGTCAATTTTAGTGTTAGTGTTTAACTCTTTTAAAAACTTAGCATGAGTGGGTACTAAACAATGATTTTCGAAAGAAGGTGTCAAGAGATTAATTTCTTCAAAATTAGACTCTTCTTGGATTTTAACGTTATTGGACTCACCTTTTTCGTTGTTTAACTCATGTGTCGGTTTTTCACTTATTTGTTCTTCCATTTTTTCATTTTGAGTTATCTCTTCCTTTTTTAATTCTTCTCTTGCGCGGGACTCCTCTTCCCTTGCGCGAGCTTCTTTTATACAACGATCGATAACTCTAATGTGTTCCAATATCCTATCGGTCACTTCGGTTATAGAAAAAGAATCATTATTTTCTAAGCTTGAATCCGGTTGTTCGACCCTTTGTTCCTCATAATACCCATATGAAGTTGATGGTTCACACCATTGTCCTTCATTGTAAGCATATGATGGATAAGGTTCATAATTTTGTTCTCCATAATACTCATATGAGGTGGGTTGTTCACGCCAAGGTTCCTCATAATAAGCATATGAAGGTGGTGGCTCATATCTTGGTTCCTCAAAGTATGAGTAAGAAGGCTCATACCTTGGTTCATCAAAATATGAGTAGGAGGGAGGAGGTTCATACCTTTGGTCTTCATAGGATGTGTATGAAGTTGATGGCTCGTACCTGGGCTCCTCATAGTAAGTGTATGAATTGGATGGTTGATACGAGTGATTATTTTGAATCGAACGTGCATTACGACAATTAGTGCAATAATTACCCCTATAATCATCCTCATCATAGGTGTAGTTGTAACCTCCTGAGTATTGATCCATAAGAACCACTCAGCAGACCACAACTGAGTCTCGAGATCAGAAAACAAAAATAAAAACAGAAACAGAGGCTGGACACGGCCCCGTGTTCAGTGAGCACGGCCCCGTGTTCAGGATCTGTATCTGGGCGTTTTAATTAAATTTACTGATTTCGTTGAGCACGGGGCGTGTTCAGTGAGCACGGCCCGTGTTCAAGCTTCTGTTACTGGGAGTTTTTATGAAAATGTGCAGCACGGCCCCGTGTTCAGTGAACACGGCCCCGTGTACAGGCTACTGTAAATGCAAAATTAAACTAAAATGCAGAAAAATGTGCGCGCGTTTTGAAAAGGTTTTGAAAAACTGATTAGGCCGTCGATTTTAAACTTTCTCAAAATCCTTGTGTCCCCGGCAACGGCGCCAAAAACTTGATGTGCGATAAAGTGTTATATATATTAGGTGTGTATTTTAAGCCCTTTTTTAACACTTATTTTAGCCAAGTTTTAAATTTATAAAACACGATATTTCACTAACACTAAACACACATATGGGCAAGTGCACCCATCGTTGAGTGTAGTATAGCGTTGGTAAGATACCGAGGTCGTCCAAGGACACAAGAGCTTTTAGTACCGGTTTATCCTCAACGTCTAACCAAAATAAAAGTTTAGAAAAATGTTTTAAACTAAGAAAAATAAAACTAACTAAAATGCTGAAAATAAAAATAAAAGAAAAAACAGATAGACAAGATGAATCACTTGGTTCCGACTCGTATCTAGTATAACCTTTGATTATTTCCGCACTTTTGCACATAATTAAGAGATTATCTTAGTTATTGTAGTAGGCCCCTCTTTTGAAGGCGACGTTACCCTCACCCCAGTAGTTTGAGTCAGCAGGGATACAATCCTAAAAGGGTGGATTATTGGAAGATAATGAATTAAGTTATTAATGCAGTATTGTGGTAGGCCCCGCTTTTGGCGGTGACGTTACCCTCGGCTAAGTAGTCTGAGACAGCAGGGATACAGTCCTAAATAGCCGGGTTATAGTATTAATAGTAGTTAACTTATGAGGGGATCAAAGAGTTTGGACCCCCGCCATCCAATACCGTGAAGTATTGAAGGAGGTCCTACTAAATTTGACCCAGGTCCATTGCAGGACCTCTAAACGCTGAACAATGGCAAGACCTTTACCAAACCGTTCCCTTAACCCCCTACCAGGTAGCCAACATACCTCCATATAGACCGTGGAGATATGAATGGTGAAAATCCTTTATTTTATATAGACAGTAAAATAATGCCAAGACACCACGGACAAACGATAAGGAAAGATCACCTTCAACATAAGTAACTAGTTATTAAAGTCATTAATACAAAACCAAATAAAAAGTGCAAAAGATTAGAAATAAAAAGTATTATACTAGACACTTTGTCTTCACCAAGTGATGTAAGAGACTTAGGCAAACATGGCCTTGATTGTCAAGAACTCTTACGATCAATCTTGGATCCCGAGACGACTCACACACACTCTACGATGGACAATGGATGATGGTGGCGGATGATGGTGTTGTGATGGTGGTGGGTGGTGGATGAAGTGTGAGAGAGGTGGAGTGCCAAGGAATGAGATGAAATGAATCCAAGCACTCCTATTTATAGGCTGAACAGAGAGCTGGACACGGCCCCGTGTCCGCTGGGCACGGCCCCGTGTCCGTCTGACACTCTCTCTCCTCATTAATTGTAATTCGCAATTACAATAAATGCGCCTGCTGTACTTTCGACACGGCCTCGTGTCCGCTGAGCACGGCCCGTGGTGGGCAATAGAAGCTTCTATAGATTTGTCTTTTCTGCTGCTTCTTGGGCACGGCCCCGTGCTGGCTGAGCACGGGGCGTGTTCAGTCTTCTGACTTCTCTAATTTGCTTTGGGAGATGCCGTTGAGGGGTCGGGCAGTCCACTAATGTTCCTTTTCTTGTATTTATGTTGGATTTAGCTGTCTTTTTGCTTCTTTTGCGTTGTTGAGCTCATTTAATCCTGAAAATACAAAAGGAAGACAAAAACACTCTTTTTCCAATATTAGTACTTAAAAAGGGTTAGTTTTATGCCTCATTTGATGTAATTTATATGTTGCATTTTACACACATCACAAGCCCAAGAATTGGCGAATCTCTGTTGGTGTATGAGGTGCAGGCCAGTTCTTAATTGAGTCTACCTTGGATGGATCAACGTGAATCCCATCCTTGTTCACCACATGGCCTAAGAAATGGACTTCACGAAGCCAGAAGTCGCATTTTGAAAACTTGGCATACAGCTGTTCTGCTCGAAGAAGTTCCAAAATAAGTCGTAGATGCTGCTCGTGTTCCTCTTGACTCTTAGAATAGATCAGGATGTCGTTGAGGAAGACTATAACGAACTTGTCCAGGTAAGGCTTACACACTCGATTCATTAAGTCCATGAAAATCGCAGGTGCGTTTGTCAGCCCAAAAGGCATGACCAAAAACTCATAGTGTCCATAACGAGTTCTAAAGGCTGTTTTGGAGACGTCCTCTTCTCGGACTCTCAGCTGATGATATCCCGATCTCAAATCAATCTTTGAATAGTAGCTCGACCCTTGCAGCTGGTCGAACAAGTCGTCGATAAATGGTAGAGGATAACGATTCTTCACCGTCACTTTGTTGAGTTCACGATAGTCGATACACATTCTAAAGGTACCGTCTTTCTTCTTCACAAATAGCACTGGAGCTCCCCAGGGCGATGAGCTAGGACGAATAAAACCCTTATCCAAGAGTTCTTGCAGTTGCGTAGAGAGTTCTTCCAACTCTGATGGAGCTAAACGATAAGGTGCATGAGCTATAGGCGCAGCTCCAGGAGCTAGTTCAATCTGAAACTCGACCTGGCGATGGGGCGGAAGGCCGGGTAATTCCTCAGGAAATACCTCAGGATAGTCGCGTACAATTGGAAAATCTTCGATCTTCTTCTCTTTTTCCGAGGTGTCAGTAACGAGAGCCAAGATAGCGGTGTGCCCCTTTCTCAAATACTTCTGCGCCTTAAGGAGAGAGATGATGTTCTCAACAGCACCCCTCTTGTCGCCACGAATCATGAGAGGTTCATCACTCGAACCTGGAATACGAACAATCTTCTCGTTGCAAAGAATCTCTGCTCGGTGTTGGGATAACCAATCCATCCCAATGACAACGTCAAAACTACCCAAGACGATAGGAATAAGGTCGATAGAGAAGGTCTGGTTAGCAAGAATAAGTTTACAATCCTTGACTACGTGTGCGGCCTCTAAACTCTTACCATTTGCTAGCTCTACAGTGTGCTTGTTGTTCAAAGGTGTTGGAATATGCTTAAGCATTCGACTAACTTCTAGTGACACGTAGCTAGTATCGGCACCCGAATCAAATAAAACTGTAACATAAAAGTCGTCGAGAAGGAACTTCCCCGTCACAACATTAGGGTCATTCCTCGCTTCACCTTGACCAATCACGAACACTCGCCCCCTGGCACCATTGTTGTTGTTGTTCCCATTGTTACCATTCCCCTGATTATTGTTGTTGTTGTTGTTGTGGTTCTGGTTCCTGTTCAGTTGGGGACAATCTTTCTTGAAGTGGCCTTCAGCTCCACACTGAAAGCACCCTTTGTTGTTACCTTGCTGCTGCTGCTGGCGTTGATTCTGTTGAGCTTGTTGTTGCTGACGATTCTGGTTTGCGGGGTATAAACTTCTGTAATCCTTTGCGGCGTGACCTGGCTTGTTGCACCTATGACAGTTACCCCTGGTGTATGGTCCGCTGTGGTGTAGGTTGCAGCGATTGCATTTTGGGTGATTCCCTTTGTACCCACCATGACTTTGACCACCAGATGATTGCTGACTGGGGCTCTTGTAGTCATCAGTCTTTCTCTGCTGAGACTGAGACTGAATAGAAGTCGAACCCTTACTTGAAGCTCCATCCCATTTCCGTTTGTTGTCACTAGGAGCATCCGAAGTAGCTGTAGCACTTATGCGCTTGGGTAACCTGTTCTGCTCCACCGCCTGATCAGTAAGACGGTGAGCCAACTGAACAACCTGCTGGATGGTGGCGAGGTTTGCTGAAGTCACATGACTTTGGATTTCTGGCACTAATCCCTTGAGAAATAGTTCGATACGCTTAATTGTAGGGTCCACCATAGTAGGACACAGTAATGCAAGTTCATTTGATCTCTTCGTATACGCCTCAATTTCTGACCCCGTCATCTTGAGGTTGAAGAACTCGACTTCCAGCTTATGAATGTCATCCCGACTGTAGTATTCTTACTTTATCATCTCTTTAAAATTCTCCCATGGGGTGGCGTTGGCAGCAACCAACCCCAGCATTTGGACCTGAGCGTTCTACCATGTGAGAGCTAAACCCTCGAGAGTACCGGTAGCATACTTCACCCTGCGCGCCTCAGGGCATTCACACATTTCGAACACAGATTCTAGTTTCTCAAACCAGTGGAGGAGACCTATGGCTCCTTCAGTGCCGCTAAAAGTAGTTGGTCGGCAGTCCATAAAAGTTTTAAAGGTGCACACAGGTGGCTGAGCATGTTGACCTATTATGGGTGAAAGAAAAGACAGAGTTTAACACAAAGGATGGTTCACGAGGGTAGGATCTAAAGATCCTAGAATGAGTTTGGACTGCAGGATATACCTCCTGCGTGTGCAGCTGCAAGTGCCGCAGCAACTTGTTCGTTAACCAGAGCCGTCACCTGGGCTTGAGTCATGTTAACGCGTCCAGGCATGATCTTCACATCAAGAGGAACATGAGTGAGAGGGGTTCGCGAAAATTGAGATGACAGAAGAGAGTAAGCACGCATGTGTTCTCATACTATAGTTGCTACGTTTATCTAAGCATACCATGAGTATAGTTCTATAAAATCTAGCAAGTAGGTAACAGAACATAAACCATATCACATAGATTGTCGAGCCTTGCATGTGGAGTGAAGCGTCGTTGTGGATCGTAGAGCACTGTACAGGTTATAGTCTGATTTTAATAAAACTTTTTCCCCTTATTAAAACCAAGTTCACTATAACCAATGGCTCTGATACCAATCTGTCACACCCCCAAAATCCACCTGCGGAATACCACCGCTTGGAGGCGTGACTGACCAGGATCCAGCCACCAATCATACTGAACACACAAGTTAATAATCATAAAAGTTAAACCAATACAATTGGTGTCCAAACAAAACATAGTTTAAGTTGCAAAGCGGAAGCATAAAGTTCAAAACCAAAACATAAGTTTAAGCGTTTCAAAGTTTAACATGGCACACAGCTGTCCATGTCCCACAACGACTCTTCCCCATGCAAGCTCCAGCTAAGTACCTATTGACCTGCAAAGCATGTAGTAACGAGTCAACAACAAGTTGAGTGAGTTCACGGTTGGCTGTTCATTTTAAGTTGTTTCAAAAACAGTTTCCTTTAACTGGCATCCTGCCGTGGGGGTTACCCCATAGTTGAAAACGTGATTTGTTTACCCGTTTACTCTGGCAATACAGCCGTGGGGGCTACCCCATGTTAGTTATCTGGCATTTCGGCCGTGGGGGCTACCCCATGTATACACTAGACTCGTTACCATATCGACTGTTGACTGTAGTCATGTTTATGTGCCCTGATCTGTCAATGTCTATCATCATTGACGTGCCCAGATCCATTAGTTCACGCCCGTCCTCTGCGGCACGGTGTGAGGCTTGTCAAACCTAAATAACGCTATCTAACTAATGACCCGCTCGCCATTGGCCCTGCGATTAAGTCGATATAAAAAGGAGGGACTTCGTGATAGAGTTTTGGTCTAGTACGAGTTATCTGTCCATAAGGACGAGGAATTATATTCCTGAATCAATACTGTCCTACCCAAGAAAGGACGAGGAATCCCTGTTCCTTAACCCCATTCCCAACCCCTTGGAATCCCATGCTTTGTAGAAAGTGTGAACTCACCTTAGATTAGCTCGGCAAATTATAAAGGTCGGTTGAGCTAACTGTGGTCAAACACGTCCTAGTATGGTTACCACACAAGTCAGATTCAAACCAAGTAATGCACGTATTGTATACTAGCAGGTTGCATAGAGGGATTGATCATGGCATGCAGGTATAACATAGCAGTTTAACAACAGCACATATGAGTTCATATAATCCAGTTAAACAGTAATAAGCGTGAACAGTCCAAACAATTCGGCCCAACACATATTGTCACACTTGGTGGCCTAATAACCTAGTCAAAGAGCCCAACATTACAGCCCAAACACTTAAGCCTGTAACAGTGTGCAAGTCCAAATTAGTGAGTATGTGTACGTGGTCTCGAGTCGAGACTAGAGATCTCGAGTCGAGACTGTGCGGTCTCGAGTTATACATGAACTAGTCGAGACTAGACGGTCTCGAGTCGCAACCGGACCCACAACCATGGTCTCGAGTTATGCTGCTTGTGTGCCCAAGTGGTCTCGAGTCGAGACTAGGGGTTCTCGACTTGCAATCGCTGATCTCGAGCTGACTTCTTGATGGTCTCGAGTCGAAACCAGGGGTCTCGACTCCCAGCACCTGCTGATTCTAGCACAGTGTACTATCCAATGGAATTCCAATTTCATGATTCTATGTACTATCCAACCAAAATGCAAAAACATGTTTTCTTGTCTAATTACTAATCAAAATAGATCAAACAACCAGATTTCAAATCTTCATATCATGTTCATGATGCATTCAAATAGTTCATCATTTTAGGGTTTTCATCATAACAACATGCTTCACCAAGAAGGTCTATCCTAGCATGAACTCAAGTTAGTGATATCATCGGCTCCTAAATCTAGTATATTCAATTAATACAATAGCATGCTTACATAAGATTTATCATATTTAAAACACATACACTAAAACAAATTATTCAAACATATCGCACTTAGCTAGTGCATCAACATCCGATTATTCAAGAACATGCTTGCGTACACTTATTCATTTCTACCCAACTTAATTGTCAAGTTAGCATGATAATCATTTATTCACCTCAATCTTCCTAACCACATAAGAGTATGCGTGTTATACAAAAACATGTGCATCCTTCAATAAATAAACATCATTTAATAACAAATAACCATCTTCTATCAAACAAACACCTTTATCAACAATTTCTCATGTATTTGTTATTAAACAACTAAAGGAGATACTAACCGGCTAGAGGGTATGAAGGGTGAACTTCCGAATGACGATTCCAAGCTTGAACCGAGGGTCCTAGTGTTGCCGGTTTGAATCCGAGAATGAGGGAAGGAGGATGTTGAGACTTAGGGTTTTAGTGAGAGAGAGGGGGAGAGTGTGTGTGAGAGTGAGTGTGAGTTGCCCAAAGAAATGGCAAGGTTGGTTATCAACAAGGGTTATATACTTGTTCTAAGTTGGTGCACCCTAATGGGCTTTCGGGTAGACTAAAGGGGGTGCATGGCCCAACCGGCCCAACTGTTACTGTTTACTCGAGACCGAGTGGTCTCGAGTCGGGTCATTGTGTTTTGGTTCCGGTTCACTACGTACACACTTGTATAAACTATACTTTATACGTACACATTAATAACACATAGCACATTAAGATAATTCACAACTTTCATTTGCTAATATATAAACACATAACGTTCAAGCATGTTACATCGAGATGCAAATGAAGGGTTCTAAATTACGAGTTGTCACATCCAGTTCTGGTGATTCGGTTCCCACATTTATCCAGCAGAATCTTCTCCAAGAACCGGAGAAAGAGATATGCTCTCTTGATTGTGCCCACTTGTCGGCTCTCAAATCCTCCGGTATCTTTCCGGAAGGAACGGTATTCCGGCCGTTCGACCGGGAAATCCGGTCAGATATGGTTTCTAATGAGTGGTTGTGCTTTAGTGCCTTTCCCTTCACCTTAGGGTTACAGTTCCCCTTTCCAGAATTTATCACCGAATTCTTCAACATTACAAAAATCTCTTTTAGCCAAATAATGCCAAGCTTACCGGCTTAGATACCATGGATCATGTAGATTTTTGTTTTATTCCACCTCCGGCGACCCGCTGATACTTCGTGCCATCAGGAACGAGGATAATTGGCAATCTAAGTTCTTCTTTGTAAAAAGAGACTCAATACCTGGTGGAACGGAATATCCGGTGAAATGGTTGAAAAAGGACAGGATTTAGGGTTTAAGGATTATCCTGCTTCTTATCCTGTTCCATATCCTGAACTGATCAACTTTCTTTTTTCTGTTGTGTTCGCAGCTGATTTTAGGAAGATTGCACCTCCCCATGTTGATTCACAAAAAAGGATTGACGCCATCAGACTCCTTCCAGAGGCTGAAAGAAGTTTCAACCCGTCTCCACCATCTCCAAGTCCTCTTTCTAGTGCAAACATGTCTGGTAAGGATCCTGCAAAATATCCTGTACATACATGTTTTTATTTGATATACTTAGGAGAAATTTTACTCCCTGTATGCAGACTCCAGCAAGGTTCCAATCTACCTAGACCTTGATGAACTTGACAGCTACCCTACTCCAGTCACGGTCAAGAAAGAGACCCCTGCTGCCACCAGCTCCAAGCCACTCCCGGCTCCTAAGGCTAATCCAAGAACTCGAGCTTCCACCGCGAAGAAGAGGAAGAACTCCAAAGTTTGTACTCCAGGTCCAGAAGGGTTCTCCTATGATGAACTCAGCTTTTCTGACTCCTTAGAGCCAATGACATCCTTCCTCAACAAGGTAATATCCTGCTACATATCCTGCACATATATCCTAATAGGATATCCTGACAGGATATCCTGGTTAATATATTCTAACTCATACCTGAATTTGATATGCAGGGCCTCCAGCATTTGCTCCACCTGTACAACGATGCCTGTGGTACTGTTGCACTCCATGAAGCCAGGATTAAACAGCTCGAAAGTACCGTTGCCGACCAAGGTGCCATTGCTGAAGCAAAGACCCGGCACTACGAGGGCATGCTGAAGAAGGTATGAAGGGTGAACTTCCGAATGACGATTCCAAGCTTGAACCGAGGGTCCTAGTGTTGCCGGTTTGAATCCCAGAATGAGGGAAGGAGGATGTTGAGACTTAGGGTTTTAGTGAGAGAGAGAGGGAGAGTGTGTGTGAGAGTGAGTTGCCCAAAGAAATGGCAAGGTTGGTTATCAACAAGGGTTATATACTTGTTCTAAGTTGGTGCACCCTAATGGGCTTTCGGGTAGACTAAAGGGGGTGCATGGCCCAACCGGCCCAACTGTTACTGTTTACAAGAGACCGAGTGGTCTCGAGTCGGGTTATTGTGTTTTGGTTCCGGTTCACTACATACACACTTGTATAAACTATACTTTATACGTACACATTAATAACACATAGCACATTAAGATAATTCACAACTTTCATTTGCTAATATATAAACACATAACGTTCAAGCATGTTATATCAAGATGCAAATGAAGGGTTCTAAATTACGAGTTGTCACATTATCCCCGAGTTGAAAGAAATTTCGTCCTGAAATTTGGTAAGTACTCACTGAGGAAGCTAGTTAAGTTGTATGGTTTTCCTGGTTTTCCTGGGGTGTCACATCCTCCCCCCGTTGATCTGGAATTTCGTCCCGAAATTCCGTAGCTTCAGCCTCAGTAGTGGTTGTATTGTTTGCGAATAGTTGGGGATACTTTTGTTTCATCTGATCTTCGCGTTCCCAGGTGAACTCTGGGCCGCGACGTGAGTTCCAACGAACTCGAACAAGAGGTATTCTAGAGTTCTTGAGGACCTTAACATCCCGGTCCGTGATTTCAACTGGTTCCTCGACGAATCGTAACTGCTCGTCGATGGTGAGTTCCTTCAGATGAACTATGTGGGTCTCATCTGACAGACACTTCTTCAGATTCGACACGTGGAAAACGTTGTGAACTGCACTGAGTTCTGCTGGTAAATTCAGTTTGTAGGCCACCTTGCCTATTTTCTCAATGACTTCGAAAGGTCCAATGTATCGTGGGTTAAGTTTGCCTCGTTTACCAAAACGAACCACACCCTTCCAGGGTGAAACTTTTAATAGCACTCGCTCCCCAACCTGGAGCTCTAGTGGTTTCCTGCCCTTATCGACGTAGATTTTCTGAAAACGCAGAGAAGGTTGGAGAGGATGCCGCTGTGTGAGGGCATTCAGGTGGACAATGATGGATATATGTGCCAAGGCCGGAGCCCACCTTTTTAAATTTGATCATTGGCTTGTAACCTCAAACAATTTACTTTTCCTGCATTTTACTTTTCTGCACTTAAACAATGTGATGGCCATTGGTGGAGGGATCCTGAGTTTCAGGACGAAGCCCTTGGCCATCATCGTTAGTATCTTTTGCTTTTGAACAATATAACAGTTGGAGGTGGATGGGTCTCAATTTGAGACAAAACCTTCAACTGTTAAGTACATATGGTAAGGAACTATTTGTGCTCTTGGTGGATGGACCTTGGTTTAAGGTGAAATCAAGAGCACACCTTTTGATATGTTAATATAACTTTCCTTTAGCTTTATACTTGTTGTTACACCTTTATTTCATGAATTTTACTTATGAAAATAGTTTTGTTTGATCATATTTGAGAATCCATTGTAAGTGTATCCTGAAAGATATCCTGCTCAGGATACTGAAATACCATCTATAAATTATCCAAATCAAAAGAAGAGATCATACCAGAGATTCTTAAAGAATCAATCTCAATCTTCCACCATAAGCATGTCCCCAGTGCACACTTACAAACTTGGATCCATCCTTTGAATGGTATAATGTATGTCCCCTGTGTTCAACAAAGAAATGCAAATGTATTCACACTTTGGCTTGAATAAATTCCGAACACCCTGAGGCAAAACCTTTGATATCCTGAAATGAATCCTTAGCATACTGGGGATAAACCCTTAATATCATGGGGATAAACCCTGATATCTTGGGGATAAACCCTTAATATCCTGGGGATAAACCCTGAGTTTCATGCGCTACAGGCGAGAGTGTATAAACTCCAAATCTTAGAAAGGTGAAAACCTTTAAACCTTAGAGAGTATGAAAATACCCTTTCGTGAGAGAGGGTGATCAATCCTCATATACCTTCAGGATCCAGGATATAGCCAACAGTAACGAAATTGTCAGCCACTTTTACATGAACTGGTCCCGCTACCTTAAACTATACCTAGATAACTTGCGCTCCAGGCGAGGTGTTTAAACCCAATTCGAAAGAAAGGTGAATACCTTTAAACCTTTGAAGGGATCAGGATCCCTTAATCGTGAGAGAGGGGGTCAATCCTCTAATCTTTCGAGTTATCCTGAGTGCATATCCTGGAGCTATATCCTGAAACATATGCTGCAAAACAACTGTAAACTAAGGTGGGTGTTAGCTTGGCTAACACCCCTCCGATGCTTAAGTCAGTATTGGGTTCAAGATAATAAACAAATATATTTAAAAGAGATAGAATACATACCATTCTGAGATAGAAATTAAATTCTATCCTTACTTGAAATAGAGCTTTAAGTGTATTGCATTCCAGGATCTTGGTAGCATACCCCCTTCCATATTCTTGATTCGATATGCTCCTTTCCCTGCTTCCGACTCAACTTCATATGGTCCTTCCCATTTTCGAGCTAGCTTGCCATCGGCAGGATTAGTGGTATTTTGAAAAGCTTTTCTTAGCACCCAATCACCAACTCGAAATCTTCTAGTCCTTATGTTCTTGTTATATGCTCTGGATATTCTTTGTTGATATTCTACCATCCTTAGTCTTGCCGCATCTCTTTTTTCATCTATAGTGTCCAAATCTTGACATAAGGCTTCAGGATTCTGTTCAGGATCCTGTAGGATAGATCTTGCAGTAGGTATCGCCATTTCCGTTGGAATCACTGCTTCTGCTCCAAATACCAAGGAAAATGGGGTTTGGCTGGTTGCATTCTTTACCGTTGTTCTATCAACCCACAAAACAAAGGGTAATTCTTCTGCCCATCTTTCTTTTTTGGCTCCAAGTCTCTTCTTCAATTTATTGACAATTATCTTGTTTGAGGATTCAGCTTGTCCATTTGCTTGAGGATGTACCGGAGTAGACGTGATCATTTTGATTCCCTAACTCTTGCAAAAGTCATTAGTCATCTTGCTTATAAACTGGGACTCATTATCACAAATGATTTCAGCTGGTACCCCAAACCTGGTCAGGATATTCCTCTTTATGAAGGATACTACTTCTTGGTCTCTAACTTGAACAAATGCTTCAGCTTCAACCCACTTAGAGAAATAATCCGTCATTGCTAGCATAAAGACTTTTCCTCCCGGAGCTTTTGGTAACTTTCCTACAATATCCATCCCCCATTTCATGAATGGCCAAGGGGAAGCTACAGGATATAGTGGTTCAGCTGGCTGATGCAGTATGTTGCTATGCCTTTGACATGCATCACACCTTCGAGCATATTCTGCAGCATCTTTCCTCATCATTGGCCAATAATATCCTGTCCTTAATACTTTCGAGAATAATGACCTGCCCCCAGTGTGGTTACCACAATCCCCTTCATGTATATCCTGAAGTACTTCTTTGGCTTCAGGATCCTCCAAGCACCTCAAATACGGTCCTGTAAGAGATTTCTTATATAAAACATTATTTATAATAGTGAATCGTGATACCTTCATCCTAAATGCCGTAGGATTTTCATCTCCGGGGACGTGTCCTTCCTTGAGATATCTCATGATTGGAGCCGTCCAGGATATAGGATCCTCTTCAGGATACTCTGCTCCAGGATCCTGAATACCCGCTACTTCTTTATCCTGAGGATTCGTCGCAGGATACAAGATATGTAATATTGGTATTTGGGTCCCTTCTTGTTTCCTGATCGATGATCCCAGATTTGCTAAGGCATCTGCTTCAGCATTATCCTCCCTTGGTACCTATTCAAGTGTAAAAACATCGAAATATCCTGCTAATTTTTTGAGAATATCGAGGTATTCGATTAATTTCTCACCCTTAACTGCATAGGATCCATTAAAATGGTTAGTAATTAACAAGGAGTCAACATATACTTGCAAACTCTTGATATTCATATTCTTAGCCAACTCTAATCCTACAATTAAAGCCTCATACTCTGCTTCATTATTAGTAGCAGGAAACTCACACCTAATAGCCTGGGGTAATATGTCCCCCTGTGGCGATTTTAGTAGTATTCCCAATCCAACTCCTCTTACATTAGATGCACCATCAGTATATAATGTCCAGGATCCTGAGGATTCTCCTAATTGTTGGACTTCTAGGTCTACCTCATCCTGAATGTCACTACTGAAATCAGCCACAAAGTCAGCTAAAGCCCGAGACTTTATTGCATTTCTAGGTTCATATACCAAATCATAAGCACTTAACTTTACTGACCACTTGGCCATCCTACCTGACATCTCTGGTTTCCTAAGCACATTTTTGACAGGATAATTTGTTTTAACATGAATCCTATGTGTCTCAAAGTAATGTCTAAGCTTCGTTGATGCCATAACTAATGCTAGTATCAATTTTTCTAAATGAGAATACCTAGTTTCAGCATTTAACAAACTTTTACTAACATAATAAACAGGATATTGCTGACCTTCATGATCCTTTATAAGGACGGCACTTACAGCATTCCCTGATACTGCGAGGTATAGGGATAGTGGTTCACCATTCTCAGGCTTCATCAGTAGAGGTGCGGTTGAAAGATACTGCTTCAAATCCTGCAGGGCTGCCTCATGCTTCTCACCCCATTCGAACTTCTTATTCTTCTTTAGGATATCATAAAACTCTTTGCATTTCTCTGAGGATCTTGAAATAAATTTGTTTAATGCTACCACTCGCCCTGTTAATCGTTGAACATCCTTCATATTTGAAGGTGATCTAATATCCAAGATGGCTTTGATTTGCTCCGGGCTCGCCTCTATTCCTCTCTTGGTCACCATATATCCTAGAAACTTTCCTGCCCCCACTCCAAAATGACATTTAGCAGGATTTAGCTTCATGTTATACTGATCCAGGATATCAAATGCTCCCTTAATATCCTGGAGGTGATCCTCAGCTTTTCTTGATTTTACCACCATATCGTCGATGTATACCTCCATGATGTCCCCCAGCTTGTCTTTGAACATCATGTTTACCAATCTCTGGTATGTTGCACCTGCATTTTTCAAACCGAAAGGCTTAGCAGTATAACAATAAATACCTGTTGGTGTCATGGAGGCAGTATCCTCCTGGTCAGAAGGCTCCATTTGAATCTGTTGAAATCCTGAGGATGCATCCATAAAGGTCAACATTTCATGCCCGGCAGTAGCATCCACCATTGCATCAATGTGAGGAAGAGGAAATGGGTCTTTGGGACAAGCCTTGTTCAAGTCTGTGTAGTCTACACAGACTCTCCATTTCCCTTTTTTCTTTTGTACCACAACTACATTTGCTAGCCATCTTGGAAACTTGACTTCTCTGATCATCTTGGATTTCAGCAATCTTTCGACTTCCTCTTGGATAATTGTATTCCACTCAGGAGCAAATTTCCTTCTTTTTTGCTGAACAGGCTTGAACGACCTGTCAATTCCAAGCTTATGAGTGATAATGTCTTTGGATATACCTGCCATATCCTCATGTTTCCATGCAAACGTTGACATCCTGCATTTCAAAAAGTTAGTTAACTGTTCTTCAATATCCTGAGGGATATTGGTTCCTACGAGCACCGAGATATCAGGATTATCCTGATCCAGGATAATTTTCTTTACATCCTGCTCCGAAGCCTCCACGATATCCTGGGCCCGCATCTTTAATTGTTATGCTGTACTAGACTTGGTTGAGGATTTCATCGAGGATGAGTAGCATTCTTTTGCCTCCTGCTGATCACTATCAACCTTGACAACCCCCAAGGGGTAGGGATCTTGATGTACTGGTGATATGTTGATGGCACAGCCTTCATATCGTGAATCCATGGTCTTCCCAGTATGATGTTATAGCAGGATAGAGAATCCATCACACAGAAACGTTGTATCGAGTTGACCCCTTCAACATATACTGGTAACTTTATTTCTCCCACTGTATTCCTAGCCTCTCCACTGAATCCAACAAGCACGGTGGACTTCGAAATGATATCCATTGGAGATACATTCATTCTCTTTAGAGTCTTTAGTTGGATTATGTTGACGGAGCTGCCATTATCTACCAATATCCTGCGTACAAAATGGTTAGCCACATATAATGTTATTACCAGAGCATCATGATGAGGATCCTGGACAGTATCCCTGTCATCACCATCAAATGTGATCACTTTGTCAGTTGTGAGGGTAGTCATCTTGACAGGTTTGTCTCCCCTTTCGGCCTTGGCTTCTTTTGCATGTCTCTTGGCCGCCGAACACGAAGTCCCACAAATGTCGGATCCTCCCGAAATAAAGTTGATTATCTTGGCATCCGTGGGAGGTGATGCTGCTCGCTCAGGATCCTTCTCAGTATCCTGACCCTTATTCTTCTTTCTTCCTAAGAGATCCTTCAGATATCCCTTGCTTAGAAGATAACTTATTTCTTTTCTTAGAGCAATGCAATGCTCAGTTACATGTCCGAAATCTTCATGAAAGGCACACCATTTTGACTTATCCTTCCAATCAGCATTTTGTTGATTCTTTCGAGGCCACCTAGCCTTGTCTCCTAAACCCTGCATGGCATACATCAATTCAGGAATGTTAACAGAAAAGCAATACTCAGATAATTCAGGATATTCTTCAGGATCCTCGTCTTCAACAGCATTCACTTTCTTGTTTTCATTTCTACCATATGGCTTAGAGCGATATGGCTTAAAGGAGGATTCCGACTTCCTGTTAGTTGACTCATAGGTGTTGGATGAGTTCATCCTCTCTTGCATCTTTATGTCATCCTCCAGTCGAATATATCTTAGAGCTCTGTTCCAGGCTTCATCCAAGTTCCTGCATGGGTTCATCACAAGGTCTTGGTAAAATTGAGAATCTTTTTGCAGCCCCATCTTGAAAGCTTGAACAGCTGTTGCAACATCAAGATGCGGGATGTCTAAGGACTCCCTGCTGAACTTGTTCACATAATCTCTTAAGGATTCCTGTGGTCCTTGAGTTATCCTGTAGAGATCACTTGTTAGTTTTTCAAAACTTCGACTACAAGAAAATTGACTATTAAATAAATTCACTAGGTGAGCAAATGATGTAATCGAATGAGGAGGAACATTCAGGAGCCATTTCAAGGCTGGTCCTGTTAAGGTAGAACCAAAACCCTTGCACAAGCATGCTTCCTTGAGCTCCGGAGGGATAGGGTTAATCTCCATTCTTTCCCTATACTGGGCAATATGCTCTTCAGGATCCGTAGTTCCATCATAAAGCTTCATGTTGGGGTTTGAAATCTCTTTGGAATCTCAGCATCACAGATAGGATATGCAAAGCGAGATATCCTGTGGCTGTCTTGGGACACTTCCGGGATTGGCTGGACCACTCCAGGTACACTGGATATCATGTCCTTCAATTTCTAAAGCTCCCTAGTAAATGCTGATGTTACACCAGTATCCTGCAAAGATCCACTATTGTTAGCAGCATGAGTATTATTATTATTTGACACGTTACCAGTCTGAGGATTCTAGCCATATCCTGAAGCATATCCTGAGCTCCTCACAGTTGACATCCTGACCGAGGAGGGTATTTCAGGAGTATGATTCTGAGGATGGCTGGGCACAATATTCCCCCTATTATCCTCAGTATACACAGCCGAACTGAAGTTCAAATTTCTGGGTTGTAATGGAGTAACAATATCCTCAACAGATCTGCTCGAGCTAGCTTTTAAGAGTTGTATTTCTCTCAAAAGCATTTGGTTAGTTTCCTGTTGCTGCTTCATTTGTTCCTGCACACTTCCAAATAAGGTTAGAATTTCATCATTAGAAGCTAAAACAGGAGCGGATTCCTGAACACTCCGAGTTGGGATAACATCCTGAGTTAATGAAGAAGCTGGAATCCTTGGAGGAGGTGGTGGAAGCACCGGACCAGTAGTAGCAGAAGTTGTAGCAGAGACAGTGGAGGAGCTCATGTTTGATCTTGAGGCCATTGTAAATAATGTGGCAAAAAGTTTTGAAAATAGAAAACCGATTAACGATTTCACAAAGATTTTTAGTAAAGAGAGCACCACCTGCCCCACGGTGGGCGCCAAATTGTTTTGGTCAAAAATTACCGAAGCAATTAAGTGTCAAATTAGTTAAGTGAGGTAGTGTGCTAAAAAGTGTGTTGAAAATATGCTGGTTAAGTTATTTGGAAAAACAGTATTCAGGATACGGCTCAGGATATTGAGCTGTATCTACGATCAAACAATGAGCAAAAAGTAAAGGGGATGACAAGAGATGTACGAGGAAAGCCCTTGATTAATCTAGATCGCCGGCACAAAACCTCAGGAGCTGACAATCGCAGCTACCTTGTTCTTCTTATTGCTTTAAACGTCAGGATACAGTGCAGGATATTGACCAGATCGCTAAGTGTTACAATGCTTTTGTGTGAAAGTAAAAATTGCTAGAGAACAAGTGTGAGAGTGTAGTGAGTGTTGATGTGATGTCCTATTCGATCTGATATACCCACCTATTTATAGTAACGAATTACAAACGAAAATTCCTATAAATATGGGATGCTCCGAATATTCCATTGTGAACGTTGTAGACCGAGTAATGCGGCTTCAACGTCTTTATTTGAACGACTTGGATCGAGTCTTCCGCGGAATGGGTCCTTGTGAACGTTGCTAACTTCAACCCCGCGTACCTGCACATAATCCGTTAGTGATCCTGAGGATACCATTCAGGATGTTACCAATATCCTGAATCTGCATCCCGGATGTGAACAGATATTATATAATCAAGATATAAGCCAAGATATTTCTCAGGATATGGGCTCAGAATTTCACCCATAACAGCTATTATTATACCCGCGTATTATACCCACTAAAAAGCGAAGCCCTGCCTCATTGTAAGTATTATAACCCTCGGTTACGTATTAGTTACTCCGCCCGATTGATCTAGAGCTTCGTAATGCATTTCGAGGCTCTGCCTGACTCAGTCGTTGGAGTTCTGTCTCGGGAGGGGGTATAACTAATGTAAATTGGGTTATTTTACTAACACGTGTGCATTGTTTAATTTAATAGATTATAAGCAGAAAGTTACCAGAATGCTGTAGGGTTATCTAAAGTAGCAATGTGAGTCATTCTCTTTTTATAACAAATATTTTCACAAAACCTCAATTGTTTTAAAGTATAATTAACAGTGATTGAGTATTTGTGATTCTACAATTACTGTCGGTATGTTGGGGTTTTGAATACATTACTTGTTACTAATACTGAGAATAGTAACATGACCAAAAGTCAGGACTGACAGTACCGTGGGTGATAATTTGGTAGATATAAAGAAATGTAATTGCGGATGCCCTCAATACTGTAAAGATATAAAATTGTTTTGATTAAATTGGGATGCACTCACCAGTATTTCCGATTGACAAAATGTTTTAAAACGCGTTTCACGTAACAAAATTCGAAAGCCAATTAGAAGCCAGCTGGAGAGCAATGAAGGCTTGGAAAGGTGGCTATAAAAGTTACCTAAACAAGAAAGAAGTTTTATTTGAATAAAATAGGGTTTATCCCTATAAACACTTTATAAATGGAATCTTGGGTTTTTCCCATGTATTTATTATTTATAAAAGTGTGGTGTTTTACTCGGATAAACTATTTCCTAACTACGGTACTGATGTAATTTCCGCTGCCAAATTAATAAACACCAATACCACTAATCTGGATCTCGTGACACCGCTCCCGAGAAGAGGGGTCGGGGGTTGCGACAGAGAGTGGTATAAGAGCTACAGCCACTGATTTGAGCCACTGAATTGTTCTGCTGACACTAGTATTTTATCAAATATGTTAGGAAATAATCTATATGCTTAAGTGTATATATGTATATTATTGTTTTGTGTTATTTGACAATTTGTTAGTTTACAGTATGAGTGAGCAAGGTACGTCTGACGCCTACCGTCATTTAGATAGTTCTCCCAAAAGTGAAGGAATCTCGTCACAGCCTACTCCTTCGGGGTATTCTGTTGATACAGAAGAGGGGATTTTCATATTTAAGGCGCAATCCGAGGAACCATTCACTTCGAAAAAGAGAGGATGGTTTAGTAGGGGAGCACACGAGAGGAGAAAACGAATGAGAAAGTTACACCAGCAAAGAGCTTTAGCAGCAGCCAATATGGAAGTCATTGCCCAGACACAAGACATGGTTAATATGTAACACCCCGAAAACGGGTTTGGTAATCAAACCACGTTAATACTAAAAGACGGGTAAAGTACCGTTAGTGGTAAAATTTACCCGGTGAATATTAGGATTTTAAATTAATAAACCTAACATTAAATAAAAATAGTATAAAGGCTTTTGTTGAAATAAAGTTTATAGAAGCCCCGAGTTAAGAGGACTCAAAATAAACTTAGTCATAATTTCCCCATACCCATTGAGTTAACTAGGAATGTTTAACCTAGTTAATAAATAAGAACATTGCTATTAAAATAAATAGGTTATGGCCTACTTAATAACGAACCAAACACGAGGAGTTAAACGGGGATAACTTAACAAGGTTATTTAATAAGAAAATCAAAACAAAACACACACTTCAAGTGTGTGTTCTGGATCGAGCTCAGGGAAGCTCCTAAGGAGCCAAACCCTAGCCATCAATATAATCATCAAATTGAAGGGTCATACGAAGCCCAAATTCACAACCGAACATGAATTAACGATCACCCGAACAAGAGGATCATAAGGTATGTAAAATCTTGATGATTCGTGAAGTTGTAAAAATTGGTTAATCATCCTATTCGCGAATTAGGCATGGATTAGAGAAGTTATGGCTAGATTAGTGATGTATACTTGCTTAGGAACAAAACCCTAAGTGAAAATCATACATAATATGCTATGAATTGAAGGATTGGATGATTTACCACACTAGGTTAAGTGGGTATTAATCATATGATGAATTTGATGATATAATGATGTTTAGAATCATCATGTTAGATAGTAATGATGAAATACTTGACAAACCGTGAGTTTGAGTATATAATCATACTTACTATGAAATAAGTTTTGTAGGACATGATAGAAATTGATGAAATGTTCATGTTCAATGATGTTAAATATCATTGTGTATTAATTCGGTAAATTATGATTTACGAGAACTTGGTTAATAAGTGATTAAAACGATAACATAGGAATGATGCTTATCAGATGACTAACTAAGTAATTTAACGAGTAATTGAGTTACCTCGTGAGATTATTTATGTTATGGGCAGTTGACTTTTAAAAGGTCAAACTGACCAATGATATGATCGAATGATGGATTCGACATACGAATGATAGGATGGTATAGTCGTAAATGATTATGACTAATCTAACCATCTTACAAATTTTAATGATAGTTTGACGCCTAACAAGCTAGGTGAAGGCTTGGGAAGGAAGCGGGTCAAACGAATCAAGTAATGAAAGAAAAGCATAACTCGGATGCAAGGTAAGTATATCTTACACTACTTATAAATTATAGAATATTCTCTTATCGTATTAACTACGAATAAGACAAATGAACAATCATGATATAATGTTTCGACGTGTAGTCGTACGAAACAAGATAACCAAAGATGATAATAAACCATGTTTAATGGTTAAAAAGGACTAATACGGATACTTAGTCATGCAATGACTAATAAATATAGAACTTTTAATGGTTACCTTATAAGGTAAACCGAAACAAATATAAAGGGTAAAACGGTAATTTGGTCATGCGTTAACCATAACCGTTAGTTTTTGAAAGACACTTATGACGTAAGCCATAATAGGCCAAAAAGTGTTAATAAATGAATTATAAGTAGAATGACCGCACGATGTAAACCGGATCGAGTCATATAGTCGAGATGGAAATACATGTCATCTCGCTAATATAATTGGTCATTTAGACCAAACGAGTCAAAAGGTAAAGATACCACCTTTTGATAATATCGACTAATGATTTTTGTCGAGTTATATGATTTCAGGAATAAATGTCGAAATAATAATAGCATCGCTATTATTTAGCAATTATTATAGCAAGGCCTTAAAGTGGGTCAATACATTGACCCGAGCCAGGTATGTGTAATAGAGTAATTACTCATTTAGAACGCAAGGTTCAATGAGTATTAAATGAAGTTTTAGATAGACAATGGGTTACTTTAATGAGTAAACCAAATGATTCAAATGATGGTCATTGTGATTTGAAAACGTAATGACTTTTTAAAACAAAACATAGCTAAAATGAGGGCTTATAGGTCAAACATGCTTTCAAAAGCCCTTCATCGCAAATGAAGGATTAAGAATGATCAAAACACCCTCGTAAGCTAAATTGAGCAAAAGACCCTTAGAGGTTGTTTGGAAACGAGTTTTATAACCAAGTAAATACTTAGGATAAGTACAAAAATGGAAAGATGCGAATCTTTGATCAAATGACTCGATATGAGTCTTTGCCGCAAAATAATGATCCGAGGGATAAAACTCAGAATATTTTGACTATCACATTACATCCACCACAATTATAGTTGTGGTGGAAGATTATTTAATAAGAAATGTGGTAATATAATGCTTGATGTGAGTGAAAGCAATTCATGCTTAAAATAGGCTTAAATACCCTTAACGGGTCAAAATAAGCATATGAGCGAAAACAGGTTAAGAATGCGTAAGAAACCCGTGATTCAAACCTAATATGATAGTCAATATTGAAATCATGAATTTCATGAAAATAGGGATCAAACAAACATGTTTTGTTTGATAAAATCACAAACGGGTCAAAACTTTGGAAAAGGGTAATAAGCCGAGGGCTTAAAAGTCTAAAATTTTGTTAATCCGGATGTCGGATTTTAACTCCATGTGATGGAGAATAAATTTACGATCACGTAGGAAGAAACGTGAGTCAAATCGGATAAAAAATGAGCAAGTTATGCTCGTTTGCGTAAATTATAGTTTGGCTGGAAGTTGTTGTATTCAGCAACAAAGATTCTGGAAAAAATGGATGGTCGCGCCACGCGACAGCAAGAGCAAGAAGGCATCATGCGACGCGACGGTATACTGGTTTGGCGAAAATTGATTACTTAATCGTTTTTGTATTTAGGACTCGTTTAAACTCGTTTTAAACGCCATATGACTAACTCATTTCATGTTTTATGGAATGTTGGAATAAAGTAAGGTGCCGGATGACGCTCAAGCTCGATAAAGAACCGAACACGATCAAGAGTCAAGCTTCCGCAATATATTTTGTCGTCACATTTAAACGACGATATAGATACATGATATTGAAATGTTTTTAAATCTTAAAATGTTTTAATAGATTCGTATTTTCATACGTACGTGTAATCGTATAAACACGTTTTTATACTAAACTCATATTAAATACTGTATAATACAAGTAAGGGTCTTACATAATAGACGTTTGGAAAACTTCCATATATTAGCTACCACTGCAGTAGATCCAAACCTTTATCAAATCATTGCACCACAACCATTACCACTGTTTCCAACCCAACCAATGGAGATAGAGCCTAACCCAGGAAACGAATTTCCCATACCAGCCTTTGACCCTGACGAGATACCTAGAATCCCAGCACCCAATCCTCTAGCATATGATCCGTGGAATGATGACCACAGGGATTATAGGGAACTCTACTCACTGGAGGAACCAATACCAAACCACATAGCCCAATACACCAACCTTAATCCTTTAGATCCATATTGGGATAATGATCAGTATGTTCAGGAGATATTAAACAATTCGTACCCATATGGAGAACCGTTACCTTTGTACCCTGATTTAGTACCCGCACCACGACCACCCAAGAGTGACGAGAATGTGCAGGAACTCCGCATATATGGTGAGGAGTTGATAGAAGGAGGAGAGAGGATGAGACAAATAGGGGAAAAACTCGTGTGGAAATACGACGAGCGAGAGATGCAGTTTGACCCCTAAATAATAATATTAATAATATATATATAGGGTAGGGTTCTAGAGTGAACACCAGGTTGAGAATGAACTGTGTGAACTAATCTAGGCAATTGGATTACATCATCTAGAGATTTTTAAACAATGGCAAGATTGTAATTATAATGTTGTAACTTCCATTTAAATTAATTGACAAAAGGGTATTTGTGTCTTTTGTAAATTGCATTTATTTAACAATATAATCAAAATCACTAAAATCTAGCTAGTTTCCATATATACAAGATACACAGCTGTTAGTGTATACACATGTGTAAAGTTTCGCTAGTATTAGTTTATACAAGATACACAGATGTTAGTTTATACACGTGTACAGTCTTGCTAACTATCAGTTTATACATGATACACAACTGTTAGTATATACACATGTGTACAGTCTCGCTAAGTATCAGTTTATACAAAATACACAGCTGTTAGTTTAAATACATTTGTACAGTCTTTTATACATCTGTGTATTATATTCAGAAATGGTTACATATGTGTATATTAACAACATATAGTATATTATGCATGCACACGAGTAGATTCATATAAAAATTATGAAATTAATGAAAACGAAACATATCACATGTATGCAAAAAAAAAAAAAATAACTTCATCACATATTAAAAAAAAAGTTAATGCCCAAAAATAATTACACTTTCAATCTCAGAGAAATTTTTTAATATTTATTGAAAATTATAAAAAGTTAAAAACAATATATTATGATATCTATATATATGGATAAAAAAAGAAAAACAATATTAAAGTTGAAATTAAAACAAAATCTATGGATAAAAAAAATGATGGAGAAATAATTAAAAAATGAGAGAGAGAGAGAGTTAAGAGAGGAGAAATTTAAGGGATTTTAATTAAACATACTTGGCTAATGTCAATCTTACCATTTTAATCTAAAAAATGACAAGGGTCAAGATTAGTTCACTCAGTTCACTCTCAAGAAGTTGTTCACTCTTGAACCTAATCCTATATATATATATATATATATATATATATATATATACATATATAGGGAGAAGATCATGTGAGAACCACCTCTTATTGCGAGAACCGCGAGAACCAATGTGAACACAACCAAAAATGCCTAAAAATAGCTAAAAATCACACAAAAAAATTTTTTTTTTAATATTTTTTATATTAAAATCGCTACTTTTCAAAGCCAGAAAAAAAATTAAAAATTTTTTTTGTTTTTTTTTAAAATTTTTTTTTTGCCACTAAAAGTAGCGATTTGAGCATAAAAGATATTAAAAAAAAATTTAGATTTTTTCTTTATTTTTTTAGATTTATTTAGGTTTTTTGGGGGTTTAGTTTTTAGCATTTTAGCTTGGGGGTGGGGGAGGGGGGTTTAGGTTTTTGGGGGGAGGGGGAGGGGGAGGGAGGGGGGGTTAGGTTTTTTTTTAGGTTTTTTGGGGGGGTTTTAGGTTTTAGCATTTAGCTTGGGGGGGGGGTTAGGTTTTTTTTTTTGGGGGGGGGGGGGTGGGGGTTAGGTTTTTTTAGCTATTTTAGGTTGTGTTCACATTGGTTCTTGCGGTTCTCACAATAAGGGTGGTTCTCGTATGAGCCCCTCCCTATATATATATATATATATATATATATATATATATATATATATATATATATATATATATATATATATATATATATATATATATATATATATATATATATACTAGACGTATACCCGCGCGATGCGGCGGGAAACATATCACTTAGGTTGGTGAGTTTAGGGCTAGCATGTCGAGAAAGGGCACTCAATCCAAAATATGAAACTTTTAGGTTTCTAGAAAGATAATGGCTTGTAAAGTTCTTAACGTATCAAGAACATATGTGTACTTATGTACATTTTTATATTATAATCATTTACACCTAATCTTTCATCATCCATACCGAAGAATATGTAACTGATTATCTCGTGTGTTAGAATCTTGTGAGTAAGTATTGATATCCCACTTATCTTGTTTCAACCCTTCATATTATATTTCTTAGTTTAAAATATTGTTTCATATATCCTATTTCTTTATTCAAAATGTAATGCGCATGTTTCTAACTAAGGTGTTGTTTGTTTTTTCAGAGTTAAAACGTCTGCGGACCACATCTACAAACCTCTGTAATAGAAGAGGTGGACCAAACCTCTACAGTCTGCAAGAAGACTGTTTGTTTTCTCAGAGGTGTTTCATAACAAACCTCAAAAATTCCCATCACCAAGTCGATTAAATCCAAGACCACCTTTTGTCGAGCGTGATTGTATCTAATGCAATTTATCAAACTCTTATTAGACTTTTTTCCTTTTTTTTTCATAGATTCACCAACATAGATTCACCAACTCGGGGTTGCTAACCACAAGGTCTGCATAAATGAAGACGTTGAGGGGTTCAGTGAGGAAATAAATGATGGTAGGTCAACCTACACTGTAAAAAATGATGGTAGGTCAACCTACACTGTAAAAAAGTGCTCAAAGGTCAACCTACACTGTTTTGACCCGTACTAAAATGTTCCGTTTTGACCGGAGCTTGTTTTGACCCGTTGCCTGGCCCGTTACAACTACCCATATACTAATAACATGTATTCAGAAAAACAATTGTGTATTATTCAAACAATGTGAGCAGCTTTAACAGTGACCCGTATACAGTTTTTTATGTCCTATCATAACAATTAGCAAAACAATAAGCATGGCCAGCTACAACAATTAGAACAATAAGCATGGCCCGCTACAACAATGTAAATGTGAAACTCTTTTGTCAAGCGATCAACTTGTTCAGGAGTCATTCCACTATAGCAGAACATGCCAATTTGTTTAAGCATATAAAAGCATGATTATTTTTTATATTCATTAAAATAACTATGGCTGAAGGGTAAATTTGTAAATTTACCTAATTAGTTATGTGTTCCTATGATAACGGAGAGCCCAACTTCTCGATGTTTTCCCTAAGTGAAGTTCTCATCCCGATCATACGGTTAGCCATACCCTGGAAGGTGAAACTGATTTAATGAACATATATTTATTTATGGTGTAGTAATTAATACTTTATTTCTTGCCAGTATACTAAAATGATGTTCTCGCATTTTTTTCTTTCTAGCAGCAGCTTCGTAACATGAATCTCAATAGCCTCCTGATCCGAATGATCATCTGAGGGCCTCAATACTGCAGGGGGCTGTTTTGAAATTTGAAATGATGTACTCGTTTTGTGTATGGTACACTGGTTTTCTTATCGGTAGCATTGATGTTTGTCAATCATTATATAATATACACAAGAATCTGTAGATGAGCCTCAACTGCGTTATTAAGTTGTAAATATGCACCACAAAACGTATGATGGTAAAGCAGGCGAGTTGTGTCTCAAATCATAAAGTGGGTCGCGACTTAGTCAATATAGATTCGAGTTGTCACTTAACTGAAAGTTTATACACAGTTGTATTTAGTCAAACTTCATTTTCTTTTGTTTCATATTTTTCAAAATAAGTTAAGATATTTTCAAAATCAAAATTATTAACATTTGATTCCAACATATAGAAAAATAATCAATTCGTAAAAAAAAAGCTCTATTGTTACTAAATTTTCAAAAATAAAATACGTGTTAGATAGCATGTTAAAACCAAGCCTGTATGAATTTTTGCATCGCATATAGTAAAGACTTTCATAATCAACATCCCGCCGTAACGCACGGGGTGACGTCAACTCGTTCCTTTAACATTTAGTAAGCTCTTTGTTGTGATTTTGTAACACGACCTTTGCTTCAGTTCACTATAAATAGAAAGTTCCTACATATACACATACAACCAATGTTTTCATAACCAGACCGGAGATCGAACCTGACGTCATAGTGGTTCACTGGTTCGACCGGATTTAAGAACCGGATAACATAAAATTTTGTTTTAATAATTTATAGGTAAAAAAATTATTAACTAAATATAAAGATGTGTTTAAAGAAAATCAAATATATAAAAAATAATTATTATTTAAGTTAATAAAAACAATACATGGTAAAGTAATTATATCCGTTCAAGAAAAGAAAAGTAAATTATGAATTTGTGTTGGAAACTGAGAAAGTAAAAACAATACTTGTGAAATGAAAATTGTCAGAAAGAGAGAGTGTAAATCTAAATATCTTTTAAATTTCTCAACTACTACCTCTCTTTTTCTTGAAAAGCAAACAGATTTCTACTAAATCTTTAATGTCTATTAAATAACTCAACATCATGAGCCGGCCAGACCACCAATTTTCACCTGTTTTCCGGTTTGGCCGCCGGCCACCGGTTCAACCGCCCGGTTGCATGCTAAAACGATCCGAAGCCATGAACCGGACCGGCTAAAGCTGCGGTCGCCGGTCGAACTGGTCGGACCGGCCGGTCCGGTCCGGCCTTCAAAACTTTGTTTATACAACTTATATATCTATAGTTGCTTCAGTTCATCAAGGTAAAGTAGTTTATTTATTTTATAAGATTAACTCGTATAAAATTATATGATTTAAGATATTAGCTGGTTCATTGATATAAAAAAAATACACTATAAAATAATAATAAATTTGTATTAGTCATTACAAATCATTATTCTCTGGACTGGTAAGAAAATATTTCAACAAATGATAATTATTTATAGGTTTTTTCGAAAAATCATTCCATGTTCATTTGGTTTACAAATGTTCATTGACTTAATATTTTATAATATCCGCTAGTCTATTAAAACGTTATGTATTTTTATACAAAGGTACATTCAATATAAATATACATCTTATTCTTGGCGGAAAACAAAAATCATGAGGCCAAAACTTTCTAGAATTCATCTTTGACTACATAATTCCTTTATGAAAAAAATTTAAAAAAGTACTTGTTCTGCAATATTTGGCTGGTTTCGTATTTCCTTCTTTGACCACCAAACTTTCACTACATAAACACAAAAAAGATTGATTTATGTTGAAAAGTTTCTAGAAAAACGTGATTTTCATTTTTATACCTGTTAAGCAATAATTCGTAATTTTCTTATTAATAAAATTCTAAAGTAGCAAATGGATGTCAAGTTTAGATGTTTATTAAAATGGATTTTACCCGGTAAGGTCCCTATCTCTTAACTACCATTACATATTTAATTATGCTATCGTATCCGGCTGTGATTCATAGGTAAAAGGGAAAGTAATTTTAATTGACCTAAGCAAATAGCTGGTTTTTCAAAACCACGTTCTCGTACTAAATATTCAAACCACTGTTTAGGCCCATCAAAACCTCTCGTCCATTCCTCAAATGTCTCACACTCTCACCAACCTCACCTCCTTCCTCCTGCCAGAGTCTCACACTCATTTGTTATGTTTTCTAATTTAGCTCTTCTTTTCATTTGGTTAGAAGAAGAGGTTTTCCGGGTATGCCAGAATCGACCCTGAATCGGGATGTTTTTTTGTTCTTCGACGACAACGATGGTTCAAGAGAATGAAAACTGTGGGGAGTTAATTTACGTTGTTGCAGATCTAGTCGCCAAGATGAAGATTGAAGATAAACAATGTGAACGGCCCAGTTTTAGCTAACAAAATCATTATTTCCACATCGGTCAATATTGACTGAGAATGAAAAGTTTACCTGCCTACAACAGTTTGAACAGAAACTTACCGCCGCCGGTGACTTCTATTGTGGCGGTTGATATGAAACCGACAGTGCAGTGGGTTTCCCTTCCAAACTTTAATTCATATATTATCATTTTATTTCAACACTTAATCTATTACGTAAATATATGTATATTTGTAAAGAGTTAACAATAGCTAAGCACTTTTGTTATTTAATATGTATATTTGTAAACAATTAACAATAGTTAGGTACTTTTGATTTAAACGTTTATTATCAGCATTTTTTAATTACAAACAACTTTCTTATCTGATTATCACCATTTGTATTCCTTTTGATGTTATAACAACATTAAATATCTTTAACGTATCTAAAATCTCATTTTCAGTATTAACAAAAAACAAAGTTCGGAGAATTTGCATTTAGTTGTTAGCAGGGGTCGTCGGCGCAATCTGAGATCTCCACTGCCATATATCTGAGAAAAGAGGTCAGTGACTGAATTAAGGAGGTGACGTGCAGGACTTTCTGGTTTACTACTGATTTTTCTTTAAAAAAAAAACATTTTTATAAATTTGTTTCAACTTTTATTATTTACATTATCTTCAATTGAATTAATTTTAATCAGCATGTTCACCTAGCTCAGTCGTTAAACATAAACATGGACCTGATTATTGCATAACAACCAAACGCCCGTAACAGATTTGCCTCACAGTATGAAATTCCACTGCCGCCACAACGCTTTAACTGTGATGAACTCACAGAGCTGGTAACAGAAAGTGGTACCGCCATTATATTGTCGTTAAGCGTCACGTATTCGGAAGTCATGCTCCCGCAAGAATGGACGTATTGATTGTCAAATGCTTGAAAGTAAAGAGGGTAGATAGAAGTTATGGGTTTAAACGTAACTTCTTCTCGGCTACCTTTGGTGCCATTGTTGTTGTGAGAGAGAAAGAGAATGCTCGTGTTGACTGTGTGTGAAGAAAAGGTGTGAATTTGCATAAGTGGGGTGTGAAAAGAGATTACAGGAAAACTTGTTTATATAGGTTGTTGGAGGGTATGCTGATTGGTTGGTGGTGAGTGACGCGGATTGGGATATTTGGCCATTGATTTGAGGAGTGGGTTTGGACGGTGAGGATTGTGTGAAGGTTTGTAAAAAGTAAAACATCACTTTTGTCAGAGGGTATGACTCATGACAGATTACCTCCAATTGAAGTCCAATTTGAATTTTGAATTCTACATAGCATGGAGGGCCCGCGTGTTGAAAAGGGTTTTCAACACCTTTGTGCTTAACATGTTGTACAATGGGCTTCAAAGACTTGTAAAGTGGCAAATGACCATTTTTGTCCTTCATATATGCTTTATAAAGTAGTATAGATATATGCGTGTAGTTTGAAAAAAAATCAACTAAAATAGGTAACCTAAAATATATTGATGCATAACTAGTAGTGTGTTTTAATTCCAGTTGTAGATTGTAATATATATATATATATATATATATATATAAAGAGTAAATGTCGCAATGCTCGACGATTTTGATCAATCTGTTTGTTTGATTGTTTACATTAAATTGTATTCTGTGATATTAATACCTGATAATTGTTTGTAAATCTAGATGGACAACGAAGAAAATCAGGAAAACCAGAATAATGATAATAATGGAAATCAAATAGATAACAGTGCCATCCAACACATAGTAGCACAAGAAATTATAGATACAATGCCATATATTATTAAGTTTGTCAAAGAAGCAGAAAATAATAAAAGTAGAAGTAAACGACCACCTAGTGAACATAGTCATAGCGTGAATAATGGACCGCTACTCCAATTACCAATTCCAAAAAGAAGAAGAACCATGTCTTATGGTTGTTCTTACAAAGAATTCTGGTCTTGCAAACCAATAGAATTCTCTGGCAATGAAGGAGCCATTGCAGCTTTACGTTGGATAGAAAAGACAGAGGCAGTCTTAAAAATAAGCAAATGTGCAGATGAAGATAAAATTATGTTTGCTTCCAATCTCTTTAAAAATGCAGCTTTAGAATGGTGGAATACTATTCTCCAGTCTAGGGGAAATGACAGAGTTTATAATATGGAATGGACCGACTTTAAGGAAATGGTTGAAAGGAAATTCTGTCCTCCCAATGAAAAAGAACAAATTGCTAATAAGTTCTTAAACCTTAGAATGACTGGAATAGACTGCAAGGGTTACACTACCATATTCTTCGAATATGCTAAAATAGTGCTAACCTTAGCCTCACCAGAACCAGTATTAATCTCTCGTTACATCTGGGGATTAATTAGTGAAATCAGACATGTAGTCAAGGCAGCTAGACCACAAACCATAGAAGAAGCAGTAGAATTAGCCAATACCTTGACTGATGAATTAGTACGTACGCAAGAAGAGAACCAGAGAAAGAACCTAGCCCAAAAACTTACCCAAGAATTTCGTTATGGAAATAACTATCGTGGGAAAAGTACAGGTTCTACCTCTGCACCTTACTGTAAATCCTGTATGAAAAAGCATTCAGGAAAATGCTCGACATACTACAACTTTTGCAAAATGTCTTGACACAAGGAAGAAGACTGCAGGAGGAAACCCAGCAACAAGCTACGCTTCAACTGTTGAGAAATGGGACACATCAAACCGAATTGTCCGAAATTAGCTCCAGCAACAAACAGCAAAACTGCCAAGAATGCTCGAGCCTTTGTCCTAACAGCTGAAGAAGCCAAAATGATTCCGGATGTGATTGCTAGTACGTTTTTAGTTAATGATATTTTTGCTAAAGTATTATTTGACTCTGGTGCGAACCAAAGTTGTATTAATACTTCATTTTGCAAAATTCTCAATCAACCATTAACTAAACTTCAACAAGAATGTCTGGTAGAAGCGGCTAATGGAGAATTCATTAAGATTACTGAAATCTTGCAGAGAGCAAGAATAGAAATTTTAAACCATAATTTTATTGCTAACTTGTATCCAATGAATCTGGCTGGATTTGATATCGTATTAGGAATGGATTGGTTAGTAGCCAATCATGCCAGTATTCTATGTGATCAAAAGTCAGTACAAGTAAGTTCACCAAAGGGTGAAAAGATCACAATCCAAGGAAATAAGCCAACTAGATCTACAAAATTAATTTTTGTGATGAAAACAACAAGTTATGCAAGGAAAGGATCACTAGTGTATATGATTTTCGTAATCATTAACCTAAAGGAAAAGAATTAAAAGATATCCACGTAGTATCTAAATTCTCAGATGTTTTTACAGAAGAATTACCTGGATTACCGCCAGATAGAGAGGTTGAATTCAGAATTCACCTATTACCAGGGACATCACCGATTGCCAAAGCACCTTATCGTTTAGCACCAGCAGAGATGCAAGAACTAAAGAACCAATTGGACGGAATTCTGGAGAAAGGTTTCATACAGCCTAGTTCATTGCCATGGGGAGCAACAATCTTGTTTGTCAAAAAGAAGGACGGGTCGATTCGTATGTGCATTGATTACCGGGAATTGAACAAGGTTACGATTAAAAACCGGTACCCACTACCGAGAATCGATGATCTGTTCGATCAACTACAAGGAGCTCGATTCTTTTCTAAGATTGATTTACGCTCAGGATATCATCAACTGAAAGTACAGGAACAGGACATTTCTAAAACTGCTTTCAGAACAAGGTATGGTCATTATGAATTTACAGTCATGCCATTTGGTTTAACCAATGCCCCAGCTGCATTTATGGACATGATGAACAGAATATGTAAACTATATCCGGATAAATTCATAATTGTCTTTATAGATGATATTCTTCATTTACTCTAAGAGTTTTTTGTACTTTTAAATTTGCTGAGAAAAGAAAAGCTTTACGCTAAATTTTCAAAATGCGAATTTTGGTTAAAGGAAGTGCAATTCCTTTGACACCTAGTTAATCATGAAGGAATTCATGTGGAACCCACCAAAATCGAGGCGATTACTAAGTGGAAAGTCCCTGAATCACCGACGGAGGTGAGAAGTTTTCTTGGACTAGCAGGCTACTATAGACGTTTTATTCAAGATTTTTCTAGAATAACCATTCCCTTAACAAAATAGACCTACAAATCAATTAAGTTTGAATGGGGACCAAAACAAGAGAAAGCTTTTACGATTCTAAAGCATAAGTTAACCAACGCACCCATACTAGCATTACCAGAAGGAACTGAAGACTTCATAGTCTATTGTGATGCTTCTAAGTTAGGTTATGGATGTGTGTTGATGCAGTGTCAAAAGGTTATAGCCTATGCCTCTAGACAACTTAAGAATCATGAAGAGAATTATACGGCTTATGATCTAGAGTTAGGAGCTATAATTTTTGCCCTTAAGATTTGGAGACACTATCTTTATGGTAGTAAGTTTACTGTTTTCACTGATCATAAGAGTTTAAGATATGTTTTTGGGCAAAAGGAATTAAATATGAGACAGAGACGCTGGATGGACATTCTTAGGGATTACGATAGTAATATCCAGTATCTTGCAGGAAAGGCTAATGTAGTAGCTGATGCTTTAAGTCGAAAGTATCATGAAAAGCCAAGACGAGTATGTTCTCTTAAATTAAATCTGCAGTTAGATTTAAATGAGCAAATTAGAGAAATACAGGAATCAGTAATCAAGGACGATACTGAAAAATTAAAAGGAATGATTAAGGAATTAGAACAAGGAACAGATGGAATTTGGAAATTCCATAAGAAAAGAATCTGGATACCAAACAAAGACACCTACGCCACCGAATTTTAGAAGAAGCCCATAAGTCTAAGTATGCGATACATCCTGGTAATGATAAAATGTATCAAGACTTAAGAAAGAATTTCTGGTTGATAGGAATGAAAAAAGATATAGCAGCCTATGTTGCTAAGTGTCTAACTTGTTCCCAGGTTAAAGCTAAACACCACAAACCCTCAGGTTTATTGCAGCAATTGGAAATGCCTATATGGAAATGGGAATTGATAACAATGGATTTTGTTACTAAATTACCCAAAACAAGAAAAAGGTAATGATGCAATCTGGGTGATTGTTGACAGATTAACTAAATCTGCTCATTTCTTAACTATGAAAGAAACTTTCAGTATGGAACAACTAGCTAAGTTATATGTAAATGAAATAGTTTCATTACATGGAATTCCTTGGTCTATTGTTTCGGATAGAGATAGCCGTTTTACTTCTCATTTTTGGACTAGTTTCCAGAAAGCAATGGGAACCAAGTTAAAACTAAGCACAGCTTATCATCCTTAAACGGACGGATAGTGTGAAAGGACAATCCAAACAATGGAGGATATGCTTAGAGCTTGTGTAATTGATTTCGGAGGAAATTGGGACGATCATTTACCATTATTAGAATTTTCCTACAATAACAGTTATCATACCTGTATCAATGTCGCACCATTTGAAGCACTCTATGGGCGAAAGTGCCGAACTCCAGTCTGTTGGGCAGAAATTGGAGAAAAACATTTGTTTGGACCAGAAATAGTACAAGAAACAACGAACAAGATTATTCAAGTCAAGGAAAGACTGAAAACAGCACGCGATCGTCAAAAGAGTTATGCTGATAACAGAGAACATCGTTGGAATTTCAGGTAGGAGATAAGGTATTATTAAAAGTTTCTCCCTGGAAAGGAGTGGTCAGATTTATCAAGAGGGGAAAGATAAGCCCCAGGTATGTTGGACCTTTTGAGATTATTAAAAGAATAGGACCAGTAGCTAACCAGCTAAACTGCCAGTGGAAATGGCAGGAATACATGATGTATTTTGTCACACCTCGACCACGTTAAATCAACAAGACCGTGGCGGAAACGTCGGGGAGTGTTGTAACAGAATCATCGTTTTAACAACCATGGTATTTAAAAGTTTTGTTTTATTGAATTATCAAATAATGTACATTGTCTTTAAACCAAAACAAACAAACTACACATTGTTTATAATTGTTTTTAAGTCACTAAGGCCTTGTCCAGATCCTAAGTGAACTCGCTTCCTAGCAATCATCATGCAACATCACCTGAAACATATGTAAAAACATAGTCAGCAAAGAAATGCTGGCGAGCACATAGGTTTTTGTAAGAGTATCGGAATCATGGCTCGTTTATATATATTGCAATACCTCGAAAACCTCGTTTTGAAAAGTATATAATATTGCAACATGACTAACCAACTCAAATCAAGATGGTTATAATTTATAAAATCTCGTAGCCATGATTCTTAACTCGAAAACATTTGCTTTAATAAACCAATTCGTGAATCGTTTCATTAAAAACTTGTTAATAAAACTCGTATGGTTTATATCATTTCGAAAACCTCGTTATGTGACATCGTTTCAAATCGTTTCCCAAGTGAACTAAATAATGACATGAAATGTAATATGATAGAAGCACTTATATATAAGATGTACCAGCGGCGTATCTACCATGATTCTATCATGTTACACCCATCCCATTACCTAATCACAACCCAAACCAATCGTTCGTTCAAATCGTTTACATCGTTTAAGTCGTTCCAAATCGTTTAATTCGTCCCAAATTCGTTTTCGCTTTAATTGTGAAACTACTTTTGGTCGTCTCGTTAATAACATTCAAACCTTCGTGACTCGACTACCTCGTTCCTCGTATTAACAAACCACCAAAGGGTAAGTTAAAAATCATCAGATTCGGTCGTTACCTACATAACCCCCACACATAACCATGGGTGTAGTCTGATAACGGGATTTGTCAGATCCTATGGTACCATAACCTAATACTGGTCGGCTTGATCAATGCTAATGAATGTCATTCGTTATGTAATTACAACCAACAAGTCCGTTCACATTATCGGAATCGTTATTAGTTTAATATAAACCATCTTAATCGTTTTTGAAAACATCGTTAAAATATCGAAATCGTTTTAATACATATGAATCACCCCAAAATAATTGAAAACAGTAAAATAGGGGAACTATGTACTCACATTGAATGATAGGGTATCTTTGATCTAAAGAACTTAGCGAAGCTCAAACAAACCAAGGAAATTCAAGTGGTACCTAGTAATCGGATCACTAGTAAATAAATCAACACCTAAATCGGAAGATCGGATAGAATGAGGTCTTGTAAACCAAATGAGTGTTGGAACTCATGTGATATGGTTTAACAAAGCCTACATCCTAGATCGGAACTTAGCCTAAGTGCTTTCGACCTGTTACGACCCATTAAGGTAGCTTATGCTACTTTAACGTGTCGTTCACGCAAAAATAAGTTTGGATGGTTAACTATGTGTTATGTTAAGTCTTACATGCCCAATAATACCTAAACATGTTACTAAATTAGTTTATATGTCAAAAATATGTTCACATATGTAAAATATGGATTTATGCTTCAAAAGGGCGTTTTGGTCATTTATTATGGGCATACAAGCTACTTAACAAATAACTAACCAATCCTATGTGATCATAAGGTATGACCTCAATGGTTATTCCCTATGCAACTATGATCACTAATCAAGCTTGATCGGATCCTAAAGATGGACCAAACGGGTCGGGTTCGAAAGTCTAAGCGGTTGTTTAGACCGCTTAACTTACGACCTTAAACAAGCATTAAACTATTAGTGACGAGTTAAACATGTCAAAACATGTTTAACCAACTGATTTGGTATCAAAACAATGGGTTTTGATACCCGAAAATAGTTCCGTTGCAAAATGCGTGCTAAAACGCATTTTGACCGAAACTTTGACTCGTCACTACGGCTAGTTAACGTGGTAATCAGTAGGTATAATCGCTAAGGATTATAACCATCGTGATTACAATCACGTTACAAAGTTCAATTGAACTTTGACTTGACCAATTGATGGTCAAAACCGAAAGTCAAACTGTTGGCCAAACTGTTTGACTTTCTGCTTAAACATAAAGAATAAGCATGAAAGAGGACTTACACAGGGTCCTAGCTATCTTTTCTACCAAGAATAAAGTTCCAAGCAGATTAGAAAGCTCCCAATTCAGATTGTAGAGAAGAGAATGAGAGAATAAGCAAAGAATGAATGAAAGTGCTTGGCTATATATAGTTTTTCGCAAACCGTTAGGATCATTCCTTGGAGAAGAGGGAATGATCTAGGCCTTACACTTGTCAAGGAAGGATTGGGGGACTTGTTCTCCACACAAACCAGCCCATAGCATTGAAAACTAGAGATCAAAACCATAAAATTCGAGCTAAATGACCAGATTCAATGTTTCTGATCTGCAAGTCTGACACGGTCCGCGTAAAGATAGGGCCTGGCTTACGCGGGCCGCCTAGCCTACTTTCCAGAAATTGCATTTTAGCCCCTGAACTTGTAAAACATGCATTTCGGCTCATTTTTGGCACGTTTAAGCCCCGTTAACCTCATTTCAAGGCTCTAAAATGAATTTAAAGTATAGGGAACTCAAAACATGCTCAAAAATATATCGGATGTCAGCTCGTTTGGTCGTACGGTCGCGTTGTTCGGTAATTTACGACGAAACTCAAACGGACGCGAAAACGATCCAAATTAAGCGACGAACGGTATTTTTGCATGCCGATCACTAAAATAAAAATATTTTAGTGTGTACAAAAATTTTGGATGTCCAGATGTGGTCAGAACGTAAGATATGCGTGAAAATGCAAACTTACGTCGTTTTTGACACTTTTAGTCCCTGTAAGATCAAATAAGCATGTTTTTGCACACCGAACCACTCAAAGCTTATTTCTAAGCTATGTTTAGGTTATTTATGGTATGTTTAGCTTATGATCAAGTTCCGGACTCTTCGATACCATACGAATCGGTATAGTTTCGCAATTTGACACAAATAGTCCCTGCGATCGAATGGACTTGTTTTCAACACACCAAACCATCCAAAACTTATTTATAAGTTATGTAAAGGTTATTTTAGGTATGTTAAGCCTATGTCACTATTCTGGAGTGTTTTTCGCGTTAAACTGACTGCGTTTACGCACCAGTTTGCGTATAACTTTCCAGAAAGTGATTTAAAGCTTGAAATCGGAATCGATTCGAATTGTAAAATCATCAAACACAAATACACATATAGTAACACCAAAACACATTGTTTTATTAATAATTAACATCGTTTTGCATTGTTCATCGATTACAGAGCACAGTTGTCACATATTTCATGTATGTAATCTCAAGAAATGTTTAGCAGATGAAACATTAGTGGTACCTCTAAAGGACATAGATGTAAATGAGAAACTTAAGTTTGTAGAGAAACCGCTATAGATTGAAGATAGAAAGATCAATATTCTCAAACATAAGAGATTAGTTCTGGTCAAAGTGAAATGGAATTCTAAGAGAGGACCAGAATACACGTGGGAGCTCGAAGCCGACATGAAAAGGAAATATCCACACCTGTTCCAGTAGACCACGAGGACGAGATCTAAAAAAAGGTGGGGAGGATATAACAACTCTCCCAAAACCCTTAAAATATTCCTATATGTCCTAAAATACAACCCGTATGCGAAAAACGGATCCAAAATAACTTTATATAAACAAAAATGAAATAAAATCAATTTTAGTGGATTCTCGTGGAGTGCGACAAAGGCCTGGCAAGCCTGTCGCGGGCCGCGACAGGGTGGCACCAGGCGGCACACTAGCTTGCCATGTGTCGTGATGCGTGTCGAGGCTAATTGTTGAATCAGCAAAGCTAGGGCCTACCCTAGCAGCCTCGCGGGCCGTGAAGGCCCTACCTTCTGTTTCTCGCGGGGCGTGAAAAAGTCGTGATCAGACCCTATAAATAGGAGCTCGACGTTCAGTTGCAAATCGTTCAAAACTTGTAAATCCTCTCAACTTCGAATAGCTATTATTATACCCGGGTATTATACCCACTAAAAAGTGAAGCTCTGCCTCGTTGTAAGTATTATAACCCCCGGTTATGTATTAGTTACTCCGCCCGATTGATCTAGAGCTCCGTAACGCATGTCGAGGCTCTGCCTAACTCAGTCATTGGAGTTTTGTCTCGGGAGGGGGTATAACTAATGTAAATTGGTTATTTTACTAACACATGTGCATTGTTAAATTTAATAGCTTATAACCAGGAAGTTACCAGAAAGTTGTAGGGTTATCTAAAGTAGCAATGTGAGTCATTCTCTTTTTATAACAAATGTTTTCACAAAACTTCAATTGTTTTAAAGTATAATTAACAGTGATTGAGTATTTTTGATTCTACAATTACTATTGGTATGTTGGGGTTTTGTATACATTACTTGTTACAAATACTGAGAATAGTAACATGACCACAAGTCAGGATTGACAGTACCGTGGGTGGTAATTTGGTAGATATAAATAAATGTAATTGCGGATGCCCTCAATACTGTAAAGATATAAAATTGTTTTGATTAAATTGGGATGCACTCACCAGTATTTCCCACTGACAAAATGTTTTAAAATGCATTTCAGGTAACAAAATGTGAAAGCCAATTAGAAGCCAGCTGGAGAGCACTGAATGCTTGGAAAAGTGGCTATAAAACTTACCTAAACAAGAAAGAAGTTTTATTTGAATAAAATAGGGTTTATCCCTATAAACACTTTATAAATGGAAACTTGGGTTTTTCCCATGTATTTATTATTTATAAAAGTGTGGTGTTTTACTCTGATATTTCCTAACTACGGGCCTGATGTAATTTCCGATGCAAAATTAATAAACACCAATACCACTAATTTGGGTCTCGCGACACCACTCCCGAGAAGAGGGGTCGGGGGTTGCGACATTCCTACCTGTTAAATGATCAAGTCTCAGAATTCATTATGTCATTGAATTCCAGAATTTACTTGTATTAAATTTTATATTCAATGGAGACTTATCATTTTGAATTTTTACCGGTATATACAAAGCTTTGTGCTTTGTTTTAGACACAGAGAATACTGAAATCGTATGGTTCATACAACACACACATCAAACGAATTCCCTAACTTTGCATCTCTACGCACTCTTGTTTCAGGTATACTTTCAGGTGCTAGGCTAATTTAGGCAGTACAATCTGCTTAGACTGTTGTACCCTGGGAAATAGACGGGTTCACCTAGGTGGCCAGAAATCTGTTTTAAGGGAAGCGTCTTGAACGTGCCTCAGCCGAAATCTCGTCTTTCGTCTATTGTTTATGTTATTTTGTTGTAATCAGTTTAAGGATCATTTGTTTCTTTCTGTTTGTAATTTTGTTCTGTAATTTATTTCATTTGACCAATTATAATTCGCAATGGAAATTAATAAAATTATATCTTCTTTTATTTTGTGAACGGTGCTCCTACAAGCTTAGCACAGATTTTTAAAACCCGTTCAATGTTTTGTTTTAAAAATTTTACAAACAGTTTGTTTTCGTTTTTAGAAAACTTTTATGGTTTGTATTGGTTTTGTAAACCAATTCGTCTCTGTCTAAGAGGATTAATATTTTAGTTTGGTTTTGTGTAAACCAAAATTTCTAGGTATCTTGTTTCAGTAATGGCTACCGCTACTACATCAACAACTGTTGGATCCACTTCCACTACCATGACCATTAGTTGGTACCCAAGCACCCCAAGCTATGGATAATCATGTTGAGAAACCAGAAAAGTTCACTAGTTTGAATTTTAAGAGATAGCAACAAAAGATGTTTTATCTGACCACCTTGAACCTTGCGAGGTTCTTGACTGAGACCCCTCTTGTTCTTGCTGAAGGGACTAGTGATGTCCAATCTGTGAGTGCAGTTAATGTGTGGAAACATTCTGGGTACCATGCCACAACTATGTGTTGAATGGCCTTTTAGATGCATTGTATAATGTGTATTTCAAGGTTCCAACTGCCAAAGAATTATGGGAGTCATTGGAACTCAAATACAAGACTGAGGATGCAAGTACTAAGAAGTTTGTTGTGGCTAGGTTTTTGGAATATAAAATGATTGATTCAAAAACCGTGATGAGTCAAGTTCAAGAACTACAGATTATTCTTAGTGACATTCAGTCTGAAGGAATGAATCTTAGTGAAACATTCCAAGTGGCAGCAATTGTGGAAAAGTTACCTCCTAGTTGGGTGGACTTCAAGAATTACCTTAAGCATAAGCGGAAGGAAATGACCATTGAAGACCTTGTGGTTCGTCTTCGTATTGAGGAAGACAACAGGTTATCACACAAAGGAAGTTAAATTGAAGCTTCTGCAAAAGAAAACCTTGTGGAGCATGATCAATCCTCAAGGGGTCACAAGGATAACAAAGGCCATAAGTTCAATGGAAATGGGAAAAACAAATGTGTAGATCTTGGGCCAAAGAAAGGTGGTATGAAGAAGAAGGTTGGTCCCTTTTAAAGGGGAGTGTTACAACTGTGGACAAACTGGTCACCTTGCAAACCAATGCAAAGATCCTAAACGTGATACAGCTCTTATGGTTGATGATGATGGTATGCCCTTAGTAGCCATGATTTTAGACCTCACTGCCATGATGGAGGAGGTAAATTTGGTGGCAAATAGGCCAAAAGGGTGGTGGATTGATATTGGGGCAACCCACCATGTATGCCCAGACAAGACCATTTTTAATACCTTTAAAGAGGTGGTGGGAGAAGAGAGGTTGTACATAGGAAATTCTGCTACAGCTGACATCAAGGGAGAAGGTGATGTGATCTTAAAGTGGACTTCTGGGAAAGAGCTCACTTTGAAGAATGTACTTTATGTTCCTGACTTGCGCAAGAGTCTTGTGTCGGGTTGGATGCTTAATGTCGCAACCCCCGACCCCTGCCTCAAGAGGCGGGCGGCTGCGGCCTACTCAGAGATGGTGGTATCGGTGTTTATCATTATTTGGCAGCGGAGATTTCATCAGGACCGTAGTTAGAAAATATTTTATCAGAGTAAAACACCACATTTTTATAATATTAAACATATTGGGATAAAACCCAAGTTTTTATTACAATCATGTTTATAGGAATAAATCCTATTTTATTGAATAAAACATCTTTCTTTATTTAGGTAACTTTTATAGCCACATTTTTCCAAGCCTTCAGTGCTCTCCAGCTGGCTTCTATTTGGCTTTCACATTTTGTTACCTGAAACACGTTTTAAAAACATTTGTCAGTGGAAAATACTGGTGAGTGAATCCGAATTTAATCAAGATAGGTTTTATCAGTTTACAACATTGAGGGCGATCGCGCAATTACATTTGTTTCCAATTCTTACTTTAATTACCACCCATGGTACTGTCAACCCGACTTGTGGTCATGTTACTACTCACAGTGTAGTAACAAATTTTGTATACAAAACCCCAACATACCAACGATAATTATAGAATTACAAATACTCAATCACTGTTTAATTATAATGTAAAGCATTGTGGTTTTGTAAAAACAGTTTGCAAAAAAAGAGATTACTCACATTGCTAGTTTAGACTTTTTCCTTTGGTTTCCTGGTTATAATCTAATAAATTAAACAATGCACACACGTTAGTATAATAACCCAATATTTACATTAGTTATACCCTCCCCGAGACAGAACTCCAATGACTACGTCGGGTAGAACCTCGACAGCCGTTACGGAGCACTAGATCAATCGGGCAGCGTATCTAATACGTAACCGGGAGTTATAATACTTACAACGATGCAGAACTTCGTTAATTAGGGGGGTATAATGCCCAGTATTACTATTATTGTTTCATAAATTGAGAGAGAGATCGAGGGAATGAGCGGATTGAAATTGAAGGCCGATGGTTGCTATTTATAGTGTCTGTTCGACACTTTGTTGCGCCCCGTGTAAGCCGAAGGCTATGCCTTCGCGGCCCGCGAGACCCACTAGGGTAGGCCTTAGCTTGGCTGAGTCGACCCTAGCTTCCACACGCGTTACGACACGTGGCACCTCAGGGTGCGGCCTGGTGGTTGATTTGTCGCAGCCCGCGTAAGACGAAGATATTGTCTTCGCGGCCTGCCAGGAACTACTGAATTTTGTTTTTATTTAATCTTTATAAAAATAAAGGTATTTAGGGCCATTTTTCGTATACGTGGTATGTTTTAGGACGTATAGGGATATTCTAAATATTTTAGGAGTGTCGGAAATAATTCAGGAGGGTTGTTATATCCTCCCCACCTTGTTTTAGAACTCGTCCTCGAGGTCTACTAGAACAGGTGTGGATATTTCCTCTGCATTTCAGATTCAAGCTCCCATGTGTACTCTGATCCTCTTTTAGAATCCCATTTCACTTTGACTAGAACTAGTCTCTTGTGTTTGAGATTTTTGACTTTCCTGTCTTCAATCTGTAGAGGCTTTTCTATGAACTTAAGCTTTTCATTTACCTCTATATTCTTAAGAGGTACTACTAATGATTCATTGGCTAAACACTTTTTGAGATTACATACATGATATACATCATGTATTCCTGCCATTTCTTCTTCTGGCAGTTGTAGCTGATAAGCTACTGGTCCTATTTTTCTAATAATATCAAAGGGTCCAACATACCTAGGGCTTAGCTTTCCTCTTTTGATGAATCTTACCACTCCTTTTCAAGGAGAAACTTTTAATAATACCTTGTCTCCTACCTGAAATTCCAATGGCTTTCGCATGTTATCAGCATAACTCTTTTGTCTATCGCGTACTGCTTTCAGTCGTTCCTTAACTTGAATAATCTTGTCTGTGGTTTCTTGCACTATCTCAGGTCCAGATAGTTGCTTTTCTCCAATTTCTACCCAACAGACTGGAGTTCGGCACTTTCATCCATAAGGTGCTTCGAATGGTGCAGCATTGATACTGGTATGATAGATGTTATTGTAAGAAAATTCTATTAATGGTAAATGATCGTCTCAATTTCCCCTGAAATCAATTACACAAGCTCTAAGCATATCTTCCATTGTTTGAATTGTCCTTTCGCTTTGTCCATCCATTTGAGGATGATAAGCGGTGCTTAGATTTAGCTTGGTTCCCATTGCTTTTTGGAAACTTGTCCAAAAATGAGAAGTAAAACGGCTATCTCTGTCAGAAGTAATAGATAAAGGAATTCCATGTAATGAGACTATTTCATTTACATACAACTTGGCTAGTTGTTCCATACTGAAAGTTTCCTTCATCGGCAAGAAATGAGCAGATTTAGTTAGTCTATCTACAATCACCCAGATTGTATCATTACCTTTTCGTGTTTTGGGTAATTTGGTAACAAAGTCCATTGTTATCAACTCCCATTTCCATACAGTTATTTCTAATTGCTGCAGCAAACCTGAGGGTTTTTGGTGTTCAGCTTTCACCTGTGAATAGGTTAGACACTTGGCAACATAAGCTGCTATATCCTTTTTCATTCCTATCCACCAAAAATTCTTTCTTAAGTCTTGATACATTTTATCACTTACATGATGTATCGTGTATTTAGACTTATGGGCTTCTTCTAATATTCGGTGGCGTAGGTTTCCTAATTTAGGTATCCACATTCTTTTCTTATGGAATCTCCAAATTCCATCTGTTCCTTGTTCTAATTTCTTAATCATACCTTTTAATTTTTCAGTATCCTCCTTGATTACTGATTCTTGTACGGCTCTAATTTGCTCGTTTAAATCTATCTGCAGATTTAATTTGAGAAAACGTACTTTTCCTGGCTTTTCATGACACTTTCGACTTAAAGCATTGGCTACTACATTAGCCTTTCCTGTATGATATTGGATATTGCAATCATAATCACTAAGAAATTTCATCCAGCATCTCTGTCTCATATTCAACTCTTTTTTCCCAAAAATGTACCTTAAACTCTTATGATCAGTGAAGACAACAAATTTATTTCCATATAAATAGTGTCTCTAAATCTTAAGGGCAAAAATTATGGCTACTAATTCTAAATCATGGGTTGAATAATTTCCTTCATGATTCTTAAGTTGTCTAGAAGCATAGGCTGTCACGTCCCCCGCCCCCGGTTTTACCCGAGTCGAAAGCCGCGGGACAGAAACTCGCGTGGTATTTATTTATTTATTGAGTTTCACAGCGGAAGATTTACCAGAGTCTTTTAAAACCTGAAAATACCCGATTATTTTATTTCATAATGCGGGATAAACCCCGTTATTTACAATGGAGGAATTTAACTAGGAAATTCCCTGATTTATTAAAACATGTTTATTTATTTTAACTGAGCCACCTCTTCAAGCGGGTTAGTGCTCCGTAGCACGTTTTCCTAGATTCAAAGCAGGTCGCCTGAAACATGTTTAAAAAATATTTTGTCAGCGGGGAAATACTGGTGAGTCACTCAAGTTTGATAAATCGACTCGTAGTTATAAATTACAGCATAAGAGCGATTACAATGGCTTCTATCTTATTTTTATCTGGCGCCGTGTCACTCCTTGTGACAATGGTCACACCACTATTGGGTCTTTCCCCAAGTAGTGATGATTATCACTGTTAGGATTTATTAGCCTAACCGTGAGAAATTAGTAATGTGCACAATACCCCAATTAGCCAGTGATTCAAGATGTCCACGACTTAATCCCTGTAATTATAACTTTTTAAAAATAATTGGAGTATTGTAAAACAGTTGATAAAAAAAAGAATGACTCACATTGCAAGTTTAGACAAGCAGCGTTTAGCCTACTGATTTAGCCTTGTACCTAGTTTAACAATAATGCACACGAAACTAGGTAAATAACTGAATACAACAATTACGATAAACTCACGAGATTAAAACCTTCACGACGAATGACAAAGTGCAATTCTTAAACATTCAGCGGATTCGCAACGAATGACAGAGTGCAATACTAAAACATCCACAGATTTTACGGTTAATGACAAAGTATAACCCGAGTTCGGGTGGCACTCAAACATCCTGTCGGATTCACGCGAATGACAAAATATAGTCCGAGATCGGGCAGCACTAAAACATCCTGTCGGACTGATTTCAATCGATCGGATATTGAATCGTAGTAGCGATGGATTTAATACCCGGTATCGTAGCAGCATGTCGCTATATTAATTTTCGAATTTGGCAGTGTGCTTTTGTTTTTATGAAATGGTTTCGACACCATTGAACTGCTCCTGATCCCTTCTATTTATTGGTGAAATTTGGGTCTGTCGCGGCCCGCGTAAACTCTTACTCAACTCTTACGCGGCCCGCGTGGAGATCTATTTCGTAGATTAGGGCTAGTGTGTCACACCTAGGTCTGCCACGTGGCCTGGTTGCTGTTCTGTATAAGTTATGAACTGTCGCGGCCCGCGTAAAGTTATGCTTAACCCTTACGCGGCCCGTCTGAAGACCAAGATTCTTGATTTCTTGGTTTTTCATGCACAGTAAGGTTTCAGGGGTCCGGGTTTTTACTTACGGGTCGTCTTGGTACATTGTTGAAGGTCCTTACATCCTCCCCACCTTAATTAAAATCTCGTCCTCAAGATTTACTGAAATAAGTGAGGATACTTTCGCTTCATTTCCGATTCCAGCTCCCAAGTGTATTCCCGTCCTCTCTTTGAATCCCACTTGACTTTGACTAGCACCAATCTTTTGTGCTTGAGAAACTTGATCTTTCTATCTTCGATCTTGAGCGGTTTTTCTACAAACTTCAACTTCTCATTAACCTCTATGTCTTGAAGAGGGACTACTAGCGATTCGTCTGATATACACTTCTTGAGGTTAGATACATGAAATACATCATGTACTCCAGCTAACTCCTCTGGTAGCTGTAAGCGATAGGCAACTGGTCCTATTCGCTGTATTCATGGGAATGGTCCTACGTACCTTGGACTCAGTTTTCCTTTCTTACCGAACCGAACTACTCCTTTCCAAGGAGAAACTTTCAATAGTACTTTATCTCCAACCTGGAATTCTAACGGCTTACGTCGATTGTCTGCATAACTCTTCTGGCAATCTCGAGCCGTCTTTAGTCTTTCTTTAATTTGAGTGATCTTGTCGGCAGTTTCTTGCACAGTCTCGGGACCTGATAATTGACTTTCTCCTATTTCTGCCCAACAAACTGGAGTTCTACACTTACGTCCGTACAGTGCTTCAAATGGGGCAGCTTCAATACTTGCATGATAACTATTGTTATAGGAGAATTCAATTAAAGGTAGATGGTCATCCCAATTTCCTCCGAAATCGATAACACATGCCCTAAGCATGTCTTACAGGGTTTGGATCGTCCTTTCACTTTGTCCGTCTGTTTGGGGATGGTAGGCTGTACTTAAATTTAATCGCGTCCCCATTGCTTCCTGGAAACTTGTCCAGAAGTGTGAAGTAAAACGACTATCCCTATCTGATACGATGGAGAGTGGAACTCCATGTAATGATACGACTTCATCAACATACAACTTGGCTAGCCTTTCCATGTTAAAGGTTTCTTTCATGGGTAGGAAATGAGCTGATTTGGTTAATCGATCCACAATTACCCAAATCGCGTCATTACCCTTTCTGGTTTTGGGTAACTTAGTAACAAAAATCCATTGTTATGAGCTCCCATTTCCAAACATGCATTTCTAATTGTTGTAGTAGACCTGAGGGTTTCTGATGTTCTGCCTTAACTTGCGAACAAGTTAAGCACTTAGAAACATATCTAGCTATATCCTTTTTCATACCGATCCACCAGAAATTGTTTCTTAAATCTTGGTACATCTTATTGTTACCAGGATGCATGGTATACCTAGATTTATGGGCTTCCTCTAAAATCTTATCCCTTAACTCTCCCTGTTTAGGTACCCAAATCCTTTTCTTATGGAATCTCCAAATTCCATCAGTTCCTCTTTCTAATTCCTTAATCCGTCCTTTCATTCCATCCGTACTATCTTCGATTGCTACTTCCTGAATTTGCTTCAATTGTTCCATTAAATCTAATTGAAGATTTATTCTAAGAGCACGAACTTGTCTTTGTTTTTCATGATATTTACGACTTAAAGCATCTGCAACTACGTTTGCTTTACCTTCTTGATATTGAATATAACAGTCGTAGTCACTTAGGATCTCCATCCATCTTCTTTGTCTCATGTTCAATTCTTTTTGCCCAAATATGTACTTTAAGCTCTTATGATCTGTATAGACAGTAAACTTACTTCCATACAGATAATGTCTCCAAAACTTAAGGGCAAAAATTATCGATCCTAATTCTAAGTCATGTGTTGTATAGTTTTCCTCGTGCTTTTTCAATTGCCTTGAAGCATACGTAATTACCTTTTTGCTTGCATTAGCACACATCCTAATCCTAGCTTAGAAGCATCACAGTAAACTTCGAAATCTTCTGTTCCGTCTGGTAAAGCTAGAATAGGGGCGTTTGTTAACCTTTGCTTTAAAATCCTAAAAGCCTCGTCTTGTTTGGGTCCCCACTCAAACTTAACTGATTTGCAGTTTAACTTAGTTAATGGTACCGCTATTTCAGAAAAATCTTTAATAAAGCGCCTATAGTACCCCGCTAATCCTAGAAAACTTCTAACTTCGGTAGCTGATTGTGGGACCTTCCATTTGGTAATCGATTCTATTTTAGAAGGATCTAAGTGAATACCTTCGTGATTCACCATATGTCCTAAAAATTGCACTTCCGGTAGCCAAAATTCATACTTCAAGAATTTGGCGTAAAGCTTTTCCTTTCTTAACAAATTTAAGAGTGCATGCAGGTGTTCACAATGTTCCTCCTGACTTTTGGAATAAAGGAGTATATCGTCGATAAAAACAATTACAAATTTATCCAAATATGGTTTACAGATTCTATTCATCATGTCCATGAATGCTGCAGGAGCATTCGTTAACCCAAATGGCATGACTGTAAACTCATAATGATTGTACCTAGTTCGGAAAGCAGTCTTAGGTATATCTTCCTCTTGTACCTTCAACTGATGGTATCCGGAGCGTAAATCTATCTTAGAGAAATATCTAACTCCCTAAAGTTGATCGAAAAGATCATCAATCCTAGGCAACGGGTATCGGTTCTTAATGGTAACCTTATTCAATTCCCTATAATCGATACACATTTGCATCGAACCATCCTTCTTCTTTACGAATAACACCGGTGCTCCCCACGGGGATGAACTAGGTTGTATAAATCCTTTGCTTAGTAATTCATCTAACTGCTTTTTCAGTTCTAAAATTTCAGTGGGTGCTAACCGATAAGGTGCCTTGGCTATCGGTGTAGTTCCAGGAATTAGATGAATTCTAAATTCTACTTCCCTATTGGGTGGTAATCCAGGTAGTTCGTCTGGGAATACATCCGAGTATTCTGATACTACTGGAATTTCCTTAAGTTCCTTACTTCTAGTGTTAATGATTACCGAAATCATATACACTATTTCTTGTTTTCTTGAATAACAGGCCACTTTTATTACTGAAATAAATTTCATTGGCTTTCGTGGCTTATCTCCTGTAATCACCACTATTTCTCCTGTGGGTGTATGAATTTCTATGGAATTCTCGTCACAGAGGATTCGAGCATGGTTGGCTACTAACCAACCCATTCCTAATACCACATCAAATCCAGCTAAATTCATAGGTAACAGGTTTGCTGAGAATTTATAGCCTAAGAGTTCTATCTTTACTCCTTGCAAAACTTTATCTATGTGAACAGAATTACCATCTGCCGTTTCTACTGTAAAAATTTGTCTAAGGTTACTTAAAGGTAGTTTAAGAGCTTGGCAAAATGAAGTATTTTAGAACTTTGGTTTGCACCAGAGTCAAATAATACTTTTGCATAAACGTCGTGCACTAGGAACGTACCAGCTATTACATCTGGAATTAGCTCTGCTTCCTGAGTTGTCAGCTGGAAGGCTCTTACGTTTCTCTTGGTAGTTCCTTCTGTAGGTTTGGCTTTGTTATCAGTGGGTTTGACCAGTTTAGGACAGTCTGGTCTGAAATGTCTAGCCTCACCACAGTTGAAGCAGATTGTGGTTTTCTTCCTTCGGCAATCTTCTTCTTGATGCCCCTGAATCTTGCAGAAATTGCAATATCCTTTGCATTTTCCAAAATGCTTCCTTTTACAGGCATTGCAAAATGGAGCAATAAGGGATTGCCCAGTTCCCTTTCTCTTGAAATTGTTACGATTACCCACACGAAATCCTTGGGTAATCTTTTGGGCCACTTCCTTCTTTCGGTTTTCTTCTCGCGTACGCACCAGTTCATCAGTCAGAGAGTTGGCTAATTCCACCGTATCATCGATCGTGCAGCGTCTCGCAGCTCTGACAATATTACGGATCTCGCTAATTAAACCCCAAATGTAGCGAGAAATAAGTACCGGTTCTGGCGAAGCCAGGGTTTGTACAACTCTAGCATACTCAAAAAATGTCGAAGTATACCCTTTACAATCAACATCCACCATCCGGTGGTTAAGGAACTTATTCGTCATTTGTTCCTTTTCATATTCGGGACAAAATTTTCTTTCCCCGAGATTCTTAAATTCTTCCCAGTTCAGCGCATACGCCACATTCTTTCCTTTAGCTTGGAGAACGGTGTTCCACCATTCTAACGCTCCTTCTTTAAAAAGATTCGAAGCATACATGACCTTGTCTTCTTCAGCACATTTACTTATTGTAATGACTGCTTCGGTTTTTTCTAACCAACGTAGTGCAGCAGTCGCCCCTTCGTTGCCTGCAAATTCAGCTGGTTTACAGGCAAGAAATTCCTTGTAACTGCAACCAGGCGTTGCAGCTTTCATTTTCTTAAGAAGTGGGGCTTGCACCACATCATCGTTGTTGTTATTGTTATTGTTATTGTTGCCGCCTCCGTTTACACTATTACTAAAATTGTCGTCACGAGTACGTTTGCTGTGAGTAAGTGGTAGAGGTTCAACTGGATTTCGGGCAGCAACAAGGATTGCTGGGATAGCATTAGCTATTCCCTGAGCAACGATGTTTTCAATATCTTGCCGACAGAAATTGATCATCGTTGTTTTGCTCGGATTGGTTAACTTCGTTAACGGGTTCATTGATTGGTTGATTATCAGCGTTTTCCATCTGATAATTATCAATAAATATATAAATTATTGGCACAAAATAGATATTAATCAGGAATATCACACGTAAACAGATTAACACGTATAGCCAAAATTGTCGACATTGCGACTTTTATATTTTATATATTATAGTATGCTTCCGTACACACCAGTTATCTTACAAAAGTTTTATTTTAGGTTATTTATATTATTTTATTATTAAAAACACAACCACACATTCCCCTACGATCCTTGTCATCTGGCAATTCAGAAACGACGTTCTCTCTCATCGTATTTCCAGGAGATCCTCTCTCCCACATCACGGATCCTATTTCCTGCGTCTATCAGCTCCTCACCATAGAGGCGGAGTTTAGCCAAGTTCTCGTCGCTCATGGGTGGGTTTGGTGCAGGTTCCGGGTCAAACTGAGGGAAAAAGGTATTAGGGTTATTCAAGAGGTTCTGAAACTGCCAATCACTAGTCCACCATTCCTCTAGCTCTCCGGGTAGCAGTTGGTGGCTAACAATGGGATCTGGGATAGCAGGTTCTAGGTTGACTGGAAGTTGTGATTCAATTGGGTAACTGAAAAGATCTTCATTGGCAGTTCCAATGAGGTCACAATTTGCCAATTTACGATCCAACTCTTCCCAAGGTGGCAATTTCTGGGCTTGTCTTGAACTCTCCCCAATTTCTATTCCTTTTCCTTTATCCTTTGGGTCCACAATCTTTTTCACCCTCTGTGCAGCTGGCTTTGTTTTCCGTACTTTTCTCCATCCTACGTATCTCTTCCTCTTTTTCGGTTTAGGTTTTTCCTGGGCTTGAGCCTGGAATATCACAGGTTCTTCGGTGTCGGCCTGGTAACCAGTACATTCTCTAGAAACTTCCACCTTAACAGGATAGAGAGTAAGATTCTCTAGAGCTTCGGATAATTCATTCATGCTGTTTAGCAATTATGAAGAAACACACAAAAATTCTAAGCTAAAATTTTGTAATTCACATAATCACAGAATGGCAATTTATAAGACTTAAATATAATTTATTTGATTAAAACGGACTATTGCTAAATATTTATTACAACTGAAATATACTATAGGGGTCGTAGGTGCTGGTTTGGTAATTTAACTAGAAATTAGCATTTACTGCGGTAATGGCTAGCATGTAGAGATCTGCCCACTGTTCACCTAATTCATCCTCTCCTGGTGGGTTATTGCCTATTTCCTAAGTTTCCTAATTAATCCCCATTCCTTTCGGTTGTGACTTATTTATTTTCTCTTGACTTTTTCTAATAATCCAACTTCTTTTATTAGGGGTAAGTGGTTTCTCAAACTGTGCCTTACGGACAAATATTCCTTCCTCAGTATCTGCTGAGTATCTTGAGGAATTTGATTGGGATGAAGTTCCCTTATTTTTCGGTGAACTATCTAATTTATGATAGATGTCCGAAATTCTTTGCTTACCCATACTGTAAGTTAATAGATAGTCAAGATAAAAACACATAATCACAGAATGGAAATCAGAAAAATTAAGTATTGTAAATACTTAATTGGCTTAAATCAGTGGCTCTTTCGGTAGCTCTGATACCACCTTTTTCTGTCACGTCCCCCGCCCCTGGTTTTACCCTAGTCGGAAGTCGCGGGACAGAAACTCGCGTGGTATTTATTTATTTATTAAGTTTCACAGCAGAAGATTTACCAGAATCTTTTAAAACCTGAAAATGCCCGATTATTTTATTTCATAATGCGGGATAAACCCCGTTATTTACAATGGAGGAATTTAACTAGGAAATTCCCTGATTTATTAAAACATGTTTATTTATTTTAACTGAGCCACCTCTTCAAGCAGGTTAGTGCTCCGTAGCACGTTTTTCTTGATTCAAAGCAGGTCGCCTGAAACATGTTTAAAAAATATTTTGTCAGCGGGGAAATACTGGTGAGTCACTCAAGTTTGATAAATCGACTCGTGGTTATAAATTATAGCATAAGAGCGATTACAATGGCTTCTATCTTATTTTTATCTGGCGCCGTTTCACTCCTTGTGACGATGGTCATACCACTATTGGGTCTTTCCCCAAGTAGTGATGATTATCATTGTTAGGATTTATTAGCCTAACCGTGAGAAATTAGTAATGTGCACAATACCCCAATTAGCCAGTGATTCAAGATGTCCACGACTTAATCCCTGTAATTATAACTTTTTGAAAATAATTGGAGTATTGTAAAACAGTTGATAAAAAAAAAGAATGACTCACATTGCAAGTTTAGACAAGCAGCGTTTAGCCTACTGATTTAGCCCTGTACCTAGTTTAACAATAATGCACATGAAACTAGGTAAATAACTGAATACAACAATTACGATAAACTCACGAGATTAAAACCTTCACGATGAATGACAAAGTGCAATACTTAAACATTCAGCGGATTCGCAACGAATGATAGAGTGCAATACTAAAACATCCACCAATTTTACGGTTAATGACAAAGTATAACCCGAGTTCGGGTGCACTCAAACATCCTGTCGGATTCACGCGAATGACAAAATATAGTTCGAGATCGGACAGCACTAAAACATCCTGTCGGACTGATTTCAATCGATCGGATATTGAATCGTAGTAGCGATGGATTTAATACCCGGTATCGTAGCAGCGAGTCGCTATATTAATTTTCGAATTTGGCAGTGTGCTTTCATTTTTATTAAATGGTTTCGACGCCATAGAACTTCTCTAGATCCCTTCTATTTATAGGTGAAATTTGGGTCTGTCGCGGCCCGTGTAAACTCTTACTCAACTCTTACGCGGCCCGCGTGGAGGTCTATTTCGTAGATTAGGGCTAGCGTGTCACACCTAGGTCTGCCACGTGGCTGCCACGTGGCCTGGTTGCTGTTCCGGATAAGTTATGAACTGTCGCGGCCCTCGTAAAGTTATGCTTAACCCTTACGCGGCCCGTCTGAAGACCAAGATTCTTGATTTCTTGGTTTTTCATGAACAGTAAGGTTTCAGGGTTCCGGGTTTTTACTTACGGGTCGTCTTGGTACATTGTTGAAGGTCCTTACATAGGCTATAACCTTTTGATGTTGCATCAACACATATCCATAACCTAACTTAGAAGCGTCACAAAAGACTACAAATTCTTTAGTTCCTTCTGGTAACACTTATATGGGTGCGTTGGTTAATCTTTTTTTAAGAATTCTAAAGGCTTCTTCTTGTTTTGGTCCCCATTAAAACTTAATAGACTTACAGGTTAGCTTAGTTAAGGGAATGGCTATTCTGGAAAATTCTCAGATAAACCGTCTATAATAACCAGCCAGTCCTAGAAAACTTCTAACTTCGGTTGGAGACTCAGGGACTTTCCATTTAGTAATTGCCTCAATCTTTGTGGAATACACATGAATCCCTTCATGATTAACTAAATGTCCATTAAATTGCACTTCTTCTAACCAGAATTCACATTTTGAAAATTTAGCGTAAAGCTTTTCTTTTCTTAGCAAATTTAGAAGTGCATGCAAATGCGCTGCATGTTCCTCTTTACTTCTTGAGTAAATGAGAATATCATCTATAAAGACAATTATGAATTTATCCAAATATGGCTTACATATTCGGTTCATCTTGTCCATGAATGCGGCTGGGGCATTGGTTAAACCAAATGGCATGACAGTAAATTCATAATGGCCATACCTTAATCTAAAAGCGGTCTTAGGAATGTCCTCTTCCTTTACTTTTAATTGATGATATTCTGAGCGTAAGTCGATCTTAGAAAAGAATCGAGCTCCTTGCAATTGATCAAACAGATCATCGATTCTCGGTAATGGGTACCGATTTTTAATCGTGACCTTATTCAATTCACGGTAATCAATGCACATACGCATTGATCCGTCTTTCTTTTTGACGAATAAGATCGGTGCTCCCCATGGCGATGAGCTTGGCAGTATGAATCCTTTTTCCAACAGTTCGTATAATTGTTTCTTTAACTCTTGCATTTCTGCGGGTACCAAACGGTAAGGTGCTTTGGCAATCAGCGCTATTCCTAGTAACAGATGAATTCTGAATTCGATTTCTCTGTCTGGCGGTAGTCCTGGTAGCTCTTCTGGAAATACGTCTGAAAATTGGGATACTACAGGGATATCTTTTAATTCCTTTCCTTTAGTGTTAATGATTATGGAAATCATATACACTATTGACCCTTTTCTTGCACAACTTGTTGTTTTCATCACAGAGATGAATTTCACGGATCTAGTTGGCTTATCTCCTCTAATTGTGATATTTTCACCCTTTGGTGAATTTACTTGGATTGACTTTTGATCACATAGAATACTGGATTTATTGGCTATTAACCAATCCATTCCTAACACAATATCAAATCTAGCCAGATTCATTGGGTAAAGATTAGCAGTAAACTTATGGTTTAAAATTTCTATTCTTGCTCCCTGCAAGATTACCGTAATCTTAATGGATTCTCCATTTACTGTTTCTACTAGACATTCTTGTTGGAGTTTAGTTAATGGTTGGTTGAGAAGTTTGCAGAATGAAGTATTAATAAAACTTTGATTCGCACCAGAGTCAAATAATACTTTAGCAAAAACATCATTAACTAAAAACGTACGGGCAATCACATCCGGAATCATCTTTGCTTCTTCGGCTGTCAGAATAAATGCCCTAGCATTCTTAGTAGTCTTGTTGTTCATGGCTAGAGCTAGTTTTGGAAAATTTGGTTTGATATGCCCTTTTTCTCCACAGTTGAAGCACACTCCATTACTAGGTTTCCTCCTACAATCTTCTTCTTTGTGTCCTGGTATCTTGCAGTAGTTGCAATAGGTGGAGCATCTTCCTGAATGCTTCTTCTTGCAAGCCTTACAATAAGGTGCAGAAGTAGAACCTATATTTTTCCCACGGTTGGAATTACCGTATCGAAATTCCTGAGTAAGCTTTTGAGCTAGGTTCTTTCTCTGGTTTTCTTCTTGGGTACGTACTAATTCATCAGTCAGGGTATTTGCTAGTTCTACAGCTTCTTCTATGGTTGGTGGTCTAGCTCCCTTAACTACATGTCTAATCTCACTGATTAATCCCCAAATGTAACGGGAGATTAATACTGGTTCTGGTGATGCTAGGGTTGGCACTATTCTAGCATATTCAAAGAATGTAGTAGTGTAACCCTTGCTGTCTACTCCAGTCATTCTAAGGTTTAAGAATTTATTAGCTATCTGCTCCTTTTCATTAGGAGGACAGAATTCCCTTTCAACCATATTCTTAAACTCATTCCATTCCATGCTATAGACCTTGTCACTTCCCCTAGTCTGGAGAATAGTGTTCCACCATTCCAGGGCTGCATTCTTAAATAAATTGGAAGCAAACATGATTTTATCTTCTTCTGCGCACTTGCTTATTTTTAAGACTGCCTCAGTATTTTCTAACCAGCGTAGAGCTGCAATGGCTCCTTAATTACCCGAGAATTCTATTGGTTTGCAAGACCAGAATTGTTTATAAGAACAACCATAAGACATGATTCTTCTTCTTTTTGGAATAGGAACTCGAAGTATTGGTCCATTGTTTACGCTGTGACTGGGTTCATTAGATGGTCGTTTACTTCCACTGTAACTTTTATTATTTTCAGCTTCTCTAACAGCTTGAATGATATTAGGCATAGCATCTATGATTCCTTGTGCCACTATATGTTGAACGGCACTGTTATCTAATTGGTTTCATTATTCTCATTATTCTGGTTATTCTGATTTTCTTGATTTGCTACGTTAGCCATCTGGATTTACAAACAATTACCAAATATTAATATCACAGAGCAATATTTAATGCGAAAATCATACAACAAGCATATTGATCAAAATCGTCGAACATTGCAACCTTTACTCTATTTTATATATTATGCGTCTATTACAAACCACAACTGGAAATTAAAATACAATATTAGTATGCATCAGTAGTTTATATATATATATATATATATATATATATTCAAATCACACACACACACACACACACATATATATATATATATATTATTACTATTACTACTGATAGGGGTTCATCCAATATTGCATATTACGCTAGTCATATTTCCAGACGAGTCTCTCCCCTATCTGTCTCATTCTCTCACTTCCTTCTAATATCTCCTCACCAAAGGTGCGGATCCTGTATGTTCTCAGTACTCATGGGTGGGGCTGGTGCTGGTATTGGGTCAGGAAACTGTGGCATCGGTTCCTCCTGAGGGTAGGGGTTCTCTAGAATTTCCCTGATATATTGGTCATTATCAAAATATGGGTCTAGAGGGTCCAAGTCGGGATAGGGTGCTATTGGGTCTGGCATAAGCTCCTCTAGTGGGTAGCGTTGCTGGTAATCCCTATGGTCGTCAAACCATGGGTCATAGTCTGGAGGATGGGGTGCTGGAATTCTAGGGATTTCAGCTGGGTCTAGGTCAGGTAGGGGGATCTGGTTAGCTGGGTCAATTTCTACTTCCATGGATTGTGTTGGGAACAACGGCAGTGGCTGGGGTGCTATGAGTTGTTCTAGATTAGGGTCTGCAGCGGTGGTAGCTAATATGTGAAAATTAGCTAATCTCCTATTGAGTATATCCTGGGTTTGAACATTCATTTCTCTATTGGCCGCTGCTAAGGCCCGCTGTTGTTGCAACTTTCTCATTCTTTTCCTACGTTCATGAGCTCCTCTGCTAAACCATCCTCTCTTCTTGGGAGGGAATGGCTCTTCAGATTGTGCTTTGAACACGAAAATCCCTTCTTCGTTATCAGCCGAGTACCCCGAGGGGGTAGGCTGGGAAGAGGTTCCTTCGTCCCTAGGAGAACTGGACAGTTGACGGTAAGCGTCCGAAGGTCCTTGATCACTCATACTGTAAACTAACAAATTTTCAAATAACACAAAATAATAATCTACACGTATGCACATAGTCTCATTTATTATTTCCTAACAAAATTGACAATTTCAATGTCAGCAGAACACTTCTTTGGCTGAAATCAGTGGCTTAGCTCTGATACCACCTTCTGTCGCAACCCCCGACCCCTGCCTCGGGAGGCGGGCAGCCGCGGCCTACTCAGAGATGGTGGTATCGGTGTTTATCATTATTTGGCAGCGGAAATTTCATCAGGACCATAGTTAGGAAATATTTTATCAGAGTAAAACACCACATTTTTATAATATTAAACATATTGGGATAAAACCCAAGTTTTTATTACAATCATGTTTATAGGAATAAATCCTTTTTTATTGAATAAAGCATCTTTCTTTATTTATGTAACTTTTATAGCCACATTTTTTCAAGCCTTCAGTGCTCTCCAGCTGTCTTCTATTTGGCTTTCATATTTTGTTACCTGAAACGCATTTTAAAAACATTTGTCAGTGGGAAATAATGGTGATTGAATCCCAATTTAATCAAGACAGGTTTTATCAGTTTACAGCATTGAGGGCGATCACGCAATTACATTTGTTTCAAATTCTTACTTTAATTACCACCCACAGTACTTACTGTCAACCTGACTTGTGGTCATGTTACTACTCACAGTGTAGTAACAAATTTTGTATACAAAACCCCAACATACCGACGATAATTGTAGAATTACAAATACTCAATCACTGTTTAATTATCATGTAAAGCATTGAGGTTTTGTAAAAACAGTTTGCAAAAAAGGAGATTACTCACATTGCTAGTTTAGACTTTTTCCTGTGGTTTCCTGGTTATAATCTAATAAATTAAACAATGCACAGGCGTTAGTATAATAACCCAATATTTACATTAGTTATACCCTCCCCAAGACAGAACTCCAACGACTACGTCGGGCAGAACCTCGACAGCCGTTACAGAGCACTAAATCAATCGGGCAGCATATCTAATACGTAACCAGGGGTTATAATACTTACAACGAGGCAGAACTTCGTTAATTAGGGGGTATAATGCCCGGTATTACTATTATTGTTTCAGAAATTGAGAGAGAGATCGAGGGAATGAGCGGATTGCAATTGAAGGCCGATGGTTGCTATTTATAGTGTCTGTTTGACACTTTGTCGCGCCCCGCGTAAGCCGAAGGCTATGCCTTCGTGGCCCGCGAGACCCACTAGGGTAGGCCCTAGCTTGGCTGAGTCGACCCTAGCTTCCACACGCGTCACGACACGTGGCACCTCAGGGTGCGGCCTGGTGGTTGATCTGTCACGGCCCGCGTAAGACGAATATACTGTCTTTGCGGCCCGCCAGGAACTACTAAATTTTGTTTTTATTTAATCTTTATAAAAATAAAGGTATTTAGGGTCATTTTTCGTATACGGGGTATGTTTTAGGACGTATAGGGATATTCTAAATATTTTAGGAGTGTCGGAAATAATTCAGGAGGGTTGTTATACTTATCAAGTTTGGCTTTCGTTTGGTTTTTGAAAGTGATAAATGTGTTTTAGGTAAGCGTGGTATGTTTGTTGGAAAGGGCTATGCCCAAAATGGCATGTTTAAACTTAATGTAATGTCTGTTTAGAAAAACATGAATAAAAATGCTAGTAATTCTGCTTAATTGGTTGAGTTTCCTAATGTTTGAATGGACGACTTGGTCATGTAAATTTTAATTTGATGCGTCGTTTAATTAAATTAGATTACATACCAACTTTTGCCATTAACTCTAAAACAAAATGTAAAACATGTGTTGAAGCCATACAAACAAGATCATCCTTCAACTCAGTTGAAAGAATAACTAAACCCCTTGATCTGATTCACACTGATGTGTGACACTTAAAATCAATTCCCACCAGAGGTGGTAATAAATATTTTATTACCTTTATCGGTGACAATACAAGATATTGTTATGTTTACTTACTTAAGAGTATGGATGAAGCAATTGACAAGTTTATCTTGTTTAAAACTGAAGTTGAGAATCAACTCAATAAAAAAATAAAACGTGTGAGAAGTGATAGAGGAGGTGAATATGCTTCACCATTTTGGGAAGTATATGCAAAAAGTGGCATAATACACGAGGGTACCCCTCCTTATACACCCCAATCAAATGGCATTGCGGAGCGAAATAATCGTACACTAAAAGAAATGATGAATGCCATGTGATAAGTTCTGGGATGAGCTAGGACATGTGGGGGGACGCCATATTGTCGGCCAATTCTTTGTTAAATAAAATACCTTTCAAGAATAAGGATGTAACACCTCATGAGTTGTGGTGGGGACATAAATCGTCCTATAAATTTTGGAAAGTGTGGGGGTGCCTGGCCAAGGTGATTGTTTCACCTCCTAAGGCATTTAGAATAGGTCCCAAAACAGTATTTCCATTGGATATGCCAAAAACGATAGTTCACATCATTTTCTTGTATATGAATCCAAGAATCCTGATGTGCACAAGTACTCTATCATAGAGACAAGGCCAAGAAATGTGACTTACTTTGAAGAAGAGTTTTCAATGTTAGTACAAACTCATGCGAGTTCTTCAACAATGAATCATGCAAGTTCATCAACAATGATTGATGAAATTGTTCGAGAGGAAACTCAAGAATAGATAAATGTCTATTTAACTTAGATTTACTCACTAGCTTATTGTAGTTGACCCAAAAACCCTTTTACACATGATACTGTAATTACGAATTGAAGAAAGATCACTTAGGATTTTGCCTTTAAAAGATTAATAAAGAGATTTGTCTATGTTATTTTCTTATGGATATTGTTGGGTTATTTGAACTATTTCTAATGTGTGACAATTTAAATTTATGACATGTTTAATTATGAAATATTTAATAGTAGCATAAGCTTTGGACAATTATCATTCCCCGATCGATAATCCGTTGCGGACCAGGTTGTGACACAATGAACATGTCTGTTTCATAAAACACAATTCTAAAACACAATGGACTTGTGTGTGTTATAAAACACAACTATAAAACGCAATGAACTGGGTGTTAAATTATAAAAAAAAATAGGGCCATGTTTTATGTATACTGACTGTTGTGGCCTAAAAACATTGTTTCGTTATATCATATGTAGCCCAAAATAATTTATGAACTATGATTTGCCTTTAAATAAAATCAGTGAACAATCGTCAAACAATGGAAGAAAAATATTATACACATAATCTTACAGTATAATGGCGGTGTGATTTTCATTAAACACCCTTAACTTTTGCATATGACATTCCTAACTCTTTACTATTTTCTCTTGCCATAATAACCCCTTCAATTTTTAACCTATTAACTTTTAACTAATTCAATTTTTCTTCGCTAGCATTCGATTGTTAACTAGGTTAAACCCCCATGCGTTGCGGCGGGTTCTCTTAGTGAACATGTTCCAACCTATACATTGCGGCGGAGACGTGACGGGAGTATAGTTTTATACCGGATGTTAACGACACGCTATAACAACCTAAAAATTCAAAAAACCAAAGTTGAAATAATACGGTGCGGCAGAGACATTACAGAAAGATAATTTATACCGGATGTTCTTTAAGTTCACTTGATAACATGTAGTCTTCTTCTGTAGCCTTTGAGATTATCAGCCAATTCATATACTTGTATCCAACCCACTAATATGTGATTAGTTGATGTGATTTGGTATTCATGATCCAATTAATCCTTGAATAAAATTATAGTAAAACCTGATGTGCTTATTTTCTTGGTTAATGAAACGTCACCTTTTCATCAACCTTGAAATCAATTTTTAAAACATATTTATGTTACCAAAACCGTTTGTTCTTTCCAGCCCCTAAACACATAAAACCATTTCTTATTCTTGAGAAAACTTTGACAATTCATATTTCATTGATATATATTTTTTTTAAATACTAACCCTAACAATATTATCGCAACGGACAACCAAACCATTACTCCTTCACTGTTCAATCGAACTTACAAATCAACTCAACCCTAATTCTATATACAACAATAAAGCGCCGCACACTATAACAATTTTCTCCGTTTTCTTTTTCACTGTAAAAACCAAAAACCTAAAATTCTAATATCATGCAGCAACTTTTCTTCCTTTTCTCAAATCACAAAACTAAAACAAAAGGCAAAATCAAAAATAAAAATGGGAAGAGAAAACGTTCAGAATTAATATTCAGGGTTCAGGTGAGGCTTGCCCATCATCACTGTGACACCTGTGTCACTGCGACCATCAAACAAATACCAAATCAATGAAATATTGTGTTTCATACTTGGGATTTGTATAAATATGTGTATCATGCACATATCAATTCTTGTTCGATTTCGAGCTTTAAATCGCTTTCTGGAAGGTTATACGCGAACTGATGCATAAATATAACTAGTTTAATACAACAAACACTCTGGAACAGTTACATAGGCTTAACATACCTTAAATAACCTTTACATAACTTAGAAATAAGTTTTGGAGGGTTTGGTGTGTCGAAATCAAGTTTATTCGATTGCAGAGACTATTTGCGTCAAATTGCAAAAGTATACCGAATCGAATGATAACGAACATTTCGGAACTTGATCATAAGTTAAATATGCCCTAAATATTCTTTACATAGCTTAGAAATAGGCTTTAAGGTGTTTGGTGCGCAAAAATAAACTTTAGATCAAGCAGGGACTAAAAGCATCAAAAAGTTCATAAGTTAGCATTTTCGCTCATATCAGACGTTCTGAATATATCCGGACATCCAAAAATTTATGTGATCATTAAAATATTTTATTTTAGTGATTGGCTTGTTAAAACTGCATTCGTCGCATAATTTGGATCGTTATTTGCATCCGTTCGTGTTTCGTCGTATTTAACCGAACAACGCAACCGTACGACCAAACGAACCAACATCCAAGATATTTTTTTAGCATATTATAAGTTCCCTATACTTTAACTTCATTTTAGAGCCTTGTAATGAGGTTAACGGGGCTTAAACGTGCCAAAACGCATCAAAAATCAAGTTCGGAGACACAGGGGTCTGTTCTGCCATTTTGTGAAAGTTGCTGCCAGCAAATAGGCACCATACGGACCGTATGGGGACCTTTATGGTCCGTAAGCCTTCATTAGACCAGCAGACTTCATTTTTTTAAAACCCAGCTGCTCCCATTGTTTTGCACATGGTTTCTTCCATTCTATGGGCTGGTTTTGGATGCCCCTAGTTTACAAAATCAGTGGGTGCAAGTGTACTGTCCAGATTGAAGCTCGTTAATCGAGGAACGATCCTAACGGTTCTAGGAAATCTATAAATACCCACAAGCTTTCATTGTTGCAACACACAAATCTGATTCTTTTGCTCTAAGTTGGGGTTTAGTACCTCATACCTGAGCAATTTGGATCAAGATTTCCTTGCTTGGACCCTTTGTGAGTATTCTTTCGTTCTTTTATGCGTTTTTAAGCGTGAAAGTCAAACAGTGTTTGACTTTCTGCTTGACCAGTCAATGGTAAACACGAAGTTCGTTAGAACTTCGTAACGTGAGTGTAATCATGATGGTCATAGTCCTTTGAGACTATACCTACTGATTACCACATTATTTAGGCTTAGTGACGAGTCATAGTTTCGGTCAAAATACGAATTTATGCGTATTTTGCAACCAAACTATTCTTGGGTATCAAGACCCTTTGTCTTGATATCAAACTTGTTTTCCAACTTAGTTAAACATGTTTCAACATGTTTAACTCGTCACTTTTAGTTTAGTGCTTATATAGGGTCGTAAGTCAAGCGGTCTAAACAACCGCTTAGACTTTCGAACTCGACCCGTTTGGTCGATCTTTAGGATCTGATCAAGCATGTTTAGTGACCATAGATGTATAGGGAATAACCTTCTGAGGTTATACCTTATGGTCACTTAGTTTAATTAGTTGTATGATAGGTTGTTTATGTGACAACCCGTAACTTAGAGGTAAAAACTGCTCGTTTTGTTTTTACAAAATAATTATATACTTATCTTATTCGACGAATTAAATTCATACTTATTTAATTTATAGTGTGCAAACGTGTGGTCAAAACCAAATCTTTATCGTATTATACCAACCCGAATCGTTTGAAGCTAAACACTTGTCTGGCGTGTCGATCCAACCCACTCGCGTAACCCAAAACTCATGGGGTCTGAACCACCTAACGCATTAACCTTCTTGACTTATACTGTTAGGCATATAATAAAATAAAATAAAATAAATCGTTAAGCTGCTACCTCATACCCACACACCTTCGGCCCACTTTGTTGTGCAACCCAATTGATTAAACCCAACACTCCTATCCCCATGATTTGTGGCCCACTCTACATTCTAAACCACCCCAACCCTTATTTTCATATTATACGTATGTAGGCATGTGTTAATCAGGAGACCTTTTTGTCTTTCCCCTACAAACCCTAAGTCACATTCCCAAACTCTTCATCCCACTCTTCCACTGCTGATCAACGAGGAACAGGAGCAAAGAACTTCCATCTTTTCGATTATAAGGCTGTTGTGGTTCGTATCACTCCTATAACCCGGTAATATTTATATTTTGGTTTTGAGTCTTGAATAATCTTCGATGTCTTGGCTGTGTTTTTCTAAGTTTGTTGATGATTCTTGTTGTTTTGATGATTACTGGTGTTATAGGTTGCTAGAAATCATGTTAGTGGTGTTAAGAGTGTTCTTACAGTTGCGTAGTTTCTAGGGTTCTAGTCTTGTTTATGGTAGGGTTGAATCTTTCTGATTTAATATTGTAGATGACGTATGGTGATGATAATCTGCAGTAAATAAATGTTATGGGTCTTTGGGTGCATTTGTTAATCGGTTGCGGGGTTCGGGTAACGACTAAAGCTGAAAACAGAAAACTGTTAGGCGTTTACAGCCAACTTTGGTTGGCTGTAACCAGGTCATAATTTAACAAAGGTTGGGTTTTCTTGAGTCTATAACGTGTTATTTTGAAATACGAATCATATGGCACTGGAATCATAATTTTTTTGACACCGTTTGATATGTTTAACGAGTTATTTACGAACAAACACTGAAGCTGCGAAAATCTGCAGTAAATGGGTCATATGTTTTGGGTCATAACTTGCTGCGTAATTGGAGTTTTGCTATGACATTTGTACTGTAGATGGCCACTGATGTCGTTGTAATTCTCCAAATAGAATTTCTTCAATCGGACTTACGATAAATTTTAAATGAATTTTTCCGCAGACTGCAATCAGAAAGTGACAAATCTGATTGCAGCCCGGTAAATTATTTTTATAAAATAATTGCTGATGAATTGGATCCCGAAATTTTTACACAATAATATTTGGATCGTTTAAAACATTCTGTAAAAATTTGGTAATTTTTGGAATAAGTTAACTATTTTATTAAAATGCTCGAAAACAGCCCAGTTTTGGATGTTAAGGCTGAAACGACATAAGTAGTAATTTGCGTGTCTAATTGTCGGGAAGGTTATCTGATAATGATCCAACTTGTTATATGTCATTGGGAGGGTTATGTGCAATATCATACGCTTGTTCTTGAGTAGTACATGTAACTGTTAACACCGTTCTGAAACATATATGTGAAGTGTGGAACCGGATGAGTTTGGAATTGTCCTGTGTTATTCAGTAATCGTTAATTGAATGCACGTTATGATATGTGTACGTGTGCGATTAGAATCTAAACTGAATTCATGTGCATGAACACCTTAGGCCTTGAATAACTAAGCGAGAACAAGTAATTAATCAAACCGAGCAAACCAAGGTGAGTTCACTGCTCTTTTTTTTTCCAAGCATGCATCCAGGGGAGGGATATTGGGTAACGTTCCGGGGAGGAACGTCAGGTTAATGGGATGTTCGTTATTACTCATTTCTATCATATAAGACCCCTTACATCTACCGACAGTTGCCGGGGAGGCAACGAGGTTATTAGTTGATAGCGCTATTAGGTTTGGCACCCTCACACCGTACCAGGGAGGTCGGGCGTGAACTAATTACCTTAAAGCATGACCAATGTTTTGATAGAGACATTGGGGTTGGGCAAATACAACTTGTAGCCATTGCGGTAATTGAGTTAATAACAACATGAAATCAAATCATCGAATCAGTGAAACGTTTTAATCTGGTAACTGGTATCTAAACAAGTTAACAAAACTTTGAACTCACCAGCGTCGTCTGACACACTTGTCTGCATGCTTGCAGGTCTATAAGCTTGTATCATTTGGAACTTGCTGTCTGGGAGGCTGGAGTGGTCATGGGTCGAGATACATGGAATCTTAATACCAGCTTAATGGTTTATGTACTCATGGTTTACGAAATACTTAATAAATGAGTTATGCTTTCGCTGTATATAATAAATGATACGTAACGTTTGTCATACTTCATGTTAATGAATGAAAGTTTTATTTAATTATATTTATGAGTTCAATGTGATTGGTGGCTTGGATCCTGGTATGTCACACGCCTCGCGGGGGTTTCCGCATGTGGTATTTTGGTGGTGTGACAGTTTGGTATCAGAGCCACTGGTTATAGTGAACTTGGTTTTAAAAACGTTTTTGTAAAACCAGACTATAACCGAACAGTTCAGAATACGCGAATATGACCATGACACTCAGCGCCAGACTGCAAGGTTCATCTCTCGGTTACTCATTGCACTGCATAACTAGTGAACACTTACATATGAAATTGCATGGGATTGCATGTTTAGCTCAATAGTATAAATTCATGTATTACTTGCATGTGTTATGTGATTGATAGTGTGGTATCTCCCTAGACATTCATGACTCACGTTTTGTGATATTCTTTGTTTGCTACCTGAGTTTGAGGAACCATTGGACATAAGTTAGGAGGAACTGAGATGAGCATGCAAATCGCAATATTATTGTGGATGCACACATAATATTAATGTGGGGTGCATGCGAGTCCCAGTGAGGATTAACAAGTGAAAAAGGGGTTCCGTTCCGTTAGTTGATCGATGTGAAACACAACAGTCTATAGGAGTCGTGGCAGTGATTGTCTCCTACTCGAATGCGATCTTTTCACTTCTCGCTGAATCCTTTCGAATCTCGATGTAATCTAGCATTACCTGAACACCCATCCGAATGCCTAGCGAACTGTGTGGCATGTTAGATGCCAGTACGAACGTCCCTGAGTTAGATGTCTCAGCGTCGAGTGATTGGTCTATACCTTTCTGACTTATCTTCGTTTGCTGGAACTCAACGTATTGGCGTCTTGGATCCTGAAGTGCGATCACTTCTGCAACACCCTAGCAACATACCGTGTATTACTAAATCTGTAAGATCGATGGATAAGAGGATGAGTGTAGTACTTTACCAGTCCCAGTATTTGGACGACCCTGACTACCGGCAACGAATACCAGCAAACTAGCTTCAATCGAATTCTTAACCCTAGTCAACAACTCATGGGAGTCAACTCTTACGAATCAATCGGAACATAAGCGAAGACAACAGATTATAGTGTGGAAAGTGTGACTACAAGCACGGGGAGTAGCGCGATAGGACGTGGCACAGAATGCGAAAAGGTGAACTTAGTTGGTGAAAGATCGTCGGGCTTCGTTTCAAGCAACGACGTTGGAGGCAACAGTCATGGCAACATCAAGGTACTTGTAATCGTAGCCTACAGTATGGAAATGAAGGTGCCTACGGCATGGATTGGCCGTTGATAATTCAAGACAACAACCAAGGGGATGACGACAGTGCTGAAGATCCTTGTAGGGAAAAACAACAACACTAGAAATGATGGTCATGGAAGGGCATTTAGGATTGGCGTAGGCGACGCCAGGCAATATAGCAACATGATAACTTGTATGGTAGCTAATCGCTTCGTCTCTCTTCTGTTTGACCCTGATGTTTCCTGAAACCGAACCTGTCATGGAATCGGCAGATGGCAAGTCAATTGAAACCCCATATGTTCGATTAAATGCAAACTCGACCTTGTGGGACAAGTGTTCGACATCGACCTTCCTTTTACTATCTTTGATGGTTTCGACGCAGTAGTTAGTGTGGGTTGGTTATCCGGATATCGCACAAACGCACCCTGAGAGAAGAAATTTAGCGCTGTTATATGCTCTAACGTATCAGAGTGGTGCAAGGGTTAGCGCCATTTCAGCTATGAAGGCCCAGAAGTGTCTACGGAGGGATTACCCCGCTGTGGTAGCGACCGTTACTACGAATAAGGCTCAGGAAAAGAGGATCGAGGATCCACCCATTTGTTCGTGATCCCTCTCGGTGTGTTACCCGAGGAACTTCCAGGTTTACTTCCACAACTGTTAGGCAGAATCTCAGTTGATCTCACGCCAGAGGCAACCCTGATTACTCGTACTCTTACCGTCTTGCACCAGGAGGGTTGCAAGAGCTGTCTAATCAACTACGGGAACTGTTGGACAGGAGTTTTATCAAACTTAGTTTATCGCTTTGGGGAGCCCCAGTTATATCCATGAAGATAAGCCTTTTCGTGTGTGTACTAATTATCGAGAACTTAACAAGGTGACAGTTAAGAACCGCTTGCCCCGACCATGCATTGACAACCTACCGACCAGTTGCGAGGGACAAGTTTCCATTCGGGGATTAACTAACGAACGAGCTATCATCAGGTGGAAGTTCAAAGGGAGAATGCTCTTAGAACGACATATCGAACGCAATGTAGCCATTGTGACTTTGCACGCCATGATCATTGAGTTAATCAACACACCAGCAGCTTTATGGACCACAGGAACCGACCGTGTTCGTTGATGACGTTTTGAATCATTACCGGGAGAAAGGAATAGCGTGGGCGGCATATGCATCTTATTTTAGAGCTCCTGAGGGAGGAGCCACTCCGCGCGAAGTCTTGTTAAAGGTAACTTCTGGTTTCGAGAGGTACGTTGTTGCCATATAAACAACGAAGTGGGAATACACGTGGATCTCACTAGGGTCCATTTTGTTAGAAGCGGATCGACACCAAAGATTCCTTCGAGGATACAGCGAATTCTTGGCCTCACTAGATACTATCGCGGATTCATCACAGAATTTTTGAATATCGCACAACTTAAATCTCTTTAGCACAACAGGGTGCGGTGTTCGTGGAAGACAAAACAGGAGGACGACTATTCAGCTTTCGAATCCCAACTCTGTAATGCACTGAGCGACATCTTTACTCGAGGATGCGGGTGATCTAGTGGTATACCATGATGCTCTGAATCAGAGTCCCAACTACACACCGATGCAACACGAGAGAGTGATGACTTACAAATGAAGTTACAAAGAAGAACTGCACGACACACAACCTGCGGTGGAAACCATGGTCTTTGGATTTAAGATGGAGGCATTACTTGGACGGTACCAAATACACTACTTAGACTGATCGCAAGGGCCTCCCGTGTACCTTTGTTTCGGAAGAGCTAAAACATGTAATGACATCGCGGAAGGAACTTTTAAATGATTACGACTGTGAAGCCTGAACGCGCATGAGCTTTGCAACTCAGTAGCGACTCTAACCTATCTGATCAGACCCGCTCTGTTCAAACAGGAGGATTGAAGGAAGAAAATTTTCAAGTTGAACCCATGCGGGGCATGGGGAAGCAACCTTTGGCATGTCGGATGATATTCACTACCTCATGGAACGAATGTGATTCTCATTATATGGCGACTTTAGGTAACTTGTGTTGAGCAAAGCACACCGACCTCAATATTCTAGTCGTCTGGGTTTCGATAAGAGATATTAGGATCTATAAACCTTGTACTGGTGGTCGGGCATGAAGGCCTACCTGGCAATGTATGTGAATGATGTTTGAATTGTGGGAAAGTCAAGGTGGAGTATCAGCAACTAGAAGCATCGAAACAGATACAATAACACCTAGGTAATCGTTGATTGTCTTACGTAACCAGCGTACTTTCTTGCAATCAGGTAAGATCTTCAAGTCTTCGCATCCTATGAGTAAATACCTGTGAAAGGCGGCTTTTAGGCACGAGGTGCCAACTCCTGTTACCTCTGATTTCGATTTATATATGATTTGTGATAGACAATACGCCGCATTCTTGGCTCACGTCTAGACATGAGCATTGCTTATCACCGTAGGACAAACGGTCTGAGTAAACAAACCATCCTGACACTCGAAGACATGCAGCGAGCATGCGTGTGTTTAACCGTAGCAGTTACCATTCTCGTATTCAGACAGCTCTGTTTGAGGCATTGCATGGATAGTAACGCTAATCTCCTTATTGGATTAAGGTGGGTGACAACCTAATCACAGGTCCAAGACTTATACTCGAAACTCTTGTGAAGATTGCTGGGATCGGATATCGTTTGGCGGCAACAAGTGACAGCCGAGGAAGTTGATAAGCTTAGGAAACACTGGGAGTTCGATGTAGGGGAGAGTATCATGTTGAAAATCTCACCCTCGGGGGGTGTGGCAAGCTTAATTTACGCTACATTGAGTTATTCAGAATTCTGGAAAGAAGCGATCTCGTCGCTTACAAACTTGAGTCACCCGACGAATTGGATAACGTGCATGATGTAATTTTATGGTTCGAATCTAAGGCAGTGTTTGTCCGAAAGGCAGTGTTTGTCCGATGAAACACTTGTGATGCCTCAGCTAGCATCTAAGGTTAGCGACGAGTTACAGTGGTCCCAGAATCTATTGAAAGCATGGACCAGGAAATCGAGGTTCGCTAGCGTAACCGTATAACAATTGCGAGAGTTCATTGGGACTCAAGAAGTGGACCGGAGTTCACGTAGGAACACGAATATCAAATGAAGCTTAGTACCCTAATTTGTTCTGTTACAACTGGTGAATTTCGGGATGAAATTTCCTTTCAAGTTGGGGATGATGTGGCACCTAGGGAAATCCACAGTCATCCTGACCTAACACCGTGTTGCCTTGGATCACTTATCAAATTTCGGGACAAAATTTCTTTCAAGTTGGGGATGATGTGACAACCCGTAACTTAGAGGTAAAACCTGCTCGTTTCGTTTTTACAAAATAATTATATACTTATCTTATTCGACGAATTAAATTCATACTTATTTAATTTATAGTGTGCAAACGTGTAGTCAAAACCAAATCTTTATCGTATTATACCGACCCGAATTAATTTTTTGAACCTAAACACTTGTCTGGCGTGTCGATCCAACCCACTCGCGTAACCCAAAACTCATGGGGTCTGAACCACCTAATGCATTAACCTTCTTGACTTATATTGTTAGGCATATAATAAAATAAAATAAAAAAAATCATTAAGCTGCTACCTCATACCCACACACCTTCGGCCCACTTTGTTGTGCAACCCAATTGATTAAACCCAACACCCCTATCCCCATGATTTGTGGCCCACTCTACATTCTAAACCACCCCAACCCCTATTTTCATATTATACGTATGTAGGCATGTGTTAATCAGGAGACCTTTTTGTCTTTCCCCTACAAACCCTAAGTCACATTCCCAAACTCTTCATCCCACTCTTCCACTGCTGATCAACGAGGAACAGGAGCAAAGAACTTCCATCTTTTCGATTATAAGGCTGTTGTGGTTCGTATCACTCCTATAACCCGGTAGTATTTATATTTTGGTTTTGAGTCTTGAATAATCTTCGATGTCTTGGCTATGTTTTTCTAAGTTTGTTGATGATTCTTGATGTTTTGATGATTACTGGTGTTATAGGTTGCTAGAAATCAGGTTAGTGGTGTTAAGAGTGTTCTTATAGTTGCGTAGTTTCTAGGGTTCGAGTCTTGTTTATGGTAGGGTTGAATCTTTCTGATTTAATATTGTAGATGACGTATGGTGATGATAATCTGCAGTAAATAAACGTTATGGGTCTTTGGGTGCATTAGTTAATCGGTTGAGGGGTTCGGGTAACACTAAAGCTGAAAACAGAAAACTGTTAGGCGTTTACAGCCAACTTCGGTTGGCTGTAACCAGGTCATAATATAACAAAAGTTGGGTTTTTTTGAGGCTATAACGTGTTATTTTGAAATACGAATCATATGGCACTGGAATCATAATTTTTTGACACCGTTTGATATGTTTAACGAGTTATTTACGAACAAACACTGAAGCTGCGAAAATCTGCAGTAAATGAGTCATATGTTTTGGGTCATAACTTACTGCGTAATTGGAGTTTTGCTATGAAATTTATACTGTAGATGGCCACTGATGTCGTTGTAATTCTCCAACTGGAATTTCTTCAATCGGACTTACGATAAATTTTAAATGAATTTTTCCATGGACTGCAGTCAGAAAGTGACGAATCTGATTGCAGCCCGGTAAATTATTTTTATAAAATAATTGCTGATGAATTGGATCCCGAAATTTTTACACAATAATACTTGGATCGTTTAAAACATTCTGTAAAAATTTGGGAATTTTTGGAATAAGCTAACTATTTTATTAAAATGCCCGAAAACAGCCCAGTTTTGGATGTTAATGCTGAAACGACATAAGTAGTAATTTGCGTGTCTAACTGTCGGGAAGGTTATCTGATAATGATCCAACTTGTTATATGTCATTGGGAGGGTTATGTGCAATATCGTACGCTTGTTCTTGAGTAGTACATGTAACTGTTAACACCGTTCTGAAACATATATGTGAAGTGTGGAACCGGATGAGTTTGGAATTGTCCTGTGTTATTCAGTAATCGTTAATTGAATGCACGTTATGATATGTGTACATGTGCGATTAGAATGTAAACTGATTTCATGTGCATGAACACCTTAGGCCTTGAATAACTAAGAGAGAACAAGTAATTAATCAAACTGAGCAAACCAAGGTGAGTTCACTGCTCTTTTTTTTCCAAGCATGCATCCCGGGGAGGGATATCGGGTAACGTTCCAGAGAGGAATGTCAGGTTAATGGGATGTTCATTATTACTCATTTCTATCATATAAGACCCCTTACATCTACCGACAGTTGCCGGGGAGGCAACGAGGTTATTAGTTGATAGCGCTATTAGGTTTGGCACCCTCACACCGTACCGGGGAGGACGGGCGTGAACTAATTACCTTAAAGCATGACCAATGTTTTGATAGAGAAATTGGGGTTGGGCAAATACATCTTGTAGCCATTGCGGTAATTGAGTTAATAACAACATCAAATCAAATCATCGAATCAATGAAACGTTTTAATCTGGTAACTGGTATCTAAACACGTTAACAAAACTTTGAACACACCAGCGTCGTCTGACACACTTGTCTGCATACTTGCAGGTCTATAAGCTTGTATCATTTGGAACTTGCTGTCTGGGAGGCTGGAGTGGTCATGGGTCGAGATACATGGAATCTTAATACCAGCTTAATGGTTTATGTACTCATGGTTTACGAAATATTTAATAAATGAGTTATGCTTCCGCTGTATATAATAAATGATATGTAACGTTTTTCATACTTCATGTTAATGAATGAAAGTTTTATTTAATTATATTTATGAGTTCAATGTGATTGGTGGCTTGGATCCTGGTACGTCACACGCCTCGTGGGGGTTTCTGCATGTGGTATTTTGGGGGTGTGACAGTTTATATGCCTTAGGTAAAATGACCAAAATGCCCTTTTCATGCAAAATTGGTATTTAAGCATATGTAACTTAAAATTTTGTCACTTAACTGATTATTCAACATATTTAAACATGTTTAGGCATATAATACTTGTCATAGGACTAGTTAGGCGTTCCGAACGCGTTTTACGCGAGCGACGTTTTAAAGTGACGTAAGCCACCTAAACGACTCGTAACGGGTCGTAAGCACTTAGGTTAAGTTTCGTTTTAGTATGTTGGTTTTGTTAAACCATATCATATGAGTTCCAACACTCATTTGGTTTACGAAACCTCATCCTATCCGATCATCCGATTTCGGTCCGGTTATTAACATAGTTACCTATATTAGGTGCCGTTTGATTTTCGTGATCCATCTAGCTTTGCTTGGTTGTTATTCAAGACTTCTAAGCAATCTCAAGTGAGTACATAGTCCCCTCTTTTACTGTTTTCAAACTGTTTTGGGGTGAAACACATGTGCCTACTTGTTGCTTTCGTGCTTTTCATGCTTTTATATCATATACTTGCTATGTTCATTAGTACGTAGAATGTACATGATTTCATTATGTTTTGCTATGTATGTTCACTTAGCATGCTAGCACATTGATTTTCATATGATACATTTTGTTGCATATGCTCATCCATCATATGGACACATTGTTTTACATTTGAAACTATTTGATCCGTTGGAAACTGTTTGATCCGTTGGAAACTGTTTGATCCGTTGGGAACTGTTTGATCCGTTTGGAACTGTTTGGTCCATTTGGAACTGTTTGATCCGTTGGAACTGTTTGATCCGTTTGGAACTGTTGAACCGTTGGGTTAGGGAAGTGATTAGGTAACGGGGCGAGTGTAATGTGATAAAAGCATGGTGGATACGCCGCTGGTACTTCCTATATATAAGTGCTTTTAACACATTATATATCGTTGCATTATCTAGATCACTTGGACAATGTGAACCGTTTGGAACTGTCTGATTTATGTGAACCGTTTGGAACTGTCTGATTTATATGAACCGTTTGGAACTATTTGATTTATCTGGACCGTTTGGAACTGTTTGATCTATTTGAATTGTTTGAACCATTGGGTTAGGGAAGTGATTAGGTAACGGGGTGGGGGTAATGTGATAAAAGCATGATGGATACGCCGCTGGTACTTCCTATATATAAGTGCTTTTAACACATTATATACTGTTGCGTTATCTAGATCACTTGGGCAAATGTTATCAAAACGAGGTTATACCACAAGATTTTTCAAACAATAAGTCTTAATACAAAAATGACTTACAAACTAGGTTTACACAAACGAATGTTTTGGGGTTAAGAATCATGGCTACGAGATTTTATAAAGTTATAACCGTCTTGATTTGAGTTGGTTAATTATGTTGCAATATTATATACTTTTCAAAACAAGGTTTTAATAAGGTTTTGCAACATGTAAAACGAGCCATGAATCCGACACTCACATAAAACCTATGTACTCGCCGGCATTTTTAGGCTGACGTATTTTCACATGTGTTTCAGGTACCATATTTGATAATGATTGATGATGATATTGATGAATGTTCACATAGGGATGGACGAGGCCTTAGTGACTTAATAACAATGAAAGTCTATTTGTTCTTGTTTTGTTTCTAGTTTCAATACAATGTAATACACTTAATTAAATAAAACAGAACTTTTATCCATGTGTTGTGAAACAATGATTCTGTTACGACACTCCCCGACGTTTCCGTCGTGTTTTGTTGTTTTAACGGGTCAGGGTGTGACAGAAAAGTTGGTATCAGAGCTCATGGTTATAGGGAATTAGGTTATTAGTAATGCTTTGACCTAGTTTATAACCTTCCTAGGACCCTAACGCGAGTTTACTTGCGTTTAGTCATAAAACAATACCGTCGCCTATCTTTAGGTGACAACCACAACTAGAACACAAATTTCGAATCTGCCTTGAAAACTAATCATCTGTTCTAGGATGATCTATTATATGGTTTTGAACCTTCAAAGTTTTCAAAATCTCGTCAAAGTTTGGGCCTTGGAGTGTGAACACGTGCAATCTGGAAGAGTGGATGCCTGTATCCTGAGTTTTATGTCTAAGGCTAGAGTGTTCGTACAAATCCCCATAATTGGACCAGTCACTCTTACCTGGGAACTCTTGGGGTGAGTGTCCACTTATAGGCTAAAGCATGTCTTCGCGATACATTATGAGGACCTATTTACTTTGATTCAGCTTTTGTGTCGTTTGTTTGCTTCGTGGTTCGAACAAATGACCATCACCCACGCCTTTTTGGTTGGTAATTGCAACATCCTTACCCAATGCCATTTCATTTGTTTTCTCTCATGCTTCCTCTTTTAGAATGCCTCCACGACGCAACAATCAGATACCTAATGAAGAAGTGGCAGCTATCATTACGCAGCAGATGGCTGCTGTACTCCCGAACATGATTGCCCAAGTTAACCAAGCCCTCAATAACAACAATAATGTTCCCTGTAACTTCAAGACGTTCAACTCAGCTAAGCCATCGAAGTTTTCTAGGTCTCAAGGAGCAACCGCACTTCTACAATGGTTCGAGAGTTTAGAGAGCACCTTCAGGCATGTTCAGTGTCCAAACCAGCGAAAGGTAGAGTTCGCATCTAGTGTCTTTGAGAAACGAGCTTTGACGTGGTGGAATGGTGTAATGAGGGATAGGGGTGCCGACGTGGCACTGGCTCAAACCTGGGAAGAGCTTCGAGCTCAAATGATGAGGGAATTCTATCCTCGTCATGAGAATAGAGCATTGGAAAGGGAATTCAATGATCTTAAGCAAGATAGCGGTGAGGATCGAGCCTACACGGACCGTTATGAGGAGTTGAGTCTGTTATGCCCGAACATGGATACGCCTTTGGATAAGGAAATCGAAAAATACATTGATGGCCTCCCTGACTCAGTACAAGACATTGTGACTGGTAGCAACCCTACTACAGTTAGACAGGCCATTGAGCTATCTGCTACCTTGACTGGATCTCAGATCAGGAAAGGTAAACTTTTCCGAAAGGGTGATAAGAAACCGGTCGAGGAATCGAAACCAATGGATGAACAGACTGAATCCCCCAAGAAGTCAAAGAAGCGAAAGGCTTCTCAGAACTTCGCCGTGGTCGCTCACAATGATCAAGCCATCCCCAACCAACCAGCTCAACCCCCTGCTAGGAAGCCATACAACGGAACTGCACCCTTGTGCAACCAATGTAACCTTCATCATCATGCTGGTGTGAAGTGCCGCAAATGCCTAACTTGTGGACTTATAGGTCATACAGCAAGAGTTTGCCCAGCTGCAGCTGCACCAAATCAAGCTGGCAACAATCCTGCTCAAGCTCATTTTCCACCGGGGTCTTGCTACAACTTTGGCGAGATGGGCCATTTCCGAAGGAATTGCCCAAAGCTTGCTAATGCAAATCCAGCGCAAGGATGAGCATCGGACCGACTAGAAGACAATGTTGTTTAGAAATAATCAAGCCTTATGTATTATTTTCTCTTGTTGTCATGGTCTATGAAACAGTTGTTGTTGTTGTTTATAAATAAATCCTTTATTTACTTTGCAATGTACAAATATGGTGGCATGTATAAACAACGTATCCCCTACAATACCGACAATCAAGGAACCGTATTCCTTGAAGAACAGACTACCCCCAAAATTCTTCCATTTTATGATCTCTTGCGTTTTCCACGAGAATCCTAAGTATCTGTTTCTTCCAAGGAAACAAAGTACAAGGCGCAAGTTACAACTCTGGACGAATATCCAAAGTACCACTATAAATCCTTAATAGGGTACCTAAGGGTATTTCCGTAAGTCCTTAATTGTTGTCTACCTTAATTCGAATATTACGTTTCCATGTAAACGAAATCGAATTTTTGGAAGATCATCCTATCTTTTCAGATAGATTCTTGAGGACGTTGAAGTCCATCGACTGGGTTCCTGGTATACCTTGAATACCCATGTACAAATCGACAACAAGATAATAACAATTAACAAACTGATAACAAATTAATAACCAAGAAAACAATTATGTGCTTATGTGTAGACCTAATCAAAGTTATCTCGACCTTGTTCATCAAATTCCATCCCCTTCACATTATAAAACAAACTGTGAGAACTGTGCAAGGAATTACGTAATTATGGATGCATACATAATTATGGAATTTAGTGCACATAAACCACAGCAAGTTTTGTCATGTGTCTAGAGTTAACCCTATTCATTTCCATTTTTGATGAAGCACCCGTTGAGGAAAATGAATCAATCCATTCATTTTCGCTTCTGAAGAATATCCGTTTGTTTAATCCTTCATTTCCATTTCTGATGAAGAACCCGTTGAGGAAAATGAATCAACCCATTCATTTTCGCTTCTGAAGAATATCCGTTGAGGGAAATGAATATCCGTTTGTTTAATCCTTCATTTCCATTTCTGATGAAGAACCCGTTGAGGAAAATGAATCAATCCATTCATTTTCACTTCTAAAGAATATCCGTTGAGGGAAATGAATATCCGTTTGTTTAATCCTTCATTTTCGTTTCTGACGAAGAACCACGTGAGGAAAATGAATCTATCCATTCATTTTCACTTCTGAAGCATATCCATTGAGGGAAATGAATATCCGTTTGTTTAATCCTTCATTTCCATTTCTGACGAAGAACCCGTTGAGGAAAATGAATCAATCCATTCATTTTAGCTTCTGAAGAATATTCGTTGAGGGAAATGAATATCCGTTTGTTTAATCCTTCATTTCCGTTTCTGACGAAGAACCCGTTGAGGAAAATGAATCAATCCATTCATTTTCGCTTTTGAAGAATATCCGTTGAGGGAAATGAATATCTGTTTGTTTAATCCTTCATTTCCATTTCTGATGAAGAACCCGTTGAGGAAAATTAATCAATCCATTCATTTTCGCTTCTGAAGAATATCCGTTGAGGGAAATGAATATCCGTTGTTTAATCCTTCATTTTCATTTCTGATGAAGAACCCGTTAAGGAAAATGAATCAACCCATTCATTTTCGCTTCTAAAGAATATCCGTTAAGGGAAATGAATATCCGTTGATTATCCTTCATTTTCATTTCTGATGAAGAACCCGTTGAGGAAAATGAATCAACCCATTCATTTTCACTTCTGAAGAATATCCGTTAAGGGAGATGAATATCCGAGTGGTTATCCCTTCATTTTCATTTCTGATGAAGAACCCGTTGAGGAAAATGAATCAACCCATTCATTTCGCTTCTGAAGAATATCCGTTAAGGGAAATGAATATCCTTTTTGGTTATTCCGTCACTTCCACTTTTGACGAAGTACCTGTTAAGGAAAAATGAATCATCCACTCATTTTTCACTTTAAAGTATGTTAACTGGGAAATGACAAGATTATGCCTTGCATATCTTTGATGGGTTACTCTACGCAAATAGATGACACCCTAGATTTCCATGCAAGACAATTATTTAATACAGCGTCACAGACAGACTCCTACGAATAAATTTCGGGACGAAATTTCCTAAAGTAGGGGAGACTGTGACACCTGTGTCACTAAGACCATCAAATAAATACCAAATCAATGAAATATTGTGTTTCATACTTGGGATTTGTATAAATATGTGTATCATGTGCACATATCAATTCTTGTTCGATTTCGAGCTTTAAATCGCTTTCTGGAAGGTTATAAGAGGAACTGATGCGTAAATATAACCAGTTTAATGCAACAAACACTCCAAAACAGTGACATAGGCTTAACATACCTTAAATAACCTTTACATAACTTAGAAATAAGTTTTGGAGGGTTTGGTGTGTCGAAATCAAGTTTATTCTATTGCAGGGACTATTTGTGTCAAACTGCAAAAGTATACCGAATCGAATGATAACGAACATTACGGAACTTGATCATAAGTTAAATATGCCCTAAATATCCTTTACATAGCTTAGAAATAGGCTTTTTGAGGTGTTTGGTGCGCAAAAATAAACTTTAGATCAAGCAGGGACTAAAAGCGTCAAAAAGTGCATAAGTTTGCATTTTCGCTCATATCTTACGTTCTGAATATATCCGGACATCCAAAAATTTATGTAATCATTAAAATATTTTATTTTAGTGATTGGCTTGTAAAAATTACATTCGTCGCGTAATTTGAATCGTTATTCGCATCCGTTCGTGTTTCGTCGTAATTAACCGAACAACGCAACGGTACGACCAAACAAACCGACATCCGAGATATTTTTGAGCATATTTTAAGTTCCCTATACTTTAACTTCATTTTAGAGCCTTGAAATGAGGTTAACGGGGCTTAAACGTGCCAAAACGCATCAAAAATCAAGTTCGGAGACACAGGGGCCTGTTCTGCCATTTTGTGAAAGTTGCTGCCAGCAAATAGGCACCATACGGACCGTATGGGGACCTTTACGGTCCGTAAGCCTTCATCAGACCATCAGACTTCATTTTATTAAAACCCAGCTGCTCCCATTGTTTTACACATGGTTTCTTCCATTCTATAGGCTGGTTTTAGATGCCCCTAGTTTACTAAATCAGTGGGTGCAAGTGTACGGTCCAGATTGAAGCTCGTTTATCAAGGAACGATCCTAACGGTTCTAAGAAATATATAAATACCCACAAGCTTTCATTGTTGCAACACACAAATCTGATTCTTTTGCTCTAAGTTAGGGTTTAATACCTCATACTTGAGCAATTTGGAACAAGATTTCCTTGCTTGGACCCTTTGTGAGTATTCTTTCATTCTTTTATGCGTTTTTAAGCGTGAAAGTCAAACAGTGTTTGACTTTCTGCTTTGACCAGTCAATGGTCAACACGAAGTTCGTTTGAACTTCGTAACGTGAGTGTAATCACGATGGTCATAGTCCTTCGTGACTATACCTACTGATTACCACGTTATTTAGGCTTAGTGACAAGTCACAGTTTCGGTCAAAATACGCGTTTATGCGTATTTTGCAACCAAACTATTCTTGGGTATCAAGACCCTTTGTCTTGATATCAAACTTGTTTTCAAACTTAGTTAAACATGTTTCAACATGTTTAACTCGTCACTTTTAGTTTAGTGCTTATATAGGGTCGTAAGTCAAGCGGTCTAAACAACCGCTTAGACTTTCGAACTCGACCCGTTTGGTCGATCTTTAGGATCCGACCAAGCATGTATAGGGAATAACCTTCCGAGGTTATACCTTATGGTCACTTAGTTTAATTAGTTGTATGATAGGTTGTTTATATGCCTTAGGTAAAATGACCAAAATGCCCTTTTCATGCATAATTGGTATTTAAGCATATGTAACTTAAACTTTTGTCACTTAACTGATTATGCAACATATTTAAACATGTTTAGGCATATAATACTTGTCATAGGACTAGTTAGGCGTTCCGAACGTGTTTTACGCGAGCGACGCGTTAAAGTGACGTAAGCCACCTAAACGAGTCGTAACGGGTCGTAAGCACTTAGGTTAAGTTTCGTTTTAGTATGTAGGCTTTGCTAAACCATATCATATGAGTTCCAACACTCATTTGGTTTACGAAACCTCATCCTATCCGATCATCTGATTTCGGTCCGGTTATTAACATAGTTACCTATATTAGGTGTCGTTTGATTTCCGTGATCCCTCTAGCTTTGCTTGGTTGTTATTCAAGACTTCTAAGCAATCTCAAGTGAGTACATAGTCCCCTCTTTTACTGTTTTCAAACTGTTTTGGGGTGGAACACATGTGCCTACTTGTTGCTTTCGTGCTTTTCATGCTTTTATATCATATATTTGCTATGTTCATTAGTACGTAGATAGTACATGATTTCATTATGTTTTGCTATGTTTGTTCACTTAGCATGCTAGCACATTGATTTTCATATGATACATTTTGTTGCATATGCTCATCCAGCATATGGACACATTGTTTTACATTTGAACTGTTTGATCCGTTGGGAACTGTTTGATCCGTTGGAAACTGTTTGATCCGTTGGGAACTATTTGATCCATTTGGAACTATTTGATCCGTTGGAACTGTTTGATCCGTTTGGAACTGTTGAACCGTTGGGTTAGGGAAGTGATTAGGTAACGGGGCGAGTGTAATGTGATAAAAGCATGGTGGATACGCCACTGGTACTTCCTATTTATAAGTGCTTTTAACACATTATATATCGTTGCGTTATCTAGATCACTTGGACAATATGAACCGTTTGGAACTGTCAGATTTATGTGAACCGTTTGGAACTGTCTGATTTATGTGAACCGTTTGGATCTATTTGATTTATCTGAACCGTTTGGAACTGTTTGATCTATTTGAACTGTTTGAACCGTTGGGTTAGGGAAGTGATTAGGTAATGGGGCGGGGGTAATGTGATAAAAGCATGGTGGATACGCCGCTGGTACTTCCTATATATAAGTGCTTTTAACACATTATATACTGTTGCATTATCTAGATCACTTTGGAAAATGTTATCAAAACGAGGTTATACTACAAGGTTTTTCAAACAATAAGTCTTAATACAAAAATGATTTACAAACTGGGTTTACACAAACAAATGTTTTGGGGTTAAGAATCATGGCTACAAGATTTTATAAAGTTATAACCGTCTTGATTTGAGTTGGTTAATTATGTTGCAATATTATATACTTTTCAAAACAAGGTTTTAATAAGGTTTTGCAACATGTAAAACAAGACATGAATCTGACACTCACATAAAACCTATGTACTCGCCGGCATTTTTATGCTGACGTATTTTCACATGTGTTTCAGGTACCATAGTTGATGATGATTGATGATGATATTGATGCATGTTCACATAGGGATGGACGAGGCCTTAGTGACTTAATAACAATGAAAGTCTATTTGTTCTTGTTTTGTTTCTAGTTTCAATACAATGTAATACACTTAATTCAATAAAACAGAACTTTTATCCATGTGTTGTGAAACAATGATCCTGTTACGACACTCCCCGATGTTTCCGCCGCGTTTTGTTGTTTTAACGCGGTCGGGGTGTGACAATCATCACCACACCTTTATTAATCTTAGATGATTTTCCATCATCGTCATCGACTTGGCAACCAAAAAGGGCCTTAGATGAACCCGCGCCATCATCAATTAGGGCTCAAGAACTGCTACCGTCATCGAACCGATTTCACACCGGCTCAGACAACTGTATTTCAAAGCCATAGCACCGAAACAACACAAATAATCAGGTCGAACAACCATCATTATCAAACCAACATAAACCGGCGGCCACACAGAGGCTACCACCTAGGGTTTACACGAAGAACATATGTTGTAGTTCATATGATACGCAACCATGAATTCAACTTTACACCAAAGAAAGGTAACCACAAAAGATCGATAGAGGGTCGCACAGGTCTGCTGCTGCCATAGGCGGCCGCCGGCAACAGTGGGGCAACACCCCTCTCTCGATTTCTATCTCTAGAAACCACTTCTCTGTCTATAAAATAAGACCACCGAGGGTGCGTAAATGGCCGGTAATCGGCAAAAGAAGCCGATAAACCATTGACCTTAGCTAGAAAGGAAGGAGGAAGAAAGAGATCAGAGAATTCTCTCTCTTATGCAGGTTAAACCCAAAGAAACATGGCATATAACTGGCAAAGGACAGATGTCTCATAAATTGGAAGGGTGGAAAAGTGTTACGGCTGTCAAACGAAAGACCAAACCATCCCAAGGTTTTTTCAAAGTACACATGGTTAAGCACAGAGCACAAACCCAGAAGCACATGTTGCTAATTCATAATAGTTGATAGTTAATTTTCGTTTAAAAAAAACTAATTTGTGATTGTGTTTCAAAACTTTAAATACCATTTTGACCCTCTTAAATTTCTGGAGTTTTGAGTTCACCCTTTTTGTTCCTTTACTTTTTTAAAGCTAATTTTGTTACATCCGTATTTTTACGTACGTACAGGTATAAATTCGAGTTAGCCTACGTTTTGAGGCTATTTTTTTCAAAACGAATCAAGTCAAATATAATACATTTTTGTGTGTATTTTATGTACGTTTCGGTTGGTCTACGTTTCAATATAAATTTTGTTCCAAAACGAGTGAGGTCAAATATAATATGTTTTCATTTGACGATATAAATTCGAGTTACTCTACATTTCGACTCCGTCGCGACGCGCAACAGGTACAATTTTACTTTGCAAAAGACTCATATTGTTCCTTTGATGTGAATGTGTTTTCTTTTGTACTTTTATCTTTTATGGTTTATTTTAAGCTCTAATTAATTTCTTTTGATTATGCTTATCAGTTTTTTATTTATACATGTTTTTATGCTTTTCTTTTTTTAGGTAAGATTCCTATGTGTGAGTCAGGCCACATATAAATACTTACGGTTTAAATTCAATTTACTTTATGTTTTGATCTAAATGCAATGCTTATATAGGTTAGGTTGAGTTAAATCAGATACGTTGAAATGCGCTGTTTCATATGGTTAACGAATCGCATAATATCTGAACTAATTCATTCAATATTTGCATCTCCCGCGGGTCATATTACTAGTTAAATCTTTAACCAGTAAGTAGCATATGCTTTTTATGAAACCAATATTTTTGAACAGCTCATCACAAAACAATAATATAAGAGAGAGAAAGGCATAGATCGGTAAAGAGGAAGACCTAAAGTTAAAGAGAGAAACAAAATAGAGAGAGGGCTAAGTAGAGAACAGAGACCAGAGACCGGTGGTGGGCGGTGGGTGATGGAGTGAGGGTGAGATGAACAATAAGAAAGTGCTGGATTCTTTAGATCTTGGGTTAGATGAAATTAATTTGTAGTTAACTAAAATATGTATCTCTATGTGTCACCCTATTATTGCTTCATATTCAAACAAATACTTTCTATTTGATCATCTTTGTATATTTTAATCCATTAAACATTTACATATTTAACTTAACTATTACAAAAAAAAAATCATGATAAAATATTAAACAAATATATAGATACATTTAATTGGAAAAAGAGATTACCTAATTCATTTTAAATCTCTTTTATTTTCATTTAAATTATTAAAACAAGCTTTCCGATTATTTAAGATGTACACATATATAGTAAATAAAATTATGTTTAAAAAATCGAGTTATTACACACGAGCCGTGGTCAACTTTTAGGGCCCAACTTGATCTTCAAAATCTTCCAAAATCTCATTTTGTCGTGATCGAGACATAGGGTGTGTCTCTAGGGCACGATGCGTGTCTCGAAGACACGCCCCGTGTCTTGGCCATTTTTGTCTAGACTTCAAAAGGTGGTCTTTAGAATGTGATTTATCTTCAGATTTGAGACGCGGGCATGTCTAGGGACATGGGGTATTTCTGGTCTTTTTTTTCAGCATTTTTCTGATTTTTGTTCGGTTTTGCTTCATTTGTTGGATTTGGGTTCGTTTTGTCCCAAAAATTAAAAATAAACCAAAATAAGTCCATTTCAAATACATTTCCACAAAATCAATAAAACGTGGGTATAATTTGATACTAAAAACAAGTGTATTTTTGCTCATATTTGTACCCATATACTATCAAATAAATAATTAGACGTAAAATATAATTCATAAAAACATCACTAACTAGTCACATCCATCCAAAATTACAATCTAATGGTCTACAATGCTTCTTACTCTTCTAAGGGAAAAGATCCTTTATAGCCTAACTTTACCCTATATAGGTGTGAGAAGTATATCGTGTAAACTCTTAGAGACTAAACCCACTAAAACCTATGTAACACATGCTGGTAACATCTACGTAACATACTTGTAACACGTATGGAGCACCTACGTAACATATGTTACATATGATCTAACATATGATGTTACACATGTTACATTAAAGAGTTTAATTATTTTTTAATTTAAACTTACATTAAAAAAAAACTACTCAGCTTTTTTAGATTTTTTTTTATTAAAAGCCACTTGAATATATATATATATATATATATGTATATATATATATATGTATATATATATATATAGGGGATCGCTAAAATGAAAACCACCTCCAGTTGTAGTTGTAAGAACCGAGATAACCACTTTCTAGCCATTAGATCAAGAATATGGATGAATTATATTGAAAATAACTAAAATTAATATTAAGTGGATTTTGTCTTATTATGTCTTTAATATTTTAATCCAAAAGGGTAGTTTAGTAAAATTACTCTATTTTGTCATTTTGTCTTTATTATTTTTATATTACTTTTTTGTTTTATTATATTACTTTTTATTTTTTTTTTAAAACAATTTTTTTATTAAAAGCATTTTTAAATTCAGATTTTTTTAAAAGACAATTTTTTGTCCGCGCAGGTTTTTGCACGCCGATTTTACACCCGGCTTTTTCACGCATCGTTTTTTAACGGGTCGTTTTTGCACGCCGTTTTTTACGCTCGGTTTTTGCAAGCGTCGTTTTTTTAACGCGCAGTTTTTGGCGTCCCGTTTTAACGCGGCGTTTTTTACGTCCCGTTTTTTCGCGGCGTTTTTATGCGCCGCATTCACACCCCTTGTTTTAGGCGCCGTTTTATCACACGGTTTTTTACATTTTACAACTTACGTAGAAAAAGTTTTACGTTTTACGTTTTACGTTAAACTTTTTACGTTTTACGTTTTACGTAAAACTTTTTACGTTTTATGATTTACGTAAAAAATTTTACGTTTTACGTTTTACTTTAAAATTTTTACGTTTTACGTTAAACTTTTTACGTTTTACGTTAAACTTTTTAAGTTTTACGTTAAAAATTTTACGTTTTACGTTTTAGGTTTTACGTTAAACTTTTTAAACTTTTTATGTTTTACGTTTTACGTATAGCTTTTTACGTTTTACGATTTACGTTAAAATTTTTACGTTTTACGTTAAAATTTTTACGTTTTACGTTAAACTTTTTACGTTTTACGTTTTTACGTTTTACGTAAAACTTTTTGCGTTTTACGTTTTACGATTTACGTAAAACTTTTTACGTTTTACGTTAAACTTTTTACGTTTTACGTTAAACTTTTTACGTTTTACGCTTTTACGTTTTACGTTAAAAATCTAGGTTTTTTTTTTCAACATCGCCACCCAAATCCAACCGATCAAAACCCACATAGTTCACTTATCAAAAAATCACCAGAACATCAAAAAATCAGCCGTAAACATCAAAATAACCAGCATCATTAAAAAATCAGCCGTAAACATCAAAATAACCAGCACCAGCGGGCACCACGGGGCACCACCGGGCACCGCTTGCAAAATCGGTCACCTGTAAAAACAATCGACATTGAAGCCGGCCAACAGAAGCACAAAAAAATCATCTCTAATAAAACATCCAACACCCATTTCATATAGAATACCCAAATCAAAGGAAAACCCAGCAAACAAAAATCAAACAAACATGCTGTACAGACCCATCAGGATGGATGAGACCCAAGCCCAACCCAACTTAACTACTCCTAAAACCCTAGCCGATATAACATACTAATCCCCCCTCACCCCTGTTAGTTTTAATTCAAAATCTAAACCCTGAAGTTTTACACATCAGCCACTCAAGCACACCCCCTTCTTCTTAAGTCATCGGAGATTCACTCCGACCGGCGACAAAGCTATGGCCACACCTCAGGCCAATCGGCATACCCTTTTCCTTACCCTGTTTCACACCTGCGCACCCCTCTTTCTCGTACACCATTTCCCCCAAGTTACGACTACCCTCAAGACAACACACACATACAAACTCAACCTAAAAATGCTAGAGAGAGGGAGAGAGAGAGAGAAAGGACGACACAGAGATGAGAACTTTGGTTGTGGTGCAGCGGCTCTGATAGACGGCTCTGACAACCAGAGCTCGGAGAAGCAAAACTCCGGCGGACTCCCTGCTTTCCGGCGACGGAACTGAGTTTTCCGGCAGAGCTCCGGTTAACCACGAAAACGTCTATGCAAGTAGTTTGCAACAATTTGTGAACCTACAATCTTTCTCTTCATTGAATATGGGACTTCATCGAATCCGGGTCTTTATTGTATCCAAAGCATCAGCGGATCCGGATCTTCAAACAGAACACTCTTCATGAGGTGGTTAATCGATTTAGCACTTCATTGTAAAACATGCAACCAAGATCGATCTAAAGCTTCTTTGTCAAATTTCTGATTTTTCTTTTTTTGTTTTTTTTTTTTTTGACAAGAAGAAAGAGAGAGATGATAGAGGGAATATGAGCTTGAAATAGAATTGTGACAGGAGAGATGAGAGATTAGTGATATATAAAAAGTCTGCTGATTTAAATGAAGAGAGAGAGAGATAGATTTGACATTTGGGGTAAAAGACCAAACTACTCTTTTAAGTGGCAAAATCTGATTGGCTGAGAGTGGTTTTCACGGTTCTTACAACTGGGGGTGGTTTTCAGTTTAGCGGCTTCCTATATATATATATATATATATATATATAGAGAGAGAGAGAGAGAGATTGAGTAAAATGAGAACCACCTTGAGTTGTTAGAACCGAAGAAATCAATATGAGCCATTGATTAAAAATGATTTAATGGATGAGATTAAAAGACAATAAAGTTGTGCAATCATGATGCTTTAACTAATGAGTTTTTTGTTTTCAGTGGCAATGGGCAATTTGGTCTTTAACCATATCCATTAATGATTGGTATAATTAATGATTTAGATTTTATTTAATGTGATTTAATTAAAATATTTTTTGAAGCATGCAGTAAAAAATCAATAAAAATTAATGTGATTTAATGCAGTAAAAAAATAAAAAAAAATTAATGTGATTTAAATAATTCGAAAAATTTCGTTTTTAGCGCACCGGTTTTAATTTTTTTTTACACGCCAGTTTTAAACTTTTTTAGCGTCCCGGTTTTAAACTTTTTTTACGTTTTTTTAACTTTTTTTTCGCGCCGGTTTAAAACTTTTTTTACGCGCGTTTTAAAACTTTTTTCCACGCCGATTTTAAACACGCGCGGTTTTAAACTTTTTTTCCGCGCCGGTTTTAAACTTTTTTAGCGCCTCAGTTTTAAACTTTTTAGTAGCATAATCAACAACATATTACAACTCAGTTTTCAAAGTATGTCCAATAAATAAATTATAATAACATTGTCAGTAAATCACCAAAAAATAAACTAAAAACAAAATGTAAAATAAACTAAAATAAATAAAGCGAAGTCGTCGTTTTTCGTTTCTTGTAAATGATAGTTTGCATCTCCATCATCGTCTGAGATCTGCACGGACACCACACAAAAGTCGTAAAAAATCACCAAATTTTTACACTCCTCGTTGTAAATTTTTTTACGCCCTGGTTGCAACAAAAAAAATTTACGCCCCTGTTAAAAAATTTAAACCTTTTTTACACCGCGGTTGAAAACTTTTTTTAAAACCACTAAACGTAAAACTATACACTAAAACCTTTAAAGTTTTACGCTACACATAAAAACTATACAATAAAACTTTTTTACATCCATGTAAAAATGTTTTTTTTTTCTATGTAGAGTTTTCTGGAAACCTATGACCACCCGTAAAAAACTTTTTACACCCAAGGTAAAATTAAAAAAAAAATTACAAGCATTTAAACAACCCCCTAAAAAAGTTTATTAAACATTTACGCTACACGTAAAAAACTATACGTTAACACTCTTTTACATCAATGTAAACTGTTTTTTTTTAATATCAATTGTTTAAATTTAAATAAAATAAAAACGTCTAAACCCACGTGTAAAAGCTATATTAAAAGTCTACTATAACCGTAAATATACGTATTCTCAAAGTTAGAATTAAAAACTTTTTACATCCATGTAAAAATGTTTTTTTTTAAAACATCAATAATTTAACTCACGCGTAAAAAATATATTAAAAGTATACACTAACCGCAAATACCTAATCTTGCCATAAAAAGCGTGCGTACTTCTTTAGTGCCTCCGGGTCCTTCGGTTCAACCGTAGAATCCCTCTTAAAGTATTCGTCAGCTCTGTCAAACAAACCACAACATAACCAATTTGACAAACTATCTAAAAATAAAAATAAGAGTTAAATGCTTGGTTGGTCCCTGTGGTTTTTAAAAATTGCAGACTTGGTCCTAGTAAACACTAATTACACGCGTGGTCCCAAAACTTGTCAAAAATGATCTCGGTTAGTCCTCAGCCCTAACATCAGTTAAATTTCTCAGTTAAGTCCATATTAAATGACCAAAATACCCTTGCTTATTAACAAAACCCACTATCATCTTCATCACCATCATTAGCATCTATCGATCGATGAATGTGAATGTGAATGAATGAGCAGCCCACCTTCCCTGCTTTCACTGTCCATTGACGCAACAATTTTTAATCTCCACATTATCTCAGATCTCTCTTTTCTCCCTGAACATATTCTCATCGATCTCTTTCTGGTATACATCATTCATTCCTCCTTTCCTTTTCATACAATAATATAATATAATGATTATTCTAGGTTTTTTAATCGATTTCATTATCATCGCTTAATTTACTGCTTCTGGGTTCTGATCGAGTTAGCTGATTAGGTTTTAATATTATCCTTTTTTTGATCTTTTTTTTTTTTTTTTGGAACTGATCGGAAAATAGGGAAACTAGAAAGAGGATTTTGTGTTGTGTGAATAGAGAACGGAGATGAATTGATTATTAAAACTGATATACGAATAAGGATTTTGGATAAGTGTTTGTTATTTTGGGGGTTGTGTTTATGCATATGGATTTTAGGGTTTCTGATAAGTAGAGGATGTGAAATATAGACATGGAGGATGTTTTGTGTTGTATTATTTGGGAATTGATCATAAAACTAGTGACATTTCAATTAGGTGTTTAGTAAGTGATACTTGCGATTGAAGAACTTGATTGTCCAAATTGATTTCTATCAGGTGTTTTGTAAGAATCATATAATTAGTTAGGCAATTAGATAATCTGGTGCATAAACTCAGAGCTGGATGGTGATGAAGATGATGCAGATGATGATGGTGATGAAGATGATGCAGTGGGTTTTGTTAATAAGCAAGGGTATTTTGATCATTTAACATGGACTTAACTGAGAAATTTAACTGATGTTAGGGCTGGGGACCAACCGAGTTCATTTTTGACAAGTTTTGGGACCACGCGTGTAATTAGTAAACCACTAGGACCAAGTCTGCAATTTTTGAAAACCACAGGGACCAACCAAACATTTAACTCTAAAAATAACAACATATTACCAAAACAAAACTCTTAAACAAAGATTTAGTACCAATCGTAATCTTCAGCAGACTAAAAATTTGAAGCAAATGTCATCATTCAGCAACTGCAATGAAAGCAGTTCCCCTGGCAACAGAAATGCAATAATGTCGGTCATAATAATATACAACTTGTTGAGAATTTCCCCCACACACTAATAAAAATTAAAAATGAAAAATTATAAAACTTTTACCAACCTCCATGTCTGGAAAAATCAATGTTGTAGAAGGCGCTAGGCGCTAGTCGGGCGGTGGGGTACCGCCTAGGGATTAATCGGGATTAATAGGGATTAATCGGGATTAATCGGAATGGGTTTTCTATGTATAATTTTATAAATTTATATATATATAGATAACTTTATACTTTTTATTAATAAATTTACAAGTTTAGGAACCATAATGTAAACTTGTAAAAGATAGAGGGGTTAAATGTTAAAAAACCTAAACTTAATATAACCAAATCCCCACCCACGTATACCATACGCCGCCTCTAACCTATTCTCTCCAGCGATTTCATCAGACAACAAGAACACATAACTATGCCCAATTTCGCTTATCTAATCAATTAGTTCTTCAATGTGGTTCGATTTTGCACAATAAAGATGAGTTCAGATCCAATTTTGGTTCGAATCAAGGTAAGAACCTTTTCCTCTTCGACTGTTTTGGTTTGATTTTGCCCATTATAATCCGATTTTGACCCACTTCAACTAAAATTTGGTCTCTTGAAGGTGAAAATTTGGGTTTATTAAGTCAAAATACCTGGGCCGATTAGTCTGATTAGTCCGATTTTGACCGATTTTGACCTGACCGATTTTTTGACCGACTAGCTCATTTTTAGGCGATGAACCACCGATGAGCGACTAGGCGCCGATTAATCGGCCGCCTAGTCCGATTTCTGCAACCATGGGAAAAATAATCATTATCCAACGATATCGCGAGTGCAAAGTGAAGAGCTCTCTCCAACAATGTCAGCGGACGCGCCACTTCAAATTCTTGAACCTGCAATATCATAAATTCAAACACAAGCAAAACTGACCGAATGTCAAAGTATCGGGTTTACCTTTTTAGAAAGTTCTGATATGCCTTTAGTAGCAGCAGCGCTCCCGAATCGGATAAAATACTGACCCGCATCTGTGAACACCTGAACCGTTCACAAAGTTGTTGTTTCATATACTGTTTCTAAACATATTTGAAAATATCATAGTCAAACAAAGGTAGGAACATGACCTCAAAACCAAAACCTCGCCAGTCGCGATCAATCTCAGCCAGCACCTCACCATTGATGTCCTACAGGGTAAATGTCCGAATACCAAAACCCAGGATTCTCAACTACCGCAAACTGCTCATTACTGCAACAAAAAAACAAAAAAACAAAAAAAAAAAAGAAAAACAAGAAAAAACGAAAAGAATAAATTATTTTCAAAGCAGATGCAACAAACTGAAAAAATAAATAAAATAAATTACCCTAAGTACTAATCATAAATCCTCCACCAGAGATGCCATCTTCTATGAACCACACCAACTTCCTGTAGATAAAATTTAACAATACGTAATAATCCGTTATATCTTCTACCTCAATCTTCACCGCCACTGGAGAAACAAATCTCTTCATCGTCTCACGATCCAAACCGTCATCTCCGATCACATTTTGTATTCTATCAGCTTCCTCCACAATCGAATTCCACGACTCCAGCTCCTCATCCTCAGTCGCTTGACCAGAAACCGACTCTTCACTTGTTCTCAACGGATCCCCGCTGATGACATCGATACAGGTCCGTCAACAGTATGCACCTGTTTTTCAAACTATTCTTATCACAAAGTGGGACCGAGAAGTTCAAAGAAAGGATCAAAAGCATGCAGGGCGCATCAGTGACTGCACATTTTGTATTACACAGTTCACATACTTACAAATCTAAGAGAACCTAAATTAAATCAAAACAATTAAAATTTCTACAGTATTTGTAACAGATTTTGACTTAACAAAATCTGTCATGACCCAATGATTTTAAGCATAAGAATAGGAGGACAATGATGTGTGGCTGACTCTTTATTGTGTACGTTCAAATTTGACATCCAGTCATCCACCATAAGAGACCCAGTCCACCAATAAACCCATCCAAGATCCACACATCAAGCTTATATTCACCACAAAACATATGCACAAATTGACCACAAATTAAACAGTGAATCTCCAAAAAATTGATCAAAGATCCAAAGATCTAGGTTATACCCACAACAAAAAAAATATGCACAAACTCCATTTTATCCTACAAGAACCCATATACCCCATCAGAAAGACCAAATTACCCTCAAATTCAACAAAAAAAAAAAAAATTCAAACAAACATAACGTCGAACACCTGGTGTGCAGAACTCCAATTTTTGTTTTCTCTTAACAGAAGTCAAACTCTTCTCCCCCTGACTGTGCTTCCAGCTGGGGTAATCTCTTGTGAGCGGAATCGACGCCGATATCGGCATTGGAGACAGCGCCACCGTCGTTTTGAGTCCTATCCGCCACCAGATCTATCGACCAAATAGGGTTTTACAGGTTGTGGTGTTGCACGAAGAGTGGAGTGGTGGTGGGGGTCGGAAAAGATTTGAGGAGTGGTGGTAAAGATTGACTTTTGAATGATTTTGAGTGGGTTCTGGAAGGTTGGGGTTGGAGGGGGAAATGAGGTGGGAGGTACGAAAACGTTTGAATAGGGAGAAGGTGACGGTGGCAGAGATATTAGGAGGTGTTGATGGTGGTGGTCGTGGTGGTGGTGGTAGTGGGGGAGAAGAGGGCTTGGGTTTTTTGAGCGAAGAAAGTGAGAAGATCCGTGAATTTGATTTTGAAATGAATTTGAAGAGAGAGAGAGAGAGAGAGACATCAATCAGTGCTTTAAAACACAAAAATGATATGTAGACAGAGGAGAGAGAATGTTATGTAAAATGTCTAAAATACCTTTTCAGTTTAAAAGGTAGGATTGATTTGGTGTCAAAAAAACTATTGGTTTAGGTTCTGTTTGTTTTTTCTTCAGAAGCTCTTCTGAGCACTTATGTCTGCGTCGCGCAGAGGCGCGCAGACATAAGGTTCCTGTAGCTTGTTTGTTTTCTTGAAGATCTGCAGACCAAAAACGTCTGCAGAAGCTCTTCCCCAAGCAGACTTGTCCACAAGTCTTCTAACCTCTGCAGACCTCTTCTCCCTCTTCAAACCCACCTCTCAGCCACCACCTCCGACACCACCTCCACCTCCACCTCCACCATCACATCTCAGCCACCACCTCCGACACCACCTCCACGGCTCCACCTCCGCCACCACCTCCACCACCACATCTCAGCCACCACCTCCACCACCGACACCCATCACCTCCACCTTCAACAATCACCACCTCCATCTTCACAAGAACCGCCGCTCCAGCCCTGCTCCGCCGCCCACCCTTGCTCTGCCACCACCTCCAAATCGAAAACAAAACCCTCATCATCATCAACATCGCAAACAAAACCCCCAAATTGAAAACCCTCATCATCATCAACATCGATCGCAAACAAAACAGACCTGCAACTTCGATCTGAACTTCGATTCACAGCCGTCGAGCATCACCACCGCCTTCGAGCATCACCACCGCCGTCGAACTCCTCTCTCTAGCTGTTGTTTCCCTCTCTCCCTCTCTCTCGCTGTTTCTCTCTCTAGCCGCCTTCGATTCACAGATCTGAAGGAGAAAGGGGTGGGGGTGGGGTGGATTAGCAGGTTTGATGGCGGTGGTGGTGCGGTGGTGGTGGTGGTGGTGACAGATTCTAGAGAGAGAGTGTGTTTGTAGAGAGAGAGAAAGGCAGAGTAGTGTGTGTGTTGTGTGTGAATTGTGAAGAGGTTTTGTAGAAAAAAAACAAACCCTCTTCTCCTTGCAGACTGCAGACATTTGGTCCACCTCTTCTCCTGCAGATGCCTGCAGATGTGGTCCGCAGACTGCAGACCTTTTGCCACAGAAAAAACAAACAGCACCTTAGAGTGGTTTCTACTGTTCTCGCAACTCGACTTGTTTCTCAATTGATGTAAAGCCTATATATATATATATATATATATGGGAGAGTTCATTGGGAAACACCAAAAAAGTGGGGAACCGATGAACACTTTTAAAAATTCAACTTAACATGTTAAAAATCAACTTCTTCTAAATTTTTTTTGGTGCTTTTCCTAATAAATACATGTAGAAACATTTTTAATAAAAACATAAAAAAAACTAAAAAAATTTAAAAAAAATGTTAAAAAAACATAATGTTATGTAAAATGTCTAAAATACCTCTTCAGTTTAAAAGGTTGGATTGATTAGGTGTCAAAAAACTATTGGTTTAGAGTGATTTCTACTGTTCTCGCAACTCGGCTTGTTTCTCAATTGATGTAAAGCCTATATATATATATATAGGGGAGAGTTCATTGGGGAACACTAAAAAAGTGGGGAACCGGTGAACACTTTTAAAAATTCAACTTAACATGTTAAAAATCAACTTCTTCTAAATTTTTTTTCGGTGCTTTTCCTAATAAATACATGTAGAAACATTTTTAATAAAAACATAAAAAAAAACTAAAAAAAATATTAAAAAAATGTAAAAAAAATATATCATACAAAATTAACTTAACATGTTAAAAATCAATTTTTTAAAATTTTTTCAGTGCTTTTTCTTATAAAAGTGGGTAGACACTATTCCAATAAAAAATAATTTTTGTAAAAAAAATTAAGCCTTTTTTAACTATTTTTTTATATTTTTAGTTTTTGAGTTTTTTTATTAAAAATGTTTCTACGAGTATTTATAAAGAAAAGCGCCGAAAAAAATTTTAAAAAAATGATTTTTAACATGTTAAGTTAAATTGTTAAGAGTGTTCTGTCACACCCTCAAAATCCACACGCGGAGTATCACCGCTTGGAGGCGTAACTGACCAGGATCCAGCCACCAATCATATTGAACCAGCATGTAAGTAATTATAAAAATCCAACCAATACAATTGGTGTCCCAACAAAACATAGTTTAAGTTGCAAGCGGAAGCATAATGTTTAAAACCAAACATAAGTTTAAACGTTTCAATGTTTAAATTCATCATGAACACTCAATGTCCATGCTCCACAACGACTCTTCCCCATGCAAGCTCCTGCTAAACCTATTGACCTGCAAAGCATGTAGTAGCGAGTCAACAACAACGTTGAGCGAGTTCACAGTTGGGTGTTTGTTTTAAGTTGTTCCAAAAACGGTTTCCTTTAACTGGCATCCCTTCCGTGGGGGTTACCCCATAGTTGAAAACGTGATTTGTTTATCCCATTTACTCTGGCTATCTAGCCGTGGGGGATACCCCATGTTTAGTTATCTGGCTCTCCGGCCGTGGGGGCTACCCCATGTATATACTACTAGACTCGTTACCATATCGACCACTGACTTTAGTCATGTTTATGTGCCCTTAGCGTCAATGTCTATCATCATTGACGTGCCCAGATCCATTAGTTCACGCCCGTCCTCTGCGGCACGGTGTGAGGCTTGTCAGACCTAAATAGCGCTATCTAACTAATGACCCGCTCGCCATTGGCCCGGCGATTAAGTCGATATAAAAAGGAGGGACTTCGTGATAGAGTTTTGGTCTAGTAATAGTTAAACTGTCCAAGAGGACGAGGAATTACATTCCTTAACCCGTACTGTCCTACCCAAGAAGGACGAGGAATCCATGTTCCTTAACCCATTCCCAACCCCTGGGAATCCCATGCTTTGTAGAAAGTGTGAACTCACCTTAGGTTAGCTCGGCAGATAAGTAAGGGTCAATCGAGCTGCTAGGGTCAACCACGTCCTAACATGGTTACCATACAAGTCAGGTCTAGGTTCAAGTAGTGCACGTATGTTTTCACAGAGATAGCAAGTTACAAACACATGGTATACACGACATACACGTAAAGCAATATCAGACAAGTTAATGACAAAGCCCAATATGAATAGCCGGCCCAACCTATTGTGCGATCAGCACAACTTGTGCGATCCACAATGGGTTGTGCGATCAGCCATAAACCCGGCCCAGTAAATCATATGCAGTCCAAGACTTGTGCGGCCCAAAAATTAAGCAAACAGTTTAACTTGTGCGATCCAATACATCTTGTGCGATGTGACAACTCGAGTTTCCAAGATTCCATCTTCGCATTAATTGCACGTTAATTGTTTAAGTTGCTTGTTTGCACGACTTGTTTGCTTCACAACTGTACACGTTTGTGACATGTTAAATCGTATTGTAATTGATATGTTATATATGGTGTGCCTTATAAGTGTGCATGTTAATATATGTTTTCGTTATTTATATATATATACAACTAGGTTAGAGACCCGTGTGCTACACGGGTTGAACAAAAGATAAAATATTAAGTAAAAGATGTGCATAATATAATACAACCCATATGTGATATAAGCAAAGCCAAAGCAAACATGAACTAAATGTCGCTAAATACCAAACTATTGTGTGTCCACAAATAATGTTACATATTCGGTTCCACCATCTTGAATGCGCTTTGATAAGTATTCGGTTTCTACTTTAGTGAAAGCATGAAGGTTTGACCTGCAAAATTGATGGAAGTTAGATGACCCATTGTGACCCATACCAAAACCATCCCATTTCAGTTCAAATTTGTTATGAGGCGTTTCCTAACCCAACCCATCTTACTCTCCTTTACCCATGAAAGTAGGGGCAGAACTGTGAACTCCTTCATGTCCCGACCGCCGGACACTAACTTCTCTTGCAACTCCATCGAGGTCAATATATCCAAATAATGAAGACTTCATTTTAAAAATAAAAATAAAATAGAAATTACTCACCAATGGGTTGGTCTTCTTAGAGTATCCACCAAGCTTGCTCATGGCATTTTCCATACAGGCAAGGTCAACCACAGCTGGAAGCCTGGAACTCCAGCAAGACCTAGAGAAATATCAAGTTATTAAAGGTGAACAAACGTCGGAGCGATTTTATTCCCACCCAGCGTCCCAGCTACCATGTTTCCGGCTGCAACTTAATATCATTGGAATAAACTCCAGCAACCATAGAAGAGAGACTCTAGCTGCAATTCAGTTAACCCAATTATAGTTCAAATGACAAACAAAATGTAATCCAATATTTATCCCTTCAATAATTGGGTAAAAAAGAAGCAAAAATTGCTTAGTCAAATATGATTAATACGTTGCTTAGTCAAATATGATTACGACGGCTAGAAATTTGTAAAAATCAGATTATAAGTTCGAAAACCCAAATAAAAACACGGACTTAACTTATGTATATACGGTGCTATAGAATGTCAAATTTGATAAACAACAAATTCCTATATTTTAAAAGCTCTTTTTATACTTACTGGATGTAGATGAACAACTTTATTTTTATGCATTGCAGTTCCGAATATCATGATAATTAGAGCATCATCCGGACTGTAAGTCTCATCGGTTAATTCTTTTTCTGCAATGTGGCTTTTATAACCGTTGGTTAATCCACCTACAGAAAAAAAAACATAACATCACTTTAAACTTTATAACATATGTCAAGACTGTGAATTAAAATTATAATTACAAAAATTACCTTAAAAATCATAGGTTAAAAAATAGCAATAAATTGTAAAATGGCCTCGTTAGCTACAAAGATCAGTTTATTAAACATTATAATAGCAATTCATGTTGATAAAAACCAACTAATTCAAGAACCATCATATGTACACACATTATGAGTGTCACAGTTTTCAAGATGTTTCTCCTAAAATAACATTAACAACGCTTAAATAGTGTAAAATATGCCACTAATCAAGTACATGTAAAAGTGATTTGATTTTAGGACTCTTTTTTGTGGACATGCAACTACTAATGCTTTTATTTGCCAAGTCTGGCCCAAAAAAGACTGGTCTTTATAGTAATGACATTGAGTTTCATCAAGTCTTGCCAAGTCTAGCCCAACATTAAGTTTCATCAACTACAAAGTCGATCAACAAAAAGAAAAAATGAGACCCCAAGTAAAGCTACTATAAACACATCATTTTTACTTCTCACGACAACACCTACATTTATATTGATAACATGTGCTAAGATCATATATTAAAAGAAACAATTACGCTACCTAAATTGAGTCCTTATTCGACTTATTGAGTTTTTTAGTTACACTAATCACCTTTGTTTAAGTTGTAAATCTTCAAATCTTAGAGAAAATCATAACACACAAAAAAAGATTATCATTCATTCTTTACCGGAGTAAAATTATAATATTAGTCATAGAACAGTAATCAAATCAAAACACCTATATTTACTCATATGGTAGATTGCAAGATGCAGTATAATGTTAAATAGAATAAAATTTTGATTTGTAAATAAAATCATGTTGCCGTTGATCACCAATACTAAAGTAGATATGATATAAACATATAAGTGGTTAACTAAGTTAAATCTTTAAGTTGAATAAATAATATTACCAGTATGCATAAAGCAATATCTTTAACCGGTGAGTGATTTCGACAAAGAAGGAATATTATCAAAATCAAGCAGAAATACGCCATTAATAAAGTGAATCATATCAGAGAGAGCAGCTGGATTAAGACATACGAAAATAAGATTTACATATAGTCAAGATTCCAGATTCAACATCATTATTCTAGAGTCATAAGACAAAAAGATGAACATTTAAAAACCCATCCATCCTTAAACCCTAAAATTAGCCAAATAACCATACAATTTTCTATTCACGTAAAACAAATCAAAGAAAACTTACCAATATCAGCCGCGTTTTTGTGTTTTTGTATAGAGCACTTCGAATGGAGACATAACTTCTCACACAATCAGCGATCTTGGGGTGTCTTCAATGTCGTTTCATCAATCAACAGGAGATCGGATATTAAAAAGGTATTCATGGGAAGATTGTGGCGTCTTCAATCTTATCGGGTATTCAATCTTGTGGGTCTCCATGGGGATTGTGTTTAGGGTTTTAGTTTAAGGAAACAGAAAAGAGAGAAGATGGCAAAAATAAAACCATAGGTTGTATTGTGGTGGGTCGGGTCCTGGTAAAATGGGTCCAATCAATTGAGCGGGAAACCCACCAAAACAATGGCATGAGAATTTGACACCTGTCCCACAATGAGTTTTATTTATTATATATAAAGATTGAGGAACCTCTTATCTACAGTAATACATCTTGGCCGTTCGTTTTTTGATCTACGGTATGCTTACAAAGAGCCCTAAAGTTATACAGATGGCGTCCCTTTTTCTTCTTCTAAACCCTAAATCACCAGTTTCTTCTTTGCTTCTTCTTCACCACATCGACATCTTCCCACCACCGCCCTCCCTCGTCCTGAACTCCAATGCCACCCACTCCGTCGCATACATCCGCCTCCAACCAACCTCCATCTCCATTACCACTTCCCCGTCGCAGGTTCCGACCACCACGCCCTCAGCCGTCTTCTCCAACCACACCGGAACTTCGCCGCTGGTCTCCGACATCAGGTATTCATAAGAGGTTCGATAAGTGCATAATCGGGAGGACGATAGAGTCTTCAGGCGGCAGCGATGATGATATCCGTTTGAAGGTAATTATTATATATATACAATTCACATCGTCCTTAACTACAGTAAACAATCCTGGGCGTTCCTTTTTGATCCAACGGTGTCAACTCTTATTAACCTGCATCTGCCGGTTTAGTTGTTGCTAAATCATACCCTTGAGATTAGGGTTCTACAACATCCAAGGTAACTACACCTATATTCGATTATCTATCTTGCTCCGAGATTCCGTACTCGTAATTGTTTGATTTCCGATTACCAATATTTGTTGAATTCGTTTGTTGTATTTGCTTCTTCACCGATTTTCGATACCGGTTCTTAGCAGGGTTTGTTCAATGCAGGTCTACCAGAAACAAAAATGATTCTCCTTGAATAAGAGCAGATAGCTATGAGTTCGCGATTGGACAATTTTTAAAAACAGAATGCCTGGCATCTCTTTAGTTTCTCAAAAAACCATGTATGATTGATTCATAGCCTCTGTGTGTGGAATCGATAACCTGTGCAATAAATAAAGCATCATGTAGATAAATTATATTATAAGAAATCCGTCTTATGCAATATCATGAAACAGGAATTCTGTTTGCAATTGCAGCTCCTCCAGAGGCTCAAACCCGATGTGCCGCCGAGAATCTCATATTCAGTTGTCTCAGGAAGAACAAAATGCTGCTGAAGAAAGCCTTTCAGCTTACTGCAAGCCTGTAGAATTATACAACATTCTTCAGCGCCGCGCAATAAATTATGTAATCTTCACTAAATTTTGCAATATTTTCTCCATTTTTTATTTTACATCGGTCGTTGTAGACTGGAGCTAAGCAGTTAATGCGGCAAAAAATCGGATATCGGTCAAGGACCGATATTTGAGATATAAGTTATCACGGTGGGATATCGGTAATTTTAATATCATGTAGAATTTATATATATAGCAATTTAACACTCAGTATGCTCTCCTACCATTAACAAATTTACCTTTCGCAACTTGCAAAACACTATCAATTGTAGCAAGTAGGAACTGATTAAGACTTAAACCACTAACATTTAACAATTAAGACTTAAAACACTAATAGCAACAATAAGAAGAAAGACGAATGGTAGAATTAGGAAGAAAGGTAGTGATATCGGTAAAATCGGTGATATATCGGTCAATATCGCCGATAATATATGTACCGATATTCAGACCGATACTTGACTCTGATGTAAAGATATTTTACATGAGGACCGATAACCGATATATATATATATATATATATATATATATATATATATATATATATATATATATATATATATATATATATCACCTGTTTAACCGCATAGGACTGAGATTGTGTGACACTTGATAGTATAACTTACTAGCAGTGTCGCTTATATACCATTCACATCTTTGTTTGCTGCAAACATTAAATTTAAATGGTATCCCTTCTATATGTTGAAGTCTAAAATATATCATATCTATGATATCTAGAGTTATGGTTTCAGTGACATGTGTGTAGACTAGAGTCTAACCTTATGTTGTGTCTCTAACTGATGGTATAATTTCGTGCAGCCATTATTTTTACAAAGATGCTTGCGTTACAAATTACAAGCTAAGAACAAGAGAAGGCAAGAATGCTACTACACAAATTCAAATTGATTTTTTTTACCATCATCATTGTTCACGTAGCTTTATATGGTTAATCTTCTTTGACCCATGGCTTAAAATTTGTGACATTTGTTGCTTCTATTCATTGCAGAATTCAAATTTCATCGGTATCCATATCTGGAGGTAAAAAAGAAAGAAGGGGAGGTTGACCGACCTGCCATATATACAATTTACGTATGCTCTTAGCTAGAGTTCAGGTTTTCAAGTTACATCACCTACATCTGTCGGTCATAAGCACATGATATTCATTTTTTACAACAAGATGATTCTCTGCTTTGGGGTTACGGAGCCCAGACATGGAAGAACGAACCACCAGCCACCACGTCTACACCTTTCTGCCCGGCAACGACCGAAGCTGAAGGTGGGTTGGAGTCCGATAGGACGTTTCAGATTTGAGACGGTCATGCTTTTTGAGAAGCGGAAGCCGTTAGTAATGCGATACGAAGAGGGATGTGGAGCGAGATGGAAGTTCGGCGGCGGCGAAGGATGACAGATGCTTGGTAATGCGGTGATTTTGGTGAACACAGAAGCTGAGCTTCGCGACGGCACCAACGTCTCGATGACGGCGGCCAGTCCCAGGCGGTCTAGGGTTTTGATCAGCGGTCTCAATGATGACTACAGAGGCCTCCAGCAGGCGTGAAACATCTGATTGGCTCCCGGAGATGTATGTTCCGAACCCTAACCCTGGCAATTGGGCATATGGTATGTACGCCCTATTACAGCCTTATTTTTTTTTAACAATCATACTGGGATTATTTTTTACAAAATAGTTGTGGTCGCTTTTAGTGTTAGCTCTTAAATTGCATAATTGATTTCATTTGATTTTGTTTTGGTTTCAATCTAATATTGGTACCTTTTTGCAACATTGATATAGTAAACGACCATTATTGTAAATCCAATCAGATTTGCGTGCGATCAACCTGTTCTTTTACGAAATTAGTAAATTTGTTCATCAATAAAGCTGATAGGCTGCTTGACTACTCTCAGTTGATGATTATTGGTACAACGCTTCATCATTCTACATCACAGTCGCACCATGATGGCGGTTATTTTAGACGATTATGGTTTTCAATTTGGTTTCGACAGATGATGATTTGCCGACATCCTTCATGCAATCACTTTCATCGATTGAGGTATATACATGTGATTTTGTGTGTATTATTAGCAGGGCAAGTTGTATTGAATAGGATTTTGGTTGACTTCGATTGAGTGTTTTTCCCTTTTATGTGATTGTAGATTGCATATATTCACCGGAAATTCACGTTTTCACTTCCGCTCTTCCCATTCGGGTTAGATTTCGTTTTCACCTTCCTGTTAAATTCAAACTCAGTTGGATATTTTTACTTTTATTTCTGATGTTCATCGATAAATGGTGCTGAATTGCAAAAACTAATTTTTTTTGCTTAGTTTTCAAATTTTCGATTTAAATAGACTATTTGTTTGGATATAGTTTAGACACGGTCATTTCTTTTATCATCCCCTGGTCTTCAGAAGTATAGTTGATTTGCAGCTTAGCAAAGACGCACATATTTCCTTTTTTTAGTATTTGTTAAAAAAACGGACATATAGTGTGTGTAGATCATTCCTTGGCATGGCCCGTGCTAACTGTAGTTTGCTGTTCGTTTCGGACTGTTGTCTCATTTCCCTTTAAAACACTTCATCCATCATCTCTTCTAACAATTTTGTTTTCATGTGTAGTGTGAGGGCCATGTAGTTCTTTTACATATTTCCGGAAGTCAAGGGTATATGCCTCCAACTTAAAGTCTTCACATTGTATGTATGGGCTATGTAAAGAAAAGCATCTAAGCCGATGCTTAAAAAAGTCGCACAAAAGCCGGTGCTTGGGAAGCACTAGCGAGAGCATAAAAATTCGGGATTACTGTAACATGAGTATGAGCACTTTTTCCTTTTTGGTGAAAGTTGTTCCAGTATACTACATATTCTACACAGTTTTTTGGTTCTCTACATGCACACGTCTCCCGCCGCAACGCGCGGGGGGCATCTTACTAGTTATTAACATTTTGTTTGGTATTAATAATATGCTTTAGTTATTGTAAATGGATCTATAGTCGAAATCACCCCAACCCAAATGCCCCACCCGAAAACACCCTGTGGCAAAAACACTTTGGTGTTTTCGTCCACTGCTAATAGCCAAAAACAACAAATGGGCTTTGGCCCAGTAGCGATTAGATATAGGGTCTTGTTCATAACCTTTACGCGAAGTCGGTAACTGGCAACCCTAAATCATCTCTCACATTCTCTCTCGCTACCCTTGAACCTGACGGCAAACTTGTGTTCCCCGGATCTTCAAGATCAATCAAGTTGTTGTCTCAACTCGTCGCGGTTAGTGTTAAACTTTAACCAATTGTTTGATTTAAAGCAATTGTATGAACGATTTGTTTATTATCATAACTATGATTGTTTTATGAGCATAAGACTGGATGATCGTTATGTATGTATATATTTGTTGTTGTTCACAAACTGTTATGTATATTGGATGATATGATCGACCGCGTGTGTTTGTTATGATGATCTGAATGATATTAATGTGATCAGGAATCCGGTTATGTGATATGTCATGCTAATCGACTGGTTGATGAGTGCATATATGTTTGATTGTGAACTGATTAATTTAGATGACTGTATGAATAGATCAGATTGATCAAAAGGCTGTTACTATCGATGTAAATGTTAGGCGATGATTAGGGTTTTAGTTTGCAACTGATATTGATGATGATGATGTATCAGTCGAAAACACCAGGATCGATGAAATCACAGGATCCAGACGAAAACATAAGTGATTTCGTCACACCCCACACCCGACGAAAACCCTTGGATTTCGTCGCCTAGGGTTTTCGTCCATAAGTGATTTCGCCATGCATGTGATTTCATCCACTGTTAGTTTGTAACTCTGCCAAGTTGATAATGCTATTAAGTTTATTAACTCCTGTTAAGTCTATAACTCTGTTTAGTTCACTAACTGAGTTAAGTTATTTCTGTTAACTTGATTAACTCTGTTAAGTGGGTAACTCTACTAGTTTGTTAACTCTGTTAGTTAACTAACACTGTTAGTTATTATTCCTGTTATGTGTGTTAATCCTGTGAAGCTTGTTATCTTTGCTAAATGTATTGATTTTTGTTAAGCCTGTTATCCCATCTTGATGGTAATTGATTAACCACGTTAGAATTTACTAAGAACTCAGTTATATGGAGAATGATTGTATGAACATGAACTAACTGTTATGTGTTACTTGTTAATGATTGCATAAACACACTATGTGACATAAATTGCATGTGAATCTATTCGAAGTTAACTGATTAAGTATACGTGTATAACTATAGGACTTGATTGATTATTTGCGAGCATATAATTTAGCATACCGAGCAAACCAAGGTGAGTTCACACTCTATGCAAGGCATGGGATTCCCAAGGGTTGGGAATGGGTTAAAGAACTGAACGGTAACTACAAACTTGCGTATTCCCCATACGACAGGATACGTACGACAATAAGACCATCACTCTATCATTTTAAGTCCCTCATTTATCGACTTAATCGCCGAGGCCTATGGCGAGTGGGTCATTAGTAGATAGCGCTTTTAGGGTTTAACAAACCTCACATCGTGCCAGTCGGACGGGCGTGTACTAATGGACTACGGGCAAAGGGTCAATGCTGATAGACATTGACTTAGGGCACCTCTTACATTTTCGTAGCAGTCGATACGCGTGGTCTAGTAACACATGGGAAGCCCCCACTTATCTTCGCAAACATGTCTGGGAGACCGCGATACGAATTAATACGATACATGGTTTACAAAACGAACATACGATTTACGAAATGATTGCTATAACTAAACAACCAACTGTGAACTCGCTCAACTTTGTTGTTGATTCGTTGCTACATGCCTTGCAGGTCGCTAGGTACTCTTGTAGCTTGCACAGGGAGGCGCAGTCGTTGTGGGACATGGCAGTGTGTGCCATGTTAAAACATTACTTTATTTCGTACTTGATACTTATATTGGGTTTTTACAATTATGCTTCCGCTAAACACTTAACTATGCTTTGGTTTTGAACACCTTTCATGTTGTTTGGTTGAATTATATTTACTACATACATTGTTCAATATGATTGGTGGCTTGATCCTGGTAAGTCACGCCTCCAAGCGGTGATACTCCGCGTGTGGATTTTTGGGGGTGTGACAGATTGGTGTCATAGCCATTGGTTATAGTGAACTTGGTTTTAATAGGGGAAAAAGTTTTTGTTAAAACCAGACTATAACCTGTACAGTGCTCAATGATCCACAACGACGCCTCACTCCACGTGAAAGACTCAACATTCTAGGTGATATGGTTTATGTTTATATTACCTACTTGCTAGATTACATAGAACTTTGTTCATGGTATGCTTAGATAAACATAACAACTGTTGATTGAAACACATGTGTGCTTACCCTCTTCTGTCATCGCACTTTCGCGAACCTTTCTCACTCATGTTTCCTTTTATATGAAGATCATGAGTGGATGCGTTAACCTAACTCAAGCCCAGTTGGCGGCTTTGATCACTGAACAAGTTATGCAGCACTCGCAGCTACCCAGGCAGGAGGTATAGCCTGCCATCACAACTTACTCTAGGATCTTTAGATCCTACTCTCGTAAACCAACACTTGTGCTTAATTTGTTTACTCTTACGCACACGACAGGTCAACACGCTCAGCCACCTGTATGCACATTCAAGACGTTCATGGACTGTCGTCCTAGTACTTTCAGTTGCACTGAAGGAGCCGTTGGACTCCTCTATTGGTTTGAAAAGCTTGAATCGGTCTTCGAGATGTGTGAATTCCCTGAGGCTCGTAGGGTGAAGTACGCCACTGGTACTCTCGAAGGCACTACGCTAACTTGGTGGAACGCGCAAGTTCAGATGCTGGGGCTGGCGGCTGCTAATGCCACCCCATGGAATGATTTTAAGGAACTGATCAAACGGGAATACTGTAACCGTGATAACATCCACAAACTGGAAGTGGAGTTCTTTAACTTGAAGATGACGGGGTCAGAGATAGAGGCATATACGAAGCGATCTAACGAACTGGCAATTTTGTGTCCAACTATGGTGGATCCTCCCATCAAGCGCATTGAGCTGTACCTCAAAGGCTTAGTACCAGAGATTCAAAGCCCTGTGACTGCTGCTAACCTTGCTACTATTCAAGATGTTACTCGTCTTGCTCATCGTCTCACAGACCAGGCAGTGGAACAGAACAAGCTGCCTAAACGTACTACTGCTACTACTGCTACTACTGCTACTACTTCTGCTACTCCCAATGACAACAAACGAAAGTGGGATGGAACCTCCAGCAAGGGTTCGAATTCAGTTCAGTCCCAGGCACAGCAGCGAAAGATTGACGACTATCAGAGCCCTGGTCAGCAGTCTTCTGGTTGTCAAGGGCAGGGTGGATATCGAGGAAACCACCCAAAGTGCAACAGATGCAACAGGCACCACAGTGGTCAGTGCAACAGGGGACGTTGCCAGAGGTGTCTCAAGATGGGTCATGAAGCTAAGGATTGCAGGAGCTCACGACCTGCTAATCAGAACTATCAGCAACAACCACCCGCTCCACAGAACCAGCAGCAGCAACAGCGGGGAAACAGGGGGTGCTTTCAGTGTGGTGCTGAAGGCCACTTCAAGCGCAACTGCCCTCAGTTAAACCAGAATCACAACAATAACAACAACAATAATCAGGGCAATGGGAACAACAACGGGGGAAACAATGATGGAAACAATGGCGCCAGGGGTCGAGTGTTCGTGCTGGGTCAGGGTGACGCAAGGAATGATCCTAACGTGGTGATGGGTAAGTTTCTTCTCGACGAATTTTATGTTACTGTCTTATTTGATTCGGGTGCAGATACCAGTTATGTGTCTCTAAAAGTTAGTCAAATGCTCAAGCGCACACCAACACTTTTGAACACCAAGCATGTCGTAGAGTTAGCAAATGGTAAAAGTCTAGAGGCCACACACATAGTTCAGGGTTGTAATCTCGTCTTAGCTGGTCAGACTTTCTCTATTGATCTTATTCCCATAGTTCTGGGTAGTTTCGACATCGTCATTGGGATGGATTGGTTATCCCAACAGCAGGCGAAGATCCTTTGCAAAGAGAAGATTGTTCGAATTTCCCATTCTGGTAAAGAACCTCTCGTGATTCAAGGCGACAAGAGTGGTGCTGTGGTAGGCATCATCTCCTTCCTTAAGGCCCAGAAGTGTTTGCGAAAGGGTCACACCGCTATCTTAGCACTTGTTACTGACACATCAACGAAAGAGAAGAAGATTGAGGATATTCCAGTAGTACGCGACTTTCCTCAAGTGTTTCCTGAAGATTTACCTGGGCTACCGCCTCATCGCCAGGTCGAATTTCAGACCGAGCTAGCTCCTGGAGCAGCACCCATAACTCGAGCACCTTATCGCTTAGCTCCAACCGAACTAGAAGAACTATCCAAGCAATTGCAAGAACTCTTGGATAAGGGTTTCATTCGTCATAGCTCTTCGCCCTGGGGATCTCCCGTGTTGTTTGTGAAGAAGAAAGACAGTACCTTCCGTATGTGTATAGATTATCGCGAACTAAACAAGGTGACCATAAAGAATCGCTATCCTCTTCCACGCATTGACGACTTGTTCGACCAGCTGCAAGGGTCGAGCTACTATTCAAAGATTGATCTGAGGTCAGGCTACCATCAACTGAGAGTCCGGGATGAGGACGTCTCTAAAACAGCATTCAGAACACGCTACGGCCATTACAAGTTTTTGGTCATGCCTTTCGGGTTAACAAACGCGCCTGCAGTCTTCATGGATCTTATGAACAGAGTGTGCAAGCCTTACTTGGATAAGTTTGTGATTGTATTCATCGACGACATTCTGATCTACTCTAGGAGTCGGGAGGAACACGAGCAGCATTTACGACCCATTTTGGAACTCCTTCGAACAGAACAGTTGTACGCCAAGTTTTCAAAATGCGACTTCTGGCTTCGTGAAGTCCACTTTCTAGGCCACGTGGTAAACAAGGATGGGATTCATGTTGATCCATCCAAGGTAGATTCGATCAGGAACTGGCCTGCACCCCGTACACCAACAGAAATCCGCCAATTCTTGGGTTTGGCGGGCTACTACAGAAGGTTCATCAAAGACTTCTTGAAGATTGCGCAACCTCTCACTTCACTAACGCAGAAAGGCGTTATTTATCGTTGGGGAAATGCACAGGAATCAGCATTTCAACACTTAAAGGATAGAATTTGTAGCGCACCTATTCTCTCATTGCCAGAGGGCACAAACGATTTCGTGGTTTATTGTGACGCATCAATTCAGGGTCTTGGTTGTGTTTTGATGCAACGGGATAAAGTCATTGCTTACGCCTCACGCCAACTTAAAATTCACGAAAGGAATTATACTACACACGATTTAGAGCTGGGAGCTGTTGTTTTCGCACTCAATATATGGAGACATTACCTGTACGGTACCAAGTGCACCATCTACACCGATCACAGGAGTCTCGAGCATATCTTCAAGCAAAAGGAATTGAACATGCGACAACGTCGATGGGTCGAGCTACTGAATGATTACGAATGTGCAATCAAGTACCATCCGGGCAAAGCCAATGTTGTGGCCGACGCCCTCAGTCGAAAGGATACTACACCTAGACGCGTACATGCTTTACAACTCACTATCCAATCCAGTCTTCCTGCACATATATGAGAGGCTCAGGTAGAAGCATTGAAACCAGGAAACGTCAGGGTGGAAGCCCTACGCGGCTCAAGGCAATGGTTAGAACAAAAGGCAGACGACGCCTAGTATGTAACAGGACGCATTTGGGTCCCACTCTATGGCAATTTACGAGAACTTGTAATGGATGGAGCACATAAGTCTCGCTACTCAGTACATCCTGGTTCAGATAAGATGTACCACGATCTCAGAACTACGTATTGGTGGCCTAGCATGAAAGCTCACATAGCAACTTACGTTAGCAAATGTTTAACTTGTGCGAGAGTCAAGACTGAATATCAGAAACCATCGGGCCTACTCCAACAACCAGAGATACCACAATGGAAATGGGAGCAAATTTCCATGGATTTTGTTACTGGTCTGCCTAGATCTCAACGTGGAAATGATACTATTTGGGTGATCGTGGATCGACTCACAAAGTCTGCACACTTCTTGGCTATCAAGGAAACGGATAAGTTCTCCACTCTAGCAGATGTCTACCTTAAAGAAGTGGTTTCGAAGCACGGGGTGCCCACCTTTATTATCTCTGATCGTGATGCACGATTTACTTCAGAACTGTGGCAGACAATGCACAAATCTTTTGGCTCTCGATTAGACATGAGCACCGTTTACCATCCGCAAACAGATGGGCAGTCTGAACTCACCATCTAAACTCTAGAAGACATGCTTCGTGCATGTGTAATTGATTTCGGCAACGGCTGGGAAAAACATCTTCCGTTAGTGGAGTTTTCGTATAACAACAGTTACCACACCAGCATTCAAGCCGCTCCGTTCGAGGCATTGTACGGGCGTAAATGCCGATCACCTCTTTGTTGGGCAGAGGTGGGTGATAGTCAGATCACGGGTCCAGAACTTGTAGTAGACACAACAGAAAGGATTGCTCAGATATGACAACGCATGGCGGCAGCTCGTGACCGTCAGAAAGCCTATGCTAATAAGCGTAGGAAACCTCTAGAATTCCAGGTCGGGGACCGGGTTCTACTCAAAGTCTCACCCTGGAAGGGTGTGGTTCGTTTTGGAAAAAAGGGGCAAACTCAATCCGCGTTATGTCGGACCGTTCGAAATCATTGAGAAGATAGGCAAAGTGGCCTACAAACTAAACCTACCCGCAGAACTCAGTGCAGTTCACAACGTTTTTCACGTGTCAAATCTGAAGAAGTGTCTGTCAGATGAGACCCTCATAGTTCCTTTGAAGGAGCTCACTATCGACGATTAGTTGCGATTCATCGACGAACCAGCTGAAATCACGGACCGGGATGTTAAGGTCCTCAAGCACACTAGAATACCTCTTGTTCGAGTTCGTTGGAACTCCCGTCATGGCCCAGAGTTCACATGGGAACGAGAAGATCAAATGAAACTCAAGTATCCCCAGTTATTCGGAAACAGTGCAACCACTACTGAGGCTGAAGCTACTACAGAATTTCGGGACGAAATTCCAAATCAACGTGGGGATGATGTGACACCCCAGGAAAACCAGTAAACTATACAACACAACAAGCTTCCTCAGTAATCACGTACTAAATTTCGAGACGAAATTTCTTTCAAGTTGGGGATAATGTGACAACTCGAGTTTCCAAGATTCCATATTCGCATTAATTGCACGTTAATTGTTTAAGTTGCTTGTTTGCACGACTTGTTTGCTTCACAACTGTACACATTTGTGACATGTTAAATCGTATTATGATTGATATGTTATATATGGTGTGCCTTATAAGTGTGCATGTTAATATATGTTTTCGTTATTATTAACATTTTGTTTGGTATTAATAATATGCTTTAGTTATTGTAAATGGATCTATAGTCGAAATCACCCCAACCCAAATGCCCCACCCAAAAACACCCTGTGGCGAAAACACTTTGGTGTTTTCGTCCACTGCTAATAGCCGAAAACAACAAATGAGCTTTGGCCCAGTAGCGATTAGATATAGGGTCTTGTTCATAACCTTTACGCGAAGTCGGTAACTGGCAACCCTAAATCATCTCTCACATTCTCTCTCGCTACCCTTGAACCTGACGGCAAACTTGTGTTCCCCGGATCTTCAAGATCAATCAAGTTGTTGTCTCAACTCGTCGCGGTTAGTGTTAACCTTTAACCGATTGTTTGATTTAAAGCAATTATATGAACGATTTGTTTATTATCATAACTATGATTGTTTTATGAGCGTAAGACTGGATGATCGTTATGTATGTATATATTTGTTGTTGTTCACAAACTGTTATGTATATTGGATGATATGATCGACCGTGTGTGTTTGTTATGATGATCTGAATGATATTAATGTGATCAGGAATCTGGTTATGTGATATGTTTGATTGTGAACTGATTAATTTAGATGACTGTATGAATAGATCAGATTGATCAAAAGGCTGTTACAATCGATGTACATGTTAGGCGATGATTAGGGTTGTAGTTTGCAACTGATATTGATGATGATGATGTATCTGTCGAAAACACCAGGATCGACGAAATCACAGGATCCAGACGAAAACATAAGTGATTTCGTCACACCCCACACCCGACGAAACCCCTTGGATTTCGTCGCCTAGGGTTTTCGTCCATAAGTGATTTCGCCATGCATGTGATTTCGTCCACTGTTAGTTTGTAACTCTGCCAAGTTGATAATGCTATTAAGTTTATTAACTCCTGTTAAGTCTATAACTCTGTTTAGTCCATTAACTGAGTTAAGTTATTAACTCTATTAACTTGATTAACTCTGTTAAGTGGGTAACTCTACTAGTTTGTTAACTCTGTTAGTTAACTAACATGGTTAGTTATTATTCTTGTTATGTGTGTTAATCCTGTGAAGCTTGTTATCTTTGCTAAATGTATTGATTTTTGTTAATCCTGTTATCCCATCTAGATGGTAATTGATTAACCACGTTAGAATTTACTAAGAACTCAGTTATATGGAGAATGATTGTATGAACATGAACTAACTGTTATGTGTTACTTGGTAATGATTGCATAAACACACTACGTGACATAAATTGCATGTGAACTATTCGAACTTAACTAATTGAGTATACGTGTATAACTATAGGACTTGATTGATTATTTGCGAGCACATAATTTAGCATACCGAGCAAACCAAGGTGAGTTCACACTCTATCCAAGGCATGGGATTCCCAAGGGTTGGGAATGGGTTAAAGAACTGAACTGTAACTACAAACTTGCGTACTCCCCATACGACAGGATACGTACGATAATAAGACCATCACTCTATCATTTTAAGTCCCTCATTTATCGACTTAATCGCCGAGGCCTATGGCTAGCGGGTCATTAGTAGATAGCGCTATTAGGGTTTAACAAACCTCACACCGTGCCAGTCGGACGGGCGTGTACTAATGGACTATGGGCAAAGGGTCAATGCTGATAGACATTGACTTAGGGCACCTCTTACATTTTCGTAGCAGTCGATACGCGTGGTCTAGTAACACATGGGAAGCCCCCACTTATCTTCGCAAACATGTCTGGGAGACCACGATACGAATTAATACGATACATGGTTTACAAAACGAACATACGATTTACGAAATGATTGCTATAACTAAACAACCAACTATGAACTCGCTCAACTTTGAGGTTGATTTGTTGCTACATGCCTTGCAGGTCGTTAGGTACTCTTGGAGCTTGCACAGGGAGGCGCAGTCGTTGTGGGACATGGCAGTGTGTGCCATGTTAAAACATTACTTTATTTCGTACTTGATACTTATATTGGGTTTTTACAATTATGCTTCCGCTTAACACTTAACTATGCTTTGGTTTTGAACACCTTTCATGTTGTTTGGTTGAATTATATTTACTACATACATTGTTCAATATGATTGGTGGCTTGATCCTGGTCAGTCACGCCTCCAAGCGGTGATACTCAGCGTGTGGATTTTTGGGGGTGTGACATGCGACTCGGAACATCTTGTGCGACTGGAATTTGGGCCATTCGGTCCAATAACATGTTAAGTCCAAACACCATGTAAGGCCCAAGACTTGTGCGATCGACACGGTCTTTGTGCAGTCCACAAGTCTTGTGCGATCATGCATTGCTGGGTAGTACACTGTGTTCTAACCAATTGTACATCAGTCTATCTTGTGCGACTGCCTTGTGCGATCAGATCAGATCTTGCATGATCTGATCTTGTGCGATCAGGGAGTCTTGTGCGATTAGTTTTAATCATTCCATGATTCATGCAAATTAGTTACAATCAATTCGAATAGTTTCCTATTTTCATTCGATCAATCAAAGCTAACACTTAACAGTTTCCATTCATGAACAATAATCGATCATCAAGGGTTTTAACATCAATTTCCTATGAACCCTAGACATGTTCAAGCATAAACAACAATCACAATATTAACCCAGCTCATGTTTTTGATCATTAGCATACATCTTAACATGACAACACAATAAATTATCCAAACACAACACATCACAGCCGATTAGCAAGAATTCGGTTCTCAATCATCTTAAACACCATTCGATTATCAATCCTGTATTTGCTCTAACACGTTACATATGTGGGCCGATTATATGAACACAAAACCCTAAAAGTTTTATATCACAATCGATTGCCTATCATCCCTAAACCATCGTGTAAAACACTTATAGATCACAAGATCATGCAACATACAATCAAATAATAACAAAACACTAACCGGTTAAGAGAGTATAATGAGGATGATCCGAACAATAAGAACTTCGATTGAAATAGGATGTTTGCCGTCGGCTTCGAGAGGAGAGAAAGAGAGAGTAGGGTTTGGTGTGTTTTTCTTGTGTTAGCAAATAATGAGAAGCAAAACTCCCCAAGGGATATGTGCATACGTATAAAAGGAGTGGGCCGAATCTTTCCTTGGGCTACCCTCGGTTTCGGATTCAGTTGTAGTGGACCGAGTAGAAGTGTGACAATTTGGTTGTGTTGTGCGATCTGAGTTATATATATATACATGCATAGATTCACATATTACAAACATAAAATCTCATAACATTCATTAAATCAACATATCATATAATCACACCAAGTTCACATACGTTACACTAAGCACAAAGATAGGTTCTGAAATACGAGTTGTCACATTATCCCCAAGTTGAAAGAAATTTCGTCCCGAAATTTAGCACGTACTCACTGAGGAAGCTAGTTAAGATGTTTGGCCCAACATGGGCTTGTGCGATTCGGTTGTGTTGTGCGATTTGAGTTATATATATATATATATATACATGCATAGATTCACATATTACAAACATAAAATCTCATAACATTCATTAAATCAACATATCATATAATCACACCAAGTTCACATACGTTACACTAAGCACAAAGATAGGTTCTGAAATACGAGTTGTCACATTATCCCCAAGTTGAAAGAAATTTCGTCCTGAAATTTAGCACGTACTCACTGAGGAAGCTAGTTAAGTTGCATGGTTTTCCTGGTTTTCCTGGGGTGTCACATCCTCCCCCCATTGATCTGGAATTTCGTCCCGAAATTCCGCAGTAGCTTCAGCCTTAGTAGTAGTTGTACTGTTTGCGAACAATTGGGGATACCTTTGTTTCATTTGGTCTTCGCGTTCCCAGGTGAGCTCTGGGCCACGACGGGAGTTCCAACGAACTCGAACGAGAGGAATTCTAGTACGCTTGAGAATCTTCACATCTCGGTCAGTAATCTCTACTGGTTCCTCGACGAATCGCAACTGCTCGTCGATAGTGAGCTCCTTCAAAGGAACTATGAGGGTCTCATATGACAGACACTTCTTCAGATTTAACACGTGGAAAACGTTGTGAACTCCACTGAGTTCTGCTGGTAGGTTCAGTTTGTAGGCCACCCTGCCTATTTTCTCGATGATTTCGAATGGTCCAACGTATCGTGGATTCGGCTTACCTCGTTTACCAAAACGAACAACACCTTTCCAGGGTGAGACTTTGAGTAGCACTCGATCCCCAACCTGGAACTCGAGTGGTTTCCTGCCCTTATCGGCGTAGCTTTTCTGACGGTCACGAGCTGCCGCCATTCATTATCGTATTTGAGAAATCATTTCTGTTGTGTCTACCACTAGTTCTGGGCCAGTGATCTGACTATCTCCCACCTCTGCCCAACAAAGAGGTGATCGGCATTTACGCCCGTATAATGCCTCAAATGGAGCGGCCTGGATACTGGTGTGGTAACTGTTATTATACGAGAACTCCACTAATGGGAGATGCTTTTCCCAGCCGTTGCCAAAATCGATAACACATGCACGAAGCATGTCTTCAAGGGTCTGGATGGTGCGTTCAGACTGCCCACCCGTTTGCGGGTGATAAGCTGTGCTCATATCTAAACGTGAGCCAAAGGACTTGTGCATTGCTTGCCACAGTTCAGAAGTAAAACGTGCATCATGATCAGAGATAATAGAGGTGGGCACCCCGTGCCTCGAGACAACTTCCTTAAGATATATGTCTGCTAGAGTGGAGAACTTATTCATTTCCTTGATAGCTAAGAAGTGTGCAGACTTTGTGAGTCGATCCACGATCACCCAAATAGTATCATTTCCACGTTGTGATCTAGGTAGGCCAGTAACGAAATCCATGGAAATTTGCTCCCATTTCCATTGTGGTATCTCTGGTTGTTGAAGTAGGCCTGAGGGTTTCTGATACTCAAGTTTGACTCTCGCACAAGTCAAACATTTACTAACATAGGTTGCTATGTGAGCTTTCATGCTAGGCCACCAGTATGTAGTTTTGAGATCGTGGTACATCTTATCCGAACCAGGATGTACTGAGTAACGAGACTTGTGTGCCTCGTCCATCACAAGCTCTCGTAGGTTGCCGTAGAGTGGGACCCAAATGCGTCCTGTTACGTAGTAAGCACCGTCTTCCTTTTGTTCTAACCATTGCTTTGAGCCGCGTAGGGCTTCAGCCCTGACGTTTTCTGGTTTCAATGCTTCAATCTGAGCATCTCGTATCTGGGAAGGAAGACTAGATTGAATGGTGAGTTGTAATGCTCGCACGTGCTTAGGCATAGTGTCCTTTCGACTGAGGGCGTCAGCCACTACAGTGGCTTTGCCGGGATGGTACTTGATCGCACATTCGTAATGGTTCAATAGCTCGACCCATCGACGTTGACGCATGTTCAGCTCCTTCTGTTTGAAGATATGTCAAGACTCCTGTGATCAGTGTAAATGGTGCACCTGGTACCGTACAGGTAATGTCTCCATATCTTGAGTGCGAAAACGACAGCTCCCAGCTCCAAATCATGTGTAGTGTAGTTCCTTTCGTGAATCTTAAGTTGTCGTGACGCATAAGCAATGACCTTGTCACGTTGCATCAGCACACATCCAAGTCCCTGAATGGATGCGTCACAATAAACCACAAAACCATCTGTGCCTTCAGGCAATGAGAGGATAGGGGCGCTACAAAGTCTATCCTTTAAGTGTTGAAACGCAGTTTCCTGTGCATCACCCCAATGATAGTTGACACCTTTCTGAGTTAGTGAGGTGAGAGGTTGCGCAATCTTGGAGAAGTCCTTGATAAACCTTCTATAGTAACATGCCAAGCCCAAGAATTGGCGGATTTCTGTTGGTGTACGGGGCGCAGGCCAGTTCTTGATAGAGTCTACCTTGGATGGATCAACGTGAATCCCATCCTTGTTAACCACGTGGCCTAGGAAATGGACTTCACGAAGCCAGAAGTCGCATTTCGAGAACTTTGCATAAAGTTGTTCTGTTCGAAGGAGTTCCAAAATAAGTCGTAGATGTTGCTCGTGTTCCTCCTGACTCTTAGAATAGATCAGGATGTCGTCGATGAATACTATAACGAACCTATCTAGGTAGGGCTTGCACACTCGATTCATAAGGTCCATGAAAACCGCAGGTGCGTTTGTCAGTCCAAAACGCATGACCAAAAACTCGTAGTGTCCATAACGAGTTCTAAAGGCTTTTTTGGAGACGTCCTCTTCTCGGACTCTCAGCTGGAGATATCCCGATCTCAAATCAATCTTTGAATAGAAACTCGACCCTTGCAGCTGGTCGAATAGGTCATCAATGCGTGGAACAGGATAGCGATTCTTCACTGTTACCTTGTTGAGCTCGCGATAATCGATACACATTCTGAAGGTACCGTCTTTCTTCTTCACGAATAGCACTGGAGCTCCCTAGGGCGAAGAACTGGGGCGAATAAATCCCTTATTCAAAAGCTCTTGTAGTTGCGTGGACAGTTCTTCCAATTCTGATGGAGCTAGGCGATAAGGTGCACGAGCTATTGGTGCGGCTCCAGGAGCTAGTTCAATCTGAAATTTGACTTGACGATGAGACAGAAGGCCAGGTAATTCCTCAGGGAATACCTCAGGAAAGTCACGTACGATCGGAAAATCTTCTATCTTCTTCTCTTTCTTTGAGGTGTCCGTAACGAGAGCCAAAATAGCAGTGTGGCCCTTTCGTAAACACCTTTGGGCCTTAAGGAAAGAGATGATGCTCACCACAGCACCACTCTTGTCGCCACAAATCATAAGAGGTTCATCACCTGAACGAGGAACACGGACAATCTTCTCATTGCAGAGAATCTCTGCTTGGTGTTGGGATAACCAATCCATCCCAATGACAACGTCGAAACTACCCAGAACGATAGGAATGAGGTCGATAGAGAAAGTGTGACCAGCAAGAACAAGGTTACAACCCTTGACTACGTGTGTGACCTCTAAATTCTTACCATTAGCTAGCTCTACAGTGTGCTTGGTGTTCAATAGTGTTGGGGTGCGCTTAAGGATTTGACTAACTTTTAAGGACACGTAGCTAGTATCGGCACCCGAATTAAATAGGACAGTAACATAAAAGTCATCCAGTAGGAACTTACCCGTCACAACATTGGGATCATTCCTCGCTTCACCCTGGCCAATAACGAACACACGACCCCTTGCACCATTGCCGTTGTTACCCCCGTTGTTTCCATTACCCTGGTTGTTATTATTGTTGTTGTTGTTCTGGTTCCGGTTCAGTTGGGGACAATCTCTCTTGAAGTGGCCTTCAGCTCCACACTGAAAGCACCCTTTGTTGATGCCTTGCTGCTGGCGTTGATTTTGTGGGGCTTGTTGTTGCTGAATTTCTGGTTTGCGGGGTATAAACTTCTGCAATCCTTTGCGGCGTGGCCTGACTTGTTGCACCGATGACAGTTACTCCTGGTGCATGGACCGCTGTGGTGTAGATTGCAGCGATTGCATTTGGGGTGAATTCCCCTGTACCCACCTTGACTTTGGTTACCAGTTGATTGCTGACTAGGGCTCTTGTAGTTGTCAGTCCTTCTCTGCTGAGACTGAGACTGAACAGAAGTTGAACCTTTGCTTGAAGTTCCATCCCACTTACGCTTGTTGTCGCTGGGAGTATCAGAAGTAGTAGCGCTAATACGCTTTGGTAACCTGTTCTGCTCCACCGCCTGATCCGTGAGACGATGAACCAACTTAATGATCTACTGGATGGTGCCAAGATTTGCTGAGGTCACGTGACTTTGAATCTCTGGCACTAAACCCTTTAGGTACAGTTCAATACGTTTGATGGGAGGGTCTACCATAGTAGGGCACAGAATAGCCAACTCGTTTGATCTTCTTGTATATGCTTCGATTTCTGAGCCCGTCATCTTTAAGTTGTAAAACTCTACCTCCAGCTTATGAATGTCATCACGGCTACAGTATTCTTCTTTGATCAATTCCTTGAAATCGTTCCAGGGGGTGGCGTTAGCAGCAACTAACCCCAGCATTTGGACCTGAGTGTTCCACCACGTGAACGCTATCCCCTCAAGAGTACCAGCATATTTCACCCTGCGAGCCTCAGGGCATTCACACATCTCGAAGATAGATTCGAGTTTCTCGAACCAGTGGAGGAGGCCTACAGCTCCTTCAGTGCCGCTGAAAGTAGTAAGTCGGCAGTCCATAAAAGTTTTGAAGGTGCACACAGGTGGCTGAGCATGTTGACCTGTTGTGGGTGTAAGAAGGGACAAGGTTAAGCACAAGTGTTGGTTTACGAGAGTAGGACCTAAAGATCCTAGAGTGAGTTTAGACTGCAGGGTATACCTCCTGCTTGTGCGGCTGCAAGTGCCGCAGCAACTTGTTGGTTAATCAGAGCTGTCAACTGGGCTTGAGTCATGTTAACGCGTCCACTCATGATCTTCATATCCAAGGAAAACATGAGTGAGAGAGGTTAGTGAAAGTGCGATGACAGAAGAGAGTAAGCACACATGTGTTTTCAAACTATCGTTGCTACGTTTATCTAAGCATACCATAAGCAATGTACTATGTAGCTAGCAAGTAGGCAATATAAAAATACATCATATCACCTATAGTGTCGAGCCTTGCACGTGGAGTGAAGCGTCGTTGTGGATCATTGAGCACTGTACAAGTTATAGTCTGGTTTTGTCAAAAAGCTTTTCCCTTTTTAAAACCAAGTTCACTATAACCAATGGCTCTGATACCAATCTGTCACACCCCCAAAATCCACACGCGGAGTATCACCGCTTGGAGGCGTGACTGACCAGGATCCAGCCACCAATCATATTGAACCAGCATGTAAGTAATTATAAAAATCCAACCAATACAACTGGTATCCCAACAAAACATAGTTTAAGTTGCAAGCGGAAGCATAATGTTTAAAACCAAACATAAGTTTAAACGTTTCAATATTTAAATTCATCATGAACACTCAATGTCCATGCTCCACAACGACTCTTCCCCATGCAAGCTCCTGCTAAACCTATTGACCTGCAAAGCATGTAGTAACGAGTCAACAACAACGTTGAGCGAGTTCACAGTTGGGTGTTTGTTTTAAGTTGTTCCAAAAACGGTTTCCTTTAACTGGCATCCCTGCCGTGGGGGTTACCCCATAGTTGAAAACGTGATTTGTTTATCCCATTTACTCTGGCTATCTAGCCGTGGGGGATACCCCATGTTTAGTTATCTGGCTCTCCGGCCGTGGGGGCTACCCCATGTATATACTACTAGACTCGTTACCATATCGACCACTGACTTTAGTCATGTTTATGTGCCCTTAGCGTCAATGTCTATCATCATTGACGTGCCCAGATCCATTAGTTCACGCCCGTCCTCTGCGGCACAGTGTGAGGCTTGTCAGACCTAAATAGCACTATCTAACTAATGACCCGCTCGCCATTGGCCCGGCGATTAAGTCGATATAAAAAGGAGGGACTTCGTGATAGAGTTTTGGTCTAGTGATAGTTAAACTGTCCAAGAGGACGAGGAATTACATTCCTTAACCCATACTGTCCTACCCAAGAAGGACGAGGAATCCATGTTCCTTAACCCATTCCCAACCCCTGGGAATCCCATGCTTTGTAGAAAGTGTGAACTCACCTTAGGTTAGCTCGGCAGATAAGTAAGGGTCAATCAAGCTGCTAGGGTCAACCACGTCCTAACATGGTTACCATATAAGTCAGGTCTAGGTTCAAGTAGTGCACGTATGTTTTCACAGAGATAGCAAGTTACGAACACATGGTATACACGACATACACGTAAAGCAATATCAGACAAGTTAATGAAAAAGCCCAATATGAATAGCCGGCCCAACCTATTGTGCGATCAGCACAACTTGTGCGATCCACAATGGGTTGTGCGATCAGCCATAAACCCGGCCCAGTAAATCATATGCAGTCTAAGACTTGTGCGGCCCAACAATTAAGCAAACAGTTTAACTTGTGCGATCCAATACATCTTGTGTGACTCGGAACATCTTGTGCGATTGGAATTTGGGCCTTTCGGTCCAATAACATGTTAAGTCCAAACACCGTGTAAGGCCCAAGGCTTGTGCGATCGACACGGTCTTTGTGCGGTCCACAAGTCTTGTGCGATCATGCATTGCTGGGTAGTACACTGTGTTCTAACCAATTGTACATCGGTCTATCTTGTGCGACTGCCTTGTGCGATCAGATCAGATCTTGCATGATCTGATCTTGTGCGATCAGGGAGTCTTGTGCGATTAGTTTTAATCATTCCATGATTCATGCAAATTAGTTACAATCAATTCGAATAGTTTCCTATTTTCATTCGATCAATCAAAGCTAACACTTAACAGTTTCCATTCATGAACAATAATCGATCATCAAGGGTTTTAACATCAATTTCCTATGAACCCTAGACATGTTCAAGCATAAACAACAATCACAATATTAACCCAGCTCATGTTTTTGATCATTAGCATACATCTTAACATGACAACACAATAAATCATCCAAACACAACACATCACAGCCGATTAGCAAGCATTCGGTTCTCAATCATCTTAAACACCATTCGATTATCAATCCTGTATTGCTCTAACACGTTACATATGTGGGCCGATTATATGAACACAAAACCCTAAAATTTTTATATCACAATCGATTGCCTATCATCCCTAAACCATCGTGTAAAACACTTATAGATCACAACATCATGCAACATACAATCAAATAATAACAAAACACTAACCGGTTAAGAGAGTATAACGAGGATGGTTCGAACAATAAGATCTTCGATTGAAAGAGGATGTTTGCCGTCGGCTTCAAGAGGAGAGAAAGAGAGAGTAGGGTTTGGTGTGTTTTTCTTGTGTTAGCAAATAATGAGAAGCAAAACTCCCCAAGGGATATGTGCATACGTATAAAAAGAGTGGGCCAAATCCTTCCTTGGGCTGCCCTCGGTTTCGGATTCAGTTGTAGTGGACCGAGTAGAAGTGTGACAAGGATGAGATGTTTGGCCCAACATGAGCTTGTGCGATTGGGTTGTGTTGTGCGATCCGAGTTATATATATATATATACATGCATAGATTCACATATTACAAACATAAAATCTCATAACATTGATTAAATCAACATATCATATAATCACACCAAGTTCACATACGTTACACTAAGCACAAAGATAGGTTCTGAAATACGAGTTGTCACATGTTCACCGGTTCCCCACTTTTTTAGTGTTCCCCAATGAATCTCACTATATATATATAGGGGAAAGATAAATCGAAAACCCATGTGAGTTGAGAAACCCAAATAAACCCTATGTAACATGTTTATTTTATTATAAAAAAAGGGAATGTAATATAAATGTACATGAACATTTTAAAAAAAATTGAAAAAAACGCCTACTAGTTTTTTTTTTAAATATTGAAAATTTGTATGTTAAATTTTTTTGGATATATATATTATGTAACCTGAAATTAATAACATTTAAAAAAAATACTACTAGGTCTTTTTTTGTGTTTCTTTTTTAAAAATGTTCAAATATATGTATATTACATTTCTGATTTTTTTACAAAGGTTTCTTGAGTTTACATGGGTTTTTTATAAAGATATCTTGAGTTTACACAACTCAAGTAGGATATATATATATATATAGAGAGAGAGAGTATGGTTCATTCGAGAACCACCTTTATTGCGAGAACCACGAGAACCAATGTGAACACAATAAAATAAACCCACTACACCACCCAAAACCTACAAAAACCTAAAAAAACCTAACCCCCACCCCACCCCAAAAAACCTAACCCCCCCTACCCAAGCTAAACGTTAAAACTAAAATATAAAGCTAAATCCCCCAAAACCTAAAAAAAAAACTAACCCCCACCCCCCAAAAACCTAACCCCCTCCCCCCCCCCCCCAAGCTAAATGCTAAAAACTAAACCATAAATCTAAACCACCCAAAAACCTAAAAAAATTTAAAAAACACAAAAAAATAAAATTAATATTTTTTTTTATAAAAAATCCCTAATTTTAGTCATCAAAAAAATTTTTATTGACGAAGAGTAGCGATTATTTATAAAAAAATAAAAAAAATAAAATTTGTGTGGTTTTTAGATTTTTTTAGGTAATTTTGGTTTTGTTCACATTGGTTCTCGCGGTTATCGCAATAAAGAATGGTTCCTAATAGATCTTCCTCCTATATATATATATATATATAGGGGTCAGTTAACGTACAATACGACTTAACGTACATCACGTACGACAGATAATTACACACGTTCATTTCAAAATCACGCACGTTATAAACTAAAAAAACCAAATCACACATGTTGAAAAACATTAATCACGCATATTGAAAACATTAATCACGCACGTTATATACATAATCACGCACGTTGTCGTACGTGATGTACGTTAAGCCGTAATATATGTTACACTTTTTCTATATATATATATATATATATATATATAGGGTTAGGATCCTATGAGAAGCACTAGTGTAACAACTCGTAAAATCACGACCAGTATTAAAAAGACACGTGTCATGGACTTTAAACGTGTAATAGATTGATCTGGAGGGACTAAAATTGTCAAGCAATGTAAATATGTAAGTATAAGGATCCAAAGTGTCAACATGCAAAACTTATGCCTCTGAATTACCTCACACGACGTTCGGATTCTTTAATGAATAAATTGTCGAACATAAAAAGTCGTTTGTGCTTAAATTAAGGATTCTACGAAACATAAGGGTTAAAAGTGTCAACATGTTAAATGTTACCTCTGAGTGACCTTTTAACGAACCCAAAAACATTGTCATAATTGTATATTTCGCTCTCAAGAATAATTGATAGCAGTTTTGTGGAGTTTCGTTTAAAACAAGACTTTTCGGGTGATCTTAAATCTAACCGGGAGCTTAACGGAGTTAAATGATGACCAAAGGTCCTTAATAGTTAACTATGGGGGGTCCTAAATACAATAAATAGAAGTTAAATAAGCTTATTTTGGACCAGGGACCAAAATTACAAACTTTGAAAGTTGTTTTCCGGTTGATAAGGAGCCTCGCGGCCCACGTAGACTCCTTAAGAGTCTTACGCGGCCCGTGTAAGAAGTGCCAGCGAACAAAAATAAGGAAAGCTGCATGTTCAGCCTGTTACACCGCCTTTGCATGCAATTCTTTGATACTAGGGTCTGAGCCAACAGTTTTTACTACCCTAGGGACACCTGTGAACATCTGAATTACCTGTCACACCCCGATATTTCCATGTAATACCGGTGGGCCCGGTGGGGAGTATCGTGACGTAGTTGATATCATCATAGTCAATATACATAACATAATATAGCACATCGGAAGGCTTGGTGAATAACTATTACAAACCATAATGTCTGAGTGTTCGAATGAAAGAATATACAGACTGGAATATAATGAGATCCACAGGCGGATCATAAAAGTACAAAGAAACAAAATAACAGACTTCAGGCATCTTAGGGATTTGCAAGATCCTCTTATATGACACCTAATAGCTCCAGCCTATTTCGAGAGGTACCTGTCAATCAATCTTTAGAAAATACGTCAGTTTACACTGGTAAATACAATTAACTGACTATTTTGAAAACATTTATGAAAATTGATTTAAGTGCACAAGGCACAAACCATTTATAACTTGGGACAATTATTTAAAGATAATCTTGTATACAGATTTACATGTTTGTCTTACAATTGAGGTCGGTTGGAAGTCGGTCATGATTAACCGACTCACCACTTATAGAACCCACAGAGGAGTTATCCCCAACTTGTGGGCAATTTAATATTTAGCATTTGCATCTGTCAGGTGCATGCCTACACCCCGTGCATAGGTCGTGGCCATTAATAACTTAAATGAGCCGAGGATATCCAGGACACGGTCGTTAACCCCCAATGTTTATGTTATCAAACAAAACAGATTAAAACGGGTTATGCAGATTTATTGAATTACAATCCGATTAAATGATCTCATACCCGAACAAGCGGTATTAATATACCGTATCCCAAGCCCGTATAAGGGAAAATAAGTTAAAAGTATTTACCTAAGCTTAGTGCGAAAGGTAACTTAGCCGTAAAACTCTAAAGCTTAATGATGATACCTTCTACTGGATGCTACTAATCTGTATTGAAGGTTTAATAACCTATTAGGATGCTAACGGGTCTTTAGTTAAGTCAAAGACTTAAACCGGTTAGCTAGAAAGAAACTTTACGGTCCTAAACGCTAGATTAAGCGGAGACCGGAATAGAATGTGGTTTAGACCCGACAAGCTTGGGTGCTTGTATAATATGGGTAAACTAAACATATTCTGGAATTTGAGGATTTAATGATAAGGTTAAACCAGTTTCGGCTATTTATACGTAAACTAGTCACATAAACCGATCCGAACACGTAAACGCGTAACGGGTAACCAAATGAATTATACATAGGTCTTAATCGTTATTATGCTTAAAATATGTTAATACATCAGTAGGATGTTAACATTTATGCCCAAAAAGTAATTTAAACCAAGTTAAGTCCCATAAGGGCATTTTGGTAATTTTAATGCTCATAAAAGAGTTTAAATATTAAACTGAGTTTTAGATCTGATTAAATCAGTAAAAATATGTATTTTTATAAGTTATAACAGTAGGGTACTTTATATATGTGAAATTTATCTTATATAACCAAATTATGCACCGTAGGGGCATTTTGGTAATTTCACATAAGCTTTAAAGGTCAAAATACACTTCTGAGTTTAAAAACTTTGGCTTACTGTTTAATTATATAAATTTTCTTAAAACATCAGTGGGTAATAAGTTTTATATGCCAAAAATAGTTTTAACTCTTACTACGTGCTAAAAACGCTTAAAAGTCGGTTTTAAGGGATATTCGGGTTAAAATAGGAAATCTAAGTTTTTGATCAGCTTATAAAGTTTAAAATATTTTATTTACCATATAAAATCACTAGCAAAAAGTTTGACATCAAGAAGTTATGTAAAACTCATTTTATGCATGAAAAGGGTAAAACCGACAATTACCGAAATCAAGCTATAATCCTATGTTATGCTCAGCCTAAAAATAAATAAAAATCTTCAAAAATCCCAAAATATTTTTTTATATCAGTAGGTAAAAAGTTTGGTATCAAAAATCGGGTTTAGATAGGCTTTATGCTAATTACGCCATTTAAATAACAAAAAAGCTTCTTAATTACGCTATTGAGCATAACTCCTATTCTAGACTCAAACTGATGTCAAATTTTCGGGACACGTCTAAATATCAGTAGCAAAGGTGTTAGTCCATTCACATTGCTAAAAATCTCAGTTGTGTGTCAAAAGGGCGTTTAAGGCATTTTTAAGCATATTAACGATCACGTGCATATAATTCAGACCATAAGGAACCATGCAATATAACTCCAGAGGGTTACACTACTGAATAATATTGGTCCTAATGGAAGCTTAAAACATCGGAGAATTAAGCTTGAACGGTTCAGAACTGAAAGTCAAGCAAAAGTCAAGCTTTTGCGACTTTCGGTTATAAACTGACCTTAGACTATTAATTGTCGGGTTAGGACTGATATAACATGTTTTAATATTAATTACCAAGTCATTAGAATGTTAAAATATAATTTAAACTTCTGTTTTATTAATTTTAGTCATTTTCAAACATTCTGTCCAGTTTGACTTTTTGTTAAACTACTTTGACCCGACAATTGACTAGTCAAACGAGATATTTAGGAGGTGCCCTCTTAGGGGTTAATCACCTACCTTAATGTGGTCCCATAACCACTTTCAATTTGATCAGTGGCTGGTTCATATGTAATTAAAATGAAAGTCAAACTTAATTTACAATAAGTTTGACTTTTAGGTAATTAAGCTAATAAAAACGACTAAGTAAGTAATTAGAGGCTTACTAATGGTCCTAGCTGTCTTTTATACCCTTGAAAGTCTTCTCCTAATGTTGCAAGCTCCAAAGACAAGTCCTTAATGAAGTTGTTGCAAATGATGTGCCAAGAACACTACATAAGTGCTTCTTATATAGGGATTTCCAAGTGTCTTGATTACTTCCAGGTGTTAAGGGACATTCTAGGATCACTCCAGGTGTCCTAGATTATTTATAAACCGACTTATAGCCCCTAGAAATCGATATCTTTGAGGTTAAGGAGGTGGAACAGGCTAAAAACATACATCTGTCCATTTTTCTGCGCTGGTGACTGTCAGGCGGGCCACGTAAGCCATAGGGGGGGCTTACGCGGGCCGCGTAGGCCTTCTGATTTGCCAAAACAACTTTGTAACTTGGCAGCTTTAGTCCCTGGTCCATTTAATCCTTATATAACCTCATTTTTAACATGTAGGGCCCTTGTAGTTAGTTTGTTGAGGCTCAAGGATGAATAAACTAACTTCGTTAGGCTCGTGTTCGTTAAATACCCTTATGAATGCAAGTTTCATCAAGTTGACACTTATAGCCCAAAGTCTTGAAAACATGCTTAACGATCTCGAAACCACGTGAAATTTATACCACTTATTCTTGAGAGTATATTTGAATATTTTGAAGCCTCGGGTTTGCTAAAAGGTCACTCAGAGGTTAGAATCAACATGTTGACACGTTTAACCCTTGAAATTTAATAATCTTCTGATTATTTTCACAAACGGCTTCGTATATCTAATTAATCACTCGTTTGAGAATATATTCACCATGCATAGTCATTCAGAGGCACAAGTGTGTCATGTTGACACTTTTAGTCCCTCCGGACACATAGTTTCACCGTTTGCCAACTTTAGTCCTTCAAACTAAATCTTTGACATTTCTTGGGTTTGGGACACGTGTCTATATATAATTGGACACGTTTTTACGTGGTGTTACATCCTCACCCCCTTAAAATAAATCTTGACCCCGAGATTTACTGGAATAAGTGAGGGTACTTCTGTCTCATAGTGGACTCGACTTCCCACGTATATTCGGGTCCTCTACGGGCATCCCATTTTACCTTTACTATAGGCACATGCTTCCTTCGAAGCTTTTTAACCTGACGATCCTCGATCGATATAGGTCTTTCAACAAACCTTAGGCTTTCGTCAATTTGTACGTCTTTATGTGACATGGCTAACGATTCATCAGCTAGACACTTCTTGAGATTACAGATGTGGAACACATTATGGATTCCACTCAGCTCCTCAGGCAAGTTTAGCTTATAAGCTACACTGCCGACATATTTGATGATCTCGAATGGTCCGATATATCTAGGGCTTAGCTTGCTTTTCTTACCAAAACGCATCACTCCTTTCCAGGGTGATACTTTTAGCAAGACTTTGTCGCCTACCTCAAACTTTAGAGGTTTTCGCCTCTTATCAGCATAGCTTTTCTGCTTGTCCCTGGCAGCCTTCGGGCGATCACGAATCTGGACAATCTTGTCCGTTGTTTCAAGGACTATTTCATGTCCTGATAAATGGGCTTCTCCTATTTCTGCCCAACAGACAGGCGTTCTGCATTTCCTACCATATAATGCCTCAAAAGGCGCAGCCTGAATGCTAGTATGGTAGCTATTGTTATAGGAGAACTCGATCAATGGCAGGTGGTCGTCCCAGCTACCTCCTAAATCAATAACACATGCTCGGAGCATGTCTTCCAGTGTTTGAATTGTAGGTTCACTCTGTCCATCTGTCTGAGGATGGTAAGCAGTACTAAAATTCAAACGGGTATCCAAAGAATGTTGGAAACTTTTCCAAAAGTGAGAGGTGTATCTAGTGTCTCTATCAGAGATGATAGACACCGGTACTCCGTGAAGGGCTACAATCTTATCCACGTATATCTGTGCTAACTTGTCGGAGCTATGAGTCTCCTTGATGGGCAAGAAATGTGCTGACTTAGTCAGTCTATCAACTATAACCCATATTGTATCATTTCCATGCCTTGTTTTAGGTAACTTGGTTATGAAATCCATTGTTACCATCTCCCACTTCCATGTAGGAAGTTCTGGCTGTTGTAGTAGACCTGATGGCTTTTGATGCTCAGCTTTAATCTGAGCACAAGTTAGGCACTTAGCTACGTGTGTGGCAATAGATTTCTTCAGACCTATCCACCAATAGTTAGCCTTTAAATCTTGATACATTTGTCACCTCCAGGGTGAACTGAATACTTAGAGTTGTGAGCTTCCTGGAGGATTACGTCCCGAAGTCCTCCATGAATAGGAACCCATATTCTTCCATTCAATCTGAGGATTCCATCCTTGCCTGGTGTTAACTGTTCCACAGTTACACCTAACTTTTCGTCTGGAAAGTTAGCTTCGAAAACAGCACCCTTCTGTGTAGCTAACAACCTTTCATTCAGGCTATTCTTCAATTCTATGCTTTTAGCATTAATCCTGATAGGTTTAATTCTTTCCTTTCGGCTTAGAGCATCTGCGACCACATTTGCTTTACCAGGATGGTAGCGAATTTCACAATCATAGTCATTTAGAGTTTCCATCCAACGGCGTTTGTAACAACTGTGTTCTGTAATTGATGTACGATGTAAAATAGTGATGACTATTAATAAAACAATGTGCTTGGGTGTTAGTATATGTTTTTTGGTGTTATTATGTGTGTATTTGTGTTTGGTGATTTTTCAATTCGATTCGATTCCGATTGCAAGCTTTAAATCGCGTTCTGGAAGGTTATACGCAAACTGGTGCGTAAACGCAGTCAGTATAATGCGACAAACACTCCGGAAGAGTGACATAGGCTTCACATACCTTAAATAACCTTCACATAACTTAGAAATAAGTTTCGAATGGTTTGGTGTGTTGAAATCAACTTTGTTCGATCGCAGGGACTAATTGTGTCAAACTGCGAAATTATGCCAATTTGTATAGTAACGAACATTCCGGAACATAACCATAAGTTAAACATACCCTAAATATCCTTTACATAGCTTAGAAATAGGCTTTGAGGGGTTCGGTGTGCTAAAATAAACTTTATGCTCATTCAGGGACTAAAAGCGTCAAAAAGTGCACAAGTTTGCATTTTCGCGCATATCTTACGTTCTGAATATATCCGGACCTCCAAAAATTTATGTAAGCATTAAAATATTTTATTATAGTGTTTGGCATAAGAAAATTCCATTCGTCGCTTAATTTGGATCGTTTATGCGTTCGTTACAACTTCCGTCGTAATTAACCGAACAACGCAACCGTACGACCAAACGAACCGACATCCGAGATAATTTTGAGCATGTTTCATGTTCCCTGTGCTTTAATATCCTTGTGAAGCTTAAAAATGGGCTTGACGGGTGTTGGAAGTGCCAAAACACGACCATACGTGCACAGGGACCAAAACTGCCAAAACTGAAACTTGCTGGCCTGCAGGGTCCTTACGGACCGTAAGGGGAGGACCATACGGTCCATAAGCATGTCCCAGTTCATCAGAAACTTATTTCCAGCCTGTTTCCAGCTGTTATGCACCCAAAACCCAATTCCACATGTTATTTCCTGATAATGGGGGGCCATTTTGATGTACCATAGTATTTCAACACATGTATGGATGAGATTGAATCACGGTTTACGATACATGATCTTAACGGTTCAAGGAAATCTATAAATACCCCCATGATCTCAACTCCAAAACCCACACCTTTGAATCTGAATTTGTTCGCTAAGTTGTTGTGTTTAACACTTCATACCTGAGAATATTCGGATCAAAACTTTCATTCTTGGACCCGTTGTAAGTATTCTTTCATCAAACTGCGTTTGACTTTCTGCATTGACCAGTTTATGGTCAATGTGAAGTTCGTTTGAACTTCATAACGTGAGCGTAATCACGATGGTTATAGTCCCAAGTGACTATACCTACTGATTACCACGTTATCTAGGCTCAGTGACGAGTCGTAGTTTCGGCCAAAATGCGTATTCTTGCATATTTTATAACCAAGCTACTCTAGGATATCAAAACCGTTTGTTTTGATGTCAAAACCTGTTTTCTAACTTAATTAAACATGTTTTAGCATGTTTAGCTCGTCACTTTTTAGTTTAGTGCTTGTGTAGAGTCGTAAGTCAAGCGGACTAAACACTCGCTTAGACTTTCGAACACGACCCGTTTGGTCGATCTTAGGATCCGACCAAACATGTTTAGTGACCATAGTAGCATAGGGAATAACCTTCCGAGGTTATACCTTATGGTCACCTAGTTTAGGTAGTTGTATGATAAGTAGATTATATGCCATAGGTAAATTACCAGAATGCCCTTTTCATACATAATTGGTAATTAAGCATATGTAACTTATTTAAACATGTTTTGGCATATAATACTTGTCATAGGACTAGTTAGACGTCTCGAACGCGCTTTGCGCGCACGACACGTTAAAGTAGCGTAAGCTACCTTAATGAGTCGTGAAGGGTCGAAAGCACTTAGGTTAGGTTTCATTTAGCATGTAGGCCTTGTTAAACCATATCACATGAGTTCTAACACTCATTTGGTTTACAAGACCTCATTCTGTCAGATCTTCTGATTTAGGCGTCTATTGTTTTGACTAGTGATTCAATTACTAGGTGCTGCTTGATTTCCCTGGTTTACGCGAGTTTGTTGAAATACTATTGATTGAGGATACCTTGCACTACATGTGAGTACATAGTTCCCCTATTTTACTGTTTTCAATTGTTCTGGGGTGATTCATATGTACAAAATGTTTTCAAGGTTTAAACGATGATTTCAAAAATGAATAGAACGATTTATGCTAAACTAATAACGATTTCGACAATGTGAACGAACTTGTTGGTTATAGTTACATAACGAATGACATTCATTAATTTTGGCTGAACCGACCAGTATTAGGTTATGGTACCATAGGATCCGACAAATCCCGTTATTGCACTATACCCATGGTTATGTGTGGGTGTTGTGGGTAACGACTGAATCTGTATTTATTAGCTTACCCTTTGGGGGTTTGTTAATACGAGAAGCGAGGAATGAGGTAGTCGAGTCACGAAGGTTTGAATGTTATTAACGAGACGACCATATATAAGTTTTCACAATTAAAATGAGGATGATTTAAACGATTTAAACGAGTAAACGATTTGGAAACAATTTGGAAACGATGTTAAACGATCTGGGTAAACGATTGGTTTTTGGCTAGTGTTTAGATAACGGGACGGGTGTAACGTGGTGAAAACATGGTAGATACGCTGCTGATACTTCTTATATATAAGTGTTTTCAACATATTACATACCGTGGCGTTATTTAGCTCACTTGGGTAAACGATATTGAAACGATGTCACTCAACAATGTTTTCGAAATAATATACGAGTTTTATTAACAAGTTTATACGAGATGTTTCACAAGATAATTTTCTAAAACAAAAAGCTTTTGGGTTAAGAATTGTGGCTATGAAATTTTATAAATTATATCCATCTTGATTTGAGTTGGTTAATCATGTTGCAATATTATACACTTTTTAAAAACAAGGTTTTTGAGGTATTACAATATATGTAAACAAGCCATGATTCCGATACTCTTATAAAACCTATGTACTCGCCAGCATTTCTTTGCTGACTTTGTTTTTACATATGTTTCAGGTGTTGTTGCTTGATTGACGTTCTAGGATGCATGCGTCACATAGGATCTGGACGAGACCTTAGTGACATAAAACAATGATAGTTGATATAAAACTTGTTTGTTATGTGTTAAAACAATGTTAATGCTTAATATTATCAATAAAACGAAACACTTTTTGTATCCATGGTTATGAAACGATAATTCTGTTACAACACTCCCCGACATTTCCGCCACGCTTTGTTGTTTTACGTGGTTGGGGTGTGACAGAAGAGTTGGTATCAGAGCCAATGGTTATAGGGAATTAGGTTATTAGTAATGCTGTGACCTAGACTATAACTTCTAGGACCCCAACGCAAGTTTATTTGCGTTTAGATTTTTAAAAACAAAATCGTCACCTATCTTTAGGTGATAACCACAACGAGAAACACAATTTTCGAATCCTCTTTGAAAATTAATCATCCATTCTAGGATGATTGATTACTAGGTTTTGAACCCTCTGTTGTAAGGTTTTGAACCCTTCCAGTTTAACTCATTTTTGACTTAGTGCCTTCTGAGTTTTCAAAAATCTCGTCAAAGTTTGGGTCTAAAATAGTGTGAATACGTGCAAACTGGAAGAGTGAGTGCCTGTACTCTGAGTTTTCTGTCTAAGGCTAGAGTGTTCGTACAAATCCACATAATCGGACCAGTCACTCTTACTTGGGAACTCTTGGGGTGAGTGTTCACCTATAGGCGAGCATGTCTTCGCGATACATTATTTTTGACCTATTTACTTTGATTAGTCACTGCGTGTCATTTGTTTGTTCGAGGTAACGAATGAATGATCGCCTTTCTTGTGTTTTGTCGATACCTATTTTGTTTTTCCTAATTTTCAACCTCACTCGAGTCTCTTGTTTCCTTGTTAGACAATGCCTCCTCGACGCGATGCTCAAACTTTTACTGCTGAAGAAGTCGCAGCCCTTGTTGCTCAACAAATAGCTGCTGTGCTTCCAGGCGTTGTGACCCAAATCCATGAGTTATACAATAACAACAATAACAACAATAATAACAACAATAATGCCCAATGTAATTTCAAGAATTTCAATTCTACAAAGCCGCTTAAGTTTTCTGGGTTGCAAGGAGCAACTGCGCTCCTACAGTGGTTTGAGAGTATCGAGAGCACATTCAGACATGTGCAGTGTCCGAATGCGCGTAAGGTTGAATTTGCTTCGAGCGTGTTTGAGAAGCGAGCGCTTACCTGGTGGAATGGTATTATGCGCGACAGGGGTGCCGAAGTGGCGTTGGCATAAACATGGGAAGAGCTTCGGGCTCTCATGATGAAGGAGTTTTGTCCCCGTCATGAAATTTGGGCTTTGGAACGAGAGTTTGACGATTTAAAGCAAGATGGGGCTAAACACCGCGCGTACATGGATCATTTTGAGGAACTCAGTCTATTGTGTCCCACCATGGTTACCCCTCTGGAGGAAGCAATGGAGAGATATATCGATGGTCTGCCCGATTCTATTCTGGAGATTGTGACCGGTGTTAATCCTACTACCCTTCGTCAAGCAATCGAGTTGTCTGCTACCCTGACCGAGACTCAGGTCAGGAAGGGTAAACTCACCCGCAAGGGTGATAAAAAGAAGGCGACTGATTCAGGGAAGGACAAGAAAAAGGGTAAGGGTAAGGAAGGTGAGACGTCGAAGAAATCGAGGAAGCGAAGGGGTGCCCAGAATTTTGCTGTTACAGCACAGACTGCTCAGAACCCGCAGAACCCACCGGCTCAGCCACCTGCAAAGAAAGCGTATGCTGGTACCGCACCATATTGTGATTATGCGGGATATTCTGATTGTGCGGGATTATCCAGAGGTGTTTCCTGATGAATTGTTTGGTTTGCCTCCAGTTTGTCAAGTCGAGTTTCATATTGACCTTATACCCAATGCCAACCCGATTGCAAAAGCACCTTCTCGTCTTGCACCGTCGGAGATGCAAGAGTTATCGAAACTGCTTCAAGAGTTATCTGATAAAGGATTCATCCGACCGAGCTTTTCACCTTGGGGAGCTCCTATCCTCTTCGTGAAAAAGAAAGACGAATCTTTTCGAATGTGTATCGATTATCGGGAGCTTAATAAGCTCACCATCAAGAATCGATATCCCCTACCTCGAATTGATGATCTCTTCGACCAGCTGCATGGTGCTTCATGCTTTTCCAAGATCGACCTGCATTCTGGGTATCATCAACTTCGTGTTCTCGAAGAAGATATTCCCAAAACTGCTTTCCGCACAAGATATGGGCATTACGAGTTCACTGTCATGCCTTTTGGTTTGACGAATGCCCCAGCTATCTTCATGGACTTAATGAATAGGGTCTGTAAGCCTTATTTAAACAAGTCCATCATTGTGTTTATCGACGATATTCTTATCTATTCAAAGTCTCAAGCCGATCACGAGCAACATCTTCGTTTGACTTTGGAACTCCTGAAGAAGGAACAACTTTTTGCTAAATTCTCCAAGTGTGAATTTTGGCTTAAAGAAGTTCAGTTTTTGGGACATATTGTCAACGAGCAGGGTATTCATGTGGATCCATCCAAGATTGTTGCAATCAAGGATTGGAATACACCGATGACGCCTACCGAGATTCGATCTTTTCTTGGTCTTGCGGGATATTATCGTCGTTTTATTTCTAACTTTTCAAAGATTGCGGTTCCACTCACTGCTTTGACTCAGAAGAATAAGCCTTTTGAGTGGGGACCTAAGCAAGAAGAAGCGTTCCAAACGCTGAAACGGAAGCTCTGTGATGCTCCTGTTTTATCCTTGCCCGAGGGAAATGATGATTTCGTTGTCTACTGTGATGCGTCCAACTTAGGCCTTGGTTGTGTTCTTATGCAACGAGGTAAAGTTATAGCATATGCATCTAGACAATTGAAAGTTCACGAGAAGAACTACACGACTCATGATCTTGGGTTAGGAGCTGTGGTTTTCGCGCTTAAAATCTGGAGACACTATCTCTACGGAACGAAGTGTGTGGTTTTCACAGACCACAAAAGTCTCCAGCATATTCTTAATCAGAAAGAGCTGAACATGAGGCAACGAAGTTGGGTTGAACTCTTAAATGATTATGACTGCGAGATTCGCTACCACCCTGGTAAGGCGAATGTTGTAGCCGATGCGCTTAGTCGAAAGGAGCGAGTCAAGCTTCATTATGTTCGAACACTATCTGATCTTCAATCTCGTGTCCTTCAAGCTTAGCAATTTTGTGTTTCACAAAATTTGATAAGTAATGAATTACCACGTCATCTTGAGCTTAAACTCGAAGCGAAGGACGATGGTTTACTCTATTTTATGGATCGTTTGTGGATTTTGAAACAAGGCGATCTTCGCATTTTAGTGATGGACGAATCACATAAGTCTCGATATCCTGTCCATCCTGGTGCTGATAAAATGTACAAGGATCTTCGTACTAAGATCTGGTGGCCTGGTATGAAGAAAGATGTTGCCTTGTATGTGTCGAAATGCCTAACTTGTCTCAAAGTCAAGGCAGAACATCAACGACCATCTGGTTTGCTTGTACAACCAGAGATACCAGTTTGGAAGTGGGAGAACATTACCATGGATCTCATTACTAAGTTACCGCGTACGTCTAAAGGTCACGATGCTATTTGGGTTGTAGTTGATCGTTTGACAAAATCTGCTCACTTCTTACCTATCCGTGAGGATTTCTCTACTGAGAAGCTTGCCAAGATCTATGTAGACGAGATTGTATCACGACATGGTGTTCCCTTGGATATCATCTCTGATCGTGATGCTCGATTTTCATCTCATTTTTGGAAGGCCATGCAATCTGCTTTGGGGACCCAACTGAATCTAAGCACTGCTTATCATCCCCAAACAGATGGCCAATCTGAGAGAACGATTCAAACTTTGGAGGATATGCTTAGAGCATGCGTGATAGACTTTGGTGGTAATTGGGATTCTCATCTGCCACTGATCGAGTTCTCTTACAACAATATTTATCATGCTAGCATTAAAATGGAGCCATTCGAAGCTCTCTACGGTCGAAAATGTCGTTCACCTGTCTGTTGGAATGAGACTGGTGAAGCTCAGCTTACTGGACCTGAGCTCGTTCTGGAAACAACAGACAAAATAAAGAAAATCCGCGATAATCTTGTGACAGCTAACTGTCTGCGGATATGGGACGCAAGCCCTTAGAATTCCAAATCGGAGACCGTGTCCTACTCAAGGTGTCACCTTGGAAGGGAGTAGTGAGATTTGGAAAGAAAGGAAAACTTGCACCTCGATATGTGGGACCATTTAAGATTGTGGAAAGGGTTGGAAAGGTTGCCTATCGATTGGAGCTACGTCTAGAGCTTGGAAATATTCACCCGACTTTTCACGTGTCCAATCTACAAAAGTGTTTAGCTGACGCTGATCTACACATTCCCCTCGACGAGATCCAAATCGATGAAACAATGCACTTTGTCGAGAAACCCGTGGAGATCGTGGACCGTGCTTTCAAACAGTTGAAGAACAAACGGATTCGATTGATTAAAGTTCGTTGGGAATCCAAACGTGGCCCAGAGTTTACTTGGGAACGTGAGGACCAGATGAAGACGAAATATCCGCATTTGTTTTCACAAGTGACGTGTTCGCGACTACACATATTTTTTACAATGAAATTACACACGATTTGATTTTAAATTTATAAAAGTGATTATTACTTTTACATCAAAACACACACGAAAGAGGAAAGTGTACCCCGTCATATATGTAATAAAGTATCGGTAAGAACCAAGTATCGATCCAAGGAAATGGGCGGATAATTAATAATAGACCTTTGTCACTAAAATACCGGTAAAAACATAAGTTTGTTTGATTTTAATTAAACTAAAATAAGCGTAGATAAATACATAATAAAAACATAATAGATAATAGATAAATAGCCTTGCTTAATACACAACCACAGCATGTCAACTAAGTCGGTTTTGGCATTAGAAGCATTCGGTCAATTTTCCAATTTAAGACAATTAGTATCCCTTTCGGGAATCCTAACATGACAATCATTCGGAAAGCTAAAATGATAAACACACTTTAACCACCTAAAATTGTTCTTTAACGTGCAATTGATAAATGTCTATGAAAATCTCTTAAAAATAAGTTAGTCATCCGTTAGGAGTTTTCTAACCGCACTTAATCAAGGAAAGAGACACTGATAAACACAATGCAACCACCGAGACAAGCATAAACTAGATTAAATCACAACCAAGTTCATCTTACAAATCTTGCACAATAATTCACCAAGATAGCAATTTTGGCCTAAACCACTAACTAAGCTAACAAATCATGGCAAGAATTTATAACAACACCATTTAACCCGTTAGAGTCCTTACGTAACGGCAAGCTTTCTTGATTAACAATAATTACATTTTATTAAATCACTAACCATTTCTAGTATCATGATGCCCACATTTAAACCACGCTAAACTAGTTAACCAAGTTTAAAGTTTACTAATACAAGATTAATTAAGCTTCATTTTTCAACTATCTTAACTAACCAAGCACCAATCATCCAACACAATTACTTATAATCAAGAAATCAATATCAATAACAAGGTTGCAAACTAATCATCAAAGATTATCATAGAAAATACTTCAAAATGTCATTACAAACAAAGATTAACACACTAATGGCTATAATCAAGCATGGGATTGTTGTGTTTTTGCCCAAAGGCTACAATAATACATAAACATTAATCTAAATGCTTGAAAGATTAACAAAATTCTGGAAAGATTAGAAAACCAAACCATAAACAAGCACTAGATTAAGAATCCGGATAGTAATGGAGCTAAACGGCACAATGTGGCTTGAATCCGGGTCAAAAGCATAGCCTCCGGAGCCTGTATAATCGCCTGTGAAGCTCCCAAAATTCCAGAGTTATCCAGATTATCGGGCATAATGTTTCTGCAAGGTTTTTATATTTTTTCGATATTGCACGGTCATGCGTCCCGTTGCACGACCGTTCACTTTATGAATTATTGGAGGTATGGTGCACAATACTGCATGACGTCACAGATCTTAACCAGTCGTAGGACACGCACAGTCGTTCTTCATATGGCACGACCGTTCCATTCCGGGATCTTGTTGCACGAGCTGCTGAACTGGTCGTTCATCACCGAGGTTTTGGCTGATCATCGGATCTGCACGATCGTTCCACGCATGGCACGTCCGTGCGTCACCGGGTTGGCCTTGTTTGCCATGCACGCCGAGTTGCATGTTCGTTCATTGCCGGGCTGGACCTCATTTGTCGGAGATGCACGGTCGTGCATCAGGTCGCACGACCGTTCCACACGCCCAGATCAGTTTTCTAACAGAAACTTCGCAGCTTTGTCGTTTTGTCCTGAAAGTCCTCGTTTTTGCTATCATCTTGTCTGGTATGCAGTTTTAGGCCTGTAAACAAAACTATACAATATTAAGTATCCGAATGACGGTTTTACGGCCGAAAAAGCATAAAATGGGGGTAAAACGGGGAACTAAAATATGTGTAAATTAGCGAATATCAAGTCTCCCCACACTTGAACCTTGCTTGTCCTCAAGCAAGCTAAACTAAAATGCGATAAAAGATAGAATCAAACAAGAACGATAATTTACACACTATTTTATTGAAAACTAATATAAACGGTTAGCCGGTTTTTCTAAAGACAACATCAAAAGACTCAAACTCAACAAGCATATGCAAATATATAGCGACAACCAAAAAGCCGTGACTTCACATTTAATTGACTCAACATGTTAGTCTTCACACAACTCACAATGTTCACACACACTCGGTTTTATTTATGAAACATACATAAAATGTGTACGTGTAAACACTCAATGCCTCGTCAATGAAATGTGTAATATCATAAGCTTGTCATAAGATCTCGTCTCCACCAACTAATATGCGAAAAAGTGTAAATCAAGAGGTCTTTACGGGTTGTAACGTAAGGCTTGGGCGAAGGGTATGGAAATGGATATTTAAAATGGCGAAAATGGTTAAAACTCAGTAGTAGTGTTTAACTAGCAACAAACAATACAACTATACAAACAAATGCCTTAAAAAGGCGACTATTGCGCAATCGAGCTTATCAACGAAATTTTAACATTTAAGCATTCAAAATTGCTCAATTTTTATCAACTTCACCCTATTTTGGGGTGTTTTATTTTCTGTTTTTTTTTTATATTTTTTTTGCAAACAAATGGATTTATACAATGAAACATAAACAATAACAAGTGTAACACCTGTGCCTCCACGGCCATCAAACAAATACTGTAGCAATGAAATATTGTATTTCATACTTGGGATTTGTATAAATATGTGTATCATTTGCACATATCAATTTTTGTTCAATTCCAAGCTCTAAATCGCTTTCTAGAAGGTTATACGCGCACCAATGCGTAAATATAACCAGTTTAAATGAAACAAACACTCCGGAATAGTGACATTGTCTTAACATACCTTAAATAACCTTTACATAACTTAGAAATAAGTTTTGAAGGCTTTGGTATGGCAAAAGCAAGTTAATTCGCTTACAGGGACTAAACTTGACAAACTGCGAAAGTATGACGATTCGTACTGGAACAGACATTCCGGAACATGAACATAAGTTAAACACACCTTAAATATCCTTTACATAGCTTAGAAATAGGCTTTGAGGGGTTCGGTGTGCTAAAATAAACTTTTGGGTCATTCAGGGACTAAAAGTGTCAAAAAGTGCACAAGTTTGCATTTTCGCGCATAACTTACGTTCTGAATACATCCGGACCTCCAAAAAATTATATAAGCATGACTATATTATATTTTAGTGTTCGCCATAAGAAAAATCCATTCGTCGCGTCATTTGGATCGTTTTTCGCGCTTATGCGCATTCCGTCATAATTAAGCGAAGATCGCGTTCGTACGACCAAACGAACCATCATCCGACATATTTTTGAGCATGTTTCATGTCCAAAATGTTTAGGCAACATTTTAGGGCCTTAAAGTTGGCTTTACGGGCCTTAGAAGTGTCGGAAATGCCTTAAAACACGTGCAGGGACCAAAACTGTAACTTCTGAAACTTAGTTCTGATCTGTGCAAGCCAGGCGGCCCGCCTCAGTTCCTGAACATTCTCACGCAGCCCACCTCAGCCTCTGCAGACCAGATTCGTTGTTTTCACAGCTGGTTGCAGATGTTTGGCACATCCAATCTCTCTTCCACATGTCAAATCCCTATGGTGAGTGGCCATTTGACACACCACAACATTCCAACACATGTACGGCCTTGATCGTGCCCTCTTTTCCATGAAACGATCTTAACGGTTACCCAAAAACTATATATACCCATCCACCCCCATTGCATTTCTCACTAGAATCTTGATTTGAGAGCTCTAAGTTGAAACCATTGTTTCATACCTGAGTTCTTGGATCGAGATTAGCATTCGGGGACCCTTCGTAAGTATTCTTTCGTTCTTTTATTGCTTTTCGAGTCTGAAAGTCAAACTTTGTTTGACTTTCTACATTAACCAGTTATGGTCAATGCAAAGTTCGTTTGAACTTCGCAACGTGAGTGTAATCACGTTGGTTATAGTCCCTTGGGACTATGCCTACTGATTACCACGTTGTCTAGGGTCGTAGGGTAAGCGATCTAATAAATCGCTTAAACCTTCGAACCCGACCCAGTTTGGTCGATCATTAGGATCCGACCAAATACATTAGGTGACCATAGTGTAGGGAATAACCTTCCGAGGTTATACCTTATGGTCACATCGTTTAAGTAGTTGTATGATAGGTAGTTTATATGCCTTAGGTAAATTACCAGAATACCCTTTTCATGAATAATTGGTAATTAAGCATATGTAACCTAAACTTTTGTCACATAACTGATTTTGTAACATGTTTAGGCATATAACACTTGTCATAGGACTAGTTAGGCGGTCCGAACGCGTTTCACGCGAACGACGCGTTAAAGTAGCATAAGCTACCTAAACGCGTCGTAATGGGTCGATAAGACTTAGGTTAAGTTTCAATTAGTATGTAGGCTTTGTTAAACCAAATGACACGAGTCTCTACACTCGTTTGGTTTATGAACCCTCATGCTACCCGATCTTCCGATATAGGTCCGGTTTATTAACATAGTCACCAATATTAGGTGCCGTTTGATATCCGCGATCTCTAGCATTGTTTGGTCGTTACTCAAGGACTACTGAGCAATCTCAAGTGAGTACATAGACCCCTCTTTTACTGTTTTCCAAACTGTTTTGGGGTGGAACACATGTGCCTACTTGTTACTTTCATGCTTTCCATGTTTTCACATCATATATCTGCTATGTTTGTTAGTACATTATAGTACATGATTTCATTGTTTTTATGCTAGGTGTGCCCATTGTGTGCATTACTTAGTACATTGTTTTACATGACATTTTATGCTAGGTGTGCCCATAGTGTGCATTACTTAGTACTTTGTTTTACATCACATCACATCACATCACATGCTATGTATGTTCATTTGTTGCATACTTAGTACAGATTCATTTCATCACATGCTTACATTTTGGTATGACATTTGGTTCGTTTAAATGGGACAATACATTCATTAACATTAGCTACGCCGTTCGTTAGTAGGTAGTGGTACCATAGGAATTGACAACTCCCGTTCTGGACATCCCGGTTAGGTGGGGATGAAAGGAATGACCGAATTCGATGATATGAAGCACAGATAATCCTTTAAGTCGTTTAAGGGTTTATCACCACAGTAGCAAGGCTTGGATGTATGCATTATAACAACATCGCATAAATGTTCATATTCAGTATAGCATGCATTTCCCACAAGACATAACGTTGATTTAAACTAAGTTTTACTTCAATATTATGTTCTTGTGCATATGGTTTAGTTGACACATTTCGCTAGCCATACATGACATTTTGACATAGACATTTGACATAGACATTTCGACATAGACATTTTAACATGATTGACATTTGATCATGCATTTCCCACAAAACATAACTTTGATTTAAACAAAGTTTTACTTCAATACTTTGTTTTGTGTGTTTCACCTATGGTTTAGTTGATGCATTTCACTAGCCATACATATCACATTTGTTTTACATTACATGATATACATCTTGACATAAACACTTTGACATATTATTCAATGCATTTGACAATTGGTTTAAACATAGATATCTTACATTGTTGGTTTGGTTTGATTAAGTGATTAAGTAACGATGCGTGTGTAATATGATACAAGCATGGTGGATACGCCGCTGGTACTTCCTATATATAAGTGTTTGTATGGTATTACATATCGTAGCGTTATTTGAATCATTTCAGTTTATGACATATAACATTTTATACAAATAACATACTTTTCACAATACATTGTTTTACAAACAACTTAACTAATACAAACTCATTTTACATGGTTACTCATTTAACCATGCATTATTCTATTATTTTATACTTATCATCTGAACTTATTGTTTTTCAAATGATTTACAAAACAAAGCAAATTACAAGGTTCATGACTAAACATTTTCTCAAACATAAGTCATGAAACCTATTTTTACAAAACCTATGTATCTCACAGGCATGCTGACGTACCTATTTTCACATGTGTTTTAGGAAATGAAGCATAGGATTGATCAAGATACACTTAGGCGGACATGGGCCTTAGTGACAATAAAAGATGCAGACTAGTTAATCATGTTGTATTTTCCTTGTTTGTTAAGACATTGTAACACTTCTAATGAATAAAACGAAACTTTAATTTCCATGGTTGTGAAACATTAATTCTGTTACAACACTCCCCGATGTTTCCGCCACGTTTTGTATGTTCTACGTGGTCGGGGTGTGATAGAAAAGATGGTATCAGAGCCCATGGTTATAGGGAATTAGGTTATTAGTAATGCTTTGACCTAGTCTATAACCTTCTTAGGACCCTAACGCGAGTTTACTTGCGTTTAGTCATAAAACAATACCGTCACCTATCCTTAGGCGACGACCAGAACAAGAACATAAATTTCAAAACCGCTTTGAAAACTAATCATCTGTTCTAGGATGATTGATTACTAGGTTTTGAACCCTCTATTGTAAGGTTTTGAACTATCTGTTATATGGTTTTGAACCCCTTTGAATTTTCAAAATCTCGTCAAGGTTTTGGGTTTTAAATAATGTGAACACGTGCAAACTGGAAGGGTGAATGCCTGTATCCTGGGTTTTCTGTCTAGGCAAGCACTTCGTATATATCTCATCAGACGCGAGACCAGTTGTGCTTACCTGGGAATTCTTGGGATGAGTGTTCACTTATAGGCGAGCATGTCTTCAGTGATACATTAATAAGACCTGTTTACTTTGATTTGTCACCATCTCATTTGTTTGCCTTAGGTAGCAAACAAATGATCACAATTTTCATTCGTTACCATTCTGTATTGATTGTCCAATAATCTTTCACTTGTTTCTTCCTATATCTTTCATTTCCTTCTAGAATGTCTATTCCTCTCAGCACTGGTCAAATGCCCGAGCGAACAGCCAAATTTGTCCAGCAAATAGGCGAAGTGATTCAGAAGACTGTGGATTTAGGCATTGCCATGGCTCGTCTCAACAATGAAGCCTCACGTCTCGACAATGAAGCCACTCAAGAGCCACCAAAGGAAGCAGAAGTCAAGCCAGCACCGAAATCAAGGAAGCGTAAGGCTTCAAGGAAACCCGCAGCAGATACACCTAATCAAGCGGGACCTAGCCAAGTGACTGCACTACCAGTCAGGAAGCCATACACCGGAATTGAACCCTTGTGCAACCAATGTACCCTTCATCATCACCCTAGTGTGAAGTGCCGCAAATGCCAAATTTGTGGACGTAAAGGTCATACAGCAAAAGTTTGCGTTGCAGCAATTGCACCAAGTCAAGCAGGACCCATCTGGGTGGCAACAACACCTGCTAAGAAGCAATACAAGGGAACAGCCCCAATATACGACAAATGTAATGCACACCACTTAGCTCACCTACAGTGTCGTTTGTGTGCATCATGTGGGCGACTCGGACACCTGGCAAATGCTTGTCGATTTACCCCAAACCAAAGTGGTCCAAATCAACTCCAAGTCAACCCTACTCAAGCTCGCTTTCCGCCTGGATCATGCTACAACTGTGGCGATACGAGCCATTTCAGGAACAACTGCCCAAAGCTTGCTAATGCAAATCCAACCCTTGGATGAGCATTCGGCTGAACAAAGGATGTTGCTGTCTTATGCCTTTGTTTCTTTTGTTTTCTTTATTGTGAAACAATATGTCTTGTTCATAAATAAAAGTTGTTGTTCGCAATTCAGATATACAAGTATAGTTACATGTGTGTATGACTTTTCCTATGATACCTACATCAAGGAACTATGTTCCTTACAAACTACTCTTGTGATTCTCTCTTACAAATGATCGCTCATGAGTCCCTCAAAAATTTTAAGTACTCGTTTCATTCTAAGATACGAAGTACAGAAAATAAAGTGACATTTTGAGTAATCATGCTCCTGCACATATGAGCCTTTGAATCCTTGGTTAGATAACTAAGGATATTTTCAAATCTCATACCCATTACGTTTTGATTTTTCAACATACACAGTACAAGTATTTCAAAACAATCTTCATGATCTCAAAACATTTCATATAGTTTGAAAACAATTTTTCTAGAAACATTGTCTATGTTATTTCAAAAACATTGGCCATGTTATCAAAACCAACCTTTCAAATTTCAAAATATTTCATATAGTCTGAAGACAATATTAACACAATACATTTTCTTATCAAGTGCATGATTTGAAAAGCATCATTCATGTTTTTCAAAAACCTTATACATAATTTCAAAATTCATCTCGCATGATTTTAAAACATTTTTATAAATATACTTACCTAGTACACCTACTTTATGATTTCAAATGTATTATATATAAGGTTTCAAAAACATTGAAAACATTTTTAGAACCCCATGCATAGTTTTCCAAAGATATTTTCCTCACACATTTACTCAACCTTCAAATTCTACTTCATATGTCGCCTTGACATATTTAGCATCTCAACTTCATAAGCATTTTTACTTCATGTTTTGACATAAGCACATCCAGTGCAAGATTTCAAAACATCTTCCACTTCTAAAATCCATATGGGATCTTTTTATCTTCACATTTAGATCCTTGTGGATGATTATCATACAAATCAGAATCCTTAATTGGATTCCTTATGTACCTTAATTCGAACATTTCGGTTCTTTATAGTCGAAATCGAATTTTCTCTTCAAAAATCTTTCTATCTTTATAGTTAGATTCTTGATAACGTTTAAAGTACCAAATGAAATCCGCTGAATGGATTTCTAGTGTACTTTAAATGCATGTACGCAAGTAACAAGACAAATTAACAAACAATTTTGTGGTTAAGTGATTATGTGTTTACATATTTGGTGTTTTTCATTTATGCATTTCTGTGTTTTTGTATACTCTGGATATTCGTTATCAAAATCCTCGTAGAATCTTTCATATCTTAATATGAGGGATTCGTAGTAGGATATTCAAAAAGGTACTACCTTAAATCCTTAAAGGGCTTCTATGTAATAGTTAAAGACCCTTGGATTATATAGTACCGCTCCATGATTCATAAGAGACCCTTTAGTGGTCTAGTCAAAAAGATTGATTCACAATTTGGTTAAAGGACGACATCTAGTGATGTAACTGGACAGACTCCTTGATAGTCTATTTAGATCATTTATTGATTTAGTCAAAAGGACTCTATGGCGGTCTAGTCACACTCATCACAGGATTGTTCATTTGGTTTTACCCTACGCATTATAAAATAGACTGTGTGAACTGTGCAAGGAATTGTCTAATTATGGACGCGTACATAATTATGAAATTTAGTGCACAGAAACCCAGTAAGGTTTATTATGTGTAAGAACCGATAGTGACAACAATAACAAAATGAGAACGATGTAATGGAGGTACGGTGGACGCACCAATGACGCTTCATATACTTGTATATAAGTATCCCTCTTACATTGCAAGCATGATGTTATTAAAGTTACTAGAAGTTCAGAACCCTAACCAATGTTGTTCGATCTTTTCAACTTCATGTTTTAAACTCCCACAAGTTTCCTCTAAATAAAATTTTGGGACGACATTTCCTAAAGTAGGGGAGACTGTAACACCTGTGCCTCCACGACCATCAAACAAATACTGTAGCAATGAAATATTGTATTTCATACTTGGGATTTGTATAAATATTTGTATCATTTGCACATATCAATTTTTGTTCAATTCCAAGCTCTAAATCGCTTTCTGGAAGGTTATACGCGCACCAATGCGTAAATATAACCAGTTTAAATGAAACAAACACTCCGGAATAGTGACATTGGCTTAACATACCTTAAATAACCTTTACATAACTTAGAAATAAGTTTTGAAGGCTTTGGTATGGCAAAAGCAAGTTAATTCGCTTACAGGGACTAAACTTGACAAACTGCGAAAGTATGACGATTCGTACTGGAACAGACATTTCGGAACATGAACATAAGTTAAACACACCTTAAATATCCTTTACATAGCTTAGAAATAGGCTTTGAGGGGTTCGGTGTGCTAAAATAAACTTTTGGGTCATTCAGGGACTAAAAGTGTCAAAAAGTGCACAAGTTTGCATTTTCGCGCATAACTTACGTTCTGAATACATCCGGACCTCCAAAAATTTATATAAGCATGACTATATTATATTTTAGTTTTCGCCATAAGAAAAATCCATTCGTCGCGTCATTTGGATCATTTTTCGCGCTTATGCGCATTCCGTCGTAATTAAGCGAAGATCGCATTCGTACGACCAAACGAACCATCATCCGACATATTTTTGAGCATGTTTCATGTCCAAAATGTTTAGGCAACATTTTAGGGCCTTAAAGTTGGCTTTACGGGCCTTAGAAGTGTCGGAAATGCCTTAAAACACGTGCAGGGACCAAAACTGTAACTTCTGAAACTTAGTTCTGATCTGTGCAAGCCAGGCGGCCCGCCTCAGTTCCTGAACATTATCACGCGGCCCGCCTCAGCCTCTGCAGACCAGATTCATTGTTTTCACAGCTGGTTGCAGCTGTTTGGCACATCCAATCTCTCTTCCACATGTCAAATCCCTATGGTGAGTGGCCATTTGACACACCACAACATTCCAACACATGTACGGCCTTGATCGTGCCCTCTTTTCCATGAAACGATCTTAACGGTTACCCGAAAACTATATATACCCATCCACCCCCATTGCATTTCTCACTAGAATCTTGATTTGAGAGCTCTAAGTTGAAACCATTGTTTCATACCTGAGTTCTTGGATCGAGATTAGCATTCGGGGACCCTTCGTAAGTATTCTTTCGTTCTTTTATTGCTTTTCGAGTCTTTCGAGTCTGAAAGTCAAACTTTGTTTGACTTTCTACATTGACCAGTTATGGTCAATGCGAAGTTCGTTTGAACTTCGCAACGTGAGTGTAATCACGTTGGTTATAGTCCCTTGGGACTATGCCTACTGATTACCACGTTGTCTAGGGTCGTAGGGTAAGCGATCTAATAAATCGCTTATACCTTCGAACCCGACCCAGTTTGGTCGATCATTAGGATCCGACCAAATACATTAGGTGACCATAGTGTAGGGAATAACCTTCCGAGGTTATACCTTATGGTCACATCGTTTAAGTAGTTGTATGATAGGTAGTTTATATGCCTTAGGTAAATTACCAGAATACCCTTTTCATGAATAATTGGTAATTAAGCATATGTAACCTAAACTTTTGTCACATAACTAGTTTTGTAACATGTTTAGGCATATAACACTTGTCATAGGACTAGTTAGGCGGTCCGAACGCGTTTCACGCGAACGACGCGTTAAAGTAGCATAAGCTACCTAAACGGGTCGTAATGGGTCGATAAGACTTAGGTTAAGTTTCAATTAGTATGTAGGCTTTGTTAAACCAAATGACACGAGTCTCTACACTCGTTTGGTTTACGAACCCTCATGCTACCCGATCTTCCGATATAGGTCCGGTTTATTAACATAGTTACCTATATTAGGTGCCGTTTGATATCCGTGATCTCTAGCATTGTTTGGTCGTTACTCAAGGACTACTGAGCAATCTCAAGTGAGTACATAGACCCCTCTTTTACTGTTTTCCAAACTGTTTTGGGGTGGAACACATGTGCCTACTTGTTACTTTCATGCTTTCCATGTTTTCACATCATATATCTGCTATGTTTGTTAGTACATTATAGTACATGATTTCATTGTTTTTATGCTAGGTGTGCCCATTGTGTGCATTACTTAGTACATTGTTTTACATGACATTTTATGCTAGGTATGCCCATAGCGTGCATTACTTAGTACATTGTTTTACATCACTTCACATCACATCACATCACATCACATGCTATGTATGTTCATTTGTTGCATACTTAGTACAGATTCATTTCATCACATGCTTACATTTTGGTATGACATTTGGTTCCTTTAAATGGGACAATACATTCATTAACATTAGCTACGCCGTTCGTTAGTAGGTAGTGGTACCATAGGAATTGACAACTCCCGTTCTGGACATCCCGGTTAGGTGGGGATGAAAGGAATGACCGAATTCGATGATATGAAGCACAGATAATCCTTTAAGTCGTTTAAGGGTATATCACCACAGTCGCAAGGCTTGGATGTATGCATTATAACAACACCGCATAAATGTTCATATTCAGTATAGCATGCATTTCCCACAAGACATAACGTTGATTTAAACTAAGTTTTACTTCAATATTATGTTCTTGTGCATATGGTTTAGTTGACACATTTCGCTAGCAATACATGACATTTTGACATAGACATTTGACATAGACATTTTAACATGATTGACATTTGATCATGCATTTCCCACAAAACATAACTTTGATTTAAACCAAGTTTTACTTCAATACTTTGTTTTGTGTGTTTCACCTATGGTTTAGTTGATGCATTTCACTAGCCATACATATCACATTTGTTTTACATTACATGATGTACATCTTGACATAAACACTTTGACATATTATTCAATGCATTTGACAATTGGTTTAAACATAGATATCTTACATTGTTGGTTTGGTTTGATTAAGTGATTAAGTAACGATGCGTGTGTAATATGATACAAGCATGGTGGATACGCCACTGGTACTTCCTATATATAAGTGTTTGTATGGTATTACATATCGTAGCGTTATTTGAATCATTTCAGTTTATGACATATAACATTTTATACAAATAACATACTTTTCACAATACATTGTTTTACAAACAACTTAACTAATACAAACTCATTTTACATGGTTACTCATTTAACCATGCATTATTCTATTATTTTATACTTATCATCTGAACTTATTGTTTTTCAAATGATTTACAAAACAAAGCAAATTACAAGGTTCATGACTAAACATTTTCTCAAACATAAGTCATGAAACCTATTTTCACAAAACCTATGTATCTCACAGGCATTTTTATGCTGACATACCTATTTTCACATGTGTTTTAGGAAATGAAGCATAGGATTGATCAAGATACACTTAGGCGGACATGGGCCTTAGTGACAATAAAAGATGCAGACTAGTTAGTCATGTTGTATTTTCCTTGTTTGTTAAGACATTGTAACACTTCTAATGAATAAAACGAAACTTTAATTTCCATGGTTGTGAAACATTAATTCTGTTACAACACTCCCCGATGTTTCCGCCATGTTTTGTATGTTCTACGTGGTCGGGGTGTGACAACAAGCGCTAGTTAAACGATTATTTTGACCGAGTTTCAACACTGAAAAGGTTTAAAACATAAAGAGGCTAAATTTGGCTAAGTGGGCGATAATGTGGGTAAACAAAGGTAAACGGGAAGGCTCGACATGGTTAATCCTAAAGGGTAATATAAGGTGAACGGGAAGCACAACACAAAGAACAAGGTTTACAACAAAGGGGTAATCTAAGTGCCTCTATCACTTTTACACAAATCCGCACGTTCATGGTCTTAACAAGCATACTAGTGACAAGTTCTAAATTACACATAACATTCGGCTCACTCCTATATCCGAAATGAACAAATATATAACAATATCAAGGCTCAAATATGCTCACGTAACGGAAGGAATGGGTAAAAGTGTGAAAACTTTCATGTAAGTCTTTCTTTGTTTGTCACGCTTTCCGGTTTCCTTTTTCAAAAATATTTTGCTTGTCGAGTTTTTATCAAGTCCGAAGCTTTCTAAAACACAACCAACCGGTTTATTTACTAAAATATATACAAAATACAGGTATTTTTGAATGATTTTTCTGATTTTCTGATTTTTTTTAATCATAAAATGAGGACAAACAAAGTCAACCCCCTCCCCACACTTGAACTTCGCATTGTCCCCAATGCGAGACCCAAAATATAGAGAAAAGGATAATGGTACTCCCCTCAAGATGATGTTGATGCCACGAGACTTCCGAAGCTATATCTGCCACGTGCTCTGGTCCAAGATTCGATAGTCAAAACCTGCAAGTATGTCACATGTGCACCAAAACAGAACAGAAACAGAAAAATCACAAATAAACCATAATGTACATAAGTAGAAATACTAGAAATCCAAATAAATACATGACATAAAAACTAAAGTAAAGAGTCTGAAAAATAAAGCATACATAACCGGAGTGTTTGAAATAACCAACAAAATGAACACCCAAAAAAAAAAAAAAAACAACGTACGGAAATAATAAAACCACAAACTACCAACTCCACCAACTCCTACTCGTCATCACCATCATCGTCTCTTGTGCCAGATGGGCCTGTATCGCCATAGCCAGGTGGGTTCCACGGTGGGAACTGTGGGGGATGCTGAAAGTAGTCGGGATATGCGTGATGCATCTCCCCGAATAAGTATGAAAACCCAGCACTCACTCCCTGATATAAACTATCCTGGTTTTGCCTAAGCTGATCCTGAGTGGCCCTGAGTTGATTCTGACTGGCCCTGAGCTGATCCTGACTGGCCCGAATCTCGTCCTGGCTAGTCCTGATCTGGTTGATATAAGTACCATGCTGCTCCTGCGTAACTCGCATCTGCTGGAACTGCTGGTAGAACTCTGGCCACTCCTGATGCTGGTGGAATGCATGGTGCTGCGGTGAATGTGGTGGCGTCTGTGGCTGGTGCTGGTGCTGCGGCTGCTGAACTTCATGCTGCTCCCCCATTTCTACATCCTCATTTTCCTCCACAGCTGGAGGCAACGGGTCCCAGACCTCGTTATTCAACCCTTTCAACCTATCCCCGTGAGGTAACTCAACAATTAACCCCATAGCTTTCAGTGACCTGATATCAACATGAACACCCTCGGTTATCAGAGTGAGACTCTGAAGCACCTCCTCAGTCATATAGCCTAAGTTGTAGGCTATCTCGGTCACATACTGACCGCCATGTATCTCGTTGTTGGGAGTCCGCCCCGAGCTCTTCACGAAGTATTCAGCCATCCTTGCGGCTAGGTTGATATTTGCTCCCTCAACCATCGCATAGAGAAAAATCAAATCTGGTGTGGGACAGTTTCCAAGACTGTCCATGTGCCCGCAAATTGTGTGGCTAAACACATGGTGCATCACTCACACCAAAGGGTCCCTCAATCTTGAGGCCTTAGACATCCTCGGGTCATACGGGTCACCTACAACATTTTCAGCCCAAAATGCATCCCTCTCTTGATTAGATGGAAAGGTGAACTGATCCGTGAAGACATCGGTATCCATGTCGTCTCTTGTATAAATACCGAGTCTTCTACCCAATCGACCAACCGACCACGTATGCCATCGTACACATAACCTGAAAGCTATCCGATCCTTGTGGCGGAATTTGGGTCTTCTATGAGCAACCGGCTTTTCATAGGCATAAGATGCGAAGAACTCTATTGTTAGCTCAAGGTAAACGGGTCGGTTGATACCGACCAGATTTGCAAGCGGGACACTCATCATGTTGTCAAGTCGGTCATACTGATTTAGTTCCCGCATGACTTCCCAATCCAGCCATCGGGGCACTCCGAATTGCCCCCGCCTTGCCCATAAGGCGTCGCGTCTCGGAATGCAAAGAGCTTCTTTCTCAATATTGGGGTCAAATTGAAGGAAAGGGTGATCCATCTGTATGAGGAATAACGTTAGAAAGATGGAAATAGGAAAAAAATTGAATAAAAAACAGCCGAGCAGCCAATTATGAAGAAGCTGTGAATCTGATCTGGGCATATGGCACGGACGTGCGACGAGCCGCACGGTCGTGCGTCGCCGAGAACATGCAACAGTGGCCCAAAATTGTCGGAATTGCATGGCGTGCGACCAACGGCATCACCGTGCAACACCGAGCCAACAGCAGAATATTGTGAACATCCGGAATGGCACGACCGTTCCATACATGGAACGTCAGTGCGACACTGAATCTGCAGAATCTGACCCAAGCTCTAAGTAGCCCGATTTTTTTCACAAATCATCAAGTTTTTACATAAACACGGTTCAGAAAATCCACTGGATGTTCACGATATGCACGATTCAAACAAGGGTTAGGGTTTCGTTTGTATTTATGAAGAGAACCCTAAAAAGCCTTGAAGAATCGGAAGAAATCTAACCTAGAAAGCAAATAATCATGAAATCTACAACAAGGAACGTACCGTGCGAAGTAGGGTGTGAAATCGTGGGAAAAACCGTGCGATTTGAAGAGATATCGCTCTGGAACGGCCGTAGGTGGTTAGGGTTCGCGATTGAAGGGTTTGGAAGCAGATGGGGGTTTTTATAATGTGCAAAAGACCAAACTGCCCCTGCCTCTCGCACGGTCGTGCGAAAGCTCGCACGGTCGTGCGAAAGCTCGCACGGTCGTGCGTCACCTACATTTTTCAAACCTGCTGCATGTTCTCGGTGATGCACCAGGGGTGCGACTCACCGTGCCGGCCAGCTCGAAAACGCACGGTCGTGCGACACGTGGAACGTCCGTGCAACAGCTGCAGATCAGAATTTCCTGCAGAAACCATTCCCAGCAACTGTTTCGGCCGTTTTTCGCCATTTTTTCAACACGCCAACTGTTTTAACAATATTGCAACTTAGAACCTTCACCCGGCACGTATGAAAACTAAACAAACTAACGGAAACTACCTAACTTACCTAAATTACGCTAAAACTACAAAAACACCTAAAAAGACGATACTACCCCCAAAGCGCAAAATACGCTCTTGCTACATTTTTGGCGGCGAGTCAGTAGCGTAGACTCTCTCCTCCCCACACTTATGATGTGTGCGGTGTCACACCCCGACCACGTAGAACATACAAAACGTGGCGGAAACATCGGGGAGTGTGGTAACAGAATTAATGTTTCATAACCATGGATACCAAAAAGTGTTTTGTTTTATTAAACATTGAATAATTACATCGCCTGGAAATCTAATTACACAATTTAAACATAGTCTATCATTGTTATTGAGTCACTAAGGCCTTGTCCAGTCCTATGTGAGCATGCATCCTATCAATCGATATCTTTCAACAATACCTGAAACATATGTGAAAACGAGGTCAGCAAAGAAATGCTGGCGAGATACATAGGTTTTGTGAAAATAAGATTCATGACTTCTGTTTTTCAAAAATGTTTAGTCATGAACCTTGTAATTTGCTTTGTCTTGTAAATCATTTGAAAAATAATAAGTTTAGATGATATGTATAAATAAAAGAATAATGCATGATTAAATGAATAACCATGTAAAATGAGTTTGTGTAAGATAAGTTGTTTGTAAATCAATGTCTTGTGAAAAATATGTTACTTGTATAAAATGTTCTATGTCTCAAACTGAAATGATTCAAATAACGCTACGATATGTAATACCATACAAACACTTATATATAGGAAGTACCAGTGGCGTATCCACCATGCTTGTATCATATTACACACGCTTCGTTACTTAATCACTTACTCAAACCAAACCAACAATGTAAGATGTCTATGTTTAAACCAACTGTCAAATGTATTGAAATCATATGTCAAAATGTTCCTGTCAAGATGTAAATCATGTATTGTGTAACCAAAATGATATGTATGGCTAGTGAAATGCATAAACTAAACCATAGGTGAAACGCACAAAACCAAGTATTGAAGTAAAACTTGGTTTAAATCAATACTATGTTTCGTGGAAATGCATGATCAAATGTAAATCATGTCCAAAAACATCTTGTTTTAATTATTCAAATCGTCCTTGTTTTAATTGTTCAAATCGTCCTTGTTTTAATTGTGAACTACTTTTTGGTCGATTTTAATAACATTCAAACCTTCTTGACGCGTTCCTCGTTCCATCTCGCTCTCGTTCTTAACAAACCCTTACCAAAGAGTAAGTTAATAATTACAGATTCAGTCATTACCCAAAATACCCACACATAACCATGAGTATAGAGAATAACGGGATTTGTCAGATCCTATGGTACCATAACCTAATACTGGTCGGCTTGATCATTGCTAATGAATGTCATTGGTTATGTAACTACCACCAACAAGTTTGTTCACTTTATTGAAATCGTTCTTGAAACCATTGTAATTGTTTTTGAAACCATTGTTATTGTTCTTGAAACCACATTGTAATTGTTATTGTAATCGTTCTTGAAATCATTGTTAAAACATTTAGCACATATGAGTCACCCCAAAACAGTTGAAAACAGTAAAAGAGGGGAATAATGTACTCGCCTGAGAGTGCTTAGGAGTCTTGGACAACTACCAAGTAAGCTAGAGGAGTCCCGGAAATCAAACGGTACCTAATATAGGTATCTACATAAATAACCCGGACCTAAATCGGAAGACTGGGTAGCAGGAGGGTTTGTAAACCAAATGAGTGTAGGAACTCATGTGATATGGTTTAACAAAGCCTACATACTAAATGAAACTTAACCTAAGTATTATCGACCCATCGCGACCCATTAAGGTAGATTATTCTACTTTAACGCGTCGTTCGCGTGAAACGCGTTCGGACCGCCTAACTAGTCCTATGACAAGTATTATATGCCTAAACATGTTACATAATCAGTTATGTGACAAAGGTTTAGGTTACATATGCTTAATTACCAATTATACATGAAAAGGGTATTCTGGTAATTTACCTAAGGCATATAAACTACCTATCATACAACTACTTAAACAAAGCGACCATTAGGTATAACCTCGGAAGGTTATTCCCTACCTACTATGGTCACCTAATGTATTTGGTCGGATCCTAATGATCGACCAAATAGGTCGGGTTCGAAGGTATAAGCGATTTATTAGATCGCTTACCCTACGACCCTAGACAACGTGGTAATCAGTAGGCATAGTCCCAAGGGACTATAACCAACGTGATTACACTCACGTTGCGAAGTTCCTACGAACTTCGCATTGTCCATAAGCTGGTCAACACTGAAAGTCAAACAAAGTTTGACTTTCTGACTCGAAAAGCAATAAAATAAGGAAAAGAACGAAAGAATACTTACGAAGGGTCCCCGAATGCTAACTTCGATTAAAAAATCTCAAGTATGAAACAATAGTTTCAACTTAGAGTTTCTCAAATCAAAGTTCTTGTGATTTTGAAGCATGGGGGGTGGGGTATTTATAGTAAAAGGTCCACCGTTAAGATCGTTTCATGGAAAACGTGCCTTAATCCCACCCGTACAAGTGTCGGGACCTTATGGTGACTAAAATTTGATCCTTATCAGCTGACTAGACAATTGGGATCATGTGGTGGAGGATTAAACAGCTGCAACCTGCTGTTTGATACATTTAATCTGGTCAGAAGGGGCCTCGCGGGCCGCGTGAGGATGTAATGAAACTGAGGCGGGCCGCCTAGCAGTCACAGATCAGAACAAAGTTTCAGAAATGACAGTTTCAGTCCCTGCACCTGTTTAAGCCCATTTCCGGCACTTCTAAGGCCCGTAAAGCCAACTTTAAGGCCCTAAAATGTTGCCTAAACATTGTGGACTTGAAACATGTTCAAAAATATGTCTGATGTCAGTTCGTTTGGTCGTACGAACGCGATGTTCGCTTAATTACGACGGAATGCGCATAAGCACGAAAAACGATCCAAATGACGCGACGAATGGATTTTTTTCTTAAGCCAAACACTAAAGCATAATATAGTCATGCTTACATAAATTTTTGGATGTCCGGATGTATTCAGAACGTAAGTTATGCTCGAAAATGCAAACTTGTGCACTTTTTGACATTTTTAGTCCCTGAATGACCCAAAAGTTTATTTTAGCATACCGAACCCCTCAAAGCCTATTTCTAAGCTAAGTAAAGGATATTTATGGTATGTTTAACTTATGGTCATGTTCTGGAATGTCTGTTACAGTTCAAATTGGCATACTTTCGCAGTTTGTCAACTTTAGTCCCTGTAAGCGATTTAACTTGTTTTTGCCATACCAAAGCCTTCAAAACTCATTTCTAAGTTATGTAAAGGTTATTTAAGGTATGTTAAGCCTATGTCACTATTCCGGAGTGTTTGTTGCATTAAACTGGTTATATTTACGCATTGGTGCGCGTATAACCTTCCAGAAAGCGATTTAGAGTTTGGAATTGAACAAAATTTGATATGTGCAAATGATACACATATTTATACAAATCCCAAGTATGAAATACAATATTTCATTGCTACAGTATTTGTTTGATGGCCGTGGAGGCACAGGTGTTACAGTCTCCCCTACTTTAGGAAATTTCGTCCCGAAATTTATTTAGAGGAAACTTGTGAGAGTTTAAAAACATGAAGTTGAAAAGATCAAACAATATTGGTTAGGGTTCTGAACTTCTAGTAATCTTTAATAACATCATGATTGCAATGTAAGAGGGATACTTATATACAAGTATATGAAGCGTCATTGGTGCGTCCACCGTACCTCCATTACATCGTTCTCATTTTGTTATTGTTGTCACTATCGGTTCTTACACATAATAAACCTTACTGGGTTTCTGTGCACTAAATTTCATAATTATGTACGCGTCTATAATTAGAAAATTCCTTGCACAGTTCACACAGTCTATTTTATAATGTGTAGTGTAAAACCATATGAACAATCCTATGATGAGTGTGACTAGACCGCCATAGAGTCCTTTTAATTAAATCAATAAATTATCTAAATAGACTATCCAGGAGTCTGTTCAGCTACATCACTAGATGTCATTCTTTAACCAAATTGTGAATCAATCTTTTTGACTAGACCACCAAAAGGGTCTCTTATGAATCATGGAATGGTACTATATAACCCAAGGGTCTTAACTACCACGTAGAAGCCCATAAGGATTTAAGGTAGTACCTTTTGAATATCCTACTATGAATCCTTCATATATAGATATGAAAAATTCTATGAGGATTTGAAAATCGGATCACGCAAAAACATAGAGGAGAACATATAAACACATATTACATAATCGCATAATCGCACACTCGTATTATTGTTTAAATTGACCTTTAAATTTGTTATCTTTGGACACGAGTATTAAAAGCATACAAGGAATCAAATCCTTAATTGCAGCAATTTGGATGGATCCACATGAATACCCTGCTTGTTGACTACATGACCCAAAACTGAACTTCTTTAAGCCAAAATTTCCTCTTGGAGGATTTAGCGAAAAGTTTGTTCCCTCTTTAAGGGTTCCAGTGTCAATGAAGGTGTTGATCGTTATCGGCTCGCGACATGAATAGATCAAGATGTCATCAGTAACAACAATGACGAACTGATCCAAATAAGACTTGCAGACTCTATTTATTAAGTCAATGTAGATGGCTGGAGCATTTGTCAATCCAAAAGGCATGACTGTAAACTCGTAATGGTCATACTTCGTGCAGAAAGCCGTTTTGGGAATATCTTCTTCGAGAATACAAGGTTGATGATACCCAAAACGCAAATCGATCTTGGAAAAGTATGAAACGCTATGCAGTTGATTGGAGAAATCGTTGATTTAAGGTATGGGATATCGATTCTTGATGGTAAGCTTACTAGGCTTACGTTAATCGGTTTACATTCGAAAAGATCCATTTTTCTTTTCACAAGGAGGACAGGAGTTTCTCCAAGGTGAAAAGTTCGGACGGATGAATCCTTTATCAGACAACTCTTGAAGTTGTTTTGATAATTCTTGCATCTCGAATGGTGCAAGATGATAAGATACTTTAGATTTAAAAGAAACAGTGTTTGAGGTTCTTAGGGAGATCACTAGTGATCATAAAAATGACAGAACCACACGAGTAGTTTTGTCTTTGTGTTGACATCATAAGGTTGGATCAACCATTCTTACAATTGCATTAGTTAAAAAATAAAAACCACAAATTTTTATTTATATAACAACCGCATTGTCTTTAAATGTTACAAGATAACAACCAGAGGAATCACAAAATACTAAAAGTTCACTCCTTCATCATCGATTGCCTCATTGATGTTAAACACTCGACCACGTGCTGGATTCACATTGACGTTGACGTTCGCATTCGGGTTTGCGCCAGCAATTGCTTTCACCAGTCTGGAGCAGTTATGGCGGAAGTGACCAATCTCTCCGCAGTTGAAACATGAACCCAGTGGGAATCTCGCAGCATTCCCTTGAACCGGAGCTTGAACCTGAGCAGCCTGATTTTGTCCCAAACGACAAACTTTGGCCAAATGCCCAAGTTTACCACACGTCGTGCATTGCCAGCAAACTTGTTGTACCGTGTGATGACCATTGCAGCGTGCACAATAAGGTGCAGTACCGGCATATGCTTTCTTTGCAGGTGGCTGAGCTGGTGGGTTCCGCGGGTTCTGAGCAGTCTGTGCTGTAACAGCAAAGTTCTGAGCACTCTTGTGCTTTCTTGATTTCTTCGACGTCTCACCTTCCTTACCCTTCTTGTTTTGACCTTTCTTGCTATCCTCCTTGTCAGACCCCTGCTTCTTACCATTGTCACCCTTTCTGTGTAACTTATTCTTCCGAATCTGCGACTCAATTAATGTCGCAGCTAACTCGATCGCCTGACGGAGTGTGGTAGGGCTACTACCAGTAAGGATGTCTTGTACCGAGTCAGGTAGGCCGTCGATGTACCTTTCGATAGCCTTGTCGAGTGGGGTAACCATTGTTGGGCAAAGCAGACTCAACTCCTCAAACCTATCAGTGTACGCCCTGTGCTCACCGCTATCTTGCTTCAATTCATCAAATTCCTTCTCCAAAGCTCGCTGCTCATGAAGAGGACATAATTCCCTCATCATAAGAGCCCTAAGTTCAGCCCATGTCTGTGCCAGAGCAACTTCTGCACCACGATCCCTCATAACCCCGTTCCACCATGTGAGAGCCCTCTTCTGAAACACACTCGAAGAAAACTCGACCTTTGCGATTGTCAGGACACTGCACGTGGCGGAAAGTATTCTCAATGCTCTCGAACCATTGAAGAAGCCCAGTCGCTCCTTCAGAACCACTAAACTTGAGTGGTTTAGCCTGGTTAAAATCCTTGTATTTGCATGGAACATTGTTGTTGTTGTTGGCTTGGTTCCATTGAGCAAAGAGGTTTGGAAACTGAGCAGCCATCTGTTGTGCAATGATTTCTGCCAGCTCGGCAGTCGCTATCTGGTTTTCACGTCGAGGAGGCATTCTAAAAGAGGAAACATGAAAGGAAACGAGTGAGAGAATTAGACGAAAATAATGAGATGAAACAAATCTGATGAAAGCAAGGATAGTGGACATTTGTTTGTTACTACAAAGCAACAAACGACACATAGTGACTAACCAAAGTAAATGAGTCAAAAATAATGTATCACGAAGACATGCTCGCCTATAAGTGAACACTCATCCCAAGAATTCCCAGGTAAGCACAACTGGTCTCGCGTCTGATGAGATGTATACGAAGTGCTTGCCTAGACAGAAAACCCAGAATACAGGCATTCACCCTTCCAGTTTGCACGTGTTCACATTATTTAAAACCCAAAACTTTGTCGAGATTTTGAAAATTCAAAGGGGTTCAAAACCATATAACAGAGGGTTCAAAACCTTACAATAGAGGGTTCAAAACCTTGTAATCAATCATCCTAGAACAGATGATTAGTTTTCAAAGCGGTTTTGAAATTTATGTTCTTGTTGTGATCGTCGCCTAAGGATAGGTGACGGTATTGTTTTATGACTAAACGCAAGTAAACTCGCGTTAGGGTCCTAAGAAGGTTATAGACTAGGTCAAAGCATTACTAATAACCTAATTCCCTATAACCATTGGCTCTGATACCATCTTTTCTGTCACACCCCGACCACGTAGAACATACAAAATGTGGCGGAAACATCGGGGAGTGTGGTAACAGAATTAATGTTTCATAACCATGGATACCAAAAAGTGTTTTGTTTTATTAAACATTGAATAATTACATCGCCTGGAAATCTAATTACACAATTTAAACATAGTCTATCATTGTTATTGAGTCACTAAGGCCTTGTCCAGTCCTATGTGAGCATGCATCCTATTAATCGATATCTTTCAACAATACCTGAAACATATGTGAAAACGAGGTCAGCAAAGAAATGCTGGCGAGATACATAGGTTTTGTGAAAATAAGATTCATGACTTCTGTTTTTGAAAAATGTTTAGTCATGAACCTTGTAATTTGCTTTGTCTTGTAAATCATTTGAAAAATAATAAGTTTAGATGATATGTATAAATAAAAGAATAATGCATGATTAAATGAATAACCATGTAAAATGAGTTTGTGTAAGATAAGTTGTTTGTAAATCAATGTCTTGTGAAAAGTATGTTACTTGTATAAAATGTTCTATGTCTCAAACTGAAATGATTCAAATAACGCTACGATATGTAATACCATACAAACACTTATATATAGGAAGTACCAGCGGCGTATCCACCATGCTTGTATCATATTACACACGCTTCGTTACTTAATCACTTACTCAAACCAAACCAACAATGTAAGATGTCTATGTTTAAACCAACTGTCAAATGTATTGAAATCATATGTCAAAATGTTCCTGTCAAGATGTAAATCATGTAATGTGTAACCAAAATGATATGTATGGCTAGTGAAATGCATAAACTAAACCATAGGTGAAACGCACAAAACAAAGTATTGAAGTAAAACTTGGTTTAAATCAATACTATGTTTCGTGGAAATGCATGATCAAATGTAAATCATGTCCAAAAACATCTTGTTTTAATTATTCAAATCGTCCTTGTTTTAATTGTTCAAATCGTCCTTGTTTTAATTGTGAACTACTTTTTGGTCGATTTTAATAACATTCAAACCTTCTTGACGCGTTCCTCGTTCCATCTCGCTCTCGCTCTCGTTCTTAACAAACCCTTACCAAAGAGTAAGTTAATAATTACAGATTCAGTCATTACCCAAAATACCCACACATAACCATGAGTATAGAGAATAACGGGATTTGTCAGATCCTATGGTACCATAACCTAATACTGGTCGGCTTGATCATTGCTAATGAATGTCATTGGTTATGTAACTACCACCAACAAGTTTGTTCACTTTATTGAAATCATTCTTGAAACCATTGTAATTGTTTTTGAAACCATTGTTATTGTTCTTGAAACCACATTGTAATTGTTATTGTAATCGTTCTTGAAATCATTGTTAAAACATTTAGCACATATGAGTCACCCCAAAACAGTTGAAAACAGTAAAAGAGGGGAATAATGTACTCGCCTGAGAGTGCTTAGGAGTCTTAAACAACTACCAAGTAAGCTAGAGGAGTCCTGGAAATCAAACGGTACCTAATATAGGTATCTACATAAATAACCCGGACCTAAATCGGAAGACTGGGTAGCAGGAGGGTTTGTAAACCAAATGAGTGTAGGAACTCATGTGATATGGTTTAACAAAGCCTACATACTAAATGAAACTTAACCTAAGTATTATCGACCCATCGCGACCCATTAAGGTAGATTATTCTACTTTAACGCGTCGTTCGCGTGAAACGCGTTCGGACCGCCTAACTAGTCCTATGACAAGTATTATATGCCTAAACATGTTACATAATCAGTTATGTGACAAAGGTTTAGGTTACATATGCTTAATTACCAATTATACATGAAAAGGGTATTCTGGTAATTTACCTAAGGCATATAAACTACCTATCATACAACTACTTAAACGAAGCGACCATTAGGTATAACCTCGGAAGGTTATTCCCTACCTACTATGGTCACCTAATGTATTTGGTCGGATCCTAATGATCGACCAAATAGGTCGGGTTCGAAGGTATAAGCGATTTATTAGATCGCTTACCCTACGACCCTAGACAACGTGGTAATCAGTAGGCATAGTCCCAAGGGACTATAACCAACGTGATTACACTCACGTTGCGAAGTTCCTACGAACTTCGCATTGACCATAAGCTAGTCAACACTGAAAGTCAAACAAAGTTTGACTTTCTGACTCGAAAAGCAATAAAATAAGGAAAAGAACGAAAGAATACTTACGAAGGGTCCCCGAATGCTAACTTCGATTCAAAAATCTCAGGTATGAAACAATAGTTTCAACTTAGAGTTTCTCAAATCAAAGTTCTTGTGATTTTGAAGCATGGGGGGTGGGGTATTTATAGTAAAAGGTCCACCGTTAAGATCGTTTCATGGAAAACGTGCCTTAATCCCACCCGTACAAGTGTCGGGACCTTATGGTGACTAAAATTTGATCCTTATCAGCTGACTAGACAATTGGGATCATGTGGTGGAGGATTAAACAGCTGCAACCTGCTGTTTGATACATTTAATCTGGTCAGAAGGGGCCTCGCGGGCCGCGTGAGGATGTAAGGAAACTGAGGCGGGCCGCCTAGCAGTCACAGATCAGAACAAAGTTTCAGAAATGACAGTTTCAGTCCCTGCACCTGTTTAAGCCCATTTCCGGCACTTCTAAGGCCCGTAAAGCCAACTTTAAGGCCCTAAAATGTTGCCTAAACATTGTGGACTTTAAACATGTTCAAAAATATGTCTGATGTCAGTTCGTTTGGTCGTACGAACGCGATGTTCGCTTAATTTCGACGGAATGCGCATAAGCACAAAAAACGATCCAAATGACGCGACGAATGGATTTTTTTCTTAAGCCAAACACTAAAGCATAATATAGTCATGCTTACATAAATTTTTGGATGTCCGGATGTATTCAGAACGTAAGTTATGCTCGAAAATGCAAACTTGTGCACTTTTTGACATTTTTAGTCCCCGAATGACCCAAAAGTTTATTTTAGCATACCGAACCCCTCAAACCCTATTTCTAAGCTATGTAAAGGATATTTATGGTATGTTTAACTTATGGTCATGTTCCGGAATGTCTGTTACAGTTCAAATTGGCAGACTTTCGCAGTTTGTCAACTTTAGTCCCTATAAGCGATTTAACTTGTTTTTGCCATACCAAAGCCTTCAAAACTTATTTCTAAGTTATGTAAAGGTTATTTAAGGTATGTTAAGCCTATGTCACTATTCCGGAGTGTTTGTTGCATTAAACTGGTTATATTTACGCATTGGTGTGCGTATAACCTTCCAGAAAACGATTTAGAGTTTGGAATTGAACAAAATTTGATATGTGCAAATGATACACATATTTATACAAATCCCAAATATGAAATACAATATTTCATTGCTACAGTATTTGTTTGATGGCCGTGGAGGCACAGGTGTTACATGCGGGGTTTAGAGCTCAATGCTAAATTTTTGTCGGCGAGTCGATAGCAAGACTCCATGCTAAATATTTTTTTCGGCGAGTCGATAGCAAGACTCATGTACCCACACTTTACATGTGCGGGCCATTACCACGCCCCTTCGGATTCTGCTCCATATTGCCCGGAAGACCACCTGGGGGTCTCTCCGACATCATTTTTGCCAACTGGCCCACTTGATTCTCGATGGTCTGAATGGAAGCCTTTTGACACCGCATTTCTCCTTCGTTGACCAAGAACCGCTCCTCATGCTGCTGATATCGTTTCTCAGAAATTTGATTAGCACTGTTGGAGTTGTTCAGCAGTTGTGCCATCATTTCCTCTAGCTTTGCGTTGCTTTGAGAGGCGTGTGGCTGGGAACCGCTTCCTGAGCCTTGATTATGATACTGTGGCTGGAAGGATTGGCCTTGAGATTGCTGTGGTGCGGGAGCATGTTGAGCATATCCTTGTGCGTTTTGGTTCCCAGAACCAGATTTCCACCCAAAGTTTGGGTGATTCCTCCACCCTGGATTGTACGTGTTGCTATAGGGGTTATTTTGGGGCCTGATTTGATTGCCCATGTAGTTCACCTCCTCGTGTCCTGTAAACATAACACCCTGTTCACACGTACCTGGCACGTGTGAAACTCCACACTGGTCACATCCAGGGCCAACTTGTGCAGCTGTTTGGGACTTATCGAATTTCGTTGAAAGAGCCGAGATTTGTGCGGTAATGGCTGTATAATCGTCCACAGCGTGAACTCCTGGGCGAGCCGATGATGATGATGTTGCCCGGCCTCTATCTCCTTCGCGACGCGAGCTGGATTTCAACACAGCTTTTTCTACGATATCATACGCTTCCGTCGGCGTCTTAGTTCCTAGATCGCCTCCTGCGTTCACGTCTAATCGCTCCTGCGTGCTGCAACTGAGCCCCTGATAAAACGTCAAAACCAGCTGTCTCTTGGAGAAGCCATGATGTGGAACATCAATCAACAAATCCTTGAATCTCTCCTAGGCCACATGCAACGACTCGCCCTCGTCCTGGCGAAAGGAAACAATTCGGTTCCGTAACTTGTTCGTTTTCTTAGGTGGAAAATACTTCTGCATAAACTGCTCTGCCAACTGATTCCAGGTCCTGATGGACCCGGCTGGAAGTGACATAAGCCAAGCTCTAGCTTTGTCATGCAACGAGAACGGAAACAACCTCAACCGAATTGCGACCTCCGAAACATCACTAATCTTGAACGTGGAACAAACTGCGAGAAAAGCGGCAATATGTCTCTCGGGATCTTCGTGCTCACGCCCGTCGAACTGCACCGAATTCTGCACCATGTTAATAATACTAGATTTAATTTCAAAAGAAGGTGCATCAATAGTAGGTCTAATAATACTGGGCTCCAAGCCTTCTCTCCCAGGCTGATTCGTCTCATTCAAAGGTCGATCATCGTCTGCCATGATTCTATCTCACGCCCGTCAAACTGCACCGAATTCTGCACCATGTTAATAATACTAGATTTAATTTCAAAAGAAGGTGCATCAATAGTAGGTCTAATAATACTGGGCTCCAAGCCTTCTCTCCCAGGCTGATTCGTCTCATTCAAAGGTCGATCATCGTCTGCCATGATTCTATCTCCTCCTGAGCCCTCGGCTTCAACGAGTACCACCGGCTCCGGCTCACCAGTTGCGAGTATCAGCCCAACCGCACGAGATCTCTCGCGAAGACGTCTCCTCAGATCACGCTCGGGTTCGTCTGATGGCTCAACAGGATCGGGAACGGGTGTCGAGAACATCAACCTGCAAATGAAGATTTGACACAATGAATATATTATTAATATAAAAATTCTGTTTTTTTTAACAGCTGAATAAAAATAGAATATTATTAAAAAGGGGCTGAAAATTTTATAAAAATCCGAAAATGGGCCCGAAAATTTATAAAAATCAACACAATAAGAATAATCGAATCGGCTAGTATAAAAACGATTTTTAGGTGCCGAAAACCCAAAGAATAAATGAATAATAAATCTGGATTTGAATAAAAAAATGTAACAAAAATTTACAAGCAAACAAAATATTCACGAAAACGAATAAATCGAATTAAAAACAGGAAATATTAACAAATAAATAAACAAATAAATAATCAAGAAAAATATACACAAATATTAACAAGTATATACGCCGATAACAAAATGACTCGGGTCGTTCCTAAAACTTGCCATGTCCCCGGCAACGGCGCCAAAAACTTGGTGTGTGCGTATATATACATAATTTTGCAATGAATTTACACACGATTTGGTTTTAAATTTATAAAAGTGATTATTACTTTTACATCAAAACACACACGAAAGAGGCAAGTGTACCCCGTCATATATGTAATAAAGTATCGGTAAGAACCAAGTATCGATCCAAGGAAATGGGCGGAGAATTAATACTAGACCTTTGTCACTAAAATACCGGTAAAAACATAAGTTTGTTTGATTTTAATTAAACTAAAATAAGCGTAGATAAATACATAATAAAAACATAATAGATAATAGATAAATAGCCTTGCTTAATACACAACCACAGCATGTCAACTAAGTCGGTTTTGGCATTAGAAGCATTCGGTCAATGTTCTAATTTAAGACAATTAGTATCCCTTTCGCGAATCCTAACATGACAATCATTCGGAAAGCTAAAACGATAAACACACTTTAACCACCTAAAATTGTTCTTTAACGTGCAATTGATAAATGTCTATGAAAATCTCTTAAAAATAAGTTAGTCATCCGTTAGGAGTTTTCTTACCGCACTTAATCAAGGAAAGAGACACCGATAAACACAATGCAACCACCGAGACAAGCATAAACTAGATTAAATCACAACCAAGTTCATCTTACAAATCTTGCACAATAATTCACCAAGATAGCAATTTTGGCCTAAACTACTAACTAAGCTAAAACATCATGGCAAAACAATAAACACACTTTAACCACCTAAAATTGTTCTTTAACGTGCAATTGATAAATGTCTATGAAAATCTCTTAAAAATAAGTTAGTCATCCGTTAGGAGTTTTCTAACCGCACTTAATCAAGGAAAGAGACACCGATAAACACAATGCAACCACCGAGACAAGCATAAACTAGATTAAATCACAACCAAGTTCATCTTACAAATCTTGCACAATAATTCACCAAGATAGCAATTTTGGCCTAAACTACTAACTAAGCTAACAAATCATGGCAAGAATTTATAACAACACCATTTAACCCGTTAGAGTCCTTACGTGACGGCAAGCTTTCTTGATTAACAATAATTACATTTTATTAAATCACTAACCATTTCTAGTATCATGATGCCCACATTTAAACCAAGCTAAACTAGTTAACCAAGTTTAAAGTTAACTAATACAAGATTAATTAGGCTTCATTTTTCAACTATCTTAACTAACCAAGCACCAATCATCCAACACAACTACTTATAATCAAGAAATCAATATCAATAACAAGGTTGCAAACTAATCATCAAAGATTAACATAGAAAATACTTCAAAATGTCATTACAAACAAAGATTAACACACTAATGGCTATAATCAAGCAAGGGATTGTTGTGTTTTTTGCCCAAAGGCTACAATAATGCATAAACATTAATCTAAATGCTTGAAAGATTAACAAAATTATGGAAAGATTAGAAAACCAAACCATAAACAAGCACTAGATTAAGAATCCGGATAGTAATGGAGCTAAACGGCAAAATGTGGCTTGAATCCAGGTCAAAAGCATAGCCTCCGGAGCCTGTATAATCGCTTGTGAAGCTCCCAAAATTCCAGAGTTATCCAGATTATCGAGCAGAATGTTTCTACAAGGTTTTTATATTTTTTCGATGTTGCACGGTCGTGCGTCCTATTGCACGACCGTTCACTTTATGAATTATTGGAGGTATGGTGCACCATACTGCATGACGTCACAGATCTTGACCAGTCGTAGGACACTCACGGTCGTTCTTCATATGGCACGACCGTTCCATTCTGGGATCTTGTTGCACGAGCTGCTGAACTCGTCGTTCATCACCGAGGTTTTGGCTGATCATCGGATCCGCCCGATCGTTCCACGCATGGCACGTCCGTGCGTCACCGGGTTGGCCTTGTTTGCCTTGCACGCCGAGTTGCACGTTCGTTCACTGCCGGGCTGGACCTCATTTGTCGGAGATGCACGGTCGTGCGTCAGGTCGCACGACCGTTCCACACGCCCAGATCAGTTTTCTAACAGAAACTTTGCAGCTTTGTCGTTTTGTCCGAAAAGTCCTCGTTTTTGCTATCATCTTGTCTGGTATGCAGTTTTAGGCCTGTAAACAAAAGTATACAATATTAAGTATCCGAATGACGATTTTACGGCCGAAAACGCATAAAATGGGGGTAAAACGGGGAACTAAAATATGTGTAAATTAGCGAATATCAACAAGCTTCCTCTAGTTAAAATTTCGGGACGAAATTTCTTGAAGTAGGGGAGACTGTTACAACTGTGTTCTGTAATCGATGTACGATATAAAACAGTGATGACTATTAATAAAACAATGTGCTTTGGTGTTACTATATGTGTTTTGGTGTTATTATGTGTGTATTTGTGTTTGGTGATTTTTCAATTCGATTCGATTCCGATTGCAAGCTTTAAATCGCGTTCTGGAAGGTTATACGCAAACTGCTGCGTAAACGCAGTCAGTATAACGCGAAAAACACTCTGGAATAGTGACATAGGCTTCACATACCTTAAATAACCTTCACATAACTTAGAAATAACTTTTGAATGGTTTGGTGTGTTGAAATCAACTTTGTTCGATCGTAGGGACTAATTGTGTCAAACTGCTAAATTATGCCGATTTGTATAGTAACGAACATTCTGGAACATGACCATAAGTTAAAAATACCCTAAATATCCTTTACATAGCTTAGAAATAGGCTTTGAGGGGTTCGGTGTGCGAAAATAAACTTTATGCTCATTCAGGGACTAAAAGCGTCAAAAAGTGCACAAGTTTGCATTTTCACGCATATCTTACGTTTTGAATATATCCGGACCTCCAAAAATTTATGGAAGCATTAGAATATTTTATTTTAGTGTTTGGCATAAGAAAATTCCATTTGTCGCTTAATTTGGATCGTTTATGCGTTCGTTACAACTTCCGTCGTAATTAACCGAACAACGCAACCGTACGACCAAACGAACCGACATCCGAGATAATTTTGAGCATGTTTCATGTTCCCTATGCTTTAACATCCTTGTGAAGCTTAAAAATGGGCTTGACGGGTGTTGGAAGTGCCAAAACTCGACCATACGCGCACAGGGACCAAAACTGCCAAAACTGAAACTTGCTGGTCTGCAGGGTCCTTACGGACCGTAAGGGGAGGACCATACGGTCCGTAAGCATGTCCCAGTTCATCAGAAACTTCTTTCTAGCCTGTTTCCAGCTGTTATGCACCCAAAACCCAATTCCACATGTTATTTCCTGATAATGGGGGGCCATTTTGATGTACCATAGTATTTCAACACATGTATGGATGAGATTGAATCATGGTTTATGATAAACGATCTTAACGGTTCAAGGAAATCTGTAAATACCCCCATGATCTCAACTCCAAAACCCACACCTTTGAATTTGAATTTGTTCTCTAAGTTATTGTGTTTAACACTTCATACATGAGAATATTCAGATCAAAACTTCCATTCTTGGACTTCATAACGTGAGCGTAATCACGATGGTTATAGTCCCAAGTGACTATACCTACTGATTACCACGTTATCTAGGCTCAGTGACGAGTCGTAGTTTCGGCCAAAATGCGTATTCTTGCGTATTTTGTAACCAAACTACTCTAGGATATCAAAACCATTTTTTTTATATCAAAACCTGTTTTCTAACTTAACTAAACATGTTTTAGCATGTTTAGCTTGTCACTTTTTAGTTTAGTGCTTGTGTAGAGTCGTAAGTCAAGCGGACTAAACACCCGCTTAGACTTTCGAACACGACCCGTTTGGTCGATCTTAGGATCCGACCAAACATGTTTAGTGACCATAGTAGCATAGGGAATAACCTTCTGAGGTTATACCTTATGGTCACCTAGTTTAGGTAGTTGTATGATAAGTAGATTATATGCCATAGGTAAATTACCAGAATGCCTTTTTCATACATAATTGGTAATTAAGCATATGTAACTTATTTAAACATGTTTTGGCATATAATACTTGTCATAGGACTAGTTAGACGTCTCGAACGCGCTTTGCGCGCATGACACGTTAAAGTAGCGTAAGCTACCTTAATGAGTCGCGAAGTGTCGAAAGCACTTAGGTTAGGTTTCATTTAGGATGTAGGCCTTGTTAAACCATATCACATGAGTTCTAACACTCATTTGGTTTACAAGACCTCATTCTGTCCGATCTTCTGATTTAGGCGTCTATTGTTTTGACTAGTGATTCAATTACTAGGTGCTGCTTGATTTCCCTGGTTTACTCGAGGTTGTTGAAGTACTATTGATTGAGGATACCTTGCACTACATCTGAGTACATAGTTCCCTTATTTTACTGTTTTCAATTGTTCTGGGGTGATTCATATGTACAAAATGTTTTCAAGGTTTAAACGATGATTTAAAAAACGAATAGAACGATTTATACTAAACTAATAACGATTTTGACAATGTGAACGAACTTGTTGGTTGTAGTTACATAACGAATGACATTCATTAATTTTGGCCAAACCGACCAGTATTAGGTTATGGTACCATAGGATCCGACAAATCCCGTTATTGCACTATACCCATGGTTATGTGTGGGTGTTGTGGGTAACGACTGAATCTGTATTTATTAACTTACCCTTTGGGGGTTTGTTAATACGAGAACCGAGGAACGAGGTAGTCGAGTCACGAAGGTTTGAATGTTATTAACGAGACGACCATATATAAGTTTTCACAATTAAAACGAGTAAACGATTTGGAAACAATTTGGAAACGATGTTAAATGATTTGGGTAAACGATTGGTTTTTGGCTAGTGTTTAGATAACGAGACGGGTGTAACGTGGTGAAAACATGGTAGATACGCTGCTGATACTTCTTATATATAAGTGTTTTCAACATATTACATACCGTGGTGTTATTTAGTTCACTTGGGTAAACGATATTGAAACGATGTCACTCAACAATGTTTTCGAAATAATATACGAGTTTTATTAACAAGTTTATACGAGATGTTTCACAAGATGGTTTTCTAAAACAAAAAGCTTTTGGGTTAAGAATCGTGGCTATGAAATTTTATAAATTATATCCATCTTGAATTGAGTTGGTTAATCATGTTGCAATATTATACACTTTTTAAAAACAAGGTTTTCGAGGTATTGCAATATATGTAAACAAGCCATGATTCCGATACTCTTATAAAACCTATGTACTCGCCAGCATTTCTTTGCTGACTTTGTTTTTACATATGTTTCAGGTGTTGTTGCTTGATTGACGTTCTAGGATGCATGCGTCACATAGGATCTGGACGAGACCATAGTGACATAAAACGATGATAGTTGATATAAAACTTGTTTGTTATGTGTTAAAACAATGTTAATGCTTAATATTATCAATAAAACGAAACACTTTTTGTATCCATGGTTATGAAACGATAATTCTGTTACAACACTCCCCGATATTTCCGCCACGCTTTGTTGTTTTACGTGGTCGGGGTGTGACAACGTTGTCTCATATTGAGCTCTTTCTGATTGAATAAGTGTTGGAGACTTTTGTGATCCGAATAGATCACACATTTAGTTCCATACAAATAATGTCTCCACAACTTTAGTGCGAACACAACGGCACCCAATTCCAGATCATTGGTGGTGTAATTCTTTTCATGCACTTTTAGTTGTCGTGAAGCTTAGGCGATTACTTTGCCTCGCTGCATAAGCACACAACCCATACAGGTGTGTGACGCATCACAGTATACGACAAAATCTTCAATTCCATCGGGCAATGTCAGCACCGGAGCATTGCTTAATTTCTACTTGAGAATCTCAAAGGATTCTTGCTATTTTGGACCCCAATCAAATTTTACATTCTTACGGGTCAAAGAGGTTCATGGTGCAGCTATCCTTGAGAAGTTTTCAATGTTCTATAATATCCAACTAAACCCAGAAAGCTGTGAATTTTGGTTGGAGTCTTTGGTGCTTCCCAATTCATTACGGCTTCTACTTTAGCGGGATCAACTTGGATACCACGCTCACTAACAACATGTCCAAGAAACTGGAGTTCGCGAAGCCAGAACTCGCACTTGGAGAATTTAGCATACAACTTCTCCTATCAAAGTAATCCTAAGATACGTCGAAGGTGCTTCTCGTGGTCCACTTGATTACGAGAGTAGATAAGTATGTCGTCTATAAAGACTATGACAAACTTGTCTAAGTATCGCTTGCAGACTCTATTCATGAGGTCCATGAATGCTGCTGATGCATTAGTGAGCTCGAAAGGCATCACTAAAAACTCAAAATGTCCATACCTTGTCCTGAATGCTATCTTAGGTACATCTTCGGTTTGGACCTTAAGTTGATGATATCCGGATCTCAAATCAATCTTCGAGAAAAAGCTTGCCCCTTGGAGCTGATCGAATAAGTCATCGATCCTGGGTAAAGGATAACGATTCTTGATCGTCACCTTGTTTAACTCACGGTAATTAATGCACAAGCGAATTGATCCATCTTTTTTCTTCACAAACAAAATTGGAGCTCCCCAAGGCGAAGAGCTGGGCTGAATGAAACCTTTTTCCAGCAAATTGTCTAATTGAGTCCTGAGCTCTTTCATCTCAGTAGGCGCTAGACGATAAGGAGCGCGTGCAATAGGTGCAGATCCTGGAAGAATGTCTATCCTGAACTCTACTTGTCTCTCTGGAGGTAATCCAGGTAACTCGTCAGGAAAGACATCAGGATACTCTGAAATGATCGGAATGTCTTCAATCTTAGGCTTTGGTTCATTTACAGATACTTGTGCCATGTAGATGACACATCCGCTCTTCAGACACTGTGATACCTTGAGAATAGACACATTGTTGGGCAATCCATATTGTGTATCTCCTTGAATAGTGACAGAGTCACCAGAAGGGGTTTTGATGATAACTAGCTTTTTATCGCAGGCAATTTGGGCTTGGTTATGCGACAACCAATCCATGCCTAAAACTACATCAAACCCAGCTAATTTTATTGGCAAGAGGGATAACGGGATAGTATGATTCTTAATGGATATGAAGCATCCATCAAGAAGAGTTGAAGCTGTTTATAAGGTACCATCGGCAAGTTCTACCTCATATTTTATGTCTAGGGTCTTAATTGGCAGATTCAGTAACCTACTAAACTTATGGTCTACAAATGACTTATCAGCACTTGAATCAAATAAGACTCTAGCATAAATATTATTAATGAGGAAGGTACCTGTTATTACGTTGTCGTTGTCCACCGCTTCCCTTGCGTTCATCTGAACAACTCTTGCATTGCTATTCTTCGCCTCCTCGGGCTTCTTAGCATTATTGGGGCAATTTGTCTTAATGTGCCCCTTTTCATTGCAACCGTAACAGGTTGCATCCTTAATGTTTCGGCACTCTACATACTTATGCCCTTTCTTTTTGCAAATTCCACATGGTTTAGCTTGTGGGTCTTGATTGCACTTTCCAAAGTGCCTTTTATTGCAGGTTTTGCATCTGGACTTATCACTTGACTGCCCCTTCTTGAAGTTAAAGTTTCCCTTACTCTTCTTGTTTGACTGAGGGGACTTGTCTTCCTCTCTCTTCCTCTTCCCCTCATCGGTAGTTTTCTTTGCCCTACTTCTCACAACATCAAGAGTGAGGGACAAAGATAGATCCACAGCAGATCTATAAGTGGCTGGCTTAGAAGCCTTAAGATTCCCTTTTACTTCAGGGGCCAAACCACCGATGAAACGCGCAATGCGTTTGGGTTCAGGGGTGACTAAGTAAGGTACAAGCCTCGACATCGAGTTGAAGCTAGTCACATAGGATCTACAATCCAAGTCCTTCATTACCAGTGTAAGGAAATCAGTCTCTATCCTTTCAACCTCATGCTGAGGACAATAAATGTCCTTTACCAAATCGAAAAACTTTTCCCATGAAAGGTTGTACAGATGAACCTTTCCAGTGGCTTATACTAATGCCTTCCACCAAGTGAGGGCATCGCCCTTGAAGGATTGAGACACATACTTCACTATGTCTCCTTTAGCACAACCACTGATGTCAATTACAGTCTCCATTTCATCTAACCATTTCATGCAGTCGATCGCTCCCTTTTCTCCTGTAAAATCCCTTGGTTTACAGGAGACGAAGTATTTATAGGTACAACCCTTGGTGTACCTGGGAGTCTGATCTAAAACAATCTGCTTCTGTGGTTCACTCTTCTGATTAGACGAGTGTTGAGATTCACTCTTCTTATGTGTATGTGAATGGGATAAGGACTTTGTATGAGTCCTGGACTGAACATTACTCGGTTCCTTGATTATTCTATCCACAGCTTGAGCAACTGCGGTATCAATCATTGTTTGCAACTGAGCACCAATGATGTTAATCATGGTATTGTTGTTGCCTTCCACGGGATGACTGTTTGCTTCGTCAGAGCCAGCCATAATTCGTGTACTATATCAAACAATAATGATATATTTAAATTTCATAATGATTCATCATATTGATGATTAGACGGTCATGGTATTATTACACCCTATAGACCATTTTAAATCAAATTAAATCGTGCCTTGCCTAGGTTATAATAGCATCATAAAAAGCAATTAATAGGATAAGATCCTATACATTTATTAGACAGGGGATGTAAATCACATCTGTCAATGTCATGAATGACGTTTTCATATAGCACAAGGCTCGTCTCGGAGGATGTTTAGATGGCACAGAGGCCTTGTTACAAGGATGGTTGAGATATTGATTTCTTGAATCAGTGATCTTTCTAAGGGTTGAACAAAGTTCATCACCTTTTTGACAAGAAGTTTATGAAATAAAACTTTCATCGTCTTTATTACACCTTTGCTTATAAACACACATCTCAAATGGATGTTTTGGTGTATACATCTTATTGATGTTTATTAGCCACGATTCTCATTGATCATATAGGCTATATATAAGTGACTTGGAAAGATCCAAGAACATTTGGAAGCTTGTGTGGTTTCTCGTACCGCACAGCCGGGAATGTTAACATGTTTTCAGATGTTAACAGAGATTTATTGTCTTAAAAAGGTTATACCATCATAGCCATTTAATATTTTGGCTAGGTTATACCTCTAAGAAATTTCTTTGGCAGAACAATTAAAATTGAAATGATAAAGCATTTTGATATAATAAGGCGCATAATTAAAAATAAACTTCATTGGATCATAAAAACTAGTACAAGGGTGCCCTAAACGGGACTTGAAGAAAACACACAGCCCACGCAGGGGCTACGGAAACAGAGATAAGTCCTCGCAGGGACTTGGTACTGAAATAAAGCAAATGTCCTCGCAGGGACATGATTGAAAATAAAATATAAGGTACAATAAACAACTTTCCTATTTCTTCTTGCCCTTAATAAGGTTTGCAAGGCCCTTCATAAAGCCACTATGCTTCTTCTTGGTTTCTCTAGTCTCGTGTTCAACCTTATCTAACCTTTCAAGGATTTCTTGAGTCTGTTGCTGTTGTAAAGGAGGAGGTTACTGATATGGGGGGTATTGATATCCCTGCACAGAATATCCAGTTGGATAAACTGGAGGGTAAGAGGAAGGATAATGTGCATTATATTGTGCAGCAGCAAGATATGGATCATAGGTTCCATAATCAGATGGATAACCAGATGGGTTATACCCAGATGAACCTGGGTATGTTGGTATGGGGTTGTCAAAACCCACTGGTGGTGGTGGCGGTGCAAGTGTAATTGGCGGGGGATTATATTCTAGCACCACATGAGAGGGTCCACCCATTTATGGATCCTCATGAATTGGAGGGTACGTGCCTGAAGCTTGAGGGGAACTGAACCTTGGTCCCCCTCGCACGGACATCCGTGCAGTCCTCCTTTACCTTGGTGGCTCGGGAGGTGGTTGCGGTGGTTGTTGAGGCGGTTCCTCAATAGGTAGAGGTGGAGGAGAAACTACTTGAAGCTGTGGTTTCACCAAAGGAGGTTGAGCAGGAGAGTTATGGTATGAAGGGGTAAAGAACCAATCATATTGGGCCATTATCTCCGCATATGAATCCGGTCCTTGGTACGGCGATCCTTGAAATGGAGAGCCACTAGAGATGCTAATAGGGTGGCCCGGTGTTCCGGTTTGCAATTCAGGGTCCGGGTCGTCGTCCATTTCCATCTCCTGAGAGAAATGATCCTCAGGTCCGACAGGATTGAATCCCAAAAAGTCGTTGACATAATCATTGGGATTAAATTGGGCTGGAGAGTAGGTAGAGTCTGAGTGATGAAACGAATGGGAATGTAAAGGGTGGTGAGATAGGCTAGAATGATGTGATTCCTGAGAGTGATGGGAATGTTGAGGTTCATCAGGAATGGGTACTCCGAAGTATGGAAGGTCGGATGGTGAGGATCCTAGAGAGACAGAATGTCTCGCTGGTTCAAAGGAGTGACCCCACAGATGGTGAGAGTCAGAACTGGAAATTGACTCAGATGGGGTGCGTCAATGTGAAGGTCCTGCTGCTGATGGTCCCCCTCGCATGGGACCCTTTCCCGTACCTCTAACTCTTGGAGGCATTGTAGCTGATCTTTCTGTCAAGCAAAAACAAAACAAAATAAAATAATAATAGCAAAGGAAAGTTAAGAATAGATCATAGGTTATTTGCCTAGACTCGAGAGTCTACGGAATGTGCTTATTGTGTCATTGAGATTAAACACAAATGGTTAGTGTTTAATTCACTCAATGTTGGCTTTGATACCAACCTGTCACACCCCGATATTTCCACGTAATACCGGTGGGCCCGGTGGGGAGTATCGTGACGTAGTTGATATCATCATAGTCAATATACACAACATAATATAGCACAACGGAAGGCTTGGTGAATAACTATTACAAACCATAATGTCTGAGTGTTCGAATGAAAGAATATACAGACTGGAATGTAATGAGATCCACAGGCGGATCATAAAAGTACAAAGAAATAAAATAACAGACTTCAGGCATCTTAGGGATTTGCAAGATCCTCTTAAATGACACCCAATAGCTCCAGCCTATTTTGAGCGGTACCTGTCAATCAGTCTTTAGAAAATACGTCAGTTTACACTGGTAAATACAATTAACTGACTCTTTTGAAAACATTTATGAAAATTGATTTAAGTGCACAAGGCACAAACCATTTATAACTTGGGACAATTATTTAAAGATAATCTTGTATACAGATTTACATGTTTGTCTTACAATTGGGGCCGGTTGGAAGCCGGTCGTGATTAACCGACTCACACTTATAGAACCCACAAAGGAGTTATCCCCAACTTGTGGGTAATTTAATATTTAGCATTTGCATCTGTCAGGTGCATGCCTACACCCTGTGCATAGGTCATGGCCATTAATAACTTAAATGAGCCGAGGATATCCAGGACACAGTCGTTAACCCCCAATGTTTATGTTATCAAACAAAACAGATTAAAACGGGTTATGCAGATTTATTGAATCACAGTCCGATTAAATGATCTCATACCCGACCAAGCGGTATTAATATACCGTATCCCAAGCCCGTATAAGGGACAATAAGTTAAAAGTATTTACCTGAGCTTAGTGTGAAAGGTAACTCAGCCGTAAAATCCTAAAGCTTTATGATGATACCTTCTACTGGATGCTACTAATCTGTATTGAAGGTTTAATAACCTATTAGGATGCTAACGGGTCTTTAGTTAATCAAAGACTTAAACCGGTTAGCTAGAAAGAAACTTTACGGTCCTAAACGCTAGATTAAGCGGAGACCAGAATAGAATGTGGTTTAGACCCGAAAAGCTTGGGTGCTTGTATAATATGGGTAAACTAAACATATTCTGGAATTTGAGGATTTAATGATAAGGTTAAACCCGTTTCGGCTATTTATACGTAAACTGGTCACATAAACCGATCCGAACATGTAAACGCGTAACGGGTAACCAAATGAATTATATACAGGTCTTAATAGTTATTATGCTTAAAATATGTTAATACATCAGTAGGATGTTAACATTTATGTCCAAAAAGTAATTTAAACCAAGTTAAGTCCCATAAGGGCATTTTGGTAATTTTAATGCTCATAAAAGAGTTTAAATATTAAACTGAGTTTCAGATCTGATTAAATCAGTAAAAATATGTATTTTTATAAGTTATAACAGTAGGGTACTTTATATATGTGAAATTTATCTTATATAACCAAATTATGCACCGTAGGGGCATTTTGGTAATTTCACATAAGCTTTAAAGGTCAAAATACACTTCTGAGTTTAAAAACTTTGGCTTACTATTTAATTATATAAATTTTCTTAAAACATCAGTGGGTAATAAGTTTTATATGCCAAAAATAGTTTTAACTCATACTATGTGCTAAAAACGCTTAAAAGTCGGTTTTAAGGGATATTCGGGTTAAAATAGGAAATTTGAGTTTTTGATCAGTTTATAAAGTTTAAAATATTTTATTTACTATATAAAATCACTAGCAAAAAGTTTGACATCAATAAGTTATGTAAAACTCATTTTATGCATGAAAAGGGTAAAACCGACAATTATCGAAATCAAGCTATAATCCTATGTTATGCTCAGCCTAAAAATAAATAAAAATCTTCAAAAATCCAAAAATATTATTTTATATCAGTAGGTAAAAAGTTTAGTATTAAAAATCGGGGTTACATAGGCTTTATGCTAATTACGCCATTTAAATAACAAAAAAGCTTCTTAATTACGCTATTGAGCATAACTCCTATTCTAGACCTCAAACTGATGTCAAATTTTTGGGACATGTCTAAATATCAGTAGCAAAGGTGTTAGTCCATTCACATTGCTAAAAATCTCAGTTGTGTGTCAAAAAGGCGTTTAAGGCATTTTTAAGCATATTAACGATCACGTGCTTATAATTCAGACCATAAGAAACCATGCAATATAACTCCATAGGGTTACACTACTGAATAATATGGTCCTAATGGAAGCTTAAAACATGGGAGAATTAAGCTTGAACGGGTCAGAACTGAAAGTCAAGCAAAAGTCAAGCTTTTGCGACTTTCGGTTATAAACTGACCTTAGACTATTAATTGCCGGGTTAGGACTGATATAACATGTTTTAATATTAATTACCAAGTCATTAGAATGTTAAAATATAATTTAGAACTTTTGTTTTAGTAATTTTAGTCATTTTCAAACATTCTGTCCAGTTTGACTTTTTGTCAAACTACTTTGACCCGACAATTGACTAGTCAAACGAGATATTTAGGAGGTGCCCTCTTAGGGGTTAATCACCTACCTTAATGTGGTCCCATAACCACTTTCAATTTGATCAGTGGCTGGTCCATATGTAATTAAAACGAAAGTCAAACTTAATTTACAATAAGTTTGACTTTTAGGTAATTAAGCTAATAAAAACGACTAAGTAAGTAATTAGAGGCTTACTAATGGTTCTAGCTGTCTTTTCTACCCTTGAAAGTCTTTTCCTAATGTTGCAAGCTCCAGAGACAAGTCCTTAATGAAGTTGTTGCAAATGATGTGCCAAGAACACTACATAAGTGCTTCTTATATAGGGATTTCCAAGTGTCTTATTACTTCCAGGTGTTAAGGGACATTCTAGGATCACTCCAGGTGTCCTAGATGATTTATAAACCGACTTATAGCTCCTAGAAATCGATATCTTTGAGGTTAAGGCGGTGGAACAGGCTAAAAACATACATCTGTCCATTTTTCTGCGCTGGTGACTGTCAGGCGGGCCGCATAAGCCATAGGGGGGGGGGGGGCTTACGCGGGCCGCGTAGGCCTTCTGATTTGCCAAAACAACTTTGTAACTTGGCAGCTTTAGTCCCTGGTCCATTTAATCCTTATATAACCTCATTTTTAACATGTAGGGCCCTTGTAGTTAGTTTGTTGAGGCTCAAGGATGAATAAACTAACTTCATTAGGCTCGGGTTCGTTAAATACCCTTATGAATGCAAGTTTCATCAAGTTGACACTTATAGCCCAAAGTCTTGAAAACATGCTTAACGATCTCGAAACCACGTGAAATTTATACCACTTATTCTTGAGAGTATGTTTGAATATTTCGAAGCCTCGGGTTTGCTAAAAGGTCACTCAGAGGTTATAATCAACATGTTGACACGTTTAACCCTTGAAATTTAATAATCTTCTGATTATCTTCACAAACGGCTTCGTATATCCAATTAATCACTCGTTTAAGAATATATTCATCACGCATAGTCATTCAGAGGCACAAGTTTGTCATGTTGACACTTTTAGTCCCTCCGGACACATAGTTTCACCGTTTGCCAACTTTAGTCCTTCAAACTAAATCTTTCACATTTCTTGGGTTTGGGACACGTGTCTATATATAATTGGACATGTTTTTACGTGGTGTTACAACCTCCTAGGTGCAGATGGAGTGATCTTGGATCATCTAATTTGCTATATAAAGGCTTGTTCTTCACTTATTCATTTGCACAATTCATTTTCACTTCAAAACACTTTCTCTGGAGCTTCCTGGAGTTCAAGAAAGCTTTCCTCTGTTCCTAATTCGTGCTAAGAGTTCTTGTAAGCATTCTTAGCCTCTCTAGTTCAAGTTTTATTAGTTTAATGACCAAAAGTCAAAGCCATCGTAATTAAGCTTTGACTTAGTGATTAATCACTAATGGTCCAACCATTATTCGAATTGAAAGTGGCTATGAGTTGGTAATTATGTAGGTAATAAATACTTAAAAGGGCACCTACTGATTATCACTCTAACTTGGTCAATTGTCAGGTCAAACTTATTAATAAAAAGTCAACAGAATCAGTTTTTACAAATAAATTCATAACTGATAATGTAGATGTTATGGAACATGTTTTAACACTAAAATAACTTGGTAAATAATATAAGAACATGTTTAGACATGTTCAACCCGATAATTCTGAGTTTAGGCTCGGTTCGCAACCGAAAGTCGTAAAAGTAGACTTTTGCTTTGACTTTCAGTTCTGACCCGATTTAGCTTGTTTTAGATATGACTTAGGGTTCCTTTAGGACCATATTACATGTTAGTATAACCCTCTGAGATTATACTATACGGTTTCTTAGAAATCTGATTCATATGCATGTTTCCGTTAAATGCTTAAAATGGACCATTATGCCATTTTGATATTAAAACGAGATTTTTGAAAATGTGAGTGGACAAAAACCTTTATTACTAATATTTATGTATGTCCTAAAAGTTTGACATCAGTTCATGGTCTAAAATGAGAGTTATGCACAATATCGTAAAATGAAAGCTTTTTATTAATTAAATGGCATTTTTAGTATAAATCACATTTAAACCCAAATTTTGACACCAAACTTTCTACCCACTGATGTAATATAATATTTAGGGATTTTTGAAGATTTTTATTAAATTTTAAACTGATCATAACATAGAGTTCTTGCATAGACTCGGTAATTGACGATAATGCCCTTTTCGCTAATAAAATAAGTTTTACACATCCTTTACATATCAAACATTTTTCAACTGATTTTATATATTAAATAAGTTATTTTAAACAGTAAAGGCTGATCAAAATCTCAGATTTCCCTAATCAAATCGAATATCGTCAAATACCGAGTTTTATGCGATTTAGGCGCATAGTATGGTTTAAAACCATATTTGGCACCTAAGGATTGTTACCTACTGATGTTATGGATAAATTTTTATACTTTAACAGTAAGTAAAAGTTTTGAACTCAGATTTCCAAATTTGACCCTTATAGCATATATGAAATGACCAAAATGCCCCTACGGTGCATAGTTTGGCCATAAATGATAAGTTTCACGTATATAAGATATCTTACTGATAAAACTTGTTAAAATAAATATTTTTACTGATTATTATAGACCAAAACCTCAGATTACTATTTAACCTCTTTTATAAACTTTAAAATGACCAGAATACCCCTACGGGGCATAAATTGGTTTTAAATTCATTTTTGGTATAATGGGAGATATCCTACTGATATCATAACATATTTTAAGCATAATAACTTATGGAACATGTTCATGACTCATTCGGTTAACCATTATGCATATACGCGTTCGGTGCGGTTTATGTAACTAGTTTGCATAAATTAGCCGAAACGGGTCAAACCTTATCATTTTTCCCTCAAAACCCAGAATGTGTTTAGTTTACCCACTTTATACAAGTCTTCATACTTGTTGGGTCTAAATCACATTCTAATCCGGTCTTCGCTTAATCTTGCGTTTTGAACCGTAAACCTTTCTTTAAAACTAACAGGTCTAAGTTATAACTTAATGAGACCCGTTAGGAATCTAATAGGTTATTAAAACCTTCGTTCCAGATTAAGGAGCCCAGTAAAAGATACTTGTACTTGCTGATTGTAATACAGCTGGGATTAAAATTATATTTTAGCTCAGGTAAATACTTTTAACTTATTTTCCCTTATACGGACTTGGGATACGGTATTTAATAAAACCGCTTGGTCGGGTATTGAATCTTTAATCGATTAGTGGTTAAATCATTGAGATAACCCGTTTTAATCTGTTTTGTTTGATCAAAACCTTTGGGGGGTTAATGACCGTGTCCTGGATATCCTTGGCTCATTCAAAGAAATGGCCATGACTTAAGCACGGGGTGTAGGCATACACCTGACAGTGTGTATGTAAAAAGATATACCTGCCTGTTGAGGATAACTCGCCGTGGGTTTATATTATGTGGTGTGTCTATTAACCTTTAACCCGGTACTTTTAACCCGGGCTACTGAATGTACGACAAACATATAAATCTGTATACAAGATTATTTTTAAATAATTATCCCAAGTTATAAAATAATATTTATGCCTTGTGCATTTAAATCAATTTTTATAAACACTTTTCAAAACAGTCAGTTAATTGTATTTACCAGTGTAAACTGACGTATTTTCAAAAAGATTAAGTGCAGGTACTAAGCGTAATGGGCTGGCTACTCCGAGTATCAAATAAAGAGTCTTGCAAGCTTTTGATGCTAAAATCTGTTGAATAATATTTCCTTTTGTTTTAGATCCGCATGTGGATCCATCTTACAATCCGTTGTATAATATTTTATTGTACTTTTAATCGGTTTGTAATATAATTTACTTTCAGACTTCCGCTGTGCATTAAACTATGATTAATTGTCTATGATGATATCAACTACGTCATGATACTCCCCACCGGGCCCACCGGTAATACGTGGAAATATCGTGGTGTGACAGGTTGGTATCAGAGCCAACATTTAGTGAATTAAAATCTAGCCTTTTGTGTTTAATCTCAATGACACAGTTTGCACATTCCTTGACTTCCGAGTCTAGGCTAATGACTTAGGACTAATCCTAATCTTATTGTCTTCTTCTTATTGGTTTCTTTTGTTTGTTTTGACAGGAACAAGACAAAATGCCACCACGCGTAAGAGGAAGAGGTGGAAGAGGAAAGGCCCCAATGGTAGGAAGAAATGACCACGAAGCTGGGCCGTCTCACAGGCGTACACCGTCTGCATCAATCGGATCGAGTCCTCACGAAGACTGGAGGACCTACCTTGAGCCTGCGAGGCGTTCTGTCTCGCTCAGCTCATCACTATCATATCACGATCCATTAGGGCTCCATCAAGACAACGAGTCCGATCACTCACACCACTCCTTCATCCCGTTGCAGCGTTCGGGTTCGCATCAGGCCTTTCAGGACCCGACCCCTTACTTCCAGAGCCGGTTTAACCCGGCAAACCAGATTGAAGAACCAACGGGTTACAACCCATTAGGACCAGAAGATCATTTTTCCCGCGATCAAGACATGGATATGGACGAAGATCCGGATCTTGCCGAGCCACCATCTGGGACGCCGACGCATCCCATCGAGATTTCTGACGGATCATCTTTCCATGGTTCGCCATACAGGGTCCTAAACAGTTTTGCTGAAAGGTGGGCCACATACAACTGGGAGTTCACTCCCCCTTTCAACCCACTTCCAAAACAGCAGCAGGATCCCTCTGAGGATTCGTATTTTCAGGCGGTCACGCCACCACCACCGCCGCCGCTAGAGCAGCAACTGCCTCCAGAACCACCGAGGCGAAGAAGAACAGGTCCACGGATGTCCGTGTGAGGAGGGGATTTCCACTTCAGCAGCCCTCAACACTCTAGTGGCAGCCACTACCCGCCACGGTATGAAGACCCGCAACTGGGTGGGCCTTCAAACCCAGTTTCTAAAGTCAACTCAGCGCCAGTCGCACCACCACCACCACACATGGGTTATGATAACCCAATTCCTTCTTACGCCGGTACAGCGGCGTATAACCCTTTTGAGCAGCCGGCTTATCCTGGCTACAACTACTACAATGCCCCTACCGTCGACCCGTACCTCGAGGAGACCAACTACAATGTTCTTCACCCTGAAGGACCATTCGCAGCTTCATACCAATCTGGGTACCAAGCATATGGGTATCAATACCCGCCACCTCCTCAACCTCCACATCAGCAACCGCCACAGATCCAACCACCGCAGCAGCAGGAGATCCTTCAGAGGTTGAACCAGGTGGAACGCGAGGTTCAGGAAGAGCGTAGAAGCATCAGGGGACTACTTAAGGGTTTGGCAAACTTAATAAAGGGGAAGAAGAAAAAGGATTATTGAAATTCCTTATTTATTTGTTTTGTAATTTTAAATTTCCATTAAGTCCCTGCGTGGACAATTTTAATTATGTATTCAGTCCCTGCGAGGACTTGTATTTCTTCTTTTAGTCCCTATGTGGACAAGTTATTTATTTAAAAGACCCGTTTAGGGCATCTATGTACTTCATTTAAAATTATTGGAATGTTTTATTTAAAGTTTCATTTGTCATTATATGTATAAATATATTATATGAAATAATCAAAATATCATTCCTTTTTGTAATTGATCTGCCAATATATATTAAAAGGAATCTTAAAAGGTATAACCTAGCTTATATGTCATTATAGACCTGGCTATGATGGTAAAACCTATTTAAAAAGATTCAAATCCTTGTTAACATCTAAAAACATGTTAGCACTCCTGGCAGATGTGATTCGGTTAAGTCACACATGTCATCCTTATATTTGGATTCTTCCAGATTCCTTATCTAGCCTAATGATTTAGAAATCATGGGTTCAAATCATCAATTAAGATGATCATATATTAAACATCCATTAGTGATGAAGTGCCTACGGGCCATAATAATTGTCAATTAAGACAAAAGACAGTTGTAGTCTACGACTCCCTGTCAAGAAAAGGTAATGAACTATGTTCAAACCTTAATGCCCCGATCTTACGAGATCATGGCTTATGAATTAAAAATGTCCTTGTGACTAGGCCTTTTGTGCCACTGATAATATCCTTAATGAGTTATAACTAAGGATGGATTATAATGAAAATCCTAAATAAATATGATTAACAAATTAACCAAATATGGTCTATGTTTACCATGGTTAATGAATTGTTAAAATGACAATTCCATAATAAGACTTCTGAATAAATTATTGTCAACATTTTATGTAGCAAATCAAGCTACATGGCTGAATCATAAGAGGTTAATAGTAACACCAGGGAGAGAAATGATACCACCAGAATAAATGTAGCTGGTGCAGATCTTCAAGCATTAATAGATAATGCTGTTACTCGAGCCCTAGACTGACAGTTTAAAGAATCAAGTGGTACTCGCACTAAGACTCGATCCGTGGCTCATAGTAAGCCCCCTTCTAAAGCACACGAGTCGAAGAAGGATGATTCTCATCATTCATCAAACAAGTAAAGTATTCCATCTAGGCAGATTGTGCTCACTCAAGAGCCATGTATTAAGACCTGCTCTTATAAGTATTTCGTCTCCTGCAAGCCTAGAGACTTCACAGGGGAGAAAGGGGCCATCGATTGTATGACCTGGCTCGATAAGATGGATACAGTAGTTGATATTAGTGGTTGCGCAGAACAGGACATTGTGAAGTTTGTTTCACAATCTTTTAAAGGTGAAGCATTAGCTTGGTGGAGGTCCCTAATCCAAGCTACTGGAAAGATCCCGTTGTATAACATGACATGGGATCAATTTGTTGCGTTGATCAAAGATACTTTTTGTCCTCGACATGAAGTTGAGAAAATTGAGACTGACTTCTTGACCTTGGTCATGAGAAATTTAGACTGTCAAACATACCTTACAAGTTTCAATACCATGTCCTGATTGGTTCCTTACTTAGTCACACCAGAACCGAAACGCATATCTCGTTTTATTGGAGGTTTAGCTCCGGAAATCAAAGCAAGTGTGAAAGCATCTAGACTTACTACCTTTAGGTCAGTGGCTGATCTGTCCTTATCCCTTACCCTCAATGCGGTTAGGCAGAGATCGCTCAAGAATTCTGAAGAAGGGAAAAGGAAACGTGAGGATGAGAACTCACGCTGTTCCGATAAGAAACATAAGGGGAACTCTGAGTACAAGAAGGGTTCCAGATTTAAAAAGGACAACCAACAGCCGGGTGAGAAACCCAAGTGCAAAACCTGCCATAAACGCCATTTAGGGAAGTGCAGGTTAGAGTCAAGGTCTCAAACGCAGCCTAGAGTTTGTGGGATCTGCAAATCAAGCAAGCATAAGACCTTGGATTGCAAAAAGTTGAAGGACGCAACATGTTACAACTGTAACGAGAAGGGGTATATAAAGACTAACTGCCCAAAATATGCAAAGAAGCCTGAGGAGGCTAAAAAGACCAATGCTAGGGTCTTTCAAATGAATGCTCGGGAAGCCATTCAAGATGACAATGTGATAACAGGTACCTTTCTTATCAATGATGTTTATGCTAGAGTGTTGTTTGATTCAGGTGCAGACAAGTCTTTTGTAGACAATAAGTTTTGTAAATTGTTAAATCTGCCTGTTAAAACTCTAAGCATAAAATATGAAGTAGAATTGGCTGATGGTACCATAGAAACTGCCTCAACTGTTCTAGATGGATGTTTTATATCCATTAGGAATCACTCTTTTCCACTATCCTTGCTTCCATTGAAATTGGCAGGATTTGACATAGTGATAGGCATGGATTGGTTATCTCATAACCAAGCCCAAATTGTTTGTGATAAGAAGCAAGTGATTATCAAGACTCCTTATGGTGAGCCACTAACGATTCAAGGAGATACTCAGTATGGATTGCCTAAGCAAGTGTCCATGCTTAAGGCATCAAGATGTATGAAGGAGGGTTGTGTCATTTATATGGCACAGGTAACCATTGATGAACCAAAGCCCAAGATTGAAGACATCCCCGTGATTTCTGAATATCCAGACGTTTTCCCTGAAGAACTACCTGGATTACCTCCAGATAGGCAAGTACAGTTCAGAATCGATATCATTCCTGGAGCAGCACCGATTGCAAGAGCACCTTATCGGTTGGCACCAACTGAGATGAAAGAGTTGAGGACTCAGTTAGATGATTTGTTGGAAAAGGGTTTTATCTGACCTAGCTCGTCCCCTTGGAGAGCACCGATTCTGTTTGTAAAGAAGAAAGATGGGTCAATGCGTCTGTGCATTGACTATTGCGAGTTAAACAAGGTTACAATCAAGAACATGTATCCGTTACCCAGGATCGATGATCTATTCGATCAGCTTCAAGGAACAAGTTACTTTTCAAAGATCGATTTAAGATCGGGTTATCACCAGTTGAAGGTCAGAGATGAAGACGTGCACAAGACTGCATTCAGAACGCGCTACGGCCACTATGAGTTCTTGGCGATGCCTTTCGGGCTCACTAATGCACCTGCAGCGTTCATGGACCTCACGAATCGCGTTTGCAAGCCATATTTAGACAAGTTTGTCATTGTATTCATCGATGACATACTCATTTATTCAAAGAATCAAGCCGACCATGAAAGACATCTCCGGTGTATCCTTAAACTTAAGCAGCAAGAAAAGCTCTATGCCAAGTTTTCTAAATGTGAGTTTTGGCTTCGAGAAGTCCAATTTCTTGGACATGTGGTAAGTAAGCGTGGTATCCAGGTGGATCCCGCTAAGGTTGAAGCGATTATGAATTGGCAAGCACCCAAGACTCCTACAGAGATACGCAGCTTCTTGGGTTTAGCAGGATACTACAGGCGTTTCATCGAAAACTTTTCAAGGATTGCAGCACCTCTAACTTCGTTAACTCGCAAGAATATCAAGTTTGACAGGGGTCCCAAGCAGCAGGAATCCTTTGATATTCTTAAGCAGCAATTAAGCTATGCTCCAGTGTTGACATTGCCAGAAGGGATTGAAGAATTTGTTGTATATTGCGACGCATCGCACACAGGCATGGGATGTGTGCTTATGCAGAAGGGCAAGGTTATTGTATATGCTTCACGAAAATTAAAGGTGCACGAGAAGAATTACATCACCCACGATTTGGAGTTGGGTGCCGTTGTATTCGCACTAAAGCTTTAGAGGCATTATCTTTATGGAACCAAGTGTGTGATCTATTCTGATCACAAGAGCCTTCAACATCTGTTTAACAAGAAGGATCTTAACATGAGACAGCGTCGATGGATGGAGACACTGAATGATTATGACTGTGAAATCCGATATCATCCAGGCAAGGAGAATGTGGTCGCTGATGCCTTGAGCAGAAAGGAAAGGGTTAAGCCTATTAGAATCAATGCCAAGAACATTGAACTAAAGAACAGCTTGAATGAAAAGTTGTTAGCCGCTCAAAAGGAAGCTGTATTAGAAGCTAACTATCCGAATGAGAAGTTAGGAGCGACTGCTGATCAATTATCTTATGGCAAGGATGGAATCCTAAGATTGAACGGTAGAATATGGGTTCCAACATATGGAGGACTTCAAGATGTGATTCTCCAAGAAGCTCATAGCTCCAAATATTCAGTTCATCCTGGCAGTGATAAGATGTACCAGGATTTAAAGGCAAATTACTGGTGGATAGGTTTGAAGAAATCCATAGCCACTTATGTGGCTAAATGCTTGACATGTGCGCAAGTTAAAGCCGAGCATCAGAAACCGTCAGGTTTGCTGCAGCAACCTGAACTTCCCACTTGGAAATGGGAAATGGTAACTATGGATTTTATTACTAAGTTACCAAAGACAAAACGTGGAAATGATACTATTTGGGTTATAGTCGATAGATTGACCAAGTCAGCTCACTTCTTGCCTATTAAAGAAACTCACAGCTCCGATAAGTTAGCTCAGCTATACGTGGATGAGATAGTATCTCTTCACGGAGTGCCAGTGTCTATTATCTCTGATAGGGATACAAGATACACATCTCATTTTTGGAAAAGCTTTCAGCAATCTTTAGGCACTCGATTAAATTTTAGCACTGCTTATCATCCTCAGACGGATGGGCAAAGCGAGCGTACTATTCAAACGCTTGAGGATATGCTACGAGCTTGTGTTATTGATTTAGGAGGGAGTTGGGATGACCATCTTCCATTGATTGAATTTTCGTACAATAATAGCTATCATTCAAGTATTCAAGCAGCGCCTTTCGAAGCTTTGTACGGAAGAAAGTGCAGAACGCCAATTTGTTGTGCGGAAGTCGGAGATGTCCAACTGTCAGGACCTGATATAGTCCTGGAGACGACGGATAAGATTGTCCAAATCCGTGATCGTCTGAAAGCTACCAGGGACAGGCAGAAAAGTTATGCTGATATGAGGCGCAAACCTTTAAAGTTTGAAGTTGGCGATAAAGTGCTACTTAAGGTGTCACCCTGGAAAGGGGTGATGCATTTTGGCAAAAAGGGCAAGCTTAGCCCAAGATATATAGGACCGTTCGAGATCATCGAATGCGTCAGAACTGTAGCTTACAAGCTAAACCTGCCAGAAGAGCTCAGTGGAATTTATAATGTGTTCCACATCTGCAATTTGAAGAAATGCCTAGCCGATGAATCGCTAGCCATGTCACATAAGGACGTGCAGATAGATGAGAGCTTGAAGTTCGTTGAAAAACCTTTGTCGATCGAGCATCGGCAGGTTAAGAAGCTTCGAAGGAAGCATGTGCCGATTGTGAAGGTAAAATGGGATGCCCGTAGAGGCCCAGAATACACGTGGGAGGTTGAATCCATGATGAAACAGAAGTACCCTCAATTATTTCAGTAAATCTCGAGGTCGAGATTTCTTTTAAGGGGGTGAGGATGTAACACCTCGTAAAATCATGACCATTATTATAAAGACACGTGTCATGGACTTTAAACGTGTAATAGATTGATCTGGAGGGACTAAAATTTTCAAGAAATGTAAATATGTAAGTATAAGGATCCAAAGTGTCAACATGCAAAACTTGTGCCTCTGAATGACCTCACACGACGTTCAGATTCTTTAATGAATAAATTGTCAAACATAAAAAGTCGTTTGTGCTTAAATTAAGGATTCTACGAAACATAAGGGTTAAAAGTGTCAACATGTTAAATGTTACCTCTGAGTGGCCTTTTAACGAACCCAAAAACATTGTCATAGTTGTATATTTCGCTCTCAAGAATAATTGATAGCAGCTTTCTGGAGTTTCGTTGAAAACAAGACTATTCGGGTGATCTTAAATCTAACCGGGAGCATAACGGAGTTAAATGATGACCAAAGGTCCTTAATAGTTAACTATGGGGGTTCTAAATACAATAAATAGAAGTTAAATAAACTTATTTTGGACAAGGGACCAAAATTGCAAACTTTGAAAGTTGTTTTCCGGTTGAGAAGGAGCCTCGCGGCCCGCGTAGACTCCTTAAGAGTCTTACGCGGCCCGTGCAAGAAGTGCCAGCGAACAAAAATAAGGAGAGCTGCATGTTCAGCCGGTTACACCGCCTTTGCATGCAATTCTTTGATACCAGGGACTGACCCAACTGTTTTTACTGCCCTAGGGACACCTGTGAACATCTGAATTACCTCCTAGGTGCAGATGGAGTGATATTGGAGCATCTAATTTATAAAGGCTTGTTCTTCACTTATTCATTTTCACAATTCATTTTCACTTGAAAACACTTTCTCTGGAGCTTCCTGGAGTTCAAGAAAGCTTTCCTCTATTCCTAATTCATGCTAAGAGTTCTTGTAAGCATTCTTAGCCTCTCTAGTTCAAGTTTTATTAGTTTAATGACCAAAAGTCAAAGCCATCGTAATTAAGCTTTGACTTAGTGATTAATCACTAATGGTCCAGCCATTATTCGAATTGAAAGTGGCTATGAGTTGGTAATTATGTAGGTAATAAATCCTTAAAAGGGCACCTACTGATTATCACTCTAACTTGGTCAATTGTCGGGTCAAACTTATTAATAAAAAGTCAACAGAATCAGTTTTTACAAATAAATTCATAACTGATAATGCAGATGTTATGGAACATGTTTTAACACTAAAATAACTTAGTAAATAATATAAGAACATGTTTAGGCATGTTCAACCCGATAATTCTGAGCTTAGGCTCGGTTCGCAACCGAAAGTCGCAAAAGTAGACTTTTGCTTTGACTTTCAGTTCTGACCCGATTTAACTTGTTTTAGATATGCCTTAGGGTTCCTTTAGGACCATATTACATGTTAGTATAACCCTCTGAGATTATACTATATGGTTCCTTAGAAATCTGATTCATATGCATGTTTCCGTTAAATGCTTAAAATGGACCATTATGCCCTTTTGATATTAAAACAAGATTTTTGAAAATGTGAGTGGACAAAAACCTTTATTACTAATATTTATATATGTCCTAAAAGTTTGACATCAGTTCATAGTTTAAAATGAGAGTTATGCACAATATCGTAAAATGAAAGCTTTTTATTAATTAAATGGCATTTTTAGTATGAATCACATTTAAACCCAAATTTTGACACCAAACTTTCTACCCACTGATGTAATATAATATTTAGGGATTTTTGAAGATTTTTATTAAATTTTAAACTGGTCATAACATAGAGTTCTTGCATAGACTTGGTAATTGACGATAATGCCCTTTTCGCTAATAAAATAAGTTTTACACATCCTTTAGATATCAAATCTTTTTCTACTGATTTTATATATTAAATATGTTATTTTAAACAGTAAAGGCTGATCAAAATCTCAGATTTCCCTAATCAAACCGAATATCGTCAAATACCGACTTTTATGCGATTTAGGCGCATAGTATGGTTTAAAACCATATTTGGCACCTAAGGCTTGTTACCTACTGATGTTATTGTTAGTGCAGTATGTCTATCGCCTCCGTCAATCAAAGATCATAGCAGAAATAGTTTAAATATAGTGCTTATATTGTTATATGTAGTAAAAAGGCAATGTGGCATTTCTGTAATAATGAGGAATCTCATTAAAGCCCCTTGGCCTATAAATAGGAGTCTAAGTGTTAGATTTATAACTTTTGGTCATTTGGAGACTTGGAGAGCTCTAGATCTAGAGAGAGAGTCTAGAGAGAGAAAGTGCTCCAAGGTGATTCATGGTTCTTGTATCTTTTCATATCAGCAATCTAATCACAGATTATATACGGTTCGTGTGTTCGGTCACGTTCATGTACGGATTCCGCACGTCACACGTTCGGTTCGCAATCGTTTCGGAGTCAAAACCGGTCCTACAAGTGGTATCAGAGCAGGAGCTCGATTGCACGGATCAAACACACAATTTCGCTCGAGAAAACATCAGATTCAGATCTAAAAACGCATCAGATTCGATCAATTTCTTCATTTTTTCATCTTTTCATGTTTTTAACTGAAAATTGCCAAATTAAACGGGTTTTTACGGTCGAAAATTGCTGATTTTTGGATATGAGGTGCGAAATTAGTTGATCTATAAACCTTCAAATTTTCAGATCCTAATTCTAAGTCGTTTAAGAGAAATCTGAGTTTTTGTGGTTCGAAAGTTGATAAATGCTTACTGTTGCTATTGTTGTTGTTCTTGGTGTTCACCACTCGGGTGGCAACCCGAACGAGTGACCACTCGTGTAATAACATTTCATTTAAATTTGACTTTGGTTGACTGTTCACCACTTGAACAGCCACTCGCTCGGGCGACATTCCTAATCAAAACACCTCACTCGATCGAACCACATTTGTCAAACTTGTTTGAATTAATTGTTTAGTCAACAGAGTTCTCAGAATCATTAATATCCTACAATATAAGTCATGAAATATAAAATGGATGGCCCAATTATCTATTAGCATAAATTGTCTCGGCCCTTGTGACTTCATTAATTCCTTGGCCCAAAGATTTGCATGTGATGTACAGTCCATTGATAGTTATCATAATTGACGGTCATCATTATCATTGTGTCGATCATTAATTCCAATTAGAAGAGGTCCAATAGAATTTAAATGAATGGAATATTGCACATGATTTGAATTAGTTTTGCATGTAAGTTGATATGTTGTCGGCCACTTTTACAATTAGTAAATCATTGAAAGATATTAAAGTCTTTGTCATAATCATCGGCCCAATAGTATTAGAGTAACATCAAACTTTGCATGTGAAATTTATCGTATCATGAGATTTTATAATTAAAAGTTTGTTTAGCATTTCAAGATCAATTAATTGTAATTGTCATTTTGCAGTTTGTCAGATTGCATGTAATATCATTTAAAGGTTGTCGGCTTTTGATTAGTGATATTGTCAATATTGCATGAGAGTTAATTGGTTGATAACAAAAGATAAACTGCCACCCGTTAGATCAATATAATAATTTTGTCGTTAGTGTCATTCATTCGAGTGGGGGTCGCTCAAGTTGCCACTCGACTCAAAGTTCTCATCCTATTCAAATACATTGTGGGTCGAGCGGATCACCACCCTATTCAAGGGACACCCTAACCCGATCGAGTCACATGCTGTTGTTTTCATTTGTGCTAGCTCATTAAAGGCATCTTGTGATAATTGATTTTTTTTTAAGTTATGACAACTGCATGTTAAAAGGTTTGGCGGTGACTAATTTCGGAATTGCTTATAATCTGTATGTGTGCATGTGATATCATAATTGAAGTTTGTATATTTGAAAATTGTTTGTCGTGTTGTGCCATTCGTTCGGATAACTCACCCACTCGAGCGAACAACAACTCGCTCGAGTTGCCATTCGAGTCAAAGAATAAAGAGGTATTTGTTCTGTATTAGTGCCACTCGCTCGAGCGGCAATCCGAGCGAACTGCCACTTTGTCAACCTTGTCAGTCAACAAACTGCAGTGCATGTGAATTCATATTAAAGGCCCAATCATACTTAATGTGATCCGATTAAATGTTTGCATGAAACAAAAGTAAAATATTTTGTTGGCCATATTCTTTAAAGATAACAATTTGTTCACATGCATTAAATGTGTTGTTAGATTGCATGAGTTTTAGCTGAAATTCATTAAATAGTTTGACCCCATTGACCCACCCGACCGGGTCACAATTCGATTCAAGGAATTTCATTGTGTTCAAGTTTAAAGTTCAACGAATCGAGTGGCAATCCGAACGGATTACCACCCAATCCTAATCATTTTATTTGTTTGAGTTTCAGGTGTTTGACAAAGAATCGGATACTCACCCGGTCGGGCAGCAATCCCACCCGATTGGACAACCACCCGATTCAAGATACAATCCCACCCGATCGGACAGCATCCCCACCCGATCGGACAGCATTGCTTATTTTTACTGTTGACTTTTGTTGACTCACTCGTTTGAGTATCCGTCCGATTCAAGTTGTTTGATAAAGTGTTTAAACTAATTGTGTTTGTTTATTTGCGTGATTCAAGTGATTCAAAGGTGTCAAACGAAAAACGTCATGGTTGAAGAATTTTATAACACGTTCTACAAGGCGTTTACATCCGAATCGTCTGAAACGTCGACTGTCGCACCGAAAAGCATCTCAAAAGCAATAACAGAAAATATCAAACACGATAACTTCTACAGAACTCATTCAAAACCACCAACGCTTGAAAGTATTGAAGACTATACTTGGTGGAAGGAGCGTTTCATCAACTGGGAAAAAGCTTACGCGCACGAGAGCTGGTTTCTGTTTAAAATTTGGATATGATAGACCTATAAATGACAAAGGAGAAGAAATCCCTCTCAAGAGCTTAACCACAGATGACAAAAAGAACTTTTCATACGAACAAAGGATGATTGCTCTAATTCAATCATCAATTAGAGATGATATTTTTGCATTACTAGAACATGATGGTTTTTCTAAGTCTGTCTGGGAAGCTTTACGTGTTAAAGCTGAGGGGGGTAAACAAATCAAGAAAAACAAAATAGCTTTATTAAAAAAAGAATTTGATTTGTTTGACAGTTTGAAAGGAGAGACAGTGAGGCAAATGATAGAGAAATTTTGTCATTTGAAAATTGAACTTGATAGGTTTGGGATTGTTAAAACACGAGAGGAAATTATAGATAAAATCATTGAAGCGTTACCACGAGCTGATCAGTGGCAAACGTTCGTGTTTATTCTAAAAAATGATGCATTATATGATACAATTTCTCTTGATGTTTTGATAGAAAAAATTGAAAGTCATGAACTGGAGCTGCAGAAGCAAAGCAAGATGAGCAATTCTTCACATCATCAGAATGTTGGTCTTTATTACAAAGGTAACATACCTTCGGTGAAAGTTGGTGAATCACCAAAGACCGAATTCAGCGCTGAAAAATCAAAAGAACCACAGAAAAGCTCATCAAGCTATGATCCAGGATATCACTCATCATCTTCAAAAGCAAGCCCTGAAGAATCTGAAGAAGTTCTCTGCAACATCGCACTAAAATTGAAGAATTCTCCGGCTATGAGCATCAATGCGGCAAAGTAACAAATGAGTTTTCTGGCATCTGTGTTAGAGTCATATGAAGGTTTAGTGTCTGGGAAGATTGGAAACTCAGAACTGACAAAGGAAGACTACGACCAGATCGAACTAGCAGAAATGGAACTCATTGACATACAATGGTGTTTAGCAAGTTGCATTCGAAGAGCTCAGAGGTACATGGAGATAATTGGGAGGCAGTCAATTGGTGGTCCGTCAACAAAGCTTGGATTCAATAAATCCAAAGTGACCTGTTTCAGATGCAAACAAAAAGGTCATTTCAAAAGAGAATGCAAAAATTCTGAAGTTGACAAAACTGAGAAACCTTTCAATGATGATTATTACCGAAAGGCGATTTACCACCGCAGCAAAGAAGAGCCGAAACTAATTGAAAATAATCCCAAAGAGAAATCAAGAGCATATGCAGTGATCCATGATGACAAAGGATATGATTGGAGTGAGATTCTTCCAGAAGAAGATCGTATTGATAATCAACTCACAGCTCATGGCAGCTCAATATCAAAGAGTAAACATCGTGCTTTTGTTGCTAAATTCAAAGAGAAAACAAGAGAAGAAATTCTGAAAGAGAAAACCTACAGAGAAAGGTGCATTGTGGGATACAGAATCGAAGATATGGAAAGAGAGTATGGAGAAGCGATAAGCAACAAAAGATGGGATAAGAAGAGAGAGTGTTATGTGAACAAGGAAGGTGAACCAGTTGTTCATCCAAGTGAAATAGTTTTTGATGAAGTTCTTGCAGTAATTCCTCTATCTGGCGAGTATTACTCAAATGCTGAAAAAGACAAAAAACTACAAGAAAAGGCTGGATAAAATCATAAGAGATGCTATGACATCAAGCCTGAAGAAGAGGGATGAAGAAAGAATGAAGAAGAATGTTGAAGAGTTAGTTGTTGATTTGAAGAAAGTGGCTGAAGAAGTGAAGAAAGAGAAGATTGAAGAAAAAGTTGTTGTGAAAGAAGAAGTTCTGAAGAAGAAAGAAGAAGATGATGTGAAGATTGAAAGCTCGGTTGAAGATGATGCTGGTAAAGAACAGAAGAAGAGTGATGCTGATTAAACGCAAACGGAAGCGAAAGCCGAAGTGCCAATCACTGAGGTAAAAACTGAATATGAAATCTTAAAAACTGTTGAACAGTGCAAGAAATGCATGGAAACATGCAGTGCTTGTACTAAAAAAGATGAAAAATTCAGCACAAGAGATCTTGAATTCACTAAAATCGAAGAAGTTTTCAAAAATAAATGCAAAGAATTGTTAGAAAACGAAAAAGTTTTGAAAGACAATGATGAAAAACTCACATAAAAATGCAAGAATTTGGAAAAAGAAAATGAATTTTTGAAAGATAAGGTCTCGAAAATGACAGAAGAATGTTTTCAAAAAGAAAATGCATGTCAGGAAATGAAAAAAAGAGTATGATTTAATAAAATTGGCCTATCACATTACGAAAGAGTCATATGAAAATGTGAAGAGTCAAATGAAACTTGTTCAATCTAGATTAATATACTGTTCTGAAACAACTAATACGCTTAAGCGACAGTATGAAATAAAACAACAAGTTGTAGATTCTTACATTGAGGATGTTGCTAAGCTAAAGCGTCAAATAGCTGATTTAGAACACGATAACAACAAGTTAAAAAGCTATCATGCGTCATCATATGTGCTGGAAAGAATTTTTAACATAAAACCAGGTGATGATGATTCTGAGAAAAACAAGAAAGGTATTGGCTCAGAGTTTCATCAGGTTCTACCACCGGAAAAGTTCGCACTTTATGATGATGAGAAGGTTGAAAAAGCTTTCAACATGGTCGATCAATTGCCAGATAACATTGACATAACCTATTCCAAATCTAATGATTCTAGTGATCCAGAGGTGGTAGGTAAGGTCGTTGAAAGTGTTTTGAAAGAAGAGTTGGTTGATACAGGTAAATCTGAATCACAGGATGAAAATGAAGGTAGTTTTCATGAGGGTTATCAAAAAAACTCAAAATCTAAGAAAAATACGAATGATGATTCAAAAGGATTGGTTTATACCATGATTGGATCGGATAAATTATTCTTAGATATTGTATTCTTGATTCAGAATGTGATTTCAGAAAAGATTGATAAAGTTTTCAAAATGGTTGAAATTGAAAAATCTGAAATTCCAAAGTTTGCTGGAAAAGGTCACAAAACTTTTTATAACAAACCTTGTGTGACATCTGTGCTTGTAATCATTATAAACAGTTCAGTTATCAATGAAATAAAGTTATTTGATCCCAATGTTTGTTTATGTTTGATGTTTTTCATGTTTTGGTTTTTATTCAATTTCATACTCTATATCGTTTTCTGGAGAATTATACGCAAACTGGTGCGTAAACGTAATTAGTTTAACGCAACAAATACTCCAGAACATCAATTTATGCTTAAAATACCTTAAATAACCTTTACATAACTTAGAAATAAGTTTTGAAGGCTTTGGTATGGCAAAATTAAGTTAATTCGCTTACAGGGACTAAAATTGACAAACTGCGAAAGTATGCCAATTTGAACTGTAACGAACATTCCGGAACATGACCATAAGTTAAACACACCCTAAATATCCTTTACATAGCTTAGAAATAAGCTTTGAGGGGTTTGGTGTGCTAAAATAAACTTTATGCTCATTCAGGGACTAAAAGCGTCAAAAAGTGCACAAGTTTGCATTTTCGCGCATATCTTACGTTCTGAATACATACGGACATCCAAAAATTTATGTAAGCATTAAAATATTTTATTTTAGTGTTTGGTATGCCAAAAATCCATTCGTCGCGCAATTTGGATCGTTTTCACGTCCGTTACGACTTCCGTCTTAATTAACCAAACAACGCAACCGTACGACCAAACGAGCCGACATCCGAGATATTTTTGAGCACATTTTAAGTTCCCTATACTTTAACTTCATTTTAGAGCTTTGAAATGAGGTTAACGGGGCTTAAACGTGTCAAAAATGCATCAAAAACCAAGTTTGGGGCTTCAGGGACTAAATCTGCCATTTTTGAAAGTTGCTGGTCTGCAAGGTCCTTACGGACCGTATGGACATATTCTTACGGTCCGTAAGCCTTCCCCGGAACCACAGAATTGCAGAAACAATGAATATGGCCTATTCCACTTGCTCAAATGGTTTTTACCCCTTGAATTACACACTATGGGCTGGTATTTGATGTCCCCATGGTATTCAAAACCTTGTGCGCAAGTGTAAGGCCAAGATCATTCCCTCTTCTCCAAGAAATGATCCTAATGGTTGTGAAATTCCTATAAATAGCAACCCCCACTTCACTTCATTCTCACACTTGATCTGAAATCAGCTCTAAGTTGGGGTGTTTGCACTTCATACCTGAGCTATTTTAGATCAACCATCCTTCTTGGATCCTTTGTAATTCCTCTTCTTGCTTGTTTTTGTAATTCAAGCATGAAAGTCAAACTATGTTTGTCACACCCCCAAAATCCACCCGCGGAGTACCACCGCTTGGAGGCGTGACATGACCAGGATCAAGCCATCAATCATATCAAACATAGTATTTAAGTGTAAAAGTAGGAAAAGGTAATTCATCTTGACATGACCGATGTTCATAACCAAACATTGTTTAAGTAGCGGAAGCATAATAATGAAAACCCAAAATAAGTTATAAGTTCAAATATCGTCTACGATCCGTATCCCACAACGACCTGCTCCTTCCTGTGCAAGCTCCATATGTACCTAAGGTCCTGCAAGGCATGTAACAGAGAATCAACAACTAGTTGAGCGAGTTCACAGTAAATAAGTTCGTAATTGTAAGTTTGTTTCGTAACATGTGGCGCTACTAGGCCGATCGTATGTTCTATTAGTGGGGGCTTCCCATGTTGCATATACACTAGACTATTTGTAACCATAAGTGTTCTTCACAACCGAGAACAGTAGTACGTACATAGTTTACGTAGGCTTTACGTAAGTGTCCTTCACAACCGAGGACAGTATTGAGTATAAGTTCACGTAGGTTTTACGTGAGTATCCTTCACAACCGAGGATAGTATTGAGTATAAGTTCACGTAGGTTTTACGTGAGTATCCTTCACAACCGAGGATAGTATTGAGTATAAGTTCACGTAGGTTTTACGTGAGTATCCTTCACAACCGAGGATAGTATTGAGTATAAGTTCACGTAGGTTTTACGTGAGTATCCTTCACAACCGAGGATAGTATTGAGTATAAGTTCACGTAGGTTTTACGTGAGTATCCTTCACAACCGAGGATAGTAAATAGCATAAGTATACGTAGGTTTTACGTAAGTGCCTGACACAACCGAGGATAGTGGTATGGTAGTCTAGTAATAATGTCCGCATGAATCCATTCAACCTTATTCCTTAAATCCCATTCCCAAGCCCTGGGAATCCCATGCCTTGGTAGAAGTGTGAACTCACCTTGTTTTGCTCGGTATGCTAAGTGTATGCTCACAAGTAATCAATCGCGTCCTAAAGTAGGCACGTATGTGAAATCAGTTTGAGTTCAAGTCGTTCACGTATAAGCATGCAACACGTAATCACAGTCATGTACAATATGGTTACACTTAACAGCAGTCAAATATTCCAGTTAACACTTAACAGAATTAACTCAAGTTACTGCACAGATCAGCTATTCGGCGAAACACGCATGTTGGCGAAACACAGATAATGACGAAACACATATAATGGCGAAACACATTCTGTTTCGTCGAGGTGTCCCCTGGCGAAACAGAACTTCTGATTCGTCGACTACTCTTGGCGAAACACATTCTGTTTCGCCGAGAGTTCTGTTTCGTCGAACAGTTCAGTTTCGCAGACATCAGTTACAGCAGAGCGAAAAACACATAAACCCTAACAGCCGTAAAACAGCAATTCCTCATCATACAGAAATCGTTCAACACAGAAATCATTCAATCCTCGCTCAATATAATGAGTCTTATGTTACCAACCATTAATCTATGCATCACAACCGAAACATCAATGAACCAGGGATCATATCATCATCTTCATCAATAAAATCATGTAATCATCACAAAACAACACTCATAAAATCCATACTCTATGCATACCCGCTAACATGCATAATCATTGAGAGGTTCATGAAACCCTAAGTATTCATCATACACATACACTCCTATAATCCAGAAATCAAGCATAAACACAACATGTATAAAGAAATCAAGGGACAAAGAAACCGATTTAGACAAGCACGCACTAACCGAGATATTCGGGATGAACAAGGGAGGATTCGAGAGAGAAAGATGATGGTTGATGATGGGTATCGCCTTTTCAAAAGAGAGTGTTCTAGGGTTTCTATTTTTGATAAAAGTGTGAAACAGGAAGTCGGTTTCACTTAATATCCACGAATTACCGTTCTGGGCCCATAATGGGCTTTGCGAATCAATGGGCCGACGAAACACATCAGTTTCGTCGTGAGGTGATATGGCGAAACACACTGTTTCGTCGAGTTGCTTGATGGCGAAACACACCAGTTTCGTCGGAATGTATATGGCGAAACAGTCTGTTTCGTCAGGTCCTTCCATGTTTTAAACAGTTTAAGTTTTCAACAGGTGTTTCATGATATACAGCCAAACACAAAATCATGCAACCACAATTGTTCATTATAAATTAACGTATACAGTTACAAGTTAAACAAGTCAAACAACTAGACCGTCAAAGTCAACGTGCAATAAATGCGAATAAAGAATGTCGGAAACTCGAGTTGTCACAATGTTTGACTTTCAGATTTGACCAGTTTATGGTCAACACGAAGTTCTGTTGGTGCATCTACTGTCTGTTAACTACGTCTTATTCGAGTCTTATGTCTAGATAGGTTAAATGAGTGCACAATAGTGATTGAATTAGGGTTTAGTCATGTTTTAGGTAGTGATTCCATTTGAAGATGTTAAGACCAAGTTCAAACGGAAGTAATGCAAGAGATTCCGTTTGAACATGTCTGTTCGTTTGAACCGATCCGTTTGAACAGGTTCGTTTGAACAAGGTCATGCCATACTCAAACGGAATAGGCTTAGCCTATAAATAGGGTTGTGTAGATTCATTTGAAACAGATCCAAGTGTGTGTGAGCTGAGGTGCTGCCAAAATTTTGTTAGATTTGAACGTGTAAAAGCTCTACAAATCAGTAATATAAGAAGATTAAAAGGAAACAAGCTGTGTGACATTGTTTACTTTGATTCCGCCTCTGTAAACGATGATGAACTGCCTTTACTGACTGTTTAGGGTCACGGAACCGATCCAACAAGTGGTTTCAGAGCTCAGGACGAGGAGTTCATACCATTGCAGCTTGATTATACCGGATTTTATGACTTCTACCTTTCTTTTCTGATTTGAACAAGTGTTTACGGTTAAAATGGCCTAAAACGTTCACATATCAAACGAAATACAGTGCTAACTAATCCTTGAAAATTTGAGACCAAAATTCGACTTAAAACTGATCAAAAACACCTATTCCGTTTGAAAAGGTTCGTAAAATGCTGACATCATCTTGTTTGAAAAGCACAGTTTCCGTTTGAATATGGATTATTTCGTTTGAGGCATGTGTTTTGTTTGAAAGTGTTCCGTTTGAAAGTGTTTCATTTGAAAGTTCCGTTTGAAAGTGGTCCGTTTAAAAGTGGTTCATTTGAAACTTGTTTAGTGTTGTCTCAAACGAAATAACAGATTTCGTTTGAGAAGAGCCATTTCGTTTGAGAAGAGCCATTTCCCATTTCGTTTGAAAAACAATTTCGTTTGAACAGATTCCGTTTGAATCTGTCATTTTTCAAAACCAAGAATTTTCTAAGTGTTTGTTGATTTTTCAGGTACGTGCAAGATGGATGATTTCAATCCGTTTTATGATGCCTTTGCTTTTGCTGGAAACGGTGGAGATGATAATTCGAATGAAATGACAAACAACACCAATGAGAACACGTCGAATACGAAGAAAAGTTTATCGGATGCTATGAGTGTGGAAAGTGCTTTCGGAACGTATAACAAACCCCCGAAGTTGATGGCTATTGAAGAATATAGTCGGTGGGCAAAGAAATTTGAAGATTGGTTGATGGCTTTTGCTTATTCTAGCTGGAAGAGTTTAAAGAATGGATACATTGATAGAGGCAAAACTGGTGAAAGCTTGACATCAGCTGAAGAAATAGACTCATTTGTTGCTGAGCAAAAATGCATCGCACTACTGTTTCAGTCTGTTCGAGAAGATATAATATCTTTGATCGAGTACAAGAATTCTACAGATCTCTGGAACAAGTTGAAAGTTAAGTGCTTAGGAAGTGCAGAAATTGTGAAAAATAAAAAGAAACTGCTTAGAAAAGAATTTGATTTATTTGGTTGTTTAAAGAATGAATCAGTTTGTAAAATGATTGAGAGGTTTGGGCATCTAAAGCTGGAGCTGGCGAGACATGAAATTTTCTATTCTCAAGACGAGCTAGTCGACAAATTGTTTGATTCATTGCCAGATGAGATGGATTGGCAATATTATGCCTTAATGTTGAAGAATACTATCAAGCCGCTAGAAGTGTTGACTGTAGATTTACTGATTGAAAGACTAGAGAGTCACGATCTGGAGTTAAGGAAAACACACAAAGTCAATCACTCGCCTTATCAACAGAACTTGGATTTGTATTATCCAAAGAGCATGATGCCAAAGAATACATCTCCCAAAACTGCATTTTCTGCTGAGAATTCCAACATTTCAAACAAAGAAAGTCAAAGCAGTGGATTTCACAGTGGTTCTTCGTCACATTCAAGACAATCAGATACAAAGAACTTATTTCAATGCAACATTTCTGTAGACTTAAAGAACGCTCAAAACTTTAGCGAGGAGTCGGCAAAGCAACATATGGTTTTCTTAGCATCTGTGCTAGAATCGTATGAAAGTCTTGTAGCAGGGAAGATAGGCAACACCAACCTGACAAAAGAAGATTACGATCAGATTGATCCTGAGGAGATGGAATTGATTGACATAAGGTGGTGTATGGCCAGTGCAGTTCGTTGGGCACAACGTTTCATGGAGATAACCGGAAGAAAGTCTATTGGTGGACCATCTACCAAGTTAGGCTTTGACAAGTCTAAAGTGACATGTTTTAAGTGTAAACAAAAAGGTCACTTTAAGCGTGAATGTCGAAATGCTTATGCTGATGAGTCTGAAAACCCGTTCAGAGAAGATTACTATAAGAAAGCGATTTATCATCAGAATAAATCGGAGCCGCCGAGAATGAAGCAGCTTGAGGATAACAAAGAGAAATCTAGAGCTCTTATGGTGATTCATGACGATGAAGGTTTTGACTGGAGCGAGTTGTTACCTGTGGAGGATGCGGTTGGATATGCATTCATGGAAAAATCTGAACCTGTTCCTTGGAAAGACACCAGACCTGAAGAAACGAGGTATGCTTATAGGAATATGATAGCGCAAGAAAGAATGATCAGAATATCTGCTATCTATCTTGAAGCAAAAAGAGCGAGGAGATGGGATCCAGACAGAGAATGTTATCTTGATCCTGATGGAAATATAGCTATTGACCATACCACTCATGATATGGAAACCATAATCAAAGAAATGAAAGATGAAGATGATTATTGGCAAAGGAAATGGTGGGGAAGCGGAGAAGAGAAAGAAGAGAAAGAGAAGGAAAAAGAAGAAAAAGAGAAGTCAAAGAAGGTTGATACTGGAATCATTGACACGACTCAAGAGTTGAATGCTGAAAACATGGGAAAGATGGCTGACAAGGTGCTGGCTGCTAAAGCATTTGAGGTAGATTCTAAACCTGTTTATGAGTCTAAAAGCCAGGTCAGTTCAAAAGCGTCAACGGATGAGTCAGGTAAGAAAGTTAATGGTGATGTTGACTGCAAAAATTGCATCAAAGAATGCAAAGTTTGTAGTACAGTTACTTATCTCAACGGTAAGAAGGTTGATGATCTGACTGCTAGAGTCAGAAGTGTTGATGATCAAATCCTTAACCGTGATAAAATGTTGAAAGCTTCGAATGACAGATTAAAAGAATTAACTGACAAAATTGAAACTGATAAAATTGATCAAGAAAAGGTTAGGAAAGAAAATGAGAGGTTAGTTCTTGAAAATCGTCAGATTACTGAAAAATTTGAGAAGCTTAAAAGCACGGTTAAAGATAATGATGATAGAAACGGTAAAACATACAAAGAAAATTGTCATTTTCAAAGTGTTTTGAGGGTTAAAGAAGAATTATCAATCAACAATTGGATGAGATTGCTAAATTGAAGCTTCAGTTTGAAGAAGCTATGATTGAGAATGAGCGTATCAATTTGAAATTGAACAGTTACAGCTCTGCAAGCTTTGTTTTGCAACACATTGTTCCCAAACCCATCGGGAAAAACAAAGTAGGCGAAGATGTATACTGTGATGGAACTGGGGTTGGGTTTCATCAAGTTCCGCCACCAGTTCTAGACAATTATTCGAAAAAGCAATCTGGGTTGGTTAATTTTGAAGATGAAAATGAAGTGAAACTTCCTGATTCAATTGATGTTACATTTTCTTCTTCATCGTCTGATGATAGTGTTCAGACAGAGATTGTTAAAAGCACAGCTGAAAGTGTTTTGATGTCTGAAAGTGATTTAACTGAGGAAGATGAATGTTTTCTGGACAAATACATTCCGAAACCAAAATCTAAAAACAACTTAGGTGATGAACCAGGTCTTGTGATGTACAAGATGGCTGGATCTGATAAGTTGTATTCGGATTCTGAGTTTCCTCTGGAGAATGTTAATTTGAAAAAATTGAAAAATGTTTTCAAACTAGTTGAAATTGATTTGTCTGAAGTAGAAGGTTTGAATCAGACAAAGAGGCAAATGAATTTTGAAAAAGATAAAGCTTACTACAAGAAACCTGTAGTTCCACCACGTTTTTATAACAACAATCGAAACAAATGGTCGGGTGGATATCAGGGTGGTAAGAATTATCAGAAAAAGAATGTTCAAAACAAGAAGTTTGCTGAAAAGAAGGTGTTTGTGAACAGTTCAAGTTCACTTTCTAATGAAGAATTTGAGATTTTTTCAAAGTCAAATGAATATTTTTTTGAAAAGAAGGCCTCACAATCTCAGACTGAAGGCACAAGTCGATTAGTTGATACTCGTACATGTTTTAGATGCAACAAAGTTGGACATATTGCACGAAAGTGTACCAACTTTAAGCCTAAGTCTGAAGTTATTGAGAGTCAAAAGAAGAAAGTTGTTGTGAAGGGAAAAGCTCCATTGGTTGTTGAGAAAAAGGTTTTGAAAAATGACAACATTAAATTCAAAATGAAACCTGTAAAGAATGTGGTAACTAAAAATGACAAGTTTTACAAACGGGTTGCTTCGTCTCAACAAGCATGGAAACCAAAAGTGGTTGAAAAGATACCAAGTTCTTCAAATTCAAAGGTTTCCGAGAAAGAAAAACAATCGTCTTCTACCACACCGGTAAAGATGAATGTTCCTGTGGATTATTATGAGAAAATTGACAAACAGGAGTCTGAGAGAAAGATTGTTTCGAAAAAAGACCAACCTTCTGGTCAACCTCAAAAAGATGAATTTTTCTTATATAAAGAGGTTGAGGTTGGGTCTACTGAAAGCTTAAAAATGAATGATAAAAATTTTCCGCCACTCTACACTATGAAATCTAAACTCAAAGTCCAGTTACCTGAGTCGAAAGAGGCTTGGGTAGCATCAAAATCTCACTAAAAATTTTGGACTTGCCGGAGCTTCCTAGTTGGTAATTATGAAGCATGAATCGGCATCTTTATTGAAATATGTTTTTAAATCAATTTGTGATATATGCAGGAACTTCCGAGAGCTGTTTCACGATGGATTATGGATAGTGGAGCGTCTCGACATATGACAGGGAAGACTGCATTGTTGTACAATGTTAGAAATTTCAATGGTGGTTATGTGGGATTCGCAGGAAATCAAGGTGGTAGAATTGTTGGTGAAGGAACGTTATCCAATGGGATTGTTACCTTTGAAAGAGTTAATTACATTGCTGAGCTGGAGAATAATCTGCTGAGTATCTCGCAGATTTGTGACAGGATGTATACCACTCACTTCACAGACAGAGAATGTTTGATCTTGAAGCCAGGATTTGTTATACCTGAAGAATGGATTATCATGAGGGCACCTAGAGTGAATGATTTGTATGTATTGGACATGAGTGTATCAACTACAACTACAGGTCAAGCACATTGTTTTGTGTCTAGAGCAACGGAGAAAGAATCGCAGTTGTGGCATCGCAAGATGGGGCATATACATCTTAGAAAAATGAATCACTTGGTGCACAACGACTTAGTTATTGGTGTTCATGTCAAAGGTTTTCATCTTGAAGGGGAGTGCATTAGCTGCATCAAAGGCAAGCAAAAGAAGAAATCACATCCTCAAAAGAAAGTCAATTCAGTTTTGAAACCTTTAGAAAGACTTCATATGGATCTTTTTGGTCTAGTGAATGTCAAAAGTATCACGGGTGATTACTATTGTTTGGTTGTCACGGATGATTTTTCAAGGTTTTCATGGGTTTCTTTTCTGAAGACAAAGGATGAGACGTTTGATAGTTTGATGGCGTTGTTCAAAAAGATTGAAAATTTGTACCAAAGGCGTATCAAAAGAATCAGAAGTGATAATGGTACTGAATTCAAGAACAACAAGATGGAAGAATATTGTGATGAAAGAGGTATATTGCATGAGTTTAGTGCTCCATACACTCCACAGCAGAATGGAGTTGCAGAACGTAAAACAGGACGCTAATCGAAACGGCCAGAACAATGCTTGCTGATTCAAAGCTACCAATAAATTTTTGGGCAGAAGCTGTTTCCGCCGCATGTTATACGCTCAACAGAGTTCTCACTGTCAAGAAATTCAAAAAAACATGCTTTGAGTTGATCAATAACCGCAAACTAAATCTGAAGTATCTTGAACCGTTTGGGTCACCCTGTACTGTTCTAGAGCCTTTTGGAAAGTTTGGTCCGAAGAGTATTGAAGGGATATTCATAGGTTATGCAAGTCCATTATGACGAGTCTTCGTTCCAAGTCTGAAACGGATTATTGAAGCTCCAAATGTTGAATGTCAAGGTTATACAATGCCGCCGCAGAATCCTGGAGATTCATGGCGTTAAAATTATGACAAGTTGTGGGATCCGTTTGACATGATGGAAGAACAAGAAGAAGATTTCTTTGATGAGTTGGATATTTTGCGAGAGTATGAAGAATCGCAGGAAATGTTTCCAGCTGAGTATTCAAGACGACCACGACATGCTTTAAACGATGATGAAGCAGGTCCAAGCAATGCTGGAGAACATGATGATATTCAACAAAATGAAGTTGCTCATGATAATCAGATGGTACAGAATGATAATCAAGAATCTGAGAACATGCCAGTATTTGATCGTGGTGATTCAAATTCTGAGGGGGAGCAAATTCAGATTTCAAGTCAAACAAACCCAGTCAGTGAACATGTCACACCCCGACCACGTAGAACATACAAAACGTGGCGGAAACATCGGGGAGTGTTGTAACAGAATTAATTGTTTCAAATCCATGGCAATTGAAGTTTCGTTTTATTGATTAAAAGTGTTACAGCGTCTTAACAAACAAGAAATACAACATAATTAACTAGTCTTGCATCTTTTATTGTCACTAAAGCCCAAGTCTGCCTATATGTATCTTGATCATCTTATGCAACAGTTCCTGAAAAACACATGTGAAAATAGGTACGTCAGCATAAAAATGCCTGTGAGATACATAGGTTTTGTGAAAATAGGTTCCATGACTTATGTTTGAGAAAATGTTTAGTCATGAACCTTGTAATTTGCTTTGTTTTGTAAATCATTTGAAAAACAATGAGTTCAGATGATATGTATAAAATAAATGAATAATGTATGGTTGAATGAATAACCATAGTAAAAATGGATTTGTATAAGATAAATTGTTTGTAAAACAATGTCTTGTGAAAAGTATGTTATTTGTATAAAATGTTATATGTATCAAACTGAAATGATTCAAATAACGCTACAATATGTAATACCATACAAACACTTATATATAGGAAGTACCAGCGGCGTATCCACCATGCTTGTATCATATTACACACGCATCGTTACTTAATCACTTAATCAAACCAAACCACCAAAGTAATGTTTAACAGTTGTAGAAATGTTTATGTATGGGTAAAGACGGTTCACACGGTTCACAGATATAAACGGTTCACAGATACAAACGGTTCACAGATACAAACGGTTCACAGATACAAACGGTTCACAGATACAAACGGTTCACAGATACAAACGGTTCACAGATACAAACGGTTCACAGATATCAACGGATCACATAGTCAAATGATTTCAACGGTTCAATATGTAGTGTAATGTGTTCATATGCTGGATAAGCACATGCAACAGAAAAGCAATGTAAAACAACGTACTAAGTATGCATAAAATAGACATACGTAGTATGAAATGTAATGTAGAATGATGTACTAAGTAATGCACACAATGGGCATACCTAGCATAAAATGTAATAAAATCATGTACTATAATGTACTAACGAACATAGCAGTATATGATGTGAAAACTGGAAAGCAGGAAAGTAACAAGTAGGCACATGTGTTCCACCCCAAAACAGTTTGGAAAACAGTAAAAGAGGGGTCTATGTACTCACCTGAGATTGCTCAGTAGTCCTTGAGTAACAACTAAACAATGCTAGAGATCGCGGATATCAAACGGCACCTAGTATAGGTAGCTACATTAATAAACCGGACCTAAATCGGAAGATCGGGTAGCATTAGGGTTTGTAAACCAAACGAGTGTAGAGACTCGTGTCTTTTGGTTTAACAAAGCCTACATACTAAATGAAACTTAACATAACTGTCTACGACCCATTACGACCCGTTTAGGAAGCTTATGCTACTTTAACGTGTCGTGCGCGTGAAACGCGTTCGGACCGCCTAACTAGTCCTATGACAAGTGTTATATGCCTAAACATGTTACATAATCAGTTACGTGACAAAAGTTTAGGTTACATATGCTAAATTACCAATTATGTATGAAAAGGGTATTCTGGTAATTTACCTAAGGCATATAAACTACCTATCATACAACTACTTAAACGATGTGACCATAGGGTATAACCTCGGAAGGTTATTCCCTACACTATGGTCACCTAATGTATTTGGTCTGATCCTAATGATCGACCAAACTGGGTCGGGTTCGAAGGTATAGGCGATTTGTTAGATCGCCTACCCTACGACCCTAGACAACGTGGTAATCAGTGGGCATAGTCCCAAGGGACTATGACCAACGTGATTACAATCACGTTGCGAAGTTCCTACGAACTTCGCATTGACCATTACTGGTCAACGCTGAAAGTCAAACAAAGTTTGACTTTCCGACTCGAAAAGCAGTAAAAAGAATAAGGAAAGAACGAAAGAATACTTACGAAGGGTCCCCGAATGCTAAACTCAATCAGATTTGTGGGTTTTGGGGTTGAGGGTGGATGGGTATTTATAGAATTCGGGTAACCGTTGAGATCGTTTCTTGGAAAAGGGGAAAAGATCTAGCCCGTACACTTGTCGGAACCTTATGGTGCCACATATGCCCCTAAACTTAGTGATTAAGCAAGTTGCAAACATGTGGTTGTGGTTAATCAGCTGAAAACAGGCTGTTAAAACATTGCACCTGGTCTGGAGACCCCATACGCATCGTATGGTATGTATACCATACGCATCGTATGGTGCAGTTTGGCAGAATTACAGTTTTGGTCCCTGAACTGTATTTAGGCCATTTTTGACACGTTTAAGGCCCGTTAACCCCATTTCAAAGCTCTAAAATGAAGTTAAAGTATAGGGAACTTAAAACATGCTCAAAAATATCTTGGATGTCGGTTCGTTTAGCCGTACGAACGCGATGTTCGCTTAATTACGACGGAATGCGCATAAGCGCGAAAAACGAACCAAATGACGCGACGAATGGATTTTTCTTATGGCGAACACTAAAATATAATGTAGTCATGCTTACATAAATTTTTGGATGTCCGAATGTATGCAGAACGTGAGTTACGCGTAAAAATGCAAACTTGTGCACTTTTTGACGCTTTTAGTCCCTGAATGACACAAAAGTTTATTTTAGCATACCGAACACCTCAAAGCCTATTTCTAAGCTATGTAAAGGATATTTATGGTATGTTTAACTTATGTTCATGTCCTGGAAGGTCTGTTACAGTTCAAATTGGCATACTTTCGCAGTTTGTCAATTTTAGTCCCTGTAAGCGATTAAACTTTGATTTCACCACACCAACCCTTCCAAAACTTATATCTAAGTTATGTAAAGGTTATTTAAGGTATGTTAAGCCTATTTCACTATTCCGGAGTGTTCGTTGCATTAAACTGGTTATATTTACGCATCAGTGCGTGTATAACCTTCCAGAAAGCGATTTAGAGCTTGAAATCGAACATGAGTTGAGATGTACAAATGATACACATATTTATACAAGCCCAAAGTATGAAATACAATATTTCATTGGTTTGGTAATTGTTTGATGGTTGAAATGACACAGGTGTTACAGAACAAGGTGCAAATCAGAATGTTACTAATCTGGAAGGCGATGTAGATGTTCCAGGCGAAGTGATGCCACGAACTCTTTCATACCATCCAGAGGAGTTGATCATTGGAGAATTGCAAACAGGCGTCCGCACTCGAAGACAGCTTGATAAAGGGCTTACATGTTTTTATACAAAAGTTGCTCCTTTGCAAACTGAATTCTCATTGAGTTGTTTTATTTCGCAGATTGAGCCGAGAACTTACAAAGAGGCGCTTACTGAAGATTCTTGGGTCAATGCGATGCAGGAGGAACTGAGCCAATTCGAGAAGTTAGGTGTGTGGAAGTTAGTGGATTTTCCAGATGGTCAGAGGAAGATAAACACCAAGTGGGTGTTCAAGTGCAAGAGGGATGATAGAGGAGTTGTTGTTCGCAACAAAGCTCGACTTGTAGTCCAGGGTTTCAGTCAACAGAAGGGTATAGATTTCACTGAAGTGTATGCTCCTGTAGCTCGACTAGAAGCAATCAGAATCTTCCTAGCATTTGCATCTTGGAAAAACTTCAAAGTATATCAGTTAGATGTTAAATCGGCTTTTCTCTATGGGAAGGTAAAAGAGGAGGTATATGTCGGTCAGCCACCGGGCTTCACCGATCCAAACCACAAAGACAAAGTCTACTTCTTAGACAAAGCGCTGTATGGTTTACACCAGGCCCCGAGAGCTTGGTACGAGACATTGTCTCAACACCTGCTAGCCAACAGCTTCATTCATGGAAAAGTAGATGCCACTCTCTTCACCAAAGTGGTCGACGGTCATCTTCTGATAGTTCAAATTTACGTGGACGACATCATATTTGGGTCAACAAATGAGAATTTGTGCAAAGATTTTGAACAAGTTATGAAGCAGAAATTTGAAATGTCATCGATGGGTGAGATGAAATTCTTTTTGGGACTGCAGGTTGATCAACTACCCAAAGGAATTTTCATACATCAAACGAAGTACGTTCATGATATCTTGGAGAAATTTGGGATGTCAGGATCTACTCCAGCTTCCACCCCATTAGCAACGAATCATGGGATAAACCCTGATCTCACCGGAGAGAAGGTAGATGAAACGATGTATCGTTCCATGATCGGATCGCTGATGTATTTGACAGCTTCAAGACCCGATATTATGTACCCAACCTGCCTCACAGCAAGATTTCAATCTAACCCGAGAGCTTCGCATATGGTGATTGTGAAAAGGATATTGCGCTATCTGAAAGGAACTACATCATTGGGGTTGTGGTATCCAAGAGAAGGCGACTTTACGCTCGAAGGTTATTCCGATTCAGATTTCGGATGCTGCAAAGTTAATGCTAAATCAACAACAGCAGGGTGCCAGTTGTTTGGATCACGATTGGTCACCTGGCAATGCAAAAAGCAAACCTCTGTGGCTTTATCCACATGTGAAGTGGAGTATGTATCTGCTAGCAGCTGCTGCTCACAGATCTTGTGGATCCAGCAACAGATGCGCGACTACGGTTTGCAATTTCTAAACACCCCTATCTTTGTTGATAATGAGGCTACGATTAACATTACTAAAAATCCAGTTCATCACGCTAAAACCAAACATATTGAAATTCGTCATCACTTCATTCGTGATTGTTTCGAGAAGAAGTTGATACGAATTGAGAAAATCCACACTGACGAACAAAAAGCTGATTTACATACCAAAGCATTTGATAAAACACGTTTTTAATATTTGCTAAAACTGAATGGTATGAAGCTTTTATCGGTGTTGGAAGAGATTCTTGGCGTTGATGAAGGAGACATTGTAGATGTTGTTGAGAAGCAATCTGCAATGGTTTGTCGATTTTTTACTTGTTTTGGTATTTAGGGGGAGTATAGGGTAATATTTCAGAAAATACAACAACAATTAAAAAATGAAAAATAAAAAAACATGAGATATTTTCAAAATCCATAAACAACAGAAAACCAGAAAAGAGCTTGTGTAAAAAGGGAAAATGATAGTACATCGGCTTGACAGTTACGGTATGCTAAAGAAATGTAATGTTTAAAAGAGGTTAAACAGTCTCGCTGATGATGTGCTGATAGGTTTTTGCACATTTAGTTGGTTTGTTCAGGATATAAACCTAAATCTTTACTTACTTATTTCGTGGGGAACACTACTTGGATATATAGGTAACCCCTGAAATCTCGTTTGAAAGATCTCTCTTTCTGAGATACTAGGTCTTTATACTCAGTGATATCTGGGGTATTATTCTAGGACTTCTGCTGAATGGAAGTTCTGACCTAGTCCCCGAATAATACTTTCCGCATTGCTTGAAACATAGCATCACCCTCAGCAAATTGATGAAACAATAAAATTGATAGTCATTGCTGTTGAAACAAAAGATCCTCTAAAGGGGACACACCGAAAAGTCGAAGCCGTCATCTCTTTGCATATACGGAAGTATCGACCTGAGCTCTCACGGCCCTCGCATCTAACCCCTTACAGATATCATCTGTGGTATACTCACCTGTAAGACTGAATATTGGGATTTGGATACGGGAGTATATTCAAGAGGTGGGACACACGTATAAGTTTAAGTCTTTAAAACATCTAATTCGTATCCTGGACAGATTGAAAATTGTGTGAGAATTTAAGTGGATTAGTATATCGACAATCTAAGCGAATTGTTTAATTCTGAGTATGAAATCAAAGCTTAATGGTACTTGTGATTTGTCGAATAACTGATATGATTCCCTAACACGTTCAACCAAAAATATGTTTGTAAATAGTTTACTTTTATTGCATTTTAGTTCTATATTTCATTTCTAGTTTAGAAGCTTTATTAAAAATTCAAAAAGATTTTACATTTCTGCTTTATTTTTAACAAACCAAAAGTGGAAAGCTGATCTTCAGATTCGAATTGAAGCAGATGCAGGAAGTTTCTGGGCTGGTTGATGAGTCGTGAGCTAAAACATGATAAGTTAGTGAAAGTTGAAACGTTGAAGCAAGTTCATTAACTTGAAACTTGTAAATTTTTCAGAAAATGTTTGAAATGATTGTACAGAAGTCAGTGTGAATTATCATATCAACCAAGGTCATTAAGTTGGACTTGGTAGATAAATTGAGTAATCAGGGTCATTAACTTGGACCTGAATACTTAAGTGGATTTCTAACACTGAAGGTTAAATGGTAAGTTTAAATTGAAACTGTTATTGTCATATATCTTATATTTGGGTAGAGTATATGCATGTAACAGGAATCCCCATGGCGATGAAAATGACAAGAGTTTGAATCAGAATTTAAAGCCCTAGCTTATCGAGAAGGGGTGTCTGCGAAAGGGGAAGTCAGAATTCTAGATCAACATTCAAAGGGGAGTTTGAAGATAAAGATTGAAGAGACTTTTACAATGTCAAGACAAAATTTGGAAAGAGACAAAGACTAAAGACTTGAAGCCAAAGACTTCGTCAACATCCAAGGGGGAGTCTTATATCTAGATATGTTAAATGAGTGCACAATAGTGATTGAATTAGGGTTTAGTCATGTTTTAGGTAGTGATTCCGTTTAAAGATGTTAAGACCAAGTTCAAACGGAAGTAATGCAAGAGATTCTGTTTGAACATGTCTGTTCGTTTGAACTGATCCATTTGAACAGGTTCGTTTGAACAAGGTCATGCCATACTCAAACGGAATAGGCTTAGCCTATAAATAGGGTTGTGTAGATTCATTTGAAACGGATCCAAGTGTGTGTGAGCTGAGGTGCTGCCAAAATTTTGTTAGATTTGAACGTGTAAAAGCTCTACAAATCAGTAATATAAGAAGATTAAAAGGAAACAAGCTGTGTGACATTGTTTACTTTGATTCCGCCTCTGTAAACGATGATGAACTGCCTTTACTGACTGTTTAGGGTCACGGAACTGATCCAACAAGTTTGTTTGAACTTCGCAACGTGAGCATAATCACGATGGTTATAGTCCCTAGTGACTATACCTACTGATTACCACGTTGATTAGGTGTAGTGACGAGTCGTAGTTTCGGTCAAAATACGCTTAAGCGCGTATTTTGTAACCAAACTACTTTTGGGTATCAAGACCCTTTGTCTTGATACCAAACATGTTTTCAAACTTCGTTAAATATGTTTTAACATGTTTAGCTCGTCACTTTTAGAATTGTGCTTGTCTAGGGTCGTAAAGGTAAGCGATCTAATCAATCGCTTATACTTTCGAACCCGACCCATTTGGTCGATCATTAGGATCCGATCAAACACATTAGGTGACCATAGTTGTATAGGTAATAACCTTCCGAGGTTATACCTTATGGTCACGACGTTTAAGTAGTTGTATGATAAGTAGTTTGTATGCCTTAGGAAAATTACCAAAATGCCCTTTTTACGCAAAAATTCATTTTAAGCCTATGTAACATAACTTTTGACATATAAACTGATTTGACAACAATATTAAACATGTTAAGGCATATCTTACTTGTCATAGGGCTAGTTAGGCGGTCCAAACGCGTTTTACGCAAACGACGCGTTAAAGTAGCATAAGCTACCTAAACGGGTCGTAACGGGTCAAAAGCACTTAGGATAAGTTTCGTTTTAGTATGTAGGCTTTGTTAAACCATATGACATGAGTTCCTACACTCATTTGGTTTACGAACCCTCATGCTACCCGATCCTTCGAATAGGTCCGTTTATTAACATAGTTACCTATATTAGGTGCCGTTTGATTCCGTGATCTTCTAGCATTGCTTGGTGGTTATCCTAGGACTTCTAAGCAATCTCAAGTGAGTACATAGACCCCTCTTTTATTGTTTTTCAAACATTTTGGGGTGAAACACATGTGCCTACTTGTTACTTTCGTGCTTCCATGTTTTCATATCTTATGATTGTTATGTTCATTAGTACACTTATAGTACATGATTTCATTGTGCTTTTGCTATGTATGTCCTTTGTTGCATACCTAGTACATCGTTTTACATGACATTTTATGCTATGTATGTTCATTTAGCGCATACTTAGTACATTGTTTTCATTACATTTCCCGCTATGTATGTCTATTTAGTGCATACCTAGTGCATTGTTTTACATTACCTTTTCATGCTATGTATGTTCATCATACTTAGTGCATTTGTTTTACATCACATGCTATGTATGTGCATTTTCCGCATACTTAGTACATTTTCATTTCATCACATGCTTACATTTTGCGTGTGACATTTGGTTTGTTTAAGTGGGACCATATACATTCATTAACTTTGATCACGCCGCTCGTTAGTAGGTAATGGTACCATAGGAATTGACAACTCCCGTTCCTGACATCCTAGGTATGTTTGGATGGAAGGAATGACCGAATTCAATAAACATAACTCAGATAAATCTTTAATTCGTTTAAAGGTTTATCACCACAGTCACAAGGCTTGAATGTATGCATTTTCACAATACCGCATAGATGTTTGTATCAGTATAGCATGCATTTATTCCACAGAACATAACTTTGATTTAAACTATGTTTTACTTCAATACCTTGTTTTTATGCATTTTACCTATGGTTTAGCTGATATAATTCACTTTCCATACATGATATTTGGATACACACATTACATGATTTACATTAGACATAAACATTTGACATTGATATACACATTTCATGATTTGCATTAGACATAAACAGTTGATATGGTTTACACAATAACACTTGGCAATTGATTTATACATGAACAATTTACATTGGTGGTTTGTTTGGGTAAGTGATTTGAGTAACGAGGCGTGTGTAATATGATACAAGCATGGTGGATACGCCGCTGGTACTTCCTATATATAAGTGCTTGTATGATATTACATATCGTAGCGTTATTTAAATCATTTCAGTTTAGACATATAACATTTTACACAAATAACATTTTTTCACAAGACATTGTTTTACAAAACAGTTTATTTTATACAACTCATTTTGCTTGGTTATTTTATTAAGCATACACCTTTCTTTTATATAATCTGATTTCTTACCAAAGTTTTCATATGATTTATTAAAGAAAACACTTAACAAGATTCATGACTAAATTTTATTAAACATTTCTTTAAACCTAAGTCATGAATCCTTTTTTCACAAAACCTATGTATCTCACATGCATTTTTATGCTGACGTACCTATTTTCACATGTGTTTCAGGAGCTGTTGCTTAGGATGATGATCGTGACACTAGGGCGGACCTGTGCCTTAGAGACTTAAAATAAAGATAGAATTAGTTTAAATTATGTGATGTACTCTTTGGTTCTTATTTTGAGACAATGTATTCCACCTTTGGTTGATGAATAAAATGTAATTTTAATTACCATGGTTGTGGAACAATAATTCTGTTACAACACTCCCCGACGTTTCCGCCACGATTTGATGTTTTACGTGGTCGGGGTGTGACACCTGGTTTTAAGAAGAAAAACATGAAGGCTGGGTTGGGTTATAAGAAGAAACAAAGTTGGAATAAAAATGAAACGCCAAATTATCAGACAAAGATGAACTTTGTTCACGGAACAAGTTCAGAAGAAGAGAAAGAACTCCAATTTAGACGACACTCTAATGAAGAGTTCTATGCTCAGAAAAAGCAACAATAACAGGTCAAAGATGTATCCAAGAGAACATGTTTCAAATGTGATCAAACAGGACATCTTGCACGCAAGTGTCCAAATCCAAAACCTGTTGATATTGAGAAAAAGAAGCCTGATATTGAAAAATCTGAGGATGTGAAACAAAGGTCAACTAGATTTGATTCAAAACAAACTTGGAGGTACAACACAAACAAGTTTGCTTCGAATCAAACTTGGAAATCAAACCCAACTAGGTTTGAATCTAACACACCCAGATTTAGAACAACACAAAGTTGGAAAACAACTGTTAATGCAACGAAACCAAATCAGTTTTGGAAACCAACTGTTGTTCAGAATCAAAATGTTCAAAAAGATTCACATTTTTACAAAAGAGTACTCCAAAAGGTCAAACATGGACAGTTAAGAAACAAATGATTTTAGAAAATGAAGAAAAAGAGGAGGTCAAAATTGAAAAAGTCTTTGTACAAAATGATAAAGATTTTCTGAAATTGAATGAAGATTTTTGTGTCGAAATGCCTAAGGTCCAACAGACCTGGGCTAAATTGTTCAAGTAATTGAATACTTTGAATGTGCAGGTGCTTTCGAAGAAAAGTGAATGTCAACCAAAGGAAAATCGAAGCAGCCTGGCACGAAAGGAAGAGTCTGCTGGTCCCTGCGATGGTTAAACAGGGAGTTTGTTTGTTTTCTGTATATAAATAAACATTAATTCAAAACCCTTAAAATTGAAAACTTTAAAAACCAAAAATATGTTTTTCTTTTGTTAAATATTTGAAAAATAAAAAATATGTTTGTTTTTAAATTTTCAAAATTCAAAAATTTTCAAAAATATGTTGAGTGAATATACCGAAACCCTCACGGCGGAACAAACATGATTACTTTCACAAGATTGAAAACCGGTTTTCAAACTGTCGAAAATCAATGGGTTGTAAATCATGGGGGTGATTACGTTATATTTTCTGCAAAACAGAGCATGAGATGCGGAAAATGGATGGCGAGAGAAAGCTATCTACATCGGTTATCAAATTTTCTTTAAATGGTTTTGCATTTTAGGGGGGGTAAGAATTGTTGTCAGAAAATCCAAAAACATTAGAAAATTCGAAAAAGCCAAAAACATGATAAAATTCAAAAAGTGTCTTGTGTAAAAAGAGGAAATGATAGTACATCAGTAGACAATCACAGTACGCTAAAGAATTGGAAAGATAAAATGTGATAAACGGTCTCGCTGATGATATGCCAGTAAGTTTTTACACGCTTAGTAGATTGTTTTCGAGATATAAACCTAAACATCAATACTTACTTATCACGTGGGGAACATCTCTCGGATATATGGGTAACCCCCGAAATCTTATTTGAAAGATTACCTGTTTCTGGCATACTAGGTCTTTTGCTTAGTGATATCTGGGGTATTATACCAGGACTTCTGATTTTGTAGGAGTAATATCCTAGTCCTCGTATAATACTTTACGCTTGCTTGAAATAATAGCACCCCCTCAGCATAAAAATTGATAAATATCGAAAGATAAAAGATCAAGTGCTGTTGTAAAGAAGATCCCCAAGGGGGACACACCTAAAGTCGAGCCTTCATCTCTAACAAAAATATGAGCTCTCAAGGTTTCGCATTTACCCTTTTACAGATATCACCTACGTATATTCACCTGTAAGACTGAATATGGGGAATCTAGATTCAAGAGTATATTCTAAGGTGGGACACTCGAATAAGTTTAAGTCCTTAAAACACTAATCTCGTATCTCAAATCAGTTGAACTTTGTGTGAAAATTTAAGTGGATCTGTATACTGACAATCTAAGTGAATCGTTTAGAACTTAAAGTGTTTAAAGCTCAATGGTACTAGTAATTTGTCATAAACTGATATGATCCTCTGACGCGAACTCAAACAAAACTATTGTCTGTAAATATGTCTGTGAATATTTCTTTACTGCTTTATATTTCAGAAAAATACAAAAAGATTTTGATTTGACTTTATTTTCGACAACTGATGTCTGAAAGCTGAGTTTCAAAATCTAAGTATGCTGATTGTATTTCTGAAAATAAAACAAGTTCATTAATTTGAAACTTGAAGTTTTAAAATCAAAAATAAAAAATAGTTTGTGATATCTTCAAGGTCATTAATTTGGACTTGGATGATTAACTGTGAAGGAGTTGGATTCTTAAACTTGTTAAAATCTTTTGTAATAGAGCCAGTGTTCGATTTTGGATTCTTAATTCTGCCAAATCTATAAAGCATGTTGATAAGGGAAGTGGAAAAAAGTCAATTCTGGATATACTCATATTATTATATCTTAGAGCCAGGATCTTGATTTAAAAGGTGTTGATAGAGCCAGGTTACGATTCCTGGACAACTGAAAATTCTTTCACTGAAAATACTTTCACTGTTGAAATACTTTAGCTTATGCTGATAGAGCCAGTATTTTCAACCCTGGATGTTCAAAATGATGTTACTTATAAATGTTTAAGATTTTCAGATACTATTCCAGACTACGATCCCGATAGCCGAGTCTAAGGGGAGTCTGAAGACGAGCTCAAAGAAAGGGGGAGCATGCATTCAAGGAGCCATGTAACTATCCTGGAAGAGCTTGTAACCGGAAAGCCAGGTGTCGATCCCAAAAAGCACGGAAGCTTGACGAAAGGGGGAGCCTGAAGAGTCTACTGAAAGGGGGAGCTGAAGCTGAAGACAGATCCACCGGGATTCTGTTCGAGCAAGAGGGAGTCTATGTTACTAAAGACATCAAACTTTCAAGAAGACTCAGAGAGAGAGAGAGAGAGAGAGAGAGAAATAAAAGACGCTATGAGTTTGACTTAGTGGTCGAGATTGACTGCGGCAATATCCAAGGGGGAGTCTGTTAGTGCAGTATGTCTATCGCCTCCGTCAATCAAAGATCGTAGCAGAAACAGTTTAAATATAGTGCTTAAATTGTTATATGTAGTAAAAAGGCAAGGTGGTATTTCTGTAATATTGAGGAATCTCATTAAAGCCCCTTGGCCTATAAATAGGAGTTTAAGTGTTAGATTTATAACTTTTGGTCATTTGGAGACTTGGAGAGCTCTAGATCTAGAGAGAGAGTCTAAAGAGAGAAAGTGCTCCAAGGTGATTCACGGTTCTTGTATCTTTTCATATCAGCAATCGAATCACAGATAATATACGGTTCGTGTGTTCGGTCACGTTCGTGTACGGATTCCGCACGTCACATGTTCGGTTCGCAATCGTTTCAGAGTCAAAACCGGTCCTACAGTTATGGATAAATTTTTATACTTTAACAGTAAGTAAAAGTTTTGAACTCAGATTTCCAAATTTGACCTTTATAGCATATATGAAATGACCAAAATGCCCCTACGGTGCATAGTTTGGCCATAAATGATAAGTTTCACATATATAAGATATCTTACTGATATAACTTTTTAAAATAAATATTTTTACTGATTATTATAGGCCAGAACTTCAGATTACTATTTAACCTCTTTTATAAACTTTAAAATGACCAAAATACCCCTACAGGGCATAAATTTGTTTTAAATTCATTTTGGGCATAATGGGAGATATCCTACTGATATCATAACATATTTTAAGCATAATAACTTATGGAACATGTTCATGACTCATTCGGTTACCCGTTATGCATATACGCGTTCGGTGCGGTTTATGTAACTAGTTTGCATAAATTAGCCGAAACGGGTCAAACCTTATCATTTTTACCTCAAAATCCAGAATGTGTTTAGTTTACCCACTTTATACAAGTCTTCATACTTGTTGGGTCTAAATCACATTCTAATCCGGTCTTCGCTTAATCTTGTGTTTTGAACCGTAAACCTTTCTTTAAAACTAACCGGTCTAAGTTATAACTTAAATGAGACCCGTTAGGAATCTAATAGGTTATTAAAACCTTTGTTCCAGATTAAGGAGCCCAGTAAAAGGTACTTGTACTTGCTGATTGTAATACGGCTGGGAAAAAAATTATATTTTAGCTCAGGTAAATACTTTTAACTTATTTTCCCTTATACGGGCTTGGGATACGGTATTTAATAATACCGCTTGGTTGGGTATTGAATCTTTAATCGATTAGTGGTTAAATCATTGAGATAACCCGTTTTAATCTGTTTTGTTTGATCAAAACCTTTGGGAGTTAATGACCGTGTCCTGGATATCCTTGGCTCACTTAAAGAAATGGCCACGACTATAACAACCCTCCCGAATATTTTTCTGACATCCTAATATATTTTAAAATACCCCAATATGTCTTGAAATACACCCCATACGTGAGAACCGAGCCCAAAATACGTTATACCATTAAAAATAAATAAAAAACAAGAAAATTTAAAACCACCCCGTAACCCTTACGCGGGCCGCGACAAGGTTGGCCACCCGCCCTCCTCCGGAAGCCGCCACGTGGCGACACATGGCGAAGCTAGGGTGGTTACACCTCAAATCTACGCCGTTGACTCCCTTTGACGTGGGCCGCAAAGACCCTAGCTGTGTATTACGCGGGCCGCGAGAAAACCAAAGTGAAGCCCTATAAGTAGAGGGCATCGGATCTTCAGTCTGCTCGTTCATTTCCTTTCTAAACCTCGAATTTTCTGATAGTATAAGCTATACTCGGGTATTATATCCCCTTATATAACGAAGTTCTGCTCCGTTGTAAGTATCATAACCCCTGGATACGTATTAGACACTGCCCGATCGATCCAGGCTGTCGTTGTTCTGCCCGACGTAGTCGTTGGAATGCCGTATCGGGGAGCGTATTACTAATGTTAAAATGGGTTGTTATACTAATACGTGTGCATTTGTTTAAATTATAGATTGTCACCAGGAAACCCTAAAGGATAATCTAAGACAACAATGTGAGTTTATCCTCTTTTTGTAAACCTATTTTGTGAACTGTTTTTACAAAACCTTAAATATTTTTCCATGCGAATAACAGTTATTGAGTATTTGTAAGGATACAATTATCGTCGGTATATTTGGTGTTTTGTATACAAAATTTGTTACAACCTGGATAGGAGTAACATGACCATAAATCAGATGACAGTACCGTGGGTGATAATTAGTATAACTTAGAAACAAATATAATTGCGAGATCGCCCTCAATACTGTAAAATGGTTTTTATTTAAACTTGATTAAAGTGGGATTCACTTACCAGTATTTTCCACTGACAAAATGTTTTTAAAACGCGTTTCAGGTAACAAAATGTGAAAGCCAATAAGAAGCCAGCTGGACAGCACTGAAGGCTTGGAAAAGTGGCAATAAAGTTACCTAAATAAAATAGATGTTTTTATTAAATAAAATAGGGTTTATCCCTATGAAATTGTGTGTACTTAAAACTTGGGGTTTTATCCCATTTGTTTAATAGTATGAAAATGTGGTATTTTACTCTGATAAAATATTTCCTAACTACGGTCCTGATGTAAATTCCGCTGCCAAATTGAATAAACAAGTGATACCACCGAAACTGGCTCGCGACCGCCCGTTCCCGAGGCATTAGGGATCGGGGGTTACGACAACGACTTAAGCACGGGGTGTAGGCATACACCTGACAGTGCGTATGTAAAAAGATATACCCGCCTGTTGAGGATAACTCGCCGTGGGTTTATATTATGTCGTGTGTCTATTAACCTTTAACCCGATACTTTTAACCCGGGCTACTGAATGTACGACAAACATATAAATCTGTATACAAGATTATTTTTAAATAATTGTCCCAAGTTATAAAAGAATATTTGTGCCTTGTGCATTTAAATCAATTTTTATAAACACTTTTCAAAAGAGTCAGTTAATTGTATTTACCAGTGTAAACTGACGTATTTTCAAAAAGATTAAGTGCATGTACTAAGCGTAATGGGCTGGCTACCCCGAGTATCAAATAAAGAGTCTTGCAAGCTTTTGATGCTAAAATCTGTTGAATAATATTTTCTTTTGTTTTAGATCCGCCTGTGGACCCATCTTACAATCCGTTGTATAATATTTTATTGTACTTTCAATCGGTTTGTAATATAATTTACCTTCAGACTTCCGCTGTGCATTAAACTGTGATTAATTGTCTATGATGATATCAACTACGTCACGATACTCCCCACCGGGCCCACCGGTAATACGTGAAAATATCGGGGTGTGACAACTAGGCTAATTGAGAAACTTGAGAAGCATTCCGAACCATACATTTTCCTTAAGGAAAAATGCAAAAGAAATGAATTTTTTTTTTTTGGAAAAATTGGAGTTTTTTTGTCAGGTTTTTAAGTGATTTATACACATGTGTATATTGTCAGTCTTTTAACCATACATATATGTACATACGTGTTTTAGAATTGGAAAATAAGTATTGTACATCTATGATTGAGGTGAATAATTTAATTTTTGCTTTAAGGTCTAGGGTTTTGTATTAGTATTTAGGGTTTAGCATTAGTGATTAGTTTTAGTGTTTAGCATTAGTATTTAGGGTTTAACCTTATGGTTTCGTTTTAGTGTTTAGCATTAGTATTTAGGGTTTAGCATTAGTGATTAGTTTTAGTGTTTAGCATTAGTATTTAGGGTTTAACCTTATGGTTTCGTTTTAGTGTTTAGCATTAGTATTTAGGGTTTAGTTTTAGAGTTTAGCATTAGGGTTTAGGGTTTATCATTAGGGTTTAACATTAGGGTTTAGCAATAGGGTTTTACCTTCGTGTTTAGTGTTTAGCATTAGTAATTAGGGTTTAGCTTTAGGGTTTAGCATAGGAGTTAGGGTTTACCATTAGGGTTTAACATTAGGGTTTAGCATTAGGGTTTAACCTTTGTGTTTAGGGTTTATAGTTTTTGGCTATCGTTCAACAAGCCAGTCCCAATGCCGTTGGAAGGAGCTCAATCGGCATTCGTTTCACCCGATATGCTACACTATATATGGTTTAAAAATTCAGTATATATGTATGTGTATACTTCAAAATTAAAAATATACATATATGTATATATGAAAAACCCCTCTTAAAAACGTGTGGTTAGAAGTAAAAGAAAGAAAAAAATTTTGGTTTTGACAAAATATGCGGTTCAGAATACTTCTCAAGCTTCTCAAATAAATAGAATGCTCTTATCTTAGGTTCCCTACCCTATATATATATATATATATATATACACACACACATATATATATATACACAAATATATATACACATATATATACATATATATACACATATATACATATATATACACATATATACACATATATACACATATATATACACATACATACATACATACATACATACATACATACATACATACATACATACATACATACATACATACATACATACATACATACATACATACATACATACATACATACATACATACATATATATATATACACACACACAGAGGGTAGGGATCCTAAGAGAAGTCCACCCTATTTGAGAAACTTGAGAAGCAATCTGGACCACACATTTTCCCTAAGAAAAAAAATGCCAAATAAAAGGTGAAAAAAATGCAATTTTTTTTTTGAAAAATCGGAGCTTTTTCTTTAAGGTTATAATTTTTTATTTAAATTTTTTTTTTTTGGATTTATACATATGTGTATATTTTAATTTTTTTACTATACATATGTGTATATTGTCAAATATACATATATTACATGTTTAAAATTGAAAAATAAGTGTTATAAACCCTAAACCTTAAACCCAAAACCCTAAAGCAAAACCTAGACCCTAAACCCTAATTCTAAACCCTAAAGCTAAACCCTCATGCTAAACCCTAAAGCTAAACCCTAATTCTAAACCCTAAAGCTAAAGCTAAACACTAAATCTAAACCCTAATGCAAACCCTAAAGCTAAAGCTAAACCCTAATGCTAATCCCAAAAACTAAACCCTAATGCTAAACCCTAAATACTATTGCTAAACCCTAATGTTAAACCCTAAAGCTAAACCCAAAAATACTAATGCTAAAACCTAAATAACACTTATTTTTCAATTTTAAACATGTATATACAATTATGTATATTTGACAATATACACATATGTATAGTTAAAAGATTAACAATATACACATATGTATAAATCCAAAAAAAAAAATAAAAAAAAAAATCAACAAAAAACAAAACCTTAAAGAAAAAGCTCCGATTTAAAAAAAAATATTTTTTTTTTGCATTTTTTACAATTTTTGCTTAGGGAAAAATAAGTGGTCCAGAATGCTTCTCAAGTTTCTCAATTAGCCTACTACTTCTCACATGATCCTTATCCTATACACACATATAGAGGCAGGATTTAGGGAAAACGGTGAGAAATATGAAAACGGTGAGAACGGTTCTGATCCATCCGATCAAAACAACCTGTGGATTAGATTGGCACGGTGGTGTTTTCGTAAGTAACGTGAACTTTCGAACATGGACGCGCTTCATTAAGTGCACAAAGGTAATTGTGCGTCTACAAAACCCATCAAACGAGACCGAAACATATATACTTCCCAGAGAAAGCTCCCCAACACCTATGAAAAACGCAAAACCCTAGAAAACACGAAATCACAAATATTATGGTGTCTAAAGATCAAACAAGATCCATAGGCAAAAAACATAGTGAGTTAACTTCGATTTACATTATGCTAGTATGTTTTTGGCATTTTAATTTTATCAATAAATGTGCAGTTTCTATGGGTGTGGAAGAGGAAGGGTCACATGCTCCAAAACGCCAAAGAACCACCGAGCAAAGAAAGAAGACAACAACAAAACATGGTACAGATGGTTATTTTTTATGATGTTTGTTTGTAAAATTCATATATCATGTAATATACTTTGATAGTTTGTTACTAAATGACAATACATGTATCTATTGTATAATATTATTTAACTGTATGAGAACACCATCTTACATATATCATTTGTGTTACTAAACGCCATGTATAATCTGTGATTGTCTTTTTGAACAACATATATCATTCGTGAGTGTTATTAGACGACATGTGTTATTTTTGTTATTAAACATCATGAAAAACTAAAAATGCCAAGAAATTAATCATGTTTAATAGGCGAAGAGGGGTTGAGAGTAAGAATAAATGTGCACCCCGGCAAGGCCCAAAACGCCAATAAGAGGAAGGCCTTAAGTCAGTATGTTGAGGTTGAGGAAGAACCATTTTATGAGTTCAGTGGGGCTAGGGTTTTGTCAAGAGTAAAACCTACAAACTTAACTGCTTGGTTTATAAATCTAAATCTAAATCAAAGATAGGCAGTAGAAAACATGGGGTTTGGTGTTGCCCTAAGGATGAAAATAGTCAGCATACCCACAATGCTTGGGTACTGGTTGGTTGAAAATTATAATGAAAGAACAAACAACCTAAATGTTGGCAACCATACAATACATATCAATGAAGAATTCTATAACGGGTATACCGAATGGAGAGGTGGCCGTGAAGGGGAAAAGAAGGTCAACAACTAATGACCAAGTAGTGGTTGAATGGAGAGCATAGTTCAAAGGGACTACCTGGATTAGCAGACCAAGTATGAAGCTCTACTTTGATGACATCTTGCCTGAGATGGATAGCTTCGGGAGAAACTTCTGCCTAAATTTCCTTGTAGCATTCTTCACTATAATTGGGAATGCAAGTGATAATGCGGTCGTCAACCAACAGTTCTTGCACAACATTAAACTAAATGTTCAAAAAACCAACTGAACTGGTGTAGTTATCTCATCCAATGCTTGTAACACGCTAAAACCGCATGGTTTCCAAAAAGCATTTCACAGGGCCCTTGATCATACTTGCGGTAAGAAAAAAATTTCCATATATAATAGTTTGCACAAAATAACAATTTAAAAATTAAAAATGTCTTGTGTTACAGCTTGCCTTGGGGAATGATGCTTGCAATAGAAAAAGATTGGAACGAAATGAAGGATACCTGATTGAGTGGGTTACAACGAGAACTCTTGACATGTTTGAGGGTGCGCTGGTTAAAAAGAAATATGGTGGAGAGCCAAATCGCCATGATGGCAAAGAAGTTAAAAGGAAAACTGTTAAGAAGGCTATGGAAGCCACACCCAAGACAGCAGACAAAATGCAGGGTGTTGATGAAGAGGGTGCTGATGCTGATGATGTTGAGAATGAAGATGAAGATGATGTTGGCAATGTTGATGAGCATGCTGATGATGATGACGACGAGGTTGATGATGATGATGGTTTTGATCATGATGATCATTATGATTATGCTAAACTCGACCCTGAAGTGCAAAATACCATGCAAACCAATGATGAGAATGAGAATTAGGAGGCATTCATTCAAATGGTTGTGGCTAAAGATGTAGAAAGCCAGAACAGGATGTTTGAAGTTTCTGCATCAGGGAACCATGCTCTGGTCAGAGCACTAACACAGTATGAAGACCATGGTACTGGTGAAGAACAACAAAACAATGAAACTGAGGAGGTATGTTGATCGAATAATAAGTTTAACAAAAAACACAAAACACCATACTTAATAAATTCCTTTTTTATTTAACGAGCAATGGCTGAGAAATTGTATAGGGCATACAAAGAATTAGAATACTGGTACAATAAAATGAGCACATTGTTAAGGCAGTCAAAGATTGCACATCCAAACAGCCTCTTGGTACACATTAAATACTTACAATGTCTGACATTGATGGAGAACATGTCCAAATTTGTTGATAAAAATGCCAAAGAAGTGGCAACTGAGAGAGAAGAGGGTGAAAATGAAGGTGAGGTTGAAAAAACGTTGAAGGTGAAAAAGAATGAGAAGGGGATGGGGAGATGCCTAGAAAACAAAATGCCATAGAGGTAGAAACATTTGTTGATGAAAACGCCAATGGAGTTGAAGTTGAAAAGGAAGTGGAAGTAGAAAGGGAATGGGAAAGAGAAGGGGAAGGGGAGATGGATGGAGATCAAAACGCCAAACCGTCACTGCTACACCAACCCCCATAAATGGTGATGCTCATCATGAAGATGAAAGGGAGACTGAGGGTACTGATGAGAATACTATATTCTCAGATGAAGATATAAACGAAAATGATATTGAAAGCTGGGATTGTGATTTCAAGACACTTGAATATCACATTTTCAGATATAATGGGGAAAAAATAATTAAAAGGAGTATTGTTGAGGTTTTAGAACTACCGGGACAAGAACTAAAACTAATGATTGAACTAAAAGAAGGTTTAGATTGTCCAAAGGTGGATCAGATGATTAAAGCTATAAAAAACCACCTACACCTTGCTGAGGAGACCCAAAAAATGCCTGTATTTGATATAACACCAAAAATTCCCTCAACAGAAACACAATACAGTCAGGGGTTCATGGCTGAACTAGAAAAAACTGAAGGGGAGATGATAAACAAAAGTGTTGACCAGCAAGGTGCAGTGGTTGATAAAACGTCATGTCAGCAACCCCCATTTGCAAATGGGAAGAACCTCTTTCAAACTTTTGAAGAAGAAGAGACACCCCAGAAACCCCAAGATGAAAACGCCACTGACAAATCACCAACCAAAACGCCAAACAAGGCAGATGTGCAGGAGAAGGGTGATGAGGACAAAATGCCAGACATCACAATGTTGATGCAAGATAAGACAATTTTAAACCCAGAAAAGCTGCTTGGTGATGAAGAAGATGATGAAAATAAAAAGGAAGAGACTGTGGAAGAAAAGGAGAAGAGAGAAACAAAGAAGAGTTTGGCATGTTTGTCACCTTATGTCAGGAGGCAAGTGGTTATAAATGAACCTAGGGCGACCCAAGAAACCCACATTTCTACATACATATTCACTGGAATGGGAAAGTTGGTAAGTATCTTAAAAACTTTGTATGTGGAAACTATGTTGACAAAACGCCATACTAATATATGCAGAAATGTGAAACTACAACATAATGTTTTTTGCAAACTACTTGCGTATTAAAAAATACCCAATGGCTAAGATCATGAAGTCGGCGCCTATTGTCAGACAAAAGATGGATTGGAGGACAACGTCTAACGTGATCGACTATGGGATTTTTGCAATGAGGCATATGGAAACGTATATGGGGCAGATGGCTGGTTGGGATTGTGGTCTGGCAAAAGAAGATGCCCCAAATTTCCTACAGCAAAAACAACTAAATGACCTCAGGATGAAATACGTTGCAAAAATTCTGCTGCATAGCCAAAATGAAAATAGAAGACAAGTGGTCAAATCTGTAAGAAAATTATTGGATTTAGGGGGAGCAAAAATAAATAAATTGTATAAAACAGGACACAAGAGAATAGAACAAAGGATGAAGCAATATGTAGATTAGCTTAAAAGCCATGAATTGCTTACATTTTATAATTTTAATGTTGACTAATGTATTTTGGTTTAGACTATTGCATCTACTTGTTTCTTAATAAAAACATATTTCGTTATGGGGTATTCATCATGGCGTTTTCATTAATGTGTGTGCCTAGATGTGAGAAATCCATGAAAACGCCATGGTGAATAATCCATAATGAAAACGCCATTAGTTGAATAATAAACAATAAGAACTGATGTTACTGTCCTGAAACATGTTAGTGAAAATGCCGTGATTTGAATAATTAGCAAATAGTAACCAGGTGTAAAATGCCATTTATCATAAACAATAAGCATATATTAGAACCCAAACGACAATTAACATTAATATTTAAAACGCCAAATATTGAATATAGGAAGAACGCCATTGCAACATAAACGCCATTTAAAAAAAAATACTTTGAAAAAAAACCAATATTGTAATAAGAAAAAGAACAAAACACCATATTTGTTGAATATAGGAAGAACGCCATTGAAACATAAACGCTACTTCAAAAAAAATTACTTTGAAAAAAAAACGCCATTTAAACAAGCATAAAGAACAAAATGCCATTTCTATTGAAATTTTGTTTGAAACGGAATTTTAACGCCATTTATTGAGGGGAATAGGGACAATGACAATCGTGTCGCTGTGATGGAGAGGGTGAAGCCCGACCGTTAATGTCCTTATATTATGCGTTTTATGGCGTTTTAAGTGATTATATGCCTTGAATGTGATAACTAGGAGATGTTGTGGTTTTGTAGGTTAATCGCTTAAATCGGTGAAGTTAGAATGCTCGGTGATGAAGCGGAACACACGGGGATGTTAATCAAGTAAAATACGTTGATTAGGAGTTGGTTCGGTTTGAAAAATAACTTAGAAGTGCAAGAAACGTGAAAGAACAAAGTCCAGGGGCTTGCTGGTCATTTAATGGAAGTTGGAAATGAAGGGATTGCAGTTTGTGGGATCCCGCCGTCGGCTACGGCGGAGATCCCGTAACCTACGGTGCAGCAGAATAAGCAATATGATGGCAGGAGTAGTGCACTGTAACCTACGACATCTAACCGTAGGCTACGGTGAAGACGACAATGGTGATATAACATATATGTTCCGTAACCTACGGTGCAGTGCCGTAGGCTACGGCGGGCTCAATGTTGTTTGAAGCGTTAACTTTATATGGAGTATTAAAAAGGAATTTTTGGAGAACCCTAGTATTCATTAGCTACCATACGTATTTTGTGAGAAAAAAAAACTCACCTTTAAGCATCTCTTCACCCTCAAATCATCATAAGTCCCATCTCATCAACATTTTTGAAGATGCAAGTAATCATCAGCCAAGCATTTGAAGATTGTTTCACCACGATGAGCAGCTAAACCATCTGTGATCATCTCCGGCACTAGGGTTTGTGTTAGGAACCGGGTTGACCTGTATTTACAAACTTTTGGATTGGGATTTGTCTAGTTATTCGGTTAGTTTATCTTATTGTTTACTTGTTTTGGTTAAACAATTGTTGGATTATTGTAGACATACTTGTTCATCAGTTATTTGGTTTTGTCATCAACAATTGGAATTAAATTCTAAGTTGTCATTGTTTTTAAACTTTTAACCATTGAACTTGATTATGTTTGTGAAATCTAGGATTGGTAATTAACTATGTTACCATTAAGTTGCATCAATCTTTTGGTTTCGATCGTAGATCATTGCAATCAAATATATTATCTGTTAGTTATTTATAAAAAATAGTAGGTTAACAAATCATGTCTATGTGATTTCCAATTGGTAGTAATTAAGTTTCGCGATTTTCTACACAACCTGAAAACCCGGAGATTGGTCCTTTTCTCATTATTGTTTACAACTACAAATTAAATTCGTTTTTCACAACCATTCTCTCAATCAACAAAAAGTAATTAGTTTAGAATTAGATAACCGTTAAAAGCAATAAACTTCAACACTTCCCACTAATTCCCCGTGGATTCAACACCCGACTTGCTCTTTACTAATAAAGGTGATTAGGACACTTTTAATTATATTTTTGACCGTCCTTACGACATCGATCAAAATGGCGCTGTTGCCGGGTAATCAGTGCGCTTAGTGTTAGTTAGTTGTTTTTCTTAAAAGTTAAAAACATAAAAAAAATTAGAAAATCCAAAAAATCCAACAATAATTCCTTTCCTTTGTTTCTTTTTGTTTCGTTCAGTGTTACACTTGGTTTCTTGTTTGACTGTGTGTAGGTGACACCAGTTTTATATGCATACCAGGTTTTCAAAGAAATCCTCACCGCTCTTGTTAGATCTAGATATCGAAAAGACGGACATAATCTTGTTCTCTTACGTTCAGTAGTAAAAGCTAAAGCTAATTCATCAACCGTTGTTCAAGATCTTGAACAAGCAGCTCACGAGAAGGCTGATCAAGATAACCCACCAATTCTACAAAACCAAGCACAAAATAACCCAATCCCTCTAATTCCAGATCCACCAATTCCTCAAAATCAAAACCAAAACCACAATCAGCCCCATAATCAAAACCAAAATTAGCCAGCACCAAACCCGTTTCCGTAATTTAACCCAGCCCCACAAAACCAACCTGGGAACCAACAATTCCAACATGGGGAAATTGTCCATCTTAACCAACCACAACATCAACACGGGTATAATGAGGGTCCCCAATACAGAGAAGGAAGCGTCCATACTTGGGAATCCAATTGGAAAGAAGAGGATAATCAGAACCAATATGACGGGAGATATTGTCACACCCAAACCGATGGCGGAAACATCGGGACGCGGCACTGAGTGAAACAGATTGTCCAAGAGAAATTCCATAACAACTACTTTACCGAATAGTTAATATTATGTCCCATGCCATAACCTATTAAGCAAGTAAATTATTACAGACATCAATATATCAAAGATGAATAACATGTTCTGACAACTCAGATTTAAATAAAATAAATTGTCTTTGTTTCTAGACTCTCAATCCTACTTGATTCCACAAAAGCAGGCATCCTAGCAGATAACATCTTAAACACCTGTCACATACGTTAAAGTAAAAGTCAATACACATAGTGTAAAGGTGAGCATACAAGTTTAATAGTATAATAGAGTTCGAAATCGTTTACGCATAACCAGCATGTACAACGTATAATGTGAAGCATGTAAGTTATCGACAAAGATCCTATCAATCCCAATGACTGCGAGTAGCGAGTGCGCAACACATGTTCACCACTGTGAACACGTGAAGTAAGATCCTTAATAACCCCTGAATGAACAGGTGCTGAGTCCAAACTATAGTGCTATCGTTGCTAAGGTAGGTAGACAACAATCAAAGTGTAAACATAACAAACATGCATTCATCGAGTCACGTATAACATACAATAGCGGTTAGCATTAAAAGTGTTTGCGTTGTGTGTTTGATGTGATTTAGAATAAGTAACGTATGTAACACCCAAAAGTGCGTAAGCAAAAAGGGGTCGCGTATACTCACAGCGATGATGGATTGAAGGGAGCGCTAGGGTGAGATTAGCCTGAACAGTTAACGATAGCATAAGCGAAGAGCGGTGCGTGAAATGATGCGAGTATACCAAGTGTCGAATGGTAGCCCAGTCTGATGGCAATCCGTTCGGATGGCCATTCGGTCGGATTGACATTTCTTAGTGAGGATGTGTTTGTGTATGACGGCTTGTCCTTTGAAGTTTTCGTTGTAGCATTTACCAAAATAAGAAAGGTTTCTACCATCCAAGTCATCCGTGCAGATCGCCGTTCAGTCGGATGGCAATCCGATCGGATCGCAGTTCGCATGGTGACTTGTTCGTTTTGAAAATTGTTAAGTTTGAAAGTTTGCGGTTTGATCGAGACGGTATGACATCAGGTTAAACAATAGGAACTCCATCAAGCCTGAGTCATCCAATCGGACGGGAACCACCCCAAATCTGATCTGTTAACTGATCCTGAAGGTTGTTCGTGTTTAATCCGAAATCGGTTGTCTCTCCGGTAGAACGCAGATCTTGAACCGGCACATTACTAAGAATGAGTAGAAGGTCTGAACTAGTTCCGATTCTACCGGTTTTGAGTGCATTGAGTGTAAAAGAGTTGAAAGAAAGTAGTTAAACCATCTTTCAATCCTTTCATCCTCGAAAATGTTTAGACTTATATGAAAACATTGTTAAACCTTATGGAAATCCTTTAGATCTGGGTTGTTCTTTGTGGAATGAAGCCAAACTATGAAGTTCATAAGAACTCCATGATGACATCACCCTAAAACGCTTCAAATCAGTAGATTTCACGATTAAAAGTGAAGATTCAAAGATGAAAAAGATTAAGAATTGCGTGTAGATCATAGAAGTACAAAGATTGAGTTGAGATCTTACCGAAATCGCGAGAAATCGAGAGAAAAGTGGGTTAGAACGGACTGGTTCGAGTTAGAGTGCTGTTACATCAAATGATGTGACAGGTGGGGGTATTTATAGTGTTTCCAAAAGAGGAAAAGAGCACAAGTGTCAAATGGGTCACCGATCGGATGGCAGTCCGATCGGATGGCGATCCGATCGGTTGGCCATCCGATCGAGTGGCTCCGACGAGTGGATTTCGTGGTTTCGTTTTGCGCGTTGAGCGTTGCGATTCATTTCGAGTATGCGATGCAATAGTATTACCCATTAGTTACACGAATAACCTAACTACTATATCTAATATACAATCACTATAAATAATTTGCGTTTAGCGTTTTCGATTAGATTGCGATTCGATTGAGTTGCGATATCGATTGCGATTGATCGCCATAAAACATAATTAAACATGCACAAGTAACACATAAATAACACACACACGTAAAGCAATATCCAGATCCTGTAATTCACTGCGATTCATATTGCGATTTGATAGCGATACGATTAGCGTTAAGTAGATTAATGTTAAGTTAACTTTATCGCATTGTTACTTCCTATTGTTTACAGTCGTAAAGCGATTACCGGTGATAAACGTACATCGATTACTGCGATTAAGTGCGCTTATTATCATTTACTCCACATAATACAACTAAGTCAAATATATAAAAGTAGTTGATTACAAGTCAAGTCGCGCGATCGGTCGTTGAGCAAGGAGTAGCAGATCGTAATTAGCAATCTTCTCTTCCTTTGACTTTGACCTTGACTTTAACTTTGACTTCTGGGAACACGGGGTGTTACAGCCTCCCCTAGTTGAGGAAATTTTGTCCCGAAATTTAAGAAGTAGGCGTATCAAACAGTTGCGGGTACTTCGCCTTCATGTCACTTTCAAGTTCCCAGGTGAACTCGGCGCCTCGTTTACCTTCCCGGCGAACCTTCACAATGGGAATGTGTGAGTGTCGGAGTACCTTGGTTTCTCGGCCCGTGATCTCGACAGGCTTTTCCATGAAGTGTAAGGTTTCGTCCACTTGTAGATCCTCTAGAGGGACATGTAACTCCTGGTCGGCTAAACACTTTCTGAGGTTCGAAACTTGGAAAGTTGGATGGACATTACTCAGTTCCTCCGGTAGTTCGAGTTTGTAGGCCACTTTGCCAATCCTTTCCAGAATCTTAAAGGGTCCCACATATCGAGGCGCGAGCTTTCCTTTCTTATCGAATCTTATCACCCCCTTCCAGGGTGCAAACTTTAGGAGTACGTGATCGCCAACGTCAAATTCAAGGGGCTTGCGGCGTCTATCGGTGTAACTTTTCTGACGACTCTGAGCTTTCAGTAGATTGTCTCGAATTTGGAGGATTTTGTCAGTCGTTTCTTGCAACAGCTCAGGACCGGTAATTTGTGCGTCTCCGATCTCGTGCTATATAATAGGCGATCGACATTTTCTTCCGTATAATGCCTCAAAAGGTGCCATTTGAATACTTGAATGATAACTATTATTGTACGAGAATTCGACTAAAGGTAAGTGCACGCCCCAATTACCACCGAAATCTATGGCACACGAGCGAAACATGTCTTCGAGGGTATGAATCGTTCTTTCAGTCTGACCGTCTGTTTGGGGATGGAATGTGGTACTTAGATTAAGAGAAGTACCAAGAGCAGATTGAAATGTTTCCCAAAGGCGCGAGGTAAACCAACCATCACGGTCAGAGATGATGTCACGAGGTGTCCCATGTCGACAGATAATTTCGTCGGTGTAGATTCGGGCTAATCGTTCCACCTTATAGTCTTCTCGTATCAGCAGAAAGTGAGCAGATTTACTCAAGCGGTCAACGACAACCCAGATGCTGTCGTGACTTGATGGCGTGCGCGGTAGTTTCGTTATGAAGTCCATAGCTATACTTTCCCACTTCCACATAGGGATCTCAGGTTGGACAAGTAAGCCAGAGGGTCTTTGCTGTTCAGCCTTGACTTTAGAGCAAGTTAGGCACTTCAAAACGTAGATGGTGATATCCCTCTTCATTCCAGGCCACCAGTACCATTGTCGAAGGTCATGCTACATCTTATCGGCACCCGGATGAATAGAATAACGAGACTTGTGGGCTTCGTCTAACAAGATTTGTCGTAAGTTGGTACACTTGGGAATCCAAATTCGGTCCAAATAATGGAATATACCATTCGATTTATTCACGAGTTGAGCGCCATCATGCGTAATCCGTTCCTTTTCAAGGTACGTTCGGTAAAACAAGCATGTTGGGCGTCGCGAATAAGAGTCTCGAGATGGTTCTAGGCTTGAGTATTGCGAACACTATGCAAATAGCTTCGTCGACTGAGAGCGTCGGCAACGACGTCCGCTTTGCCTGGGTGGTAACGAATCTCACAGTCGTAATCGTTGAGTAGTTCTACCCACCGGCATTGCCGCATATTCAGTTCTTTCTGGCTAAAGATGTGTTGTAGGCTCGTATGGTCGGTGAAGACCGTACACTTAGTACCAAAAAGGTAGTGTCGCCAAATCTTTAGGGCAAAAACAACTGCGCCAAGCTCGAGGTCGTGTGTGGCATAGTTCTTCTAATGGATCTTGAGCTGACAAGACGCGTACGCGATAACCTTTTCTTGTTGCATAAGAACACAACCAAGAACGAGGTTAGAGGCATCACAATAGACTACGAAATCGTTGTCTCTGTCGGGTAAAGAGAGAACGGGAGCGTTACAAAGCATAAGCTTCAGAGTTTGAAAGGCTTCCTCTTGTTCAGTTCCCCAAACAAAAAGATTGTCCTTGTGCGTAAGAGAGGTAAGCGGTACAGCGATTTTCGAAAAGTCGGCGATGAATCGGCGATAGTAACCTGCCAATCCGAGGAATGAACGAACTTCAGACGGGTTCTTTGGTGTGACCCAACTCTTAACTGCTTCGATCTTCCTAGGGTCGACATGAATTCCTTGACTATTGATGATGTGACCCAGGAATTGGATCTCCTCTAGCCAGAATTCACACTTGGAGAATTTGGCATAGAGACGGTTTCCCTGGAGTAACTCAAGAACCAAACTGAGATGTTGCACGTGTTCGGCTTTTGATTTGGAATAGATCAGGATATCATCGATATACACGATGATGAAGCGGTCAAGATAGGGTTTACACGCGCGATTCATTAGATCCATGAAGACTGCAGGGGCATTAGTCAAACCAAAAGGCATAACAACAAATTCGAAATGACCGTAACGGGTTCGGAATGCAGTTTTATGTATATATTCCTCTTAAATTTGTAGCTGGTGGTACCCTGAATGTAGATCGATCTTGGAAAAACATGTAGCACCTTGTAATTGATTAAATATGTCATCGATTTGGGGCAAGGGATAGCGATTTTTGATAGTAAGCTTATTTAGTTCCCTGTAGTCGATGCACATCTGGAATGATCCGTCCTTCTTTTCGACGAAAAGGACAGGTGCGCCCCAAGGAGAGGTGCTTGGGCGAATGAAGCCTTTATCAAGTAGTTCCTGGAGCTGACTCGAGAGTTCACGCATTTCAGAAGGAGCGAGATGATAAGGCGCTCCGGCAACAGGATTTGCTCCAGGTATGAGGTCAATTCGGAAATCAATATCACGAGTGGGAGGTAATCCCGGAAGGTCGTCAGGGAATACGAGAGGGAAATCACAAACTACAGGTACCTGGTTTACTACCTTAACTTCCTTTTTCTCCGCTGCTACAATGTGTGCCAAGAAAGCTTGGTATTCCTTGCGTAGATACTTGCTAGCTTGGACACAAGACATGAGTTTTAACTTCTTCGAAGCAACTTCGCCATAGACACATAACATATCACCATTTGCGAGAGAGAAATGAATCATCTTATCAAAGCAAACGATTTCAGCATGGTTTTCCCGAAGGAAATCCATACCTACTATGATATCAAAGCTACCGAGTTGCATCAGTATGAGGTTAATTGGGAAAATGTGACCATTGAGTTCGAGGGTATAGTCACGTAGAACAGAACTGATGGTGATGGTTCTTCCAGTGGCAACTTCTACGTCGAAGGTCGATGGGAGACGAGCACGCTTACGATTAAGGAGCTTTTCGAATTCAAACGATACAAAACAGTTATCGACTCCAGTATCAAATAAACACGAAGCATAAATACCATTTACGAGGAACGTACCATTGACTACGTTGTTGCCCGCCTGAGCCTGATGGGCATTGATATTGAAAACTCGCCCGCGGGCTGCTTGTTGAGCTGGCTGCTGCTGCTGTTGTTGTTGCTGCGGTGCTGGCTGCTGCTGCTGCTGTGGCTCTTGCTTAACCACTCTGTTGGGGTAGACATTTGCGAAGTGGTTGGGATCACCACACGCAAAGCAGACGCGTGTGTGAGCAGCGGGTGCAGGAGCTGCTTGCTATCCTTGCGAAGCTGGTAGAGCAGGAGCTTGTGCTTGAACTGGGGCTTGAGTTGGGCGAGTACCGGCGCGGCAGTTAGCGGTGAAATAGCCGTACATGTTGCAGTTTACACAGAAATGCCATGCGATACCAGCAGGATGATGATAGGTGCAAGTGGGGCAAAGCGGGTGTGGACCAGTGTATGCATGCTTAGCAAGTGGTGCATTGGCCACAGGAGCCGCTACTTGACGCTGCTGAGCTTGCGGTTGGGCTGGTACTGCTTGGATCGGTGCAGCAGTGACTGAACAGTTCTTGTTGCTGGAACTGCTGTTCTTCCTCTTGCGACGTGAGAGTTTCGACGTTTGCGGTGCGACGGTTGGTTCGGTGGTAGCGGTGGTTGCTTGATTAAGACTTTTAGCAGCTTTATTGAAATAACCAGACCTAACTCGCTTATCATTGATCTCAACGGCGAGCAGGTAGGTTTCCTCAATAGTTGTCGTCTTTGCGGCTAGCACAAAGTCTGCAACACAATCCAGAAGAGCACGAATGTATTTCTTGATCGTGACCTCAGCGGTGGTAACTTGACCCGGACAGATGAGACTCAGCTGCTTGAAGCAAGCAGTTAAACCGGCGTTGTCACCTCCTTCTTGCTTGATATGCCAGAATTCATCCTCGAGCTTTTGGAGTTCATAGGGAGGGCAGAACTCCTACATCATGATGTTCTTCAACTCATCCCAAGACAATCCAAAAGCTGCATCGTTCCCTCGTTTGTTTCTCTCGGCTGTCCACCAATCAAGAGCGCAGTATTGGAAGACGCTGGTAGCATTGACAGTGCGGAGATTTTCTGGACATCCACTCTGGCGTAAGGTGACTTCGATAGAATCGAACCATTGGAACATAGCCGTAGGCCCTTTTGTCCCAGTAAATTCTTTTGGACCACAGGCTTTGAACTGTTTGAAGCTAAAAGCAGACTTAGGAGACTCAGTCCTGGACTCCTCAGAAGATTTACTGGCATTTTCATGCAGTTCACTGACGATCTGGGGGAGAACTTTGACGATCTGCTTAGTGATGAGAGCAGCAATTCGTTTATTCTCGTGATTGCGACGAGCGGTGCGAGAGTGATGTGATCCAAATGATGTCATTGTCTGCAACAGACAGTGTCATAGGATTCAAACGCAGTTTGATTAACCCTAGTTTAGTCTATCGCACTAAAACACGATCACATGTCATCCCATACTAATATGTAGTCCATGTGAGCACACAAGCAAGTAGGCACATAGTCCACATAAGCATAGAACATACAGGCACATAAGCATGTATAGCACAGAAACACACTATATTTTGCACGTATTTACCTACAGATATAACGTGTATTCACCTATCCTTCAAGTTGTGAATTCGATTGAGAGTAGCGATAGCGTAATATCAACGATTTGTTAGCGTAGTGTCGTGAGTTGTGAGTGCGTTCTCAGAAAACGTTAAATCGAAACCATCTTTTACCTCAATACGCTATCAAATGAACATTTATCCACATGAAACACATAGAATCACAGAGTCGACGAGAGCGAACTGAAAATGGAAACACATATAACACATAAAATCAGCGAAGTCGAGCTTGAAATCGAGAAATAGATTGTCTTGGCATGTTAGACATTTGACTACCCAAAGTGATTCGACTATTCACAACGGCCTCGAGTACACGCCTTAGCCTTCGAGACGGTGCTCTTACACCAGCTCGCGATGACTGGCACGCATCCTTCCGGTTAATGTGCTATTTTGGGTCGTTGGAGTCCGTCGAGACTTTGGTGGGAGTTTTGTAAAATGAAATAGAGGGCGGAGCAAGTCATCAAGATTCGGGTGTCACCCCTAACTTAACGACTCTATTCCTATTTGTATAGTGAGCGTTTTGCGCCGAAGTATGGATTTCACTCCTAATCTCGTCCAAATCATGCGTCGTGCGAGTGATTTTGTCGGGAGTTTACGATTTTCACGCCTAATCTCGACCAAATCATGTGATTGTGTGGTGCTAGCCTTAGGAAAGGCTAAGATGACTCAGACAATCTTAGGAAAGATTGTCGAGCGTTTGGGGATTGAACTGGAATGTTTGTACGAAGTGCACAACTCGAGCAACTTGACCTACTTCATTCGAGGTGTTCCACTTGAGCGAAGTAACTCACCTTGTGCGAGTTGTCCCAATTCATACTGGTATCCCTAGTATTGCATAAGCGATAGAGTTCACACAAATAGAGGTCGCTTTGGGTACTTATACCATAGTCTAGTTGGATTCTAAGATAGCAACCCGGACTAGGTTGTGTCTTTCCTAGTTCCCTTTAGTTATGGCTCTGATACCAATCTGTCACACTCTAACCGATGGCGGAAACATCAGGGCACGGCACTGAGCGAAACAGATTGTCCAAGAGAAATTCCATAACAACTACTTTACCGAATAGTTAATAGTATGTCCCATACCATAACCTATTAAGCAAGTAAATTATTACAGACAACGATATCTCAAAGACGAATAACATGTTCCAACAACTCAGATTTAAATAAAATAAATTGTCTTTGTTTCTAGACTCTCAATCCTACTTGATTCCACAAAAGCAGGCATCCTAGCAGATAGCATCTTAAACAGCTGTCACATACGTTAAAGTAAAAGTCAATACACATAGTGTAAAGGTGAGCATACAAGTTTGATAGTATAATAGAGTTCGAAATCGTTTACACATAACCAGCATGTACAACGTATAATGTGAAGCATGTAAGTTATCGACAAAGATCCTATAAATACCAATGACTGCGAGTAGCGAGTGCGCAACACATGTTCACCACTGTGAACACGTGAAGTAAGATCCTTAACAACCCCTGAATGGACAGGTGCTGAGTCCAAACTATAGTACTATCGTTGCTAAGGCAGGTAGACAGCAATCAAGGTGTAAACATAACAAACAAGCATTCATCAAGTCACGTATAACATACAATTGCGGTTAGCGTTAAAAGTGTTTGCGTTGTGTGTTCGATGTGATTTAGAATAAGTAACGTATGTAACACCCAAATGTGTGTAAGCAAAAAGGGGTCGAGTATACTTACAGCGATAATGGATTGAAGGGAGCGCTAGGGTGAGATTAGCCTGAACAATTAACGATAGCATAAGTGAAGAGCGGTGCGTGAAACGATGCGAGTGTACCAAGTGTCGAATGGTAGCCTGGTCGGATGGCAATCCGGCCGGATGGTCATTCGATCGAATGTCAATCCGTACGGATTGTCATCCGTTTGGATGGCCATTCGGTCGAATTGACATTTGTTAGTGAGGATGTGTTTGTGTATGTGTATGATGGCTTGTCCTTTGAAGTTTTCATTGTAGCATTTTCCAAAACAAGAAAGGTTTCTACCATCCAAGTCATCCGTGCGGATCGCCGTTCGGTCAGATGGCAGTTCGCATGGTGACTTGTTCGTTTTGAAAATTCTTAAGTTTGAAAGTTTGCGGTTTGATCGAGACGGTATGACATCAGGTTAAAGAATAGGAACTCCATCAAGCCCGAGTCATCCGATCGGACGGGAACCACCCCAAATCTAATCTGTTGACTGATCCTGACGGTTGTTCGTTTTTAATCCGAAATCGGTTGTCTCTCTGGTAGAACGCAGATCATGAACCGACACATTACTAAGAATGAGTAGAAGGTCTTAATTAGTTCCGATTCTACCGGTTTTGAGTGCATTGAGTGTAAAAGAGTTGAAAGAAAGTAGTTAAACCATCTTTCAATCCTTTCATCCTCGAAAATGTTTAGATTTATATGAAAACATTGTTAAATCTTGTGGAAATCCTTTAGATCTGGGTTGTTCTTGGTGGATTGAAGCTAAACTATGAAGTTCATAAGAACTCCATGATGACATCACCCTAAAATGCCTCAAATCAGCAGATTTCACGGTTAAAAGTGAAGATTCAAAGATGAAAAAGATGAAGAATTGTGTGTAGATCATAGAAGTACAAAGATTGGGTTGAGATCTTACCGAAATCGTGAGAAATCGAGAGAAAAGTGGGTTGGAACGGACTGGTTCGAGTGAGAGTGTTGTTACATCAAATGATGTGACAGGTGGGGGTATTTATAGTGTTTCCAAAAGTGGAAAAGAGCACAAGTGTCGAATGGGTCACCGATTGGATGGCTGTCCGATCGGATGGCGATCCGATCGGTTGGCCATCCGATCGAGTGATCACTCAATCGAGTGGCTCCGACGAGTGGATTTCGTGTTTTCGTTTCGCGCGTTGAGCGTTGCGATTCGTTTCGAGTATGCGATGCAATAGTATTACCCATTAGTTACACGAATAACCTAACTACTATATCTAACATACAATCACTATAAATAACTTGCGTTTAGCGTTTTCGATTAGATTGCGATTCGATTGTGTTGCGATATTGATTGCGATTGATCACCACAAAACATAATTAAACATGCACAAGTAACACATAAATAACACACACACGTAAAACAATATCCAGATCCTGTAATTCACTGCGATTCGTATTGCGATTTGATAGCGATGCGATTAGCATTAAGTAGATTAATGTTAAGTTAACTTTATCGCATTGTTACTTCCTATTGTTTACAGTCGTAAAGCGATTACCGGCGATAAACGTACATCGATTAAGTGCGCTTATTATCATTTACTCCACATAATACAACTAAGTCAAATATATAAAAGTAGTTGATTACAAGTCAAGTCGCGCGATCGGTCGTTGAGCAAGGAGTGGCAGATCGTAATTAGCAATCTTCTCTTCCTTTGACTTTGACCTTGACTTTGACTTTGACTTCTGGGAACACGGGGTGTTACAGATATGCTGATTATAGGTATGATGAAGGATACAACATGGATCAAGGATATCCATTACAACAACAGGGAAATTGTAGAAATCACATCCAGAACCTAAACCCTAACAACCACGTTCAACATGGAATCCCACAGTTCAACGCAGGGAATCAAAGGGGGAAAAATCTTTTAGGAGGTGATCAGTTGTCGTTTATTGATAGTGTCCCACAGGTGATTCAAAGGGCTCCAGTCTGAGGGGTTGAAGGTCACTGTCGACCCGTCGTAGTGCCAAATTCATCGGCTATAGTAACACCTGTTGGGGAGAATGGTAGAGCTTTTGAGGTGAGGCCTCAATATTTAGGACATCTCCCGGAATTTTATGACAAGAGGACCGAAGAACCGTACTTACACATTGCAAGTTTTGACTCAATTTGTCAAACTATTAGGGGTCAGGTTTTACAAAGGATGAGATGAAGCTGATGTTGTTCCAATTTACCTTGAAAGATAAAACACGCCAGTGGTTCGCTACATTACCTCCAGGTAGTATCTATACTTGGCAGGAGATGCAACATGTTTTATTGAAAGAATATTACACAGTGAACCTAACCAGTGAAGCTCAGGAAGCAATCAGAACATTCCAACAACATTCAGGGGAAACATTCCATGAGGCTTTCACACGGTTTAAGGAGTTGCTTAGGAAATACCCACACCATGGCATCCAAACATGGGAATTGATTAACGCATTCTATGATGGGTTGCTTCCTGACGATGTTAGAGATCTCATAGCCATAAGCAACGGTACGTTTCTCATGAATACATAAGCTGTGGATTGGGTATACTTGGAGAGACAGAGTGCCACGTCTAAGAGGCAGGCACAGTCTAGCAGGAGGGCAAGATCAGTGTCAGCAAAAGCAGTTGACTTTGAAGCTGAAGAACGGGTCGAGAAACTGAAGCACCAAAACTTACTTCTAGAGCGTCAGGTAGCCCAGATGAAGTTGGGAAAGGGAACCAAAGTTAGGGCAGCTAATACATTTTCGGAGTGTATAGATTATGGTGAGTTAGGACATCAGGTTAGAGAGTGTCCCGCAAGGATAGTTCAGAATGACGATGTGAACCAACTATACTGCGAACGAAAACAATATGATATGAAATCGATTACATATCATCCAGGTTTGCGAAATCACCCAAATTTTAGTTATGGAAATACTGCTAATCAGTTGAACCCTAATTTTCAGGTACCTAATCAAGGAGGCCAGTAGTATCAGAACCGTCAAGAAAGTTACTCTCAAGGTAATTACTAGCAAGGGAATTACCAGAATAAGAGCCAGTATAATCAAGGGTCTCAAGATACTAACCAACAGCAAAGTCAAGGTAACTATCAAGGGAGTTGGAGAAATCAAGGTAATCCGCAAGGTAACTCTTCAACCGGTGGTGGTGACACAAATAATGCAAAATTGGATGCAATTATGTCATTCATGAAGGACATTCAGAAAGATAATGAAGTTTGAGACAAAACATTTGAAGCAATGTAGCTGCTGTTAGGGCAGTTAGCAGAAGAGATGGCTCAGCTGTGAAGAGATCCATGTAAGTTACCAAGCACTGCCATTGGGAATCCAGCACATCAGTCATCCAGTTTGAAGAATGGAAGAAATGTGCACGTCAACGGGGTAAGTATTCTTCCAACTTCTGAAGCTGGTAGTGTTAAAATTACTCCACCCCCATAATTAGTTAAGGGGGTGGTGGAGGATGTTGATACCGAGTCTCATTCTCGACATGATCAGGAAAGTAAGAATTTGAAAAAATCTTTTTGTGAAAGTAAAATGTTTATTGAAGTTGATGGTAAGAGAGTGAAAGTTCCATTTCCTATGGCTTTAATACAACCATCTGAAATATTTTCTTTGAGTAAACGGGACCCATAAATGGATGAAAGGTGGGAAAATTTTAAAGAGGACTAAATTAATCTACCCTTACTCGATGCGATTAAAGAAAGTCCTGATCATGTTGAGTGTTTGAAAGAGTTGAGTACCTAAAAATGACTTCACAAATTTCCTAAAAAACTTGATTTGACTGCAAATGTGAATGCCGTTTTGTTGGGTACCCTTCCTCGAAACTCCAAGATCCAGGAGCACCAATTATTTCGGTACAAGTTGGTGAATTTAAAAATAGAGAGGGCATTGTTGGATCTTGGAGCATGTGTTAGTATTTTACCAGGGAGTCTGTATGACCAGTATGATTTTGGTCCGCTACATAAAGTCAACACCACCATGGTGTTGGTTGATCAGACTCCCATGTGTCCAAGGGGGATGGTAAGAGATGTAATTGTGAAGGTAGAAGAGTGTTACTACCCAGTTAACTTCTTAGTGCTTGATTGTACTACGAGTTCCAAGAACACACAACCTCCAATTATTCTGGGTAGACCGTTTTTAGCCACTACTCATGTAATTATCCACTGTGTTGATGGAACAGTAAGTATGAAGTTTGGTGACCGTGAATTACAGTTAAATGTGTTTTCAAATGTGACTAACCCTCTTATCACTGGTGAACGCTCAAAAGCTGAAAGTGGTGATGGGTATGTCTCTTCTGTAAAGGAGATTCAAACCAAACACGAGTGTTTTATGATTGACAGGTTTGAAGTGGGAGGAAGCAAAGCGGTGAGGAAAAAGGAAAGTGTGGCTCATGAGGAGTTAAAGACAGAAATGGACAGCGACAGAGGAAGAACAAGGAAAAGAAACCGCCTGAATTTGATAATACGAAAAGAAGGTTAGAATGGTTTGGTCCAATGTGGAATACAGTGGACAAATTACAAGAGCATTGGCGGAGTACGTATTTAGAAGTCATGGGATGCAAGCATCCCACTCGACCACCAAGAGGTATATATCAGGTATGGCCTGACTGAAGACCTATAAACTTAGCGCTCTCAGGAGGCAGCCCGAGGATGTAGAGTGGTGTATTTTTGTTTTGTTTTGCGTTTGTATTTTTGCAGGCTACCAAGTTAATAATCTCTACGGATGCAATTGTCCAAGTGTGGGGATGTTTGGTGAAGTCCCAGTACGGTTTAGTTGTAATTGCGGACAATGCACGGATCAGAGTTCAGCCAGAACTGTCCATACTCAATCTACATTTGGACGGGGATGCTTTGAACACCACTTGTAGAGACTGAACCGAGTACTTGTTGAACACGACTGCGAATGAAATACTATACGAGCGTGGTGGAATACGATGCATGAGGATTCTACGCTTTAAACCAGGGGAGTTTGTTCCACTTTTGTTATTATATTTTATTTATGTTTAGTAGATAGTTCTCGCTCCATTGAGGACAATGTAAAATTTAGGTACGGGGAGGGGAAACTAATTTCTAGTTTGTGTTTTAGTTAGTTGTAACTAGTTTCTAGTTTGTGATTTAGTTAGTTGAAAAAAAATTGAAAATGTCCAGTAAAGATTTTTGCACAAAATGGAAAATGATAGGTATAATCAGATCGTTGGCTTTCGATAATTATATATATGAGATAATGAACTGTCGAACATGCATCTAACTAGGGCCCAGCCGGTTGAGATGTTCCTTAGGATTGATATAATATATTTAAATATTAGGATTCTTGTGGGTTCTCACCTTAGGAGCTATAGCAAAGTCGAAACTGTAGAGAGTATAAAGGGGTACCGTTATAAATAAAAAGCTTATAAGTATTCCTGTTAAATGGTACATCTGTTTCTTTTTATGAAAATAAACTTGAAACAAGGTAGCGCCCAAACAAATATGCCATCTATCCATTCATTTGAGTCAGTGTGTATTGACAAAGCCTATGGTATTGCCACTGGGATGGTGACTCGGGTGGTTCATACCCTCTAGGTGGAGTTAGGAAAAAAATGATAAATATGTGAAGCTTATTGCATTAACCACTGGGATGGTGACTCGGGTGGGGTATGTCCACTGAGCTGATCATAAGAAAAACATGTCAAAGCTCATAACATCATCCATTATCCATCAAAAATTTAGTCAGAAATATATAAGAATTTTTTATATAAGACGGTAACCTCATAAGCTCAATGCAGAAGTAAGTAGAGTTATGGCCTTTTGAGCGTGAGGCCCATAGATGAATAATTCATCTGAACTTAAAGGATTGTGATTAAGGGCTTGGAAATCGGTGTTTGGGTTTAAGTAGACCATATACTTACAATCTTAGTTAATGTGTGATTAGAATTGTTAATAAGTAATGGAATAAATTGAAAGCTAGTGATTTGATTGTGATTCCATTGCATGTAATTTTTTCGGGACAAAAAAAATAAGTGTGGGGATGTGATGGAGAGGGTGAAGCCCGAGTGTTAATGTCCTTATATTATGTGTTTTGTGGCGTTCTAAGTGATTATATACCTTGAATGTGATAACTATGAGAGGTTGTGGTTTTGTAGGTTAATCGCTTAAATCGGTGAAGTTAGAAAGCTCGGTGATTAAGCGGAACACCCGAGGATGTTAATCAAGTAAAATACGTTGATTGGGAGTTGGTTCGGGTTAAAAAATAACTTGGAAGTGCAAGAAACGTGAAAGAACAAAGTCCAAGGGCCTGCTGGTCATTTAATGGAAGGTGTAAATGAAGGGATTGAAGTCTGTGGGATCCCGCCGTAGGCTACGGTGGAGATCCCGTAACCTATGGTGCAACAAAATAAGCAACATGATGGTTGTAGTAGTGTACCGTAACCTATGGTATCTAGCCGTAGGCTACGGTGAGGACGACAATGGTGATATAACATGTATGTTCCGTAACCTACGGCGCAGTGCCATAGGCTACGACGGGCTCGACGTTGTTTGAAGCGTTGACTTTATTTGAAGATACAAGTAATCATCAGCCAAGCATTTGAAGATTGTTTCACCACGAAGAGCGGCTAAACCATTCGTGATCATCTCCGGGTCTAGGTTTTGTGTTAGGAACCGGGTTGACCTGTATTTACAAACATTTGGATTGAGATTTGTCTTGTCATTCGGTTAGTTTATCTTATTGTTTACTTGTTTTGGTTAAACGATTGTTGGATTATCGTAGACATACTTGTTCATCAGTTATCTGGTTTTGTCATCAACAATTGGGATTAAATTCTAAGTTGTCATTGTTCTTAAACTTTTAACCATTGAACTTGACTGTGTTTGTGAAATCTAGGATTGGTAATTAACTAGGTTACTATTCAGTTGCATCAATCTTTTGGTTTTGATCGTGGATCATTGCAATCAAATATATTATCTGTTAGTTATTTATCAAAACGAGTAGGTTAACAAATCATGTCTATGTGATTTCCAATTGGTAGTAATTAAGTTACCCGATTTTCTTCGCAACCTGAAAACCCGGAGATTGGTCCTTTTCTCATATTTGTTTACAACTACAAATTAAATTTGTTTTTCACAACTATTCTCTCAATTAGCAAAAAGCAATTAGTTTAGAATTCGATAACCGTTAAAAGCAATAAACTTCAACACTTTCCACTAATTCTCCGTGGATTCGACACCCTACTTGCTCTTTACTAGTAAAGGTGATTAGGACACTTATAATTATATTTTTCACCGACCTTACGACATCGATCACCCTGCATATCATTTAGCACCCCCAGCCACGTGTTCGACCAGGATCCGTTCTCACCGTTTTCACACTTCCAATCGTTTTCTTCTAATCCCGTTTCTATAGTATATATATGGTATACATTTTACAAAACATAAACCGTCAAAATAAGGTTGATTAATTTTACAAAATTAAAACCGTCAAATTAACTTATAAGGCAAATTAAAACCGGTCACACTAAAATTCCCTATCAGTCAAAAACGGGATACAACGTGGACGAAGGTTCCCTTAGTTCATTAATTGCCAGCTTAAAATTTTAACCATGTCAGTTTATGTTTTAAACAAAAACTTTTTTATAATATTAGGACCATGTAATCAAAATATGTTATTGAGCCGTGCTTCAATACTTTAAGGGCTTTTAGCCCATCATGATTATAATATAGAAAACAAAATTAAAATTCTTACTTTGGAACACCGGAGGGATCTTCAAAGTCAGAAGATTTTATTTAATATGCTTCAAATATTTTACAAGTGCAGAATTTTTAGAGAGAGAAGAGAGGGGCTAAAGATTAGCGTGCCTCCTTCCTTACAAACTAACCCTATATATAGGAAAATAAAAAGGAAACAGACAAAATGCAAAAAGAAGAACGGAGAAATAAAGAAAAGAAAAAGAAAAAGAGGACTCTATTATTGTCCTTGATGTCCGTATGATGGCCAAACTTTACCCAAATTTTCAAAGATGCCCATTATGAGTGGGGTCCTTGTGTCGGTTCAATTATCAATCTTTTTTCACCTCATCTTTGGATTCTTTCTTTGGGGTAAATTCTTCTACCACCGTTTGAAGATATGCTTCTAGATCATCATCCAGTCTTATTTCTATAATATCTTCTATTGGTTGAGATTCTCCTGCTAAACATGAGAAACGATTCTCATCTTCTTGACTGGTGGATGAGATAGACATTGCTTTGGAGGAGCTTTCAGTATTTGCTTCAAAAAATCTTTTTAACTCCTTCTTCATTTCTTCTTTGTATAATGAAAGAATTTCAGTCTTTGAGACTACGGAGACTGCCTGCTTATCTTGAATTCTCCTTGACATTTGTTCAAAAGGACTCGAAAGCTGTCTTTGTTGTCTTTTCTCAATCTGAAGTTTATAATGCTCAGTTTTATTGGTGATCAAATTTATTGTGTCTTGACCTTCTAATTCTTTTGTAGAGTTATTAACTCTTGTCATCTTTGACCAGAACTTTGTATAAGAAGTTCTTTTGAGACAGGGAATATTATCCCGCAGGGTATAACCTGTTGTGGGTTTCCATCTCCAAATCCATGGTATGGAGAATTCTATAAAAAAAAAGTACATTGAGGCTATTCCCTCAAACCAAGTTTTATTATACTCGGCTTCTATCAGGTCTGGAGAAACTGCTACCCATTCTTGGTAGAGACCTTTGAATGGTTCAGGAAGAATTTGAACCGATGGTCCATATAGAATAAACCATTTTTGGAACCAGCTTGGGATACCATCTTTATAAATCTTATCACTCACTTTTATGAACCATGAGTGATTTTTGCTGGGATTTTCATAAAATAAACATTTTTCAAAACTTTGGATGTAATCCCAGTAATTGTATTTATAAGTTTGTTTATTAGGATTTATAAACTCTTTTTCATTTAAAGTACTTAATCCCCACTTTTGAGGAGATAGAAGAGATTTTATAAAAATCTTACTAAAATTAAAAGAACTCTTAATTTTATTTGCTGGGTAAAAATGTCTTAATTCAGCAGACTCAGAAACTTGTATAATACTTTCATAATATTGCCTTGGCTTATAAGAAGAAGCATCATATGATGCTGGCTCTAAATATTTTTGCATAAGAAACCAAGAATCATCAAAAAACTTTTTATCTTCTTCATTTAGAAGAATTATTTTCTTCTGTCTGTCGGATATAACCCATGACTCTTCATCATCTTCTTGTGCTATATGAGCATAAGATGGAGCCTTTAAGGCTTGTTCCCTTCTTGGGCTTTTATAATAGCCATGATCTTTTCATATGACGGATCATTGGGACTAATTTGAATACCCATATTGTTATTATTTGAGCTGCTAGAAGCAATATCGGAGGCTATGAGCTGTCTGTTTCCTTGTTGGACCAAGACTAAATCTTGGCATCTTCCTCTTCCCCTATAAGTGGGAAAAGGTTGTCTTCCTCTGTTATGAGGAATCATACCTGAAAATATAAAATCAGGCTGATGAGATTATTTTCTCATTATCATCAAGAACCTTTATTTGATTCTTGATTACATTTAGAACAATATATTCATCTGAAAGATCTTTCACTCTATTAGGATTACTATAATCATTCATTAAATTATGAATTCTCACAATTGTCATTCTTTTATTATATAATAATTATTTTTATCAATTTGAATATTATCAAAAACCCTTTTTAGTGGTCCTCTGGCCTTTATCATTAGAACACCTGCAATTTACACAGAAGATATTATCTTCAAATATTCTCTAGTCAGAAAATCTGGAAGACTATTTTCTTCTCCTTTTTTATATTGTATTTCAAAATCAAATGGGGCTAATTGAGATTGCCATCTAGCAAACATTTGTTTTGAAACATCATGTTTAAAATCTTTTTGAAACATAAATTTGGCTGCTTGACAATCAGTTTTTATTATAAACTTCTGATTGTATAAATCATCTTGAAACTTTAAAACACATTTTAAAATTGCTAAAAATTTTTTTGCAATAGTAGCATATTTCTTTTGACTATCTAACCATTTTCCTGAATGAAATCTAACAAGATATTCTTGTTTTGTTTGAGGAGAAATTTGTTTTAATATTCCTCCATAACCTATTTCTGAGGCATCCGTTTCAATAATCTTTTCCCAATTGGGATTAGCAATAGTCATGCAAGGAAGACCTAAAACCTTCTGTTTTATTTTTATGACAGCTTGAGTATGATTTTCATCCCAAGGCTTTGGATTCTTTTTTAATCTATCATATAAAATAGAAGAATCTTTAGCTAAATCATGGTAATAAGGGGCTATATAATTCAGACTCCCCAAAAACCTTTGAAGTTTAGTTTTATCAGGGAATTTCGAAGCAAATTCTATACTTCTATTAATAGGAACAATTTTCCCTTTTTCTATAATATGGCCTAGAAATCTGATACTTGTTTGAAACAACATTATCTTTGGACTAGAAATAACCAATCCATTTTTTTTTAATAATAGTTTTAAATATATCAAGGTGTTTAAAATGAGTTTCAATATCTTTTGAAAATACTAAGATATCATCTATATAAACAATTATAAATTTTGAAAAAGGAATGAATATTTCATTCATAATTTTTTGGAATTCTGAAGGGGCATTCTTTAAACCAAATGGCATAACATTCCATTCATATTGCCCAAAAGGAACATTAAAAGCAGTTTTACACCTGTCTTTTTTGTCAATTTGAATCTGCCAATATCCAGATTTTAAATCAAATTTTGAAAATATTACAGCATCATATAATCTATCCAACAAATCTTTCTTATTAGGAATTGGATACCTTATCCATTTCAAAATCTTATTAAGTGGTTTATAATTTATGACTAATCTAGGAACACCTCTTTCAATTTCAGAATGTTTATTAACATAAAAGGCAGTACATGACCATGGAGATTTTGAAGGACATATTAATCCTTTTTGTTGAAGGGATTCAATCTCTTTTTTACATAATTCCAAATATTCAGAGTTCATCTGATAAGGTCTTGCCTTGGTAGGAATATTACTTTCTATAAAATCATCTTCATAAGGAAGAGAAACAATATGTTGTTTTCTATTCCAAAAAGCATTTGGATGATCATTACATATTTCCATATTAAATTGATTCTTTATAGTTTCAATTTTTAATATTAACTTGGGATTTTTTTAATTTTTCCTCAATAGTATGAATACTAATTTCTTCTTTAAGAAAATTTATTTGGTTAACCTTAGCCTGTATAAGAAATTCATTCAAATATTTTTCAAACGGCTGAGTTATAAACTCAAAATACAACTCCTTGTTATTATAAAAAGCTTTAAACCCCTTTTTATCAACTTCTTTTAAAGGAAATATTTTTGAAAGAAATGGAGTTCCTAATATAACTTCATTTGTTATATCTTTTTTAAGAACAAATGATGTAGGAATACATTCCCCATTATTGCAAATCTTTGCGTTTGGGATTTTATATCTAACTCTCATATCTTGCTTGTTAGCCGCTTTCAGAATGTGAGTAGTTTTTTCAAAATATTTTGTAGGGATCAATCCTTCTCTTAAACAATTTAAATATGCTCCGGAATCAATAAGAGCAATAAAATCCTTTTTAAAAGTATTTTGTATTAGTAAGCTTATTTTAACTAACCATTTTTTAGAAATAAATTTTTCTATTCTATTAATATATTCATCTTCTCCCTTATTTTTAATAACTAAAGGAGGATATTCTTGATCATAGTTAGTATTATCAATAGGACTATCAATAGGAGAAGGAGGTTTATAAGATGTTGATGTTTCTCCTATTATAATCTTTCCTTCAAGATTTATAATTCTTTTTTCAAAATTAGAATTTTTCTTTTTTAAATAAATTATTTCATCTTTTAAATTGGTGATTTCCATTTTTAAATCTTCTGAAGCAGCAGAATTATTTTTTCTAGTATTCAAAATATTATGAATATATTTCATGGAATAGGGGTCTTCAGGTTCCTCTATTCTGGTTTCCTTTTGAACTTCTTTATCTTTGTATATCATATGAAGAATTTTTAATCTTTCTTCAGGATTTTCAATTTGGCTTAAAATATTATCTAAAATATTACTATCTATAACATTTATCTCACTATTATTAAGATCATTATCCTGGAATTGTGACATGACTTTATAAAGCATTTCATTATCAGAATCAATTTTATTACAACAATTCTCTTGACAGTTATCTGAACAAGAGCTTTCTTCTGTGCTATAATCAGAAGATTCTTCAGAATCAAAAATTTTATATAATTCATTTTTAACATTTTCTTCTATGTCTAAACTATTTATTTTCTTTTTCACTATTTTTCTTTGGTGACATTCATTAGACTTATGACCTTTTTTTCTTGCATATGTAACAAGTAGGAACCCATTTTTCTTTTCTTTGGGTTTTTCTCCTTTCTCTTTTTTCCCTTCTTTTCTGAAAATATTTTTCCCTACTAGCTTTCTTATATTTTTTATAATATTTTTCATTATCTTTTTCTTTGGTACAATCCATACCAAATTGCCCACAAAATTGTCCTAACTGTCTTTTTTCTGTTAGGTTTTGTTTTTTAATTTGTTGATTTAATTTTAGCTCATTACATAAAGCTAAACCTTCTTGAACACAGACTCCTATTAGTCTGCCATAAGTATAATTATCATAAGGGATTTGAATATTATTACCTCTAAGGACTTTTCTTACCCTTTCAGCAAACAAAGACGGGAGACCATCAATAAACTTGGACTTCCAGTGAGAACTATTATTCTCTGGGAGCTCATAAACTCTACTTAAAAAGACAGATTTATACCATCTAAACGAAGTTAAAGTATGACATCTTAAACCATTTAGTAATGTTCTTATGGTTTCAGAATTATCTGACAATCTTCCTGTAAAGTGTTCTATAATGGTTATGATTAAAGTGTAAACAACATCAAATATTTGTTTATCACCTTCTTGCCTATAATGTTTATAAATTTGTTCTTGTTTATCACCAATATAATTATCCCACCATCCTTTTAACTGACCTGTAAATCCTGCAGTTATCATTTTACAGACTACTTCGTCAGTATTTTGATTATTTTTAGCTATGGTGGCATACATCAACATCCTATGTGTCATCATATAAACTTGCCTATCAGTATAACCATCTAAATTCCATTCATAGATAGCTTTTCCATTATAAGAATTATTTATTTCAAATTCTTGTTCCTCATGAAGAACATCCTGAGGAGTAGGCCTAGGATAATAATATAACCTTTGTCTAGGCCTCTCAGCATATTTGCTATTATAATTATCATAGTTCTTATGTTTTTTACCTTTTCCAAATTTATTTATGGAATCAGTAACATAAGCTTCATAAGTTTCATTATCCATATTTTCTTCTCCACTTAAAACATTAATCTTGATATTAGAAAACTTTCCTTTTATAATCCCTATTAAGTCATCCATAGACTTAAGTTCTTCTTCAGGTTTTATTCTATAATTTTCTATCTCAGAAGGAGGCTGAATAGTAGCTTTAGCTAATATAGCTAACTTAGGCTCATCAGATTTTGTATTACTTGATTCTCCAACTTCTTTTTTCTGGTTAACCAAAACCTTCTCAATTTTATTATTGATTTCTTGAAGATTTTCGGATAAATTTTTAAGACATAAATTTGTATAATTATTTTGTTGTATAATATGATTGACATGAGCAATAGTCGCAGTCATAGACTCATTATGTAAAGCCTTTTTAAAAGCAGCAAAATGTATTGCACAATTTTCTGTTGTCATTTCAAAATCATTTTGAGGAAGAAAGACATATTTTATTATCTCTCCTATAATAAGCCTATAATTTTTCTCAATAACTGAAACATATTTCAAAGAATATTTGTTTATAAACCAAACAGGAAACTCTATAATTTCTTGAACATCATTCAAATCTTTATAAAATTCTTTCCCTATTTCAAACCTTTTATCTCTAGAATATTACTCTAAAAACCATTCTTTAAATGGTATCCATATAGGATTTTTATATTTTTCACACATTTGCTGTCTGATGACAGATCCAGGACTAAAATCAAGTTTTTCTTTCATCATTATAAACTAAAACTCATGTGTGAGACTGTATCATGCTCACTAATAGGTTGGTATATTCCTCAAACTAAATTGTTATTATCAACATTTAAATTTTCTACTCTACTATTTCTTATTTGAGAAGTAGAGGCTCTAGAGGATTCTGGTAAATCTACTTTATAATCAAGAGGTGATATATAAGATCTAGCAGAAATAGATTTCAAAAGTTTTTTATCCTTCCTTTCTTCCTCAAATTCTATTTCTATATTTCCTTCAGGAGTTTCTATTAATCTCCTTAACTTATGATTTATCTGTGGTTGTATTTTAACAGCCCTATTAATAACCCAATTTTCTGGAAAAGTTATTTCTTCCCATTTAACTGGTCTCCTTATGGAAATATTAGATTTTCCATAATTTGTTTCTATTAAAATAGTTTCATCATTAGGTTTATCAACCCTTTTACATCTAGCATTCATAGTTGTAAGAAGTCTATAATATATTCTATAACAAATACATATAACTTCAGATCCTTCAGCATAATTATAACCATGTGTTTTAACATATAAAGTTAAAGCATCATCTATATTTTGATCTGTTAGAGATAAATGAATATCATGATAGACATTAAAATATACTGGACCATGTGCCAGACTGGTTTCTATAATTCCCATTAATGATTGTTTCCAGTTTAAATTACGAGCATCTCGTAACACAGCTAAAAAACTTTCTGGTAAACCTTTTAATGTTAACGGTTTAAAAGCAACTTGGACTAAACCGATATGCATAAAATTAAAATCTTTTCTATATCTGTTTATATCAGATATATTCAAAAGTTTTATTACAATTTCCTCATCTTTTATAGACGCTGATTCTTCAGTGGTTTTAACCACATGTTTGTTTATTAAATTATCAAAACTTCCAATTTGGTATATAACCTTAGGACTTATATGAGGTATCGTCCACTTATTAAGTAGATCAAGATCCTGAGGTATATCATATTCCTCATTAGTACTAATTTTGATAGTACTTTTCTTTTTAAACAAATTTATCATAACTTTAAATTAAAGTATTGAAACAAGACATACAATAACTTCCTTTGAATCCATGGCTCTGATAATATGGTATGGTAATTTTTACAAAACATAAACCGTCAAAAGAAGGTTAATTAATTTTACAAAATTAAACCCGTCAAATTAACTTATAAGGCAAATTAAAACCAGTCACACTAGAATTCCCTAAGCAATTATAAAAACGGGATGCAACGTGGACGAAGATTCCCTTAGTTCATTAATTGCCAGATTAAAATTTTAACCCTGCCAGTTCATGTTTTAACCAAAAACTTTTTTATAATATTAGGACCATGTAATCAAAATATGTTATTGAGCCGTGCTTCAATACTTTAAGGGCTTTTAGCCCATCATGATTATAATATAGAAAACAAAATTAAAATTCTTACTTTGGAACACCGGAGGGATCTTCAAAGTCGGAAGATTTTATTTAATATGCTTTAAATATTTTACAAGTGCAGAATTTTTAGAGAGAGAAGACATACAATATATATATATGGAGAGGATCGTGAGAAAACTCTTTTTTGGTGAGAAAACTCTATCAAACGATTGGTATTTGTTTAGAATTTTTCTGGTTTAGTTTTTAAGGTTTATGGTTTAATTTTTAAAGGTTAGTGTTTAGCTTTGGCATTTAGGTTTTAATTTTAGGCGTTAGCTTCTAGGGTTTAGCTTTTAAGGATTAAGTGTTTGGGGTTTAATGTTTAATTCTTAGGGTTTAGTAATGATTTGATAGAGTTTTTTTTCATGATCCCCCCCCCCCCCCCACACACACATATTTATATATATGTTAGTAAGTTATAGGGAGAATCCCATGTGAGTTGTAAAAACTCTAAAAATCTAATGGATGGACTACATGCTGCACGTGTTACACTTTTTCGCTACAACAATTTTACTGACACATGTAACATTTTATGACACGGACACACTTTTCGTAACAGTGGAGAGAGGAGAGAGAATGTGTTACATTTTTTCAGTTGTTAATATTTTTTGTAACTCACATGTAACACATTTTTATTGTTTTTTACAACAGTTTTTTAGATTATATGATGTGTATAGATTTTATAACTTATAATTTACGAAGTTTTTATTTTGTATTGCGCGTAAAAAACATGTTACATTTTTTACAGCGAAATTTTTATGTAACAATGCAGTTGTCACATTTTTTGTGGGAGATGAGAGAAGAGAGAGAAAAATGTAAGTTTTTACACTTTTTGTCAGATCGTAACATTTGTTTGAAAATGTAACTTTTTTATATCTTTTTAATATTCACCATTGATCACATCACATGAGAGGAATGGTGAAAATAAAGTTTTCTGGGTTTTTATAACTAAGATGAGTTTTCGATTTGTCATTTCCCTATTTGTGTGTGTGTGTAGGGAAAGACATTTGTAATCCACCAAAAACTGAGTTTCACCTAAGTAGCCTATGAGAGATTGTAGAAATGACATGTGCATTCCTTATAAATAGGATGTAAAGACATTTAAGTCCAAAAACACAAACTTCCACCCCATTTGTTTTCTCAAAATTCTACACAAAAAATCCATTTCAAAAAATTTAGCACCAAATATTCAGCACAAAAATCAAGTACAAAATTTTTTTGTGATTTTTAAGCTGTCATATTTTGAATAACAATATGATACTCAAATTAAATATAAAAAAATGCTTGATTTTGTGATGTAATTTAAAAAAAATAATAATAGAGATGAAAAAGTTATTAACGTTTAAAAAATGAGAAAAATATGCATATGTCTTGCCTGTGAAGTAAGAAAATGTCACAAATAGTCCATTCCAAAAATACGCCTTACACCCTTTTTTCCTACAGTTTCATTTTAATTATTGATTTGAAAAATAAAATGTCAAGATTTCTTCTTACTTTGCTTAGGCAAAATCAAATTTTAATTTGATCCTACCCCTATATATATATATATATATATATATATAGGGTAAGGTTCATGCGAGAACCACCTTTATTCCGAGAAACGCGAGAACCAATGTAAACACAAGCAAAAATAGCTAAAAAAACCTAAAAAACCTAACCCCCCCCCCCCAAAAAAAAAAAAAAAAAAACCTAAAAAAAAAACCTAACCCCCCCCCCCCCATCCCCCCCCACCCAAAAACCTAAACCTCCCCCACCCCCCAAGCTAAAATGCTAAAAACTAAACCCCCCAAAAACCTTAAAAAAAAATAAAAAAATACACACAATTTTTTTTAATATTTTTTACATTAAAATCGTTACTTTTAGTAGACAAAAAAAATTCTTTTTTTTTACTACTAAAAGTTGCGATTTTTGTATAAAAAATATTAAAAAAAAATTGTGTGTTTTTTTGCTATTTTTAGGTATTTTTGGTTGTGTTCACATTGGTTCTCGCGGTTCTCGCAATAAAGTGTGGTTCCTAACGGATCCTTTTCCTATATATATATATATATAGAGAGAGAGAGAGAGAGAGAGAGCGGTTAACATACAAAAGCCCTTATCATACTTCACGTACGCGACAATCGTAACCATCAGATCAGGGCTATAATCACGCATGGAACAGTTAATAACGCATGGATCAGTTTTGTTTTGTGATAATCACGCATGTTATCTATATTAATCACGCCTGTTGTGTTTTGGTCGCGTACGTTAAGTCGTGAAGTACATTATACATTTTCTCTCTCTCTCTCTCTCTATATATATATATATATATATATATATAAATGTTCAAATGAAAAACACTAGTTATTGCGAAAACTTGAAAACTAATTAAAAAAGCAAAAAAAAAAACATGCCAAATTTTGTTTTTTGTTTTTTTGGTATTCCAATTTTCGCAACTTTTTATATATAAAAAAAATTCAAAAAAAAAATTGTAGTGCACATGTGTAATACTACACATGTGTATTATTACACATGTGTACTACAATTTTTTTTTTTTTTTTTTTGAAAAAAAAGTTTTTTTTATATATAAAAAATAGCGGTTTTTAATTAAAAAAATTGTAAAAAAAAAAATTTTTTGGTGTGTTTTTTAGGCTTTTTTTAGTTAGTTTTCGAGTTTTAACAATAAAAGTGGTTTTTATTTGAACCTTCCCATATATATATATATATATAAATATATATATATATATATATATAAGCTTTAGGTTTAATAAAGGGTTTAAGGTTTTGATTTATGGTTAGGGTTTAACGAGTTAATTCCAATGCCATTGAAATGATTTCAATTGAAGTTCGTTTAAGTTGTTTCCTAATTTTTTGTAATTACCTTACACTTCCCCTTATATATGTGTTTGTTTTAATTATTATGATTTTGATTTTTGTTAATAACGACATCCTAAAGTAATGACGATTAAACATCAATTATATCTAACTTTAACCAAAAATAAAATTATGTCTGTAGTTAGTTTTTATTTACGACTTTCAAGTCTATAACATTTTGATTGCGATGAAATATGGCCATTGTTCAATAAGAGCAGACAAAGTTATTTTACCTTTGGAGTGAAATTCCTTTGACAACGAAGATGAAAGTTATGAGTGTTATCACACTCCCGGTATAGATTGGTATCATACCAACTATGTTTAATAAAATTTATAGGCAGGGGCGGAACCAGAGGGGGGTCAAGAGGGTCCGCTGACCCCCCCGGCCCCGGACATAGAAATTTGTAAGATTTTTATATGTACAATCTCAGATTTTTCTAGGAAAAAACATGTTTTAGACTCTCTAGTTGTAGCCGGTAGAAAAGAGAGTCTTATGATAACCCTCTAACAAATAAGTTCTGATTCCGCCAGTGTTTATAGGGGTTTTCTACAATTTGATAGGTTACAATGATGATATAGCTTTTTGTTTCATTTTTTCTTTTTTATTTAAGGATGACATCGACTAATGACATAAATTTTAACATGTTTGATAAATCTTTTAATATTATTAACATGTTTTTTTTAATATAATTACATTTATAAAAAAGTATCGATCCAAACATCTTCTCCTCCGTTTCTTTCTTGAAATAAACTAGCTGACAGTGGCTTGATTTAAATGATAAAAAAAGTATACATGAAGATAACATGTTTTATAAATCTTTTAATATAATTAACATGTTTTTAGTATAATTACATTTATAAAAAAAAATCCCAACGATCATCTGATAGTGGCTTGATTTAAATGACAATAAAAATAAAAGTAACCTAATTGAAACAGTTTTTAAAAATTAGGTTACTATCATGTGAAGCTTTCCCTTTGTAAAACTACATATACATACGTTACTACCTTAAATTGTATTTTAAAAAAATAAATTATACACTGCATGGCCGTTTTCACGTACAAAAAGTTAATTTTCTGACTGTCACCTTTCCCATCCGTACCACCCATTTTTTCCACATCTATTCCACACTCCGGATTGCAAACAACAAAAATTTCGACAAAAATGCATACAAACAAATGTTTTCCACTAACTCGATTCTATGGTTAATCTAAAATACAACAGCCAATTTACGAACTTACCCTTGAACAAATACAGGATTTATGGATGAAAGACTAGCTGTCATCAAATAAACACCGGTGAATAGTTATGGCCATTGAAGCAGCCTTGTGAGGGTGGAAAACAGCTACACAAATGGCAAAACATACAGTAACTAAAGCAACTGCACCGGGGGGGGTTTAAAAAATCTGTTGGTTTTGTAGCTAAATGCGCCGTTTGAGGGTTTCTTGGGTTGATCCTTCACACTCATAATACAGTCGCCGTTTAAGAGTCCAATCTCTTCGCTTTTACACCCTGAATTAGGAACCTGCGACTTTTGACGCATGGGTTAGTTGTTTGAAGAAGTAAAATGATTTTCTTGTTGGGTCCTACTATTTACACCCACATTTTTGCTATTTGCACCAATGATACGACATTAATATTTGTGTTTTTCTTATATAACTTCGGACATGTAATGTTTTATTAAAAACGAATGTGATTTTTCGATGTGCTTATTTTTATCTACGTTTTGGTATAAATTTTATAAAAAGAATTAATTATTGTTTTCGTCCTGTGGTTTGTCAAAAATCACTATTTCAGTCCATTAGTTTAAAAATTGCGATTTTAGTCTCTGTAGTTTCACTTTCGTAACCATTTCAGCCCACCTCGTAACCATTTCAGTTGCTGTATTAACAGAATAAATTGATTGAAACGGTTATGAAAGTGAAACCACAGGGACTGAAGTGGTTACGAAAGTGAAACTACAGGGACAGAAATCGCAATTTTTAAACTAATGAACTGAAATAGTGATTTTTGACAAACCACATGGATGAAAACAGTAATTAACACTTATAAAAAAAAATGGAGCCGTATCAAATATAACGTTTTATTAGTCGTTATAAAATTTTATACTCTGTTTTATATAAAATTTATATCAAAATGTAGATAAAAATAAGTACATCACAAAATCATATTCGTTTTTTAACAAAACATTGTATATCGTAAGTTATTCAAGAAAAACACAAATATGAATTTATTAATGTCACATCACTTTGCGTAAATAACAAAAAGTTGGGAGTAAATAGAACCACCCTTCTTGTTTGACCACTATATAGTCGGGGGGGGGGGGGGGGGGGGGGGGGCAATCACGTCGGTTTAAGTAGCTGAACAGGAACACAAATAGCCCCTTTATATTATTTATGCTAAATGAATTAGAAAACAGTTTCAGTACTTGATTAGAGGTCGAGATGAAGTGATCCACCTGATCTCCCCAGCTTTCATCATCACCTATATCTCTTGGATGAAACTCAAGGTTTACTGTTTTCTCCAATCACTTATTCAGGACTTCAGTAGCATGATTTACAGTCCCCTGAAGCAATAATCTATCCATTTCTATAATATCACCATTTTCAATGATTCTCATCTTCACCGAGTCTAATACTCTCTTCAAAACTGCGGTGGACTCGTATTCAATAAGAAAATTAAGTAAAAAACTGAATCTTTGGAGCTGTGATGACATGGCAGCACATTCCATATCTTGTATGATTGGCTGTTTGAGTAACCATGCCATATCTACAACCACTTCAAAGAATTTGTTAACAGCAGCCTCACAAGAAATAGATTCTGAGTCATAGAGAGTTGAATAATATTTTGTCTGTATTATTTTCATCTCAGAACATATTTCTTTGTCCGCAATGAGAATTGGAATAAAATTAGACAGGCCTGATTCATTCTCGACCTGTAAAATAGATATGTTGAACAATGATCAACCTTTTTTTAAACTTATCTTTAGAACGGCTAAGTTGCACACCCTATAAACTAAATCCATCATGGGACTAGAACACTCTACTATTTGCCCCCGACACATCCAAATTGCTACCCTAAATTATGAATCAACAAGTAGCAAGACCTTTCAATATCTTTTTGCGTAGACAAAATTGATAAATATAAAAACTGAAGCGAACCTCGATAAAACCAGGGCCAAAAACATCCAATTCAGAATGCGGGACATGTATGTTCAGAAACTGATGATCTAAGTTTGTTGAAGAGGTGTTGCACAATGGTGAAACACACACATCATTTTTCATATACTTTCCGGCCAGCAAATGATACTAAAAATCTGCACTTGTTACATATAATCATCATTCCATTTGAAAAACCTCCCGTATATAAAAAGAAGTAGAATTCAATCAAATAAACCAATTTAAGTTTTCGATCGGTATGCCATTAAATTTCAAAGGCAGTCAAACGTATTGATGTACATGAGCTCATCGCACATGTGTTAATAAAAGAAATTCGGAAAGAATACCTTAGTCTAGGCTGAAGCAAATTACTTCCACATGCTAAAAACTCTATGGGTTTGCCTGCTTCAAAACATGTAGGCTGAACATAATGAAGCTTTGGGGGTTTTCCACCAGTTTCAATCTTTATCACAGACTTTCCACCTGCATCCCCCCACCATACGAGTTTGCAGTCATAAATCAGTGCAAAAAATAGGAACTACCTAGAAATACGAGCCTATGAACCCGCTTTTGTTGGTGATCAACCAAAGATTTAAGATTATATGTTGGTAATATCATAAAAAAAAATGTCTATCCTGATGACAAAAGCAGTCATCAATCTTGAAATTTAACTTTGGTGGGCAACTGGTCATGATAAAAAAAAACTTGGATTTGGTCAATGAACTTATGCTGGAAGATAAAAAGAATTAACGAACCTTTCATAACACTGTAGATGGTGTCATTTAGACTAACAAAAAATGTGTCCCGTCCAGAAAACAAGCTTCTTGGTGATGCAAGGAGGTCACATATATATACAACCTGATCTTCATTTAACTGTTCAATAAATTCCCACAAGTTAGATAATGTAGATGAAGCTTACGATATATGAGTACATACATAGAAGTTGAATGTTGAACACATATATAGAGACATCACCTTCAACCACATAAACCCTGGCATTGCAATAAAAAATGTCAAGATTGTGCATCCAGGACGAATATATCCTTCCAACTCCACATGCATGCTCGCCAACCATTGAAATATCTGTAAAAGTGTATGTTAATATCACACCTCATATGGTTAACATAATTAGTGCTTAAAATCCTTAAACCGCTAGTAAATAACCGTTATAGTACTTGATGTCGGAGTCTAAAAGGGAACTCTGCTGGATTCCAATCATAAAGCTTAAATGAGATCCGACCAGTTGTGCACTACAGTAACACATATATCATCAATACACATGCTATGTGAGTGGGAAATAATATATAAATAAGAGGTAGAGTAACACATATCCAAAGCGTATTTTTTCGCATAAACCCCCTAATCGTTTTATTAAATATATTAGGTTATACGGGAATAATATGAACCTACCATAGAGGAGAAATCATTCTTATCGTCACGATAAGATGGAGGAGTGGTTTTTTCTTTCTCTTCATCAGTTTGAGTTTCAGCAGATGCAGCTAAAGACGGAATGCTTTCACTCTGAGTGTTTTGGGTGTCTCCACCTGCTAATGATGATTTCTCACCTGTAGCAGCTTCACTACTTGGGGATTTCCCGCCTATACCATAAAAGTGAAAAGGTCTGATACGCGATATTGTGTCATGTAACATGTGGTCTGATACGCGTTATTTTATCTATGTTCATCCAAACAGTAAAAACCAACTATTGAGAATTTTTACTTCTGAGAATGGACGGCAATTTCCTCCGGTTGGTGGAAGGTGAGAAGAAAAACCATCTCAAAACCAAAAAAAAAAAAAACAAAAGAATTTCAGATTGTGTTTTGTCACCTTTTCCAGCCTCATCATCAAAATCTGCTGTTGATTGAAATCTAGATCCCTTGGAGCCTGTGTATTTTCTTCTACGCCTGTTATTATGCCGTTCTAATTTTCTTCGGCAACTACGTTTACCTTCATCAAAATCTGACAGCACATGAAACCTACAACAACCTCACTTTGTCAGCCTACATTTTAGTATATATCTTCTTACACTAGCAACAAATGTTGGGTTTACTCGGGTTTGTTCGCGGGTCATTGGTTCGGCACGTTATCGAGTCAAGTGTTCGTTTACGGGTTATGCAAAGGGTCAACAATAGGCTGCATGTTAAAAGGGATTATACCCATGTGTAGCTGCACGTTTTATTAATAATGGACCTGGTATTGTGGTTGACCGAATTACATGCAAGTTGGGTAGAGGAGTGGTCACAATTTATACCGATTCATTAGAAAGAAATAGTTTTTTTAGTTTTTTAATTCCCACGTTGCAAGTGTAGTATGGCTATTTAAAGCCTCAGTGTTTATTGAATAGAATATAACCTTCATTTTATACAACTTTCTTCCTTTGACATTCACTGCATATTGTTTCTTTGAGTGTGTAGTGTGTATTCACTACAAAGAATTATGGCAATAGCGGCGACTTTTGTCGCCGCTAATACTTCCAATTGTCGCCACTAAAGAGTCGCCGCTAATGAACCGTTGCTAATGCTTGCCATGTCGCCGCTAATCCCTTTAACTTTTTAGCGACGACTGTTGTTTTTAGCGACGATTTCTGTGGTCGCTAAAGCTATATATGACACGTCAGCAAATATCATTAGCGACGACAAATGTCGCCGCTAAAAGTCAAAAAACCAATAAATTCTCTTTTTTTCTCGCTTAATCCCAATTTTTGGAAATAACCGTAACCTGCTGTTTCTTTTAATTTTCCATACGCAAACAATAATTCAAACAATTCTTCGATCAAACAAACCAAGTTTTAAACATAAAACTACAACAAAAGTATTTTGTTTGATTAAGTTAAAGTTTTGAAACCCCCAAGTTCCATACAAAATTCATCATTCTCCCTCCTCGTCCGTGTCATTTTCGTTGCCTTTTCTTGATTTCTTATTATCCATAGCTTGGTACAGTTGTTCCAAAAATCTCGGGTCTTCAAACAATTCATCAAAATATTCCTACAAAATAAGATATAAATTATTAGTTTAACAATTTAAACACTTGCCGGAGCGCTTAATATTATTAAAAGGCATAAACTGCAAGTAGTATGGAATTCGAATGGTTCGTTTTGTACAAAAATGGTTCGAAAGGCATAAACTGCAAGTAGTATGGAATTCGAATAATAAAAACTTGACATTATTTTTGGCTAAAGTGCTAGTAGCATTAAACTCAAATAATACAAAGTAGTTCATGTTATATCCAAGAAAAATCAGTGATATGCGCTAATAGATGATGCAAAAGTTGTATCATACGGAACCATATTGTGTGTCCTATATTTACACACATCAAGTATTTACACACATCTATAAGCCGTAAAACAGTCCGAACTTGTCTAAAACAGATCAGTTTAACCGAAACAGTTCTGCAATGATCAGTTTATTTATCAGAGAATCACCGAAATCAGTCCGTAATCAATATTGCCATTCAGATTGATATTAAAGCTAACTGCTTGAAGATTCAGATCTGTAACCTAAGTCTGAAAGCTCGAAGTTAATGATTCAAACAGATTATGTGATTCACTTGTAAACAATCGTACGATTTAAAACGCTTAAAATTGTTATCCATTGCAGATTTTGTTTTCAATTTTTCTGAAATTATTACGAGCAAAATTCTTTGTTTTTGTTTCAATTTCAGTCGTTCATACAATCTTTAAGTGATAAGATCAATCCGAAATGATTGCAACTTTGTTCGAACCAAAGAAACTAGTTCGGAATCACACTGAAACTCAATCGAATCAGTTCGATATACTCAAACGATACTCCGAAACTAATCAAAATCCACCGAAATAGTTTGTAATCACTTAAAACGTTCAACAATCAGTCCTCAATCAGATATGAATTTATGAAAAACAGATCGAAACAAACAGGATGTTCAAAACATGATCAGAACAGATCAAAATCACATCAAAACTCAGCTGAAAAAACATTTGGTATTAACAACTTATCATAAACCATAGGGACCAAAACAACAATTTACTCTAAAAGTTATTATTAATAGAAGAAGTTTAAAAAATAAAAAATTTAGTGTTACCTCTGAAAATTGCGGACGTGTCTTCTCCTTCTCATGAGGACTCACGTCACTCGAGGCTGAAGATAAAGAAGGTTTACGCCCAAGTCCCCTATAAATTCCGCGCCGAGCACCAAGCACCTTTTCAAAAACTTGAACATTACTAATGGCAGGCGCACAACTTTCACCTAGTTCACCCTCATCTTCCAAGAATGGGTTATTTTGGGTCCTTTGTCTTTCAAATTCTTCCTTTAATAGGTTCTGTATTTTACAAAGATAATTGAAGGACAACCCATGAATATACACGAACTCGATAACTAGCGTGCGGATTGGTCGTTTCGTTACTGTTGAAAGCAACAACACGAATCGACATCCTATTGCGAAAATTCTTTGTAAACACTAACAAAATTCGAATCGACATATATATATATATATATATATATACATATATATATATATAATATGTCGATTCGAATTCTTAAATATATATATATATATACACACTTAAGAATTATACTTTAAATAAACACTTACAAAATTCTCCTCTTCCAACGGGCTGGCAAAAGTCCCATCGGGTAGAGTATGAGCATGAGCGTACGTTTCCAAAGCTTCAACATTCTGTCAAACATTAAAAATTAGATGATATATTGAATAAACACTTATATGTATAAACCATTACCTTTTTAAAAGACCAGCTGCTATATGATGCCGACCCCCCGCGGTTTGCGAACTTTTGCTTTTCACGATTTTTTTTGTTAACTTCAGACCTTTTTATATATTTCGGATCACCGAAAAGGTCTATAGTCTTCCTCCAATTTTCCACACCCATACCCTTGGGGGGAGTGTCCCTTATAGTCTCTAAATTATCATGCCGCTTTCCTAAATCAATAAACTCCCTTTTTGCCATACTCTTCCGGTCTCTGTATCGTTTCATGTAGATCGACTGGATGCCACCCTTCAGCTGATTACGTTCGCAATCCCGCTCAATTTCCTCAAAATTGAAGCGCCGCTAGGAATTAAACAAAAGTTAGTCAACTAAAAAAGAATCATAAACCAAGAACATATAAAATAACTTAAACCAAACATTTACTCTGAGGTGTTGTTCCATGGCATTCTTTTCAGCAGCAGAAACTTGAGCATAAGTGTACTTATCAAATGCCATGTTTTCCCACATATAAATCCCTACCTCTCGACTGAACATATCATAAGGTTCACCAACTGGGGTATATGTCGCGAGTCTATCAAAAGGGATTGAAATAAGCCCTCCGGTCTTATTCGCCTGCAAAAGTTTTTTATTTTTTCCCTTTCCCCTCGTTTTCTTCTTTGGGACAACTACATATATAATAAAAAGTTAGTTACTCACAATATATTTTTTTATAACAAATGAATAAATATAGTGAATAAATAAGTTATAATAACACTTACGGTCCTCCTCGTGATGACCTCTTCGCCCAAAACCCCCGGGAGGTGGCTCATCCGCACCATCACCGCCATGGCCTCGTGGTATTACATCAGCCATGATGTCGCTGCTAAAAGTGTCGCCACTAATGCTTGTATTTCTGGTAGTAGCTAAGGAATCACCCCTTCGTGAATATCTGATAACTTCACAAGTTGAGAAACAATTAATCTATTTATATATTATGAATGATGGTGTTTGCTTTTAAATATGGGTATAAACCGGTTCATTGGTACATGATTTTTTGGCGGTTTGAAATCTGCAGTTAAAAAAATAACCTGGTACCCTAATTAGATGGGTTTATAGTACCAGATGTCTTTGGGAACTAGTTCAACCAGTAATACTTGCCTGTTTGAAGAAGTTTTAAACACAGTGAATTAAACAATTAGAACCAACCCCATATGCATCTAATTTGAACGATTATTAAAGCAGGCTCAATAAAACCTTTACACCCAACAAGTTAAACGCTTCATCTTGAAGAGTTAAACCTTTCATCTCTAAAATAGAGAAAAAATACCTTACTACCACACTATGTTTTTTTAAAAGAAAATATATAATATAAATCTAGTTATAATTTATTCCTAAGTTGTTAGTAAGCACGGACGTTTTGTACTTTTGTTCCTGTTAATCCGTAAGGTTCATGAAAAACAGCCCCTTTTTTACATTTTTAATAAACATGACTTTTAAGATGCGAACCGTTCGACCCGTACCGTTTCGAATCGAACCGTTTCGACGCGAACCGTTTAGACCCGAACCATTTCGACAAGTACCGTTTCGACGCGTACCGTTTCGACCAGTACCAACAAATCAAATCAAACAAACAGCAGTCACAGATTACAAAAAGAAATTCAGATAATCTATCAATTATCAGCTAAACTGAAACATGAATGCTAGGCTACATATCAAATTGAATGAAAATTATGTAACTCTAATCACAATAACAATAAAACGAACAATTATAGCAAACACCATGACGATAACATACATTACCAGTCAATAAACACCTACATGATCATTAATTCAACGATCACACTCACATACAACTTGAATTCAAACACATAGGCAGCATAAATTACCATAAACAAACTATAGGTTTCAGTTAATTTAGAAATTAGAAAACGAATACAGCGTTGCTTATCAAAAGACTAAAAGCGTAACCAAAACAAGTTAAACACAGAGATTGTCCCAAACAACACTAATAGATAATATCACAAATTACAAAAAGGAATCAGGGAGACTATCAATTATCAGCTAAATCTAAACATGAATAGTGAACTACATATCAAACAGAACATAACTGCAATCATAAAATCGCTAAAACGTACCAATTATAGTAAACAACATGACGAAAACATACAATACTAATCAATCAACACTTACACGATCGTTAATTCAACAATCAGTCTCAAATACATCCTAAGTTCCTCAATAACAAACCTCGCTCGAAGACATGAATGCTAAACCACAAATCAAATTCAACATAATTACATTATTCGAAGGTTACCAACCCGGACCCGTTTTAACCCGACAAAATTGTCCCTTGATGTACAATCACTTTTTTTTTAAAAGACATTTTTTTAACCAACCCGACCCAACCCAACCCGAAACCCATTCTGACCCGAACCCATTCCAATCCGAACCCGTTTTGACCCATGACCCGACCCGTCCCGTTTTCCATGTCTATAACTCTATACACAAAATATAATCCCTTTTTGATAATCAGCATCAGCTACCGACAAGTGTTCAGTAAGGTTCTTAAAAGTATGTACTACCTGTTCTTCAATCTTCAAATGCTTAGCAAAAAGTTTTGTAGCAGGACATTCTTAAGTAAAAGCCTTCAAATCCCTGAAGATTCGCAATAAAAAGGATAAATGCAAAAGCTTATCCAAACATTAAAGAACCAAATATTGCAATTTAATCACATAATCAGTTCCAAAACGCAAATAAAAAACCCTCTACATAGCAAAAAACGCACATTCTAAACACTGTATATGCATTTACAGTATATGTTTGTCATCCAATTTCCGAATCTGTTCCAAATACCCACATAGAAAATGCACATTCCAATTTCCGAATTACAGACGCACATCGACCCTAAATTTATAGTATATGTTTGTTTGTCTTCCTCTTTCAAGTCATCTACTTTACAGTTTCATTGTTGGCAAAAAAACTACACAAATTATCAACATATAAACTGAAATTGCAAAGAAATCTGGATGGATTGTACGTACTATCGAGTGGCGTCAGAGATTAAGGCGGAAAGAGATGGCAGTGCTCCGGCAGAGTGAAGGTGGTGCGGTGGTGCTCCAGTAGAAACAAGGTGGTGCGACGACGCTCCGGCAGACACAAGGTTGTGCGGCGACGGCGTGGTGAGTTGTGGTGTGAGAGAGAAGCCTGTGTGCAGATTTCATCTTGGAGGGAACATTGTCGCTAAAATGGATTGTGAGCTTTTTAGACATGCTTTATTCAGGGACAAACCCTAGTCATTGGATCAGATAAGCAAACAACGGCCCAGATCTTTTGTAAAGCCCGTCTCCCGGATCAAGACCTTTAGCGGCGACTTTTTAGATGTCGCCGCTAAAAGTGTCGCCGCTAATACTTGAATTTCTTGTAGTGATTATCAAGGGGCCTGAACCAACATTTGGTATCAGAGCCTAGGGCTCGTATCGAAGGAAGCCTCCGCCACCGGGGGGTGTGTCGGTCGGTGGAGGGCAGGCGTAAAAGAAGGTGTTCGGGACAGCAGGTGGTTGTTTGGGACTGTGTTGCAGCGTTAGACATAAGCGTTAAGGTGTTTCGGTAAGCCGTTGTTGTGGTAGACGTACCGGTTAAGACGAGGGGGGTGACCGGTGATAAACACTTATTTTCTGGGGCTGCTAGTGGTGATTAAAGGAGGAAGATAAAGGGTTGTTCGGATGTTAGTTGTGGGTTTGCGCAGCTGTTATACAACGGTGACAACAGCAGAATGTTTTGCGGAAGCCTTGATCGGATTGTTCGTGATAAGAGGAGACCGGCGTGGTGCGTGAAAAGTTGGCATAAGGGATCCGTCAAAGCAGGTGGCTTTGGATTCGTCTTGCTTGGCAAGTTGAGAAAACGGAAGAAGCGGGTGGCTTGTTTTCTTTGGGGTGGAGAGCCTCTTGAACAAGGGTGACTGGAAAAAGGTTGTTGAAAAAAAGGAGGAACACGGTGGTGACATTATGGCGTTGGAGTTCAATCGGGTGGCTTTGGATGTGACCGGGGAGAGGTCGTTGATCAGTGATAAGTCGTGATGTTAGTGAACGGTTCCAACGTTATGCCATGTTACATGTTACGGGCGTGGTGTTTGACAATGGACGTGATTGAGGTGAAGATCGGGTGTCCGTTAGATGTCATAGTGGTTCGAAACCGAGGTGGTTCGGTGCTACAGTGAACGGTTCGAACTAACACTGATTAAGGGGGTGATTGTTGGGTTTACTCGGGTTTGTTCGTGGGTCATTGGTTCGGCACGTTATCGAGTCAAGTGTTCGTTTACGGGTTATGCAAAGGGTCAACAATAGGCTGCATGTTAAAAAGGATTATACCCATGTGTAGCTGCACGTTTTATTAATAATGGACCTGGTATTGTGGTTGACCGAATTACATGCAAGTTGGGTAGAGGAGTGGTCACAATTTATACCGATTCATTAGGAAGAAATAGTTTTTTTAGTTTTTTAATTCCCACGTTGCAAGTGTAGTATGGCTATTTAAAGCCTCTGTGTTTATTGAATAGAATATAACCTTCATTTTATACAACTTTCTTCCTTCGACATTCACTGCATATTGTTTCTTTGAGTGTGTAGTGTGTATTCACTACAAAGAATTCTGGCAATAGCGGCGACTTTTGTCACCGCTAATACTTCCAATTTTTGCCGCTAAAGAGTCGCCGCTAATGAACCGTTGCTAATGCTTGCCATGTCGCCGCTAATAGTATTTGTCGCCGCTAATCCCTATAAATTTTTAGCGATAACTGTTGTTTTTAACGACGATTCCTGTGGTCGCTAAAGCTATATATGACACGTCAGCAAATATCATTAGCGACGAAAAATGTCGCCGCTAAAAGTAAAAAAACCAATAAATTCTTTTTTTTTCTCGCTTAATCCCAGTTTTTGCAAATAACCGTAACCTGCTATTTCTTTTAATTTTCCATACGCAAACAATAATTCAAACAATTCTTCAAACAAACCAAGTTTTAAACATAAAACTACAACAAAAATATTTTGTTTGATTATGTTAAAGTTTTGAAACCCCCAGGTTCAATACAAAATTCATCATTCTCCCTCCTCGTTCGTGTCTTTTTCGTTGCCTTTTCTTGATTTCTTCTTATCCATAGCTTGGTACAGTCGTTCCAAAAATCTCGGGTCTTCAAACACTTCATCAAAATATTCCTACAAAATAAGATATACATTATTAGTTTAACAATTTAAACATTTGCCGGAGCGCTTAATATTATTAAAAGGCATAAACTGCAAGTAGTATGGAATTCGAATGGTTCGTTTTGTACAAAAATGGTTCGAAAGGCATAAACTGCAAGTAGTATGGAATTAGAATAATAAAAAGTTGACATTATTTTTAGCTAAAGTGCTAGTAGCATTAAACTCAAATAATACAAAGTAGTTCATGTTATATCCAAGAAAAATCAGTGATATGCGCTAATAGATGATGCAAAAGTTGTATCATACGGAACCATATTGTGTGTCCTATATTTACACACATCAAGTATTTACACACATCTATTAGCCGTAAAACAGTTCGAACTTGTCTAAAACAGATCAGTTTAACCGAAACAGTTCTGCAATGATCAGTTTATTTATCAGAGAATCACCGAAATCAGTCCGTAATCAATATTGCCATTCAGATTGATATTAAAGCTAACTGCTTGAAGATTCAGATCTGCAACCTAAGTCTGAAAGCTCGAAGTTAATGATTCAAACAGATTATGTGATTCACTTGTAAACAATCGTATGATTTAAAACGCTTAAAATTGTTATCCATTGCAGATTTTGTTTTCAATTTTTCTGAAATTATTACGAGCAAAATTCTTTGTTTTTGTTTCAATTTCAGTCGTTCATACAATCTTTAAGTGATAAGCTCAATCCGAAATGATTGCAACTTTGTTCGAACCAAAGAAACTAGTTCGGAATCACACTGAAACTCAATCAAATCAGTTCGATATACTCAAACGATACTCCGAAACTAATCAAAATCCACCGAAATAGTCTGTAATCACTTAAAACGTTCAAAAATCAGTCCTGAATCAATTATGAATTTATGAAAAACAGATCGAAACAAACAGGATGTTCAAAACATGATCAGAACAGATCAAAATCACATCAAAACTCAGCTGAAAAAACATTCGGTATTAACAACTTATCATAAACCATAGGGACCAAAACAGCAATTTACTCTAAAAGTTATTATTAATAGAAGAAGTTTTAAAAATAAAAAATTTAGTGTTACCTCTGAAAATTGCGGACATGTCTTCTCCTTCTCATGAGGACTCACGTCACTCGAGGCTGAAGATAAAGAAGGTTTACGCCCAAGTCCCCTATAAATTCCGCGCCGAGCACCAAGCACCTTTTCAAAAACTTGAACATTACTAATGGCAGGCGCAATACTTTCACCGAGTTCACCCTCATCTTCCAAGAATGGGTTATTTTGGGTCCTTTGTCTTTCAAATTCTTCTTTTAATAGGTTCTGTATTTTACAAAGATAATTGAAGGACAACCCATGAATATACACGAACTCGATAACTAGCGTGCGGATTGGTCGTTTCGTTACTGTTGAAAGCAACAACACGAATCGACATCCTATTGCTAAAATTCTTTGTAAACACTAACAAAATTCGAATCGACATATATATATATATATATATATATATATACATATATATATATAATATGTCGATTCGAATTCTTAAATATATATATATATATATATATATATATATATATATTTAAGAATTATACTTTAAATAAACACTTACAAAATTCTCCTCTTCCAACGGGCTGGCAAAAGTCCCATCGGGTAGAGTATGAGCATGAGCGTACGTTTCCAAAGCTTCAACATTCTGTCAAACATTAAAAATTAGGTGATATATTGAATAAACACTTATATGTATAAACCATTACCTTTTTAAAAGACCAGCTGCTATATGATGCCGACCCCCCGCGGTTTGCGAACTTTTGCTTTTCACGATTTTTTTTGTTAACTTCAGACCTTTTTATATATTTCGGATCACCGAAAAGGTCTATAGTCTTCCTCCAATTTTCCACACCCATACCCTTGGGGGGAGTGTCCCTTATAGTCTCTAAATTATCATGCCGCTTTCCTAAATCAATAAACTCCCTTTTTGCCATACTCTTCCGGTCTCTGTATCGTTTCATGTAGATCGACTGGATGCCACCCTTCAGCTGATTACGTTCGCAATCCCGCTCAATTTCCTCAAAATTGAAGCGCCGCTAGGAATTAAACAAAAGTTAGTCAACTAAAAAAGAATCATAAACCAAGAACATATAAAATAACTTAAACCAAACATTTACTCTGAGGTGTTGTTCCATGGCATTCTTTTCAGCAGCAGAAACTTGAGCATAAGTGTACTTATCAAATGCCATGTTTTCCCACATATAAATCCCTACCTCTCGACTGAACATATCATAAGGTTCACCAACTGGGGTATATGTCGCGAGTCTATCAAAAGGGATTGAAATAAGCCCTCCGGTCTTATTCGCCTGCAAAAGTTTTTTATTTTTTCCCTTTCCCCTCGTTTTCTTCTTTGGGACAACTACATATATAATAAAAAGTTAGTTACTCACAATATATTTTTTTATAACAAATGAATAAATATAGTGAATAAATAAGTTATAATAACACTTACGGTCCTCCTCGTGATGACCTCTTCGCCCAAAACCCCCGGGAGGTGGCTCATCCGCACCATCACCGCCATGGCCTCGTGGTATTACATCAGCCATGATGTCGCTGCTAAAAGTGTCGCCACTAATGCTTGTATTTCTGGTAGTAGCTAAGGAATCACCCCTTCGTGAATATCTGATAACTTCACAAGTTGAGAAACAATTAATCTATTTATATATTATGAATGATGGTGTTTGCTTTTAAATATGGGTATAAACCGGTTCATTGGTACATGATTTTTTGGCGGTTTGAAATCTGCAGTTAAAAAAATAACCTGGTACCCTAATTAGATGGGTTTATAGTACCAGATGTCTTTGGGAACTAGTTCAACCAGTAATACTTGCCTGTTTGAAGAAGTTTTAAACACAGTGAATTAAACAATTAGAACCAACCCCATATGCATCTAATTTGAACGATTATTAAAGCAGGCTCAATAAAACCTTTACACCCAACAAGTTAAACGCTTCATCTTGGAGCCTGTGTATTTTCTTCTACGCCTGTTATTATGCCGTTCTAATTTTCTTCTGCAACCACGTTTACCTTCATCAAAATCTGACAGCACATGAAACCTACAACAACCTCACTTTGTCAGCCTACATTTTAGTATATATATCTTCTTACACTAGCAACAAATGTTGGGTTTACTCGGGTTTGTTCGCGGGTCATTGGTTCGGCACGTTATCGAGTCAAGTGTTCGTTTACGGGTTATGCAAAGGGTCAACAATAGGCTGCATGTTAAAAGGGTTTATACCCATGTGTAGCTGCACATTTTATTAATAATGGACCTGGTATTGTGGTTGACCGAATTACATGCAAGTTGGGTAGAGGAGTGGTCACAATTTATACTGATTCATTAGGAAGAAATAGTTTTTTTTAGTTTTTTAATTCCCACGTTGCAAGTGTAGTATGGCTATTTAAAGCCTCTGTGTTTATTGAATAGAATATAACCTTCATTTTATACAACTTTCTTCCTTCGACATTCACTGCATATTGTTTCTTTGAGTGTGTAGTGTGTATTATCAACGGGCCTGAACCAACAACAAATTTGGACTAATCTTTAGTGTTTTTGACATAATGATTAAATTACTTTTATATCTGCGGTACTTTTTCTTATACCATAAATTGTTTGTGGCTTTTCTTGTTCTTGTTTCTGATTTCAGTTACAAAGAAGTTAAGAAAATTCACCATTTCTTTGTGAAGAATAAATGTTGCTTTTCGTTACCTGATTGTTAGGAGTGGATATTTAGTTTTATATCATCAGTTCTATACCAGTGCAATAAAACTGACTATCTATAGGTAAAATAAGATCACCTAACAGTATTCCCTTATGTGAAACTAAGGTAGCGTTCGTTTCGTGGAATTGGAATTGGAATTGGAATTTGTGTAGGATTTGAAATTTAGGTGTGTTCGTTTTACATGGTATAATCTAAAACTCCCCATTTTTGCGGTGTATCTAAGCCAAAAATATGTGCAGTCTTTAATTTCTACAAGTATCCTTATGTTGGATAGTTGAACTCCCTTAAACGTCTTCTCATTTCTTTGTAGCCATAACTTCCAAAGTGTTGCCATGACAATACAACCTAGCACCTTTCGTTTTTTTCTTTGTAACTTGCATTTTATCAACCAAAGATAGCAGTTCCTCCACTGATGAACATGTGTGCAGCTCGTTTACACTTATCCAAACTCCCACCATCCACCAGATAGTTCTTGCGAACAAGCATGTGACCATCGCATGATTTGTGGTCTCCGGAAAGTAGCCACAAAACGGACATAGGGTGCTCCTGATAAGAATATTTCTCTTGGACAGTTCTATCCTTGTTGGCAGCCTACCACATACGCTTCTCCATGCCAAAGAATTTGCCTTTGGCAATACCTGTTGGCCCCAATTGATCTTTGATCTCTAGAACATGAATCAAACTTGAATATAAAATGAATGTTTTGTACATGTGATGAATACAATGAGAAGTTGAAACCCTATTTATACTAATCCAACAGTTGCGAGTGAATAGACGTGTCTCTTCGCGAATCGATGCGTCTTCATGATTCTGTGTTATTGGCGTCTGTTGTTGAAGGGTGTTGATTACATTTCCACTCCCATGTCACCGTTTCCCACGTCTTCATGTACATCTCCGATACTAGCGCCCCTTTTGCTTCCAACAGTTTTATACATGATAGGGAAATCCATCATTAAACATTTATTGGGTATCCATTGTCTTCCCAGAATCGCGTCTCGTCGCCTCTACCCAGTTTGCACACGAGTTTTTGGGTCACACTAATATGACTCTTTTGAAATTCTTTGTCTTTGCTCCCAAAACTCTACCATACTCCAGTAAGTTTTCTATTAATTAGGATCAGGTTATCTTTCCGAGATTTTCAATACATCTCCTTTACTACTCAAGCCCATAAGTGACTCCCGTCTTCCCTCGTTTGCCACCACCATTTTAGGATTAGCGCCAGGTTTGCTTCTTTAAGAATTATGTAGGTCCGAGATTCGGGACCGAAACCCATGATTAGTGTGTGATTATGTTCAAGACGGGAGGATTAGAGACGGATAGAACAACTTTCTTGTATAAATTTGGTAGCATAACATTACAGACCGGCCCGATTACTAGCTAGCCGAACTATACCAAAGGAGCTACATCCGGGGAAAGACCAAGTGGTGATCTCTCCCCCAAGTCTAAAACCTTCAAACTATGCAAATGAACCAAGGGGTGGTATTTATAGCCACACCCCCTTTACTTGCAAACACACACGGTCAAACGAATAACCCTTTCATTTGATCACTTCAAACGAGCGGGTCTATACACGTTCATTTGACCGTTTCACTAACTATTACATAATCAGCATAACAAATAATCTAATCTATTCGAACAACATCGGACACAAAAACTGCACCAACAAATTCCCCCTTGTCTGTTGCTGTTGAATGCTGAAAATGCAACTTCAATCAAAATTCATTAAAGTGTTTGTTGATGTCATCTTCTTTGTGTTAACAAATTCCCCCTTGACCGATAATCCAGGTAAGTAGTATCTTCACTTGAATCTTCATAGCAATATCAAACCCTTGAAGCTTCTCAAATAATATTTCCCCCTCAAAGCACGCGTATCCGTGTTGGGTGTTGTGCAATGTCCTCACAAGGCTAAATTGACCGATCTTCCGCTGATCTTCCAATACTCCAACCGACATTTGATAAGGGTTCCATTCTTTAAAAAAAACTGCATCAAGTCTTTATCTTGTCATAAGAAGCATACTACATTGGTAGAGATTTATGGTGAACTGTCTTCTGTAAACCATCTTTGTGGAATCGACCAAGTGATGCACTTTGATCATCAGCATCAACACTCAGGAAGTCAGCTAGACCGAGTATATCATTTGCAAGCTCAACTAGCACGCTTAGTTGAGCTACATCCAGTTCTCATTGTCTCGCCTTTGTGAAGTTGACCATGTAATGCACTACGGATCTTCAACATCAATACTTAGGATGTCAGCTTGACCAAGTACATCGTTTGCAAACTCAACAAATTGAGTTACACCCAGATCCCTGTAAAATCCCAAAGAAACATAAAACCCAAAACCGAATCCTACAGATTCCCCTTCAACTACAACTTCTGATAGAGTTGGAATCCACACTTGTCAGCCTTGAACTATCAGCTCTCATAAAGATTCCCCAGGTCTTCAGTGAACAACGTTTTGAAACTACTGTTGACTTTAGATACCTGTATGTTTCCGTGCAAAACCCTTCACGCTGGCTGGAGAATTAATTAAAATCCTCAAATATATGTTTGTGTAAAACATTCCACGCAGAATCTTTGGTATCACCAGAAAATCACAAATTTTACCACCTGTGATTGCATTGAGAAATTTACCAAAGAAATTCCAAACATATGAAAATTTTTATCCCCCCATTTCTTTGGTAAAATCTCTAAACCTTAACAAATTCCCTCCTCTGAGGGGAACTGTCGTCAATTTCACTGAACAAATTCTCTCCACTGAGCAGAATCTTTCAAATGTTCTCGGTTTTTCGAAAAATCACTAAAGCGACTTTCTTCTTTGCATATTCTAGTTGATAAAGAAAGTCCCATAGCCCCGTAGGATCCGACTTGTATCCCCCCAAAGTTCTGCTAACACCTAATCCGAAAACTTCCATCATAGGCATAATTCTTCGACTTTGTGAACTCGTTAGGACCGTTCTTCGCTCTCCAGGTTCCTTCAATCGTTACCAAATACGAGAATATGACAATAAACAAAATTCTTTCGAGCATTTACGAACACCGATAACAAAATAAATTTTCACGTGCGGAAATAAATATATTATTTTTGGCTCATAATAGTCAAGTCACCAATTTTGGCATTTGCATCGGTAACCGTGACTACCCCACATTCAAAACGAAAATCATTTGTTTTCATCATGCCTCATCATCCTGCGTGATCCCAAACCCATACGAATTTGACGTTAAAGCTTAATTCAATTAAGCTTCACGAACACCCGACCCAAACCAATCGAAGACAGATCATGCATCCATCGAATTGGGCTTTAAGAATTGGGCTTCTGCTGCATCTATTCTTCGTAAACTTCATCATAAGACAACGAAACATTTGAATTTTTGTCCACACTCCATCGAAGACAGATCATGTGGCCCAATAATTGTCATGCGGCCCAAACACCAAACAGGCCCATACTCCTCAAATTTTAGACAACTCAGCTTTATCATTATCCCTGGCAAGAGTTCCTTTTATATGTAACCTTATCTAGACTCTTCGAAACATACTGGGCCCAAACAAGAGGTCCACGAAGAATCTAAACACACGAAATATTAAGGTTATTCGTATGCTGATGTTATTCGTCCACATGCACCCACGAATGACCAAATCAGCGAAGAACTAATAGGACGAAATAGGGTTCTTCGTGGATTATAATTCACGAAGAAGGTCTTTCATTCACTGATGTTCTTCGTGGAGATCATTATAACGAAACATGATTCTTCGGTAGGGGGTTCTTCGCCAGTGAAAGGTTCTTCGTCAGGCCACTTTTGGGTCCAGATCTGAAGAAACCCTATCTTTTCTAAACAGCCGCCACATACACCTCAAGAACACATCGAACTGTTCTTCTGCAGATCTGACGAAAAACCTTCAAAACAAGATGAAAACTTGATTTTCTTGGTGTAAAACAGAAGACCCAACCCTTTGGTATGATGCGTTTCATCTCAGACCCATATATTCGGGTCCAAATCTGGGTTTTCTTCATGTTTACATACTTTTACACCTTGAACAAAAATCACAAAAATCACTTATCTAGAGCACATGTGACTTAGCAAATGGTTAGATTCACTAAGTCGGGTACCATGGCTCTGACACCACTTCTAGGTTCGAGATTCGGGACCGAAACCTGTGATTAGTGTGTGATTATGTTCAAGACGGGAGGATTAGAGACGGATAGAACAATTTTCTGGTATAAATTCGGTAGCATAACATTACAGACCGACCCGATTACTAGCTAGCCAAACTATACCAAAGGAGCATACATCCGGGGAGAGACCAAGTGGTGATCTCTCCCCCAAGTCTAAAACCTTCAAACTTTGCAAATGAACCAAGGGGTGGTATTTATAGCCACACCCCCTTTACTTGCAAACACACACGGTCAAACGAATAACCCTATCGTTTGACCACTTCAAACGAGCGGGTCTATACACGTTCGTTTGACCGTTTCACTAACTATTACATAATCAGCATAACAAATAATCTAATCTATTCGAACAACATCGGACACAAAAACTGCACCAACAAATTCCCAGCCCCAACCCACCTATTTTCTTTGTAGAAACCATCATTCATCCATCGTATTGGGTAATCACACATTGGGTAATCACACATGAACATAATCACGCATGTACAAAATCAGAAATCACGCATGGGATAAAAACCTAATCAAGCATGTTATAAACCTAATTACGCATGTTATAATTTCATCTCGTACGTATTGTACATTAAGGATATTGTATATTACACTTTTCCATTATATATATATATATTATACCAACTCTCCTAAAACCCTGAACTTGCTCTAAAAATACCTATAATATACCCCGTATACGAAAAATAACCCTAATATACCTTTATATTTACAAAAATCAAATAAAAACAAAAATTACATGGTCCTCGCGGGGCGCGACCCATTCCTTTGGGTCTGTCGCGGGCCACGACAAGGTGACACCAGGCGACATCCTAAGCCGCCACGTGTCCCTTCTCGTGTTAGATCTACGGTGTGAGTCGACCAAGGTAGGCCCTAGCCTGGTGGCCTCACGGGCCACGAAAGCGGAGCAATGGGGCGTCACGGGGCGTGAGCCGCCCTTTGATTAGCCCTATAAAAGGATAGTTCGACTTTAGTAATTCTCATTCAAAATTTTCTTTCCCTCTCTAAATATTATAAGCTAAAACTCTCGGGTATTATACCCCTAAAAAGCGAATCTCTGCCTCGTTGTAAGTATTATAACCCCTGGTTACGTATTGGTTACTCTATCCGATTGATCTAGAGCCCCGTAACGCATGTCAAGGCTCTGCCTGACTCAATCGTTGGAGTTCTATCTCGTGGGTATGGCTAATGTAAATTGGGTTATCTTACTAACACGTGTGCATTGTTAAATTTTAATAGCTTATAAACAGGAAGTCACCAGAAAGCAGTGGTATTATCTAAATCAGCAAAGTGAGTCATTTTCTTTTTCTACCAAACTGTTTTACCAAAACCTAAATTGCTTTAAATTATGATAACAATGATTGAGTCTATGTATTCTACATTTACTGTCGGTATGTTGGGGTTTTGTATACGTCACTTGTTACTATATTGTGAATAGTAGCATGACCACAAGTCAGGATTGACAGTACCGTGGGTGATAATTTGGTAGATATAAACACTGTAATCGCTCTCAATATTGTAAAGAGATAAAGCTTGTTTTGATTAAATTGGGATGCAGTCGCCAGTATTTCTTGCTGATAAAATATTTTTCAAACGCGTTTCAGGTAACAAAATGTGAAAGCCAATAGAAGCCAGCTGTAGAGCACTGAAAACTTGGAAAAGTGGCTATAAAAGTTACCTAAATAAGAAAGAAGATTTATTTCAATAAATTAGGGTTTATCCCTATAAACATATTATAATAGAAACTTGGGTTTCTACTATGTATTTATTAATTATAAAAGTGTGGTGTTTTAACTCTGATAAACTATTTCCAAACTACGGTCCTGATGTTTAATTTCCGCTGCCAAATTAATAAACACCAATACCACCCGCTCTGTACATCTCGCGGCCGCCCGCCACTCGGGGCAAGGGGTCGGGGGTTGCGACATATATATATATATAGAGAGAGAGAGAGAGAGAGACAAAGAGAGGGGGAGGGAGAGAAAGAAAGAGAGAGATAAAACAAAACAAATAAATAAAAATTTATAAAATTATTTTTCTCATTCAACTTTATAAAATTTCATAACAATTATTTATGAAGCATATTTTCGTTAAAATCAATTTTATAAAAATGTTTTTATAAACCTAAAGACAGGAAAATAAGACCAAATTTACAAAAAGTGTTATCCTTATCAAATTGATTCTATAAATTTCAATATTTGTTTATCAAACTTATTTTATCTAATGCCTTTTAATATATTTTTTTTTCATTTATCTGATTTAGTTAGATGAATTTACCATATATATATATATTATAATGCATATTAAAGGGTAGTTTTGCTCATTTGGCACTTTTTCAAACATGTACAAGTCTTGAAAGAATATTATACAATGCCCTAAATCACAAATGCATTTCAGGAGCTTTCAAACACCCTTAAAATCTCTTTGGGCGGGATTTGAAATTTCAAAAGCCCCTAAACACAACATTTTCAGATCTAAACAAAATCACCTCCTCTCTCCTCTATCATATCTGTAAAAAAAGCACCCCTTCTCTTCTCTACTCCATGGTTTACTCCAAACTGCTGATACTCTAGCTTCTTTCCTTCTTTTCCTTTAGTGATCAACGTCTCAAAATCAGTTGTTAGAAGCTAGATCCACAAAGTAGCAATTAGGGCAAACTTCAAAAGAGATCGAGCATGTAAAGTTTGCTAGACGCCACCATGTTCTTCTTCCATTAAGGTAAATTCGTTTCCATTTTTACAAAATTAGGGCTAATTTTAATACTACCAAGTTAAGGGTTATCACAGTATGTGTGTTCTTGTGGTGTTTACCTAGTTCTTTCGAGTGGTAAATCATTTGTGGGTGTTTGTGTTTTCTATTCGTGTGTTGTTCTTACATATTCATGGGTCATTGCATAAGTAGAGGGTCGGCTGGTTTGGATTACAAGCATCAGGTTGAAATTACTCTGTTTCAGGTATTAACTAAGATAGATGTTTGCTTGATGTGTTTGTCTATCATAATAGTGGCTTGTTGATCATCCAAAATTTCTCAACAACCCATTTGGCGCTTCAACAACCACGGGCGTTCATCCGGACCTGGACCTGCACAGCGCTTCAACAACTGCGGTGTTAACAGATCTACTCCTTACGGTGGACCTGCTAAGGTTGATTAGTTAGTTTAGATGATGGTTGTTAGGTTGAATTGGGTGGAATGTTTGTAAAGGTTTTGTGCGTCTGATCTAGGCACCCGATGCTGCTGCTTCGAATCATGATATGTTCGGTGGCGTGGATCAGAGTGGCAGGCCTTCTGGAATGGAAACTGGAACCATGCTTTATGTCTCCAATTTGGATTATGGAGTTTCTAATGAGGATATTAAGGTATTTCTCCTTCTCTTTAGTTGTGATAGCTAACTGTTACTGTTTGGATAAATTGTTTTGGTTATTGTTTGTTGATTGCTGGATGTAAAAGAAGCTATGAAATTTGTTTACTTATTAATTTTTGCACTCTATTCGATTCTCTAAAATAGGGAATAAATACATGGAGTGATAGTTTCTTATATTTTTCATTAGTGGAAAAACGAGAAAAAAAAAATAATAAAAGGAGAATAAAGAAGGATTGTTTAATTGAATAGAGATAGATCATATATAAAGAGAATCAGATGTGGGTAGTTTTCTATAATGTCAACAAATTTTAGCCTTTTAGTGATATAGGTGTTTGTATCTAAATTAGTTGTGTAAATAATTTTTCTGGAAAATTATATATTTTGTGCAGTTTAGTGCCTGTGTCTTGAATGTTATGGAAGTTCTTGGTTATTCTCACATGGATGAACTTAGTTTACTATGCGCAGGAGCTTTTTTCAGAAGTCGGCGATTTGAAAAAGTATTCTATAAATTATGATAGAAGTGGGAGATCAAAGGTACTTATTTAAAGTTCGGGTATTTGTATTGAAGAAATTTTTATTATATTTTTGTGTTTTAAATCTTTTTCTTTTCACCGGTTTAGGGGACGGCTGAGGTTGTGTTTGCAAGACGGCAAGACGCACTAGCAGCTGTCAAGAGGTATAACAACGTTCAGCTTGACGGGAAGCCTATGAATGTAGAGATTGTGGGAATAAACCTTGTGGCTCATGTTGGCAATGTTCCGTTGGTAAACAACCCTAGAAACATGAATGGTTATCCTCGAAGGTAAGTTTTTAGTAGTAATTAGAATGTTTGATTGAATAATTTTGAAGATTATATAACACTGTATATGAAACAGTGGACAAGGTAGGAGTGGTGGATTTGGAAGACCGCGCTGTGGTGGTGGAGGGCGGGGATTTGAAAAGGGATATGAGAAAGACCCTGCTATTGTTTCTAAGGAAGCAATTCAGGAAGCCACCCGTAACGGATCAGACGTTGTTCTTGTTGACACAACGAGTCGCATGCAGGTATTATTCATAGCTTCATATCTTATATATCTATCTCGGATCATTTATATAGAATGTATTTTTACATAATTCTATGACATTCGCAGGACAATCAATAACTGATTAAAAGGGATTAATCAATAACTGAATAAAAAGTAAAATTTCCTCTTATTGGCATAATGGGTGGCTGGGTGACGGGTCAAATATGTGTGGGTCACACTGGTTGGTAACAAGTCAAAATTGTTATGTGTCAGACATGTCCTTTTTAATATTGGTCCAAACGCTTTGGCCTCGAACTACTTCTCTTCCCCATTTCTAGGATTCTAAATATATAATTAGTTTATTAATTATGATTACAAAACAATATGATTAAAAAAGTCAACTACATCACGGGATCCAGGAGCTTCATCTAGTGATGACAGATGAATCAAGAAAAATCGAGTTCGATACTGAAGCTAAAAACAAAGATATATGATAACAAAGCATGTAACATTTTTTTTTGGTTTAGGACATCCTAGACAGGGTTGGGTTTATCGTAAGCCATCAAAGATGCAAAAAACAGGAAACGTTTCAGCATACTAAACAAGCTAAAACAACAGAAATTATTATATAATTTAGCGATGGCATGAAAATAGTTCTATTGATTTATATATGAAGAAACACGTAACTAATTTTAGGGTTAATTAGTTTGGTTTATCTTTCAATCATAAGGGTTAATCTTCTTTAACTTTCCTGAGCTCCGGCGTGATCCGTTCTTCCTGCAAAACAGCAACACCGTTAGCTCGTTAAGAGGGGAATATGGGGGTTTCCCTCTTAACCAGACTCCAGCGTGAGAATAAGTAACCGCTTTGAGGAAATAAGTGTGTTAAGAGTGAGAGAAGAGGGTTTGGAATCTTTAACCTTTGTATGGAGGTCCATATTTATAGCCGGAGAGGTGTACGAGAAGATGGGCTGATGGGCCTTGGGCCGGAAGGCGACAACAAGGAATATCCTCCTTGTCTCAATGGTGTCGACCATTAATGGTTTCTAGAAGATCTTTGGTGCTGGCGCACCTTAATTGGAGCCACGTGTCCTAGTTGTTGCCGCCCCCTGACTGGTACCACGTAGGCGTCCTTGTATACTCTCTGTCTCCTGCACGTCAGTCGATCGTGGAGCACGATAGAGCACAGTCTGGTGGACGCTAATTGGCTCATTCTTCTGCCACTTGTACCTTGTGTACTCTCTGAAGTGGCCTTGCGCCGTAACTCCAGCGGGACCCTTGTTGTGCACGTAGCTGACCCGCGCAGGGTTGTAGGAGCTGAAGGCTCTTATCCAGAACACTAAGTGTGAAAACTGATGTTATCTCTTGTTTGGACCTCACGCGAGGACATGTTTCGCTTGAGCAGCCCCGCGCGGGTCTAAAGATTGATCAGCTTGCTGAGTAAGGAGTATGGTCCAGCGCGCGACCTAAAATGGTCTGCGCGGCTTTTTGGGACCATACCCCTTCAAGTCCCCCCAGTCCAGTGTTGCTCCATGCGGGAAGTAAATGCTTGGAGCTCTAGACTTAGAAAAAAGAAAGTGTTAGCTTTGAAAAATGCTTGCTAGTTCTTGGTAGGCGGCGCGCGTGTAAGTGTTTGTCACTTACTACAGCGCGACTACCAGATTTGCCTGTTGGTAGTTATTGCTTTTGAGTGTAAGCGCGCAGGCTCATTAAATAATCATGAATGCTGCGCGCCCTTGATAACTTTTGCATGAAGTTTGTATAACTTTGAGCGGGAAAAACCTCGAATTTTGAATTCTGACAGGTTAGTGCAAAATGTCGTTGACGACGACGTTTGAGTTAACTGCTGACACGGCCATCATCATGCTGTCACTGGCGGTTCGACTTCCCGTCAGGCGAGTGAGGCCCACGCGCGCATGGTAACCGTCACTCCGAGAATCCTGCCCTACGTGGCATCTGCTGATTGGTTACGCTCGCGGTGAATCCGACACGTTTACCCATCGCATTAAATGCGATGAGTATATATAGTCGACGAGAGGATAGAGAGCTTCACAAATACTTCTTCTGCTTCTCTATTTTCTCTCTAATCTTCAATGAGTCTTCAAATCTTCAAAGTTTTCACAGCAGATCTTCAAGTTTTTCTGAAGGTGATCTTCAAACTTTCCCAGCAGTTTAGACGATCTTCATCTTATTTTCATTTTTTTATAAATGGCTGAAGAAGAAACTCAACTTAAAGAAGGTCCCCTTCCTGTTCTCAAATGGGACTAGGGTTTATTCGAGCACTTAACCAGGGGTTTCCACCGGAATGGGATGCAAGATATCCCCGTCAAGGTCAAACAGCCGCAGACGCACCACCGGGGTATATTACCATCTTTGAAGACTTTTTCCTTCAAGGAAATTTTAGGTTGTCGGCGACGGCGTTTATGGCCCATATACTTCATTACTATGGCTTTCATCTATCTCAGATGAATCCACCCGGCGTGGTGAGGGTGAGACACTTCGAGTTTCTGTGCCAATCTCATGGGATAGAACCTACCGTCGAGAAGTTCCGGGCATTTTATCAGTTGATCCGGAACATTGGGTTTTACTCTTTTGGCAACCGTGGTTCGGCCAAGAAAATTCTGCTAAACCCTCCTAAGAGTTTTCATGATTGGAAGCAGAAGTTCTTCTTCATCAGGGAGGAAGTTATACCGATCGCGATGATCTTCCGCGAGCCGGATACAATTGACAAGGAGGAACTTCCTATCCCCAAGGAGCCGACTGGTATTTGAAGCTGACTGCGACTCCAAATCGGGTTTTTGGTGAAAATGTCTTGGTTGCGGCGCAGATGAGTGACAAGTTGCCGGAGACCAGCAATGAAGTGCCTATTTTGAAGTTTGAAGATAGAGGTATGTTGCGTCCTTTTTCTATTCTTCCTTTGTAATTTATTTGTACTTTTAACTGTTGAACCATATTGCAGAGGCGCACCTTTACCAAGCTGCTTTCCCCACATTTGGTTGGTCTATGGGCGTGCGCCCACTACAACTGGGAGAGGTTTACTGGTACGAGCATATAAAAGGCCAGTTCCTTAATCCCCCTACTGGAGCTTTCGCCAATCCTCCTTCTGCAACTGAAGGTTCGCTATTTCCCAAACCGAGACCCTTGTGTGGCGTGACCACTGCTGGAAAGGAAATCTTGTTTCTTTCCAGTGAAGTGTCCGTAGGTTCGTCGCAAGAAGAGTTAAGTTCATGGTCTAATGTCTTTGCAGGTGTACTGGGCAGCCTGGGGATAGACCCCGAGGAGAAACCCAAGAAGGCTCTCAAGAAAAAGACCAAGAGGGTTACTGTTGATACTGGTGCAACTAGTAAGAAGGGTGGGTCTAGTCGCGCTGCTACCATGTCCGAAGATAAAGGTACTCTTTGATTCCGGCAGAGTAACCTAGAAGATTATGTTGTTGCGAGTGACTCAATGGAGGGTTTGTCCCGTATAGGTGAGAAGAAAGCCAGTGCAGCTGGTTCAAAAAGTTCTGGGAGCGCGGGATCCAAGATCCCTGAAGCTGGCGCTACCCCTTCATCGATCGCCGTGGATGAAGAGGAAGAAGAAGTGCCTGAGGAAGCTGATCCTAAGCTGGTGACCCGAAAGAGGTCAAGGGGAGAGACTGCTACTGCTGGGGCTGGACCGACGCAGAAGGCTGGGGGAGCCCCACTGATAGGGAAGCAGAGTAGTATGCGCTCCCTTTACAAGTTCTCTCCTGGTTAGTGATGAATCTTAATGCCTTTGTGTTTACCTTAGTAAATTCTTACCCTTTGATTGTTGAAGAGGCCCAGAAGAAGACCCCTGAGAAGGTAAAGGGTGTTGAGTTGAAGGAACCAAAAGAGTTGGCGAAGAAGAAGCCCAAATTCATTATTAAGGCTCCTCAAACTGTTGAGAAGATTGTTGAGGAGCAAACAAAGGAAACCGAGACCGCTGCTACTGCTAGAAAAGATAAAGCGCAGGGTCCGGAGGTTGTACATATCACGGGGCTTGACCAACCCTTAAAGGAAAAGGAAACTAAAGTCATTCAACAGAAAGAAACTGAGGCTGTTAAACCGGCTGAGCCTGCGCAGCCTGATGCCCCCACACAAAACGTTCAAGCTACATCTGTTGCTGGGGGGTCTATTGCCACCGTACCCGAGCAAACAGCGCACAAAGATACTACTACTACTGCGGGTGGTGCGGGTGCTGGAGGTTCAGGCGCTGGTGGTGCTGGGGGTCAAGAGTCAATGCCACGAGCTCCCATAGGTCTTAAGGATACTTTGGGGGATATCTACTATAAGACATATACTGAGGAGGCTCGTGGTGACGAACCCCATCAACTTGTTTGGGGTTTAAAGCAAAAGGACACCTTTATGGAGTTTGGGGCACGTCAGGATTTGTTTTTGGGCTCCTTCCCTCTCGGAGAAGTTAATCGGCAAAGGGCGTGTCACACCCCTTTCTGCGGCGGAAGCACGAGGTGTGATCATGAAAGGTTCTCATTACATACGAAAGGTAAACATACTACATGCTCATAAAATAACTTCAAAATGCCAAACATTACATAACCGAAAACATGGTTTAAGTGTTTACATCACAAGACAACATTTTGTCTGATAAGTTTACAACTTTATTCAAAGATAAACAAAAGCGACATCCAAGAGCATGAGTAAAACCGCGCGCACATCCACTAGTTACCTAAAATACATGTGAGTTTTGGAAAAACGTCAACATAATGTTGGTGTGAATTCATGCAGTATTTGTATTTCATGTTTGTATACTTTGTTATGAAAACATGGTATGTATTTCGTATAAATCACGTATTTCTGTATCTCATGTAAGTCAAGTATGGCTGTATCTTGTACAACTCAAGTATTCTTGTATGTATCATGTATTCTTGTATGTATCATGTTGTTAATGGGTTGCAAGGCCATTAACATGTGACACGACATAGGAAGCAACCAAACCATAGGCATTTTTCAAGTAGTCGATTCACGACTGAGACACAAAAACACTACTCGTTACTAGTTGTCACCAAGAGTGGGGCTGCCCTGAAACCCATTAGATCTAACCTTTTGTTCTGCGGTCTAAGTATGTACACGATTAATGGTGCTTATGGTACCCTATTCGTGACACGATTTCTCGTATCATTTCTCAAAACGCATCATACTTGGTACTAGTTATCACCAAGAGTGCCTCTTGTTTTTGTATCATACCATTTAAATATTGTCGTATTCGTAACATGTGTTTCACCCCCGAAGTTATAAAACTGAAAACAGTTAAGAGAAAAGGGGGAGCATGAACTCACAACTTTGCGTTCCTTGCGTCGTAAACTTCACCGGATTTGCTTATATAGCGTCGTGACCTAAACGTGTTTTATTATCGTTAGTCACTAGACTTGTATCGCACAAGTACAAGTCACTATCCTTTATGTATTTGTTCTTGTGTTAAAAATAATCTATATTTTTAACTAAGTGTCTTACTTATAATATTTTCTCAAAAATAGATATAAGTTTCTTGTATTTTGCACTTTGCACCCGAACTATGTATCTTGTTTGTTGAATGTGTATTTTTGTTACAAAAATTATGGCGAGGTTTGTATTTGAAAATCATAGTTTAGAACACACTAGCAAACATTTGTCTAGAAAATATTCGCTAAGTGTTAGGATTTTCAGAAAATTTCGCCATAGTCTCCTTCGTAAATGGAGGTGTCCATGCTAAGTAGCATATCATTTTCTTTAACATATAACACATTAGGTCGTTCTCAAATACCCAACCCGACATTCTGACATGCAAGATAATACTTTTGTCGTTTCAGTTTTAATATTTAAAACTGGACTGTTTTCGGACATTTTAATAAAATGGTTAACTTATTCCAATAATTCCCAAATCTTTACAGAATGTCTTATACGACTCAAATATTATTGTGTAAAAATATCGGGGTCAAGTTCATCATCAATATTTCATAGAAAATCATTTACCGAACTGTGATCAGATTTGTTACTTTCTGACCATAGCCTACGGAATAATTCGTTTAAAATTTATTGTAAGTCCGTTTTACTAAATTCCAGTTGGAGGGTCACACTGACATCAGTGATCATCTACGGTATAAATTTCAGGGGCTGGTTCTACACAGGTTTCAAGTTATGATGAAAAATACAACACATGTTTTTGGCAGTAAAAATGCAGCTTGAGCTGCTGTCCAAAAATAACCCTTTAAAAATAGTAAACCACTTCGAAAAATTACGATTCTAGTGCCATTTGATCCGTTTTTCAAAAATACATAATTTAGGCTTCAGAAATTCTGTTTTTCGATTTATTATGGTCGGTTTACAGCCCTTTGAAGTTGGCTGAAAATGCAAATCAGCATGTTTCTTTATAGTTAAATCGTTACTAAATCGTATTAACAAATGTCCGAACAACGGGTTTATCAAGAAACCAACGATCAAGCATCATGTATGATTTAACCCAACCCTTAACCAACAAGATTTCATCTTCATATAGTCTTTTATATTCAAGTTTCATGTAAGGTTTCATATTCATCATCTTAGTGTTCTTGTTCTTATGATTTAAACATGAACATCAAACTACAATTTTTGATCACCAAAAACAAGATGACCAAGGGTGTACAAGTAACTTACTACTAGCACAAGGCTAGGGTAGGATCCTGTGATGAAGATGATGAGAAAAAAAAATGAAGAATAAGCAAGAAATAAAGCTCCTTTGAAAGCCCTTCAAGATGCAACCTCCATGGATCAACTTTGAAGCTTGAATGGAGCTTGTTATTAAAGAATATGAAGATGTAAAATGGTGGTGGCGGGTTCGGTTTGGGGGTGACCGAAATTAGAGAGAGAGTGAAGGTAAGGTATGAAGATATGGAGTAATGAGAATGATCTTTAGGGGCCATGCTTTTAAAGATTTATTCATATATTTTGGCCACATGATCAAGCAACAATCCAATAAACAATTGGAATATAATCTAAGGCAATATTGTGAGTATGGTAGGGTGATTTTTTGTGGGTCCACCTTGGGACCAAAATCGGTTTAGGGGGGGGGGGGGTTGGATGTAACATTGTGACTAAATTTGCAAATGGTAGTTACATCTCAAGTATGAATCATATATATTAGTTTGTTGGTTTTTAATAGGTGTTATGATAAACGGGGATCAAGACTAGCCAAGAAATAAATAAACAATGTTTTTGGCAAAAATTTGGTGTCCCGGGTAATGCCCGGTTGTTCGGTTAAATACTGGTTCGTTAAAGTGTTTAATTATTCCGCAAAGTGTCCTTTCGTACCCCTTTTAATTTCCAACACTTAGGGAAATATTCTTGACGATAAAACATAAATTCTGCATGGTATTTTATTGTTTAAAAGCTGGTTATAGCTGAATTTAATAAAATTCTGCACTTAAAGTGCGTTTCGGGTGCTTTCTAGTGCGTATTTTAGCTTCCGTAAAGTCTTCATGTTAACCCATGTATATACTCTTGGGTTTTAATGTATTCTTGACGTTGGACCTACACGTAGGCCTCAGTTCTAATGTCTGACTGCTTTCTGCAGAGTTGTTGACATATTGTGTTTTACCGGTGAGTTTACTAGTATTTCTGACGCAACGCTCTCATAAATGCATAAAGCAATATTTTGTAGTAATAAACGTGCATGAATTCACTTGTATAGTATGTAATCAGACAATGTTGACGTTTAAGCACATAATTGCAGTCATTAAATAATAATTAGAGTGTACAGAAATTACCGGTTTGGTGCCAGTTGTCACAGTCTCCCCCCGTTAAAAGAATTTCGTCCCGAAATTCAGGCTGAGCTAGCTCTCGCAGGAGTCTTCTTGAACAGGTGGGGATACTTTTCTTTGAACTGGTCTTCACGTTCCCACGTGTACTCGGGTCGGTGCTTAGAGTTCCAATGTACTTTGACAAGTTTAACAGTGCTCCTCCTGGTCTTGTTGACTTTCCAGTCGGTAACCTCAATGGGTTGTTCTGTAAATCGGAGGGCGTCATCAATATGCACTTCATCCGCAGGGATGATCACGTCTTCTTGTGTTGGACTCTTCTTGAGGTTGGATACATGAAACGTATCTTGTACCCTATTAAGTTCTTCCGGTAACTCCAACTTGTATGCCACGGTACCAATTCTTTGTAAGATTCTGAATGGTCCGATGTATCGTGGATTCAGCTTTCCATGCTTTCCAAATCTTACTACGCCCTTCCAAGGTGAGACCTTTAACAACACTTTGTCTCCCACCTCAAATTCTAATGGTTTTCGTCTTTGATCAGCGTAGCTCTTTTGTCGATCCCGAGCCGCCTTAATGCGCTCGCGGATCTGCATGATTTTGTCGGTTGTCTCTTGTACAAGTTCAGGACCAACCATTTGTTTGTCTCCAACGTGTGCCCAACATAAGGGCGATCGGCACTTGCGGACATACAGAGCTTCGAACGGTGCGACTTTTGTACTCGTATGATAACTGTTATTGTAGGAAAACTCAACTAAAGGTAGATGAGTATCCCAGCTGCCGCCTAGATCCATGACGCATGCGCGAAGCATATCTTCCAATGTTTGTATAGTCCGTTCGCTCTGGCCGTCTGTTTGTGGATGAAATGCCGTGCTTATATCTAGTTGAGATCCAAATGCTTCCTGAAAGAATTGCCAGATTCTTGAGACAAAGCGTCCATCTCTGTCAGAAATAATTGAGATTGGCACTCCATGTCGTGCCACAATTTCTTTTAAGTATATCTCATCAAGCTTTCCAGTGCTATCCTTCTCTCGGATTGGTAGGAAATGCGCAGATTTCGTCAATCGATCAACTATCACCCATATCATATCGTGCCCTCTCGGGGTCCTGGGTAATTTTGTTATAAAGTCCATAGAGATTTGCTCCCACTTCCACATGGGTATCTCTGGTTGTTGTAGTAGGTCGGACGGTTTCTGATATTCAGCCTTAACCTTGGCACAGGTTAAGCATTTTCCAACATAAACAGCAACATCGCTTTTAAGTCTCGGCCACCAATAGTATTCTTTTAAGTCTTGATACATTTTGTCCGATACTGGATGGATCGAGTATCTTGACTTGTGCGCTTCATCAAGGATGACTTCTCGTATGCCACCATAGAGTGGAACCCAGATACGTTTCTCAAAGTATAAGGCTCCCTCTTCATTTGGCACCATATATTTCAATGCACCCCGGAGGTATTCAGTTTTACGATTTTCTTCATTGAGAGCTTCTTGTTGTGCGTCACGAATGTGCGTAGTGAGGTTCGTTCGAATAGTCATTTCCAATGCTCGAACCCTTAGGGTCTTAACCTTTTCTTTTCGACTTAGCGTGTCTGCTACAACGTTTGCTTTTCCAGGATGGTACTTAATCTCACAGTCATAATCGTTCAGCAACTCGACCCAACGTCGTTGACGCATATTTAATTCCTTCTGATCAAATATGTGTTGTAGGCTTTTGTGATCTGTTAAGATTGTACATCGAGTACCATATAAATAATGTCGCCAAATCTTCAAGGCGAATACCACCGCACCAAGTTCCAAGTCGTGAGTGGTATAGTTTCTTTCGTGAACCTTTAATTGTCTTGAAGCATAAGCGATGACTTTGTGGTGTTGCATGAGCACGCAACCCAAACCTTGTCGTGAGGCGTCACTGTATACCACGAAGTCTTTAGTGCCTTCGGGTAATGATAGTATCAGTGCATCGCATAGCTTGTTTTTAAGTAGCTGGAAGGCTTCTTCCTGTTTGTCACCCCAGTCGTACTTCTTGTCTTTCTGTGTAAGGATCGTCAGCGGTTGAGCTATCTTTGAGAAATTCTCAATGAATCGCCGATAATAGCCCGCTAAGCCCAAAAATTATCGAACTTCAGTTGGGGTTTTGGGAGCTTCCCAATTATTTATTGCTTCAATCTTGGATGGGTCTACATGAATGCCCTTCTCATTCACAACGTGACCAAGAAATTGTACTTCGTGAATCCAGAATTCGCACTTTGAGAACTTTGCATAAAGTTTCTCTTTCTTCAGTAGCTCCAGAATGGTTCTGAGATATTGTCCGTGCTCTTCTTTCGTTCGCGAGTAAATCAGGATATCATCGATAAATACAATCACGAATTTATCGAGATATGGTTTGCAGACGCGGTTCATTAGATCCATAAAGACTGCTAGCGCGTTCGTCAGTCCAAATGGCATCACAAGAAATTCATAATGCCCATAGCGTGTTCTGAATTCCGTCTTTGGTACGCTTTCCTCCTGTATCCTCAATTGATGGTATCCAGATCGAAGGTCGATCTTGGAATAATAACTTGACCCTTGCAACTGATCAAATAAGTCATCAATCCTCGGTAGCGGGTACCGATTCTTGATGGTGAGCTTGTTCAGTTCTCTGTAATCGATACACATCCGTAGAGTTCCATCCTTTTTCTTCACGAACAATACTGGAGCTCCCCAGGGTGAGAAGCTTGGCCTAATGAATCCTTTGTCCAACAACTCCTGGAGTTGTGTAGATAATTCTTGCATTTCGGATGGTGCAAGCCGATAGGGTGCCTTGGCTACAGGAGCGGCTCCTGGAACCAAGTCTATACGGAATTCGACTTGTCGTTGCGGAGGCAATCCTGGCAGATCTTCGGGAAAAACATCAGGGAATTCCTTCACCACAGGAATGTCTTCAAGTTTCGGCTCCTCAACCTTTTTATCTACAACGTGTGCTAGGAAAGCAACACAGCCTTTCCTTAAGAACTTATGTGCCTTCATACAACTGATGATTCGCAGAGGCGCGTCTCGTCTTTCCCCATGTACGATGAGAGTTTCGTCATTCGCCAAAGGGATGCGAATGATTTTCTTGTGACAAATAACTTCAGCTTTGTTCTTGGACAACCAGTCCATTCTGACCACTACATCGAAGCTACCCAATTGAATAGGTAAGAGGTCGATGCTAAATCTTCGTTCACCAAGTTCTATTGTGCAGCCTCTAACAAGTTCGCCCGATTCAACAAGTTTACCATTGGCTAGCTCTATGGAGTAAGGAATATCTAATCTACTAGATTCTATTCCAAGCATACGTTTAAATTCCACAGACATGAAGCTATAATCGGCACCAGTGTCAAATAATATGGATGCGAAGTGATTGTTAACGAGAAACGTACCGGTGACCACGTTAGGGTCCTCGCGTGCGTCCCTTGCTCCAATCACAAATGCTCGTGCCTAAGTATTGTTTCTTTTTGGGCAGTCCTTCATGAAATGATCATTGCTCCCACAACTGAAGCATCCTTGATTTCGCCCAGCTCCATTCCCAGTTCGGCTACCATTGCCATTCCCATTTCCACCATTGTTTCTATTACCAGCACCGTTGCGGTTTCCACCATTGTTTCCATTCCCGTTCTTTCCTTTACCCCAACAGTCTTCAGTGCGGTGACCCAGCTTTCCACACTTGTCGCATTTTGAAATGCGACACACCCCTTCGTGGTGACGCTTGCAATGATTGCATTTGGGCAGAGTGCCCAGGTATCCCTTAGCTGGAGGGTCATTCATGGCTGCAAGAGATCTCGCCCCCTGAGGCGGGTTAGTATCACGCTTCTTGTTGGAACCCTTGTTGTTACGAGTTGCTTGATTCAGGTTTGCATGTTTCCTTTTCTTGTCACCGGACGACTCAGCATGCGTCTCGGTCTCTTCTGTTGGGTTCAGTGATAGCTTCTTCATACGAACACAATCTTAAGTAAGGATGACAGCCAGAGTTATAGCCTCGGTGATTGTTTGAGGTTTGGCCGAAGTTACCGTGCTGTGAAACTATGGGGCCAGTCCCCAAATGTAGCGTTCGACGCGCTTAAATTCGGGAGTCACCATGTAGGGAAGTACTCTAGACAGATCGTGGAACCTTCGAGTATACCCATTAATGTCAGCACCTTCCATGGTCAAGTGCCAGAACTCCGTTTCCAGCCTTTGGAGTTCAGCATGAGAGCAATACTTCTCTCTCATTCTTTCCTTCAATTCAGCCCAAGTTAGGCCATAAGCGGCATCATCGCCCAAGGTTTGGACTTGCAAGTTCCACCATGTCAGAGCTTCATCAACAAACAACCCAGTAGCAAAGGTGACTTGCTGATCCTCAGTACACTTGCTCATGCGGATAGTGGCTTCAGTCTTTTCCGTCCAGCATACAAACGCTACTGCACCTCCTGTGCCGTCGTAGTTCATTGGTTTGCAGTCGAGAAACTGCTTGAAAGTGCAGCCCAGAACTGCGTTTCCTCCAGATGAATCTCCATTCCCATTACGTCTGGCATTGCTTGGTCCACCACTGTTTGCAGTGCGGGTTGCCTCGTAGTGGGCGATAGCTGCGGAGATTCTTTCCTCCAGTAGAGCGTTCAGCTCTTCAGCAGTCTTTGGCAGTGGGGGAAGAGGAGGTTGATCACGAGTATTCACAGCTTTCATGGGTGCCATGTTCTGACAGAACATAACATAACAGGGTTAGACATTTGTTTGATATCGTCATACTAGACAGTAGTAGTATATATATACACAGGCATATACCACATAAGTGACATCAAACAATTATTACTCTAGCAGAGTATTTAATTGGCTGGTGTTCATGTTTGACCTTTTCTTGCACTGAGGGAATCTATATGTGACAAGACTTGCTGTGATTTCTGTGCATTGAATTCCATAATTATGTATGCATCCAAAATTACGTAACTCCTTGCACAGTCCGCACAGTTCATTCCATCCTCGTATCTCTTCCTTCAGATAGGCCATTGTTTTCAGGTAAAGTCATGTATACTAGTAGGATACTACTTCTAGTATAAGTATATGCTAATTATCACACATAATCGCAAGTAATTCTCAATCACAGACAAGTGCTACCCCAGTGCACCCTAAGTCTCGTAGTGTCTTTTCTAGACTCATGTAAACAGTTTCAGGTAGTGGATGTCGCGGGAAGTTTTATGCAATGAAAACTCTTTGAATAATTGTTTTCGTGAAAGGATCCTAGAGATTGTAGACTAGACTCGAGAAGGAATCCTAGTTCACCACAATCACAGCTCTGATACCAATCTGTCACACCCCTTTCTGCGGCTGAAGCACGAGGTGTGATCATGAAAGGTTCTCATTGCATACGAAAGGTAAACATACTACATGCTCATAAAATAACTTCAAAATGCCAAACATTACATAACCGAAAACATGGTTTAAGTGTTTACATCACAAGACAGCATTTTGTCTGATAAGTTTACAACTTTATTCAAAGATAAACAAAAGCAACATCCAAGAGAATGAGTAAAACCGCGCGCACATCCACTAGTTACCTGAAATACATGTGAGTTTTGGAAAAACGTCAACATAATGCTGGTGTGAATTTATGCAGTATTTGTATTTCACGTTTGTATACTTTGTTATGAAAACATGGTATGTATTTCGTATAAATCACGTATTTCTGTATCTCATGTAAGTCAAGTATGGCTGTATCTTGTACAACTCAAGTATTCTTGTATGTATCATGTTGTTAATGGGTTGCAAGGCCATTAACATGTGACACGACATAGGAAGCAACCAAACCATAGGCATTTTTCTAGTAGTCGATTCACGACTGAGACACAAAAACACTACTCGGTACTAGTTGTCACCAAGAGTGGGGCTGCCCTGAAACACATTAGATCTAACCTTTTGTTCTGCGGTCTAAGTATGTACACGATTAATGGTGCTTATGGTACCCTATTCGTGACACGATTTCTCGTATCATTTCTCAAAATGCATCATACTTGGTACTAGTTATCACCAAGAGTGCCTCTTGTTTTTGTATCATACCATTTAAATATTTTCGTATTCGTAACATGTATTTCACCCCCGAAGTTATAAAACTGAAAACAGTTAAGAGAAAAGGGGGAGCATGAACTCACAACTTTGCGTTCCTTGCGTCGTAAACTTCACCGGATTTGCTTATATAGCATCGTGACCAAAACGTGTTTTATTATCGCTAGTCACTAGACTTGTATCGCACAAGTACAAGTCACTATCTTTTATGTATTTGTTCTTGTGCTAAAAATAATCTATATTTTTAACTAAGTGTCTTACTTATATTATTTTCTCAAAAATAGATATAAGTTTCTTGTATTTTTCACTTTACACCCGAACTATGTATCTTGTTTGTTGAATGTGTATTTTTGTTACAAAAATTATGGCGAGGTTTGTATTTGAAAATCATAGTTTAAAACACACTAGCAAACATTTGTCTAGAAAATATTCGCTAATTGTTAGGATATTCAGAAAATTTCGCCATAGTCTCCTTTGTAAATGGAGGTGTCCATGCTAAGTAGCATATCGTTTTCTTTAACATATAACACGTTAGGTCATTCTCAAATACCCAACCCGACATTCTGACATGCAAGATACTACTTTTGTCGTTTCAGTTTTAATATATAAAACTGGACTGTTTTCGGACATTTTAATAAAATGGTTAACTTATTCCAATAATTCCCAAATTTTTACAGAATGTTTTATACGACTCAAATATTATTGTGTAAAAATATCGGGGTCCAGTTCATCATCAATATTTCATAGAAAATCATTTACCGAACTGTGATCAGATTTGTTACTTTCTGACCACAGCCTACGGAATAATTCGTTTAAAATTTATCGTAAGTCCGTTTTATGAAATTCCAATTGGAGGGTCACCCTGACATCAGTGATCATCTACGGTATAAATTTCGGGGGCTGGTTCTACTCAGGTATCAAGTTATGATGAAAAATATAACACATGTTTTTTGGCAGTAAAAATGCAGCTTGAGCTGCTGTCCAAAAATAGCCCTTTAAAAATAGTAAACCACATCGAAAAATTACGATTCTAGTGCCATTTGATCCGTTTTTCAAAAATACATAATTTAGGCTTCAGAAATTCTGTTTTTCGATTTATTATGGTTGGTTTACAGCCCTTTGAAGTTGGCTGAAAATGCAAATCAGCATGTTTCTTTATAGTTAAATCGTTACTAAATCGTATTAACAAATGTCCGAACAACGGGTTTATCAAGAAACCAACGATCAAGCATCATGTATGATTTAACCCAACCCTTAACCAACAAGATTTCATCTTCATATAGTCTTTTATATTCAAGTTTCATGTAAGGTTTGATATTCATCATCTTAGTGTTCTTGTTCTTGTGATTTAAACATGAACATCAAAATACAATTTTTGATCACCAAAAACAAGATGAACAAGGGTGTACAAGTAACTTACTACTAGCACAAGGCTAGGATAGGATCTAGTGATGAAGATGATGAGAAAAAAATGAAGAATAAGCAAGAAACAAAGCTCCTTTGAAAGCCCTTCAAGATGCAACCTCCATGGATCAACTTTGAAGCTTGAATGGAGCTTGTTATTAAAGAAGATGAAGATGTAAAATGGTGGTGGTGGGTTCGGTTTGTGGGTGACCGAAATGAGAGAGAGAGTGAAGGTAAGGTGTGAAGATATGGAGTAATGAGAATGATCTTTAGGGGCCATGCTTTTAAAGATTTATTCATATATTTTGGGCACATGATCAAGCAACAATCCAATAAACAATTGGAATATAATCTAAGGCAATATTGTGAGTATGGTAGGGTGATTTTTTATGGGTCCACCTTGGGACCAAAATCGGTTTGGGGGGGGGGGGGGGTTGGATGTAACATTGTGACTAAATTTGCAAATGGTAGTTACATCTCAAGTATGAATCATATATATTAGTTTGTTGGATTTTAATAGGTGTTATGATAAACGGGGATCAAGACTAGCCAAGAAATAAATAAACAATGTGTTTGGCAAAAATTTGGTGTCCCGGGTAATGTCCGGTTGTTCGGTTAAATACCGGTTCGTTAAAGTGTTTAATTATTCCGCAAAGTGTCCTTTCGTACCCCTTTTAATTTCCAACACTTAGGGAAATATTATGGATGATAAAACATAAATTCTGCATGGTATTTTATTGTTTAAAAGATGGTTATAGCTGAATTTAATAAAATTCTGCACTTAAAGTGCGTTTCGGGTGCTTTCTAGTGCGTATTTTAGCTTCCGTAAAGTCTTCATGTTAACCCATGTATATACTCTTGGGTTTTAATGTATTCTTGACGTTGGACCTACACCTAGGCCTCAGTTCTAATGTCTGACTGCTTTCTGCAGAGTTGTTGACATATTGTGTTTTACCAGTGAGTTTACTAGTATTTCTGACGCAACGCTCTCGTAAATGCATAAAGCAATATTTTGTAGTAATAAACGTGCATGAATTCACTTGTATAGTATGTAATCAGACAATGTTGACGTTTAAGCACATAATTGCAGTCATTAAATAATAATTAAAGTGTACGGAAATTACCGGTTTGGTGCCAGTTGTCACAGGGCGCGTACCCATGACGGGTTGTATCGCGCTTACATAGTCCGGGGAGGCCAATACCCGCGCTGTTAACCATCAGATCGTGCGTGAGTGGCGCACAATGGTTAGAGAGCAGGGTGATTGGGAGAAGTACCATGACCGTTTGCTGAAACAGGTCCAACACTTCGAGAAGATGAAGAGTGCCTTTGCTGAAGAGAAGGCTGCCTTTAAAGCCGAGAAAAAATCAGAGGAATGGGGCGCAAGGGCCTAAAGAGCAAGCTGCAGGGTGCTGAGGAACTCTTGTCCAAGCGGCGCTCTGAGTGGAAGAAGATATGTGAAAAAGATAACAAACGCATGTTTGCAGCGCGTTCCAAGATCACCGACCTTGAGTCCCAGATCACCACTCTTAAAGGGAAGATTGAGGAAGTTCAGGCGGATAAAGAGCATGTTGAGGTTTAACAAGCTAACTCTTTTCCTTCTAACGCTGCTTCATCAAATATATCCCTAACTCTTTGTTTTGTCCTTTGTAGACTGAAGTGACATCGCTCAAGGACAAAGAGCTTGCTGCAAGGATGTAGAGATTGCTGAGTTCAAGCATCGATTGTTTGAGGCCCATGATAAAAATGAATCTCTAGAGATAGACCTTGAAGTTGAGAGGGTAAAGGCTGCTACCGCCGAGGAGGCCAAACAGAGGGCCGACGAGGCGCGAGATATTAGCACCTCCGCCCTTAATGTAGCCCAGAACAATTATACCGAGGCTCAACGATTGTGGACACGCTAGTCTCTGAATCTAAATAGATGCGCAATAGAGGCGTAGCTGCGGTGAGTTTCTCCTCTGAAACAGGTCCAACACTTCGAGAAGATGAAGAGTGCCTTTGCTGAAGAGAAGGCTGCCTTTAAAGCCGAGAAAAAATCAGAGGAATGGGGCGCAAGGGCCTAAAGAGCAAGCTGCAGGGTGCTGAGGAACTCTTGTCCAAGCGGCGCTCTGAGTGGAAGAAGATATGTGAAAAAGATAACAAACGCATGTTTGCAGCGCGTTCCAAGATCACCGACCTTGAGTCCCAGATCACCACTCTTAAAGGGAAGATTGAGGAAGTTCAGGCGGATAAAGAGCATGTTGAGGTTTAACAAGCTAACTCTTTTCCTTCTAACGCTGCTTCATCAAATATATCCCTAACTCTTTGTTTTGTCCTTTGTAGACTGAAGTGACATCGCTCAAGGACAAAGAGCTTGCTGCAAGGATGTAGAGATTGCTGAGTTCAAGCATCGATTGTTTGAGGCCCATGATAAAAATGAATCTCTAGAGATAGACCTTGAAGTTGAGAGGGTAAAGGCTGCTACCGCCGAGGAGGCCAAACAGAGGGCCGACGAGGCGCGAGATATTAGCACCTCCGCCCTTAATGTAGCCCAGAACAATTATACCGAGGCTCAACGATTGTGGACACGCTAGTCTCTGAATCTGAATAGATGCGCAATAGAGGCGTAGCTGCGGTGAGTTTCTCCTCTTTTATTTTACCATGTTTATTGTTGTTTCGTTCTCATTATATTTCTGTGCAGATCGCTAACTCTATTCTGAATGCCACCGAGCTGGATGTGGCTGTTACTGCGCTGATAGATGCCTCTCACGCCGTCAGGCATCGTGGTGGTTACTTGGAGTGTGCTCATCATGTGGAGGAGGCCTTTGGCCAAACATTTGACACTCGTCATTGCACAGTGACCGATCAGGCTGATACTGCGCTTGCTCGAGCCGAAGAGGTTTATGATCATCTCTCATTGCCTGTGATGGAGTTGGTCACTGAAGCGTTGAAACATGATGATTGGAGCGCACGGCTGAGGTCTATCATCAATCATCCAGAGACCGCGGAGTTATCAGATGAAGAGGAGGCAGCCGGCGGTGGTGGTGATGGTGATGGCGATGGTTATGAATAGATAAGTGTTTGCAGGCTGGTGCCTTGTAATTTCTATTTTTGACTTTAATGTACCCCATTGCGCGGTCGCGCTTTCTGAATAGAACTTATAATGTTTGCTTTTGGTACTTGTCGAGTTACAATTATTGCACTGTTGTTAGAAACTTTGTTTAAGTTATCGCGAATAAATGTAAGTGTGGCTCGTATGAGTGTTATTTCCCGGTCTCATGCTAGGTTCGCGGAGGACCTTGGAGGCATAACTCGATAGCTCGTAATTTACTGAAGTGTTTTCGTGCTAATCAAAAGTTTTAAAATGCATTTGTAACATAGAAGTCGTGATGATAAAAACATAAGGCATAGCCAATGCTTGCATTAAGTAGCTTAGAAACAGGCGCGAGGCCAACATACATAATCGAAATAGAAGAAAAAAGGCATATAGCCAACTTAGGTAATTAAAAGGCGCGTGGCAAACATAAGTAGATAAAGGCGCATGGCCGAGGGTAATCACATGTAACACTTGCGCAGTTGTTGCGCATTCCACGTGCGCGGGATGATGTGTCCATCCAGGGTGCGCAATTTGTATGCCCCTTTTCCTAGCACCTCATGTATCAGGTATGGGCCTTCCCATTTTGGTGCTAGTTTTCCGAGGTGTTTGGCATTTGAATCCTCGTTGTCTCTGAAAACGTATTCACCTGGAGTGTAGGTACAAATGCGCACTCTTGCATTGTAGTACCTCTCCAGTTGTGTCTTATACTTGGCCTCTTTCATTCGCGCGATTTCGTGTCTTTCTTCTAGCAGGTCCAAGTCTATAACGGCGCTCCGCCTCGTTATCAATCTTGTTGACAGCTGATAATCGTGGCGAGGGGAGGCCTGTCTCTGCTAGGATAACCACCTCTGAGCCGTAGACCAGGCTAAAACAGATGGGTTTTTTAAGACTTCGATTCTTACATCTTTAGCGAGATGTTCGAAAGCCGTTGAAGCAAGCTTGCTTAGTGCGTCTGCTGGCTTGTTCTCTGATCAATTGATATGAACAACCTTGTACGATTTGAACTGTTGAAGCAACTCTTTCGCTTGCTCCAAGTACAAAGCCATAACTTCGCCCTTTGCATCATATAATCCGTTAATTTGACTTGCGATCAGGAGAGAATCAACATGCGCTTGTAAGTTTTGCGCTCCCATCTTGATGGCCAGGCGCAGACCTGCAAAAAATGCCTCATATTCTGCCTCATTGTTGGTATTTTTGAAATCCAACTTGATGGCATAGGTGAACTCATGCTTCTCTGGGCTAACAAGGCGCAACCCAGCTCCTGCGCCATCTTCATTCGAGGCTCCATCAGTGTATAGCAGCCATAATTCATCTGATGTGTCTTTGATGGGAGTATCAACAACTTTACACTCTTTGATCTTATCTTCTAGGACTTCAGTGATGAAGTCCGCTAATACTTGGCCTTTAATGGCTGGGCGCGGCCTGTACAGAATGTTGTGGCCCCCAGCTCAATTGCCCACTTTGCCAAGCGACCTGACGTCTCTGGTTTTTGCAAGATTGTGCCAGTATGGAAGTTAGTGAGTACGGTGATTACATACCCAGTGAAATACCTGCGCAGCCTCCTGGAGGCGTGTAGCAGCGCTAGCACTAACTTTTCCATAGTTGAGTATCGTGTTTCTGGATCCGTCAGCACCCTACTAACATAGTAGACTGGAGTTTGAACCCCATATTTTTCTACCAATAATACCGACCCAACTTCCTTGTCCGAAGAAGACAAGTACAGAATGAGTGGTTCTTTTTCGAATGGCGCGGTTAAGGTAGGGAGCTTGATCAAACATTTTTTCATTTGTTGGAAGGCTGCTTCTGCCGTCCATTTGAACTCTTGCTTTTTCACGCAGTTGCGCAAGGTACTGATAAAAGGGTAGGATTTTGTAGCGTGGTTTGATAAAAAACGATTAAGCGCGGCTAGGCGTCCGGCCAATCTTTGCATTTATTTGATTGTGCGCGGTGATGGCATCCGCTCAATGGCTTGAACTTTTTCGGGGTTGACTTTAAAACCACCGTTTGTAACCACGAAGCCTAAAAACTTGCCTTCCTCCATACCAAAAGAGCATTTCGCTGGATTCAGCTTCATGTTCACGCTCCTTAGAGAATTAAATGTTTTCTCTATGTCTTTTAGCATCTGGTCCTCCTCAGGACTTTTGATCACAAGATTATCGATGTATACTTCGATATGTTTTCCGATGTTATCAGCAAATATCGTGTCCATCAGTCGCTGGTAGGTTGCGCCAGCATTCTTGAGGCCGAAGGGCATCTTTGTGTAACAGTAGATTCCGATGTCAGTGCGCAAAGCTGTATTATCCTCATCCTCCAGTGCCATCTGGACTTGATGATACCCCTAATAACAGTCTAAAAAGCATTTCCACCTATATGGCGCTAGAGAGTCTATCTTCTTGTCGATCTCAGGCAGTGAATAACAATCTTTGGGGCATGCCTTATTGAGATCTATGTAATCAACACACATGCGCCATCCTCCGCTAGACTTCTCGACCATAACAGGGTTTGCAACCCAACTTTGGTAGCGCACCTCCCTTAGTATACCTGCCTTTAGCAGTTCACAAACTTTCTCATTCATGGCATTAGTCTTATCCTCTCCCAGGCTGCGCCTTCTTTGTACCTTTGGCTCGACGAAAGTATAAGTGTTCAAACAATGTTCAGTGACGTCACGCGGGACACCGGTCATGTCGGACGGGGCCCAGGCAAAGATGTCTATGTTTCTGAACAGTAATTGCTTGAGGTACGTCCTGATACTTGGTGAGATTGCGTGGCCTATCGTCACCGTCTGTTCTGGGTACTTGCGGTTCAAGACCCACTTTTCTGGTGCGGTTATTGAAATTTTTGCTGCTTTGGCTAGGCGCGCATCCTCTGCTATCATCACCTCTTTCTTTGCATAGATAATCGCCACCCCGGTCTCAGTTGATAAGCCAAAGGCTGAGTGGGGCGTGGAGGTTACCATGCTCATTTGTCCTTGAGTTTCTCTCCCAATTAAAACGTCATGCCTTGATTTGACTGGCATCACCATAAAGTTAACGTTTGTAGTTCTTGAATGTTTCCCATCAGATAGCGTGACGGGGAAACTGATCTGGCCCAAAGGGAAGACTGTTTCATTGCAAAATCCGGATAGAGGGTAATCCACATGTTCGAGGCACGCCTTATGTTCATCATCAAACTGGTTAAAGCATTGTTCGTAAATGATATCAGCCGTGCTTCCTGGATCAATGAAGATGTACTCTGTCTCATAGTGGCCTATGATGCCGGTAATGACAACGGGGCGCGTTGCTCCTGGACCCTGATGTAGTGCAAAATACATACTTATATCATGTATAGTTTGTACATTTTATCGTTATTTCTAGTTTAGTTTTGTTTAGAATTGCGTGCTATTGATCATACTTGCGTTTTCCAGGTCTTGATATACAAAGTTGCTGAAAAATGAGCAAAAAACGAGCTAGAGTGCTGAAACATTATGTCCTGGAACAAGTCACAAAGAGTTAGAATATTTCTTGAGAGTTTTTGGAATGAAAAGCTGAGTTTTGGACGAGATAGGCTGTGAAATTATGCCCGTGGCATCTCGCCACGGGTAGATGAACATATTGTCGCGTAGCGCTAGCAAGTGAGAAAGAAAATCTGAATACTGGCATGCTGGCGTCGCGCGAGTGAGAAGAGAGGACCCCGTCGCGCGACGCGAAAGGGTAATATTCCGGAAAATCTTTGTTTAATGCAAGGGTTTTGGTATTTATTGGAAGTTAATGATCATTATCAAGTGTGATGAATTCAAGAAACCTGGGGTGAATTTCAGAGCAGATTTTGAGTATTTCGGAGTGCTTTGGCTTACGGGAATCATTCGGGTGAAGCTTGGAGCTTAGGAAAGAAGATTGTTCGGGTCTTATCTCCCTGTTTTCGTTATTTCTTTGTTTCAATACTTTTCCAATGAATTCTTGTATTGAACTTGATTTGCTTATTTTAGACATCGTGTTTAGTGGCTAAACTCTTCGTTACTACCTAGGTTAGATGAAAGTTTGATAAAGTTTGGATCTTTTAACGGTTTTTATTGTTTTGTATGGATTGATCTCTGAAAGTAAATGATTCTAGAATCCCTGATTTGGTGCATATGCGTATTTACTTTGGATTGTTGATTACTTGCTGTTTCACACGAGTTCTGATGAATGTCTTTCATATAAGGAATTTGTGTTGATTATTTGTGCCTTTGCGGGTTCGGGTGATCTTTGGGTAAATCGGCCGACAACCTTAGAAATAGTAATTAAAATACAATTAGAATTAAATATTCTGCTTAACTTGTCGCTGAGAGGCTCGAGTTAGTTAGTAGGTCGCAGTGTAGTATATAGCTAAGATAGGTTTTGAGAGAAGTCGATCTTAATTCCCTAATTGCATATGTGTCTATTAAACCAAGTTAGAATCTAGGATTGCCTTATATTATCGCGCTGAGAGGTAGATAGTAGTATTAGGGAACTTTTAGAGTCGTTAGAGGACTGAGAGGAAATCTAACAATCGGTGTTCACAACAGCCTTGTAGGGTTTCCTAGGTTTCTTCCTGAGAAGGGTCGGGAAGTCTTAGCTTGAAATACCTTAGGGTTTAGTACCTTACGATCCCGATTCCATACCACAATAGAACCGTTAGAAGTCCATTCCAAGTTAAACTGTATTCAAACCTAGGTAATCATTAATCTCATCTAAATCAACCTTAGTTCATTTTCGTATTAATCTAGCTTTAGTTAACTATTTAGTTTAATATAGATTTCCTAGTTTTTTCCGTAACCCCCCCCCCCCAAACAATTAAACAAGTTTAAGTCGCGTCCGTCGGTGTCTATTAGATTCTAGTTGCGTGATTTATAGAGTCATGTGGTTCGATATCCGGACTTCCTAGGTTATACTACATTGATCGGTACACTTGCCGATTGTGTGGTTTTAGGTCGAGTCTAGAATTAAATCTTTATAGTGTCTAGAATTGAGAGTCTAATTTAGTTTGTTTTTATAGTCTGTTTTGCACACATCAAGTTTTTGGCGCCGTTGCCGGGGACTTTTGGTAATTGCGTTCATTAGCTTTGATAGACTTCATTGATATATACGTGCTACGTGTTTGTTTTGTTTTGTTGAGTCTTTGTCTTTTCTTGCATCTTGAGTCGTAGTAACTAGTGTCTTTTTCTCTTGTGTTCAAGTTTTTACTTGTAGTGGATGCCACATCTACGCTCGCACGGACCACCGCCACCAGTCAAGCAGTCATCATCTCAACTGGGCGAAGGCCCAGAGGTTAGTACTTCATCTTCACCTTTTACCGTTTTCCCAGATTTCGACACCAATCCCATTACCATCCCACCACCATCATCAAATCATACACCTAAGAATACCCCCACCCGATAGTCCCACTTCTACTACCTCTAGCGAACCGGAAAACGCAGATCAAATGGCCAACGCAAGGCAAACCGTCCATCAGCAGGCCACTCAAAATTTTACCGGCCTTGCTTCACCCATCACCGTTCCACCCATAGTTAATGAAAATTCATGGCAGATTCCATCTTATGCCATGCAGGCTATAACCAATAACATAAAATTCCATGGCCGAGACGATGAGGACCCCTGGCCCACATAAACCGTTTCTCCCGTATGTTAGCCACCTTTAGCCTTCACGGTGCCCCTAATGATGCTACTTACCTACAGCTTTTCCCATTTTCACTAGCTGGCCGTGCGGCTACTTGGTTGGACTCTCAACCATCCGGTACCTTTACCACTTGGGCAGGGCTTCGTCAAGCCTTTTTGAACAAGTATTTCCCGCCCGCTAAAGAATCACGTCTTAGAGACCAAATCCACTCTTTCCGCATGGAACCTGACGAGCCTTACTACCTTGTTTGGGAGCGTTTCCAAAACCTTTGTGCTCATTGCTCCCAGCATGGTCTTTCCGATTGGGCTTTATGTGAGAAATTCTATAACGGTCTCACTCAAGAGACTCGTGATCGTTTCGATACTAATGCGGGGGGGGGGGCATATAATGGGTATTCTTTCTGTTGCTGACTGTTTAGAGCATTTTGAGGCATTTGCTCAGTCTCAATCTCAATCGCGAGCCGATCAGCGGTATCAAAGTGGTAATTCTAATACCACTACTAGTGCACCCACCCGAGGGGTGAACCATGTCGCCATGGATCCTAATTTAGCCGCTATTTTGGAAAACATGTCTAGGGAACTTAAGGAAATTAGGGCTAAGGTAGACAAATGTGAGTATTGCCGAGGGGGTCACGATACAAGTGCGTGTCCATTGCAAGTTTGGTAGAGGTCAGTCTAGCGGGTTTGGTAATAATAATAGTTTCGGTTCGGGTTGGCAAAATAATAATAATAACTTTAATAATAATAACAATTTTCGCTCAAATGGACCCCCTGGTTTTCAAATAGCTCAAAACTCAAATAGGGATCAAAGTTCACTTTTTGGTGGGGGTTCAAATGGGCAGTTCAACAAGGGGTTCAATGGACAAGTTAAAGATGGGGGGTCAAATAACCAGGGTCAACCAGGTCAAGGTTCAAGTTATGACCTAGGGGGTAGTTTAGAAAGAATGGAGTCCATGATGAGTCAACTAATTGTTAGGGACCAAACCACCCAAAAGACCCGTAGTGAACATGACCTCATGCTTAAGAACCACCAAGCCTCGTTCCAAGACCTTCAACGAGTTGTGGGAGATATGTCTAGGAAGTTAGAGGAGAGATTACCCGGTCAGTTTACGGGTAACACTCAAAAGAACCCTGCCCATGCTAAAGCCATTACCACTCGTAGTGGCAACCCCGTAGGAAACCCGAGAGTCGAAGAGAGAGTAGTTAATGAAGATGGAGATATTATAGATGAGGAGATCGAAATGGAAGCACCCGGTAAAGTGCAATCTAGGTTAAGCCCAGCAAGTACAGCACACACCGGGGGGCTTCCAAGTGAGAATAGTTTAGGTAAAAAGCCCGTTCAAGTCGTTCCATCACCCACTGTTGATCTTTCCCGTGCTCCATTCCCATCCCGTCTTAAAAATAAAACTTATTCTAAAGAGTACGAGTGTCACACCCCGATTTCCACGTGTCACCGGTGGGCCCGGTGGGGAGTATCGTGACGTCATGGTTGGCAACATAATAGTCAAACAACACAATTATATAAATGCATAGCGGAAGCAAAAATAAATATCATTACATTTTCGAATATAAAGTAATATACAGTATTACAACGGAAAGTAAAGGATCCACAGGCGGATCTTAAAACATATCATTTGTTCAACGGACTTTAGACGCCTAGAACTTGCAAGATTCCTTATTAGCGCCCTGAGCTTCCAGCCAATTTCGTTTAGTACCTGTCACTTAACCTCTTTGGAAAATACGTCAGTTTTCACTGGTAAATACACTCAACTGACTCATTTGAAAAGAGTTTAAGAAAATTGATTTGGATGCACGTGGCATAAAAATAATCTTTTATAATTTGATTAAAATGCACAGAGGCAAAATTAACCTTTTATACTTGGGAGAATTATTTGTATATAATCTTGTATACAGTTTTACTTATTTGTCGTCCGTTAGGGCCGGTTTGTAGGGCCGGACTAGATTAACTGACACGCCACAGGTATAATGCCCACAGGCTATCATCCTCTAAGTGGATTACCAGTTCCGGTATAATGCCCACAAGGATGATACCTTCGAGTGGATTACCAGTTTTTACATAATGCATCTGTCAGGTGTATGCCTACACCCCGTGCTTAGGTCATGGCCATTTCGTAAAATGATGCCAAGGATATCCAGGACATGGTCATTAACCCCCAAAGGCCATACACCAAATAATAATAAAATAATACATATTAAACGGGTTATATAAGTACATCAATTACAATCCGATTTAAATGACTACATACACCCGACCAAGCGGTACTTTTATAGTACCGTATCCCAAGCCCGTATAGGGAAAATAAGTTAAGAGTATTTACCTGAGCTAGCTCCTGTCTTAAATAGTAAGAATTTAATAACTCAGCCGTATTCACTTAAGTAAGTGTAGGTACCATTTACCGGAAGGCTCTATTCTGGAATGATGGTATAAATAACTTATTAGAATGCTAACGGGTCTTTAATTAAGCCTAAGCTTAGACCGGTTAGTCTTACAGGAAGATACGGTTCGTACGCCCGATTAAGCGTAGACCGGATAGAATGTGATTTAGACCCGACAAGTTTGAAGACTTGTTTAATATGGGTTTATTATTCACATTCTGTATTTTGAGATAAAACCGTTAAGGTTTGACCCGTTTCGGCTAATTTATGTAAACTTGTTACATAAACCGGACCGTACGCGTAATAAGCGTGACGGGTATTCATGAGAGCTATATACAGGTTTCCTAAGTTAATTATGTCTCAAATATGTTGTGACCTTAGTAGGATGTCTTTCATTATGCCCGAAACGTGTTTAAACACAAACTAGGCCCCGTAGGGGTAGTTTGGTCATTTTAAAGGTTGTAAAAGGGTTTAAGTGTTTAACTGAGTTACAGGTCTGATGTAATCAGTAAACATACTCAATTTAATGAGTTATAACAGTAGGATAAAGTACATATGTGAAATTTATCAATTATTACCAAACTATGCCTCGTAGGGGTATTTTGGTAATTTCACATAAGCCGAAAAGCTCAAAACTGAGGTCTGAGCTTATCAACCTTTGCTTACTGTTAAAATATTTTAATTTGCCTCAAATATCAGTTGGTATCACCCTTGGTATGTTTAAAATAGGTTTAGTACATACTATGCGTTATAAACGCTAAATAAGGCGATTAAAGGCCATTTCCGGGTTCGATACATAAATCTGATATTTTTATATTTCCAGAAGGCTAAAAATAATTTATTTAACATGTGTCATCAGTAGCAAAAGGTTTGGAGTCGTTTTGATATGTAAAACTCATTTTATGGCCCGTAAGGGCAAAACCGACAATTTACCGGACTAAGCCTACGACTACTAGTTATGCTAAGCCTAAAATTAATTAAAAATATTTAAAAATCCCAAAATAATATATTACATCATTGGGTAAAAGATTTGATATCAAAAAGTATGTTTAACTCGGCTATGCGTTAATTACGCCGTTTAATTAACATAAAGCATCGTAAGTACGCTAATGAGCATAACTCTTATTCTACACCTCAAACTGATGTCAAACTTTGCATACAAGTCTATATATCAGTAATTAAGGTTTCTACACTTTTACTTTTCCAAAAATCACGTTTTAAGGTAATAAGGGCATAACGGTCAACATATGAGCAATTAACGGAAACATGCATATTAATTGGATAATCAATGAAACAAGTACAGAGGCTTATACTATCATGTAACCCAACCCTAATGAAGCACTAAGGCATTTCCAAATCAAACTAAAACGGGTCAGAACCGAAGTCAAAGCAAAAGTCAAAGTTTTGCGACTTTCGGTTCCGAACCGGGTTTAAACGGGCAATTGTCGAATCAAACGAGCTTAGACAAGTTCTTATGCTTATTACCAAGTTATATGAAGGTTAAAACAGGTTACACGCCTCTCGTATTGTTAATCGTGCATTAAATCGTAATTTACATAACTGTTGACTTTTTCGGTCAATGTTTGACTCGACAAACGACCTAGTTAGGTCTGGAATCAGTACGTGCTCTTATAAGGGTTTAATACCCATATAATTACCTACTTAACGGTACTTTTAAATCGAGATAAGACTGAGCGATTATATATTTATCTCGAAGTCAAACCGTAAGTACGACGGTTTGACTTTTAAGCTAAATACTAGGCTAAACTTAATTAGAGAAGGTCTAGCATACTTACAAGTGTTTAATGATGATTAGGGAGGCTTGTGATCTGCTTGGAAGCTCCACAAATGATCAGAATATGATTGAGGAATGAATGACCAATTGTTGCACTTGTGTGAGCCTTTTATAGTGATCCAAGACACCATAAGGCATTGACAACAAAGTCTAGCATCTATCCACAACTGATTTACACTTATCCTAGTGCTTAGGGGTGCCTAGGGGTCGTCCATATGTGAGAAAAACCGGCCAAAGTGGTCAAAATCGCGCATAACAGCCAACAGCAAGTTTTCTGGTGCTGGGCAGGTGCTTGCGCACCGTAAGGCTATGTTGCTTGCGGTGCGCAAGCGTTCATCAGGGACCAAAAGTTGCTTGTTTGTTGGTGTTTCGAAAGGGCAACCTCATTTCTGACATTAGGGACCTCACATATCAACTAGGGACCTCCAATAAGTGTTCTTAAACAGTTCTAAACCCTACCATTATGAATTGTTGTCTTAGAATTCATTTTAAAGTACCGAAAACAATGGTTAACCGTAGGAATTTCTTCGTAGGAGCCCACCACTTCAATCATAAATCATTCAATGCTATAATTTACTGAACTTGAATATATTCTATATGTTTTTAATATGGTTTGAGTCTTGGGATTTATAACGAGGTCGTTCAGAGGTGCAAAAGTTAACATAACGACACTTTTAAATCCTGTCAAACGTTTTTAATAAATCCGAGTTTATAACGCTTTGTGTCATACACGACACGTGTCGTTATTTTATTGCACACGAATTTTCGGGGTGTTACATCCTCACCCCTTTAAAATAAATCTCGACCCGAGATTTACTGAAATAAATAAGGGTATTTTTCTTTCATGGTGGATTCAACTTCCCACGTGTATTCGGGACCTCTACGGGTATCCCATTTGACCTTTACAATAGGTACATGCTTCCTTCGAAGCTTCTTAACCCGTCGATCCTCAATCGACAACGGTTTGCTCATCATATTATAAATCTGCATATCATTATGTGATAATGCTTCTTGACTTATTGGCGAAACACATCCTTTAATTACTGTTGTGCAATGTATTGCGAGCTCTGTCAAGCTCTTTAAATCGGTTTTAGCTTAAAGGTTACCTGATCTTGATACATTCGATTTCCTTCGAATGATTCTATATATTCAGCGCTTAACTAGCCTGAAAATTTTAACAAATTTGGCACACCCTTCCTGGGTGATATCGTTTGTTGAACTTTATTCCTTAATAAGAATTTAGGAGATTGGCTATTTTCATCAATTCTTTATTTTCTGCCGAATACTGGCATCTTACAGATGATTACGTACTTGCGTGATCTTATTTGTTGTTTCTAATGCAACTTTCAAATCTTGATAATTGGACTTACCTATCTATTGTCCTAACAATAGATGTTTAACATGCCATTTGTACAAGGTCTCCAAGGAGCCACCTTGATACTTATATAGCAGTTATTATAGAAAAGCTTATCTTAAGGTGAGATGGTTATTCCAACCATTGCTCAAAATTAATCTTAAGAAATAGCTAATCTTAACAGTTAGTTGAGCAAATCGACGATCTTGGGTAGTTGATGGCAATTTCTTAATTGTTTCCTAATGAGGGTTGCGGTAAACAATGACTTAGCAGAATGAACCGTCTTTTATAATTTACTATACCGAATTATCAGGGTATTGAGTTAGGCTTTATGAATCTATATCTTAAAACTTACTTAACCAGGGTTTTCGATTCCGCCAATAATGGTACTAACTGTCTTGGAGACTTCATAATAATGTAGCCCTAAATGGGATATAAATCTTAACGCTACCTGCCTCCCCGGGGTAAACAGGGTAATCTTAGGAGAAGGTAATCAAGGTACAAGGAGGTTACAGAGATTTCCATATCTCAGGCTCCAGTTTACTCATCATTGCTCGTGTCAAATAAGTGACACATTTATGTTACTAGTCCACGAATTCCTTAATCGGGAATATTTATTTGGACAATTTTATTCTGGATATCTTCTTTGAATACTATTAGTTGACTTTAGTACCATATGATAATTGGGATATATTTGCGGTTCCATGCATTAAACCTCCATACTGATCAGGCATGGAAGCAATCTATGGAACTTATTAAGATACACCAATCCTCATATAGCGCTTTTGTCATACCAATTGGTATTCGAAATCGATAGAGATTTAAGAGATATCAACTACATGTGCTTATATTTAATCAGAATGGGATTTTTCACAAACTAGGCACCTAGCTCGGTTGGCTAGGCACGCGAAAGGGTGCGGCCTAGACCCAGGTTCGATTCCGGGGACGGCCAATTCCACCATTTTTTTTTAATATTAATTAATCGTACGGATACATATAATTATGAGGGTTGTCTCATAAGGAGTCTTGATAATTAATCTCTTCTTATTATCCACAATATGGGCTTGATTTTTAAGGTAATCAATCGATTTTTATCACTATATTGAGTCCTTATATTTAACGGAACTAGGACATCGAAAAACTGATTCCTAATGGATATAATAATGCTGAAGCAGTCTCTGAGGTATACAGGCTTCTTACTGAACTTACGTTGCTTTTTATTAGGCATGTACTTGCTCTCTTTCTCAGATTTCTGGGAGTTATCCTCCTTCTTTGGTTCATCCTTCATATTTGAAGTGTGAACATAGCTCTCCTCATGAGCAATTAAACATGGTTTTGAATGAGATTTAGAGCGAGAAGCATTCGGCTCTTTGGATTGTCTCATGACCTTTTCCCATGATCCCTCCAACTGCTGCGTCAACCGCAGCCTGGAGATTAACCCCATCAATATTGAGGTTTAGGTTTGTAGTTTATATTAACATTCGTCGCATTATCAATGGCACGATTGACGGTTGTCTTATCCGAGTTTATCATACTCGAGATTTTGTTCCTATTGCGAGGTGAATCCTTTACTTAGTGGTAATCCAACATCTGCTATTCATTACCCTGATGGCCTTATCATATACTAACCATAGTTTCATCAAACTATACTGGCCAATAAGGCATTATCATTCTTAATGAATGTTATTTTAGAAATATATTAATATCACTTAGCCTAGGTCACAAAAGACCATCAATGGCATTTGAGGGTTGGACCTAGTCCATCACCTCTTTGACAGGGGATCAAAATGTCACATCTGTCTTTAACATACTGATGAATTTGGATAGTTTGAAAGTTTGCCATAAGGGTATCAGAAAAATGATTCATAATAGATATTAAATATCAATATAGAATTTGTTGGAGCATTTTCTAAAGCATCATCGGTCAATTTCTACCTCCATTAAATGACCGGAGTCTTAATCAGGCGGAGACAACAGTTCTCGACATTTATCATTCATTATAGAATCATATGTGCCATTATCAAATAAAATTCATGCATAACTGTTTGATATGAAAAGGTATCTGCTATATAGTTATTATTCTGCATCATCTCATTGGCGTTCGTATGGAAGACTCATGCGTTTGCTTTCTTGGCCTCTTCAGGCCTCTTCGCGTACTTAGGGCAGTTGGTCTTTATGTGCCCCTTCTCATTGCAATTGTAGCAGGTGGCATCTTTAATCTTCCTGCATTCAACAGTTTTGTGCTCCTTAGACTTGCATAACCCACATGTAGGTGATTCAGACTTAGAATTGGATTCAGATCTGCACTTTCCAAAGTGGCATCTTTGACAAGTCGTGCACTTTGGCTTCTCCTCTGTTCGCTGACTCTTCCTTCCAAACCCAGACTTCTTAGAATCAGTGTTTCCCTTGTGCTTCTTCTCTGACCCTCGTGAGTTATCATCCTCACGATTCCTCTTACTTTCTTCAGATTTCTTTAGCGATCTCAATCTGACCGCATCTAAAGTAAGGGATAAGGAAATGTCAGCTACTGATCTGAAAGTCGCTGGTCGAGAAGCTTTTACGCTTGCCTTGATCTCAGAGGCTAAACCACCGATAAAACGAGCGATCCGTTTTGGTTCCGGGGTTACCAGGTATGGAACCAACCGAGACATAGTGTTGAAGCTCGTTAGGTAAGCTTGACAGTCGAGGTTTGTCATCACCAAGGATAGAAAATCGGACTCTATCTTCTCTACCTCATGCTGAGGGCAGAAATTTTCCCTGATAAGGCTAACAAATTGATCCCACGACATATTGTACAGTGGGATTTTCCCGGTGGCTTGAATCAGAGATCTCCACCATGCTAAAGCTTCACCTTTGAAAGACTGCGACACAAACTTGACCACGTCTCGCTCAGCGCATCCGCTGATATCAACAACCGTATCCATCTCATCCAGCCATGTCATATAATCGATGGCTCCTTTCTCCCCAGTGAAATCCCGGGGTTTGCAGGAAACGAAATATTTATAGGAGCAACCCTTAGCAAGGGGTCCTTTATTCAGTATGACCTGCTGAGATGGAGCACTGTGGTTTGAGGAGTGTCGGTCATCATTTTTCTTCGGGTCGTCCTTATTGGACGGTGGCTTTGAAGGCTGTGTAGATAGGGTCCTACTACGAGTCTCACTATACTCGTCATACTGCCTTTCCAAAGCCTGTGTAACTGCGCCGTCTATGATCGCTTTTAATTCCGCACTAGTTAGATTAATTCGGGCGTCATTATTAACCTCCGCGGGATGACTATTACCCTCGTCTGAGTTAGCCATTACAATTGAACTGTTACAGAGAACAAGGACAATAGCTTATTTGGGAGTTTATTATGGAATTGCCCCCTTAGGGTAATTCATTAACCATGGTAAACAGAGACCATATTTGGTTAATTTATTAATCAAATTTATGTAGGATTTCTATAATAATTTATCCTAATTATAAAACAATAACAGTTTTATTTGTGGCACATAAAGGCCTAGTCACATGGACACTTAAAATTTTTATGCAAGGATTTCAGAGAATCAAAGCATTTGAGATATACTGGCACAATAGGCCTAGTCACGAGGACAATTATAAATTATATGCTAGGATTTCAGAGAATCAAAGCATTTGAGGTATACTGGCACAATAGGCCTAGTCACAAGGACAGTTATAAATTATATGCTAGGATTTCAGAGAATCAAAGCTTTGAAGGTTTGAACCTAGTTCATTACCTTAATCTGACAGGGAGTCATCGCTACCACTGTATTTTGGCTCATATAGAAATGAGCAAGGCCCGTAGGCACTATATTACCACGTATGGTTAAAATATGATCATCTTAATTGATGATGTAAACCCAGGATTCAGAGATCATTAAACTGGGTTAGGGATCTTTTGAAGAATCCTTAATAACGTGTGTGATTTCCAACGAATCACTTCTGCTAGGATTGTTAACATGTTTTCAGATGTTAACAGGGATATGAATCTTTTAAACAGGTCTTACCATCTTGGCCCGGTCTTTATAATGACACTCAGGCTAGGTTTCACTCTTAAGATTCTTTATTAATGGTTTGAATCTTTTTAACAGGTCTTACCATCTTGGCCCGGTCTTATAATTGACCCGAAGGCTAGGTTTCACACTTAAGATTCTTAATTAATTAACGCAGAATAATTTTAAATTGAAAGGTTAATAAGGATCTGAATCTAATTTGAGGAACTGCCATCTTGGCCGGTCTTAATATGACCCTAAGCTAGGTCTTGTCCTTTTAGATTTTGCTATTTTATTATAATGGTAGATCTTATAATATAGGAATGATAGTTTAAACATAATCGTTCCTTTAAAAATTTAAACAAGTATATGGGTGTCCTAAACGGGACTTCTAATAAAAATGACTTGCCCATACAAAGGCTAATCAGAAAAATAATCAAGGAAGTAGTTAAAAGACAATGAAACGAATTTGGATTTGTCTTATGTTCTTGTCTAGACTCAAGAATGTGCAATTGTGTAACTGAGATTAAACGCAAAAGGCTAGCGTTTAATTCACCCAGTGTTGGCTCTGATACAAACCAGTCACACCCCGATTTCCACGTGTCACCGGTGGGCCCGGTGGGGAGTATCGTGACGTCATGGTTGGCAACATAATAGTCAAACAACACAATTATATAAATGCACAGCGGAAGCAAAAATAAATATCATTACATTTCCGAGTATAAAGTAATATCCAGTATTACAATAGAAAGTAAAGGATCCACAGGCGGATCTTAAAACATATCATTTGTTCAACGGACTTTAGACGCCTAGAACTTGCAAGATTCCTTATTAGCGCCCTGAGCTTCCAGCCAATTTCGTTCAGTACCTGTCACTTAACCTCTTTGGAAAATACGTCAGTTTTCACTGGTAAATACACTCAACTGACTCATTTGAAAAGAGTTTAAGAAAATTAATTTGGATGCACGTGGCATAAAAATAATCTTTTATAATTTGATTAAAATGCACAGAGGCAAAATTAACCTTTTATACTTGGGAGAATTATTTTTATATAATCTTGTATACAGTTTTACTTATTTATCGTCCGTTAGGGCCGGTTTATAGGGCCGGACTAGATTAACAGACACGCCACAGGTATAATGCCCACAGGCTATCATCCTCTAAGTGGATTACCAGTTCCGGTATAATGCCCACAAGGATGATACCTTCGAGTGGATTACCAGTTTTTACATAATGCATCTGTCAGGTGTATGCCTACACCCCGTGCTTAGGTCGTGGCCATTTCGTAAAATGATGCCAAGGATATCCGGGACATGGTCATTAACCCCCAAAGGCCATACACCAAATAATAATAAAATAATACATATTAAACGGGTTATGTAAGTACATCAATCACAATCCGATTTAAATGACTACATACACCCGACCAAGCGGTACTTTTATAGTACCGTATCCCAAGCCCGTATAGGGAAAATAAGTTAAGAGTATTTACCTGAGCTAGCTCCTGTCTTAAATAGTAAGAATTTAATAACTCAGCCGTATTCACTTAAGTAAGCGTAGGTACCATTTACCGGAAGGCTCTAGTCTGGAATGATGGTATAAATAACTTATTAGAATGCTAACGGGTCTTTAATTAAGCCTAAGCTTAGACCGGTTAGTCTTACAGGAAGAACGGTTCGTACGCCCAATTAAGCGAAGACCGGATAGAATGTGATTTAGACCCGACAAGTTTGAAGACTTGTTTAATATGGGTTTATTATTCACATTCTGGATTTTGAGATAAAACCGTTAAGGTTTGACCCGTTTCGGCTAATTTATGTAAACTTGTTACATAAACCGGACCTTACGCGTAATAAGCGTGACGGGTATTCATGAGAGCTATATACAGGTTTCCTAAGTTAATTATGTCTCAAATATGTTGTGACCTTAGTAGGATGTCTTTCATTATGCCCGAAACGTGTTTAAACATAAACTAGGCCCGGTAGGGGTAGTTTGGTCATTTTAAAGGTTGTAAAAGGGTTTAAGTGTTTAACTGAGTTACAGGTCTGATGTAATCAGTAAACATACTCAATTTAATGAGTTATAACAGTAGGATAAAGTACATATGTGAAATTTATCAATTATTACCAAACTATGCCTCGTAGGGGTATTTTGGTAATTTCACATAAGCCGAAAAGCTCAAAACTGAGGTCTGAGCTTATCAACCTTTGCTTACTGTTAAAATATTTTAATTTTCCTCAAATATCAGTAGGTATCACCCTTGGTATGTTTAAAATAGGTTTAGTACATACTATGCGTTATAAACGCTAAATAAGGCGATTAAAGGCCATTTCTGGGTTCGATACATAAATCTGATATTTTTATATTTCCAGAAGGCTAAAAATAATTTATTTAACATGTGTGATCAGTAGCAAAAGGTTTGGAGTCGTTTTGATATGTAAAACTCATTTTATGGCCCGTAAGGGCAAAACCAACAATTTACCGGACTAAGCCTACGACTACTAGTTATGCTCAGCCTAAAATTAATTAAAAATCTTTAAAAATCCCAAAATAATATATTACATTAGTGGGTAAAAGATTTGATATCAAAAAGTATGTTTATCTCGGCTATGCGTTAATTAACATAAAATCTTTAAAAATTCCAAAATAATATATTACTAAGGCATTTCCAAATCAAACTAAAACGGGTCAGAACCGAAGTCAAAGCAAAAGTCAAAGTTTTGCGACTTTCGGTTCCGAACCGGGTTTAAACGGGAAATTGTCGAATCAAACGAGCTTAGACAAGTTCTTACGCTTATTACCAAGTTATATGAAGGTTAAAACAGGTTACACACCTCTCATATTGTTAATCGTGCATTAAATCGTAATTTACATAACTGTTGACTTTTTCGGTCAATGTTTGACTCGACAAACGACCTAGTTAGGTCTGGAATCAGTACGTGCTCTTATAAGGGTTTAATACCCATATAATTACCTACTTAACGGTACTTTTAAATCGAGATAAGACTGAGCGATTATATATTTATCTCGAAGTCAAACCGTAAGTACGACGGTTTGACTTTTAAGCTAAATACTAGGCTAAACTTAATTAGAGAAGGTCTAGCATACTTACAAGTGTTTAATGATGATTAGGGAGGCTTGTGATCTGCTTGGAAGCTCCACAAATGATCAGAATATGATTGAGGAATGAATGACCAATTGTTGCACTTGTGTGAGCCTTATATAGTGATCCAAGACACCATAAGGCATTTACAACAAAGTCTAGCATCCATCCACAACTGATTTACACTTGTCCTAGTGCTTAGGGGTGCCTAGGGGTCGTCCATATGTGAGAAAAACCGACCAAAGTGGTCAAAATCGCGCATAACAGCCAACAGCAAGTTTTCTGGTGCTGGGCAGGTGCTTGCGCACCGTAAGGCTATGTTGCTTGCGGTGCGCAAGCATTCATCAGGGACCAAAAGTTGCTTGTTTGTTGGTGTTTTGAAAGGGCAACCTCATTTCTGACATTAGGGACCTCAAATATCAACTAGGGACCTCCAATAAGTGTTCTTAAACAGTTCTAAACCCTACCATTATGAATTGTTGTCTTAGAATTCATTTTAAAGTACCGAAAACAATGGTTAACCGTAGGAATTTCTTCGTAGGAGCCCACCACTTCAATCATAAATCATTCAATGCTATAATTTACTGAACTTGAATATATTCTATATGTTTTTAATATGGTTTGAGTCTTGGGATTTATAACGAGGTCGTTCAGAGGTGCAAAAGTTAACATAACGACACTTTTAAATCCTGTCAAACGTTTTTAATAAATCCGAGTTTATAACGCTTTGTGTCATACACGACACGTGTCGTTATTTTATTGCACACGAATTTTCGGGGTGTTACATCCTCACCCCCTTAAAATAAATCTCGACCCGAGATTTACTGAAATAAATAAGGGTATTTTTCTTTCATGGTGGATTCAACTTCCCACGTGTATTCGGGACCTCTACGGGTATCCCATTTGACCTTTACAATAGGTACATGCTTCCTTCGAAGCTTCTTAACCCGTCGATCCTCAATCGACAACGGTTTGCTCATCATATTATAAATCTGCATATCATTATGTGATAATGCTTCTTGACTTATTGGCGAAACACATCCTTTAATTACTGTTGTGCAATGTATTGCGAGCTCTGTCAAGCTCTTTAAATCGGTTTTAGCTTAAAGGTTACCTGATCTTGATACATTCGATTTCCTTCGAATGATTCTATATATTCAGCGCTTAACTAGCCTGAAAATTTTAACAAATTTGGCACACCCTTCCTGGGTGATATCTTTTGTTGAACTTTATTCCTTAACAAGAATTTAGGAGATTGGCTATTTTCATCAATTCTTTATTTTCTGCCGAATACTGGCATCTTACAGATGATTACGTACTTGCGTGATCTTATTTGTTGTTTCTAATGCAACTTTCAAATCTTGATAATTGGACTTACCTATCTATTGTCCTAACAATAGATGATTTAGTCGAGAGTAGGATAGATGAGGTAGTTGAGAAAGTAGAGGAGGTTGTGAGTGAGAGTGAGGAAGTAGAAGAGGCCGAGTGGGTCCCCGAAGTGCTAGAATTGAGTGAAGTGAAAAGTGAGTTTGACAGTACACCCTTAGAGAAGCCCGCCCCACTAGAACTTAAAGTTCTCCCGTCCCACTTAGAGTACGCTTTCTTGGGTGAGGGGTCTGATTTTCCCGTTATTAGTTAGAGGAGGGAGAGAAGGGTAGGTTGTTAGAGGTGTTAAGAGAGAATAGGGAAGCAATTGCATGGCAACTTTCGGATATCAAGGGCATAAGCCCCGCCTATTGTACCCACCGGATACTCATGGAAGATGAATATAAGCCGGTGGTGCAACCTCAAAGGCGCTTAAATCCGAACATGCAAGAGGTTGTTAAGAAGGAAGTGCTTAAGTTGCTAGATGCCGGGGTGATATACCCCATTTCCGATTCACCATGGGTTAGCCCGACCCAAGTTGTCCCAAAGAAGGGTGGGATGACGGTGATCATGAACGAAAAGAATGAATTAATCCCTTCTCATACCGTTACCGGTTGGCGTGTATGCATAGACTACCGAAAGTTAAATGACGCCACTCGGAAAGACCATTTCCCCTTGCCATTCATTGACCAAATGTTGGAGCGTTTAGCGGGTCAACAATACTATTGTTTTCTCGATGGATTTTTGGGTTATTTTCAGATCCTAATCGCTCCCGAGGATCAAGATAAAACGACATTCACATGCCCTTACGGCACTTATGCGTATCGCCGCATGCCTTTCGGGTTATGCAACGCTCCGGCTACTTTCCAAAGATGCATGGTTGCTATATTCCAAGACATACTTGAGACTTCTATGGAGGTTTTCATGGATGACTTCTCGATTTATGGTACCACTTTCGATCAGTGTCTTCTAAATCTTGATAGGATGCTTAAGAGGTGCATAGAAACAAATCTTATATTGAATTGGGAGAAATGTCACTTCATGGTGATGGAAGGGATAGTTTTAGGACACAAGGTGTCTAAGGAAGGGATAGAGGTGGATAGGGCAAAGATAGATACCATAAGTAGATTGCCTCCACCTACTAGTGTCAAGTCCGTCCGAAGTTTCTTAGGTCATGCGGGCTTTTATAGACGTTTCATCAAAGATTTTTCCAAGATTACTCGCCCCATGACCCGACTTTAGGAGAAGGATGTGCCTTTCATCTTCGACGAAGAGTGCATCAAAGCGTTTGATTTCTTGAAGGAAAAGCTCGTTAGTGCCCCGATACTTGTTTCGCCCAATTGGAGCTTGCCTTTCGAGCTCATGTGCGATGCGAGCGATTATGCCGTAGGTGCGGTCCTAGGTCAAAGAGTCGATAAACACTTTCACCCAATCTACTACGCGAGCAAAACTTTAAATGATGCTCAAGAGAACTACACCACCACAGAAAAGGAGCTCTTAGCCGTAGTGTTTGCGTTTGATAAGTTTCACTCATATCTCGTTCTTTCCAAAACCACCATATTCACCGACCATGCTGCTTTGCGCTTTCTGTTCCAAAAGAAGGACGCGAAGCCACGTCTCATTAGATGGATTCTTTTGTTCTCTGAGTTCGACATCGAAATTAAAGATAAAAAGGGAGCGGAAAACGTGGCCGCCGATCACTTGTCACGTTTAGAGGATCCTAAGAGAGAAGAAGTTCGTGAGGATTCCATAGGAGACACTTTTCCTCACGAAACCATAGATTTTGTTAGTGCTGAAGTAGAGGGTTTGCCATGGTTCTCGGATTTGGAAAATTATTTAGCGACCGGAGATATTGTGAGGGGTATGTCATACCAACAAAAGAAGAAGCTTCTTAGGGATGCTAGGAAGTACATTTCGGATGACCCATTCCTATTTAGGATAGGAGGAGATAGAGTGCTTAGGAGGTGTGTTTCGAAAGAGGATGGTTTAAATATCCTTAGTCATGTGCATGAGGGTTTGACGAGAGGCCATCACGGGCCGAACGTGACGGCACAAAAGGTTTTTGATAGTGGCTTCTATTGGCCAACAGTCGTGAAAGATGCCGTAGAGTTTGTTAAGACTTGTGATCATTGCCAACGTACCGGCAACATCTCATCCAAGGATGAAATGCCTCAAAATCCCATCCAAGTTCTCGAAGTATTCGACGTTTGGGGCATTGATTTCATGGGGCCTTTCCCCTCATCGAGTGGGAATAGGTACATCCTCGTGGCCATTGATTATGTTTCAAAGTGGGTAGAAGCTCAAGCTTTACCTACTAATGATGCCCGAGTGGTGGTGAGATTCCTTAAAAAGTTGTTCACCCGATTTGGAGTTCCTAAAGCCATAATAAGTGACCGTGGTACGCATTTTTGCAATTCCGCCATGGAAAAGGCACTTACACGCTACGGTGTCACTCACCGTCTTTCGACCGCTTAACACCCGCAAACTAGTGGCCAAGTAGAGAATGCTAACCGAGGGGTGAAGAGAATATTAGAGAAAACGGTAGGGAAAAGTAGAAAGGATTGGTCGGAAAAGCTCGACGACGCTTTGTGGGCATTCCGCACCGCCTACAAAACACCGTTTGGAACAACACCCTTCATGATTGTGTATGGAAAAGCTTGCCATCTTTCGGTAGAGTTGGAACATAGAGCGTTGTGGGCATTGAAAACCGTTAACCTCGACCTTGCCGAAGCTGCTAGAAGGAGGTTCTTCCAAATTCATGAGTTGGAAGCTTTAAGGGATGCCGCCTATGAACAATCTTGGAGCATCAAGGAGAAAACCAAAGCGTTTCATGATAGGAGGTTGCGAGAGTTGAAAGAGTTTAAGGTAGGTGATAGAGTGCTTTTATTCAACTCAAGGTTGAAATTGATAGCGGGGAAGTTGAAATCAAGATGGACGGGACCGTATGTGGTAAAGGAGGTGTTTCCGTACGGTACTGTTGAATTGTATAATGAAGTGGATAAAGGGGTGTGGAAGGTAAACGGTCATAGATTGAAGCATTACTTAGGAGGTCCCATTGATACTACCGAAGAGGAAGAAATTCCTCTAGAGGACCCACCCACCTTCACCGAACAGTGAGTTGCAAAAGCATCGTGTGTAGAGTATGTACCGTTTATAAATTTCTTTATTTTTCATGTTTTCGTAGTTTTTCGTGTCTGTGTTTTGTGTGTTTGAGAAAATCTGCAAGAAACATACCCTTGAAGAGTTGAAAAATGCAAAGAAAAAGTCATTCCAGGTAAGTCTCATACTTAGAAAAATTTGGGATGGTTTGGGAAAGGTTGGGTAAGAGTTAGAAAAATTTTCTAAGGCAAAAACTGGAAAATTTACGCAACATTCTGGTCAAAATTGACCGTCGCGTCCGCCACCATACTCCCCTAACATCGTCGCGTGACTCCACCATGTGGCTCACCAGAAACCTTTTTGAACCCTTTCAAACGAGTTGAACCCCCAAATAGTAACCCTTTTGACCTGACCCCTACCTTCGCGTTACGCCACGGACTTACACCTCATCTGTCGTGCGACGCGACCATATAAAAAACAATCAAAACCCTTTTTCCCTTCACCAGTTATCCCAAATTCCAAAATCCTTTTCACTCCTCATCGCCGACCACCACCAAACATCCACCACTTCCACCACCATCCTCCATATCCGCCTATCGACACCCCACCGCTGTACACCCTGCCATCCTCTTCTTTATCCCGGTTCCACCTCAGCCACTTACGTCACCACCGATTACCCCCCCCCCCTTCCACCCTCCCAACCATCATTACACCTCCCTTATACCTCCACCACTGCCGCCTCTCACCCACCACCGCCGGCATCATTACACCTGTTTTTCCCACCACTTCACCATCGGTTTCGTCGATAACAAGGTATGTGCCTGCAATTTAGTTTATTGTTTTGGTTATTGTTTCATGTCGAGTCAAGTATATGTACGTCAGTCGAGTCATAGTGCGTTGGTTCAGTCCGTATTAGTGAGTGGGTCTTTGTTTGCGTTTGATATTTGATAATGTCAAGTCAGTTGGAGTCTCTTGTTGAGTTAGTTTTTGTCAAGTTGTGTCGAGTCATTGTTGAGTCTTTTGTGGAGGGTTAGTCTTGTAGTTGATTCATATGGGATTGCGGATGGCTCGGATTGGGATACGATTGTTATGTATGACAGATTATAGTGAAGGGATAGAAACTTTGAGTGTGGGGATTCGTTGGGTTACACTAAAATTTGATATTGGTTATGCTAGTTGGATTGGTATGGAAATTGTTTGCTTGATATTTGAATAGTTGGGTTTGATACATTGAATTGAAGCTCCGACTTTACGCATTGAAACCACATTTTTGCATTCGAAAGAAACCTCCTTTCATTAGGCGGAATCTTTCGACACTAAAATTTCTTTTCAAAATAACTAAAAGGTACCTACATGTAAAGCGCGAATTGGACTTCAATGTCATTGTTTCGGCACTTTGGCTCTTACTTGAGACAATTAAAAGTGCCGAGAGGGGTAGTGTACATTGAGTCCTAGTTATGTGTTTGCGTCCTCTTTGTGTCGTTTTAGCTTAGTTTAGTCGTAGTTAGTATTGCTTGGGTTTACTTGCACGTACAAGTGGTTTAAATTCGCCCGTACTCAATCTCCATTCGGGCGAGTTTAACTATCGCTTAGCAATTGTAAAAAGTAGCCCGTTTGTTTTAGCCGTGAATGAAATGCTATATGGCTAATCTTTATCTTTGTTGAAAACATTATAAAAATCCAAAAAAATATAAAAATTTCAAAAATTCAAAAAAATTATAAAAACGAAAAAATACCAAAAATAAGTTGCTATTACTGATGGTTTGCCTGTTTTGTCTTGATTATACTTGTTTTGCAGGCATGGCTAGTAGTTCCAGAGCTGGCAGGGCCCGGAAGAGGGCCGAGGGCCAGACAGCACCGCAGCGGGATCCACCTCAAGAAGATCCGGTCCCACAGGAAACCCCAATTATTCAGTTAGCTGCCGATGATCCAAAACTGAGAAAAAATGTGTATCAAGCGGGTTATAACTTTATTCCAGACAGGAAGTGTAATAGAGCCGACCACCCGATCTTGAAGTTTGAGCTAAGTACACCGGAGTGGAACAAATATGATAAATTGAGAAAGACTGAGCCACTTCAGCATCGGGTTATTGATTGGAGTTGGTTGGAGGAGATAGGTTTGTTGCAGGAGGTGCAAGAACTTTTAGGTCCTAGGTTGTCTGATGCTTTGGAGTACACACAGCCTCATTATGAGGAGTTAGTACTGGAGTTTCATAGCACGTGGGTACATAAGGAGGGAAAGTTTGATCAGGACACAGCTGTGTCGTTTAGTTTGGGGAAGCAGGTGTACGAGATGAATATGGCGCGGTTTGCAATAGTTTCGGGTTTTTATACTGAAGAAGAGGTGAGGAGGCCGGAGTTTGCTACTTGGTTACGGGGTGCTTATTCTAAGCACAGGGATTGTAGTGTTGGTGCAGCAGAGTTGAAGGAGTTTTGGAGCACGATTTCGAATCACCCGTTCACGACCACGAACCTAATCACTTCGGTTCGAAATCCGGTTTATAGGTATTTGCTGAAGATTTTGTCTACTACACTGGTTGGTCGGAAGTCGGGGGAGAATAAAGCGAACTGGATTAAGCTGTTTATCTTGATGTGTCAGGTACAGAAGAAGGAGATGAATCTGGCTACGGTCTTAGCAGATTCTTTTAGCAGGGGTAGGAGAGGAGGTCCTCGGGCTGGTTTGGATATGGGCCCCTACATTACTAGGATTGCAACAAATTTGGGGGTACTTGACAGATATCACCCCGAATTTCTACATGAGGGGCCCAAGACGATGACATTTGGGTTGAAGGAGCTGCAACTGGTAGGTATAGTCTCGTGGCAGGAGCCCTACGGCTGGGAACCGATCAGACAGGGTTCGCAGGTGCAGCCACCGGAGGGACATCCGGCTTAGGATGTTATGATCCAAATTGAGCCTACACACAGGCAGCGGCCGCCTCATCGGCATGAGTTGCCGGTACACCAGTACCCACGCAGGAAGCCTCCACCAGTGCCTATTACTTTGGAGTCATTCTCTGTGTATGTGGAGCAGAGGTTTGACAGGCTGGAGCATTTGATCGAGTCACTTCGAGAGGGCCAGCCGAGGCAGCAGGAGGACCCGCCTGGTGCGGGTGCGAGAGTTGAGTAGGATCCTCCGGTTCAGGTAGTTGGAGAGAGCAGTGGTGCAGCTGGGCATCAGGAGTAGTGTGGGGATGACACGAGGATGCAGGAGCAGCAGCTGATACTATATCTTTTGCTGATTATTTTTCTTTTATGCTGTTTTTAATCCTCATACTTTTGGTTTGTACTGATATGATATACGTTAAACAGGTTGGTTAGGGATGGCTGGGTTGGTTGTTGATGTTGGAACTGATACACTACTGATGATTTTGATATATATATGATGACATATCTTGGTAGTTTGTTTGATGTTTGATAGGATGATTGTGTTAGCCGCTTTCGTTCGCGTGTCCGAGGTTAGAATTGTTTGCTGAGCGTGTTTCGAATTGGAGGGTTATGTGGAAATGACTGGCACTTTGACAGTCTCACATATTAGCTAAGTCGTTTCCCTTTTTGTTGTTGTATTTTATTTATTTATTTCGTCGTTAGTTCGCATTTATTTCGTTCGTAGTTTAGGGTTTTAGTGTTTAGGTAGTTTTGAGTCGTATTTCATTCTTGCATTAGGGGCTATGCAATCTTCAAGTGTGGGGATGGGATACATGTAAATAATCGAGTCTTATATTATAAAAATCCAAAAAAATTAGAAAATTTCAAAAATCCAAAAAAAATTGAAAAATCAGAAAAATGTCTTTCGATATGAGAAGTTTGCATATTTAAAACGGAAAATGATAGAAAAGGTGAATTGTTGCTTGAGTTTGAATAATAATAATATGATAATATAATAAATCGAGCTTGCGTCTAGTTAGGGATATGTGGATAGGCCCGGGTTTGGTTTTAACTCCCTTTGAGCTAATATACCTTAATTGTCGGTCTGCTAGTGGGTTTTCGCCTGGGAGATATGGGAAATCAAAACTGCCGATAATAGTATAAGGGGCACCGTTATAAGTTAAAGCTGTTAGAGTTTGTGATCATGCAAAAATAAAATAAAATAATGAGCTAGAAACTAAATGAAAGTAATGCATTCCTATGTAGTTTGGGTTGGGGATAGTGACTCTACAACCGAATTACCGCTAGGGTGTGTGAAATTGACTAGGCAAAGAAAAGTAAAAAAGTACCAAAGCTTAAGTAATCCGAGTTGGGGATAGCGACTCTACAGCCGGATTGCCTCTTGGTTAGGGAAAGCATCGTCTACGCTCATGAAGGAAAAAAAAAAGAGAAAAGCGAAAAAAAATGGAAAAAGAAAAAGTTGTTTGTAAACTCTTTTGGTTTTGATATAAGACGGTTAGGAATTGATCCAGTGATCGTTCTTTTAGTCCTATAAGCTTGAGGGGGGAGTAGATGGACCGTAAATTCTAGTGTGAGGCCCTAGGTGGATTGACCGCACTTAAATTAAATTCACATGATAAGGGCTTAGGATTAGATTCGGGTTTAAGAGGACAAGTATATTCGCAATCGCAGCTAATACAGGTTTTTGGTTTTAATAAGATATAAAAAATTTTCGACCCAAGTGATGATTCGTCTCTGATTCCGTTGCTTAATTCTTTTTCGGGGACGAAAAAAAGAGTAAGTGTGGGGATATTTGATGTATTGCAAAATACATACTTATATCGTGTATAGTTTGTATATTTTATCATTATTTCTAGTTTAGTTTTGTTTAGAATTGCGTGCTATTGATCATACTTGCGTTTTCCAGGTCTTGATATACAAAGTTGCTAAAAAAGGAGCAAAAAACGAGCTAGAGTGCTGAAACATTATGTCATGGAACAAGTCACAAAGAGTTAGAATAATTCTTGAGAGTTTTTGGAATGAAAAGCTGAGTTTTGGACGAGATAGGCTGTGAAAATATGCCTGTGGCGTCGCGCCACGGGTAGATGAACATATTGTCGCGTAGCGCTAGCAAGTGAGAAAGAAAATCTGAATACTGGCATGCTGGCGTCGTGCGAGTGAGAAGAGAGGACCCCGTCGCGCGACGCGATAGGGTAATATTCCGGAAAATCTTTGTTTAATGTTAGGGTTTTGGTATTTATTGGAAGTTAATGATCATTATCAAGTGTGACGAATTCAAGAAACCTAAGGGCAATTTCGGAGCAGATTTTGAGTATTTCGGAGTGCTTTGGCTTACGGGAATCATTCGGGTGAAGCTTGGAGCTTAGGAAAGAAGATTGTTCGGGTCTTATCTCCCGGTTTTAGTTATTTCTTTGTTTCAATACTTTTCCAATGAATTCTTGTGTTGAACTTGATTTGCTTATTTTAGACATCATGTTTAGTGGCTAAACTCTTTGTTACTACCTAGGTTAGATGAAAGTTTGATAAAGTTTGGATCTTTTAACGGTTTTTATTGTTTTGTATGGATTGATCTCTGAAAGTAAATGATTCTAGAATCCCTGATTTGGTGCATATGCGTATTTACTTTAGATTGTTGATTACTTGATGTTTCACACGAGTTCTGATGAATGTCTTTCATATAAGGAATTTGTGTTGATTATTTGTGCCTTTGCGGGTTCGGGTGATCTTTGGGTAAATCGGCTGATAACCTTAGAAACAGTAATTAAAATACAATTAGAATTAAATATTCTGCTTAACTTGTTGCTGAGAGGCTCGAGTTAGTTAGTAGGTCGCAGTGTAGTATATAGCTAAGATAGGTTTTGAGAGAAGTCGATCTTAGTTCCCTAATTGCATCTGTGTCTATTAAACCGAGTTAGAATCTAGGATTGCCTTAGATTATCGCGTTGAGAGGTAGATAGTCGTATTAGGGCACTTTTAGAGTCGTTAGAGGACTAAGAGGAAATCTAACAATCGGTGTTCACAACAGCCTTGTAGGGTTTCCTAGGTTTCTTCCTGAGAAGGGTCGGAAAGTCTTAGCTTGAAATACCTTAGGGTTTAGTACCTTACGATCCCGATTCCATACCACAATAGAACCGTTAGAAGTCCATTTCTAGTTAAACTGGATTCAAGCCTAGGTAGTCATTAATCTCATCTGAATCAACCTTAGTTCATTTTCGTATTAATCTAGCTTTAGTTAACTATTTTGTTTAATATAGATTTCCTAGTTTTTCCGTAACCCCCCCCCCCAAACAATTAAACAAGTTTAAGTCGCGTCCGTCGGTGTCTATTAGATTCTAGTTGCGTGATTTATAGAGTCATGTGGTTCGATATCCGGACTTCCTAGGTTATACTACATTGATCGGTACACTTGCCGATTGTGTGGTTTTAGGTCGAGTCTAGAATTAAAGCTTTATAGTGTCTAGAATAGAGAGTCTAATTTAGTTTGTTTTTATAGTCTGTTTTGCACACATCAGACCCCCGCGCACGACCGGAAAGATGACTTGTTGTTCTTGCCATGCTGGTTCGAACGTGCGCTTGCCCTTGTTTCTCGCGCTGTACCTTGGTCCATCGACCATGTGTGTCTCTAGGCGCCTAAGCTTCTTCTGGTTTCCATCATCATTCCGCTGAATCTGGCGCATCTCCTTGCGCACATTCTTGACCAGATGACTTAACTTGCCACTCTTCAAAGCTTTCTTAATCTCGAGACTCAGACTGATACAATCAACGGTTAGATGACCCGTATCTTTGTGGAAATCGTAGTAAAGATTCGGGTCTTGGCCTTTTTTTGTTCGACATCGGCTTGGGCGCTTTGAAGTCATGGTTCTTCGTCATGAGCACCTCTTTAGGTGTTTTAACGAGCGGAGTCCAGTGTTTTTCTCGGTTTTCGTTCTTGATAGCCTTTCGGTAGCCAATGCGATAAATTGCATCTCGCGCATTCTCTTTAAAACGAGGCCTCTCATCGTAACCGCTGGACTGGCTTGTCTTCCATCTAGGGTTTCTGCCCTTGTTGCGCTTGCCATAGTCGCGCGAGTTTGCCCTTGAAAAACGATTTTCAGAGTAAGAATTTTTACCTACTGCAAATGATTCTTCGGTCTGCGCAACGATCTTTGCTTCAGCCATGAGTTTGCCCCATTCCTTGGGCATTCCATCCTTGCCGGTGATAGTCCTGATCAGACTATCACAATAGATGGCTTTCTTAAAATGGGCGCGCATCAATTGTTCACTTACACCTCCGATTTCAAGACACTCTTTGTAGGTCCCTGAATCCGTGCGGATCGTAACAGAATCGTCGATCTAACCTAGAGTGTGATGCTCTTTCACAGAAAACGTGTAGAAACAGAAATCACTTTAAACCCGATCTTTATTGATTATCTTCAAACGATTACAATCAATCAAGATCCCAATTCGTCCAAGCCTTTCTCTTTCACGAATTCTCTCCAAGGTGATTAAGGTGATTAGAAGATTAACTAGAAGATTAACCTAAACCCTAATGCTAAGCTTTGTTTATATAGGACAAAGCTTTGCATATGGGCTAGTCCATGGGCAAGGCCCATTTCGCAAACCCTCCCCCATATGTGGGTTTGGTTTGGCCCGATCACTCTTAATCAACTATTACAAAGCTAAACCCACTAACTGTTTATAGTTTTACTAATTACACGATATCCAAAGACCAAATCTAAGCTGTTGTCACAAACATGCACCAACACTCTTTATTGAAGTGAGTGATGAAATCTTCTAGCCCCTCGTTTTCTTTGCGCCAGATATCTGTTACTTCGGATGAATCGCGCTGATCGCGCCTCTGCTGGCTAAAGTGGGCTATAAGTTGGTCTCTGAAGTCGACCCATGACTTGATTTTTCCCGATGGAAGGCTGTCAAACCAGGCGCGCGTGGCCCCTGTTAAAGTTTGGACGAACAGATGGCACCACATTGGCATGGTCCATTGTCCTAAGACACCAACACTTGTGAATACTCGAACATGATCATCTGGGTCAGTGAGACCGTTAAATTTTCCTACGGTTTGCGGTAGCTTTGCTTTTTCTAGCGGGGCTAGAGCGATGCTCTTGGTAAACTTCGAGTGTTCCGCCGCTTCTGCTGGTCTGCAAACAAGACTGAAATCATGTTCTGCTTCTTCATTATATGCCGCGCATGGCCTTGGCTTGTAGAACTCATGATTTCTTTGCAGGTGGTTGAAAACTGTTGAGCCTTCGTCTTCTTGCCATGTAGGATCATCCAGATCTGTGTTTTGCCATTCATCGTTGATGTTGCGCGACCCTAGCCAGCTATGCAACGGACGTCTGTGTTGTGCGTATGACGGATGATCATAATAACTGTCAGTCTCCTCATGCGTGTCACGCGTGTCATGCACGCTCGGTCTTCTTACAGGAGGAGGTCTGAATTGCCCTTGAACATTTTGCTGTGGTGGAGTTTGGTACGTCCCCTTTGTAGGTTCGGGGGGTGTTACCAACGAAGGCTCTGCTTGTAATATTGCTTGTTGCGCACTTAGCGATTGATACACAACATTCAGAGTGGCCTGCTGTTTGGCATACCATGAGGCCAGAGTTTCACCTTCTGGTAAGCCTAGCAACGCCGATACGCTTGAAGGTGCCATGTTTGACGGACCAGCGGTATTACTCGTTCGGGTAGTCATTTGATTGATGCGATTAATACTCGCGCGAGGTCCCCCAACGTGTGTATCTTCAGCTTCAGCTATTTCTTCGATGTGGAGGGTTCGGACGTACGAGTTGTCTTCCCCCTGGCCCACTTGAGAGTTAGCACCGAAACCAAAATCCGGAATTATCCCTTGACCAGCCATGATCAAGAGGACTGAAAAAACTCAGAAAACTCAGAAAAAAGAAGATGAAGTGATTGTAAAAATCGGTGGGCGCCAATGAAGAAAGACGTAACTAATTTTAGGGTTAATTAGTTTGGTTTATGTTTCAATCATAAGGGTTAATCTTCTTTAACTTTCCTGAGCTCCGACGTGATCCGTTCTTCCTGCAAAACAGCAACACCGTTAGCTCGTTAAGAGGGGAATATAGGGGTTTCCCTCTTAACCAGACTCCGGCGTAAGAATAAGTAACTGCTTTGAGGAAATAAGTGTGTTAAGAGTGAGAGAAGAGAGGATGGAATCTTTAACCTGTGTATGGAGGTCCCTATTTATAGCCGGAGAGGTGTAAGAGGAGATGGGCTGATGGGCCTTGGGCCGGAAGGCGACAACAAGGAATATCCTCCTTGTCTCACTGGTGTCGACCGTTAATGGTTTCTAGAAGATCTCCGGTGCTGGCGCACCTTGATTGGAGCCACGTGTCCTAGTTGTCGGCCTTGTTGCCCCTCTGCCATCAGCAGATAAGTGGAGATCATGGGGCAGTTGTCGCCACCCCCTGACTGGTGCCACGTAGGCGTCCTTGTGTACTCTCTGTCTCCTGCACGTCAGTCGATCGTGGAGCACGATAGAGCACAGTCTGGTGGGCGCTGATTGGCTCATTCTTCTGCCACTTGTACCTTGTGTACTCTCTGAAGTGGCCTTGCGACGTAACTCCTGCGCGAGGACAGGTTTCGCTTGAGCAGCCCCGCGCAGGTCTAAAGATTGATCAGCTTGTTGAGTAAGGAGTATGGTCCAGCGCGCGACCTAAAATGGTCTGCGCGACTTTTTGGGACCATACCCCTTCAATATATGAATTACATGCTGGCTGATGTTTCATTTGGTTAATGTGTTGCTAGGTTGACATCAACTCTTTTGTGGGCATGTCTTCGATTTAACTTTTACAGTTATTTGGTCTTGCTTATTTGCTTGTGGGAAGAAATATCTAAAGATTGAACCTAGAAAAGAACACGTTTAACTATATTTTTTTGTGAAGAGGTTGCAGTATGGGTTGTCCATTTTTTCAAACTTCAATTACAATAATAAATTGAATTATTTAAACAAAAGATTTGTGGAAGTTGTATATGCTAAAATAGATTGTGGGCAACATTTAATGAACTTCCATTTTGACCCGTTTGGGATTAAACACGATTCAAGTAGAGTGGTAGACCCATTTACATGTAACCATGTCAAACCTTTCAATTTTTATGTAAAAGTTTCATCGCAGCCACATTTTATATTGTTATTTGATGATTGAATATTATATGTGCGTTTTGCAGAGGGAGCTTTGGAGTGCTTGATACGATACCAGTTGCAGAGTCTTTAACTAAGCTATAGGCAAGATGTGAGCTGTGTGGAAAGCCCGTTTATTTTAAGTTAAGGAAGACAGAATAAATTGAGAGGGAACTAGTTGCTGGTGCAGATGTATACATGCCACATCACTATGCAAGTGGGCAACTGCTCAAAGAGACTGCAGAAACTGTTCTTCAGACACGCACGACTTAGTGTCATTTGTTGTATTACGTATTCATATTCCGTTTTTAAGAATTAATGTAACGGGTTTCGGTTGAACATTAGAACCGAGATTTAGCCAATCGTTTGTAAGTAACGGGGTTTTATTTAAAATATGGTTTTAGTTCTAAGTTTTGTTGGTGTTTTCTTGTCGGGCGTGAAACATGATCTATCACGGTTTCGGCCAAGAGAAGCTCGGCTTGAAAAGCAGACATCAAATTTTAGCATGAGCTTGTCAAAATGTTATTCTGAAGTGTTATAACTAGTGGTGGTAAAGTGGGCAAGTTGGATGGGTTTGGGTAATGGGTCAAGATGGGCTTAGGTCAGGATGGGTATTTTAAAAAAAGGGTAAGATGTGTAATGGGTCAAGCTGGGTTTGGGTTAAGATGGGTTCTAAAAATAAAAAAATTCAAAAAATCATAAAAAAACTAAAAAAACTAAAAAATTTCTCAAAAAATTAAAAAATTCTAAAAAATAAAAAATGTTCTAAAAAATTAAAAAAATTATAAAAAATCATAAAAGTTATAAAAATCCAAAAAACTCTAAAAAATCAAAAAAAATCTAAAAAATCATAAAAATTCTAAAAAATCTAAAAGATTCTAAAAAATCAAAAAAGTGTAAAAAATCAAAAAAATCAAAAAATTTTCTAATAAATTCAAAAAATTATGTAGGTCCCGATACGGATCGTCGGACAACTACGAGATCTTGTTTCAGATGCCGGAACAGCTGCGGAATCCCTGTTACGACACAAACCAAACGAGAGATGAACACACGACACAAAGATTCAACGTTTAAATGCACACTTGTATTGATTCAACAGAGTTTGTTACAAGAATAATACAAGAAGTATAAATAACAAACTCTCTGAAAGAAATACTCTTAGTTCTCTCTCTTGTGTCTCTCACTTCTCTTTTGTTTTCTCTATTGTGTTTTGTCTTCAGTTGCTGTATATATAAGCAGCAAGGTCGACGAAATACTTGTGCAGTCGACGAAACATCCTCAGGCGACGAAACACTCATGGCGAAACACCAAGAGTGACGAAACAAGGGGACTTTCGTCACACCCTTATATTCGACGAAACATGTGTTTCTTCAACAGGTGTTTCGTCATGATCATATGCAGGCTGGACTTTCGTCAATCATCAGGAAGACATGAGCAGGAGTTTCGTCAATAGCATGTAATGTGATGTTTCGTCACATGATGTACAGGCCCAACAGAAACAAATGGCCCAACGTGAATTAGTTCTGCGTTTTCAGTTGTCATGCATGTCCAATTCAAATATTTCAATATATGCATGTGTGACATCGTCATGGTGATGTGTCGTCGAGAAATGGTTTGCGGCTCTCCGTGCTTCGCGTGTCGAACTCTGGGGTGCACGACGGAGGAATGTCGCTACGTCGGGCTTGAGCCGAACCTAACCTAACCGAGTCGAACCGAACCGAGTCGCGTCCACATAAAGTGTACCAACAAACTCCCCCTTGGACGCTACTCGTGATGGTTCGATCTTCACATTGTCGGATCTTTAAAAGGTCTTCACGTGTTCACAAGCAGGGAGTGTATCAACAAACTCCCCCTTGAATGATGCTCGGGAAACTTTTGATCTTCAATACTTTTGGTGTTGATGAGTGATCAGCTGTAACTCGATCACCTTGATCTTCTGATTGCATCAATGTCGTGTCTTCACTTTACGGCTTGTCATCTAACACGTTCTCTTTGTCTTTAGCTGGTTCGAATGCAACATCTGCACACGCAACAGAGCTAAACACGTAATGAGAACAACCGCTTGGAATATAAATACATGGGGCCATATCATTAATATATAACAACATCAGAGGAGGGATTATTTGGAGTTGGAAGACAGGAGGTCGACGGCGACAACAGAAAGGAAAAAAGAAAAAGGCCGCGATCAAGGTTCAAGTTAGAGATCAATAATCGGGTCGGTTCGCGAACGAGTTAGTTTGATTTTTATATATTTATTTTAGTCGAACTCATGAACATGATTTGTTATTTATTTGAGACCTGTTTATTTTTCTTGAATATGATTGTTGGCTAAACTTTTCACGGTTGTCCAGGTTTGATGAACTAGATGATTGTTTGAATGATTAACTTTTGGTTTTGAATGAATGTGATGATTTATAAGTTATAATTTTTGAACCCGATTCTAATTATTTGTGTGTTGGTTTTGATTGGTTTGATAGTTTATTTGTTGGTTCCATTGCTCTAGATACTTAGAAATATACTTTAGAGCCTGGAGTCAGTCTAGGTTGTAATCTTTCAGTCTAGACCTTGAAAGTGAGAAATCTAATTCAAATTTAATAATTATTAAAACCAATTAATTAAAACGTGCAATCTTTTCTAGAGGTTAGAAATCTAATCTAGAACTGCTAGGTTATTAGTTGGGCGTTGTTTGGCTGTTTGGGTGGCCGATAACTCGGGTTCATCTGTTTATTCGCGTCTAGAGTTTCCTAGGGTCTCGGTGTTCTTAGTTATTTCTGCTTCATAATTCGAGGGTTTTAGTAAATAAATTGCTTTATACCTGATAGTTGTGGGACTTGGTGGTCGATAACTCGAGTCAGTCCATTTTAGCACTTCATCACTTGCCATACTGTCAGGTTCGGTTTACCTTCCAGGGGTTTATCGGGTTAGGCAGAGTCTTCATTCAGAACCAATGTTAGGATTTTATTCATGAGTCTAGGGATTCTTACCTAGGTAACCTATTTTTCCCATACTTGAGCTTCAGTCCAGTCTCTAGTTGTTTGCGCTTGTTGCTGTTTGGTCGTCTATTTATTTAAATTACTTTTTGGTTTAAAAAATATTCTCTCAAAACAAAACTAAATTATTAGGCTAGGGGTCGATAGAGGTTTAGTATCAAGAGTCGCTAGATTGTGTCCACGGTTCGATACTCGGACTTACTTGTTTTACTACTTACGACCGGTACACTTGCCGGTAGTGTGTGGTTACGGGTTTTTCCAATTTTTAAAACTTGTTGAATTTAATTAAAACACATTTCACACACCAGTCAATCAAAAATAAACTAGAAGCAAAATCTTTTTGGCTTTTATAAAGTTTATATTAAAACATGCCTAAAATCTTTTTGGTATTTTTCATTTTTCAAATGTAAAGACGGAAAGCAATAAGTAAATATATACAGAGATACAGAAACGAAGAAATGTAAATAAATATTTACAAACAATCTTTTTGCGAGTTTCGAGGGTAAGAGAATCCTATCAGTGTACGGTCACGCCAAAACGCTCTTGTTGTTCAGTTAGTTAACATTTAGATAAGCATCCTATAACGATTATCGGTATTGTTGTCCACTTAAGCTCAACTTATCAGATGTAATCATGTGACATGGGGATACGTTAAGGTATGATTTATACTTACCGACCGGTGTCCATCCACATGCGACACATTCCCGTATCAAGGTATGCACGAGAGTTCATCTTACTGGTGAGTATACCGCTTATCATCTGTTTGACCGTATAAAAAGATGTGAGATACTCACTTATTTTGTTTGAAAACAAGCCCTATGTGATAGAATCACTTATTGATGAGGAACTTGATTTTCATATGCATGAGGGCACAGGAGCAAGTCCGTGAATAGGTCAGTACTAACGTACAGCAAAGAGACGAACTTGACTCCCGGATAAATGTGATATTTTATCACTTATTTTGTTTGGACATGTGATTGTTGATCACTTATTAAGGTCGAATGCAATATGTACACGTATGTATAGTATCATGGAAGATCTAGACTTCGTCTCCGTTATTTTTCGGTAATAGATACAACCATGATACCCAGATGATAAGACAGCATAAAGACCGTATATCTCAGAACCTCGGCAATCAATCAAACGAAATTTCGGTACCAAGACCATATGCCAATGAGCGGTTCCCACCTGGTCTTCAGTCGATTTAAGTTTATATCACCCTGCACACTTTAAAATGATTGTGAGCCTACCGATACATCTTATATAGAGCTGCTTATCGTTTTTCATTTTAAGTACAGTTCGAAGAGGTTTCGACAGACCACTGATTTATTATCATTTTCTCTTTTTCTCGCCACGAAACTCTTTTTTTTCTATTGTTTTTGCGATTTGAAATTTTTCGATGTTTTTGAATTTTCAAATTTTGGATTTACTCCCCCTAAAATCAACAAACTATGATAAATTTTAAAAACACAAAGGTATTTACAAAAAAAACAATTTTCCGAGGTTGGATTAACTCATGTTTTACCTTAATGTCGTTTACCAAAATTAATTTTAATCAGAATTGATTTATCGAATTTTGGAAAAATCAGTTGGTATGTCGATAATCGGTGTGGACTATGGCAACATTGACGAGTTTCATATTGAAACAATCACGTGTGAGGTGATATTTGAGATCAATGTGTCAGGTCAAGGAGTGCTGTACGAGATAACAATAATTCATAAAGCAGCTTAAACATCGACAAGTATAGGAGAGATTAGAAATTCAAAACAGTATCCTACAAGTGCTTCGTGCATTGCCAGGAATCTGAGCGCTCTCCCAAATTGGATATCCAGCCGGTGTGGATTTGAAGGTCGATTTTGCAGCTACTTCAATTAATTCGAGAAAACTCTTCACAGCAACAAGATCAGAAACCTTTGGGTCCGGCTGGTCTTCCACATTGCACCAGCGAAGGTCTTTGACTTTCTCTTTAAAAAGTAGTGTGCGGTTGTTCAATCCACGCCAAGGCATCCGCACACCCGGTTGGTTTGTTCAACAAAACACATTTTCTTCAATCACACCGCGAAGAAATGTACACTGCACGTTCATCTTGTTGATTTTGAACTTCAGACTTGTTGCAGGTGCGTACATTTTGATTGAATCTATCCTGGGGACCCGATTAAAGCCTTTAACAATCAAACTTTTGTAATGATTTTCATTTTATCGAAGCTTTAAATTTCTTTCATCAGACATTCTTTCACCATCATATTCTTCTTTTTCTTTTTCTCTCTCCATCAAAGGCAACGACTCCTAGATGTAACAATGTGTCGGAGCCTTAAGTCGCCTATCTTGTGCATGGACGCTCCACTATCAACAATCCTAAGACTATCAATAGTTCCTCCTGAACATCCTGCACACTCATTCAGAGATTAGTTGGAGAGGGGGACCCAAGCCTTCATAGACTTGGGTCGTCCGTCATCATCGAGGATTGTGACTTCGATTTCCTGATGATTCGGAATTGATTGAACTCCCCCTGAAACATTTACCCTTTTTGGTTTCCAAATTTGTTTCTGTTTTTCATTTTTAACATCTGATTTAACAGACTGTGTTTGGACAACCTCTGGTTTTAACGCCTTTTCAACTTCTTTTCGTTGTTTCTTTTTCTGTTTCACTTCTCGTTGTTTAACAAAACGAGGGTCCTGTTTTGGTGAAACAGTTCTTTTATGGTAACTGATACCACAGGAGGGATCAACTTTTGCCTTTCCTTTTGTGAGATATGGACAGTTTCTGACAATGTGTCCATTCTCACCGCATTCAAAGCATGATCTCCGCTCAACAAACCTCGGAGTAGCATAACTGTAAGAGCTTGATGATGAACTTCGTGATCTTGAGGTACTTGGTCCTACATCACAACCGTTTGTGTGTTGTGTGTAATTGTTTTGACTGTTTCTTTTCAAAATTTTAACTTGTTTAACAAAATCCGTGTTGGATTTGTTTTCAAAAGTTTCAATTTTATCAGTCCCTCTTGATTTCACGAAGATTACCTTCTGAACCTTTTTCTTGTAATGAGCTCCCTTTGTTTCCACCCTCGGTTGTGAAACCTTAGGTTTTTGAGCTCGTTGTTCCGTTTGTATACCTTTAAAAGCGATAGGTTGTTGCTTTGTCGGTAATCTTTGATTTCCAAATTGTCTTCTAACTTCAGCTTTTGGAATAGGATCACACTTAGTTACAGAAACTCTCGGGGTCGCTTTTCCCAAAAACTTACTGGTAGTATCTTCAAACACTCTATCAATCAAAGATTGATTGACGTTTTTGAATGGAAAATCTTTGTCTGAATATATTTTACTATCACCGACTAAAGTGTACAACACGTTATCATTTTTAACAGTAGACATTGTTTCCTTGATGAGATCTATCTCTTGTTTAACAGTTGAGTGCACAACAGGAGTAGGAGGATCACACAGAATATGATTCTCAATAGGCACTTCTACTCCTTTCCTATCATCAAGAGATTTATCCTCATCACTAACATCTGATTCGTCATCTGACGAATCATAGTCCTCAACAGTTGGAGCACTTTGTTCTGTAGAAGGTGAATTTTCTTTTGTTTCAGATGAGGTACTCGAGGAACTGTATGATTTGAACCCTAATCCTGTAGTAACTTCCTCATAATCAAGAGGCACACTTGGTTCAAAACGAGGCATTTCCTCTTCATCGGGCATTCTGGTATAGTTGTATCTCAAAGGAGGCGGACACGACTTATACCCAATGCCTTTCACGTTCCCTTTCAGCTTTTGAACGTCTATGATGTGATCAAGCACATATCGGGAGTTTGAGTAACTCTCCAATTTTAGCTTGATCGCATCATGCTCACACTTTGCCACGGCTAGCTCCTTCTTTGTTTCCTCAATGATATTAATGCAGTTGTTAATACCAATTTGTTTATTAAAAACAGTTTTTGTTAATTCGGAAATGCTTTTCTTGAGTGTTTCAATTACCGATTTAAAATCCTTTTCATTGCGAGCTAAGGCCATGTTTGCCTCTTTACATTTTGACAGTTCAATAACTAAACTTTGATTGTGACTATGAATCATTTCAGATTCATGCTTTAATTTAGCACATTCATCTTTCATATCAGCACAATCACTACATATACTAGGAGTTTCAGATTTTACCTGACTTGTAGAAGCTGCGACATTATCCGTAGTATCATTCTGGCAAGAGAAAGATCCATCTTCAGATAAGAACTTCTCCATGTCATTTGATGCAGCAGCAGCTTTCTTGATCAAGTCAGATTTTTGATATTTCATCTCCTTGGCATCATTCGACAAACTATCAGCTTTAGAATCCATTCCCTCCTTCACGTCCGATTCTGAACTGTAATCACTCACACCTGAGCCATCTTCATCAGTACTGCCACTATATCCTGAACTGTCATCATTTCCTGAAGATTCACCATCGCTGACATTCTTGATGATTTCGGCATAAAACGCAGTTCTTGTTTGATCACTGTTTCCCAACTGTATGGCCGAACCACAATCGACAGTAGGTTTAGGAAAATAGGCACTTGGATCGAATTGAGGTTGTGTTGTGGAAACTTGAGGTTGAGGTTGGGGTTTAGGGAGCCCGACACTTGGATCGAGTTGAGGTTTTGAAAGGGCGTGAGCTTGAGCAATAACATGCGGTGGTGGAAGATAGGCACTTGGATCGAAAACCTGAGGAGCTGACTGGGGAAAGGGAAAGGAGCTTGTATTGGACACAAACGCCGTTTGTAGTTTTGGTTGCTGACTGGAACTGGATGCAGGATTAAACCCTCCAAGGTACATTTCCGAATTTTGAGGAACTGGAATTCGTTTGGCTTTTCCGATTTCTTCTTCATCTTTGTTCTCTAGCTTCTGAACGAATTCATAAATGCTACTCACATTCAAACACCAGTGTGCTTCAGCCACTCAATGAATTGATTCCACTTAGGAGGTAAAGCATCAGCAAAACGCATGACCATCTCTTGTTGTGTAGCATTAACGCTGTATGAGTGCATCCCACTAAGCAAATGATAGAATCGAGTAGCCATGTCGTTTAATGTTTCATTTTCCTTAAACATAAAACATTCAAACTCTTCCTTTAACAGATCGTGTTGGACCTTTCTTGTTGCTGCATTTCCTTCTCCTCTGGTTACCAAGATGTCCCATAACGCTTTCGTGTTTGTACAATAAGTGAATTGATGATAGATATCCTTATGAAGTGCTTGCGTAAGGATAGCAAATGCTTTCTTCTCGAGATCATAAGCCTTCTTATCACCTTCGGCCATTCCCGCCAAGGTAACTGGATTGGAAACTGCTATTTCAAGAGCTTCATTGAATGGCATAGTAAAACACGTCCACAACTCGGTGTTTTGTCCTAGAACATAAGTGTGAAAACGACCCTTCCAAGACAGATAGTCGTTCATATGATTGAGCTTTGGTGGGCGATTGTTGCTACCCGTTTCACTCTCACTTAACAACAGATTCTTGATGCTTTGATTCTGGTTCGTCACGCATACCCATTGACTTGCACTAATAGATTGTTGTGGCATAACATTCCTTAACCAAACGATTGCGGAGGTCTGATCTTGACCTGGTCTTGAGTCCGTGCTCCAATCCCATGGACTCGTACTCATGATTGATGTATGAAAGAGAATACTTGGTCACAAACTTGAAATGAAACTGTTAAAGGACTTTTGCAAAGCTTCTGTGGAAATTTGATTTCGAAACATATGATACGTTGATTTCTTGTTTTCAACCCATGAGAAATAGATGAAAAATAATTTTTTTTTAAATATCCACTAACAACCAGTATGTCCACGAAAAATAATGTTATTGAGGCCCACTATTGAAGTTCACAAAGAATAAGCTGACCAAACAAAGATTTTCGTTGATTTACATGTTTGTTGAATTCTTTATTGGACTAAAAACACCAGCCCAATATCTGTTGCATGTGATATTTAGTGGATTGTAATATTTTGTGACAAACCCCACTAAGAACTTGAAAGGCCCAATCAGCGAAAAGTTTAATTAACAAAAAAAAATGTCTCACCAAGCCCAAACAATTGGCCCAAGATGAGTGGTTTTTCGTGAGAGGAACAGACAATTGTTGGAATGATATTTTGAAAATCAATTCTTATCAAATCTTATCACTGTGGAAGTTGGTAAACAATATATTCAAACAACCTTACTGTAACAGTACTCAACAACTCACCATCATGACTTTTGTACACAATTTTCAAACAACTTGTATTTTAATTAATAAGACTTCAACAATTTTTCAATCAAAGATCAAATGCAGAATATACATGAAGAACACACAAGAACACTTTGAAGGTCCTGATGAACACAATGAGCTTTCCGGCCAAGATGTTCACTGGAAAAATTGTCGAACACAAATTTTGACGTCGAAACTCAAAACAACTTGTACCTTTAAAGATCTCCAACGTTTTTAACAAGTTTTAAACCAAACAACATCAAACAAACACAGATTTTCCGAGTTTTAAATACAGATTTTTATGAACTAGAACTGGGTTTTTGAAAATTTTACACAAAACACACTCAAAACCAACTCGAAATTAACACCGGAAACTCGGTTTTCAACAAGAAATCGAGCCTTACGCTCTGATACCAATTGTAGGTCCCGATACGGATCGTCGGACAACTACGAGATCTTGTTTCAAATACCGGAACAGGTGCGGAATCCCTGTTACGACACAAACCGAGCGAGAGATGAACACACGACACAAAGATTCAACGTTTAAATGCACACTTGTATTGATTCAACAGAGTTTGTTACAAGAATAATACAAGAAGTAAAAACAACAAACTCTCTGAAAGAAATACTCTCAATTCTCTCTCTTGTGTCTCTCACTTCTCTTGTGTGTTCTCTATTCTGTTCTGTCTTCAGTTGCTGTATATATAAGCAGCAAGGTCGACGAAATACTTGTGCAGTCGACGAAACATCCTCAGGCGACGAAACACTCATGGCGAAACACCAAGAGTGACGAAACAAGGGGACTTTCGTCACACCCTTATATTCGACGAAACATGTGTTTCTTCAACAGGTGTTTCGTCATGATCATATGCAGGCTGGACTTTCGTCAATCATCAGGAAGACATGAGCAGGAGTTTCGTCAATAGCATGTAATGTGATGTTTCGTCACATGATGTACAGGCCCAACAGAAACAAATGGCCAACGTGAATTAGTTCTGCGTTTTCAGTTGTGATGCATGCCCAATTCAAATATTTCAATATATGCATGTGTGACATCATCATGACAACATCATGGTGATGTCATGGTGATGTGTCGTCGGGAAATGGTTCGCGGCTCTCCGTGCTTCGCGTGTCGAACTCTGGGGCGCACGACGGAGGAATGTCCCTACGTCGGGCTTGAGCGGAAACGAACCGAGTCGCGTCCATATAAAGTGTACCAACAAATTCTAAAAAATCATAAAAAAATCAAGAAATTCTAAAAAATCAAAAACTTTCTAAAAAATCATGAAAATTTTAAAAAATCCATAAAACTCAAAAAATCATAAAAATTCTAAAAATTCAAAAAAAAATCATAAAAATTCTAAAAAATCAAAAAAATTCTAAAAAATCACAAAAATTCTAAAAAATCAAAAAAATTCTAAAAAATCAAAAAAATTCTAATGAATCAACAAAAATCAACAAAAATAAAAAAAAATCTAAAAAAATCAAAAAATTCTAAAAAAATCAAAAAAAATCTAAAAAATCTAAAGAATTCTAAAAAATCCTATGTTTTTATTTTTTAGAATTTTTTGACTTTTTATATATTTTGGATTTTTTAGAATATTTTAGATTTTTTGGAATTTTTAATATTTTTCTATTTTTTAGAATTGTTATGGATTTTTTGAAATTTTTGATTTTTTATGATTTTTTCGATTTTTTGGAATTTTTTAAATTTTTATGAGTTTTTTGATTTTTTAGAATTTTTATGATTCTTTAGATTTTTATAGAATTTTTTTGATTTTTTAGTTTTTTTTATTTTTTATGATTTTTTTCTCATTTTTTAGAATTTTTATGATTTTTTTTAATTTTTTGATTTTTTAGTTTTTTTTTTTTATTTTTATGATTTTTTTGATATTTTGGATTTTTAGAATTTTTTTGATTTTTTTATTTTTTATGAATTTTTTCATTTTTTAAAGTTTTTTGGATTTTTTAGAATTTTTATGATTTTTTAAAAAAAAATTGATTTTTTTAAAATTTTGTTGATATTTTGTAATTTTTTATTTTTTTTTATATTTTTTTGATTTTTTATGATTTTTTGTTTTTTAGAATTTTTTTTTTATTTTTTATAATTTTTATGATTTTTTAGAATTTTTGGGATTTTTTTATAATTTTTATCATTTTTTGGAAATTTTTTGATTTTTTATAATTTTTTGATTTTTTTATTATTTTTAAATTTTTTATTATTTTTAAACGAAGAACGACGGGAGAGTACTACGGGAGGTATCTACGAGTAGTAATCAGTTTAGTGATTTTATGATTTTATCTTATACGCATCCTGACCTGCTTGGGTTTTATCTCATACCCATCCCGACCTACTCTTTTTTTTATCCACCACTTCATAACCCATCCTAACCTAGTGACTAATTTTGTTTGCCCCATCTTAACCCATCTTAAAATTTAAAATACCCATTTTAACCCAAAATAAAATAAATGGGCTTGTTTTGTCAGGTCTACCAAATATATTGATAGGTGCTAGAAGGTGTAAATATATGCATGATCAGGGTATTCTTATATTTTTCATGAATTAATAAAACCAGAAATAATATAATGTTGATAATATATAATACGAGATGTCTAAAGAGAATATTATAGAGTAAAAGCATTTATGACTCGGCCTTATGTTTATAAGTATTAAGGTTTCATGTTATATATATATATAGGGCAAGGCTATATAGGAAACCCTATCTATATGAAAAACCCTAGAAAACCCAACCTTCAGACATTTTTTTTTTTTGAAAAAATAAACACATGTAATATACATGTTTTTAAGAGTTTTGGGCCAAAAAAATCAAATAAGCGCCGAAGGGATCTTTTAAAAAAAAAAATTTCAGCAATTTCTGTCATTTGTGGCTAACACATGTTAGGCGACCGGACATTGCTGAAATTTGTTTATTTTTTTTTAAAATATCCCTTCGGGGCTTTTTTTATTTTTTTGGCCCAAAACACTCTAAAACATGTATATTACATGTGTTATTTTTTTCAAACAAAAAAAATGTCGGGAGGTTGGTTAAAAATGGGTGGAGATTTGGGTTTCCAGAGTTTTCTACCAAAATGAGAGTTTTTTGTCTATCATTGTCCTATATATATATATAGGGAGGGGCTCATGCGAGAACCACCCTTATTGTGAGAACCGCGAGAACCAATGTGAACACAACCTAAAATAGCTAAAAAAAACCTAAAAAAACCTAACCCCCACCCCCCCCCCCCCCCAAAAAAAAACCTAAACCCCCCACCCCCCCCCCCCCCAAAAAAAAAAACCTAACCCCCCCCCCCCCCCCCAAAACCTAAACCCCCCCTCCCCCACCCCCAAAAACCTAAACCCCCCCCCCCCCACCCCCGACCCCCAAGCTAAAATGCTAAAAACTAAACCCCCAAAAAACCTAAAAAAATTTAAAAAAAAATCTAAAAAAATAAAAAAAAAATCCAAAAATTTTTTTTGATTTTTTTAATATTTTTTAGGTTAAAATCGCTACTTTTCGAAGCCAAAAAAAATTTTTTTTTTTTTTTTTAATTTTTTTTTTTTTTTTTTGTTCGAAAAGTAGCGATTTTAACCTAAAAAATATTAAAAAAATCAAAAAAAAAAATTTTGTGTGATTTTTAGCTATTTTTAGGCATTTTTTGTGTGTTCACATTGGTTCTCGTGGTTCTCACAATAAGAGGTGGTTCTCGCATGATCTTCTGCCTATATATATATATATATATAGGACAAAGATCCGTTAGGAACCACCTCTTATTGCGAGAACCGCGAGAACCAATGTGAACGCAACCAAAAATGCCTAAAAATAGCTAAAAAATCACACAAAAAAAAAAATTAATATTTTTTATAACAAAATCGCTACTTTTCGTAGACAAAAAAAAAATTTAAAAAAAAAATTTTTTTTTTGGCTTCTAAAAGTAGCGATTTTAACATAAAAAATATTAAAAAAATCAAAAAAAAATTTTAGATTTTTTTTTTGATTTTTTTTAGATTTTTTTAGGTTTTTTTGGGGGTTTAGTTTTTAGCTTGGGGGTTGGGGGGGGTTTAGGTTTTTGGGGGGTGGGGGAGGGGGGTTTAGGTTTTTGGGGTGGGGGGGGGGGGTTAGCTTGGGGGGGGTAGGTTTTTTTTTTGTGGGGGGGGGGGGTGGGGGTTAGGTTTTTTTTAGCTTTTTTAGGTTGTGTTCACATTGGTTCTCGCGATTCTCGCAATAAAGGTGGTTCTCGCATGAACCTTACCCTATATATATATAGGGAGGAAATCATGCGAGAACCACCCTTATTGCGAGAACCAATATGAACACAACCTAAAATAGCTAAAAAAACCTAACCCCTCCCCCCCCCCCCCCAAAAAAAAAAAAAAAAAACCTAAACACCCCCCCCCCCCACCCCAAAGCTAAATGCTAAAAACTAAACCCCCAAAAAACCTAAAAAAATAAAAAAAAAATCTAAACATTTTTTTTAATATTTTTTATGCTCAAATCGCTACTTTTAGTAGGCAAAAATTTTTGTTTATTCGAAAAGTAGCGATTTTTATATAAAAAATATTTAAAAAAAAAATTGTGTGATTTTTAGCTATTTTTAGGCACTTTTTGTTGTGTTCACATTGGTTCTTGCGGTTCTCGCAATAAGAGGTGGTTCTCGCATGATCTTCTCCCTATATATATATATATATATATATATATATATGCATATGTGTGTTTCTGATATTCCAGTTTAACGAATGCAATTAGTTTCCCTCCTATTTTACAAAACTAGATGTAAAACTCATGTAAAAACACGGGTGATATTTAGAAAATTTACATACCATATTTTATTAAACAATGAATGACTATACATTTTTCAGGTATAATTGAAAATCGATTATAAAGAAAGAGAACGTCTTTTAAATGACAAATAAATAACAAACATGTTTAATCGTTTTAAAACAACAAAGCGAAAACTAAATATAATCGAGCAATCATTGTTTGTACACCACGTGCGCATTGCAACATGCTAAACCAATAATACGTTGTTCTTGCTTTGAACATGTTACTTATACCAATGAATACTGACACGTTGGACATATGTATTGACAGTAGACACAAAATGAGATGGTACCAAAACTTGTTATCTATTATAGACAACTATATATCAAGATTAAAAGTTAATATATCACTTATATTACCCAAGAAAAGGACTAACCACCTATTCAGGTATAACATGTTTATAGACATAACTACAAACCAAACATGTCTAAGAAACAACCTTACTACCACCAAATGACCAACTGTACAACCACATCATATATTGTTTATAAACAACCAACCAAACCAACATTCTCAAACATTCATGAACATGACTTGTCTTTTTCACTGTGTGCATAACTTTTGTCAGCTTCAACAACTGAGTAGAGTTGTGAAACTCAAAGGAAAGTTCATCACCAAACACAATGTTGCAAGATCTCAAATAAGCAGCCCATCCAACAAAACAATACATGAAGCCAGTCTTGGACTTTCCCGATCTTGTCATCAACTCCTGCACTTCACCCTTCAAGTTTTGAATCATCACATGCTTAAGATTATCAGTAGACAGTCTCAAGGCAGCTGATACATCTGATGGCAGATGCTGAAAAGCACAAAATTGGATAAGGTATTTTATAAAATATTGATATGTAATTGAAATTGTTGAAGTAATGAAACAAACAAAAAACTGCAAAAACTTACAAGTCTGTGTTCAGCTACTTTGGTGAAGTGAACGACTGAATTCGGAGTGGGTGCTACTGAATTAACCTTTTGAAATTTGGAAGGCCTATGATCAACGTGTTTATCAGGCACAATAGTCTTGGTACGAAGATTGCGCTTCGTTTCAACCTAAAGAGATAACAGGTATCAATATACATATTATATTATGTCTTTTAGGTGGTGTTTGTTTTTTCAGATGTAAAAGGTCTGCAGTCTGCAGACCACATCTGTAAACGTCTGCACGAGAAGAGGTGGGCCAAATGTCTGCAAAGTGTAATAAAAAGAGTGTTTGGTTATCTCAAAACCCCACATCTGCAAACCTTCTCTTCTCCCAAACCCCTTTCTCTTTCAGATCTACAAACCACCCACCACCTCCCCCACCCCCATCAAACCCGCTAATCCACTCCATCTCCCACCACCACCACCAACACGACGTAGAGAGAGAGAGATCGTTGAGAGAGAGGGAGCGGCTAGAGAGAGAAACAACGAGAGAGAGAGAGAAACAGTGGCTAGAGAGAGAAACAATGAGTGCTCCGGTGTTTCCTAGGGTTTCTTCCTCTGCGTTCGTTCGTTCTTTATTAGGGTTTCATCGCAACAAGATGAAGAAGAGCCAGCAGCAGCAGAGGAGGTATTTCGTAGTCTTCATTCAATTCATAATGATTAGCCATTCAACTGATTCTGATTTGCTAATTCCTGTTCAGTAACAACAACGAGAGAGAGAGAGAAACAGTGGTAGTGACGGTGGTTGAGAGGAGGAAGGCATGGAAGAGGTTGGAAAAGGTGGGAAGACATTGGACCATGTCTGCGTGGGGAAGATGACTGATGCGTGTCGAGTGTTATATATTTTTAGGTGTATATTTTAAGCCCCTTAACACTTTTTTAGCCAAGTTTTAAATTTATAAAACACGATATTTACTAACACTAAACACACATATGGGCAAGTGCACCCATCGTGAGCGTAGTATAGTGTTGGTAAGATACCGAGGTCGTCCAAGGACACAAGAGCTTTTAGTACCGGTTTATCCTCAACGTCTAATCAAATCAAAAGTTTAGAAAAATGTTTTAAACTAAGAAAAATAAAAACCAACTAAAAATGCTGAAAATAAAAATAAAAAGAAAAACAGATAGACAAGATGAATCACTTGGTTCCGACTCGTGTATAGTGTAACCTTTGATTATTTCCGCACTTTTGCACTTATTTAAGAGATTATCTTAGTTATTGTAGTAGGCCCCTCTTTTGAAGGTGACGTTACCCTCAACCCAGTAGTTTGAGTCAGCAAGGATACAATCCTAAAGGGTCGGATTATTGAAAGATAATGAATTAAGTTATTAATGCAAATTATGGTAGGCCCCTCTTTTGGAGGTGACGTTACCCTCGACTAAGTAGTCTGAGTCAGCAGGGATACAGTCCTAAATAGCCAGGTTATAGTATTAATAGTAGTTAACTTATGAGGGGGTCAAAGAGTTTGGACCCCCGCCATCCAATACCGTTAAGTATTGAAGGAGGTCCTACTAAATTTGACCCAGGTCCATTGCAGGACCTCTAAACGCTGAACAATGGCAAGACTCTTACCAAACCATTCCCTTAACCCCCGACCAGGTAGCCAACATACCTCCATATAGACCGTGGAGATATGAATGGTGAAAATCTTTTATTTTATATAGACAGTAAAATAATGCCAAGACACCACGGACAAACGATAAGGAAGAATCACCTTCAACATAAGCAACTAGTTATTAAAGTCATTAATACAAAACCAAGTAAAAAGTGCGAAAAGATTAGAAATAAAAAGTATTACACTAGACACTTGTCTTCACCAAGTGATGTAAGAGACTTAGGCAAACATGGCCTTGATTTTCAAGAACTCTTACGATCAATCTTGGATCCCGAGACGACTCACACACTCTATGATGGACAATGGATGATGGTGGTGGATGATGGTGTTATGGTGGTGGTGGGTGGTGGGTGAAGTGTGAGAGAGGTGGTGTGCCAAGGGATCGTTTGAGCTTGAGCCAAGCACTCCTATTTTTAGGCTGAACAGAAGCTCGGACACGGCCCCGTGTCCAGTGGGCACGACCCCGTGTCCACATCCTTCTCTTTCTTCATTTAATGCAGTTTGTCTTATTAGTTGACCACGCCCCCGTGTCCGCTGAGCACGACCCCGTGTGCAGAAAAATCTTTGTACTATGAAGATTTGCTTAGATTGTGGGAATCTTATAGTTGACCACGGCCCCATGTCCGCTGAGCACGGCCCCGTGGTGGGCAATAGAAGCTTCTACCACTTTGTCTTTTCTGCTGACAGTTGGGCACGCCCCCGTGCTGGCTGAGCATGGGGCGTGTTCAGTCTTCTGTTATCTTGTTTTGCTTGGGAAGATGCTGTCGTGGGGTCGGGCATGTCACGTCTTGTTCCTTTTCTTATATTTATGTTAGATTTTGATGTCTTTTTGCTTCTTTTGTTAATTTGAGCTCATTTAATCCTGAAAATACAAAAGGAAGACAAAAGCACACTTTTTCCAACATTAGTACTAAAAAGGGGTTAGTTTTATGCCACAATTGATGTAATTTATATGTTGCATTTTGCACACATCAATGACGCGCAAAGGTTTGAAGACATTTTTTAATGAAATGTCTTCCAAAAAACAAACGATAACGTCTGCGCGTGGTATGCATGACGCAGACATAAGAGACCAGAAGAGGTTAAACTGAAAAAACAAACACCCCTAAAAGTTTGTTTTTCCCCTTTCTTTAACATAGACATTCTGATAATATCTATATTTAAAATAATTACATTACACTTATTATTTATTATAAAGCATGACACGCGTTGTTTTAATGTTTTCTTATTGTTATATACATCTTTGTCATCAAGGAAATAATCTTATTGTGATATACATCTCTATCATCAAGGAAATCTATATCTATATATATAATATATATAATATATAATATATAATATATGAATAAGATGTGGGACACGTGTCAAGTGATGGTGCAACCACAATGGATTTTTGGCGGGAAACATGTGGGGAAGCTATTATTTTCACACGGGATCCGAATTGCAACATCGATACCCGGTTTTTTGACCCGAGTATATAAACTGTCTAATAAACCTAAATCATTCATTCGCCTCATTTCACGCTTACAAACCCTAATTCCATCATTCTGCTCTCTGGCGCTCCTCTCCTCAGCCGTCATTGATTTGATTGCGTCTCCCAAACCCTAATCATTCAAATCCACTGTTTCATCTCTGCATCTTCGTCGTTTCATCTCTTTTTACTTGAAAGAACCCTAGAAATGTTTACTCTACGATTGAGAAAGAAACCTGGTAAGTTGGTTTTCGATCTTTAATATAATGTAAGTTTGTCATAAAACAAGGCTAGGGTTTACATTCAATCCAGTGTTCTTCTATAATCTTCATAATCTATTCTAATTGTTTTATGATGATGGGGCCTTCGCCATGCTTACCGTTGACTTCTCCAATGCCTTCAACCTAGTGGATCGCACAGCTCTTCTGCGGGAGGTTTGGATTCAATGCCCATCTATATTTCCTTGGGTACATTTTCTTTATGGGCAAACTGCTAGACTTTATGTAGGTAATGACTGTATTGGGTCATCCACGGGGGTCCAGCAGGGGGATCCTTTGGGACCTCTATTGTTCGCCCTTGTCTTGCACCCCCTCACACAACGTATACGAGACAGTTGCACCCTCCCCTTCCACGCGTGGTATTTGGATGATGGTACTATTATGGGGAAAACATCTGAGGTAGTAAAGGCTCTGGCTATCATTCAATCTGAGGGGCCACCTTTGGGGCTTCGGCTTAATATAAAAAAAACAGAGGTATACTGGCCGTCTTGCAATGGAGAAAAATTGGAGGCTAGTTTATTCCCGAAGGAGATTGGAAGACCAACGGGGGGCGTGAGACTCCTTGGGGGAGCTGTTAGCCGGGACCCCAGTTTCATTAGTGCTTTGGCTGCGCGGCGAGCTTCCCGGGCAGTGGGCCTTATGAGTAGCCTTTCGCAACTCCGAGACCCGCAAAGTGAGCTTCTCCTGCTGCGCTCTTGCATGGGTGTCGCCAAGCTCCTTTTTGGTCTGCGGACTTGTCAACCTGTGTTTGTAAAGGAGGCGATATCCTTATTCGATAAAGGGCTACGGGGGGCAATAGAGGACATTGTGGTGTGTGGGGGGCCAATTTTTGGGGATTTTCAGTGGCGGGTTGCTTCTCTGCCCTGTAAGATGGGGGGCTGGGGCTTCTATCGGCCACGGAAGTCTCCATTTACGGTTTTGTTGCCTCGCGAGCTCAATCGTGGGGGCTGCAAGATCACATCTTGCGCGAGAGTGGGGTTGTTGGGATGGATGGGGATTATGACATGGCTCTAGGGGAGTTGCATAGGCACCTCCCGGATTTGGATATTGGCGGTTTCGCTAACAGGGACACCGCCCCACCGAAGACCCAGAAGACTTTGGCGAGTGCTCTGTTTTGTCGTATCGCTCAGAATATTGGATCAGATTTCTGCACGACTCCTCGTCAGAACGCCGTCCTAGAATGTTTGCGGGGCCCCCACGCCCAAGATTTTCTATTGGTCATCCCCATCGAGGGCTTAGGCCAAAAGATGTCAGCCGTTGAATACCGTGCTATCTTAAAATATCGGCTCATGATTCCTATGTTCCCTGATGATGAGCAATGCCCGATTTGCCGGAAAGCTTGCTTAGACCAATTTGGGGAGCATGCTCTGCACTGTAAAGAACTGCCAGGTTTTAAGTATAGGCACGACTGGGTGCAGGATGTCTTGGGGGACATCCTCAAACGGGCGGGGATCTCGGTGAAGAAAGAAGCCCCCGTAAACTTTTTGACAGATCCGAGGGAAGGAAGATCCACATTTCGCCCCGCGGACGTTTTAGTTTTCGGGTGGGATGCAGGTAAACATGCGTGTGTCGATCTTACCGGGGTTTCCCCCCTTGTAGGCTTACGGGATACAGGTTTTGTCCCTGGTCAGGCAATTGCAAAGGCGGCAGCGAAGAAAATGGACAAACATGCAAAAGCCTGCGAGGATAATCAACATTCCTTTATCCCTTTTGCCTTTGATACCTTTGGCTCGCTAGCCCCAGAAGCCATCAGATTTCTTGAACGGGTCCAACGGGTTGTTCACAGCAACATTTCGTCTCCTAGAGATCGGGGTTTCGTTTTTACTATGTTAGGTTTCGCTATTCAAAAGGGGGTAGCGGCGCAGCTTGTTGCCCGCTTACCGGCTATCTTGGTGTAAATGTCCTTAAAGTTTTTATATGAAATGGAGATTTGCTTAAAAAAAAAAAAGAATTTGCTTCAAATATTGGAATCTTCAACTTTGGGAATATAAATCAACTATTGGCCAGACCCAGTTCACCAAGAAGTATTTTGATGATACGTTTGAGCACAGGTGATGGTTTTTCACTTTTTAATTTGCTTAAAATTACTTCGATTTTGGTTGTTTTGTCTATAATCGGTTAGTTTAGTTATTAAGATTCTGAATAATTTGTGATAGTTGCTTTTGATTTGTGATTCATAGCCATGTTGTTCTTCGTCATCAAGTTGTGAAGGAATTTCTAAAGAATCGGCTTTTGTCCCAGGTATATTGTATATTAATGATATGTATTATTAGGGTTTGATATTAATGATATGTGTGAATTTGTTGTCTTACATTGAAGGTCAAAAAAACTCGATTTTTGTTATGGGTATACAAGGAATTGAAATATGAAAATTTTAAAGCAGTTCAGCTCTCAGGTTTCTTCTTTTTTTTCCATTCGACCGATTTTTTTCAATTCATTAGTTTTCAATTTCAATAACGTTATTTTATGCCGTTTTGATTATGTTAAGCCATTTTGATTATGTGTTATGCGATACTTGACTATGATTCTATTCACGTAATCTTTTATTGTGTGAAATAAGTAGTGTGGTGGTGTGTTGGTTGATTCTATCGGGTTTTGTTTAGTGGGGTGTGAGTGTTTTTGTTCTGGAGTGAGTCAGGTTATAAGCTAGTTTTTTTTCGTGGCACGGTGTTCCTCTGTAGGATGAAGTATGGTCCCTTATCTGATTTGCTTTAGGGATGAGCATGGTACGTTTGGACTGGTTGCCCAACAAATCCCAGGTGGAACAACTATGGGCAGAGTACTCGGTTTTGTCATGATGGCTACGGACCAATATAAAGATGCTTCAACCATTAACTGAGTGCTCAAGTAGGATGTGGAAGTCGTGAGATCTGAGGTATTTTCTTTCCGTAAAACCATGAAGATAACAAGTTTGGTTCAATATACATAACAGAATCAAACACAGTATTTGCGCATGCTTAGATTGATAAATTCTTGTAAAATCTTCGAATAAATAAAACTCAAATTCTAGAAAACCTCAGAAATGGGTCTGGGTAACAAGTTGAGTAAAAAGGGTGATCATAAATACTCAACGAGTTGATCGAATTTCAAATAAGTCAAATTGGTTGAAAGTTACCAAAGTCTATATTTGGGTATAGACCTGTAACGTATCTGATAAAATATTCTTACTCTTGATCTGTGTTAGTTTTGAGAACTGGAATTGTGTCTGATACGTGTAATTTGATACCAAGTATTTTAGGTATCTTGAAAATCTAGAAACTAGGTAATCGAGAGTAAATCTATATTTGATTTGCTAGCCTCCAATATTGGAATCTGTTTGATTATGAGCTTTCATGCTTTTTCATGGTTTTAAGAGATGAATGATTGTTACAGGAGAACTATAGAACACACCACCAAGACCTTGAGCAAGATGAATCTTGGCATTCGGTGAGTCTCTCACTACTAATCTTAATTTTTATAACATTTAGTTAGATGATTTTGATATACATTCTAAGAGAAATCTCTGATTTTTCAGCCAGTTCACATTTTAATGCCTTGTTTAAAAGAGAAGAGTGTTATATGATTTTTGTAAACAGCCAGTTCTCACCATAAAGCTCAACATTGTGTCAAGGTTTGACTATTAAGTTTTATAAGTGTACTCTTTCTTTAGCTGGTTAGTTCATCGGTTTTGTAAGATAATTTTGACTTCTACTAACAACAGTTGGTGTTTATCAAGTGCTTGTAAATTGTGAGTTCATAGGTTTCATAATTTGATATTTAATAAAAATTCTGGATTTTTAAAAATGGTTAGGAGATTTAGAATTCATACTTATGGGAAAGAAGATGGTGATGTTCATCGGATTGGTTTTTGGTTTATTCAAATTTGGAATTTTTAAGACTAAATTCGGATTTGAACAGAATTTTATACCAAAATTTATAGAAAGATGTCCATTTTTGTTTTTGTTTTAATTTCAGATTCTGAATAAGCAAGCCATTGAAGCTTCAGATTGTACCAGAACCGGACCTTAGAACCAGAGACATTGTTTAAATCCAATTGGTAAGTTTGCTGTTGAATGTTTTCTAGATTTTTATAACAGAAAAAGGGTGTGAATTTTGACACGGGAATGTAATTTGGTTTTGTGGGAAGTGCCCGAGAACAGGCGTCGGTTGTCCATACATAAGGGAATTGTAATCTTGAAACAAAATGCTGCTTTTGTAATCTTGATCAGTTTGCATCATTTTGTGATAGTACATACTCTGGTAACAAATCTTGGATCCACCCCTAGAACGAAAAAGGTCCTTAAACTAAACTACGGGCCTGCATTTGACTTTTTACACAGGAAAAACGTTGATTTTTTCAGGTCTAAAAAAACTTATATTCCTAGAACAAGAAAGATCCTTAAACTAAACTAGGGAGCTGCAGTTGACTTTTTATACAAGAAAAATGTTGACTTTTTGGGTCTTGGTCAGGTTGCATCATACTACGGGTGGCATGTGTCGACTACACACTGTATTGCAGGATCCATGGTTGGGTTTGGCCTGGTGTATGGCGGGCCCGGTGCTGTTTTCTGGAGCTCATTAGCGAGGGTGACATCATCTTGGGTTATACCCCTATTCTGGGCGCGGTAGCATCGTTTCTTGTGTACAAATGCATCCGCATGGTATGTACAACCTACTAACACTTGAAATGAATGCACTTACTTGCATTTGTATGTAATTTTAAGCAATTTATGTTATCTTTTAGTATGTTTACAGTGCTCCAAACCCTGGTGAAGCGGCCGCAGCCGTTGCCCCTGTTGCGGTTTTTTTGGGCGTGACAGCGATAAGTTTTACAACGTTTCTGTTAAGCAACAAACTACCGATAACACTAGCGCAAACGTTAGGATGTGGCATACTCGATGCGTTTGTTGTCAACAAGATCATCCGAAAACAACTCGGTCACCTCTTACAAAAGGCAGAGGCAAAGGCATTTTCAAACTATAATGGGCTTTTGTTTTGAGAAGTAACTTAACCTGATGATACAAATTTGTGTTGAGATGGAAGGTACAAGATTTGTTTGTCTATTGATTATAACATCTTTATTGTAGCTTTTGACTATGGATCTGCATTTGACTTTTTATACATAAAAAATGTTGACCATTTGGATATAAATGGTCAACATTTTGACTTTCTAGGCAAGCTAAGGTTGCATAGTTAGTGCAGACCCTGGTTAAAAAAAATACCAGAATCACCAATATTTACAGCATATCTAAAAACCCCTTTTGTTCCTGGAACGAAAAAGATTCCTAAACTAAACTAGGGATCTGCATTTGACTTTTTAAACATGAAAAAATATTGACTTTTCTGGTCTTGATCGACCCCTAGAACGAAAAAGGTCCTTAAACTAAACTACGGGCCTACATTTGACTTTTTACACAGGAAAAACGTTGACCTTTTTAGGACTAAAAAAACTTATATTCCTAGAACAAGAAAGATCCTTAAACTAAACTAGGGAGCTGCAGTTGACTTTTTATACAAGAAAAATGTTGACCTTTTTGGGTCTTGGTCAGGTTGCATCATACTACGGGTGGCCTGTGTGGACTACACACTGTATTGCAGGATCCATGGTTGGGTTTGGCCTGGTGTATGGCGGGCCCGGTGCGGTTTGCTGGAGCTCATTAGCGAGGGTGACATCATCTTGGGTTATATCCCCTATTCTGGGCGCGGTAGCATCGTTTCTTGTGTACAAATGCATCCGCAGGGTATGTACAACCTACTAACACTTGAAATGAATGCACTTACTTGCATTTGTATGTAATTTTAACCAATTTATGTTATATTTTAGTTTGTTTACAGTGCTCCAAACCCTGGTGAAGCGGCTGCAGCCATTGCCCCTGTTGCGATTTTTTTAGGCGTGACAGCGATAAGTTTTACATCATTTCCGTTAAGCAACAAACTACCGATAGCACTAGCGCAAGCGTTAGGATGTGTCATACTCGGTGCGTTTCTTAAGAGTATTGATTTTTTTTCTTTTCCTATTCCCTAATATATACAACATTAGTAAATCCAAACATTTTTTTTACAAATGATTAAATAATTATGATTACAGATTATTTAAACACCCTAAAGTCATGGACCCATGGCACCATGTAATGTTTTTTTGGTGACAAATTTGTAAAGTGTTAAAGGTAGCTTTAATATCTTTCTTCACTTGTAAGTTTTTATTTAGTTTTTCGTCAGAATTGCTTAACTTCCATAGATGTGATACCATAGTTTTTTTTTTGTTATGTATAATATACACTAATTCCTGAATTAATCAAGTCCATAAAGATTTAAGAAATATATTTTTGCAAATTGAGTAAAGCATTTTATGGATAAGTGAAGTGTTTCAAATGAGTTTGTTTCACGTGGTTGTTTGATCTCTATATGCTTTTTTTATACATATGAATAAATCTATTCTTTTTTAACCAATATTTTTTTTCCTTTTAACTTAATCAACTCACAATTATTAGTGTACTAAGTTTGACATTAATCGATGAGTCTTAACAAAAGGAAAAAGAAAACAAAATATATAGAATTTTCTAAAACACGTTGTTTATAATATGTTTATGAATTTTATTAGTTGAAAATTCAAGTAAAAAGCATAATATAATATAATTTAAAAACAAACAATATAACATTTTGTATGGGTTTACGAAACATTTTTATACTGAGATCTCATTAAGAATTAAAAGGTTATTAGCTTTACACGAAAACTATGAATACACATGGAGACAATGTTAGGATACTGATGAAACGCAACAAATAAATTTTTGTGGGAAGGGAAAGAAAATACTAATGAGTTTGAAAATGTTGTTTATGTACTTTTTATTATTGAAAACTAAATTTTTCTAGTCCGGGATGTTCCTGGATGATAGCCTAGTAATATATAAAAGGGAAACTAGATTCCTTTGAATATACGTCTGTGAGTGTGTGTGTGTGTATGATAAGTATTTTCTAATGACATTTGTTGAGGGAGACTAATAGATTTTCCTTTTGAAAACGAAATATGTTTGATTTTGATACGTTGAGGAGTCCTGCCACCAAACTAACGTTCAGATTTAGGCCGACTGTTGCCTTTTTTCCTTATTACTATATAATAACATTCATATGGTCATGTACAGCCCTGACCGAGCTAGCCGTTCAAAAAAAAATAACATTCATATATTTTTCTATTTCTCATTTATATATAATAAAATTCAAACTAAATGAACAATGAATTTAAGGTATATTAGAATGTGGGGTATGGGGCGGGGTTGGGTACAAATTAGGGTATATTAGAATATGGGGTATGGGGCGGGGGTTGTGGCGTGGGTTGGGTACAAACGCTCAAGTCACCACCCCGGGTGGGCTTGGGTTTCGGCGTGGCCCCTTGGGTGGGGGTTTCAGCCCGGGGGCGGGGGTTGGGTACAAACGCCCAAGTCACCACCCCGGGTGGGCTTCGGTTTCGGCGTGGCCCCTTGGGCGGGGGTTTTAGCCCGGGCGTTGGACGGGGCTATCAAGATGACATGACGGGATCTCATTGGCCAAGACAAGTAGCCGTTTGGGCTAGCCGTTGGTACAAACGCCCAAGTCACCACCCCGGGTAGGCTTGGGTTTCGGCGTGGCCCCTTGGGCGGGGGTTTCAGCCCGGGCGTTGGACGGGGCTATCAAGATGACATGACGGGATCTCATTGGCCAAGACAAGTAGCCGTTTGGGCAAGCCGTTGGCCAACGACTATGTGTTTAAAAAAAATTTATTCACTATAAATACTCACACTTCTATTCATTTTTTTACCACAACTACTCCACCTCTTCTATAATCATCCCTATCTTATTTAAAAAAAAAAAATTCTCATCCAACCACAATACGAAAAATGAATCATCATAATCGTGGTTTTGACCCGAACAATCCGTGGGCATTCCAAGAAACACCTAGCCCAGCATCCAATCGTCCAATTACTCCCTTTTTAGTACACTCCACAATGCCGGATATGGCTGGTCACGCATCGTTTATCTCGAATCGTTTGAAGAATGATGTCGGTCGAAAACACCAATGTCTTTCGCGCAACGCGCGTCATTGAAAACACTAGTTATTATATAATATTCATATATTTTTCTAAATGGTAGAAAACGGGTTTGAAACTTTAAAGTGGGCTTGGTGTTGATGTAAGTTTTTGGATTATTCAAAGGAGATGGAGTTTAAATAATAAAAATTCATATAATAATAATAATATGTAAATTAGTATTTAGTACTATATTAATATTGATTATTAAAGTAATAATTCAAGTTATAATTATAATGAAATCGATTAAAACAGTTGATCCATCTTGTTTAAGATATATCTTTAGGGTAAAATATATGAAAGCAAAATGAAATTTAATTAAGTTGTTATTGTATGTAATAAGTTTTAAAAATTATATTTTGATGTAATACTTATACTGTCAAGTTATTAGTAATAGGAAGAAATTCAAACAATAGTAACCAATTCCATGGTGCTATTTTTTTTTATAAATGTAAGAAAAAAACCTTAAGAGAACTAAATCTATAATACTATATAAAACATTTTATATGGACAAAATGGTAGATCTTCAGCATAATTTTAAGATGACATGTGAAAAGTCAGTTAAAATACCTAATTTTTGTCATTTTTCTTCCATTTCTGCCCCTCTTCCCTAACACACCGGCCTCCCTCTTTTCCCCTGAAAACCCTATCGCCTGTCGAGTCTTTGGTCTTCAATCGCAAATGAAGCGTCGCCTTCTGACGGTTTCCATCACCCCCTCTACTCTTAAATATCTATACAGATTAGAGAAAAAGAGAGAGTTGGAGAGAGAGATGGAGCTACAGATGCAGAAAGAGAGAATATGAGGGATCCGATCGGTGGTTCTGACGACCGGTCTACAGTGGCATAGCCACCACCACAACAACATCAGCGACATACAGAGTAGTCTTTCGTCACCACGCTTGGTTTCAAACCCTAATTTTTCTTTTCATCATGTGATCTGTTTATTTTGGGTTTCTTTTACAGCGGCAGAGTTGGTATAGGGCTCCAATGGAGTTCCACTCAACAACCCTAAGGTCATTTTTTAAAACTCTGAATTGTTGTGTATAATCGGATTTAACTTTACCCCATCATCTTCTTTTTATTTAAGGGTTTGTGTGATAGATGAACTAAAACATGATGGTGTAATCTCTTGTGAATATATCCGTATCTACAACGTAAACGAGTGAATTAATGGAGGAAGTAAGAGATCTCTGCAATTTCTTACCAAATTAAGGAGTTTGGTCTACTCTGTTGAGCTCATTTCATAAATTCATACAGTCAAACATACAAGTGCTTGTATAGAAACTCAAGTTTGAACCCTAAAGTACCGATCATGTTTATCAGATCTGTATTTTGCTGTATTTGGTTGTTAGTTTGTTAAGTTAATGCCTGTTTCAAAGCTTTGTAATAATCTCTACAGTTGTTATGAATGTGTGAGAAAAGTGTGTTCGTTGGTTTTCAAGGACCATGGGCGATGTTTATATAACAACCCTCTAAATTATTTTTCTAAACACCCTAATATATTTTAGAATACCCCTATATGTCTTAAAATACACCCCATACACGAAAACGGACCCCGAATACCTTTAATATTATTAAAAATAATTAAAAATCAAATTTTTGGGTTTGTTGCGGGGCGCGTAGACCTCTTAGGGATCTTACGCGGGCCGCGAGCAATCAACAACGCGGCGAGCCACACGTCGAAACTAGCCGATGACCCGGATCACCTAAACCCTACCCGACCTAGTACGCGGGCCGCGTAGGCCTTAGCCTACTTTTACGCGGGCCGCGAGAGAACCAGAATCAGGGCCTATATAAGAAGGCCTCTGGATTTCAATTTCAGTCGCTCACTTCTTTCTTTCTAAACGAAAATCTCTCATAGTAGGCATAATATTCGAGTATAATACCCCTAATTAGCAAGGTTCTGCTCCGTTGTAAGTATTATAAACCCAGTTTCGTATTAGATACACTGCCCGATTGATTTAGGGTTCCGTAACAACTGTCGTGGTTCTCCCCGACGTAGTTGTTGGAATACCGTCTCAGGGAGGGTATCATTAATATAATAAAAAGGGTTATTATACTAACATATGTACATTTGTGTAAATTATAGATTATCACCAGGAAACCCTTTCGAAAAACCTAAGATAGCAATGTGAGTTTATCCTCTTTTTGTAAACGGTTTTACAAAGCCTTAAATAATTTCCATGCGATTAGCAGTGATTGAGTCTTTGAAATCTTCAATTACTGCCGGTATATTGGGGTTTTGTATACAAAATAAGTCGGGATGACGGTAAAACGTTACCATTGGACAAAGAGTTAGCCAATGTGTAATATGACTCACCAGTCAGGGATTAACAATACTGAATGAGTAAATTGTGTAGATATAAACAATGTGATCAATCTCAATACTGTGTTAATTGATAAAACTCTTCTTGATTAAATTGGGATTCACTCGCCTATATTTCCCACTGACAAAATATTTTTAAACATGTTTCAGGTAACAAAATGTGAAAGCCAACTAGAAGCCAGCTGGACAGCACTGAAGGCTTGGATAAAGTGGCTATAAAAGTTACCTAAATAAAAAAGAAGATGTTTTATTAAATAAAATAGGGTTTATCCCTATGAACATGTTGTAATAAGAAACTTGGGTTTACCCATGTGTTTAATATTATGAAATATGGTGGTTTTTACTCTGATAACATATTTCTTAACTACGGTCCTGATGAAAATTCTGCTGCCAAATTAGTTAACCATACAAGATACCACCGAAACTGGTTCGCGTCCTCCCATTCCCGGGAATTAGGGATCGGGGGTTGCGACAGAAGGTGGTATCAGAGCCTAGCCACTGATTCAGCCACATAAGTGTTCTGCTGACATCAATATATTATCTAAATTGTTAGGAAATAAATTATGGAAATACGTGCATATCTGTATTTTATTGTTATGTGTTATTTGACTATTTGTTAGTTTACAGTATGAGTGATCAAGGACCCTAAGACGCATATCGTCAGTTGTCCGATTCACCTAGGAGTGAAGGTACTTCTTCCCAGCCTGCCCTCTCGGGGTATGCAGCTGATCAGGAAGAAGGGTTGTTTGCCTTTAAAGCTCAGTCTGAAGAGTCATTCCCTCAGAAAAAGAGAGGATGGTTCAGTAAGGAAGCGTTTGCGCGTAGGAACAGAATGCGAAAGTTGCAACAGCAAAGAGTTCTAGCAGTCGCTAAGCGAGAGTCAGATGCCCATACCCAGGATATGCTTAATAGGAGCTTAGCCAATTTCCATATCCTAGCAACAACTATTGCTGACCCAAGTCTGGAACAACTAGTAGCCCCACAACCCTTACCTTTAATTCCTACTCAACCGATGGAGGTAGAAATGCATGATTTCAATCCTGAGGAAATACCTAGGATACCAGTCCCTAATCCTTTAGACCCAAATTATGATCCATGGTTCGATGATCTTAGGGATTATGTGCCGCGCTACCCTCTAAACGAAGAAACCTTACCGAACTTAGCAGCATATCCAGGTCTGGACCCTCTAGATCCCTATTATGACAACGATGAATACATTAGGGAAATATTAGAGAATCCGTACCCTCAGGAAAATCCCATGCCATTGTACCCAGGTCCAGTACCCGCACCTGCACCCCCAATGAGTGTAGAGAATTTGCAAGAACTCCGAACTTTCGAAGAAGAAATCTTAGAGAGTAGTGAAAGAATGAGGTATGTAGGAGAGCAACTCGTATGGAAATACGACGAGCGTCATATGGATTTCGGGAGGAATCCATATCCATGAAGGTGATGATGAAGTTGGTAATAATAAATAATAATAATAAAATAAATAAAATATATGTGTAATAATAAATCTATCGTAGTATAGACCACCTTGTGGTTAACGAGGCATAGTAGTATTGTAATTTTTATTCCTGTTTTAGTGTGTATTTGACGCATACTATATAGAAAAGAGTAAGGTCGCAAAACCCGACGCTTTTGACTAATGTGTGTATTGTGTGGTTGTTGCCTAAACTATTAATTATTTTGTAATATTAATAATTGGCAAATGTTTAAAATTCAGATGGCCGACCAAGTGAACCAAGTGAATCTGGATAATAACCCGGAAAACCAGAATGACGATAATCTGAATAATGATAATCTGAATCATGATAATGGAAATCAAGTGGACAACAGTGCTATCCAACATATAGTAGCACAAGGAATAATAGATGCAATGCCATTCATTATCCAAAATGTTAAGGAAGCCGATAACAAGAGTAAACATATTAGTAAGCGACCAACTGAACCCGAAAACAGCGTGAACAATGCACCTATACTTCAAGTGCCTAATTCCAAAAGAAGAAGAACCATGCTTTATGGTTGTTCTTATAAAGAATTCTGGTCTTGTAAACCAATGGAATTCTCGGGCAATGAAGGGGCCATTGCAGCCTTACGCTGGATAGAGAAAACTAAAGCAGTCTTAAGAATAAGTATGTGCGCAGAAGAAGATAAAATATTATTTGCTTCTAATCTGTTTAAGAATTCAGCACTAGAATGGTGGAACACTATCCTCCAGTCAAGGGGAAGTGATAGAACCTACAATATGGAATGGGAAGAGTTTAAGGACAAGGTAGAAAGGAAATTCTGCCCACCTAATGAGAAAGAACAGATAGCAAATAAATTCCTAAACCTTAGGATGACTGGAGTGGATAGTAAAGGATATACTAAGTTATTCTTTGAATATGCTCGAATAGTGCCAACTCTTGCTTCACCAGAACCAGTATTAATCTCCCGTTATATCTGGGGATTAATTGGAGAGATCAGACATGTAGTCAAGGCAGCTAGACCTCAAACCATAGAAGAAGCTGTAGAACTAGCAAATACCTTGACTGATGAGTTAGTCCGTACCCGAGAAGAGGACCAAAGAAGGAATCTAACCCAGAAGCTTACACAAGAATTTCGTTCTGGAAATTCTAATCGTGGGAAAAATGTAGGCTCTACCTCTGCACCTTATTGCAAGTACTGCAAAAGGAAGCATTCTGGAAGGTGCTCCATATACTGCAACTTCTGTAAAATATCTGGACACAAGGAAGAAGATTGTAGGAAGAAACTCAGTAATGGAATGTGCTTCAACTGTGGAGAAAAAGGCCACATCAAGCCAAACTGCCCAAAACTAGCTCCAGCTACGAACAACAAGAATACTAAAAATGCTAGAGCATTTGTTCTGACTGCAGAAGAAGCAAAGATGATCCCGGATGTGATCACTGGTACGGTTTTAGTTAATGATGTTTTTGCTAAAGTATTATTTGACTCTGGTGCGAACCAAAGTTTTATTAATACTTCATTTTGCAAATTACTCAATCAACCATTAACTAAACTCCCACGAGAATGTCTAGTAGAGACAGCAAATGGGGAAACTATTAAGATTTCTGAAATCTTGTAGGGAGCAAGAATAGAAATTCTAAAACAGAAATTTATTGCAAACCTTTACCCCATGAATCTGGCAGGATTTGATATTGTATTAGGAATGGATTGGTTAATAGCCAATAAAGCCAGTATTTTGTGTGATCAAAAATCAATTCATGTAAATTCACCAAGGGGTGAAAAGATCACAATTAAAGGAAATAAAACCTCTACATCTACAAAATTCATCTCTGTGATGAAAACAGCAAGTTACATAAGAAAAGGATCATTAGTGTATTTGATTTCTATAATCACTAACACTAAAAGTAAGGATTTAAGAGATATTCCAGTAGTATCTTAGTTTTCAGATGTATTTCCTGAAGAATTACCAGGACTACCACCGGACAGGGAAGTTGAATTCAGAATCCATTTAATACCAGGGACAGCACCCATTGCCAAAGCACCTTACCGTTTGGCACCTGCAGAAATGCAAGAACTGAAGAAACAATTGGACGAATTGTTGGAGAAAGGATTCATACAGCCAAGTTCATCACCTTGGGGAGCGCCAATTTTATTCGTTAAAAAGAAGGACGGATCAATGCGTATGTGCATTGACTACCGTGAATTGAACAAGTTCACTATTAAGAATCGGTATCCATTACCAAGAATAGATGATATGTTTGATCAATTGCAAGGAGCACAATTTTTCTCAAAAATCGATTTAAGGTCAGGATATCATCAATTAAAAGTACAGGAAGAGGACATTCCTAAAACTGCCTTTCGAACAAGGTATGGCCATTATGAATTTACTGTCATGCCATTTGGTTTAACCAATGCCCCAGTTGCATTTATGGACATGATGAACCGAATATGTAAACCATATTTGGATCAATTCATAATTGTTTTTATAGATGATATTCTCATTTACTCTAAGAGTAAAGAGGAACATGCTAAGCATCTGCATGCACTTCTAAGTTTATTAAGAAAAGAAAAGCTTTATGCTAAGTTTTCAAAGTGTGAGTTTTGGTTAGAACATGTACAATTTCTCGGACACTTAGTCGATCATGAAGGAATTCATGTGGATCCCACAAAAATCGAGGCAATTACTAAATGGAAAACCCCTGAGTCACCAACCGAGGTCAGAAGTTTCTTAGGATTAGCTGGTTATTACAGAAGATTTATGCAAGATTTTTCTAGAATAGCCATTCCCTTAACTAAGCTAACCTGTAAATCTGTTAAGTTTGAATGGGGAACAAAACAAGAAGAAGCATTTAGAACCCTTAAGCAAAGATTAACCCATACACCTATATTAGCATTACCAGAAGGAACTGAAGATTTTGTAATCTATTGTGACGCTTCTAAATTAGGTTATGGATGTGTATTGATGCAACGTCAAAAGGTTATAGCTTATGCATCCAAACAACTTAAGAATCATGAAGAGAATTATTCCACTCATGATTTAGAATTAGGAGCTATAATTTTTGCTCTTAAGATTTGGAGACATTACCTATATGGTAGTAAGTTTACTATTTTCACCGATCATAAGAGTTTAAGATATGTCTTTGGACAAAAGGAATTGAATATGAGACAAAGACGCTGGATGGAAATGCTTAGTGATTATGATTGTGATATCCAGTATCATACAGGAAAAGCAAATGTAGTTGCTGATGCTTTAAGCCGAAAGTATCATGAAAAGCCAAAAAATATACGTTCTTTTAAATTAAATCTACAAGTAGATTTAAATGAGTAGATTAGAAAGGCACAAGAATCAGTAATCAAGGATGATACTGAAAAGTTAAAAGGAATAATTAAGGAACTAGAACAAGGAACGGATGGAATTTGGAGATTCCATGCAAAGAGAATGTGGATACCTAAATTAGGAAACATACGCCACCTTATATTAGAAGAAGCTCATAAGTCTAAGTATACGATACATCCTGGAAATGATAAGATGTATGAAGACTTAAGAAAGAATTTCTGGTGGATAAGAATGAAAAAAGGATATAGCAGCTTATGTTGCAAAGTGTTTAACTTGTTCACAAGTTAAAGCTGAACATCAGAAACCTTCAGGTTTATTGCAACAGTTAGAGATGCCAGTATGGAAATGGGAATTAATAACAATGGATTTTGTTACTAAATTACCCAAAACAAGAAAAGGTAATGATACAATCTAGGTGATTGTAGACAGGCTAACCAAGTCAGATCATTTTCTACCAATGAAGGAAACATTCGGTATGGAACAATTAGCTAAATTATATGTAAATGAAATAGTTTCATTACATGGTATTCCTTTATCAATTGTTTCTGACAGAGATAGTCGTTTTACCTCTCATTTTTGGACAAGTTTCCAAAAAGCAATGGGAACCAAGTTGAATCTAAGCACAGCTAATCATCCTCAAATGGATGGACAAAGCGAAAGGACAATTCAGACAATAGAGGACATGCTTAGAGCTTGTGTAATTGATTTCGGAGGTAATTGGGACGATCATTTACCATTGATAGAATTTTCTTATAATAATAATTATCGCACAAGTATCAATGCTGCACCATTCGAAGCACTTTATGGATGAAAGTGCCGAACACCAGTCTGTTGGGCAGAAATTGGAGAAAAACAACTATCTGGACCTGAGATAGTACAAGAAACAACAGACAAAATCATTCAAATCAAGGAACGACTGAAAGCAGCACGTGATAGACAAAAGAGTTATGCTGATAACAGGCGAAAGCCGCTGCAATTTCAGGTAGGAGATAAGGTGTTATTAAAAGTCTCTCTTTGGAAAGGAGTGGTAAGATTCATCAAAAGGGGGAAAGCTAAGTCCCAGGTATGTTGGACCTTTTGAGATTATTAGAAGAATAGGACCTGTAGCCTATCAGCTACAACTGCCAGAGGAAATGGCAGGAATATATGATGTATTTCATCTATCTAATCTCAAGAAATGCTTAGCTGATGAATCATTAGTTGTGCCTCTTAAGGATATAGAGGTAAATGAACAATTACAATTTGTAGAAAGACCTCTACAAATTGAAGATAGAAAAGTCAAGAACCTCAAGCACAAGAGATTAGTTCTGGTCAAAGTAAAGTGGGACTCCAAAAGAGGACCAGAATACACATGGGAGCTTGAATCAGAAATGCAAAGGAAATATCCACACATATTCCAGTAGACCTCGAGGACGAGTTCTAAAACAAGGTGGGGAGGATATAACAACCCTATAAATTATTTTTCTAAACACCCTAATATATTTTAGAATACCCCTATATGTCTTAAAATACACCACATACACGAAAACGGACCCCGAATACCTTTAATATTATTAAAAATAATTAAAAATCAAATTTTTGGGTTTGTCGCGGGGCGCGTAGACCTCTTAGGGATCTTACGCAGGCCGCGAGCAATCAACAATGTGGCGAGACCCTGGACTGCCACGTGGCAGCCACACATCGAAGCTAGCCGATGACCCGGATCACCTAAACCCTACCCGACCTACTACGCGGGCCGCATAGGCCTTAGCCTACTTTTATGCGGGCCGCGAAAGAACCAGAATCAGGCCTTATATAAGAAGGCCTCTGGATTTCAATTTCAGTCGCTCACTTCTTTCTTTCTAAACGAAAATCTCTCATAGTAGGCATAATATTCGAGTATAATACCCCCTAATTAGCGAGGTTCTGCTCTGTTGTAAGTATTATAACCCCAGTTTCGTATTAGATACGCTGCCCGATTGATTTAGGGTTCCGTAACAACTGTCGTGGTTCTGCCCGACGCAGTTGTTGGAATACCGTCTCGGGGAGGGTATCATTAATATAATAAAAGGGTTATTATACTAATATATGTACATTTGTGTAAATTATAGATTATCACTAGGAAACCCATTCGGAAAACCTAAGACAACAATGTGAGTTTATCCTCTTTTTGTAAACCTTTTTTTAAACGGTTTTACAAAGCCTTAAATAATTTCCATACGATTTGCAGTGATTGAGTCTTTGAAATCTTCAATTAATGCCGATATGTTGGGGTTTTGTATACAAAATAAGTCGGGATGACGGTAAAACGTTACCATTGGACAAAGAGTTAGCCAATGTGTAATATGACCCACCAGTCAGGGATTGACAATACTGAATGAGTAAATTGTGTAGATATAAACAATGTGATCGCTCTCAATACTGTGTTAATTGATAAAACTCTTCTTGATTAAATTGGGATTCACTCACCAGTATTTCCCACTGACAAAATATTTTTAAACATGTTTCGGGTAACAAAATGTGAAAGCCAACTAGAAGCCAGCTGGACAGCACTGAAGGCTTGGAAAAAGTGGCTATAAAAGTTACCTAAATAACAAAGAAGATGTTTTATTAAATAAAATAGCGTTTATCCCTATGAACATGTTGTAATAAGAAACTTGGGTTTACCTATGTGTTTAATATTATGAAATATGGTGGTTTTTACTCTGATAACATATTTCCTAACTACGGTCCTGATGAAAATTCCACTGCCAAATTAGTTAACCATACAAGATACCACCGAAACTGGTTCGCGTCCGCCCGTTCCCGGGAATTAGGGATCGGGGGTTGCGACAGTTTATCCAAAGTAAGGAGTTTTATCACTATGGATCTTTGTAGTGATTCGATGTTTATCCACCATGGGCGAAAACAAAGTTTCTGAAAATAGTTTTATCGCCATCATGTTATTCAAGGTAAAACTTAACTCCCAGTTCCACATTATATAATTGCAACATTTATGCTTAATCATTAATGATTGGCAAACAGTAGCGACATTAACACGATGATCTCTTATGGTCGGTGTTTCGAGTAGCAACACTTGGGTACCAGGGGTTGCCAAGACAAACGATGGTAGCTCTGTGATGTGAATCCTGGCAGCATCATCTGCAAATATGTATGGTAGACAGTGATGATCATTGGGACCATAAGAGGGCTGAAGCCGGTCTAACAACAACAGCAATTAGTGGCTACACGGGTGTCAAGGAGGCAGCTGATCTGGTGGTAATAGGTGGTTGATCTGGCGGTGATGTGAGAGTGTAAAAGGCTGCATTTAGTGACCAAACGACAGCGAAGAACATCAGTATTGAGCTGCTAAAATAGTGCAGCGAACATGACAGCAACGTCGTGCATTCAGACACGCTTCTGGGATCAAAACATGTAGTGTTTGGGTTCACAACCGGTTTTCGGGTTCGGGTTGTGTTCGGGTTTGTGTCAGATTTTCAGGTTTGCGCCACGTTGGGCCAATATGGTAAGTTTGTTTTAAAAGCTGGTTGAATAGCAGTCTTAAATGGGTTTGGATTAATATCATTATTTGTCTATTTTGACCAAAAGAAACTTATCTTTTCCAAAACAACATAAGTTTATATGTTTCGGCAAAAATTACATGACATAATTTTAACTCTCTAACCGATATGATTTTCACATGCTCTTAATTATTGTAAGTTTTGACAATCTAATGAGACGGCATATGCAAAAGCGAAGTGCGTGGTGTGGCAACAACGACAGGAACTGTATGGTAACTTCATTAAAGTTTAGAGGTAGCAACATGTGGCTGGGAAGCAATTTAAAGCTTTTTTCTAAAGAAAATATAAAGGAAGCAATTAAAACTATTATTTTCTTAGTTTCTTATTTCTGCAGCCTAGCATTTTCATATGTCGGTATTAAGTACGAACTACATCGCATAATTTCTTTAAAATTCATAGAATCTTGACAAACTGTGGTGCATCTGGTCATGGGCCATCGAGTGAGTAACCGATACATGTAAAGTGTATTGACAAAATTGTCCCTCTCGCCTCCTTCCTCATCATTCTGCAGCCTGGCATTTTCATATGTTGGTATTAAATACCAAATGCACAGCATAATTTCATTTTATTTGTCAAATGATTGAGCAACAACAATAGTTCAACAATATAAGCTTATGATGGCCCTTTGTCCGCATGGTTAAATGGTTTAACCCGGATTATATCATTCAACCCGTTTGGTTTCCACCCTCATCCTGAACTGCACAAATTACAAACTAGTTTAGTGTTTTGACCCATGTGGCTTTTGATAATTACTACTGATGTTAATTTTGAGTTTTGACCCGTTTATGTATAAATACGCCTCACAGCTTCTTGTATATATTCATTATAAAATAAACATAAAAAGAGGAGAAAATAATTACAAAAATAATGACTATACACACTCTCGTGTAAAAGCCCAAACCGACTCGGAATATGAGTACATACTACGTATGCCCGCCATGGTTGCATACCAAACGGCAAACGCCTGCCGAGCGAAAGCGAATTCATAATTACAAAACAAATGAGTATATGTAGTAAAATTCTGTTAGACCATTCACAAACAAAGGATTAACTTTCAACATAACAGGCCAACCCACCTCAAATTAGAGGTGTACAAACCGTTTTTTTTTATTTTTTATTTTTTGTTGGCAAACCGGTTTTTTTCAAACCGGTTTCCAGGGTTCAAACCCCAAACTGGTTAAATCGATTTCGGTTTAGTTTACCAGGTGGCGGTACTTCGATCGTAGCAACCTTTATCATTAATTATCTATTTTGAATGGTAAGAAGCTCCTCTTGGAAACCTATTGCCAGGCTATTCTTATGGTTTTTTGTCGTCTTAAGGTTTGAATTATACTCTCGCCCCCTTATTATCGACTCCGCCGCAACACGCGAGTTCCCCACTAGTAGATATACATGAATATGAATGAATCTTGATTATTATTTAATGATTTTCTTTTCCAATATTACTTAAATTAAACAATAAAGAAATTTGGTTCTTGTTTAGTGTTTTTTTCTTTGCCATCAACTCATATTTGAAGTTAATTTGAAAAACAAAAATCACAAAATATCAATCAAGATCAATTCATGTTTCATTAAGTTTAGTTAATTTTTTTAACTAATTTATACTATATTTTTTCATTACATTAGAATACTTGATAAAAGTTGAGTGACTTTAAACAAAAGAAACTGTTTTCTTTCCTTTAGCATCAACTCATATTGCAAGTTAATTTAAAAAAACAAAAATCACAAAATAGTAATCAAGATCGGTCAGTTAATTTTTTTAACCAATTTATACTTTGTTTTTTCATAAAATTATAACACTTAATAAAAGTTGAGTAACTTTAAAGAAAAAAAATAAATTAGTAAGTGGAACAGTTGAGAAACTTGATAACTATTGAGCGAATTTGTTCCCATATTATAGAATTTAAGTAACATTCCATACTATAATTGATTATTAGGATGTGATTAATGTGCTTTTGGATGTTTTGGTTGAAGATTATGTTATATTTAAAACTAAAATATATTTACTTTTAATAAACTTCTTGTTGTTATTACTATACTTAAGTATTCATCACATTATCATTAGCATCATGTCGGAAGCAACAATAAAAAAGTTTTGGGATGGAACAGCGATGGAGTTTCTCAAGGTCGATGCGATAGGAAGATCAGGGGGAATATTATCAATCTGGAGCCCAGGTTTATTCAGAAAAAATTTGGAAGTGTTAGACCGAAACTTCATAATGGTAAAAGGGGAATTGGTCGGAGAAGGTGTAGAGCTAATTGTGGTAAATGTTTATGCCCCAACTGTTGGAACGGAAAGAAGACGGGTATGGGAGAAATTATTAAACATCAGAAATGCTATTCAAGGAATGTGGTTATTAATTGGTGATTTCAATGAAGTTCGAGTTCCGGAAGACAGGTGGAACTCAAATTTTGACAGCAACAATGCAATGCATTTTAACAACTTCATTGGATCAGCAGGTTTAGAGGAATATCCAATGGCGGGTAGGAGATTCACGTTTTTGTCTGGCGATGGAAAAAAACTAAGTAAGATAGACAGAGCCCTAATGTGCAGTGATTTTATGACAAAATGGCCGGATGCAACACCGAGAGCACTTGAAAGAACAATCTCAGACCATAGTCCACTGGTATTAACGACTGGAAGAAGGGATTTCGGCCCAACCCCATTCAAACTCTTCAATAGTTGGCTGGAAATTCCAGGTATAGTTGAGATTGTGAAAAGAGGTTTGGAATGTCAAACTCATGAAAAATTAAAGGACCTGGTACTGGGCTCTAAATTAAAAAATGTCAAGGAAGAAATCAAAAGGTGGAGAAGAGAGAATAGAGAAATCGAAGAGAAAGAGTACACGGAAGCCACTGAGAGATTAAAAAACTTAGATGCCGATGCTGAAATAAGAGATTTAGAGGAAAATGAAATTGAATCATGGAGAGAGTGCAAAAGAAAAATTAGAGATTGGTTTTGGAAAAAAGCAAAAGACTACAATCAAAAAGCTAGAACAAAGTGGATATTGGAGGGTGATGAAAACTCCAGGTATTTCCATGCTATAATAAATTGTAATATGGCAAGGAACAAGATAAATGGTTTCTGGATTGACGGTTCATGGGTGGTGGATTCGTCAGTAATAATGAAATATATCCAGGAGAGTATGACAAAGAAATTCAAAGAACCTGTGGAATCAAGACCCCGAATGCCGCCGGATGGGTTCTCGCAGATATCAGAGATAGAAGCTAAACAGTTAATTGAAAAGTTCACTCGAGAAGAAGTAAAATCAGCGGTCTGGGAGTGTGGTTCAGACAAGGCGCCGGGTCCAGACGGGTTTACGTTTGCTTTCATCAAAAAATTCTGGAGTGAACTCGAAGGAAATGTGATGGATATGATGGAGCAGTTTCACTTACATGGATCTATTCAAAAATCTTGCAGTGCCTCCTTCATCTCCTTGATCCCAAAAGTAAGTGACCCAGTTACTTTATCCGACTTTAGGCCCATATCACTTATTGGCGTGATTAATAAAATTATATCAAAGGTATTGGCAAATCGGTTAAAAGGGATTCTTAACAGCATCATATCACATGAACAGTATGCTTTCCTTGCTAGTCGTAATATAGTAGACGGCCCCTTGATATTGAATGAAGTAGTGTCATGGGCGAAAAAACAGAAAAAACAGATCTTTTTGTTCAAGGCGGATATAGAAAAGGCTTATGATACACTTAGTTGGAAGTTTTTAATAACAATACTTACACATACGGGTTTCCCCTCACGTTGGAAAACATGGATGATGGGGATTCTATTCTCAAGAAAGGCGTCGGTATTAGTTAATGGGTCTCCGACGGGGGAATTCCAATACAAGAGAGGTTTAAGACAAGGCGACCCGCTATCTCCTTTCTTATTCACAATCGCAATGGAAGCTTTACATGTCCTAATGGTTAAAGCTGTAAAGAAGGGTGTGTTCAAAGGATTAGAATTACCGAATAATGTGCCATGTTTATCACACTTATTCTTTGCGGACGACTCAATTTTTATGGGAGTGTGGGATAAAGAAAACTTGAGTTCAATGCGGAGAATACTGAGGATATTTTTCTTGATGTCAGGGTTGAAGGTAAATCATAATAAAAGTTTCCTATATGGGATCGGGCCAAATGAAACAGAGATTGAAATCATGGCTGGGCTACAGAAGTGTAAAATGGGCCGGTTTCCTTTCACGTACTTAGGCCTAAAAGTTGGGGCGAATATGAACAGGGTGGGCAATTGGAAAGATATTATTGACAAGTTTAACAAGAGACTGTCGAACTGGAAAGCAAGGTTACTGTCCTTTGCCGGAAGACTTACGCCGGTCAAATCGGTATTAGGATCTCTTCCAAATTATTTTCTATCATTGTATAAAGCTCCGAAGAAGGTAATAAAAATATTAGAAGGTATTAGAAGACGATTTTTATGGGGGGGGGGGGTTGCGGGAATGTTAATAAGATAAGATGGATGAAATGGGAGAGAATAATAGGTGCAAAAAATACAGGCGGACTCGGTGTGGGGGGAATTAGAGAGATGAACATGGCATTAATGATGAAATGGATATGGAGATTCAAAGAAGAACCGGAGCAACTTTGGGTTAAGGTAATAGGAGCAATACACCGAAATAAGAGAACTATCAAAAATGTACCAATTAAAAAGGCACTAACTGGAGTATGGAAAACGATTGTTGGGGTGGAAGAAGATTTTAAAAAAATAGGCGTTGATGTGAATGGGTGTCTTAGAAGTAAGGTAGGTACGGGGGATAAAACGTTTTTCTGGTTAAACTCGTGGGCATCTAATAGACCATTAAAAGAAGAATTTCCACTTATGTTTGATTTGGCCAAAAACAAGATGAGCACGGTGCAGCAAAGTTACAAAACGAGTCAAGGCGGGGTCTTATGGGACTGGGTATGGAGTAGATTACCCGATTATAACGAAGAAAAAGAGGAATGGGAAGCTTTAAGTGCCTTACTGATGCAGCAAACATTGGGCCGAAATAAAGACATATGGAGATGGAAAGAGAACATGGCGGAAGGCTACTCGGTGAAAGACATCAGAAAAGAATTAGCAGGAATTATAGATATGAATGCTGAACCAAACAAGGTTGAATGGTGTAAAATAGCAACGGCCAAAGTTAATCTGTTTGTCTGGAGGGCTGCTGAAGAAAGAATCCCAACAAAGGTAGCACTATCTAGGAGAGGTATGCAGGTTGGGTCGGATGTATGCAAGGTCTGTGACTTAGCTCCGGAAACAGCAAACCATACCCTTATCCACTGTCCGACCGCAAAAGAAACATGGCTGCAAGTATGGTCATGGATGAATATTCCTATGAGGGATCATAATGAAGACTTGAGAACAAGATTACAGGAGAGGAAGGAGTGGCCCAGAAAAAAAAAAGAAAAAATAATATATGCCATTCATCTTCTTACCGTATGGTCAATATGGAAGAACAGGAACAGTAAAATCTTCAATGACATGCTCAAGAGCCCTAGCAAGATAGTGGAAGAAATCAAGGAAGAAGCGTTTGATTGGGTAAAATTGAGAGCAAAGTCGTCTGGAATAACATGGAATGAATGGAAAAACTTTTGTTTCGGGGAGTAATTACCTTACAAACTTATGAACTAGCTTCTAGAGATTAGAAGAACATGATGTATTTTTATCCTTGATTGTACTCTTGAGATGGATGCGTCGTCATAGTAACTTGCTATGTGTCGTAATCTTTCGGTTTGATAAATAAAGTTCTATAGTTGTTGTTCAAAAAAAAAATCACTCTACCACCACCATACACCAAATCTAGTTTAGGAATTATATATCTATACAAAAAGCAACTAAGAGTCACCATCAATTAACTCCCACCCCTTCAAACAACCATCAATTAATTTTCACCATGGACACCTCCCTCAACTAACCGACGCAACCGTAATTACCAACATTGGACACCTCCCTCAACTAATCGACGTACCGTTAAAAAAAGCAAGTTAAGCACCTTATAAAAAGGTGTGTATATTACATAACAAAATACTTGGAAAATTACATTTATGAAAAGGTGTTATATTACATAACAACATACTTGGAAAATTACATCACAACGGTTGACCGAACCGGCATTCTTTTAAAAAAGAAAGTTATGCAACCACCTTTTATGAAGAGGTTTGTCGATTAAATCACAACGGTTCATGACATAACTGCCTTATGATGAGGTTTGTTGATTACATCACAACGGTTCATGACATATATATGTATGTGTATATCTGCAAATTACACAACAATATCTCTTATTTTCAATCTGTTCTTAAAGATTGTCTTCGCTGCACAACCTTTTTTTATCTCAAATTCGATCTTCAATAGAATGGTTGCGATTTCAGAAGGTCAAAGGTTACATGAATTTGAAAACCAAGCCTCTTCGTCTCCGACGAGTTGTTACCACGGTTTCTTCGTCTCTGGTGATTGGTTACCCCGTCTACCTTTGGGAAAGCCAAAACCACTGTTCAATCCCTTCGACAATTCATAATCGTCACGGCACACCCATCAACGCCCTCTCCCCACCACTATATACTTTCGCATGTCGCCGTCAACCATTTCAGTTGTCTTCATATTTTGCAATCGCCGATTCTCTCTCGCGGACATTTACCACCGGCACCAGTTCGTCATATCTCTTATGATCTTCCTTCTAACGTTTCAATTCGGATATGTTTTCCCAACTTTTTATATTCCTGCAATTGTGATTTCTTCAATTTTTTAACTTATTTGTTCTTTGTTTGTATTCCACTAGAATCATATGAACACCTTATTTTCTCCAAACAAACAAAAATTGCAATCAGATATCGACTCAAACAGTTGAAATGCTTGCATATCAACATCCCCGTCATCTCCAAAATGTGATTACATTGTCCGGAGCCCCGTCACGTGACTTGCACGATTGCGAATCATCAACCAACACTCACATGACGGTCACGACTCACGACCCATGCCAAATCCCAGTCGTATTCGTCTGAGAGTCGAGTGTCAGGATACCAGTTCTTATGATGGGATCATGGGGAAACATGAGCAGTTTGGGAATAGGAAGAAGAAACCATAGTGTAATGTGATTGATGAGGATTAGGGGAGGAGGGGTGGTCACTGGTGATAGAAATCTATCACTCCCACTATCCAATCAAATCATGCCATGTCATCACCCAATATTCTATCACTAGTGATAGAAATGTAGGGGGGTGGTATCACTAGTGATGGAATTCTATCACTCCTAAATTTTTATAATTTTCATTTTAAAATTAGAAATTAACAATAAAACACTAAAATATAAATTTCATTAAACTTAAAAAATAAAGTACATAGCAAAATAAAAAAAAAAACAACTAAACATTGGAAAAAAAAAAAAACTAAACGGGTGGCATCTCCCAACCCCACTTTGCGCAAAATCTCGCGCTTTTGTTGAATGACAATTGACTTAAACGGTTCATCGAGATGGTTGTGCTTTTCACACAAGATTTTTAAATCATTTTGTCTTTCAATCGTCTTCAAGTGTTCCTTGTACGCCTGCTCGCGTTCAACTTTTAGGGACATAATTGCTTCCTTCCCTTTGCTTGACGATTCACCACCTCTCCTACGTCGCGGCCTTGTAGGTGTATCTTCTTCAACGGGGTCGTCAACGGGTTGATTGGGTTCGTCAAGGGGGTTGTCGTTTAAGTTCATTTGGGGCAAGTTATCCGACGCGGAAGTCGTGTAGTTCCCCGAATCGGATGTCTTTGATCTTTTCGAACCTCCTCGTTTTTTTGGAGCCGTAGGACCACGCATGTCAACCAACTCAACGGGGACCCACTTCGGGTGATTTCTCGCAACTTCCTATGCCGCCACGTGTGGAAAACTCCTCTTTTTGTAGACATCGCAATACATTTCGGTGGCTTGTCGCATGATTGTCGCCTCGCTCGCTCCACTTTGTGGGTTTCGGTTCTACAAAAAATATAAAAGGTTATGTTTTTTTTTTTAAATATTATGTTTTTAAAAAAATAAACAGTTTTCTGTTTTGTATAAAAAAAACAGTTTTCTGTATTTTTTAAACTGTTTTCTGTTTTTTTTTAAACTGTTCTGTTTTTTTTTTTAAACTGTTTTCTTTTTTTTTAAACTGTTCTGTTTTTTTTTAAACTGTTTCTGTTTTTTTTAAACTGTTTTCTGTTTTTTATAAAAAAAAAACAGTTTTCTGTTTTTTTTAAACTGTTCTGTTTTTTTAAACTCTTTCTGTTTTTTTTAACTGTTCTGTTTTTTTAAAAAAAAAAATTTGTTTCTGTTTTTTTAATAAAAAACAGTTTTCTATGAAAAAAGATTTAAACTTTAATAAAAAAACATACCATTTGAATGAAACAAGCGTTAAACTTACTAATTTTCCCGTTCAAACCCGTCCACTTCGACGTCATTTGGTCCATGTTTCGTATCCTTGCACCGGGAAGTTGCCTAAAATGATTAATGACCCGTCTCCAAAACGCATCCTTTCTTTGCTCGTTGGCATGTTTCCTGCTCTCCGAGATGTGCAAATACGCCTGCACCAAGGAGACCTCCTCCTCGCTCGTCCATTGTTGTCGGCCGGTTTGGACGATTTCTTGAACGTCATCATTTTCTTCTTCTTCTTCCTCTTCCTCTTCTTCTTGTTGTTGTTCTTGAACGTAATCATCATCTTCATCGTCGTCAAGACTTTGTTGTGATTCACGATACGCGTTTGCAAAATGATGGATGAGGGTGTTGTCTTCTAGTAGTGGGTCGAGTGTGTGGGGTTGAAATTGGTGAGGTTGAAACGGTGGGACGAACGGTTGGTTTTGATAGGTTTGCGATTGAAAGGGTGGATATTGTTGGGTTTGAAAGGGTGGATATTGTTGGGTATGAAAGGGTGGGACTTGGTCGGGTTCGTCTTGCAACCTAAAGCGCGTCGGCTCGCCAAGATTCGCTCGAACCTTGGGTCTTACGGGATTTTTCTTCGTACCCGAACCTCTTTTTTTCAAACCCCCACCTCTCTTGCTTGAACCTTCCATGTTTCTTGTAAAAATATTTTTTGAAATCAAATGGAGAATTATATGATTTTTTGAGGTGAGTTGGATAAATTTTGGTATGAAATGTATTGGGTAAAATAGATTTATATAAACATTCAAAAAAAAACCAACGTTCATTCCCCCCCCCCCCCCCACGGTCACCCATCAACGGTCCATTTTTTATGTCACACCCCGACCACGTAGGACAACAAAACGTGGCGGAAACGTCGGGGAGTGTTGTAACAGAATTAATTGTTTCAAATCCATGGCAATTAAACTTTCGTTTTATTCATTAAACAAGCGAGTTACATTGTCTTTAAACAAGAAATAAAGAGTACATAACATAAATTAACTAGTTCTTGTCTCGTTTTAAGTCACTAAGGCACAGGTCCACCTAAGTATGTCTCGATAAGTCCTATGCATCAACTCCTGAAAACACATGTGAAAATAAGTACGTCAGCATAAAAATGCCTGTGAGATACATAGGTTTTGGGAAAATAGGTTTCATGACTTGTAAGTTTAGAAAGAGTTGTTTAATAAAGTTTAGTCATGAACCTTGTAAATTGATTTGTTTTGTAAATCGTTTGAAAAACAATAAGTTCAGATGATATGTATAAATAAGAGAATAATGTATGGTTAAATGAATAACCATGTAAAATGAGTTTGTATAAGATAAGTTGTTTGTAAAACAATGTCTTGTGAAAAGTATGTTATTTGTATAAAATGTTATGTCTCAAATTGAAATGATACAAATAACGCTACGATATGTAATACCATACAAACACTTATATATAGGAAGTACCAGCGGCGTATCCACCATGCTTGTATCATATTACACACGCCTCGTTACTTAAATCACTTACTCAAACCAAACCATCAAGATGTAATGTTTAACAATTGTAGAAATGTTTAGGTATCGTCAAATGTCTATTGTCAAATGGTTCACATGGTTCAATAGATACAAATGATTCACATAATGTAATATAATGTGTTCATATACTGGATGAGCATATGCAACAAAATGTAATGTAGAACGATGTACTAAGTATGCACACAATGGACATACATAGCATGAAATGTAATGTAAAACGATGTACTAAGTATGCACACAATGGACATACATAGCATGAAATGTAATGTAGAACGATATACTAAGTATGCACACAATGGACATACATAGCATGAAATGTAATGTAAAACAATGTACTAAGTATGCACACAATGGACATACATAGCATGAAATGTAATGTAGAACGATGTACTAAGTATGCACACAATGGACATACATAGCATGAAATGTAATGTAAATCAATGTACTAATAGTGTACTAATGGACATAGCAAGCATATGATATGAAAACATGGAAACACGAAAGTAACAAGTAGGCACATGTGTTTCACCCCAAAACAGTTTGAAAACAGTAAAAGAGGGGTCTATGTACTCACTTGAGATTGCTCAGAAGTCCTAAGATAACCACCAAGCAATGCTAGAGATCACGGAATCAAACGACACCTAATATAGGTAACTATGTTTATAAACCGGACCTATATCGGAGGATTGGATAGAATGAGGACTCGTAAACCAAATGAGTATGGGAACTCATGTAGTATGGTTTAACTAAGCCTACATACTAAATGAAACCTAACCTAAGTGCTTACGACACATTACGACCCGTTTAGGTAGCTTATGCTACTTTAACGCGTCGTTCGCGTAAAACGCGTTCGGAACGCCTAACTAGCCCTATGATAAGTAAAATATGCCTTAACATGTCTAATATTGTTGCTAAATCAGTTTAGATACCAAAAGTTATGTTACATATGCTTAAAATGAATTTTGGCGTAACAAGGGCATTTTGGTAATTTACCTAAGGCATATAAACTACCTATCATACAACTACTTAAACGAAGCGACCATAAGGTATAAACTCGGAAGGTTATTCCCTATATACTATGGTCACCAAATGTGTTTGGTCGGATCCTAATGATCGACCAAACGGGTCGGGTTCGAAAGTATAAGCGATTGTTTAGATCGCTTACCTTACGACCCTATATAAGCACTAAACTAAAAGTGACGAGCTAAGCATGTTAAAACATGCTTAACTAAGTTTAGAAAACAGGTTTGGTATCAAAACAAACGGTTTTGATACCCAAGAGTAGTTTGGTTACAAAATACGCAAGAATACGTATTTTGGCCGAAACTACGGCTCGTCACTGAGCCTAGATAACGTGGTAATCAGTAGGTATAGTCTCTAGGGACTATAACCATTGTGATTATGCTCACGTTATGAAGTTCAAACGAACTTCGCATTGACCATAAACTGGTCAACGCAGAAAGTCAAACAAAGTTTGACTTTTAACGCTAAACGAATAAAAAGAACGAAGGAACACTTACAAAGGGTCCCCGAAAGCTAATCTTGATCCAAGTAGCTCAGGTATGAAGCAATGGCTTCAACTTAGAGCTTTTAGATCAGATTTTTGTGGTTTTTGAGTTGAATGGGGTTGGGTATTTATAGGATCTTCGATACAGAATATTCCTAGCATATTCCAAGCATATTCCTAGCATATTCCAAGCATATTCCTAGCATATTCCTAGCATATTCCAAGCATATTCCTAGCATATTCCTAGCATATTCCTTGCATATTCCTGACATATTCCTGGCATATGGCTAAAACGGGTATTTAACTGGGTACCGAGTATTTTATCTAGCGTTTAAATCCCGGTTTATGGCGTTCTAAATTATTTTTATTACTCTATAAAAATAAACTCACCAAGATATTACTGAAATAAATTTCAGTTGCCAGGACTGGCTGCGTTGTCTGCGTTTTGCAGTAGAAGCACTGTGTTGCGCAGAAACACACGGTACGCGCTTAAACTTTGAAAAATAACGTTTTTAGGCGTTTTAATTTATTTTTCAACACGGACCTGATTAAAATAAGATTTTAATCATAACAGAATATTTGTGGGATTTAAATATTATCCGGTCGGTCATCAACGTTCGTTTGGTCGTACGATCGCGATGTTCGGTTAATTACGACGGAATGCGCATAAGCGCGAAAAACGATCCAAATGGCGTGACAAATGGATTTTTCTTATGCCAAACACTAAAATAAAATATTTTAGTGCTTACATAATTTTTTGGATGTCCGGATGTATTCAGAATGTAAGATACGCGCGAAAGTGCAAACTTGTGCACTTTTTGACGCTTTTAGCCCCTGAATGACCCAAAAGTTTATTTTAGCACACCGAACCCCTCAAAGCCTATTTCTAAGCTATGTAAAGGATATTTAGGGTATGTTTAACTTATGGTCATGTTCCGGAATGTCTGTTACAGTCCAAATTGGCATACTTTCACAGTTTGTCAAATTTAGTCCCTGTAAGCGAATAGACTTGATTTTGCCATACCGAACCCCTCAAAACTTATTTCTAATTTATGTAAGGGTTATTTAAGGTATGTTAAGCCTATGTCACTGTTTCGGAGTGTTTGTTGCAATAAACTGGTTATATTTACGCATCGGTGCGCATATAACTTTCCAGAAAGCGATTTAAAGCCCGAAATCGAACATGAATTGATATGTGCGAATGATACACATAGTTTTACAAATCCCAAGTATGAAACACAATATTTCATTGGTTTGGCATTTGCTTGAGGGTTGAAGTGACACATGTGTCACATTTGATTTCCAACGCGTTATACATTCAACGCGTTAAGTTTTGCATGCGTGATGAAAGGGGCGGCGGCGGTGTAGCGTGATAGATTAACGCGTGATGGGGTGGTTTCACGCACCACCTAGCCTGCTCTTATATATGTGGACGATGATTAATATGATGATCAACAATTTACGACATGGGATTTGTGCTGGTTTTTAACAATATTTTATATGTACACTCACTTTTATATATGTGTATGTGTGGTAGTGTGTGTTTTTGTTTGTGTTTGTGTACTGCTAAAAAAAATAAATGAGAAAAAGATGATCAATTCTAATCAAAATTGTGCTTGAGTAATAAAATTTTGTTGGATTTATAATAGAAATCCCTTCATATCACATGTATATGGTTTGTGAAATGAAATGACATGGCCAGTCATCACCGAACCATCATGTCGGTACATTTCAATATGATTTCAAACGTAACTTTTTAAAAAATGGTCACGGTTCTATAAAAGGTTGTGTTTAGCCATCATATCTTAGCAATCACATAACCAAACCACATGTAAAAAAACATTCAAAATATATTGTGTCGCTTTATGAATTTTACTATGAGTAATAAGAATTGATTTGGTCTTGAGGATTTTGACGCATTTATTAATACATTATTCTTAATGTAGTATCCTGTTTAAATAAAAGGTTTTTTATGATGCATTGGTTCGTAATATATTGTGTTGCTTTATCTGTTTTGCTATGAGTAACTGTCAAATGAAGTAGTAGGCATTACACCGTTTAAAGTTTAAAACCTGTTCACAATGAAATATGCCATTTCAAAAATGAGAAAAAAATTATAATAGCCTTAAAATTTGATGCGTTCCACCGTTTCTCATAAAAAAAATTAATATATTCTTTTTATTGGTAGTCATATTTGTAGGATTTGAAACCCCAAAATCCATGTGTAAAACTTTTAATATTTCTATTTATCGGTAGTCATTTGTGAAATTTGTAACCCCAAAATCCATATGTGGAATTTACTTTTACAATCAATTGAGAATTGTCGAACTCAACTTGATTGATTAATCTATGGAAATACTTAAAATATTTATTTTTTTATTCTACAATATGAAAATTATTTCTAGCAAGCAACAAATCAAATATTTGTAATTATCATCATCACCATTTTCTTGAATAATATCATCGATTCCTCATTTTTCTTGAATAATATCACCCACCTTTACCAATCATCAGCACCACCATCTAGAGGGAGTCTGTGTATTCTTGATTTTGTATAGGGCTTCTAATTTAAACTAATAATCTGCATACCCAAATTTTATAAAGAAAATAATGTTGTTTTGTTTCTTTTCTCTATTGCAACCTACAAAATTCTTTATTGCAACCTACAAAACTAAACGTTTCCGTTCATGGAAAACCCTTGATTTGTTTGTTGAATACTAAAATATCTATACGTTAGAAACCCTAATTCTTTTGCTTAGAATAATTCATTGGGTTAAAATCCTAATATCTTTCACTTTGAACAATTCATTCTCTCTTTTGATGTGTTGTGAGCTTTAATGTGAATCGCCAAAACATTCGTAATCAGCATCCCGCCACAGCGCGCGGGTAACGTCACCTCGTTCATATACAAAACCCAAATCGCATTTCATATCCTTTGTCACATATGTTACCCCAACAATGCATGTAGATCTGTTTAAGAGAATACTGTTCCTCAAACAAAAATACAAGGAAAATAAATACGTTCAAGAGAATACTGTTCCTCAAACAAAAATACAATACAAAAGGAAAGGAAAATAAATACAATAGAGATATTGTAGATTAAGATCATAAATGAAACATAAAACAAAAGAAGAAGTACGGTTGAATGTGTAGAGAAAAATCTTTAAAAACATTTCACATTTTTAGAACTGGTATTTCACATTTTTAAAACTGGTATTTCACATTTCCAAAAAGAAACATTTCACATTTTTATCGTCTCAAATGGGTGTCGTGGGTTCCGGTGAAGTGCAACATTCACGCTCAGAGGGTTGAGATAGACAGAATTCCTACGCGAGAGGCGCTGCTGAGAAGAAATATCAATATTGGTAACCAGGTCTGCAGCTTTTGTAATTTTGCTGTTGAGTCGGCTGTCCACCAGTTCACAGGTTGCGGATTCGTGGATGGGGTTTGGTTGCGGGTCGGTAGATGGTGCAGGATTGAGCCGATTTTTGCTTTTGAGGTGCGCGACCTGTTGATGCTTCATAAGAAAGCGATAGGCGGCAAGACAGGCAAGACGGTGGTGAGAGGAATTGTTATGGTTACCTTGTGGCTCATCTGAAAGGCGCGGAATGATACTGTTTTCTACCAAAGACAGGTGAAGACTCTTGATATAGTGGCAAATGTAAAATCTTTTCTTTTTTGTGGTTGAAAAATCGCTCTAGATTTAAAGATTTAGAGTGGAAGGATTAGGTTTTAAATCCCTCGTATATGGTGTAATGGTTTTGAGCGGTCTTTAGTTCTAAGTCGCGCTCGTTGTTTGAATGAAAGTAACTGTTAAAAAAAAGATCTTAGACAATTTGGGATTGAAAGCAAAATAATATGTCACACGATTCAATTGTTGCGGTCAAAGATAACGTTGAGAATTATGGTGAGCTCTAACGATGGCGTGTGGTGGTTAACGATGGTGAAAGGGAAGAGTGCGGTGGTTGGTAATGTCAAAGATGGTGATTTAAGTATTTAAACGGTAGTGAGAGGTGGTTAGATCCAATGGATATTTTATTTATAAATAATAATAACTATAGACATTTATTTTTGGAAAAATATGATGACGCCTAAATGACTGTTTTTTTTTTTTTTTTTTTTTTTTTGAAAAGCAAACTTTTATTCAAACACAAAACTGGCCGGCTATAACCAAGGCGGAAATACTAGCCGGCAACCAAAACAAACAACGTGACCTCCGAGTCAACGAAATAATTACAAAAGGTAAAAGAATAAGTGGATGTTTGATACAAGTACAGTTAACAAGTTTTGAAAGTTAGATTACGTCAAAATAAAGTTATAACCAAGATTCAAATATTAATAGTATAGTATTATAATGTTTAGTATATGTAATTCAAATAGATTATAAATAGTTAACTTGTGACCGGTTATATTAAATAATAAGACAATTAAATTTTGCTATAAGACAAATAAATTTTGCTAAATTGAAGACATTTTATAATACTTTATTAGATACAATATTTTTAGGACCACTTAAGCAACATAAGAGCTAACGTCAAGTGACTTGAAAAAAAAAATACTATTATTCAACTTTGACATAACAACATTTTTTTTTTTTGATTCTTCAAGTGATATATGTTATATGATTGTGTAATTTTATTTTTTAAAGTCTTAAAAAATTTAATTATGATTAGTAGACCTTTTAAAAATTCTAGTTTTGTTACACGATTTAATGTAATTATTTTTTAGTTTAAACGTAACAAAAACTAAAAGACAATATATACAAATCATGACCATGTAATAGTGATGTAACCAATGTTGCAAAAATCGCGATTACTCGGCGATTAATCGCCGACTAGTCGCTAGTCGGCCTCCTACTGAGTAATTTTTCACTAATCAGTCAAAAAATCGCTAGTCGGTCAAAGCCGGTCCAAGCCGCCCTAGTCGCCCCTAGTCGGCCCAAGTCGCCCTAGTCGGCCCATTTGAAATCCTTACAAAACAGGCCCAAGATGACAACTTTAGCCCATTTTCCTTATCCCTTACCTAATATGACGAAGAATTTGAGTTGCCGAGGAGATTGAATACGAGTCGGATGGTGTCGAAATCTGAAATCATCGAACACTACGGGAATGACGATTACATTTGAGCTATTTGTTAATGTTTGAATTTTAAGTAGTGAGACTTGTTATGTTATGACTTATATGTAAGTTTAGTTTGTATTTTGAACTACTTTTATCTTTTTAAGTATTATATTGATATGGATGTGTGAGTATATATATATATATTTATAAAAATAATAAAATTTACATATAAAGTTCCGATCCGATTAATCCCGAGTAATCCTGAGTAATCCCGAGTAGTCGCTAGTCCTCACCTCACCGACCGACTAACGACTAGCGAGTTCTCCAACCTTGGATGTAACTACTTATACATAAGAAATGATTTGGCTCTTTGCCTCTATATTATAATGGCTTTTAATAAATACACACCATCCACAAATATTTTTTGGTTCGCATTTTTTAAAGTTGACAAATGCGCAACATGGTTGCCTAGTATTGGATAAAGAGTAACCTAAATAGTAGGTCAACGAATAGTAGTTGAATGTGAGATTGAGATTTCACAGTCAGGAACGATCCTAAGAATTTATGTACCTGTTTGAGCTCGAGAAAATGTGCCCTTAGACCTTAACGAAATTAGATATTGGGCTCACTAAATGTCTAAACTTAATGCCAAAGGGGTTAATAACTAATCTAAACCATAAGAATAGTTTTGTAAGGGGGCCTATGTTGGTGTTTGTATGGGTGTATCATATTAAAAAAAATTATTTTACATATACATATCGGGTTTTTTTTCATAAAAAGACATGCCCCTCAAAATATCGGGCCCTGGCCGGTGGTCCTCATCGCCCACCCGCAGGGCCGACCGTGTTCATAGGTCGGATCGGGTTTGTTTGATCTTAGAAACAGAAAACGAACGGGTCGAGTTTGTTTAATCAAGAAACAGAAAACAAACGGGTTTAACTAGTTAGATAATAAATCAAAACGAGCACCGGTAATTTTATACGAGTCAACATTCAAAACATGTTCCTAAACATTTTAAGTGAGTAGTTTTATGAACAATTTAGAAGTAATAAAATATGGATACAACTATAAACACTACAAGAAATTAGGGTATTTACCCACACATAATTTACCTACACATGTAAATGTGTGGGTATTTACCTACACATGTTTGTATATGTGTGGGTAATGCTTGATAATATAATTTTTATAATGATTAACACTTAATATGTGTTGGTAATGAACTATAGCCACACTTGGTGTTGGTGGGAAAATTTCCCTCCAAAATTGGCAATCCATTAAATATTAAATTACCTACACATGTGGCAAATTTTCTTCATGTGTAGGTAAATTATCTACACATATGTAAAAAAAACTAATATATGTAGGTAAATGTGCCAACACATAATTTTTTAAAAAAAATATGTAGATAATCTAAGTTAATATGTATTAAATTACCTACACATGTGGCTTTCCCTTTCCTTTTTACTCACAAACCAAAAACCTACATATATTTAGAAATCTCTATACTTGTAAATAAAAATGATTATACACTTGGCATTGTTTTAGCCCACCCTTTTTTATTTTCTCTTAACAATATGCCACCTAGGATTTTTTTTACATGTGTCATGTTATACATTCTTAGACCGTGGGGTATGGTGGGGCGGGGGTTGGGGGTTGGGGGCTGGGGGCATGAGTTGACACGTGGAGTTCGAGTCCCCCCGCCGGTGAGTGACGTATCCGTGGGGTATGGCGGGGCGTGGCTTGGCAGTTTATTAAAATTAAAATAAAAAACAAAAATTAAAAAAATACACACAACATTAAAAAAAAAAGCCTAAAATTTTATTAAATTCCTAAAAATTACAAAATTCATAAAAATTACAAAAAAACCTAAAAAGGATTAAAAAAAAACCTAGAGCGTTAGGTAAATTTCGAAAAGAGCGAGTTTGTCGAACGGCTTCAGCTCCTTGCCTCGGAACTCGATGTTCGGCACGGCCACCCGGTCTTCGTGGCTTATCTCACCGCTCGGAACGGCTTCGTAGTAGGCTTTGAAACGATCGAGCTTCGGTCGTAGCTCGCGCCATTTATGTTGGCATGCGTTTAAATTGTGCCGGTCATTTCCCACGTTATACCGGTAGCTAGCAAAAGCTTCCGGCCAATAACGGGTCTCACCGGGTTGGCGGCCCTTCATTGCGTCAAACGACGCTCGTGACAAGAGCTAGCTCTTTCTCGTGTGTCCAAGAGGCCATCGATCTAGTGTGTGTGGGTAACGGGTTCGATCAAGTGTGTTTGGGTTGGGGTAGCGGACAGCCGGTGGGGTTGGGGTTAATATATATAGCGATGTTGGGTGGGTGAACCGCTTGGCTTGGCCAAACGGTTACAATTTGAAATTTAAATGCCCCTACTATGACCTAGCCAACAAGCGAATAGGAGCCGACCACATAGGATTGTTAGCCCTGCCCCACGCCTGGCTTTAAACTCCCGTCCCTTGGGCCACGTCCAAACCCAAACTCACCCAAAGTGATGACTTAAGTTTTTTCAGCCAACCCCGCCCCATACCCTAGAGTCTTATCTTATGAAAAAAAACTCCACATCTATACACTATACATGAAGCTTTTGTGCAACTCCCATCAATATAACTCAGCCAGAAAACACAGAACACACGGATACCAATCCCAAACATCTCATCCACCGTCCATTAATCACAATCAACGGCTATCATTCTCCCTTCACACAAGTTTCTAATTTTCAAATTTATCACACATGGGGAAAGAACTGTACTCTCAATTCTCTCTCTCATTGTTCTTCGTCTTTCTCTCTCTCACACAACGAATTCTTTCATCTTCCGGTTCATCGATTCTGATCGCCACAATCGCCTAAATATATATTCCCACCGGTGTCTTTTTAGATTCCGACCAGACCTAGGGTGGTTTTGTTAGATTTCATCTCTCCACAGAGAACACCGACGATTTTTAAACATGATGTATATGTTACAGGGATACAGAGATCAGTGGCGATGGTTACAAAAGCATGGTAGGAGATCTGGGGTGCGGTATCGATGTCTAGGGTTGGTGAATCGAATTTTCCGACGAAGTTGGTTAGGGTTCAGGCGAGTTCCAGCCACACAGGTAAGTCCCGCAGAAATTGTCATATTTTCATGCCTCGGTTTGTTTAGATTGGTGGCATATTAATACTGGGCTTCTAAAATGATTGGTTGAAGTCTTGTATCCTGAATCTTTAGATGATGAGTATGATTGGGCTTCTAAAAGCTCATAACATTGCTATGTGGTACTGGTTAGTATACTATTAATTTATAATATTAATATTTTTTTTCAAATCGAAGTTGAAAGTTGAAATTGTCAAAACTCTACCAACAATGGCAATTGTATGCCAAGAAAGACCAACCCATCATATTAGTTTCTATATAGTTTAGATGTGTCCATATCTTAAGAAAGTCAAACTGTATTTTATAAACTTCGTTTTATAATCTGTTCAATTTATGTTTTCTAATCTCTTATTTGTGAAGCTGCTGTATAAATTATGTTTCAGATTATTTAGATTATATATGTTATAAATGATTGGTTGATGTGTAACACTCTTAACATTAGTGATTTAGGTTTTGTAAAATACAAAATACAGAAATAGTTTAATATAAGATAAATGTTCTGAGTTTTTGATTGAAAAAGTTCATCCTCTTGTAGCTTTACCAAGTTACTTTACTGGTGGTTGAAACTAAACTAGAGGGGTTCAACTAAAGAGAGTTGATTGGCTGTTAAGGCCCTTGGTAGGTTGTCGTTTGGATTTCTCTTTCTCTAGGATTACTAGCTATCACCATTAGATGAGACCGATAGTTTGGTTGTTATCACTTTTATAACGTTTGTGTTGTTTGCATATTATTAGTTGCATATTTTGTTAGCAGATTTGCTGAAATGGACTGCATGTATCAAGGTGGTTTGACTTTTCAATTTTGTCACTTATGGACTGCATGTATCAAGGTGGTTTGTTTTTCTGCATGTATCAAGGTGGTTTGACGAGCACGTAGCATCAAGAGCTTCCGGATTTCGAGCTCGTCCACTCAACAGAAAAGTTCGTACTTATATAACAGTTTCTTTTTTTCCCTTATTTGGTTTCAAATATGCTGCAGGTTTTTATATTCACTCTCTCTATATATATATATTGGTCACCTGCAGATTTTCGAGGCACCTTCATCGTTGCACCAAAAACGAAGCACTCCCCAGTTGCCGGAGTTTCAAGTAAGTCCTTGGTTCGTAATTTTTTCTGGGAGTGGAATGCCATTTTCGTCCCTGAGGTTTGGCCAGGTTTGCGACTTTCGTCCAAAGGTTTGGTTTTTCGCATTTGGATCCAAAAGGTTTGAAATCTTGCCATTTTCATACGGCTCGATAACTCCATCCATTTCTCTCTGTTAAGTCAGCAGTATTTTCGTCTTTTTTGTTAGCTTAAAGGGGGATTTGGTCTTTTGAATACTTGTACATTATGCTAAATGCTTGTACAAAAGTGAAAAAGACTGAAGTGCCTTTTAAGTTAACAAAAAAGACGGAAATACCCCTGACTTAACGAAGAAAAATGGATGGAGTTAACGAGCCGGATTAAAATGGCAAGATTTCAAACCTTTTGGATCCAGATGCGGAAAAACAAACCTTTGGACGAAGGTCGCAAAACTGGCCAAACCTCAGGGACGAAAATGTCATTTTACTCTTTTTCTGGCAATACTCATTTCTAAAGCTGAAAGATTTATATGATGAATATATTGATACTTGTTACCAGGAGTTTCACTTGAAGACAACTGAGCGGGCTGTACAAAACACTGCTGCAGTACCATCAACTTCAGCATGTTGCAACAATTTAAAGGTTAAAAATCAAAGACAGTTTACATACAAGATTCTTGATTTTTTATTGATATGAATATATGATGAGAGAATATTATCCATAGTCATCAATAGCGATCACTATGGTCGCTATAGCGTATAGGTCAAAGGTCGCTACAAGATATGTAGCCATAAATAGCGGGATTTCAGTTTTTTGTAATATAAATAGCGATTAAATATAGCTACAATTAGCTGGATTTTATCTTTTATACCAGGGTATGTTGATACATATAAAAAACTAATTTTTTTTCTAGTGTATTGCTATTTATAAAATGCATGGCTTTGAGTGGGATTTTACTGGGTATGTTGTTATCGCTATTTATAAAATAGCGCCCACTATTTATCTCTATTCGCTATGTAGCATATGGGTACCTTATCGCTATTTGTCACTATTTGCCATTAACAACTTGATATTATCTAAAAAATGTGTATTTTGCAGGCACCACATAAACCTAGTATTGCCTTTGTAACAGAAAGTAGCAGTAGAGAATCTAAAGGGTATTGTTGTAATTTTGCACTTGATTTTTATTTTATTTTATATATACACCTAATAAATCAACCTAAATATAAATATATATATAGTGCTCATTGCCCAGCCGCTCATGCTTGATAAACCGTTGAAACCGACCGAACCACCCAAAGCAAAGCAAGTAGCCAGAGTTTGAGATTTATACCATTTGTTTTTTAACGGTTTCACGGTTTGACTGACGATTTGTAACTTGGAATTGACTGTGTATACCGAACCGGCCGTTTCACCTTTTTTATCTACTTGTTTTTCATTTTTAGAATGCATAATTATAGTATGTTTTATATTCATGAATCATTATCTCATTTTAATTTTTTAATTCAAACCAACGATTTTGAAAAAAAAAGTTCAAACCGCAAAAACGCTAAAACTGGCCAACCCACTCAACCTGGACGGTTTTGTTTGTCATTTCCCGAAACCGTAGTTAGCGTTCCGGCCCAGAATATTCGTCAAAACCGACTGAACTGGACCATAAACAACACTAATCTCAATATTCCTTTTAGAGATAGATGCATCATTTTTCTCTTTTTTTTCTGCCAAAAAATATATGATATGATTTAATAATCTCTCTCTCTTTCAGATCACATGTTTCGGGTGTTCCGAAACATGAGGATTGTGAAACAATTCACAGATTCAAAGCCCTACCCCTTAACAAGAAGGTATTAGTTTACAATTAGAAATAAGCGGAATTTCTTTATGGTACAAACAAAATTCTAACTAACTTGCACGCTTTTGTGAATGCAGATATTTTCAAGTAAAGGAGATCTAGGAGTTTTTAGAAGCAGCAAGAGGGAGACTACAGTCGCCATGGTACTTCGCGTTTTTTTTCCATTTTATGTACTTTTTAATATTTGACAATGTCGTAGATCATTAAATTTCTTTATTTTTAATCTTTCTTCAAAGGCGTTTAATTTTCAAACCGAAAAACGAGCTCAGCATGCTCCACCAGTTGATCTTTTTAACAAGGTATGTCTATGATTTAAAACGAAGAATATAAGTTTATGTCTAAAACATTGGAAAACGTGTTAACTTTACGCACATGATTTGTAGCTCTCGTTAGCATCAGAATCTGGTTCGCGGTCCTCTAGGCCTCCGTCTATTTTTACAAAGGTTATTAGTTCCTATCCTAATGTTAAAAAAATTTACATTTTTTAACTTTTACCAACTTACATGTTATGTTGGCACAAGGGCTCAAAAGAAAACCGAGTATGCTCGTTTCAACAACAAAGTGCGGTGAACACACCAAAACCGGGATCAAAACAGGTTCACTTTGCCAACACGATCACTGAAGGCCCTCCCTTATCAACAATTAGCAGGTAAATATATTTTTTATATTATCATTTATATATATATAAATATATTTTGGACTCTCATAGTTGATTTGGAACAGAAACTCAGGAATACGTTAAAAGTTGGTGGCATTATGGAATCGTTGTCGGGCAGTTCTGGATCTAGCAAATCTTGTTAGTCGTTGCCGACTACACCATACGACCATTAAGGTGTTCATATAACGTGTGGAAAGGCAATTTGTACAGCTCCTCCCCAGTGGTTTTCTATTTTTATTACAATGATTAACCATATATCATAGAGGAAGTTGTTGCTAGTTTTTTGGTTCGATAAACCGAAAGCCGTGAATCGGGTCGGGTCGGGTTGGGTCTAGTGTGGTGCGGTGTGTATTGCTGGCTTCTATAAATTACTAGGTCTTAAAAGGAAATAAGAAAAAGTAAGATTGCATTGAAATGGTATTGAAAGATCCTCTTGAAGGTACACTTATGAGTAAACTAGGATGAATTAGTCATGAATGTAAAGGGTAAACTAGGCATCTGAGTAACTGAGTTTTAATTTGTCTACAACATTTTCATTTTGTGTGTCTGGTTAGAGGTGTCTACATCAACTGCAGGTTAGTTTTGTTATATATATATATATATATGTGTGTGTGTGTGTGTGTGTGTGTGTGTGTGTGTACATACATAAGCTGATTTGGGAGCGGTTTGTTGTCAATTTTACTGCAGGATAACTTCTTTGCTAGCTTTGCGCTCGGTTGGTTGATCACAAACGGAGCTGGTCTAGCCTCGTACCCAATTGATTCAGTGCGAGGAAGAATGATGATGACATCTGGGGAAGCCGTCAAGTACAAGAACACATTTGACGCGTTCAACCAAATCGTGAAAAAGGAGGGTGTCAAATCATTGTTCAAGGGTGGAGGTGCTAACATCCTCCGAGTTGTGGCTGGTGCAGGTGTGCTTGCCGGTTGACAATGGTCAAGATCCAACTTTTGATTCTCTTGTTAAGTTGACAAGCCTTTTGATTATTTATGGTTTTACTGCCTTGTAGTTTACATTTGTTTCATGTATTAATCAAATTGGCACTTTGTTTCATGTATTAATCAATGGTGACGTTTGTGACATTATGTATGATTTTACTGCCTTTTAGTTTACATTTGTTTCAACACATATTAAGATCAATACCAACACATCTTCAACATTTACCTACACATAATATTACTTTTACCTACATATAAGATTACTTTTACCTACACATATATTCATGCCACGTCGGATGCCACGTCACCTGCCACGTCAGATGCCACGTCACCCGCCACGTCGGATGCCACGTCACCCGCCACGTCAGATGCCACGTCACCCGCCACGTCAGATGCCTTCTAAACAAATTGTTGTACTTTTAACCACACATATAAATGCCTTTTAGCCACACATATATGTGTAGGTACAGCTTACTATATACCAACACATAACTTATGTGTAGGTAATGGCCTATATCCACAGTCACGAGCCTACACATCCTTACACTTAATTTATGTGTGGGTAAATACAACTACCAACACACTATATGCTTTTTCCCACACATACTTTGTGTTGGTAAATCACCAAATTTCTTGTAGTGAAAATTATAATCTTAATGTTTTGAGTATTATCAATTCATTAGGTTATAAGTATAAATGAAACTTTGATAACTTCTACTTGCTTGATCACTTAAAATTCAATCACGGTTTTGTTAAATCTTGTCATATGTCTAAACGGTAAATAATCACACATGCCTGTTTTTTACCAAAAAGATTGGTGCGACCAAAAAGATTGTTTTTTACTAAATGAATGTGGTTTTTAAAAATATTTACCAAATTATTTTATTTTTCAAAACTTGTCAAAGGTTAAAAATAGAGTTAAATGCTTGGTTGGTCCCTGTGGTTTGCGAAAATTGCAGACTTGGTCCCAGTGGTTTACTAATTACAGAGTTGGTCCTAATAGTTGTAATTTTTGCACTCGGGTGGTCCTTGTTACTAACCTCCGTTAAGTTTTCTAGTTAAGTGTGTGTGTAATGTCTGTTTTACCCCTAAAGTTAAAAAACAAATAAAAATAAGTGGACCCCACCCCATCCTCACCCTCCTCCTCCTCCTCCTTCTTTTTCCCCACTACATCTCCCTTTCCCATTGATCATCATCACCGATAACCTCCATCCCACACTACATTTCTCCCACCACAACAATAGAGGCACCACCACACATTCTACCATTCCTCATCCTGACAGTAACATCACCGAAAATTCATTACTGGAGATATTAAACTCCTGTAAAATTTTCAACTTCAATACAGTAACATCACCGGAAAACCGGTTCTGCTCCAACCGTAATGTAACCAAATGGTTCATTTGGTTAATTGTGGCCGGAATCTCGCCGGAGAAGTTGTTGAACGAAAGATCGAGTCGGTAAAGAGTGAATAACGAGGGTAGGGACGCCGGATTAGTTGCTCTGTTTCTGGGATTAGTTTGACAATGATAAAAACAGAGTAAAGGGCAAAATTGATAAAAACCCCATTAACCAAATGAACCATTAAAAACAGAGTAATTACCAAAATTGTTAGCATTCTGTAGTCTGTACTGCTTAAAAGAAAGAGGGTGTGACAGAAATTAATACTAGCATTAAAAAAAATTATACATGTGAAACACGAATAACGTTGTTTTGATACCATGGTTCTATGTGTTGTATCTCCATGCTACTATTAGATTTCAGTTGTATATTTAACTAATTAAAGTTCACTTAACTAGAAAACTTAACGGAGGTTAGTAACAAGGACCACCCGAGTGCAAAAATTACAACTATTAGGACCAACTCTGTAATTATTAAACCACTGGGACCAAGTCTGCAATTTTCGCAAACCACAGGGACCAACCAAGCATTTAACTCTTAAAAATATATAAAACTTATGAAAAGTTGATTGAAAACAAATAACAAAGAATACAGAGAACTATGATATATAAGTTGTTGAAAAAACTAGTTTTGAAATATACTTTTAAATCATCCGAATGATAGATATTATATTTTTTTTTCAATCGTACGGCTAAAATTTCTTGAAAACGATAAACTTTTGGTTGAGTGGATGCTACAAACCATCTTTAATAATAAGTCAAGTGGAAGTTGTAGGAACTAGGTTCACTTTTTATTAAAAATATTAATAAAATAAATAATAACGAGACTCTCGTTATTCGTAGGAAATATGATAGTACAATCCGGTTACAAGACTATATGAACAATAAATAAAATACAAATATATTGTACCAATCTTGATTCAAGCCAACGTCTTTGGAAGAACTTCAACCGCACCATCTTGTACGAACCTCCGCTGCGAGAATGAACAAACTATCGTTGACGGTTTTGGTTGAGGATCGTGTTAGACACGGGGCCCTTAAAACAGATTTCGCGCCTCCTCTCAGACGGTCTGTTTCCAGGATACAACAACCGAAGCAGTAGTTGTACTGCCGGAGATGACACTCGCGCACGAGATTACACCGGATATACATTGGTGTTATTGGAAAATAATGAAAAGAAGTTGTATATATTTTAGAGTACTCCTCTAAAATAAGTTGTGAATGTTTCTAATCGTTTTTGTGAGATCCTCTCATCTCGTATTTTCTCGTGTATCTCAAATATGAACCTAAGGTTCATATATATACACACATTCACAAAATTGAAACATACCTTGCCTTTAATTCTCCAATTAACGAGGCAATAAATCTTGTAATAAACAAGATTTAATTATATTAAAATGGAATTAATATGGTCAACGAAACTGTCATATTCATTCATGACAGAATTAAACAAGTTGAAACAGCTAGTTTGACCAAGTCCAACCAGCTGTTTTGTTTCCGCTGCAAACATGTGCGTGCGCCTGAAGTGTCTCTTCAGTCCGTGCGCCACACTGTATGGAACCTGCGTATGCGCCTGGTATGCAGACCAGTGCGCCTGCGCGCGCTTGAACTGTCGCGTGCCTGAGAGGTCTTCGCCACATCATCCTCCTAAGTCACCCAAGGGTGCGCCAAAGCGGACCTGCCATGTATCTGACCACATGCTCATGGGCAAAAACACAAAAGCAGTGCGAAGTTCAATGTGCACCACATACGCGCATATTTGATGTGGAGTCGCTCACCACACGGATGCCACTGCGCATACCAGGATGCCACCTGGTCATGCGCCATCCATACTCTCGCGCATATGTGCGGGTGCGGCGCACCCTTTGGTCCCCACTAGTGTTTGCCTTTAAGGAAACAATTTACAAGGAGTGCTCCTCCTTATATACCACTTTGAGTTTTGTCATCCCACCTAAGTGGGACAAGTTGACAAAACTAATCCATTTTATTCATCTTTGTTTGTTCCAAACATACAACTTCAAGCTTCGATATCTCATTCATCTTAGCTCTATTTGGACATAGTTTGAACACAAACCATAAATAATTATTTATACAACACATATATAAATATTATTAATGTCCAAAATATTTAGTGAAAAACTCATTTTCACTAAAATTTCCAACAATCCCCCACATGAATGGAGATCGATTAAAACACACAAAATTCCCCGATGAAAACTCGACAGTCGAGTATTGCAGGATAGGTAGGTGTAGCCTTTGAACCTTCCTTTGTGAAGCATACTTAGCCTCCTAGGGTTTTGTAGACGTGATGTCCTTGAACAACCCCCCATTTGTGTAGACGACAATATACATTCACACAATACTTTCCCTAGCCGGGCCATCTCCTCATGTATGTCTCCAATAATGGTCATGGAGCACTTTCCTGGTTCTGCGGGAGCTCTAGGAATTATGCCCTAATTCCATTCGAAGCGACCACACTTCTCTCCAACATAGGTGATTTCCCTTTAAATCATTAAAAGCATTATGGTTTACTATGATTTACACAAATCTTAAAACCACATATTATGCTTAACCTCACAACAATGTCACTGAATATTATAGGAATGGACTAGGACGTATTTAAACACCCTTTTATAGTTTTAGGGGGATATATGAAACATATAAACTAGCTTATATATAAACATATATATTAGCTACGCCCCCACAGTGACTACCCTTCGGTTCATGATTAAGTTGGCCTATTGAACCTAAATCTTGGGATCTCCAGTCAACTAGGTTAGGCTCCCCTCATGTCCCTTTATCCATGGCTTTAGTCCCATTCCACAACCTGATCTCTTATCAACCCACTGGTTGTTGGATCCAAAATTATCTTTGACTTCGCTAAGTCACCAACGACAATTTAAATTGAGATCAGTTGTTCTAACGTGTTCTTGACTCGCTAGTCACCTTTGCCTTTTAGTCGATTCATAAGACTTATAACTCGTGATCTCAACCTGGATCCAGTTATGTACCTTGTCTTAGAATGACATGAAACTCAATTCATGGCCAAACACGTTTTCACCATGCCTTTGGTGTGTCATGACTGACATCTTACTAGATTTTGAATCTAACCAATTGGCATTCGAGTCTAATCTACTCGATTGACTGCATATAACCATTGTGTACTCCACTTGGTCAAGCGTTTGCAATATATGCAAGTCACCCCCACATTTAAGTGTAATTGGATAGCATCCAAATGGGGCGATGAAAGGTTCTCCCTTTCATTTCGAGTTTGAGAAAACTTCTCAACTCCCATTTCCACATTCAAATGCAAGTCACCCCCACATTTAAGTGTAATTGGATAACATCCAAATGGGGTGATGAAAGGTTCTCCCTTTCATTTCGAGTTTGAGAAAACTTCTCAACTACCATTTCCACATACCCTAAAGGGTTTGTTTCTTAAATGGCCACCTCCCCCCACATTGCTTGCATTTTAATGAAGTTATATTTATAGTTTTGTTTAGCACAAAATTCGTTCTTGTGTCATCACATATTTTGAATGTTTAAAGTTAATTTAATCTCCGTCGAGCATATAAATTAACAAGTATTAGTCTAGCATGCTTTAGACCACAATACTCTAGCATGTGAACAGAAGATGCATCATTCTGATTCTTCACAGCCTTAAGAGATAACGCACTATCTCTTTCGAACATTCGTTTATTAGTTTAGACACAATAATGAAATTTTATTTCACCATTCCAAAACCAACGGTTTTAGGAAGGTCTCAAAACCATAGTATAACTCGTTTGCCTTTTTATCTCCAAGGCTTCACCATTGACTTCCTAAGGACTTAAACATAAGTCTTAATCCAAGTAACTTTGATGAAAAATCGTTGTATAAAATCACTTGAGTCTTGAGATATAGCCAATTAGATTGACTCTCAACAACAAAGCATTCACGTATGCCTATAGTGATATATACATTCACATTGTTGTTTCATTAATACCATGTATCATGATACTCTCCCAAATTGAGGACCAAGCCTCCACATAGTTTAAACAACATTGATGGTGGTAGAAGCATCTACAAGTCCATCACTATTGTAAATTTCCGTTAACAAATTTGCTAAATTTATTAAAACCATTTACAATAATAACATATATTTCTTTCATATGTTATATTCTTTGAAAACTTACATGTGCATTTCCATGTTGATGCTCTCAACATTAGATGACATATCTCGTTTTCGTGTATTCCATCTCAAACCATACACCACGTTTCTCACGACGCCGTTATGAATTTAATGTTTGATTTGTGATTTATTACATAAGTCATGATCACAACCCGCTCGTTGTGTTTGTGTAAATTACTTTTTACACTTTGTATCAAAATGTGTATCCTTTTGACAACTTATTAGTAGTCCAAAATAACGGATACACCAATGATATCTAAACATCAAAAACCAAAGTGTTATTATCTTCAACACTTTTTACCGAAATAAACGCAATTATTTCGTTTGGTGTCATGTTTTGAGGTACTCCCTCAATGGAACGCGTATAACTTGTTTCGTCAGTTGTCCAAAATATAAAGTTGTTTACAATTAACTACTCGCAAGTAGTTGAGCAACTTATTATATTTATAACAACATCGAGTTGTTTTTCACCAAATAGTCTCTCCAAGACTATTATATGGTTCAAGACGTTATACTTTGCAAAGACATGTTTTATTCGTTCAAAACATTTCTCGGTTTTGCAAGTGTTTTAATATTAAACTATATATTTATGTTTTGATTACAAATCAAGACAATAAACCTTATAATAGTTTAATAAACAAAACAATTTCAAACTCGCTCGTTTGAAAATAAAACGAATACACATCGTTTTAATAAATGGTTTATCATATTCAAACCATTTCTAACCGCTGTTAGATAATAACGATTACCAATCGTTAAAATGAGTGGTTTATATGATAACCAATTCTAATATGCTAATTCGAATTTAAAAGTTGAACAACCTTCGAAATATTCGGTTTTTATAAAGTAAACCGCTTCTAACACGCTCGTTAGAAATAAAACAAATACAATTATTCACTTTTGGTTTAAATGAACGTTTTCTAACAGGCTCGTTAGAAATGAACACATATCTTTTCTAACACGCTCGTTAGAAAATATATAAAACCATTACAAATCAGCTTAAATAGTTTATCATGGTTAACCCGGTTCTAACCCGCTCGTTAGAAATTAACGATTGCAAATCGTTAAATAGTTGGTTATAAGATAAACTAATTCTAATACGCCCATTAGAAAATTAAACGATTATTTATTTCCATAAGCCATTTTTGGTTTATATAAAATAAACGTTTTCTAACCCGCTTGTTAGAAATAAACAATTGATAAAGTCGTTAAATCGTTTCTGACACGCTCGTTAGAAAATAAACAACTATCAAACTCTTTAAATCGTTTATAACACGCTCGTTAGAAATAATCGATTACAAAATTTGTTTCGAAGTTTATAAAAAAAATATAAACTATTTCTAATACGCTCATTAGAAATAAACAAATAAGAATCGTTTAAACATATGTGGAAAAATTACGTTTCTAACTCGCTCGTTAGAAAGTTAATAGTTTAGACGAAACCGTTACAATGTTTATTATCCAGATAATTGTCTCCAACACGCTCATCGGTAATTATTTGAAATAATAATCTTTTCTAACACGCTCGTTAGAAAATCTAAACGTATTTAAACTATTGTTTCTAACACGCTCGTTAGAACATCCAACCGTCTTTAAAACATTGTTCATAACACGCTCGTTAGAACATATAAAAAGTTTTAATCTTGTTGTTCTTTCAACAACGTTTCTAACACGCTCGTTAGAAAATATTAAAACTAGTTATTTTATAAAATAATTATTTTCTAATATGCGAATTAGAAAATAAAAAAAATATTTCACTACTTTTAAAACCAACATTAATATCTCAAAAATGGTTACTAAAAGCTTATTATGAATACTTAAACGTTACAAAAACATTAGAAAGGAGTTACAAAATAAATTTTTCTAATACGCTCATTAGAAAATTTATATTTCAAAACATATTGAAATACAGTTTATTATGTATATGGTTCAGTTTATCTAAACTGTTGGTGCACTGAATGTCTGTTAACTGTGTCTTATTCAAGTCTTTTGTATAGATAGGTTAAATAAACACACAACAGGGTCTTGATTAGGGTTTATATATGTTTTAGAGAGGCAGTTCCCTTGAACATGGTTGAGGTCAGCTTCAAGCGAAACCCTATCAGGTAGTTCGCTTGAAGATGATGTTGGTCAGCCTGAAGCGAAACCCTATAGGTTTGCCAGTTTCAAGCGAGACCCTCTAGGTCTATAAATAGATGTGTGTGTGTTTCATTTGAAGCGAACAGGTTGTGTGTGTAAGGATAGGTGCTGCCGGATTTGCTTCAAAATATCTTGTAAAAGCACGGAAATTAATCAGAAAAGAAAGATTAAAGTGAAACTAGCTGTTGTGACTTCTTTTATGTTGATTCCGCCTTCATAATTGAAGATGAACATCCTTTACTGACATTTAGAGGTCGTGAACGGTCCAACAAGTGGTATCAGAGCTCAGGACGAGGAGTTCATACCATAGCAGCTTGATATTACCGGATTCTCTACTTTCTACTCTTTTCTTTTCATTCTTTTCTGATCTAAATGAGTTCCTTCGGTTGAAAACGTCTGATTTTTGAGTATTACATGTGAATCGATCAATTAATAAACCCTAGAAAGTATTAGATCATAATTCAAAGTAAAACTCAATAATTTTTACGAAATACGATCTGTTTCTCGTACAGAACTTTTGATATCAGATCTACGGTATTTTTGTGGACGAAATTGAACGTTATGCATATCATTGTGATCGAAATTGTGCATAGGACAATCCTTGAAAGAATCAGATTAATATTCGGACTAAATCAGATAAAAAATGGACTAAATCAACTTTTCTCTTGAAGAGTGATCTGTATAAAAGACCCTTTCGCTTGAAAACAAAAGGTCTTTACTTGATAAAACTGACCCTTTCGCTTCAAGAAACTGACCCTTTCGCTTCAAGAATCTGACCCTTTCGCTTGACAAGTTTCGCATGACAAGTTGAAGCGAACTAGTTTACAGGGCTTTCGCTTGAAGTGTTGTTAGTGTCTCAACTGTTTCGCTTGAAAGTCCAAGAGAAATAGAAGGTTTCGCTTCAGTTTGTACTGTTTTGCTTGAATTTTGTATATCTTGACCATTTCGCTTGAACAAGTAACATTACAAGCTGTTTCGTTTGAACAAGCTTTCATTTGAAATTGATATTTTTCTAAAATCAAAATTTTGTTTAAGTGATTGTTGATTTTTGCAGGAATATACAAAATGGATGATATATTTTTGAATCCGTTTAGCGATATGTACGCATTCGCTGGAAATTCAGGAGATGATTCATCTACAAGCAACAACAATGATAAACTCCAAAAAGAGAAGAAAAAGGAAGCTTGGGAATCGGAAAGTGCTTTCGAAACGTTCAATAAACCTCCAAAACTTATGGCTATTGAGGAGTACAGTCGGTGGTCCAGAAAGTTTGAAGACTGGATGATGGAATTTGCATTTCCAAGTTGGAAAAGTCTGAAGAACGGTTATGATCAAGGAAACAAGAATGGTGAAGTCTTAACAGCTACTGATGAGATTGAATCATTCGTAGCCGAACAAAAGTGTGTGGCATTGTTATTTCAGTCTGTTCGGGAGGATATTATCTCATTGATAGACTATTCAAATGCTAAAGATCTTTGGGCAAAGTTAGAAAAGAAATGTATAGGTAGTGAAGAAATCAAGAAAAATAAAATAAAACTACTTAGGAAAGAGTTTGATATGTTTGGATGCTTAAAGAATGAATCAGTGTCAAAAATGATCGAGAGATTTGGGCACCTGAAGCTGGAGTTAGTCAGACATGGAATTAAGTATTCTGATGATGAGCAAGTAGACCAGTTGTTCGATTCATTGCCAGACGAGATGGAGTGGAGATATTATGCTCTCATGCTGAAAAACACTATCTTGTCGAAAGATCTTAAACCAGATTTGGTGATTGAAAGACTTGAAAGTCATGAACTGGAATTGAAGAAGACCTACAAAGTTAATCATTCATCTTATCAACAGAATCTGGATTTATACTATCCAAAGAGCATGATGCCAAAAGCAACTTCCCCAAAAACTGCGTTTTCTGCTGAAAATGTGTCGACAGCTAGCAAAGAAAGTCAAAGTGGTCAAAGCAGTGGAAGTCACAGTGGTTATCACAGTGGATCTTCATCATCTGGAAATCATCCAGATGTAAAGAATCGTTTTCAATGCAACATTGCAATAGACTTGAAGAATGCTCAGAACTTTGATGAGGAATCGGCCAAGCAGCAGATGATCTTCCTAGCATCGGTGTTGGAATCGTATGAAGGGTTGGTAGCTGGGAAGATAGGCAACACAAATCTGACGAAAGAAGATTACGATCAGATTGATCCGGAGGAAATGGAACTGATTGATATTCGTTGGGCTATGGCAAGTGATGTCCGCCGAGCACAGCGTTTTATGGAAATCACCGGAAGAAAAACAATTGGTGGTGCATCTACTAAGTTGGGGTTCGATAAATCAAAGGTGACTTGTTTCAAGTGTAAGCAGAAAGGTCACTTCAAACAAGAATGCCGAAACGCTTATGCTGATGAGTCGGAGAATCCTTTCAGAGATGACTACTACAAGAAGGCGATTTATCACCAGAATAAATCCGAGCCGCCTAGATTGAAGCAGGTTGAAGACAACAGAGATAAATCTAGAGCTCTTGCGGTGATTTACGATGATGAGGGGTATGATTGGAGTCAAGAGGTTCTACCAGAAGAAGATGCGGTTGGTTACGCATTCATGGTGAAAAATGAACCTATTCCATGGAAAGATGATAGAACTGAAGAGCAGAAGTATAGATACAGAAAGATGATTTCGGAAAACAAAATTACTAGACTTTCTGGTATTTATTTGGAAGCTAAGAGAGCCAATAGATGGGATCCAGACAGGGAGTGTTATCTTGATGAGTATGGAAATATTGCAATCGATCACAAAACTCTCGATCTGGAAGTCTTAATCAAGGAAATGAAAGAAAATGATGAGTATTGGCAACACAAATGGTGGGGAACTCCAACCGAGAAAATGAAAGAGGAAGCGAAGAAAGAAAAAGAAGAGAAAGAGAGGAAAGAGAAAGAAGAGATCGAGAAAGCAAAGAAAGTTGATACTGGAATTATTGACACTACGCAGGAGTTGACTGCAGAGAACCTAGGAAGAATGGCTGACAAAGTGCTAGCTGCAAAGGCACTTGAGGTAGACTCTAACTCCGTGTCTGAGTCAAAAAGCCAGGTCAGTTCAGATGTGTCAACAAATGCGTCAGGTAAAAAGTTCAAAGGAAATGCTGATTGCAAAAATTGCAACAAAGAGTGCAAATTTTGTAATACTGTCACGTATCTCAACGGTGAGAAAATTAAAGATCTGACAGCAAAGGTCAGAAGCGTTGAGAATCAGATTCTTGGTCGTGACAAAACAGTTAAAGCTTCAACTGAACGGATAAGAGAATTAACTGCTCAAATTGAAACTGATAAAATTGATCATGACAAAATTAAACAAGAAAATGAAAAGTTGATTCTTGAAAACCGTCAGATTTCTGAAAAGTTTGAAAAACTCAAAAGCACAATGAAAGATTGTGATGATCGAAATGGTAAAACTTTTAAAGAAAATGAACATCTAAGAGCAGTGCTTAGAGTCAAAGAAGAATCAATCAACCAACAACTGGATGAAATCGCTAAATTGAAACTTAAGGTCCAAGAGGCTGTAATCGAAAACGAGCGAATCCAGTTGAAGCTAAACAGTTACAGCTCCGCAAGCTTTGTTTTGCAACATATCATTCCCAAACCCATTGGGAAAGACAAAGCGGGCGAAGATGTGTATTGTGATGGAACTGGGGTGGGGTTTCATCAAGTTCCACCACCTGTTCTTGATAACTACACGAAAAAGCAATCTGGGTTGGTTGAAATTGAGGAAGAAAAAGAAGTTAAACTTCCGGAGAACATTGATGTTACTTTTTCTACATCATCTGATGATAGTGTTCAGACAGAGATTGTTAAAAGTACAGCTGAAAGTGTTTTGAATAGTGATTCAGCTGAAGATGATGGATGTTTCTTGGACAAATACATTCAGAAATCAAAATCCAAAAACAACTTAAATGATGAACCGGGTCTTGTGATGTACAAGATGGCTGGATCTGATAAGTTGTATTCGGATTCTGAGTTTCCCATTGAGAATGTTAATGAGAAAAAGTTAACAAATGTTTTCAAGTTAGTTGAAGTTGAGTTGTCAGAAGTGAATAGTTTAAAACAAACAAAAAGGCAAATGAATTTTGAGAAAGATAAAGCTTACTATAAGAAACCACGTTTGTATAATAACAATCGAAATAACTGGACGAGTGGTTATCGGGGTGGTAAGAACTTTCAAAGAAAGAATTTTCGAAACAAATGGTTTGCTGAAAAGAAGGTTTTGTGAATAGTTCAAGTTCACGTTCTGATGAGGAAAATGAATTTTTTTCAAAATCAAATAAAGAGTTCTTTGAGAAAAGAGCTTCACATTATCAGTCTGAAGGTACAAGTCAAGTTGTTGATACTCGTACATGTTTCAGATGTAATCAAGTTGGTCACATTGCACGAAAGTGTACAAATGTGAAGCCTAAGACTGAAAATGTGAAGATTCAAAAGAAGAAAGTTGATGTGAAGGGTAAAGCACCAATTATTGTTGAGAAAAAGAATGAGAAAAATGACAACATCAAAGTGAAAAATGAACCTGTAAAGAAAGTGGTAACTAAAAACGACAAGTTTTATAAACAGGTTGCATTATCTCAACAAGTTTGGAAACCAAAAACTGAAATGAAAATTTCAACTTCTGAAGGTAAAAAGGCTGAAGAATCAATTTCGGTTGATTATGATGCAAATTTTCCACCTTTGAAGGCTGAAAATTTCAAAATTCAAGTTGCTAGAGTCAAGGTTACACCTAAGGCTGATGAGGCCTGGGTGGACACTATGTTCGAATAAGCAGTTTGAATTGCCGGAGCTTCCTTGTTTGCGAAGCATGAATCGGCATCTTTATTGAAGTGTTTTAAAATTACCTTGTGGTATGTGCAGGATCTTCCAAGAGCCATTTCAAGATGGATCATGGATAGTGGCGCATCTCGACATATGACAGGAAAAACTGCATTACTGTATGATGTGAAGAATATCAATGGTGGTTATGTGGGATTTGCAGGTCATGAAGGTGGTAAAATTATTGGTGAAGGAACGTTATCCAATGGGATTGTGACGTTTGAAAGAGTTAACTACATCACTGAGCTGGAGAACAATCTGCTTAGTATCTCGCAGATTTGTGACAATATGTATACTACTCACTTCACTGATAAAGAATGTTTGATTTTGAAACCTGGTTTTGTTATCCCTGAAGAATGGATTATTATGAGGGCACCTAGAGTGAATGATTTATATGTGTTAGATATGTCTGTAGCAACTACAATTACTGGTCAAGCACATTGTTTTGTGTCTAGAGCAACTGAGAAAGAATCAAGATTGTGGCACCGAAAGATGGGGCATATACATCTTAGAAAAATGAATCATTTGGTGCACAATGATTTGGTATTGGGAGTTAATATCAAAGGTTTTCATCTGGAAGGGGAGTGCATTAGCTGCATCAAAGGCAAGCAGAAGAAAAAGTCACACCCTACAAAGCAAGCAATTCAGTTTCGAGACCGCTGGAAAGACTTCACATGGATTTGTTTGGTTCGGTGAATGTCAAAAGTATTACAGGAGATTACTATTGTTTGGTCGTTACTGATGATTATTCCAGATTTTCGTGGGTTTCTTTCTTGAAAACAAAAGATGAAACATTTGACAGTTTGATGGGGCTGTTCAGGAAGATTGAGAATTTGTACCAAAAGCGTATCAAGAGAATTCGAAGTGATAATGGTACTGAATTCAAAAACAGCAAGATGGAAGAATTTTGTGATGAAAGATGTATTTTGCATGAGTTTAGTGCTCCGTATACTCCGCAGCAGAATGGAGTCGCAGAACGTAAAAACCGGACACTAATCGAGACGGCTAGAACTATGCTCGCAGATTCAAAGTTACCGATAAATTTTTGGGCTGAAGCTGTTTCCGCCGCATGTTATACGCTCAACAGGGTTCTCACTGTCAAGAAGTTCAATAAAACATGCTTTGAGCTAATCAATAACCGCAAACCGAATTTGAAGTATCTAGAACCGTTTGGGTCACCCTGTACGGTTATAGAGCCTCATGGAAAGTTTGGTCCGAAGAGCATTGAGGGTATATTTGTTGGTTATGCGAATCCGTTGCGACGTGTCTTCGTTCCAAGTGAGAAGCGGATTATTGAAGCTGCAAATGTTGAATGTCAAGGTTATACTATGCCGCCACAGAATCCTGGTGATTCATGGCGTTATCATTATGACAAACTATGGGATTCGTTTGACATGAGAGAAGAATCAGAGGATGATGAAGATTTCTTTGATGAGTTGGATATTTTGCGTGAATATGAGTCGCAGTTAAGGTTCCCAGCTGAGTATTCAAGGAGACCACGGGAAACTTCAAATGACGATGAAGCAGGTCCAAGTATTGCTGGTGAACATGATGATGTCCAACAGAATGAAGTTGCTCAGGATAATCAGTCGGCTCAGAATGATAATCTAGAAGCTGAAAACATGCCAGTGTTTGATCATGGTGATTCAGATTCAGATTCTGAGGGGGAGCAAATTCAGATTTTAAGTCAAACAAACCAAGTTAGTGAACAAGATGCAGAACAGAATGTTACTAATCCGGAGGGAAATGTAGATGTTCCAAGCGAAATGATGCTGCGAACTTTTTCATATCATCCAGAGGAGTTGATTATAGGAGAATTGCAAGCTGGAGTTCGCACTCGAAATCAGATTGATAAAGGGCTTACATGTTTTTATACAAAAGTTGCTCCTTTGCAAACTGAATTCTCATTGAGTTGTTTTATTTCGCAGGTTGAGCCAAGAACTTACAAAGAGGCGCTTACTGAAGACTCTTGGGTCAATGCAATGCAGGAGGAACTTAGTCAATTCGAGAAATTGGGAGTGTGGAAGTTAGTTGATTTACAGAATGGTCAGAGAAAGATTAACACTAAGTGGGTGTTTAAGTGCAAGAGGGACGATAGAGGAGTTGTTGTAAGGAACAAAGCTCGACTTGTTGTTTAGGGATTTAGTCAACAGGAGGGGATTGATTTTACCGAAGTTTATGCTCCTGTAGCACGACTAGAGGCAATCAGAATTTTCCTAGCATTTGCGTCTTGGAAGAACTTTAAAGTTTATCAGTTGGATGTTAAATCGGCGTTTCTTTTTGGGAAGGTTAAAGAGGAGGTTTATGTCGGTCAACCACCGGGCTTTACCGATCCAATCCACAAAAACAAGGTCTACTTATTGGAAAAAGCGCTGTATGGTTTACACCAGGCCCCGAGAGCTTGGTACGAGACTTTGTCTCAACACCTACTAGCCAACAAGTTCATTCGTGGAAAGGTGGATGCCACTCTCTTCACTAAAGAGGTCGATTGTCATCTTCTGATAGTTCAGATTTATGTGGACGATATAATCTTTGGGTCGACAAATGAAAATCTATGCAAAGATTTTGAATTAGTGATGAAGCAAAAGTTTGAAATGTCATCAATGGGGGAGATGAAATTCTTTCTGGGTTTACAAGTTGAACAACTTCCTGATGGAATTTTCATTCATCAGTCAAAGTATGTTCATGATATTCTAGAGAAATTTGGGATGTCAAGTTCTACTCCAGCTGCTACCCCACTTGCAACAAATCATGGGATTCACCCAGATCTCACCGGAGACAGGGCTGATGAAACGTTTTACCGTTCCATGATAGGTTCTTTAATGTACCTAACTGCTTCACGTCCTGATATAATGTACCCAACGTGCCTCGCAGCAAGATTTCAATCTAACCCGAGAGCATCGCATATGATCATTGTGAAGAGGATATTGCGCTACCTGAAAGGAACTCCTTCATTGGGGTTGTGGTATCCTAGAAAAGGCGACTTTACGCTCGAAGGGTATTCCGATTCGGATTTCGGATGCTGCAAAGTTAATTCAAAATCAACAACTGCAGGATGCCAGTTCTTTGGTCCTAGATTGGTTACCTGGCAGTGTAAGAAACAAACGTCTGTGGCGTTATCTACATGTGAAGCGGATTATGTTTCTGCTAGCAGTTGCTGCTCTCAGATCTTGTGGATACAGCAACAGATGCGCGACTACGGTTTGCAGTTTCTTAACACACCTCTTTTTGTTGATAATGAGGCTGCTATAAATATAACAAAAAATCCAGTACATCACGCTAAAACTAAACACATAGAAATTCGTCATCACTTTATTCGTGATTGTTTTGAGAAAAAATTGATACGAATTGAGAAAATCCACACTGACGAACAGAAAGCTGATTTACATACCAAAGCTTTTGATAAAAATCGGTTTAAATATTTGTTAAAACTGAACGGTATGAAGCTTCTGTCGGTGTCAGATGGAATTGTGGGCGTTGATGAAAGTACTGTTGCGGATGAAGACGAGAAACAATCTGCAATGGTTTGTCGATTTTTTACTTGTTTTGGTATTTAGGGGGAGTAGTTAGTTGTATATAGTTTATATTTTCAGAAAATACAAAAACAGTAAAAAATGCAAAAATACAAAAACAGTAAAAAATGCAAAAATACAAAAACATGATAAAATCTGAAAAAGAGCTTGTGTATATAGGGAAAATGATAGTACATCAGCTAGACGATTACAGTATGCTAAAGATTTGTAAAGAATAAATGAGTTAAACAGTCTCACTGATGATGTGTCGATAGGTTTTCGCACATTTAGTAGATTTATTCGGGATATAAACCTAAATTCAAACTGGTGAATTTCGTGGGGAACACTACTTGGATATATAGGTAACCCATGAAATCTCGTTTGAAAGGTCTCTTAATCTGATATACTAGGTCTTTATACTCAATGATGTCTGGGGTATTATTCCGGGACTTCTGCTGAACGGTGGTTCTGACCTAGTCCTTGGATAATACTTGCTAAAATGCTTGAAACACAGCATTAAACCCTCAGCATGCTGAAACAATAAAATTGATAAATGCTGTTGTTGTAAGCAAAAAGATCCTCTAAAGGGGACACACTGTAAAGTCGAAGCTGATATCTCTCTGCGTATACGGAAGTATCGACCTGAGATCCCTCGACCCTCGCATACCTAATTTATATACAGATATCATTGTAGTATACTCACCTGTAAGACTGATTATTGGGATTCTGGATATGGGAGTATATTCAAGAGGTGGGACACATGAATGAGCTAAGTTCTTAATTCATCTAAATCGTATCCTGAGTAAATTGAAATTTGTGTGGGAATTTAAGATGGGTCAGTATATCGACAATCGAGGGGAATTGTTTAAGTCTGAGTATGAAATGAAGCTTAACGGTACTTGTAATTTGTCTGAAAAGCTGATATGATTCCCTGACACGCTCGCCAAAAATATGTTTGTAAATAGTTTACTTTGTTTACTTTCTGCAATTTAAGTTTTTTTTATTTCATTTTTTAGTTTAGATCACTTTGTTAAAATCCAAAAAGATTTTATTTCTGCTTTATTTTCTGACAAACCAAAGTGGAAAGTTGATTTTTGGATTCTCAGATGTTTGAAGCAGATGCAGGAGATTCTGGACTGAAGAATGAGGAGAGCTTACTTTAATGAAGTTTGATTTGGTTGAAAAGTTAAAAAAAAAAAAAAAAAAAAAAAAAAACCAAGTTCATTAACTTGATACTTGTTATTTTCAGAAAATGTTTGAAATTGTTGTTTTTAAAATCAGTTTGTTTCGTCAAAAGATCAACCAAGGTCATTAATTTGAACTTGGTAGATTAATCAAGTTATCAGGGTCATTAACTTGGACCTGAATACTTGAGTGGATTTTTAAAACTGATTAAGTTTTGTGATATTTTTATTGGAAAGATAGTTTCTAATGATTGATGTTTGAGACACAGGTTTTGGACTTCATCATTCCCATGGAAGCTAATTGTCAAAGCTTGAACCAGATATCTCAGATTCTAGCATATTGAGAGGGAGAGTCTGGATCAACAGTCAAAGGGAATGCTGAAGATGAAGTCAGGACAAGACTGTGAACCTGTAAAGATAGAGTGCTTTTGATGAAAAGACAGAATTGGAGATTGTTAAAGACAAAGACTTGAAGCCGAAGACTTCGTCAACATCCAAGGGGGAGTCTGTTGGTGCACTGAATGTCTGTTAACTGTGTCTTATTCAAGTCTTTTGTATAAATAGGTTAAATAAACACACAACAGGGTCTTGATTAGGGTTTATATATGTTTTAGAGAGGCAGTTCGCTTGAACATGGTTGAGGTCAGCTTCAAGCGAAACCCTATCAGGTTGTTCGCTTGAAGATGATGTTGGTCAGCCTGAAGCGAAACCCTATAGGTTTGCCAGTTTCAAGCGAGTCCCTCTAGGTCTATAAATAGATGTGTGTGTGTTTCATTTGAAGCGAACAGGTTGTGTGTGTAAGGATAGGTGCTGCCGGATTTGCTTCAAAATATCTTGTAAAAGCACGGAAATTAATCAGAAAAGAAAGATTAAAGTAAAACTAGCTGTTGTGACTTCTTTTATGTTGATTCCGCCTTCATAATTGAAGATGAACATCCTTTACTGACATTTAGAGGTCGTGAACGGTCCAACATAAACACGAACACAAGCCATGAAACTCCAAAACTTGAATCAAAACGACGTTTTGCAACTCGGTATTCGGATTAAAGATTGTACCCCAATCATAAAATTAATCCGACTCATTGTACTAAATAAATATTTCCCAAAATATTTACAAGATTTTAACAAAAATCCATTAAATATCTTAACTTTCGTGAACCTAAATCCTCGTAGAGAAGGGATTTAAGATTGTAGCAACAATCTTCACGAAAGTCTGTTTTAAGATTGTAGGAACTAGGTTCACTTTTTATTAAAAATATTAATAAAATAAATAATAACGAGACTCTCGTTATTCGTAGGAAATATGATAGTACAATCCGGTTACAAGACTATATGAACAATAAATAAAATACAAATATATTGTACCAATCTTGATTCAAGCCAACGTCTTTGGAAGAACTTCAACCGCACCATCTTGTACGAACCTCCGCTGCGAGAATGAACAAACTATCGTTGACGGTTTTGGTTGAGGATCGTGTTAGACACGGGGCCCTTAAAACAGATTTCGCGCCTCCTCTCAGACGGTCTGTTTCCAGGATACAACAACCGAAGCAGTAGTTGTACTGCCGGAGATGACACTCGCGCCCGAGATTACACCCGATATACATTGGTGTTATTGGAAAATAATGAAAAGAAGTTGTATATATTTTAGAGTACTCCTCTAAAATAAGTTGTGAATGTTTCTAATCGTTTTTGTGAGATCCTCTCATCTCGTATTTTCTCGTGTATCTCAAATATGAACCTAAGGTTCATATATATACACACATTCACAAAATTGAAACATACCTTGCCTTTAATTCTCCAATTAACGAGGCAATAAATCTTGTAATAAACAAGATTTAATTATATTAAAATGGAATTAATATGGTCAACGAAACTGTCATATTCATTCATGACAGAATTAAACAAGTTGAAACAGCTAGTTTGACCAAGTCCAACCAGCTGTTTTGTTTCCGCTGCAAACATGTGCGTGCGCCTGAAGTGTCTCTTCAGTCCGTGCGCCACACTGTATGGAACCTGCGTATGCGCCTGGTATGCAGACCAGTGCGCCTGCGCGCGCTTGAACTGTCGCGTGCCTGAGAGGTCTTCGCCACATCATTCGCCTAAGTCACCCAAGGGTGCGCCAAAGCGGACCTGCCATGTATCTGACCACACGCTCATGGGCAAAAACACAAAAGCAGTGCGAAGTTCAATGTGCACCACATACGCGCATATTAGATGTGGAGTCGCTCACCACACGGATGCCACTGCACATACCAGGACGCCACCTGGTCATGCGCCATCCATACTCTCGCGCATATGTGCGGGTGCGGCGCACCCTTTGGTCCCCACTAGTGTTTGCCTTTAAGGAAACAATTTACAAGGAGTGCTCCTCCTTATATACCACTTTGAGTTTTGTCATCCCACCTAAGTGGGACAAGTTGACAAAACTAATCCATTTTATTCATCTTTGTTTGTTCCAAACATACAACTTCAAGCTTCGATATCTCATTCATCTTAGCTCTATTTGGACATAGTTTGAACACAAACCATAAATAATTATTTATACAACACATATATAAATATTATTAATGTCCAAAATATTTAGTGAAAAACTCATTTTCACTAAAATTTCCAACAGAAGTTTGGTTTGTGAGAATTGAAATGGAACATGAAAGTGAAATTGTTTGGTTTGTCTTATTAAATATCAAACTGAAATTGTTTCGACAAAGCTTATTTTATGACCTTTGCCTCAAGGTATAATGAGTTGATTGAAGAAAAAAATAATACAAAAATATAATGGGTTGATTGCATAAAAAGATTAAAAAGTATAAGTAGTTGATTGAATAAAAAGATTAAAAAACCTTAAATGTTTTGGTTTAAAAAAATAACAAATAAGTAACTCATACCACTTTAATAAATATTTTTTTAAACAACAATAATTTAGTAAATATTTCTACTACCAACAATGCTTACATATCAGTTTTAGATATAACTAGTATTAAGCCTCCCGTGTTGTGGTGGAGATGTAAAACCGCGATAAATAGCACAAATATCACACTACAACCAACGACCAGCAATATTGAAGTTGCAGCGTCTTAATGTGGAGAAATTAGACCGACATATAAAACAGAGAAAATTATAACTAACTCGATTTAAGACTCGCGCGTTGTAACGAATTTGTTAAACGGGAAAAAATAGACGACGTAAATACATTGAACCACACACGTATGTTGTGCCATGTTAACTCACAAAATTTAGAACGAAGCGTATAACAAAACGTAAAATCGTTGAACCACACACACGTTGTGCCGTGTTAACTCGCAAAATTTAGAACTAAACGTAAAACGAAAAATTTTGCAAAATAGAAAAATATAGGGGATCAAAGTTGAAAGTAAAAAAAGTTGTTAGGTTAAATTGAAAAAAACTAAAAACTTTTGGGTCAAAACTACAAAATCAAGTAGTTTTGGATTTAAAGTGAAATATCAAATAATAATAATAATAATAATAATAATAATAATAATAATAATAATTGAAAAACCCCCAAAACATGAAGTACAACACCTAAAAGCATCAACTTATTGATAATTTATATAATCCAAAACATAAACTAGGTAAGTGGCTTCAACTAATCAAACTCATAATCATTTTAACCTATCTTTATGTACATACAAATGATTTGTGACTAGAAACCACATAAACCCAAATAGCTCCACAAATATTAAAATGACAAGAGGGCATAAAAAAAATGTTAGGAAACAAGAATGGACCTTCGCCACCCACCCATCCACCATGTTATTGTGGGAACAAGCACAATGGTTGGACACTACAACCACAACATTCTAGCCATTGAAATGGAGACAATTTTTCTCACACGAAATCATCACTAAATCACTTATAAGTATTAAAAACTTTTCAAAGATACGATTTTATTAGATTACGGCTATTTGATATCACAAACGTCACCAAAGTTGTTTAATGTCGGCTTTTCATATTTTTCAATAATATTTATATTTTTGCAAACTCGAAGTTCCACTACTAGAAAATACACTCCTCTTGACACGCGAACAATGACACGCACATATTTTATGACATTTAAAAGCGTATGTCAAGAAAAAAATGTCATGGTTTAAAAAATTTAATAGATCTATGACATTCTTTTTTGTGTGTCATGTTTTTAGCGTCATATAAAAACAAGATTCATCTTGATACGCAAACAATGACACACGCTCATTTTATGACATTCGAAAGTGCCTGTCAAGAAAAAAAATGTCATGGTTTTTCAAAATTCAATAGATTTATGACACACTTTTTTGTGTGTCATCCTTTTAGCATCATAAAAAAAACAAGATCTATCTAGACACGCGAATAATGACATAATAAATCTCAACATGGCCCATTAAGAGTTACGAAGGCCCAATATTGTCCATTAAGAAGCATGCGATCTTTTATTGCCAATTATGGTCTAACATGATTAACTACAACCCAATATAACCCATTAAAACCCAATATGACATAATAATACCGGTCATGGTCTACTAGTAGCCATCATGCCTATTAAGGCCTAATACGACCCATTAAGACGTGTGATATATTATTGTCTATTATGATCTAAGATGACCAACTACAACATGATGCAACTCTTTATAGCCTAATATATATCATAATAAAGCATATCATGATCCATTAAAACATGTATGATATATTATTGTCTATAATTGTGTAACATCATCCAATATAACATAGGCAACCCTTTAAGGTAAAAAATGACATAATTAAGCTCATTAACGGTTCACTAAGGTGGTTATGTTTTTTAGGAAAAGTACTTCTGAACCTCTTTTGTCTTCCCCAAGCAGACCACGCGCAGACATAAGGGTATGCAGCTTGTTTGTTTTTTAGAAGAGCTTTCTCTAAAAAACCTCTTTCCCACATCTTTCTCGTGCAGACATTGCCTTAAGTCTTCAAACCCTTCAAAACATATCTCATTCTCAAAACACACATCTCCAACCCTAATCCTCTATCCAGCCGACCTCCACCACAGCCGCACACCCACCTCCACCTCCGGTGCATCCCCCACCCCACCTCCTCGTCCACCATAGCCGCAGCCCCACCCCACCCTTCTTCTCCGTCTGCATCTTGACCCTGTAACATCATCACCGATCAACAGCAACGACCCACAACATCATCACCGTCCACCTCCGACGACCCCTTCACGACCGTCACATCATCACCGTCCACTTCCAGCGACCCCCGTCACCTCCGGCCTCCTTCACAGCAAATCTCAGTTTTATCAACAAAAATGGGAGTTGAAGCATCATATGATTCCAGTATTGCTGCTCGTGGAAGATTAGTTGTTCTATCTGCTCATCTTTCAGCCTGTGTCGAATCCAACAAAAATTAGGTTTGTTATTTGTAAAGTTTAATTAGGTTTTGTTTAGTATTATTTTTTCTGAATTTTGATTTATCTGATGAAATTTTAGTGATATTATTCTGAATTTTGATGTGTCTGATGCAATTGTAAAGTCTAATTAGGTTTTATTTGGTGATTTTTCTGAATTTTGATGAATCTGATCTAACTGTAAAGACTGATTTGTTGATGTTCATTATAGACTGCAGATGTTTTAAAAACAAACACTCTTCTTCTTGCAGACCACAGAGGTTTGGTCCACCTCTTCTGCTACAGATGTCTGCAGATGTGGTCCGCAGACTGCAGACATTTTTCCTCTGAAAAAACAAACAACACCTAAGAGTTATCATGAATATTAAACCCAAATTTGGTGTATTAAAACATGTGTAACATATTATTTCCCATCGTCGTATAATGTGACTCATTACAATCCGATGTAATCCATTAAGGCCTAGTATGATTATGGGTGTGAACGAGCCAAGGTGATTGTGAGCTACTTGAAATCTTCTCATAAAAATCTCGAATCGATTCGAGCTTGAGACTAGAAAAAAAAGTTTTTAATTAACGAGCCTGATCCCAAGCCGGCTCGTAAGTCTAATCAAGCCTTATATTTATATAACTTTTATTTCATAAATGAATTGTATATCTAAATAGGACGATTATTATATATAAAACTACACAAAAAAACATTAAATAGTATATATATCATGGTATATATTTAAATTATAATATAAAACATATAAAAAGTATTAGTAGTTTATATAAATTAATTATTAAATAATAGACTAGTCGAGCCCAAACCGAGCTCGAGCTTTAGGTGCTGAGTTCAAATCAAACCAGGCTTTAGCTTGAACTCTCGTAAGTTAAACGGGCTCGGGTTCTGCTTGACTCGACTCGTATTTATTTTAAAATCCGATTAGGATCCATAAATCTAACTACTTATATTTAAAGTTACAAAGCAATGTTTTAAAATCTGGTTTACCGTATCAGAATTGGCTAAAAAACGGTTTAACCGGTTCCACTGGTACAACCGACTGGCTTGAACCGGTTTTTAAAACATTGTTACAAAGTATTTGTTTTTAAATTAAATTTCATAACTATTTAAAATTTTCACTAAATTTTGTTTCCCCCCAAAAAAATAAAATAATTCCATCCCCTGGTTTCCGTCAAAGAAATTAATTCTTACTCCCTAAACCTAACTTTACATCACCAATTCATTGATATCAACCTCCGTTCCCCCTATTAACCCTAAATCGGCCACCTCTCCAATATCAATTCATCAATCTCCTGCTATCATATGCGTGCTAGGGATGAGGGCGAGCACAAAGAAATGTAATGGTGATGATTGTTGATGGTGGTTCCGTACGATGATACTCGAATCATTTAAATGTCGTTTTTCTAGAAGGTGAGGGTTTTCTAGTTATTAATATATTCATTCAATTCAAACATCAGTTTTGTGTATCTATTTACTGGATTGTATTTTGATTTATGTTTGCTAATTTGCTTTTGAGCTATGTATAGGAATTCCTTAACTTCTTGTTTATACAAACCACAAAGCCCTTGTTTTAAGCAATTTGGACCCTGCTATCACTTTCATGCCTGCATTCATTTTCAGGTACTTGAACAAGTCTCTACTCTCTAGTCTACTTTACTCGATTGACTTGCTTGTTTTAGATGAATTGAAAGTTTATAAAACTAGAAAATATGATATTAGATTCAAATGGTTTTGTTTGGTATTTTACGGCCATGTTTGTTTTTTTAAGCTAATTTTGACCATGATGTTTAGACTGCGGGGTATGGTGGGGCGGGGGTTGGGCTTGGGTTGGGGCATTTGTTGACACGTGGCTTGGGGTGGCAGACATGGGGCGACCCACATTTACCAGGGTATGGTGGGGCGGGGGTTGGGGGGGGGGGGGTGGCTGGGCCGGCGTGGCCTAGCCACATCACCATTTTTTTTAATATATATTTAAATTTATTAACATATTTTTTTTAAATACATAAACAAACATAATAATTATTAAAATAAAAAACAATCATTCTTCGTCGTCTTCGTCGGTTTCGAACCCAGGAATCGTTGAAACATGTTCCACCAAATCAGATCGAAGGTTGTGATGTATATCCCTTGACTTGATCCAAAATGCATTACCCGCTTTTTCTTGGTCTGTTAAGTTACCTGGTTGGGAATCATCGTCATCATAGTAGCCTAGTAGGTAACGACCGCTCTACCTTCATCCTCCAAAATCATGTTGTGAAGAATGATACATGTGTACATCATGTTTCCAATCTGATCCTTGTCCAATAGTCGACAAGGCATTTGTAATATTCGCCACTTTTTCTTCAAAACACCGAATGCTCGCTCGACGTCTTTACGTGCAGCCATCTGTACCCTGTTAAACTTTAATCTCTTTGGATCTGTCGTACCGTGTTTTGTGAATGATTTTACAAAAACGCCTCACTCTGGGTAAATCCCATCAACTAGGTAGTACCCATACACGTACTCAACACTGTTTACAAAGAAAGTTCCTTTGGGTCCTATACCATTTACTCGATCATTGAAAATGAGCGAGTGGTTTATGATGGTAATATCATTATGTGAACCTGGCATACCGAAGAACGCATGCCATATCCAAAGATCTTGGGACGCAACCGCTTCAAGCATGATGGCTGGACTCCCGTGAAATCCACTCGTGTGAGCGCCTTGCCATTGGGTAGGACAAAGTTCCCAAGCCCATTTCATACAATCTAAACTACCTAGCATCCCGGGTAGCCCATGATAATCAGCGTGATGTTCCAATAATTGTTGCATGTCACTGAACGAGGGCTTTCTCAAATATCTTTTCCTATAGAGTTCTAGAATACACGAACAAAAGTTGTGAAGACTTTCTCTAGCTACACGTGCAGACATTTTTAAATAGTCATCCATATTGTCCGAACTATTGTCGTACGCTAACTGCCTAAGTGCGGCCGTGACCTTTTGCCACGTAGTAAATCCTAATTGCCCGGTTACATCGGGTTTTTGTTGAAAATAAACATACTTCTCCTCAAGATCTCTAGATATCCTTAAAAATAAGTTTCTACTCATACGAAAACGACGCCTAAACATGTTTTCATCATACTTAGGTTCAGCTGAGAAGTAATCGCTTACCAACAAATCGTTAGCGGTGACCCGTTCACGAGCGATGTACCTTCTTCTGCGTTTAGGTTGTTGACTCTCTTCCTCCTCCTCTTCGTTTTCAACGATAGCTTTCACCACCGTCGCGATCGTTTGTAGAAATATTTCCGCCCCATCGTCAGATGATGATGACGATTCAGTATAACTTGAAGAACTCATGGCGAGATTGTGTTTTATGTGTTTGATTTTGTGTGAGAAAAATGATAAATATTGTAAAGTATTTATAAAGGAAATTTTTTTTTTTAAAAAAAAAAATAGCCCAACGGCTAGTTTGGTTTGGCCATTCACAACCCGCCATGTCAGCTTGGCCAGACCGCCCCACGCCCGGCTTGAAACCCATGCCATGCCCAAAGGGCCACGCCGAAACCCATGCCCACCCGGGGTGGTGGCTTGGGCGTTTTCCCCCTACCCACGCCCAAACTCCCGCCCCATACCCCGCAGTCTTAGTGTCTCTTGAACCATCTCCATTAAAGTCATTATTTTTTATATTTTTTATTCAACATCAAACACCCCCTGTCATAGGCATTGCATTTTTGTAACATCCCAATATGATTAATATCAATAATCCATGTAAATATATTTGTGGCAACAGTTTTGAGTCTTTTTATCATGAAAACAGGTCAACCGAGTATTCTTACCAGTACCTAAAGATGGAATTGCTAAAATGGTTTAAATGGACAAATATTGACGTACTGTGTATTTAATTACTTATGTTTTATGAGTTATCAAAAGGGGGTTGGAGCGTAACTTGTTGCCTGTTTACTTGCAATTTGTTTGTAATTTTTTGTTTTGACATTTTAATGACTAAGAACCCTTAATTGCATCTAGAATTGAAAAGGCTCGTAGTATTAAAAATATTTAACTGAAAAGGGTTGTTGGTCGCCTTTCAAAGGATCCGCAGCGGCAATTAGGGATATCGTTGGTGATCCTACTGATTGAAGGAAGTAGGGGTGAGCAAAATTAGGTCTGACCCGAAAAAACCCGACACCCAAACCTAATAAAACCCGAAACCGAACCTAATAAATTATATAGGTAGCTTGCCGGTTCCTATATTTCTAGTATTTCGGGTTCGGGTCGGTTCCGGTCCGCGATCAACAAAAAAAGAGATAAAACTCTTGGACCGAAAATTATATTAACTAATTAAACTGGATGTGGAAACCTAAATCATTAATATATGTCAATATATCAAATATCAATGCAGCATTGCAGCAGTTAGTTAAAAATGTAATTTGAAGATGACAAATGCTCTTGGTAGATGAACTGAAGTGGAACTGTAATTTACCAGAATATCGAATGAAAGTATATTTGCTTGTTTGAAACATACAGATCAAAGAAAGTAGTAGAATAGCGAATGAAAGATTCATGACCACGAGGAATAACTGAGAAAGCTTCATTTCTCTTTACTGAAAGATTCTCACCACTAAATGAAAGTATGAAACAACTAAATGGAAGTTTTATATACAGTTCGGTTTATTACCCGAGAACCAATGGATCCGATTTACATAAGAACCGGAAGCGACCCGAACCCGAAATACATTATATTTTTTTTATGTCATAAATTACGTTAGATGTGTATTTTATGTCGTAATTATAACTTAGAAAGAGAAATTGATATAATATTTTATAGTTAAAATGTAATTGTATTGTATACATGTGTGTTTTTTTGTTGTAATAATTTAATTTTAATACATTAATTTGCGATAAAGATATATATAAAACTAAAAAAATAACGGATCGTGTTCGGATCAACCCACTGATATTTGGGTCGTGTTCGGGTTCATATGTATGACACAATTTTCGGGTTCGTAAAAAATTTGAAGATTGGGCTCGGTTAAACCCTCCAACCTGCGAACAAGACTCGTTTAGCACCATTCTCTAGCTATAACGGGTTACTCATGTCTATAAATGTCATTATTGGTAATATATTTATTTATACTTTTCTCCCTTCAAGATAATTGTCATATGTTGCTGATTAATATTTAGATGCATACTCTGATCTTGGTTTTAAAAAGCGCGCCTTAAGCGCAGGCTGGATCGCCTTGTGTGACATAAGGCGCACTATGTACAAAAAGCGCAGCTCTCGTCTGGGATTGGCTTTAATACCAAAAAAAAAATGAAGGTTAAATGCAAAAACTGGCCCACGCGTGCCTGGGGTTTTCGGAGCTGCTTTCGTGTCCGCAGGACGTGCGGGCATGCACGAGTTCAATTAAATTTCAATTCAGAAACTCATTTTTTGCACCCCCCTGCGCGCGGGTAGGACTTGTGGTAAAACATGTCATAAAGCTACAATGGAGTAGTAAAGACTTTACCTTATAAACAACCACTCACTTTGTCCTCACACCGATGTGGGACAAAGTATTTACCACCTTTTGAGACTTTTATTCACACTCAACATATAAGTCCTTTGCTACTAAGGCTGGAGGGTGTGGGTTTAGGGTTATAAAGGACACATCAGCGCCACGTAGGCGCCACGTCAGCCAAGTGGGCTTTATAACGCCCCCTTTAAATGGAGGGTGTGGTATAACATGAATTTGGGCGCTATATAGAAAAAAAAAAAAAAAAAAAAAACTTTGATTGGTTTAAATAAGTGGGTCCCACCTGATAACCCCCCTTCTTCAAGTTAACATGATGGAGCCCCTCTATAGCGCCCCCCTCTTAACTTTGAGGGTGTGGGTGTATAGCGCCCGGGGCGCTATAGGTGATGACGTGGCCGTGTATAGCGCCCCCACACCCTCTGGCCTAACTATGTGTACATTTATGTTTTTTTTCATTTTAAAACATATATAAAGCTTAATTATAGCTAAATCATAGGTATTGGAGGCTACACACTTATGGGATATATAAAAAATAAATTTTATAATCACTTTGCGCTTCGCGTACGAAAAGCTCACCGCTTTTGCGCTTCGCTTTAAAAAAATCTTTTTTAGACCTCATCGCTTTTGTGCGCTTCCCGCTTTTTTAAACCAAGACTCTGATGGACTATCCGTAACCTAAGGAGTCCATTCTGTAGTATTAATACATTTTTTTACATCTATTCAGCAAAACTAGCAAAGTATTTTTTTTCTGTTAGGCTTTGTGGAACTTAGTCACCTAATCTAATGTATTAGGTGAAAGTGAAAGCATATGTTTGTTGCTTCCAACTTTAGTTAGTTGAAAGTTGAAAGGCCTGTAGTATTTTGAAAATTATTGTATTTATATGTCAGACTAATGCCCTTGAATTGTTTGATAAATTGCATATCACAAGAGTTTATTTAGGTGTGTTCTAAGCAGTCAATAGCGGTGCTATATCGGTTAGCGGACCTCAGGGTGTGTAGCGGTCCAAATAGCGGTGGCCTATAGCGGTTCCGCTATTAGCGGCGCTAAATACCACTATTTGGCCGCTATTTGCCGCTATTTGGAAACATATATAGCGGTTATAGCTTCAACTCATTAAAAACCCAAGTCAAAGAGTGTACTGTTTGGTCCTTAGTTGCTAGGTAATAATAAAGAAGAAATGGTGGCTAATCGAAGTTGCTGAATCGAACCTTACATGCTGATCGAATATTACCTTCCTTACTGTAACCGGAACAGAGCATCCATCATCATCGTCTAAAGAATGTGTATCTGGGAACAGTGTGAATGTGGATGCGACCGTTCCTCTTGCAGCAGTGAAGAAAAGATGGCGAGTGGGAAAACGGCGTATGATGAAAGTGAGGATGTTTAGGGTTATTTAAGTTTGGGTATTTTAACATATAACCCCCTCCATCTTCATTAGTTTATATTTAGTCCTCATACTTGTGAATTTATATATATTTTTCAGATATATATATATATATATATATATATATATAAGTATCCGCTAAAATGAGAACCACCTCGAGTTGTAAGAACCGCGAGAACTTTTTGATCCGGGGCGAGGTGGACCAAAATTTTTTTCAGAAACGTAGATGCATGTATTATAAGAATATTTGTAAAAAAAATTCAAAAAAAAAAAGTCGTGTGTGTACTTTTTGACCTTATGATGCATTAGGTTGCTCCTCGACAAAGCGTCGTATGAGTGATGAACTGTCTCAGGATGAAGATGCTGCTGTTTCGACGCTTTTGATTCCTAAGATTGAGAAATAGTTTTCTCTGTATTTTCAAATACATTTATGTGTTGATTTCATATGTTGTTGCCACGATGAACTTATGGTTTTCGTTTTGTTGGTTTTGGGAGTTTTGTGCTGTTATGTTTTGGATTGATTGTGTGGTTTTGAATTCCTGAAAACTTATCTGCTTATTATAATGTTTTGTTCTAATATTATAATGAGTATGACCTTTCTTTGCATATTAAAAAGTATATGTTAAATAAATATTGAGATGTTCAATATTCAATATTTATGTTTAAAACTTATGTGTATGAAGAGGAACAAAAATATATAATATATATTGTATAAACCCAAATAACAACTTTTTTATCTACAAACATTTGTAATCTTTAAGGAATTTTAATCTTATTATCTTATCTCATAATTTATATAGGATTATCAGCGGATGTGGTTGTTCTTTATTGGTTTTTACCATTATCCCTGCCTACTAAAGTTTAATAAGTATCCATCATATATTAAAGTTTATAAAAAATATTTAATTTGTGCCTGTTTCTCCCATTAATTTATTTAAGTAATCTCATTCAATAGCTTATTTATATACTTCAAATTTTATCTAAGTCATTCAAAGTAGGGTGTTTAGAAAAACCGTAACCAAGTTAGAAGCGTAAACCCAAACCCATTTTATTTGGGTTTTTTTTCGGTTTATGGATCCACGTTTTATTTTATTTGTTTTGTTTGGTTTATTTGGATAACTGAATAAAAAAACTGTTTAACTTAATTATTTATTAAATAAAGATAATAATATTTTATTTTAAAAATCATATACAAATAAACCATAAACCTAACCGATGAACACCCGATTTACATTCCATAAAGATTACAAAATTTGTTGTTAAGTTTTTTATCAATGTAACAGATTGCTTGAAATAATTAATTCAATAATTTGAAACAATTCTATTTTGCTTTTCATGAAATGATTTTTAATTATAAAATGGAATATTATAATTTATTGAGGATATGTTAATCCCTAGGTATGACATATTATAATTCAAAATTTAAAAACTACTGTTTGGTTCTATTTTTTTTTAATGTTCCTAATCTTTTACTCTTTCTTCTTTTGAATCCTTCTCCTTCTCTCATGTATGCAATGTCAAAGAATTCACGTTCATCTTCTACAACTGCTAATTCATCTCAACGAAATTTACACAGTAAGTGAAATTATAACTTCTTAATTCATCATTTGCTAAATCAAAATCAGCTTTCTGATTCAAATCATAATTCTACTTGGTTTTTTTGTAGGTCCTCTTATGAGAACTCCTCTTTCAGATATCTCAAATAAATATCCTCTTTCAGATATCACAAATGGTAATAGCTCTTGAATTTGATTATAAGTATACTTTTTTCCATTTTATGTTTCCAAGTGGACTGATTCTTGTGTTTCGTACATATTATACTTTCTCAGTTATTTAGTTACTTCACCGAATGAAAGGCGTAAGCTTCGAAAATTAATACTTGATAATAAGAAATCAAAGAATGCATCGTCATCATCAACGAATGTTCGTAACATCTTTTCTGACAATGCAAATTTGCTGGAATGTTCTGATACTACGGATCAACATATGTACTCCATTGCATGTCGAGCAGTTAGAAATGCTACTGGTTCTTTAATTTCAACTACACCAGGTTTGTATTTTGTTTCTTTATTATTTCTTTTGATAAATACATTATTAAACAACATACCTGTACTAACATGTATGTTTTAATATTGAATGTTCATATAACGGCATAAACATAGGTACACCTTTAGATAGCAACCGTTGATATTCCATTACTTCTAGCATCATTAGCAGTAACAATCAGCCGATATTCGGTAGTACCTCTATCCTTACACGACTGTCTTCTGGTAAACGTAACCTCGAGCGCAAGAAACGTGATAATACTCCTGTACCTATGCTGACTTTGGATTCAGATGAAGATGATGTGTTTTTGTGCACTTATGAAGATCCTTATAAAGGGATATCTAAAGGTTTTAATCTATTTTACTGTTTTAGGACATTTGTTATGTTCCACCTGTAATATAACTATCAATCATTTTTGAACAGATTATTTGGACCATGGCGACCAAGTGCTTACATGTCAGGTTTGTAGTGCAAAGTTATGGACATCAGAAGGTGGAAAAGGTAGTTTAACTATAAATAAGCTATGTTATAGTATGTGTTGTGGGTATGGTAAAGTTCAGGTACCGCCTTTAAAGGATGCATATCCGTCTTATCAAGATTTGTTTTCTTCCTCAAATGCAAAAAGCAAGTTCTTCCTGAAGAACATAAGACGATACAACTCTATGTTCTCTTTTACATCTATGGGTGGAAAGGTTGATTCTAATATCAACAAGGGCAATGCTCCATTTATACATCGTATCAGTGGCCAAAACTATCATTGCATGGGGAGTCTCAAACCTCCAGATGGAAATGAAGCTAAGTTTTGTCAGCTATACATACATGATACCGAAAATGAAATAACAAACAGACAGGCATTATTCAGGTACGAGTGATTTCTAAGTTCCATTTTTATTCTATTAAAGAACAACTAGAAATTGAACCATTTGTAGTTCACTATCAGTTGTTAAGTACCATCACTTAATCCTTAATCACTGATTCTGTATCCACTGATTACTACAACAGCAGTTGTTAACCATTAGTAGTTCACTATCAGTTGTTAAGTACCATCAGTGTTTTAATCACTAGCAGTGCTTACAAGGTTTTCATCAGCTATTTGACTTAACAGTAGTTTGCTTTATTCATTTTAAATTCATTACTGGTTGTAGGTAAACTGAAATGTTACTTTTTCTCAACATATTCTATAAGTTTTGGGCTGGTATCAGCAGTTGTTAACCACTGCTCTTCCTTAACACTTAATCCTTAATCACTGATTTTGTATCCACTGGTTACTACTGTAGCAGTTGTTAACAATCTGTAGTTCACTATCAGTTGTTAAGTACCATCAGTGTTTTAATCACTAGCAGTGCTTACAAGGTTTCAATCAGCTGTTTGACTTAACAGTAGTTTGCTTTATTCATTCTAAATTCATCAGTGGTTGTAGGTAACCTGAAATGTTACTTTTTCTCAACATACTCTAATAGTTTTGGGCTGGTATCAGCAATTGTTAACAACTGCTCTTCCTTAACACTTAATTATTAATCACTGATTCTCTTTCCACTGCTTATTACAATAGCAGTTGTTAACCATATGTAGTTCACTATCAGTTGTTAAGTACCATCAGTGTTTTAATCACTAGCAGTGCTTACAAGGTTTCCATCAGTTGTTTGACTTAGTACTAAACAGTAGTTTGGTTTATTCAATCTAAACTCATCAGTGGTTGTAGGTAAACTGAAATCTTACTTTTTCTCAACATATTCTATAAGTTTTTATAAAACGAGATACTATTATAGTTATGTTATGTTAATGTTTTGTTGTTTTTTTTTTCTTTTAACAGCAAAAGAACCAAACCTTCATCGCCTACTGATAAAGAACTTAATGTTCAAATGATAGAGTATTTGAGGGCTTTGTTAGATTCACAAAATATGTTGGTTAAGACATATAGGATGGTCAGAGACCATTTTCACCAATCTCCATAGGCCAACCTTAGTCTCCGACTTATTTATAGAAGAGAAAAAGACGGTAGGACATATAACTTACCCACCACATCTGAAGTTGCTGCTTTGGTTGTCGGAGACATAGATAAAGCTATAGACCATCGTGATATTGTTGTCGAGACTCAGTCGGGAATGTTGCAGCATATTAGCGAATTACACCCATCGTATCTTGCTCTGCAATATCCGTTACTTTTCCCATATGGTGATGATTGTTATAGAGTTGATATTCCTCATAGAGATTTTATGTCCACACAAAAGAAAATAAAACCAAATTGCACAATGAGAGAGTTTTTTTCATATAGGATCCAAGATAAAACTTATGGATTTTCCTTAATTTTAAATGGACGAAGGTTGTTACAACAGTTTTTGGTTGATGCGTACACAATGATTGAGAGCGAAAGACTACAGTACATTCGGAGGCAACAAGCGAATCTTCGCTCTGAAACATTTGAGAATCTTCAAAAGTATAAATCTAAAGGTAAGAAAGTTTTAACAGATACTGGAAAGCCTGTTATACTTCCTTCTTCATTTACTGGTGGTGCAAGATTCATGCAACAAAATTACCTCGATGCAATGGCCTTATGTAAGTGGTATGGGTACCCTGATTTCTTCAAAACTATAACGTGTAATCCTAAGTGGCCTGAAGTAAAAAGATTTCTAAAAGATTCAACCATCAAAGCCGAAGACAAGCCTGACATATTGTGTCGATTGTTTAAAATGAAGCTTGATTCCTTACTCAAAGATTTGAAGGATTCTAAATATTTCGGTGAGATTAATGCTGGTATGCTTGGTTTAAAAAAGCGGGAAGCGCACAAAAGCGATGAGGCCGAAAAAAGCTTTTTTTAAAGCGAAGCGCAAATGCGGTGAGCTTTTCGTACGCGAAGCGCAAAGTGATTATAAAATTTATTTTATATATCCCATAAGTGTTTAACAGGATTCCTTTGTATTAACAGCAAGTATATTTAACAAAAAACTAATAGTTAGTAGCAAAGGACTTATATGTTGGGTGTGTGAATGAAAGTCTCAAAAGGTGGTAAATACTTTGTCCCACATCGGTGTGGGGACAAAGTGAGTGGTTGTTTTTAAGGTAAAGTCTTTACTACTCCATTGTAGCTTTATGACATGTTTTACCACAAGTCCTACCCGCGCGCAGTGGGGTGCAAAAAATGGGTTTCTGAATTGAAATTTAATTGAACTCGTGCGTGCCCGCACGTCCTGCGGACACGAATGCAGCTCTGAAAACCCCAGGCACGCGTGGGCCAGTTTTTGGCATTTAACCTTCAGTTTTTAAATTTTTTTTCTGCTGTACAACACTTAGAAGCATAGAAACACTGCATGTACAAAAAGCGAGCACCTCAGCCTGCGCCTTAGGTCGATTTTCCCTTAAAAAGCGCGCCTCAGCTGCGCTTCATGTACAACGTGCGCCTTAAGTCACACAAGGCGATGGAACTGGCGCCTAGATGCGCTTCGCGCTTAAGCGCGCTTAAGGCGCGCTTTTTAAAACCAAGCTGGTATGTTATTTCGTTTTCACATCTTATCCTCTGATATATATTTTGTAATCAAGGTTATCAACTACTAAATCTATTTATTTTTCCTTTTTATTTAGTTGTTTATACAGTAGAATTTCAAAAGCGTGGTCTTCCTCATGCACATATATGCTTATTCATGAAGGTCGATCACAAACTTCCAACCATAGATCACATAGATCCATTTATTTCTGCTGAGATTCCCGATAAAAAAGAAGATCCTGAACTTTATTCTCTTGTGACTGATTATATGATTCATGATCCGTGTGAGAATGCTAATTTGAATTGTCCTTGCATGGTTGATAAAAGATGTTCAAAAAACTTTCTGAAGAAATTCACACCACATACAACTATTGATTCAAGTGGTTTTCCTGTATACAGAAGAAGAGATTCAGGTTATACAGTTATAAAATCTGGTGTTAGATTAGACAACAGAAATGTTGTTCCTTATAACAAAAGGATTTTGAAAAGATATCAAGCACACATTAATGTTGAATGGTGTAATCAAGCCGGTTCAGTGAAATATTTGTTCAAGTACATTAACAAAGGCCCTGATATGGCTACTGCAGTAGTTTCTGGTGATACAAATTCAACCATTAAGGAAAAGCCAAAAGACGAGATCAAGGAGTATTATGATTGTAGATATATTTCAGCGTGTGAGGCATCCTGGAGAATATTCTCTAATGAGGTTCATTATAGGTATCCTGCTATTATGAGGCTTCCCTTTCATTTTCCGGGCCAATAGAATGTTGTGTATGGTGCGGATGACGATATTGATAATGTTTTAAGCAAGCCTTCTGTTGCTTCTTCAATATTTGTGCAATGGATGAAGGTGAACGAGACAAATGAAGATGCTAGAAAGCTGACTTATGTTGAGTTTCCTTCCAAATTTGTTTGGATACTTAAAGATAGATGTTGGCAGGTACGTAAGTCGTACCAGTGTGTTGGCCGGATTCATTCTGTACTCCTGCATTGGTGAACCTTATTTTTTGAGGATACTACCCAATAAAGTTAAAGGGCCTAAATCATTCAAGGAGATACGTACAGTTAACGGTCAATTATTCCTGACTTTTAGAGATGCTTGCTATGCGATGGGACTCTTAGATGATGACAATGAATACGTTGAGGCTATTAAAGAAGCAAGTTTTGAAGGACATGCTTGTAACACCCCGTGTTTTCACAAGTCAAAGTCAAAGTCAAAGTCAAGGTCGAGTCAACGACCGATTTCGCACAACTTAACTTATAGGAATTTCTTTATTTTATTTGTATTATGTGGAGTAAGTGTTGTTAATTTCAATAATCGACGTATGTTAATCGCTATTCGATCGATCTACGACTGTGAACTATAGGAAGTAACAATGCGATAAAGTTAATCAACTAATAATCAAGCTATGCTAATTGAATCGACATCGAATCGCAACTCAAGTTACGTATTTTTACTTGTTGTTTATACGTGTGTGTGCCTTACGTGTTATCTGTGCATGTTTATTTATGTTATGTTGTGGTAATCAAGCGAACTCAATCGAAACTCGAATGCAATCGAACTCGAACTCGAATCACAATCGAACTATGATAGTTAGTGGAAAATAGATTATGCGAGATATGAAGTAGTTGGGACTAAAAGTAATTTAACTAGGAAACCCTATCGAATCGAACCGCTCGCAATCGAAATCAAAACACCAAAAATCGTCGCGCCAAACACTTGAACCCAGCGCCATCCGGCCGGATAGCCATCCGACCGGATAGTCATCCGACCGGATAGCCCTTATGGTGACAGGTCACATGTCATCCGACCAGGATGTCATCCGACTGGATCGTCATCCGGGCGGAGTGTCATCCAATCGGATCACCCTTTCATCTTTTGGAATCATATAAATACCCCTGTCATTGTCATTCTTTCCACTTTTGGAAACCCTTTGTCCGAACTACTCGTACTCCTCACCTTTTCTCCGATTTCTCTCAATCCAGGTAAGATCCCACCCTAAATCTTGTACTTTCTTAATCTACATGCACTCCTACACCTTTCTATCTTTTAAATCTTAACTTTTAACCGTGAAATCACTAGATTTCGGGTGTTCTAGGGTGACGTCATCATGTGTTCTTCAAGAACTTCATGCTTTGACTTCAATCCACCAAGAACGACTGAGATCTAACCGATTTCCACCCGATTACACAAAGATCTCGTAAAGATCTCGACTCAAGAGTGGTGAAACAGGATTGAAAGATGGTTCCTACCTTTCCTTCAACTCTTTTACACTCAAAATCGGTAGAATCAGGATCAGCTCTAGTCTCCTACTCATCCATAGTGTTGTACTAGTTCAGATCTGGATTCCGCCTACGAGACCATCGATTTCGGGTTAACCAAGACCAACCGTCTAGAACCGGTAACTGACTGAGCCTGGGTGATTCCTGGTCGGTTTAGGCACCTGGGTCAAAACGGGGGTTTTATTGATTAACACGTTATCAAGGCGTCTCGACATAACGACAAACCATCCAAAACGACCAAGTGCAGGACGAACGGAACAACCGTAACGGATTGCCATCTGACCGGATTGCTATCCGATTGGATAGGTCATCCGAACGGATTGTCACCCGAACGGATGACACTTGGGTCCCACCTTGAACAACTTTAACTAAAGTTATAGTATTGAACGAATTGCAATCTGATCGAACGACCATCTGGTTGGATTACTCTTCGGATCATGAGATACTAAGACTTAAAGACTTAAACAATTTTCAACATGTTTATTGACAAGGTTGCCATCCGATTGGATGATCATCCGATCGAGTGACACTTCTGTTTAAAAGCTTGCCTTCAACAAGTAATCTCACCACTAAGTCGCCATCCGACCGGATCACCGTCCGACCGGATGACCATCCGAACGGATTGTCATCCGTACGACCCAGCATCCGATCGAACGACTTGATGGATAGAGATACTTCAATGTTTTCTAAATACTACAATGAAAACTTCAAAAGTCAAGCCATCATACACAAACACATCCTTATTATAGGAAGAAACAATCCACTCGAATCGTTATCCGACCGGATGACTATGTTGGTGCATGTTTTGTGACAACAGCTTAATTGTTTGTTTATTTAGTCTTTGGATATTTTGTATTCGGCTTAGCATTATTGGTTAGGGAGTTAATTAATGTTATGGGCTTGGAGAATGGCCTGGCCCAGACCAAATCCCATGTGCAAACCTTGTCCTATATAAACAAGGCTTGGCATAAGGGTTTAGTTTGGACATTGAATACACTTAGAGGAATTGAGAGAGAATTGGAGAAATCTATAGAAAGTGGCTAGGAGATTTCTTGTGGGTCTTGAATTGATTGTAAACAGCGTGTTGGATAATCAATAGAAGACCGGATTGAAAGTGTATTGTGTTCTTGATTCTGGTTCTACTCGTTTTCTGTGAAATCTAATCTAGAGGATTCCGCACTCTAGGTTGGATAGACGATTCTGTTACGATCCATACGGCTCACGGGACCTACAGACTACCCTAACGGATTACCATCCGCACGGATTACTGTCCGATCGGATTACCATCCGATCGAACTACCATCCGACCCATCTTCACTTTGTATCATTTTACGTGTTCCTTATCGTTATGCTATCGAATCTATTCAGGCTAACCTTACTCGCTAAGCGCTCCCTTCAATCCATCAATCGCTGTGAGTATACTCGATCCCTTTTTGCTTTAAGGACTTTTGGGTGTTATATACGTTACGAATATTCAAACTACAACAATCACGCTACTCAAATACTATTTGAACGCTAACCGTTAATGCATGTTATACATGGCTCATGAATGCTTGTTTGTTATGTTTACACATGGAATGCTGTCTACCTGCCTTAGCAACGATAGTACTATAGTTTGGACTCAGCACCCGTTCGTGGGGGTTGTTAAGGATCATTACTTGCATGGATTATGGTGGTAATTGTGTATTGCGAACTGCCTCAGGCAGTCAACCCATAGTCATTGGTATCGATGGATCTATGTCGATAACTAACGTGCTTCATTTCACTATGTGTACGTGCTGGTTACATGTAAACGAATTCGAACTTTATATACTATTACCAAACTTGTTTGCTCACATTTACATTTTATGTATTGACTTTATTTTAACGTATGTGACAGGTGCTTAGGACGCACTTGTGGTAGGAATTTGAAGCTAGAATAAAGCTTTAGAGCCCAAAAAATAGTTGTCTGTAGATAACGAATCAGGGGTCTCTAGAAGCAGATAAACAATTGTTGTTTATTTAAATCTGAGGTGTCGGAACATAATATTTTCCTGAATTTTTGTCTGTAATAATTATTTTACTGTTTAAGATACGGTATGGGACGTATTATTTAGATTGAATAGTATGGATGATTGTTATGGAAACTTCTGGACAATCTGTTTCGCTCAGTGCCATGCCTCGATGATTCCGCCATCGGTTGGGGTGTGACAGATTGGTATCAGAGCCATAACTATAGGGAATTAGGCAAGACTCGACCTAGTCCGGGTCGAAGTCTTAGATACCTAGACTATAGTTAAGAACCAACAGACTGACTCGAGTACATCCAGTAGGGTTTTCGTATGAGCTTATTCCTCACTAATCTCACTTATACCACACTATCACTACACATCAATTTTCAACTATAAATAAGCGATAAAGTCGAGATTAGGTGTGAAAACCGCAAACTCTCGACTGAAATTGCTTAATCAACCCGCATTTTATCTACAAACAAGGAGAATTATGCCAAATCAGGAGTGACATCCGTATTTTGATGAATAATCTCCTCCATTTTATAAAAAACAGAGACGAAGTTGTTAAGCCAGGGGTGAAACCCTAACCTTGACGACTTGTCCCACATATTTTACAAAACTCTCACCAAGGTCTCGATGGATTCCAACGACTTGAAGTCACAATATGACTACGGGATGCGTGCCCAACGCCCAAGAATCAAGGCAGAGGCACTGCCTGGTAGGTCAAGCGTGCACGACAAGTCCATGTGAATAGTCGAACCACTTTGGTTAGTCAATGTCTAGGTAGCCACAGACAATCTACTCTCGATTTTATCGATTTTTATGGAGATTTTATGTATTTTCTGCTTATTTGTTAACGTTTTGAGGTACTATTGGTTTCGATCTAATGCCTTTTGCTTCTGCTAAAACACGCAACCCCATTGCACAACTGTTAACAAATCGCTAAATTATGGACGACTTTATGCTACACTTATACTACACGATTCGATATATCAAACGCGAACGCTATATCCGGACGATCGCGAACTGTAAATGATAGGTTTCTGTATTCTGACTGCATCTTGTGACTACATGACTATGTGCTTTTGTGGATTCTGTGCTCTACGTGCCTACGTGCTTATGTGATTTTGTGATCTATGTGTTATGTGCTTACTTGAATATGCGTGTTCCTGATCTTTAGTAAGTAGTAGACGTGTGAGGTGAGATTCGAATGCTATATGTTGAGTTTTGTGACGATGTCCATTGCAGACAATGTCGTCTGGATCCCGTCATGCACTCTCTCGTCAAGAAAAGAGGGACAAACGCCTTGCTTCCATCATCGCAAAAAGTGTGGCAAAATCCGTAAGTGATGTTTACGAGAATGCCAGCAAGTCATCTGAGGAATCGAGGACCGAAGCTCCTAAAGCTACCACCAAGCCCTTCAATTTCAAGCAGTTCAAGTCGTGTGGGCCGAAGGAATTCACTGGCGAAGGAGATCCTACTGCACTATTCCAATGGTTTAATTCCATTGAGGTTACTCTGCGACAGAGTGGTTGCCCTGATGACCTTCGAAGTCTGAATGCTACCGGCGTTTTCCAGTCCCGTGCTCTAGACTGGTGGACGGACGAGAGGAACAAGCGAGGGAACGATGCAGCCTACGGTCTCTCATGGGACGAGCTCAAGGAAGTCATGCTAGAGGAATTTTGCCCTCCTCACGAACGTCAAAAGCTAGAAGATGAATTTTGGCACATACATCAGCATGAGGGTGACAATGCTGCTCTCACTGCTCGTTTCAAACAGCTCAGCATCATCTGTCCCGACCAAGTCAAGACTCCGGAGATCACAATCAAGAAGTACATCCGAGCTTTGCCCGACTGCGTCGCAGATTTCGTGCAAGCGGCTAAGACTAAGACGATCGAAGGGACTTATCTACTGGCCGCCGAAATCAACGACAAGAGGGTCAAGGCTGGTGTCTGGGATAAAACTCCGAAGCATCTGCATCAAGCCACTGCCACCACACCAACTGCTGAACCCACCTCATCGAGCAACAGGAGGAAGAACAAGAGAAAGAACAGCTCCAGCAACAAGAACTGTGCGATCACTGCTGCACCGATTCAAGCTGTACCAGCCCAACAGCATCAAGTAGCGGCGCCTGTGGCTAATACACCACCTGCAAAGCGTGCATACACTGGGCCACATCCGCTCTGCCCTACTTGTACCTACCACCACCCGACTGCCATTGCTTGCCGTTTTTGTGCTCATTGCAATGTATACGGCCACTTTACTGCCAACTGCCGTATTCGACAAGCTTCTGCTCATCAAGCTCTACTCACTGCCCCTCAGGGTCAACAAGCTCCTCTGGCACCCGCAGTCAAGGCCAGAGCCTGCTTCGCATATGGCGACCCGAACCATTTCGCCAACATGTGCCCAAACAGGGTCGTGAAGCAAGAGCCCCAGCAACAGCAGCAACAACAGCCACAACAACAACAACAACAGCAGCAGCAACAGCAGGCCGCACCCGCCAGAACTTTCAACCTCAACGTGCGTCAAGCCCAGGCCGACAACAACGTGGTCAATGGTACGTTCCTTGTGAATGGTATTTATGCTTCATGTTTGTTTGATACTGGAGCCGATAATTGCTTTGTGTCGTTCGAATTTGAGAAACTCCTTAGTCGTAAACGCACCCAACTCACCTCGACATTCGATGTTGAAGTCGATACCGGAAGAACCGTCGCTGTCAATTCTGTTCTTCGTGATTGTACCCATGAGCTCAACAATCACATTTTCCCAATCGACCTTATTCCGATGCAACTCGGAAGCTTTGACGTCATAGTAGGCATGGACTTTCTTCGAGAAAACCATGCTGAAGTTGTATGCTTCAACAAGATGATTTGATTTTCGCTCGCAAATGGTGATTTATTATGTGTGTACGGTGATACTACTTCGAAGGGTCTCAAGCTTATGTCCTGTGTGCAAGCTAGCAAGTATCTCCGAAAGGAATACCGAGCTTTCTTGGCTAACATTATAGTAGCGGAAAAGGAAAAGAAAGAGAAGAACGAAGTGAAAGACGTTCCTGTGGTTCGAGAATTTCCTAATGTTTTTCCAGAGGATCTTCCCAGACTACTGCCAAGTCGTGATATCGACTTTCGTATGGACCTCATTCATGGAGCCAATCCCATTGCCAAAGCTTCTTATCGACTTGCGCCGTCCGAAATGCGCGAACTCTCAACCCAACTCCAGGAATTACTTGAGAAAGGCTTCATTCGCCCGATCACCTCTCCTTGGGGCACGCCAATCCTTTTCATAAAAAAGAAGGATGGGTCGTTCAGGATGTGCATCGACTATCGGGAATTGAATAAGTTAACTATCAAGAACCGCTATCCCCTACCTCGCATCGACGATTTGTTTGATCAATTACAAGGTGCTACGTGTTTCTCGAAGATCGATCTGCGTTCAGGATATCACCAGCTACGTATTCAAGAGGAGGATATACCCAAAACTGCGTTTCGCACTCGTTACGGCCATTACGAATTCGTTGTCATGCCTTTTGGTTTAACCAACGCACCAGCGATTTTCATGGATCTAATGAATCGCGTGTGTAAACCATATCTCGACCGTTTTGTCATTGTATTCATCGACGATGTCTTGATTTATTCCAAATCGAAGACCGAACACGCGCAACATCTACGTTTGGCTCTCGAGTTACTCCAGGGGAACCAACTCTATGCCAAGTTCTCCAAGTGTGAATTTTGGTTGGAGGAAGTTCAGTTTCTGGGTCACATTGTTAATAATCAGGGTATTCACGTTGATCCTGCGAAGATTGAAGCAGTCAAGAGCTGGGTTACGCCAAAGAATCCATCTGAAGTCCGTTCTTTTCTCGGACTAGCGGGCTACTATCGACGATTTATCAAAGGATTCTCCAAGATCGCTGTACCGCTTACCTCCCTCACCCATAAGGACAAGCCTTTTGTTTGGGAAACTAAACAAGAGACTGCTTTTCAAACCCTCAAACACATGCTTTGCAACGCTCCTGTTCTCACATTGCCCGACCGAAACGACGATTTCATTGTCTATTGTGATGCTTCCAACCTTGGTCTCGGCTGCGTTCTCATGCAACGGGACAAGTGACGGGTGGTCCGTTGGACAACCCTTAAATGGTTTAAAAAGAGTAAAATTCCATGCTTTACTTGGTTATTTGCTTGAACTTAGTAACTACGAGTGTCCGTGTGTTTTACAGGCAAATCACTGAATTCGGTGCATTTAGAACGCTCAGTCATGAAACAAACAAGGGGCGGCTGGCTTGATCACATGGCTGCTTGGGAAGAAACAAAAAGACACATGACAAATATTAATTTTAATCATCATCATCTAATCAATGGACATCATCATTACAAATATTTTTTGGGGACTTTTTGGTGCATACAAGTTAAAAAGGGTAATACCCTAAGTCACGTGATATACTGACTTTTGGAAGGAGATAATAAAAGAACTCATCAAATCATCACAACCCTATCACACATGGATTGAAGTAATATTAAAGAAATCAACAACATCAGGGAGTCACGTGAACTTTTGTTTGGATGCGACTTCTTGAAGGCAGCTGACATCATTAGGGGACTAAGTGGAGGAGATTTATTAAAAAGTCAAATATCATTTGTTTTGATAGGATATTGACGGCAGGCAAGAACACGTGATAGTGGGCCGCTTGTGGATTTCTTTGATTGGGCCAACACAAGACAATTGGACCACAGCAAACATTATCATAATCTCTTTGGCGGCGTGGCTTTGATGGTAAGGAGCATCGTGGACTTTTGGGATTGGGCCGCTAATCTCATTAGATCATCATGGGATCCACGCAAGTCAAGGAGATTGGCGGCAGACTTATTTGGTTTCGAGAGGCACATGAAGGCAGTTAACAAGTACGCAGACCAAGAGGTGCACAAGTCTCCACCGTAAAACAGTCTCCAAGTGCCGTAACATATTGAAGGTCACCGTAAATTACGGTGATACCGTAATTTACGGTGGAAGCTGCATCTGAAACGTAACTGCCTCATTAAAGTGAATTTTAATTGTGTCTTTTCAGGGAGACTTCATCATTGTCAGTTTTGGAAGGTGGGAGGGGCGATTTTGGTCTCTTCTCTTGTGTTCTTGATTAGTCTAAACATGAAGATTTTGTGTTTGATTCCAATAAACAAAGGTTTGATTGTGATGATGATTCACCACACTATGAGCGGCTAGGTTTGCTTGGTGATCATCCCGAATGTAAGGTTTACTTGTGACAATTATGTTTTGTTCTTGAATTTCTGGAATATTAAACTGTGCATGTGTTGTTAGTTTATTATGGTGCTTGATTGGGTGTTTGTAAATTGTTGATGTATGTTTGATCATAGTTCTAAACCATACGTTCTTGGTGCCGTTGGCAATCGAGATATCATGGGAGGGATTAGGGTTGGATATATGTTAATTGGTCATCGGGTAACAACCTCGCGTTCTAGGAATCCGAGTACTTAGTTCCCTTTCATCACAAATAATTGATCTTGCATGAGCTATGTCTATGTAGTTCTTTCCAGTTGAACATAAACCTTGATTGTCACTTAAAACCTGAAACTCGGGATGATTACTACCCTCTTATCCTGTTACAAAACTTACTTTTGATTTGTATTCTAATTTAGTAACTCTAGATAATTAAAACCATTCAACCCAAACATTGAAATTTACATTTCTTGCAATTTAGATTAATCTAGTTAGTTAGGCATACATTGAGATAGCACATATTCCACAAACTCCCTGTGTTCGATACCCACTTACCGCTATCTATATAGTTGTTATTGGGATTAAATTTGCGTGACCACGACAATCACGTCAAATTTTGGCGCCGCTGCCGGGGAGTAGTGCGCAACGTGTGTTATCTTGTGTATTAGTTTGAAAAAAAAAAAAAAAAAAACCAAAAAGATTTCTTTTATGTTCATGATTTACACTTGGTAGTTGAGTTGTGTTGTGCAGGATGACAGGGCATTACACAAATTTCAGCTTATTTACGTGTAGATTGTGCAAAGGCCCACTTCATCCGAGTATATGTTGTGGGGAGGCCCAACATAAGCGTAGAGAAGAACAGATGAGAATGGACAAACGGAATGTCCATTATGACGAGTTTCACCCACATGATTCATACTATGATTCACCTTACAAGTCGAACATGGATTATTATGATGAATATTCCCAACTTTCATATGAAGGCCCTCAGATGTACAATCAAGATTATTATCATGCTCAGTATACATTTGATCAGTCTGGTTATGAATGTGTAACTCAACAACCTACTTTGCACTATCAGTCACATAAATCTGAAAGTCTTGGAGAGATGATGAGAAAGAGACACATGGTTCATGTTGAAAAAGAATTAAAAAAACCTCATTTGACAATGGAAGAACGAGTAGAACTTTTGGAATGGAAATATGATTTGCTACCAAAAGAGGTGAAAGAGATGAGGCCAGGGACGTCGATGGTGGAAAAACGTCAAGTAAAACAACACTGGATACATGTGCAGATTGAACAAATGACACCTATGGGTGATGTAGAAGAAAAGGTTGTGAGTCCTCCCGAACTTGAAACTGAATTATTAGGGTCAAATGAGGAATATACAATTGAAATTATTGTGGAGGAACCACCTATTGAGAGCAAAGTTGAGGGCCTTTTACTTGGTGAACCAATAATTTTACTTGATGAACCAATCAAAGCTGATTACAACTCTCCGGCTGTGGTGGTTATGGAAACCAAGAGTGTTGAGGATGCATGTTTAGAAACTAGGAAGGTGGCACTTCATGATGTGGGAGATTTCATTCATAATTTATGTTTATGGGAGAGTTTGGATTTGTTGGGCACAGAAAACGAAGTAGTGAAGTGGAGAGTAAACTACCGAGCATTTGTTGGAAATTCGGTAGGAAAATGTGGAATTAAAGAATTTTGCAAAGAAAGATGGGACGTGACAAAGCACACACACAATAGAAGAATCAAACACCGTGCTTACATCAGCAACGAAAAAGGTAAATGTGCATTGAGACCACCTTGAGACATATCAGGTACGGTCTGGCTGAAGACCTTTAAACTTAGCGCTCTCGGGAGGCAGCCCGAGGATGTAGAGTATTGTATTTGTGTTTTGTTTTGTTTTGCTTTGTTTGGTTTTGTTTTGGTGTTGTGTTTGTGTGTTGGCAGGTTATTACGTTTCAACCCTCGCGGATGCAATGATTCAAGTGTGGGGATGTTTGGCAACATCCCTGTTGAGATATCGGCGAATCTGAGAGATGTTTTTGAACCGGTTCGATTACCGCAGCTGCATCACTACCAACACTGCTGATTTACTAATCAGGTCGTGTCTTGTTCTCATCTTGTGCCCCTTTGTATATATTCATGTTTAAGTTTTTGGTTGGGCGGTTGGGTGGTGTTTTGATGTGTTTAGTTTATGGGTTGTGATGGAATTGGTGGTGTTTTTAATAATTTGAATTAAAAAAAAAAAAAAAAAAATTGGGATTTGAGAGTATTAGCGAAAGCTAATGTTTTTGGTTAGAAGCGATCTTTCTCTCAAAACCATACATTGGGACAATGTATCCCAAGTGTGGGGATGAGGGGAATTTTTTGAGAATTTTTAAAAATTTTTGTGAAGCCAAGCGAAAAGTGTAAAATTTGAAAGCTTGATATTGTTCCATTTGACACACCGACACCCATTCCTAGTCTTTTCTTGGTGAGGATTTGAGCCACACATGATTGTTATTGATATTTCATCGTTTGAGTGGCGGTGTGTGTTGTTGTGTTAATAGAACTTGTGTGTGAATACTTGTTAAATCCTAGAATTAGCATGCTTTTGAAAATGATAGGGGGACTTTTAGGAAGCCTCGTCTAGATGTGTGAGAGTGCGGGATTGGTGGGTTGGACCTCATACGTTACATATATGAGCTTGGTATTGTGAGGGGTGGGGGTTTGGTCCTTAGAAAGCCATGTTGAGCCTTAGACCATTCGATTGTGACCCGAGCCTACTTCCTACAAAAATTTTACCTATTGAGATGACCCGGTTTAGGAGATTTAGTATGTAGTATCGATGTTCTTGTATATATTGTTGAGTTTGATGTGTTAAAAAAAAATGAAAAAAAAAATGAAAAGAAATGAAAAAGAGAAAAAAAAGAGAAAGAGAAAAAATATGAAAAATACAAAAAGAAGTATTTAGTTGCAATAGAGTTGAGAATGTCAAGAAGCTTTGTATTTATTTTTGGTGTTTGCTTTGTAGTAGTAGAAATAAATAAACCGGGTCAAATCAATTAGCTCTTTCATATGTATTCCACCATTTTCCTACCTTTACACCTAGCCTCGTTACAACCCGCAAGTCCCTTTGATTCATAAACATGCTAAATACTCAATAGGAGGAAACTTGATTTGTATACAAGCTTATTGTCGCGCACACACACACGCATGGAGTGGTTTAGTATTATGCTAATAATTCTTGTTACCGAGAGATTTTTGTGAGGGGTGTGTCTTGTGGTATGATTGAAAGTTAGTAAAAGGACGATACATTTTAGCTTGGTTCGCATGTTGGTCGCTTGTGGTTTTGAAATAGTTGTTGAATGGGTTGCTTGGGACAAGCAACGGGTAAGTGTGGGGATGTGACGGGTGGTCCGTTGGACAACCCTTAAATGGTTTAAAAAGAGTAAAATTCCATGCTTTACTTGGTTATTTGCTTGAACTTAGTAACTACGAGTGTCCGTGTGTTTTACAGGCAAATCACTGAATTCGGTGCATTTAGAACGCTCAGTCATGAAACAAACAAGGGGCGGCTGGCTTGATCACATGGCTGCTTGGGAAGAAACAAAAAGACACATGACAAATATTAATTTTAATCATCATCATCTAATCAATGGACATCATCATTACAAATATTTTTTGGGGACTTTTTGGTGCATACAAGTTAAAAAGGGTAATACCCTAAGTCACGTGATATACTGACTTTTGGAAGGAGATAATAAAAGAACTCATCAAATCATCACAACCCTATCACACATGGATTGAAGTAATATTAAAGAAATCAACAACATCAGGGAGTCACGTGAACTTTTGTTTGGATGCGACTTCTTGAAGGCAGCTGACATCATTAGGGGACTAAGTGGAGGAGATTTATTAAAAAGTCAAATATCATTTGTTTTGATAGGATATTGACGGCAGGCAAGAACACGTGATAGTGGGCCGCTTGTGGATTTCTTTGATTGGGCCAACACAAGACAATTGGACCACAGCAAACATTATCATAATCTCTTTGGCGGCGTGGCTTTGATGGTAAGGAGCATCGTGGACTTTTGGGATTGGGCCGCTAATCTCATTAGATCATCATGGGATCCACGCAAGTCAAGGAGATTGGCGGCAGACTTATTTGGTTTCGAGAGGCACATGAAGGCAGTTAACAAGTACGCAGACCAAGAGGTGCACAAGTCTCCACCGTAAAACAGTCTCCAAGCGCCGTAACATATTGAAGGTCACCGTAAATTACGGTGATACCGTAATTTACGGTGGAAGCTGCATCTGAAACGTAACTGCCTCATTAAAGTGAATTTTAATTGTGTCTTTTCAGGGAGACTTCATCATTGTCAGTTTTGGAAGGTGGGAGGGGCGATTTTGGTCTCTTCTCTTGTGTTCTTGATTAGTCTAAACATGAAGATTTTGTGTTTGATTCCAATAAACAAAGGTTTGATTGTGATGATGATTCACCACACTATGAGCGGCTAGGTTTGCTTGGTGATCATCCCGAATGTAAGGTTTACTTGTGACAATTATGTTTTGTTCTTGAATTTCTGGAATATTAAACTGTGCATGTGTTGTTAGTTTATTATGGTGCTTGATTGGGTGTTTGTAAATTGTTGATGTATGTTTGATCATAGTTCTAAACCATACGTTCTTGGTGCCGTTGGCAATCGAGATATCATGGGAGGGATTAGGGTTGGATATATGTTAATTGGTCATCGGGTAACAACCTCGCGTTCTAGGAATCCGAGTACTTAGTTCCCTTTCATCACAAATAATTGATCTTGCATGAGCTATGTCTATGTAGTTCTTTCCAGTTGAACATAAACCTTGATTGTCACTTAAAACCTGAAACTCGGGATGATTACTACCCTCTTATCCTGTTACAAAACTTACTTTTGATTTGTATTCTAATTTAGTAACTCTAGATAATTAAAACCATTCAACCCAAACATTGAAATTTACATTTCTTGCAATTTAGATTAATCTAGTTAGTTAGGCATACATTGAGATAGCACATATTCCACAAACTCCCTGTGTTCGATACCCACTTACCGCTATCTATATAGTTGTTATTGGGATTAAATTTGCGTGACCACGACAATCACGTCAACAAGGTCATAGCTTATGTATCTCATCAGCTCAAAGTCCACGAGAAGAACTATACAACCCATGATCTCGAGCTAGGCGCAGTTATTTTTGCATTAAAGATTTGGCGACACTACCTGTATGGTACCAAGTATACGATTTTCACCGATCATAGGAGCCTACAACATATCTTTAATCAGAAGGAACTCAATATGCGTCAACGCCGGTGGGTAGAACTTCTCAACGATTACAACTGTGAGATTCGTTATCACCCAGGCAAGGCAAATGTTGTCACCGACGCACTTAGCAGACGGAGCTATCTGCTTAGCACTCGTAATGTTCAAGCCCAACACAATCTCGAAACCCTCATCCGCGAAGCTCAACATGTGTGTTTTAATGAACGAACTTTGAAGAAAGAAAGAATCTACCACGATGGATCCCAACTTGTAAGCAAATCGAATGGAATATTCCACTTCCTGGACCGAATTTGGATTCCCAAACGAACAAACTTGCGACAGATACTGATGGACGAAGCACATAAATCCCGGTATTCTATTCATCCCGGAGCCGACAAAATGTACCAGGACCTTCGTTATAAGTACTGGTGGCCGGGCATGAAAAGGGATATCGCCCTCTACGTCGGTAAATGCCTAACTTGTGCTAGAGTCAAGGCTGAACATCAAAGACCCTCTGGCTTACTCGAACAACCACCAATCCCCATGTGGAAGTGGGAAAGTATAGCCATGGACTTTATAACAAAGCTACCACACACGTCATCAGGTCACGACAGCATTTGGGTTGTGGTCGACCGTTTGACTAAATCAGCTCACTTCTTACCGATACGGGAAGACTACAAGGTAGAACGATTAGCCCGAATCTACACCGACGAGATCATTTGTAATCATGGTACGCCTCGAGACATCATCTCTGATCGTGATGCTCGGTTTACTTCGCGACTGTGGGAAACATTTCAAGCGGCACTCGGTACAACGCTTAATCTAAGTACTGCTTTCCACCCATAAACCGATGGTCAGACTGAAAGAACGATTCGTACTCTTGAAGACATGCTCCGTTCATGTGTCTTAGACTTCGGTGGTAATTGGGATAAATACCTGCCGCTAGTCGAATTCTTGTATGACAACAGCTACCATTCTAGCATCCAAATGGCATCTTTCGAGGCATTATATGGAAGAAGATGTCGATCGCCTATTGTATGGCATGAGATCGGTCATTCATAACGAACCGGTCCTGAGCTATTATAAGAAACGACAGACAAAATTTTCCAAATCCGAGACAACCTGGTGAAAGCCCGGGATCGACAGAAAAGTTACGCCGATAGAAAACGCAAGCCCCGTGAATTTGACATTGGTGACTACGTACTCCTAAAGGTATTACCTTGGAAGGGTGTGGTCCGATTCGGCAAAAAAGGAAAGCTCGCGCCTCGATTTGTTGGACCTTTTAAGATTCTGGAAAGGATCGGAAAAGTCGCCTACAGAATCAAACTACCGGAGGAACTTAGTAACGTCCACCCGACTTTCCACGTGTCAAACCTCCGAAAGTGCCTAGCCAACCACGACTTACATGTTCCTCTCGATGATCTGCAAGTGAACGAAACAATACACTTCATGGAAAAGCCTGTTGAAATCATGGATCGCCAAACCAAGCAACTCAGACGCTCTCGCATTCCTATCGTGAAACTCCGATGGGAAGGCAAACGAGGCACGGAGTTCACTTGGGAACTCGAAAGCGACATGAAGGCTAAGTACCCGCAGTTGTTTAAAGAGAGTTCTCAAACGTGATTCACGGCTTTGTGCAGCTTCCAGCCTAATTTCGGGAAGAAATTCCCTAAACAAGGGGAGGCTGTAACACCCCGTGTTTTCACAAGTCAAAGTCAAAGTCAAGGTCTAGTCAACGACCGATTTCGCGAAACTTGACTTATAGGAATTTCTTTATTTTATTTGTATTATGTGGAGTAAGTGTTGTTAATTGCAATAATCGATGTATGTAAATCGGTATTTGATCGATCTACGACTGTGAACTATAGGAAGTAACAATGCGATAAAGTTAATCAATTAATAATCAAGCTATGCTAATTGAATCGACATCGAATCGCAACTCGAGTTACGTATTTTTACTTGTTGTTTATACGTGTGTGTGCCTTACGTGTTATCTGTGCATTTTTATTTATGTTATGTTGTGGTAATCAAGCGAACTCAATCGAAACTCGAATGCAATCGAACTAGAACTCGAATCACAATCGAACTATGATAGTTAGTGGAAAATAGATTATGCGAGATATGAAGTAGTTGGGACTAAAAGTAATTTGACTAGGAAACCCTATCGAATCGAACCGCTCGCAATCGAAATCGAAACACCAAAAATCGTCGCGCCAAACACTTGAACCCAGCGCCATCCGGCCGGATAGCCATCCGACCGGATAGTCATCCGACCAGATAGACCTTATGGTGATAGGTCACATGTCACCCGACCGGATCGTCATCCGGGCGAAGTGTCATCCGATCGGATCACCCTTTCCTCTTTTGGAATCCTATAAATACCCCTGTCATTGTCATTCTTTCCACTTTTGGTAACCCTTTGTCCGAACTACTCATGCTCCTCACCTTTTCTCCGATTTCTCTCAATCTAGGTAAGATCCCGCCCTAAATCTTGTACTTTCTTAATCTACATGCACTCCTACACCTTTCTATCTTTTAAATCTTAACTTTTAACCGTGAAATCACTAGATTTTGGGTGTTCTAGGGTGACATCATCATGTGTTCTTCAAGAACTTCATGCTTTGACTTCAATCCACTAAGAACGACGGAGATCTAACCGATTTCCACCCGATTACACAAAGATCTCGTAAAGATCTCGACTCAAGAGCGGTGAAAAAGGATTGAAAGATGGTTCCTAACTTTCCTTCAACTCTTTTACACTCAAAACAGGTAGAATCAGGATCAGCTCTAGTTTCCTACTCATCTGTAGTGTTGTACTAGTTCAGATCTGGATTCCGCCTACGAGACCATCGATTTCGGGTTAACCAAGACCAACCGTCTAGAACCGGTAACTGACTGAGCTAGGGTGATTCCTGGTCGGTTTAGGCACCTGGGTTAAAACGGGGGTTTTATTGATTAACACGTTATCAAGGCGTCTCAACATAACGACAAACCATCCAAAACGCCAAGTGCAGGACTAACGGAACAACCGTAATGGATTGCCATCCGTCCGGATTGTTATCCGATCGGATAGGTCATCCGAACGAATTGTCACCCGAACGGATGACACTTGGGTCCCACCTTGAACAACTTTAACTAAAGTTATAGTATTGAACGAATTGCAATCCGATCGAGCGACCATCTGGTTGGATTACTCTTCGGATCATGAGATACTAAGACTTAAAGACTTAAACAATTTTCAACATGTTTATTGACAAGGTTGCCATCCGATCGGATGATCATCCGATCGAGTGACACTTCTGTTTAAAAGCTTGCCCTCAACAAGTAATCTCACCACTAAGTCGCCGTCCGACCGGATCACTGTCCGACCGGATGACCATCCGAACGGATTGTCATCTGTACGACCCAGCATCTGATCGAACGACTTGATGGATAGAGATACTTTAATGTTTTTTAAATACTACAACGAAAACTTCAAAAGTCAAGCCATCATACACAAACACATCCTTATTATAGGAAGAAACAATCCACTCGAATCGTCATCCGACCGGATGACTACCCGAACGGATTACCATCCGCACGGATTACCATCCGCACGGATTACCATCCGCACGGATTACCATCTGCGCGGATTACCATCCGACCCATCTTCACTTTGTATCATTTTACGTGTTCCTTATCGTTATGCTATCGAATCTATTCAGGCTAACTTTACTCGCTAAGCGCTCCCTTCAATCCATCAATCGCTCTGAGTATACTCGATCCCTTTTTGCTTTAAGCACTTTTGGGTGTTACATACGTTACGAATATTCAAACTACAACAATCACACTACTCAAATACTATTTGAACGCTAACCATTAATGCATGTTATACGTGGCTCATGAATGCTTGTTTGTTATGTTTACACATGGAATGCTGTCTACCTGCCTTAGCAACGATAGTACTATAGTTTGGACTCAGCACCCGTTCGTGGGGGTTGTTAAGGATCATTACTTGCATGGATTACGGTGGTAATCGTGTATTGCGAACTGCCTCAGGCAGTCCACCCGCAGTCATTGGTATCGATGGATCTATGTCGATAACTAACGTGCTTCATTTCACTATGTGTACGTGCTCGTACGCGTAAACGAATTTGAACTTTATATACTATTACCAAACTTGTGTGCTCACCTTTACATTTTATGTATTGACTTTATTTTAACGTATGTGACAGGTACTTAGGACGCACTTGTGGTAGGAATTTGAAGCTAGAATAAAGCTTTAGAGCCGAACAAATAGTTGTCTGTAGATAACGAATTAGGGGTCTCTAGAAGCAGATAAACAATTGCTGTTTATTTAAATCTGAGTTGTCGGAACAGAATATTTGCTTGGATTTTTGTCTGTAATAATTATTTTACTGTTTGAGATACGGTATGGGACGTATTATTTAGATTGAATAGTATGGATGATTGTTATGGAAACTTCTGGACAATCTATTTCGCTCAGTGCCATGCCCCGATGCTTCCGCCGTCGGTTGGGGTGTGACAATGCTGGGTATCTCCGAGCGTTATTTGCTACCCTTCTTTTATCAAATACTCTTTCACGGCCATAATTAGTTTGGGAGAACACGTGGAAATACTTAGCTGATGATATTGTTTATAGACGTAAAAAAGAAACAAATATTTCAGGTTCTGATCTATCTTTTTTATTTCACATACATTTTGATTTTTTAATTAATAATGTTAATTTTTTGATTTGTTAGGTTTAGTGCTTCCTGAATATCAGATTAAGAACCTTACTTTGTTGAAAATTGAAAACTATTTAATTTCCAATGGTTCATCATTACGAAGGTTTGTCACTATGCCATACCCTGATGACGATTCCTTATGTGATGCTTCTAATCGTTTGATCAATGAAGAGCTGTCACATGACGTAGATGAAGTACAAGCTGAGTTTAACAGGTTGCATCAATCTCTTACAGATGAACAACGAGCGGTTTTTGACGAAATAATGGAAGCAGTTGTAGGCCGTAAAGGAGGTCTTTTTTTGTCTATGGTTACGGTGGAACTGGAAAAACCTTTTTATGGAAGACTTTGGCTTCAGCTGTTCGATGTAGAAATGGAATAGTTTTAAATGTGGCTTCAAGTGGTATTGCTTCGTTATTACTTTCCCATGGAAGGACAGCTCATTCTCGGTTCCATATCCCCATTAATCTAACAGAGGATTCAATGTGCAATATTAAGCCAAATAGTGATATTTCCAGATTATTAAAGGAAACCCAATTAATCATATGGGACGAAGCACCGATGGTACACAAACATTCCTTTGAAGCTTTAGATAGGAGGATGACCGACGTATTTTCGGAAGGTAGGAGTATTCATTCGGATATTCCTCTTGGAGGTAAAGTTATTGTATTTGGTGGTGAATTTAGACAAATCCTACCTGTTATTCCTAATGGTACTAGACAAGAAATTGTTAGTGCATCTTTAAGCTCTTCATATATATGGTCAAAATTGAGACTGTTACGGCTGACTAAAAACATGCGTCTAACTATTGGAGCTGAAAGTTCAAATATGGAGTCTATCAGAGAATTTGCAAAATGGCTTATTGATATTGGTGAAGGAAACGTTGGAGATGATAATGATGGTGACGCCATTATAGAGATACCAGATGATCTACTACTCACCGATATTTGTGACCCGATACAAAGTTTAATTGACTTTGTATATCCTTCAATTATTGAAAAATTTAGGATTCCTGGATTTTTTTCAGTGCGAGCAATTCTAGCACCCAAAAATGAGGTAGTTCATGAAATTAATGATCGATTTCTTTCGTTATTTCCTGGTGATGCGAAAGAGTATCTGAGTTCTGATAGTATATGTCAAACTGAATAAATTCTTGATTCTTTTCAAGAAAGCATATACTCAACAGAAAATTTGAATGCTCTTAAGATTTCTGGCTTGCCTAATCACAAATTAGTTCTTAAAGTTGGTGTTCCTGTGATGCTTCTTCGAAACATTGATCAACAGAAAGGGTTATGTAACGGTACAAGGCTTCAAATTACTTTTCTTGGTAAACGAGTTATAGAAGCTGAAGTAATATCTGGTGGTAACATTGGCACGAGAGTCTTTATTCCAATGATTAATATGATCCCGTCTGACAAAAAAATACCTTTTCAATTTCAACGAAGACAATTTCCTTTATCAGTTTGTTTTGCCATGACAATTAACAAGAGTCAAGGACAATCGTTATCAAAGGTTGGTCTTTATTTGAAAGATCATGTCTTTACTCATGGTCAATTGTACGTTGCATTATCAAGGGTCAAGACCAGAGAAGGCGTTAAAATACTAATATTCGACACTGATGGAAAACCAACAAATAAGACTTCTAATGTTGTTTACAAAGAAGTTTTTACTAGCTTATAATCATTGTTTTTTCTGAGTTTTAACTTCCACTGTTTTAAGTATAGTTATTGTTTTGGTCAAAAATTACCTAAGCAATTAAGTGATCAAATTAGTTTTGTGAGGTAGTGTGCTAGTAATACTTTGTGAAAAATACGTTGGTTTGTTAGTTTGTGAAAACAGTTTCAGGATAAGGCTCAGGATATCGAGCTGTATCAATAATCAAACAATGAGCAAAAATGTAAAGGTTGACACGAGATATACGAGGAAAGCCCTTGATCAATCTAGATCTCCGGCATAAAACCTCGAGAGCTGACAATAGTCGGCTGCCTTGTTCTTCTTATTGCTTGAATAACCAGGATACAGTGCAGGATATAGCTCAGATCAATGCTAAGTGGTACAACGATTGAAAGTGTTGAGTGTTTGTGCGTAATAGAAAGAAAGAAGAAGTGTGAGTTCGAGTGTAGAGAGTGGAGAGTGCGTTCCTATTGATCTGGCCTTCTATTTATAGTTACAAACAACAAACTAACTCTCCTATTATTCCGGGATGCTGGGAATATTCCATTCTGAACGTTGGGGAACTCTTTTAACTTGTTTTCCACGTGCTTATTAACCATAAAACCGGGTCTTCAGCTCATATAACCGTTACAAAGTCAATAACATTGACCAACATCCGAAATTCTTGCGGAATATGCCTTTCTTCTATTCTGACCGTTACAAGACCCATTCTTCCGCCATCAACGTCCATTTTTCAACCACCTTGAGCGAATATTCAGGTAGATCAAGTCCTTTAACATTGGTACCTTGCAACCAAAGAAAATCGTTATTAGCAAGCAGGATACCCCCAGAGGATGTTACCAATAACCTGGTTCAGTATCCTGGCCGTAGCATCAAGCATATAATATCAGGATATGCTTCAGGATATGCTTCAGGATATAAGCTCAAAATTTCACCCATAACAATTGTCCCCAAAAATATATTTGTTAGGATCCTGAAATCCAAACGTGTATATTTTTTCGTTGTGTTGTTCGATGCACTTAATGGGATGTAGATGTGATTTCGTGCAACTTCCAAGGTTATACTTTCTCATAACTAGGTATTCTTCTGGCACGTCTGGTAAGGATATCTATTTTGAACATTCCTGCATATGTTTGGTCAATCAGCACATAATATGATAAGATTGAAACTACTCCCTTTTCTGTAGACTCTGCTAAGGTATCTGTTGTCTTCGATATTGAGGAGCTTGACAGTTACTCCAAGCCTGTCCTGGTAAAAAAAGAATCATCTGTTGCCACCTGCTCTAAGCCCTCCACTGTTGCTGCCGAAGGTTTCTCTTATAATGACCTTGGCTTCATGGAATCCATCGAGCCCATGACCTCCTTCCTTAATAAGGTAAATATCCAAATCCTGTATCCCGTACACATATACTGAACCTGTATTCTGGTTAGTTTGTCTTTAACGATACCTGTATTTTGCTTTGTAGGGTCTGAATCATCTGGTCGTCCTGTACTTAGAACAATTTTAGTTTCCTGCAAGCTTTAGAACAATTTAACAGTTGGAGGTGGAGGGATCTCGTGTTTTCAGGACGAAGCCTTCAACTGTTTATGTAAATATGCTTTAAAAACTTAATTGTGTTCTTGGTGGATGGGTCTCTTTTTGAGATGAAACCAAGAATACAATTAATAACTTTTAACCTTACATGTTGTTATTTGTTATGCATTGCTTAGTCTGAATTCCAATGTTCCAAACTTAGTGCAATTATTACTTTTTATGAAAATATCTTGATCAGTATACTCGCAAATATCCTATTAAGACTTCCGTCAAATAGGGTTTTTATAACTCAAGCAATTCAGATAAAGTTTTCAGAGAAAGAGGACAGTTCATTTTTATTTTACAAAGTTGGTTTTGAGAACACTTGTTTGACTAGAACACAGTTTCAGTTTTTAATCCAAATATCATGTCCCAAATATTCCAATCAAATATCCTGAAACATATTTTGAAAATACATTTTGAGAATAGATCCCGAGAATATATCCTAATCAGGATGCTTAAGCTTTTGTCAAATATAGTTTCAAAAACTCAAATGATTTAAATAACGTTTACGAAGGAAAGATCATACCAGGAATAGAGTGTAACCCTATTCTCAAACTTCAATCCTTTTGAAACTTTTCCAACGAAGATGTCCCCAGTCTGAGACACTTAGTGTACTAGGTCCGAGCTTGATCCTTTGAGCTTTACACAATTGCCTCAGTAGGAATGTCCCCTGTGCATAATGTCTTCGAATACTTAGAAATTTTCTGGACATCAGCTGCAACCGTTTGAATAATTCTTATATTACAGGGGATAAACCCTAAAATATACTGGAGATAAATCCTTAATGTACTGGGGATAAACCCATAAGTATTCTGGGGAAAATCCCAAATTTTCATGCGCTACAGGCGAGGATGTGGAAACCCCAAAACTTAGAAAGGTGAAAACCTTTAAACCTTAGAAGAGTGTGAAAACACTCTTGTTTTCATGCGCTACAAGCGGGAGTGTATAAACTCCAAGACTTAGAAAGGTGAAAACCTTTAAACCTTAGAGAGTATGAAAATACTCTTTCGCGAGAGAGGGTGATCAATCCTCATATACCTTGAGGATCCAGGGTATAGCCAACAGTAACGAAATTATCAGCCACTTTTACATGAACTGGTCCCACCACCTTGAACTATCCCTGGATAACTTGCACTCCAGGCGGGGTGTTTAAACCCAATTCGTGAGAAAGGTGAACACCTTTAAACCTTTGAAGGGATCAGGATCCCTTAAACATGAGAGAGGGGGCCAATCCTCTAATCTTCCGAAGTATCCTGAGTGTGTATCCTGGAGCTATATCCCGAGGCATATACTGCAAAACAACCTTAAACTAAAGTGGGTGTTAGCCTGGCTAGCACCTTTCCGATGCTTAAGTTAGTATTGGGTTCAAATAAAATAGAATTATATTTAAAAGAGATAGAATTCATACCATCCCGACTTAGAAATTAAATCCTAAACTCACTTGAAATAGGCTTTGAGTTGTATAGCATTCCAGGATCTTGGTAGTATATCCCCCTCCATATTCTTAAGCCGGTATGCTCCTTTTCTGGATTCCGATTCAATCACATAAGGTCCTTCCCACTTAGGAGCTAACTTTCCATCAGCAGGATTAATAGTATTCTGAAAAGCCTTCCTTAGTACCCAATTTCCAACTTGAAACCTTCTAGTCCTTAGATTCTTGTTATATGCTCTGGATATCCTCTGTTGATATATTGCCATCCTTAGCTTCGCTGCATCTCTTGTCTCATCCACAGTGTCTAATTCTTGGCACATAGCTTCAGGATTCTGCTCAGGATACTGGAGATTGGATCTTGCCGTAGGTATCATCATTTCCGTTGGGATTACCGCTTCTGCCCCAAACACCAAAGAAAATGGGGTTTGCCTAGTAGCATTCTTCACAGCTATTCTATCAGCCCATTGGATAAATGGTAGTTCTTCTGCCCATCTTTCTTTCTTAGCTCCCAACCTCTTCTTCAAGTTGTTGACAATTATCTTGTTCGAGGATTCGGCCTGTCCATTTGCTTGAGGATGTACTGGAGTAGACGTGATCATTTTGATTCCCCAACTTTTGCAAAAGTCAGTAGTCCTCTTACTTATGAATTGGGACCCATTATCACAAATGATTTCAGCTGGTACCCCAAACCTGGTCAAGATATTTCTCTTTATGAAGGATACTACTTCTTGGTCTCTAACTTGAACAAATGCTTCAGCTTCAACCCACTTAGAGAAATAATCCGTCATTGCTAGCATAAAGACTTTTCCTACCGGAGCTTTTGGTAACTTACCTACTATATCCATCCCCCATTTCATGAATGGCCAAGGGGAAGCTACAGGATATAGTGGTTCAGCTGGCTGATGCAGTATGTTGCTATGCCTTTGACATGCATCACACCTTCGAGCATATTCCGCAGCTTCTTTCCTCATCGTTGGCCAATAATATCTTGTCCTTAATACTTTCGAGAACAATGACCTGCCCCCAGTGTGGTTACCACAATCCCCTTCATGTATATCCTTCATCCTAAATGCCTTAGGATTTTCGTCTCCGGGGACATGTCCTTCCTTGAGATATCTCATGATTGGAGCCGTCCAGGATCTAGGATCCTTTTCAGGATATTCTGCTCCAGGATCCTAAATACCCGCTACTTCTTTATCCTGAGGATTCGTTGCAGGATACAAGATATGTAATATTGGTATTTGTGTTCCTTCTGGTATCCTGATCGATGATCCCAAATTTGCTAAAGCATCTGCTTCAGCATTATCCTCCCTTGGTACCTGTTCAAGTGTAAAAACATCGAAATATCCTGCTAACAATTTGAGAATATCGAGGTATTCGATTAATTTCTCACCCTTAACTGCATAGGATCCATTAAAATGGTTAGTATTTAACAAGGAATCAACATATACTTGCAAATTCTTGATACTCATATTCTTAGCCAACTCTAATCCTGCAATTAAAGCCTCATACTCTGCTTCATTATTAGTAGCAGGAAATTCACACCTAATAGCCTGGGGTAATATGTCCCCCTGTGGCGATTTAAGTAGTATTCCCAATCCTACTCCTCTTACATTAGATGCACCATCAGTATATAATGTCCAGGATCCTGAGGATTCTCCTAATTGTTGGACTTCTAGGTTTACCTCATCCTGAATGTCACTACTGAAATCAGCCACAAAGTCAGCTAAAGCCTGAGACTTTATGGCATTTCTAGGTTCATATACTAAATCATAAGCACTTAACTTTACTGACCACTTGGCCATCCTACCTGACATCTCTGGTTTCCTAAGCACATTTTTTACAGGATAAATTGTTTTAACATGAATCCTATGTGTCTCAAAGTAATGTCTAAGCTTCGTTGATGCCATAACTAATGCTAGTATCAACTTTTCTAAATGAGAATACCTAGTTTCAGCAATTAACAAACTTTTACTAACATAATAAACAGGATATTGCTGACCTTCATAATCCTTTATAAGGACGACACTTACAGCATTCCCTGATACTGCGAGGTATAGGGATAGTGGTTCACCATTCTCTGGCTTCATCAGTAGAGGTGCAGTTGAAAGATACTGCTTCAAATCCTGCAGGGCTGCTTCATGCTTCTCACCCCATTCGAATTTCTTGTTCTTCTTCAGGATATCATAAAACTCTTTGCATTTCTCTGAGGATCTTGAACTAAATCTGTTAAATGCTGCCACTCGCCCTGTTAATCGTTGAACATCCTTCATATTTGAAGGTGATCTAAGATCCAAGATGGCTTTGATTTGCTCCGGGCTCGCCTCTATTCCTCTCTTGGTCACCATATATCCTAGAAACTTTCCTGCCCCCACTCCGAAATGACATTTAGCAGGATTTAGCTTCATGTTATACTGATCCAGGATATCAAATGCTCCCTTAATATCCTGGAGGTGATCCTCAGCTTTTCTTGATTTTACCACCATATCGTCGATGTATACCTCCATGGTGTCCCCCCAGCTTGTCTTTGAACATCATGTTTACCAATCTCTGGTATGTTGCACCTGCATTTTTCAAACCGAAAGGCATAGCAGTATAACAATAAATACCTGTTGGTGTCATAAAGGCACTATCCTCCTGGTCAGAAGGCTCCATTTGAACCTGTTGAAATCCTGAGGATGCATCCATGAAGGTCAACATTTCATGCCCGGCAGTAGCATCTACCATTGCATCAATGTGAGGAAGAGGAAATGGGTCTTTAGGGCAAGCCTTGTTCAAGTCTGTGTAGTCTACACAGACTCTCCATTTCCCATTTTTCTTCTGTACCACGACTACGTTTGCTAACCATCTTGGGAACTTGACTTCTCTGATCATCCTGGACTTCAACAATCTTTCAACTTCCTCTTGGATAATCGTATTCCGCTCAGGAGCAAATTTCCTTCTTTTTTGTTGAACGGGCTTGAACGATATGTCAATTCCAAGCTTGTGAGTGATAATGTCTTTGGATATACCTGTCATATCCTCATGCTTCCATGCAAACGTTGACATCCTGCATTTCAAAAAGTTAGTTAACTGTTCTTCAATATCCTGAGGGCTATTGGTTCCTACAAGCACCGAGATATCAGGATTATCCTGATCCAGGATAATTTTCTTCACATCCTGCTCCGAATCCTCCACGATATCCTCGGCCCGCATCTTTAATTGCTATGCTGTACTAGGCTTGGTCGAGGATTTCATCGAGGATGAGTAGCATTCTTTCGCCTCCTGCTGATCACTATCAACCTTGACAACCCCCCAAGGGGTAGGGATCTTGATGCATTGGTGATATGTTGATGGCACAGCCTTCATATCGTGAATCCATGGTCTTCCCAGTATGATATTATAACAGGATAGAGAATCCATCACACAGAAACTTTGTATCGAGTTGACCCCTTCAACATATACTGGTAACTTTATCTCTCCCACTGTGTTCCTAGCCTCTCCACTGAACCCAACAAGCACGGTGGACTTCGAAGTGATATCCATCGGGGATACATTCATTCTCTTCAGAGTCTCTAGTTGGATTATGTTGATGGATTTGCCATTATCTACCAATATCCTGCGTACAAAATGGTTAGCCACATATAATGTTATTACCAGAGCATCATGATGAGGATCCTGGACAGTATCTCTGTCATCACCATCAAATGTGATCACTTTATCAGTTGTGAGGGTAGTCATCCTGACAGGTTTGTCTCCCCTTTTGGCCTTAGCCTCTTTTGCATGCCTCTTGGCTGCAGAATACGAAGTCCCACAAATGTCGGATCCTCCTGAAATAAAGTTGATTATCTTGGCATCCGCAGGAGGTGATGCTGCTCGTTCAGGATCCTTCTCGGTATCCTGACCCTTGTTCTTTTTTCTTCCTAGGAGATCCTTCAGATATCCCTTGCTTAAAAGATAACTTATTTCTTTTCTCAGAGCAATGCAATCCTCAGTCACATGTCCGAAATCTTCATGGAAGGCACACCATTTGGACTTATCCTTCCAATAAGCTTTTTGTTGATTCTTCCGAGGCCACCTAGCCTTGTCGCCTAAACCCTGCATAGCATACATTAATTCAGGTATGTTAACAGAAAAGCAATATTCAGATAATTCAGGATATTCTTCAGAATCCTCATCTTCAACAGCATTCACTTTCTTGTTGTCATTTCTGCCATACGGCTTAGAGCGATATGGCTTAAATGAGGATTCTGACTTCCTATTAGTTGACTCATAAGTGGTGGACGAGTTCATCCTCTCTTGCATCTTTTTTGTCATCCTCCAGTCGAATATATCTTAGGGCCCAATTCCGAGCTTCATCTAAATTCCTGTAAGGATACATTACAAGATCCTGATAAAATTGACAATCCTTCCGTAACCCTATTTTGAACGCTTGTACTGCCGTAGCAATATCAAGGTTCAGGATATCCAAGGATTCCCTACTAAATTTGTTAACATAATCCCTTAGGGATTTTTGTGATCCTTGTGTTATCCTATAAAGATCACTTGTTAGTTTCTCAAAGCTCCTGCTACAAGAAAATTAACTGATAAACAAATTAACTAAATCAGAAAATGATGTAATTGAATAAGGTGGAACATTTAAAAGCCATTTTAAGCCCGATCCTGTTAAAGTTGAACCGAAGCCTTTGCATAAGCATGCTTCCTTAAGTTCTGGTAGGATTGGATTTATTTCCATACTATCCTTATACTGGGCAATATGCTCCTCAGGATCCATCATCCTATCATACAACTTCATGCTGGGAGTCTGGAATCTTTTTGGAATTTCAGCATCACAAATTGGATGAGCAAATCAGGATATCCTGTGACTATCCTGGGATACTTCCGGTATAGGCTGCACTACTCCAGGAACACTTGATATCATATCCTTCAATTTTTGAAGTTCCCTGGTCAATGCTGGTGTCACACCTATATCCTGCAAAGAATCAGAATTATTAGTAGCATGGATATTGATATTGGCAAACATATCCTGGACCATATCCTGGGCCATATCTTGGATCCCTCACGGTCGATATCCTGGCGGATGATGGTATCTCCAGCATGTTGCTCCGAGACTGACTTGGTGTCATGTTGCCTTGATTATCCTCGGTAAATGTTGTTGAACTAAAGTTCAGCATCCTGGGCTGTAGAGGACTAGTTGTATCCTCCACAGGTTTCCTAGAGTTTGACTTCAAGAGTTGTATATCCTTCATGGTCGTCTGGTTAGTTTCTTGCTGCCTCTTCATTTGTTCCTGTATACTTACCAAACAAAGACAAAATTTCGTTATTAGAAGCAAGGATATGGGTTCTCCCTGAATTTCCGGATCTAGAAACATTCTGAGCAACAGGAATTTCTCTCGGTGTGTGGCTTTCATTTCTCCTCTGAAAAGTTTGGACTTGTGAAGGTGGAGGAGGTAATGAACCAGCAGCAACAGAGGTTGAAACAGACATGGAAGAAGAGTTCAGATTCGATTGAGAAGCCATTAGAAATAGTTTTGAAAAGAATTTTGAAAACAGAAAACCGAGTAATGATTTCACAAAGATTTTTAGTAAAGAGAGCACCACTTGCCCCACGGTGGGCGCCAAATTGTTTTGGTCAAAAATTACCTAAGAAATTAAGTGATCAAATTAGTTTTGTGAGGTAGTGTGCTAGTAATACTTTGTGAAAAATACGTTGGTTTGTTAGTTTGTGAAAACAGTTTCAGGATAAGGCTCAGGATATCGAGCTGTATCAATAATCAAACAATGAGCAAAAATGTAAAGGTTGACACGAGATATACGAGGAAAGCCCTTGATCAATCTAGATCTCCGGCATAAAACCTCGAGAGCTGACAATAGTCGGCTGCCTTGTTCTTCTTATTGCTTGAATAACCAGGATACAGTGCAGGATATAGCTCAGATCAATGCTAAGTGGTACAACGATTGAAAGTGTTGAGTGTTTGTGCGTAATAGAAAGAAAGAAGAAGTGTGAGTTCGAGTGTAGAGAGTGGAGAGTGCGTTCCTATTGATCTGGCCTTCTATTTATAGTTACAAACAACAAACTAACTCTCCTATTATTCCGGGATGCTGGGAATATTCCATTCTGAACGTTGGGGAACTCTTTTAACTTGTTTTCCACGTGCTTATTAACCATAAAACCGGGTCTTCAGCTCATATAACCGTTACAAAGTCAATAACATTGACCAACATCCGAAATTCTTGCGGAATATGCCTTTCTTCTATTCTGACCGTTACAAGACCCATTCTTCCGCCATCAACGTCCATTTTTCAACCACCTTGAGCGAATATTCAGGTAGATCAAGTCCTTTAACATTGGTACCTTGCAACCAAAGAAAATCGTTATTAGCAAGCAGGATACCCCCAGAGGATGTTACCAATAACCTGGTTCAGTATCCTGGCCGTAGCATCAAGCATATAATATCAGGATATGCTTCAGGATATAAGCTCGAAATTTCACCCATAACAGTTATATATATATATTTTCTTAATTACTATTTTGTTTAAACTTTATTTGGTTTAAACTTTATAAACTCTATTGTGTTTTGTATCTCAGAACAATGTGTGATAAATTTATTCATAAGTAATTTACAACGCAGACAATTCTGAAGATCCCCGTGTTCACTATCAATATGGAAGAAAATTATACCGTATTTGTACTGCATAGGAGGCTATGAACTGATCAATTTCAAACCTACACTAGCCAAAAAACTGTTTGACCAAAGTCAAACCACTGTTTGACCAAATTCAAACCACTGTTTGACCAATGTCAAACAACTGTTTGCAAAAATATGATTCTTAGTGATTCAAAAGTCTGTTTTACCAAAGTTAAAACACTGTTTGAGCAAAGTTAAAACGCTGTTTGACCAAACTCTGTTTGTCCAAAGTCAAACTACTTATGTTAAAAGCTAATTATAATAGATAAAACTAGATTTTCACCCGGCATTGCTTCCCGAGCTCAAGAAACTTACTTATGTTAAAAGCTAATTAAGATTAATACATGATTTAAAGCATAGAAATATATGATATGTTAATGGCTTTGCTATAAGAAACATTATTTTTCTTTGTTAATTTGAATATCAAATCAATTTAACTAATCAATTCAATGTAAATGTAAATAACAAATTCAATAAGGGGTGTATGTGTAAATATTTTTCATCAGTTGAAAATATGGGAAGACGAAAACACAACCGTCATTATTTCTTTAGCATCATTACACATCAAACATCTATCATCTCTTCTTTCAAAAATCTCTTCTTCCCAGTCATTTTCTAGGGTTTCAACTTTCTTATTCTCTGTCTTCTACACTTCAATCACCGGAGGTTTTATTGTTTTTTCTTCAGCAACTGGTATGTACATTCATATTGTAATGAACTTTATATTGTTTAACCAATCTTAATTCAAATCATATCTTGCTACAAATACGATTTTAAACGTTTATCGCTATACATTCAAGAAGGGTTTAGTTAGGTGTTTGAATCATTTGTTGAGAACATGTTTAAATAGTTATTATTTGCAGAAAATTTTTAACTCATACTCTGTTTCTATGATTAATTTCAGTAGATACTCTGTTAATACAAAAAGTTAATGTTCATCTTTGAAGCCAACTTTTTAATTTCAATCTTTTAACATCTTTACTGATTCAGGTTTTATGATGTATACTACATTTGTCAAGTTTCTTGATAACCCATAATCCTTGAAACTGGTATGACATGTTTTTACATACATAATTTATTTTTATTGAGATATATATTTAACAGTTCTTATGGTTTATATTTTCTTACACTACTTAAAAATTATATACAGTATGTACCTATAGCCTTTGCTAATCAAAAGTGGGGAGATTGTTGGCAAAAAAATAAGTTGCGAATCTATCATGAGTCTGGTAAAAAATGGGTTGTGAGGGTCAGAACAGAAAATTCAACGCCAATAATAACTGACGGTTGGGACAATGTTGTTAAAGATCTCAATCTGCCGAGGGATACTTTGTTGGTTTTCAGACCGTTAGGTGATTTTGGGCTTGAACTTTCATGTTTTGTTGATGGCATATGTGGTGAATCTTATTTCACGTTTAATCGTTATGCAAGATTTGGTTTTACGGTATGAGTATTGATCTTAACTTGAATTCTTTTGCATCTTTAACGTGTCAACACTTACTCTCATAAGTTACATACTTCACGTATAGTATTCATTATTTTTAATTTTATGCAGGTAATCGAAGACTGCTTCATTAAACAATTTTACGTAAACAGCCCACCAAGTGGCAAATTTCAAATATGTTATAAGGGTTTCTATTGGAATGTTGAGGCGTCTAAGGTTGATACCAACTTTGTACTTGCTAGAGGATGGCCAGAAATGTGCAACGATGTTGGGATACTAGAGGATGATTTGCTTGTGTTTAGCAGAATTGATGATGTTGTTTTTAAGGTAGTAGTTTATAGAGATGAGACTGAGATTTGCTTTTTGAAGAAACCTAAATCTGACGATGACAGTGTACTTGAGATATCGAAGGCTGATTATGTTGAGAATGCATTCAAGGTACGTATGTATTTAGCATTAGCAGTACAAGTTTTAATTTTTTAGCATTATATTAATTATTTCATTAATGTTGACTAGGACATCTATGAGGATGAAGAAGTTGTGTCTGTAGGTGAAGGAAGAACCGTTACTCAGGTACTTACTAAATTATTAAAATTATTTATTTTTAATTTAACACATATAAGAATTTAATGTTTTTACAACTATTAGTAATGTTGTTTACTGATGTTATATTTATGCAATAATGTATTATTTAGAAGAAGTTACCAACCAACGCCGAATGCACGTCGAAGAGACGCATGTCTTCACGATTGAACAAAACCCAAGATGTAAGTTTACCATCTTAAAGATTGTTATATTACTATGGTTATTAAAGTTACTCTATGACAACAGGTTAAGAAGAAAGGTAAAGTTACTTCTGAGAGAAAGGGAACGGTCAAGAATAGAACTAAGGGAAATGCTGCCTTACCTGTCGACACAAGTGATCATATTGGATGTTCTTCATCTGTTCATAAAGTTAAGGTATCTATAATTGCCACTTAATTAGTATATGTTATATAAACTGTTTTTTTTTTTTTTTTTTTTTTTTTTTGCATATATTCAACATTTCTTTAATTCACATGTATATGTTTACTTTTTTCATCAAGGGGAAGAGAGCCGCCAATGTTCAGAAAAAGCTTAACCGTAGAAATAAGATTACAAAGACTGCAAAAAAACATTCTCGACATCTTCTCGACCCTGAGTTCTTTCATTTTGATCGCAAAGGAGACTATAGGCTGGTATACCATTTTTTTATAACAAACTAATGATTTATGTTTATTTGTCTGACTATTATTTTTTTCCACACAATACATGTAGCGTCATCCTGCTGAAGTTGCTAGACGAGCAGGTCTTTCTGTTGATCTTCATCCTTTGAAAGTTCAAAACATGGTTGGAGTTGTGGAGGTTTATGATGTTAAGTCCGAGTTAAATGAATTGAACCCACGTTATGCGTTGGACGGTTGGCGAAAGTTTATGACTGATAATAACTTGAAGTTTGGTGATATGTTGCACTTCACATACGTGTCTTCGCAACAGAAGATCGTATTAAATCAAGTTACGTCAGTTTAACGACATTTAAGTATGTTCTGATATCAGATATTATAACTATAAATTTTTTGATGGTGATGTTGTATGTTTTTTTTTAAATTATTAACTTGATGTTTTGTTGCTATGTATGGCTAACATGATAAAACACTGTTATTAGCACTTTATGTTTTATATATAGATGATATCATGCTTCTTTTTGCTAATAGTAACTGCAATTGGTAGAAACTTGGTTTATTAATCGCAAATGTGACATTATTCTGCATTTATGGGTTTATGAATCCAGAATAATGGATGGATAGATGTTTGGCCTTAAACATTTGTTCAGGCTTAAACAGATATTTGGCCTTTTATATCAGAGGTTTGGACTTAAACAGTTGTTTGACCATAAACAGATGTTTGGCCATAAACAAATGTTTGACCTTAAAAAGATGTTTTGCCTTAAACAAATGCTTGGCCTTCTATATTAGATATTTGGACTTATGCAGATGTTTGACCTTAAACAGATGTTTGGCCATAAACAGATGTTGGCCTTAAACCAAACATCTGTTTAAGGTCAACATCTGTTTGACTATTGGTCAACATCTGATTGGCTTTTGGTCAACATTTGTTTGAATTTTGGTCAACATCTCATTTAGTATTCAACAGAACTTTGAATAACTCAACATCTGATTAATTCGTTGTTTCATTTTCTTGAATTCTATGTAATTTTGTAAAGAAGTACAAAAACAAAAATTTTTACAAAATCCCAATTCACCATATCATATAAGTGCATTGAAAAAGTCGAAATGATATTATTCATGTGGTCGTGTTGTGCTTTTGTTTGACCTCTAATATGGGTTCATGATCTAATCCAGTGATTTGAAGACATAGTTATTGAATCGAGTGAGATGCTTGATGTAATGTGGTCGTATTAATAACAAATAGTAATTAATATAACTAAGTTTCCCGAGCCCGGGAAGCAATCCCGGGTAATAACCTAGTACCACATATACTTCAACCGTAGCATCACTAATACCTCACGCCTAAGTAAGGCTACGAAAAACCCTATCAACTCACACACCAAGAAATCTACCCGACCATGAGAAAATATTTAATAAACATTTTTACTTCAAAACTCGTTATTTAATTTAGCAAGAAAGCTCGTATAAAAATGTACGTAAAAACACGCAATTACGCATGTATGTGTCACACCCCGCCGCGGCGGAAGCCAAGTGAGGTGAGATGTACGAAAGGTTTTTAAGCATTTGATTAAGCAAACATCTATGTGATTAAAACGTTATCATTGATTCCGAATAGTTTTAAGAGTTACAAGACTCGAAAAGTACATGTTCAAAAGGTTACATCGTGTAACGCCCGAACTTTCCGTCAAATTTGTATAGTGTGTATAAGAAAATGACAAAGACTCGTATTGTAATTAGTTGAAACTTTGGGGTGCATCATCTTTAGGAACAAGTCGTCGCATCATAAAACTTGGAGGGTTATTTTGAAACCTCTAATTAAATCATCATCCTTAAATAACCAACTCTTGCCAAACTGCATGCGATACTTTCACACTCTCAAAACCCTACAGCCACAAACAAGGTGAAGGGACATGGTCTGATTCTTGGTTTTCCTCCGATTCTCAGGTAACGCACACATCTCGATTTAATTTATGCGTAACATTAATGTCATGGTCGAGGCTCGCTATGAAGCTGTTAACGATGGGCTGGGCCGGTTATAAGGGTGTTCAGAGTGTGCTTGAGAACAGGGCCCAAATAATTAAGGGGCCCAAATTTTTTTATGTTTTCTTTATATATATTAGCCCAATTTTTTTACAGGCCCCAAACTTTGTCAAAACCTGATTATAGGCCCAAACCTGCAGGGAAATCAAAAGTCGCGTGCGACTGTGCGAGGATTTCTGATCAAAGATTCAAAGACCAAAGTCATCGATCAAAGTTCAAACGCTGCAGCAGGATTTCTGAATTCTGATCAGAGTCATCAAACGCTGCTGCACCTGCCCTGCGAATCGCGATTCAGGTATTTGAATGTTTTATGTTTGTTGTCTTTTGAGTTTTGTTTGTCGATAAGTCGATTGATGTTACATCCGCAGGTTCCAAGTTTGTTAATTTATTGTTTGTCGAAATTGAAATAACATTCATATTATTTATTTGTTTGTCGAAAATTGAAAAACATTCAGATTAAGTGATTAACGAATAACGAACATTGAAATAACATTCAGGTTAATGATGTTACTGTTCAACAGATTTCACTTTCAGATTCAGATAATCAGATTCAGATAATCAGATTTCAGAATTCAGTAACTGTTGTTTCGAGTCTGATTTCTAGTTTAAATGTTTAATGTTGTTTATTTAGATAATTAGATTGATTAAACGGTTATGAATAATGAATGATTGAATGATTTCTAGTTTACTGTTATGAATAATGAATGATTGAATGATTTCTAGTTTACTGTTGTTTATGTAGAAATTATGCCTCCCGTTCCTAAATACAAACACCTATCCGGCCATCAAAAATGTAAGAGGAAGAAGCTAGAGGAAGAGAAAAGAAAGGCGGACGAAGTAAAACAAAACCGAATACACAAGTTTTTTTCAAAAGAAACTCAAAGTTCTAGTTCTAACTGGGGTGATGATAATGTGGGTGAAGACAATGTTAATGCTACCGTAGATGAAGAAGCTAATGTGGGCGAAGACAATATGAACGTAGATGTAGACAACATGAACGTAGGTGAAGATAATGTTAATCCCGTTCCGGATATTGAGATTTTTGATCCTAGAAATTGGGGTGGGCTTAGTAATGACATGATTAAAGAGTTGGTTATGAAAGGTCTAAAAAGAGATAGGGATAGTGTATTCGAAAAAACATGTTAAGGGCCCCGTAGATAAATTTGGAAGACATTTTTCTAATACCATGTACACCAGAATTCTATCAAATAGGGAGACGTGCGATAGAGAATGGCTAGTGTATTCGAAAAAACTTGACAAACTCTATTGTTTTTGTTGTAAAGTTTTTAGAACGGGGCATCCGAAAGGTGGGTTGGATGATGAAGGTTATAACGATTGGATACATGCCAGTGGTAGAGTTAAACAACATGAAGTTGGTTTAGAACATTTCAAGAATATGAATGAATGGTTTGAATTGCGCCAAAGGTTGAAATGCAATGAAACAATTGACAAATCGGCATATGAGCAATTTAGAAAAGAAAAAGATTATTGGAAACAAGTCATCTTAAGGATTGTTGCACTTGTGAAGTTTCTTGCAAAATATGGCTTAGCGTTTCGTGGGTCAAATGAGAAGTTGTATCAAAAAGGCAATGGAAACTTTTTGGGTTTGGTTGAGATGTTGGAAGAGTTTGACCCGATTATGAAAGAACATGTGCGCCGAGTTTTGAATGATGAGTGCCATGTACACTTTCTTAGCCACAATATTCAAAACGAGTTGATACAATTATTAGGGGATAAAGTTAGAACCGAAATCATCAAGAAGGTTAAGCAAGCAAAGTATTACTCCATCATCCTCGATTGCACGCCTGATACAAGTCACCAAGAGCAAATGTCCATAATTGTGAGGTATGTGAATTTTAACTCTAGTTCCGTGACCATTGAGGAATCCTTTTTAGGTTTTTTGGTTGTTGATGATACCACGGGTGTAGGACTTTTTGAAGTAACATGTAAGGAATTAGAGTCGCTAGATCTTGATATTGGTGATATGCGTGGTCAAGGCTACGATAATGGGGCAAACATGAGAGGAAAAAACAAAGGAGTTCAAACTAGATTTTTAGAAAAAAAATCCTAGAGCTTTTTATAGTGCTTGTGGTTGTCATAGTCTAAATCTAGCATTGTGTGACATGGCTAACACAATTACTAAGTCTAAGGAATTTTTTGGAACAATACAACGGTTATATACTATCTTTGCCCATTCTATTAATAGGTGTCAAATTTTGAAAGACAATGTTAAAGGATTAACTCTTAAATCATTGTCTACGACTCGTTGGGAAAGTCGTATAGATAGTATTAAGCCTATAAGAACTCAACTTGGAGATGTAAGAAAGGCTTTGCGAGAAGTTAGGGGGACGGATAGAGATGCTAAAATCATAAGTGAAGCTAAATCATTAGAAGAGTATGAACTTGGTGATTTTGAATTTTTGGCACAAATTGTCATTTGGTTTGAATTATTATCAAAGGTGAATGTGGTGAGCAAACGGTTGCAAGCAAAAGATGTTGTCCTTGATGTTGCTATTGATGAAGTAGAGAAATTAATTAAATTCTTTAAGAATTATAGAGAAGTGGGGTTCTCTAAGGCACTTGATGAAGCTAGAGAAATTGCAAATGAAATAGGTGTAAATGCGGAATTTCGTCAAAAACGTGTGATATATAGGAAAAAACAATTTGATGAATCGTCAAGTGTAGAAGAAGTAACATTTTCACCCGAGGAGGATTTTAGAGTAAATTATTTTTTAAGTATTGTTGATCAAGCTATTTTTTCACTTGAAACAAGATTTGAACAATACCAAAAATTCAAAAAAATATTTGGGTTTTTGTTTCCTAAAAAGTTGAAGACTCTTGAAAAAGCCAAGCTTAAGGAGTGATGTTATCGCCTTGAAGATGCATTGAAGTATGAAGGAGAATTGGATATTGATGCTAAAGAATTGTATACAGAGTTGAAGTTGATTACTACATTTTTACTGAGACACATTGACAACCCTTTTGACGTTTTAGACTATATCTTCCAACGCAGTACTACTTATTCTTATGCTATAAATGCATATAAAGTGTTGTTGACAATTCCGGTAACCGTGGCATCAGCTGAAAGAAGTTTCTCAAAGTTGAAGTTGTTGAAGACCTATTTACGTTCTACAATGTCACAAGAAAGGCTAAACGGGTTGGCAACAATATCTATTGAAAGTGAAATATTAGATACTATGGATTACAAGGAGTTGATCGAGAGCTTTGCTTCAAAAAACGCTAGGAGAACCACACTGTTTGCTTAGCAAGTACGTTCGATACTTTGATCATTTTTGCTATACTATTTTTGTTAATTTGTTTTCTCTATTTCATAACAATTATCGTAGTATTATGAATTTTTAGTTATATAATTGAATGATTGATGAGTTTATGTTATATGAAGATTTGCGAATAGGGCCCAAATTTTTTATCTCGAACAGGGCCAAAAAATTTTTTGGGATTTTCGGAGACAGCCCTGACGATGGGTTGTATGATTCTTTAAGGTTTCGCGTGTCCTTGACGGTGTACGGTTCCTCTAGTTGGTGATCACACCAGTGGCGGACCCAGAAATTATTTGTTGTAGATGAGGTGTTCAACCATATTTTCAAGGGGTGCGGTCGGGTTTTTTTGCCTAAAATATACACTATTTTTTTTTTCAAGGGGTGCGGCCGCCCACCCTGGCCAAAGGGTAGGTCCGCCCCTGGATCACATGCGGTTTGGGAAGCGGTCTCGGTTTTGGTCGATCCTCTCCAACATTCTCAGGTACCTCACTCGGCTCCTCATAGCAGGTGTAGTGTTTAAGAATTGATCAGTAAAATGGGGTTATGGATGGGTCTGTACGGGGTGGCGAGTGCGGTAATGGATCACATGCTTGGTTCCATGTATGAGTATGTATGTAGGCCACACCCAGACTTGGGTTGAGGTAGCATGTGATCCATGGCAGCTACGGTTTAAGTTGTGAATTTGAAATCGTAAGGTTGTATTATGCATGTTGGAGAAAAGGAAAAAAATAATAATAAAACAACGTTTTATTTGAGGATGCGATGGAGTTGATGATCTGGTTTGTGAAACATAATTAAAATAATAAGGTTTGACTTTGGTTATCATATGATGGTTTTATAAAGAAAAAATGATGCATACATACGTTATTAGTGGGAAAGCCCACACGTTGTGGCGAGTGTCCCGACTGATATCAGATTCAATTAGGTGGGTGTCCCGGATGATATCAGATTCAATTATCATGCCTATTACAAACCACAACCCATTCCAGGTTTCTAACATTTTATTCCATTCAACGAAAAAATAGCCGTAGAAGTTATAGACACGTTTGTAACTGGTTTAAATATATATTTACAACTAATTGGATGAAAGATTATAAAATTCTCGATTGATTTTATGATATAACTTACTTAAAATAGTGAAGTTTATAAAAAAATGTATGCATAAGTAAATATATATCCAACGCTAGTTTACAATATTGTGCTTATTTTCCGTTGTTTCGAATATCTTGTTTCTAACAAGTTAAGTACAGTCAACTTTTTGATGATATCGTTTAAAAGAATTAACTGCTAAGAAGATTAAGAAATAAACAAAAACCACTGACTAAGCATAAGAAAGCGTGCTACTCGATATACTGAAAGAGCCGACTTTCAGTGGAGTGGAGTGGCAACATTCAGAGGAGCTTCCGATGGATCACTAACTGCAAATTTCTCGTGCATGAAACGACTATCAACAATTGAGTCGTCTTTAGGTGTAGCAGTAGCAGCTCCAGTCCCACTTAATTTATGTAGCCTTCATGAGACCCGTCCTTCACCTGGTGGAAGTTCCATATCACACTGAATTTGCCCACTGACAACCAGGTAGTGCTTTGCTTACCATCTTCAGTGACCTATGTCGATTCATTAATTTTTCCATAAAAAATCAAAAGTTAAACTGTAGATTTCTTGTATAATATTACATAAAACTAGCTATCAATAATGATAAATGTGTACAATCATCAATAATTATCTTACTGAACCAATATTGCAATCACCTTAAAATATAAATAAACAACATAACACTATGCAAATGAAAAAAAAAAAAAGATTTTTAGTACAAATCATTTTGACCAATTACCCAAACAGCTATCGGCCTATCAAGAAACTGAATGGGACAATTTGTGCGCCTTTTTATATCAAGTAATCCATACAAAGTCAAACATTTGTTCTTGTATTCAAAATTAGTACATCGGGTATTGAAAAGGTTAGAAGGAAAAATATATTTTCAGACCATTGCGACCAGTATTGATATGTACACAATAAATGACATGTTTTGCCCCCATTTAACCTGTTACTACTTACTACTTACCAAACCCGACTAACCCACACGTTTTGTCACCTTTTAAGTAACCTTCATCAGTCATCGAATTATAACAGGAAGAAATGGTGAATCTTCTGTGTGGAACTCCATATCATATTTTGGTTCACAAGAGCTGCGGCTTAAGCCACCTGACAATTAACCATTCATAAGTATACAAAGTCCATCACCGGTAAAATGTTGGCCACCCACCTACTGATGCACCCAAACCTCACATTATAAGTAAATGAATCAGAATTGGCAACTCTAGTATGATTACCCATGCGTTGTGGCGGAGTGCGTTAAATACATTACATGTTCAAACCATTCAACTCAGTTACAATTAATACCCATATATAAACTTGTATTTTTGACCCGTTATGTGACCGAGCCATTTGCCTCGGAGCGCATATACTGAAAACTAAGTAAAACAAATGCCATACCCACATACTCTAACCATACCGATGAAAGTGAAATTTCACATAAATTCACCAACTTTAACCACACTCAGAAGTCTCTTTCCGTCAACTCAATTGGCTAAAAGGAGTGGGTTTTTACAAAAATAAAAAGGAAATAAAATAGGCTCATGGTTCTCACACAAAAAGTTCCTAAAAATGCACAACTAATTCTTTATATAACTAACCACCACAACATAAGTCACCGTTATATCAAAAATCGTAAACGGTTAGATTAACCAATTATATCACACTGTACAATCGATAGCAAAATGAAAAGAGAAGGAAATGAAGCTAAATTCTCATCTATAAAAGAATCAAGAGCATACATACAATAGTACATATGTCACTACCATAAACCATTCAGAAAGTATACAGTATATGAAACTTAAATCACTGATGATGTAAACTAATTATTAAAGCAAATTTGAAAAGCGGAGTTGATACCATTCAAAGCCAAAATGTCAAAATTGGGGGTGACGACACTTAGAACTGAACCGAAACTCGACACGAATATCTAGCCCATTTACTAAACGAATCATGCTTGGGTTGGCCTGTTTAATCAAACAGGTTGTGTTCGAGTTGACCTTTTAACCCGTTTAGTTATACATGTGAAGCCACCAACTCATTTAACCTTATTTTTAAACCCACAAAGTTGATAACTGCCTTCCAACCTGTTTGACACATATAGATAAACCAGGTCGTTCAGGTTACACCCGTGGTTAATGTTTTTCACACGAATAAATTGTTAATGTTTTTTAAGTGTGTCCAAGACAAGGTTAATGTTTTTCACACGAATAAATATAAGGGTCGTGTTCAGGTTAAAATATCAAAATTTTGTACACAGCATGTCGGAGCATGGTGTAACTAGCTTGTGCAGTCGAAGAAAAATGAAAATCCCGGAATTGCGACTTCATCAGTTAGTTATCGCTGGACGGAGCTCCCACCTCAATTTCTCAATCTCCTTGTAGAACAACATCATGATGCTTACGGATATGTAAATGGCTCTAGCGGAATATATCCTGCGTTGTGGGATGTCGATACGGTAAAAAAAAGGGACCTAAAAATAATAGTAATTTTTTTTCCCGAAACTACAATATTAATGTTAACTTAACGTTTGTCAGGTATATATACCGGTGTCAGCAGACGAAGAAAATTGGATCCTTATTAAGATTGAAATGCCGTCACTAACTATAACTGTTTATTATACAAACAATTGCGATGCAATTAATTGTGGTGATTCGTTTTGCGTCCACCAGAGAATATACCAAACTCTTATTGAATTCGAGTCGGCATTCCTATGGTTTCTAGAACGTATAGGTTAGTGGGAAAAAATTGGACTCAGCGAGGCTGACGCATTAGAATATGCTGGGGATGTTGTATGGCCTACGTGTGTTCGTCACGTTCGGCGAAATTCTGGGGTTATCGTATGTATATTACTACAAAATTTGGTTGAAAACCGTTCTCTGAAATGGGAAGAAGGAAACATTCAAGATGCTTGTATGCTGGCCGCTATGTTTAGCAAATGTTAACAAAAATAAATAATATAATTGATGCGTGTGTTAGTGTTGGGTTGGACACGGTAGGCACGAGGGTTCGAGTCCCGCTGCCATCATTTTTTTGATGTTTTACTTTCAATTAAGTTTAACATAAAAAATTCAAAAAAAGAAGTAAAAAATTAAATTAATGAGTCGGCGGACGCCTGGGAATTTGTCAGGCTTCGGAGGCGTCTTTCGTCAGACGGACGCGTGGCAACATATTTTTTCAAATAATTTGATTTTTATACTTTGTTATAATTTTCAGTATATAAATACCCTTGGAAATCAGATGTTTTCTTTCCAAGCAGCGTTATACAATGCATATGTTAATTTCTTTTGATAGTCTACAAATAGAAACAAAGGCGTTTACATGTTTTGAAAATCACGTTTTACTGAGCTTTATAAATTCCGGTGTTGATGAAAACCGGTAGCAGGGAAGAACTCATCTTCAAAGGACACATGAAAACCGGTGTTGATGAAAAAAGGTTAGTGAACTTCTCAGAAATGGGAAGAACTCATCTTCAAAGAACACATAGAATCACACCGTGTTATCGGTGTGGTCTTCCACCTCCTGAAGAAGTCACTTACAGAGGGTGTTATTTGATGTGTAATAAAATTTAGTGGTATGATGTGTAATTTTTAGTGATATGATGTGTAATTTTACTTGTATAATAAAATTTAGTGGTATGATGTGTAATTTTTATTGTATTTGGTGTTCTTCAATTTAGAGTTGTTATGTTTTATGAATTCCCATTAAAAGCAACTTACATTCTCCAAACCTAAGAACCAATTGAAATTCATATAAATAAATAATAAAAATAATTTAGATAGTGCATGTTTTTTCAGTTGTTTTGTTTACTGAATGCATGTTTTAACTTACATGACTTTAATTTTATTGGAATGGATAATTTTCTTAGCATTAAAGATAATAGAAAATTAAAGGAAAATTAAAGATTAACTTTAAAAATGGAAAAACTAAAAAAAAAAAAGTTAATAATTATCGAATCAGGCCGACGCACCGGAATGGTCCGGCCGACGCAATGGACGGACTCGTCGGCGGACGCTTGGGAAAGTGTCAGACGGACTCCTCGAGGTTGACGAGATGGCAGTACTTTTTTGCGTTGGGGAGACGCTTCGGAGGCGTCTTGCGTCAGACGGACGCTTGGCAACATATCTTTTTCAAATAATTTGATTTTTATAATTTTTATAATCTTCAGTATATAAATACCCCTTGAAAATCCAAGTAGCGTTATACAATGATATCTTTTGGGGTTTCTTTTGCTTTTGATATCCTACAAATAGAGACAAAGGTGTTTACATGTTGTGAAAATGACGTTTTCCTGAGCTTTAGAAATGCCGGTTTCGATTGAAACCGGTACACGGCAGTTAACACGGATGTGGTCGCTTTAACCCTTAAAGGGTGAGAGAACTTCTCAGAAATGTGAAGAACTCATCTACAAAGGGCACCTAGAATCACACCGTGTTATCGGTATGGTCTTCCGCCTCCTTAAGGACTCACTTACAACGGGGACTTGAAGAGTGAACGTGTTGCTGCTGTTGTTTATTTTAGAGCTACTTATGTAATAAAATTTAGTGGTATAATGTTTAATAATTTTTATTATATTTGCAGTTGTTTATTTTAGAGTTATTATGTTTTATGAATGTGAAAATGTTATGGGATGCTCCACATAAACTTCTACGTGAGCCGTTTTCTCTACTATATAAATATTTAAACAAATAAAATCCATTAATAAATATTTAAACAAATAAAATATTAATAATTAAATGTCCCTACTATATATACAAACCAATTCAATTGTATGCTCACATAAGCACTTCCACGTGATCCGTTTACCACATTCCAAACGCAAAGCTTTCACCAAACCTAATTAACAAACAATGGCAAATAACCCCTGGACAGCCGAGGAAGATCTCGCCCTCTGCGAGTCATTTGTCGAGGCAGTATGTACTCCTCAAAGCCGTAGACAAGGCGGTTTATGGAGGAGGGTAATGCAAGATTTCACAGCACATACGGGGGCACACAACCGAACCGTGGATGCTTTGTCCTAACGATTTAGGGTGATACGTTCAGATTGTCTGCGGTTTGAGCATATCCACAACGAGGTTGAGTACCTGGGTGGTGACATCGATGAGGACGTCACCTTACAAGTCGCTCTCATCAACTATCGGCACCAGGTTGGACGGGATTTCAAACGTGTCTCGGAGTGGGAGATCTTAAGGTTATTTTTAGTAGATTAGGTGATTGTATGGTATTAATGTAGTTTATGAAATAAACTTTTAATTAGATGTCACCTTTTTTTTTTTTTGCACAAAATTAGATGTCACCTTATTTAATTAGATGTCACCTGCTATGTTTTTGTTTTTTTTTCAACGGCCAGAAAATTAGTATTATAAATAATAAAAAAAAACAACCGAAACCAACCAAATCGGTTAGCTCGGGATCAGTACAGCAACAAAAAAAAGACACTAAATTGAGTATTACAGTACATACTACACACCCATATATCATTAAATCGGTTAGCTCGGGATCAGCCAGCAAAATTATCAATTTTTACTAAAAGAAATATTTTTTTATAACACATTGTATATAAATAAAAATAATAAAAAAAATTGAGATAGTCATGCGTAATTTGACTGAATTTTTATATCATTTTTATAAATTTTTTTGTAGAATTTCTGCATATTACTAAAGTTTAAAAAAATAAAAAAATTGTGTGTTCTAGATTAATGTTTGCTGAAAAAATAAAAGAAAATTGAAGATTAACTTAAATTAAAAGGGAAAAACACAAAATACCCAAATAGGTACGAAGTTAATAAATAGGACTAATTAAATACAAACACAAAGTAAATTATGACATTTTTGGACGGGGTAAACACCGCCAAAAATACATGTTATCAGCCATGAACCTTCTGTAAGCTAAAATCTTTTGTTGAATATCGTCTGCTAGATTAATTGGTTTATCCGTAACCAGATGCTCCATCAGCATACAAACGTACACAGCTTCGTTACCTGCCAGTGATCCGTTAGACACTACATAATCATCGTTAAACTCGAATGTGATGCATTTTTCTTGTTGACCAGTTTTTTTCCAGTATCGCATGTTTACCAAAACTGCTCCAAAATATACATCGACCTTTCTTAACAGAGGGTGAATGACAGTCCTGTATTTTGGACCGGCACAAACGTTCTCCCATGGGTAAATAAGCAGTTGTTGGGTCTCCAACTCTACTCTTATAAGCAACCATTCTTTATTGTTGAGCGGTATTGGGAAGAAAACATAATCAACATCAAAAAAAGATGGAAACGGGCTTAATTTACCATTGCAATAGCTAGCCACGTTTTTTGGAACGGACCGTAACAAGCTTTCATAAAACTTTGGTGGTAGAATCGTCCAACGCATATTTAACAAGGGGTGTTTTTGTAGCTTTCTACTTCTCCAATTCATCAATCTTCCAACCCATCCTTCAATATGCTGTTAAAAAAATTTAAAATTATAAGTTTTTATTAAGAATAAATTTGTACAAAAAAATACTTAATAATTCTTACTGTTTCGGTGAGATTACAGTTTAAACGTTTGCCCAACAAAGTTCCCCAAAAATTTTTGTCAAGTTCTACAGTCCTTGAAAAAACGGCTGAGAAACAGAACAGAGAATCCCCATTATTATAGAATTTGACAACATCTTTAGACCAATTTGCTTTTTCGTCGTCTGGTATAGCCCATCTACCGTTGTTGTGCAGGTGTAGGCTTTGCCGATTGTGTATAAACTGATCTTCATCCGGAGCGGGTTGATTTGCATTTTCGTTTAATGATGATGTCTCGCTTACATTCATCGGACGCCTCCACCTACTTAAGATCCAACTAGAAGATTTCTTAGCTGGTTGGGAACAGTATTCGTCATTAGCTAAGCTTTTCCCACTGCGATCAGACATAATTTAACTTGGCACAGGAAAATTAATTAGACAGTATTTTGTGTTCTCAAATTTTTGCCATACAAAAAAATAATAGAATAAACAATTATGGTATTGCCTTATATTATAATATTAAATTGATTTAATAACTAAGCCAACGCTTGCGTTGCGTCCGCAGACGCTTTCAAAATTCGAGACGTTTTGCGTCTGCCATCCTTATTGCGTCTGCCCCCTTATTGCGTCGCCCGATTATAATATTAGAGAACATTAATTAGTATATTTAATGGCGTCTGCCCCCTTATTGTGTCTGCCCCTTATTGCGTCTTCCCCCTTATTGCGTCTGCCATCCTTTAACCTCGTGCGTCCGCCATTAAAACGTGAAGCGTCCGGCGACGTTTGCCATGCCTACACGTGTTCTCTTCTAGCGTCTGCCAGACGCACCATAGTGGACGGACCAAATCTCTACCTCATTCTCTAACGCCATTGACGCTAAACCAGGGACCACCACGAGACCCGACCCGTTTCCGGTGCCAAACATTCACAAAAAAATTTGACCCGACCCGTTTTCGGTGCCAATCACGTGGTCCCGGCCGACAACATGGACTTTTGGAATGAAGATTTCAACCAACCAGGGTACAACGGTAATGTCGGAAACAGTGTTTTCTGTAACTTGGGGCAAGACCCAGGTATCGGATTCGCAAACATTGGTGAGGTCGGAGAGAGTGGATTCGGAAACGTTGGTGGTAACGCCGGAAACACTGACTTATAAAACGTTGCCAACGCTGGAAACTTAAACGTCGGAAACTTTCTTAATGCCGGAAACATTGATTTCCAAAACGTTGGCAACGCCAGAAACAGGGACATCGGAAACGTCGGCAACGACGCAAACACTGGCTTCGGAAACATAGTTGACGACATCAGTCCGAATACGAATGTTTTGATGCAAGACAAAACATCTAAATGGAAGAAGGTAAGTATTTCTTTCATTAGTATTTTATTTTTATTAATCATGTCTATCATTTTGATTATTGTTCAAGATTAGTATGTTTAGTCTTCAAATTTATTATGCTGTTTATTATCGAAGATTAATTTGTATTTTAACCTAAGGTTCCTAGGATTAAAGTTAGAGCCATTTGGACGATAGTTAAGAAGCTGAAGGAGACAACGTCTGCTTCTTTAGAAATCCGGTTTAGGCAAGCCTGTTTTGGGGATTACTTGAACATTAAAAACGTTATCTGCCAAAGCAATCTTTTGCTAGGAGTTGCGCAACGACAGATTCAAACAGATAATCCTATTGAGGGAATATCTTATTCAATAGGTGTGCCCACTTTAAAATTTACCCCAAAAGATTTTTGTCTAATAACTGGGTTTAGATTTGGATCAGTAGAAAATTTTCAATCCGAGGAATCCCCTAGCTCATTCAGGAGGAGATATTTTGGAGGTTTCAAAGTGGTTAGGCAACGTCAACTAGAACAGTTGTTTGGGTCTGATTGGACAGGGTACACAGAAGATGATTGTCTTCGCATTTGCCTTTTGATGATGGTTGAATCTTTTAAAGGAACCCAAGAGTACCAAGCTGTTGACGACCAATTGTTAAATCTAGTCGATAATCTTGAAGCTTGGAACCAATTTCCATGGGGTACTTACCTCTGGCCGAACACATGTACAAATGTTTACAATCTAAACCAACGGTACCAGCCAGAAAACAAGGGTTTTTCCTTACCCGACTGCGTTTGGCCATTCAAGGTACATCAACGGATTAATTTTGCAGTTTAGGGTTTTTGAAAGGTTTTTTAATTAGGTATACTTATTTTATATTGCAGTTTTGGATTTTAGAAAATTTTCCTGAATTCAAATCTCGGGATGGATTTTATATCGCTCCAAAAAGTCCGAGATTTTTTAGTTGGGCCGCAGGAAAGAGGCTAGCATGGAATTCTATGAATCGGATTATTCAAGATTCGACAATGGTATTGTCTTTGGAATTTTTATTTACTTGGATATATTATATATTTTATGAATATTTTGTGAATGTATTGTTTTAATTAAATGCAGATTGATGAATATTTTCCAAGCTGTGATTTAGTTCCCACCAGCGAAGAGTCGGATACCATGTGGTTCGGCTCGAGTTTGCAACACATAGTCAGTTTTGGTTTAATGAAACCAGCCTCAGAAAAAATGCAACCGTCTTTTGAACGACATGTGTTTGAAAATATGGAGGTAGATGGTGGAGACAATGATTGTTTAGAGGGTTTTGATGGCAAGGTTGACGGAGGCAACGATGGAGGCAATGATGGTTTTCATGTCAAGGTCGAAGGGTTTTCCGGTTCGGAAGGTCATTATAACTTGAATGCATCCACACATTCAAGAAAAAAAAAAGAAGTGGAAAATCGCTCGGTGGGTGTAATCTTGATGATGAAACACAAAATTTTTTGATAGAACAATTTCAAAAGCTTCTAGACGACCGGTTTGAGGAAAACTACCAGAGGTTGGCTAAGCTAGTGAAGCCGGAGGTAACACTAATCAACTTATTTCTTTATCAATCAATTCTTACGTACTATATCTTATATTGTAATGTTTTTTACAGTCGACAATTTCTAAGGGAGCAGATGGAGCATCTAACGCTACTGAAAGGGTAACTTTGAATAACATAGAAATAATGTTTTCATTGTTAAAAATATTTTTTTATTTTAGGTTGATGCGGTCTCGTGTGGTGCAAATGACAATTGTAGCGATTATCATGTGAAGACCGAGAAGTTGCATCCGAGTAGTGAAAAAGTGAGTAACTTTCATATGTAAATTATCAACAAGTAAAAATTCTGAAAATGATTTATAACGAGGTATTATTTTTTGCAGCAGATAGAGGACATTGAAGTTGCCGAGACTAGAAAATCTGATAGGTTATCAAAGTCGAGCTCCTGGTTGCTCTCACCTTTCGTGGTGATGAACAAAGTGGCGGGTAGGAAAAACCGGAAAGAAGTTAAAGAAGTTCCGCCGGAAAAAAAAAATAAAACAAATAAAGGAGTGGACCGAAAAGGAGCAAGCAGCAGTTGAAAAAGGTGAGCCGAGGGTTCCAAAACTTGGCCTTACAATTGGGACAGAAGTTGGCCCCGACTTTTGGCTTTGTTTGCTAGGCGTACAGTGGAGCGGTTGGTTAGACGATGATGTAAGAACCAACTTTGATACGTAAAATAACATTTATATTCTAATTTGTATTATATTTAACACTCTATTGTTTTACAGCACATCTATGCTTGCATGATAGACTTGTATAACTCGAGACAGAAAACCGACCGTTGGTGTATTTTACCGCCTCATTTCCAATGATCGCTTTTTTACTCAGGGACGAAGAATGTTTTTAAGTATTATTTTGATGGATCATTGGAGCCATTGCCACGAATTGACCAAGTTGACGAGGTAACAAAAAATTTAATTTTTAGTTATAAGTATTTTCTTTGGTTTATTTTTTATTCAGTTTGTCGAATATATGTAGGTTTATGTTCCGTGAACGTACTAAACAAGCATTGGTTCTTGGGAGTTTTCCACCTGCACGACAAAACATTAACGATATATGATAGGTTAGTGTGATTTATCTTTTTAAGTGTTGTATGCGATGTTTAGTAATCCTTTCATTTTTTTAAACCTACAGTTTGCTCGATTGGTCTTCAATAGACAAAGAGAGAACAGAAGTCATATGTCATATCAATTTTGCATTTGACTCGTGGTTGCGAATGAACGATTACTATGATGACAAGGGATGGTCATTGTCATTCCCGTTCAAGGTTGTTTACCCAGATAATGTCCCTCAACAATTCGGATCCTTAGGTGATTGTGGCGTTTGTGTGACACCTATGTCACTTCAACCATCAAACAAATTCCAAACCAATGAAATATTGTATTTCATACTTGGGATTTGTAAAAATATGTGTATCATTTACACATATCAACTCTTGTTCGATTTCAAGCTCTAAATCGCTTTCTGGAAGGTTATACTCACACTGATGCGTAAATATAACCAGTTTAATGCAACGAACACTCCGGAATAGTGAAATAGGCTTAACATACCTTAAATAACCTTTACATAACTTAGAAATAAGTTTTGGAAGGTTTGGTATGCCGAAATCAAGTATATTCGCTTACATGGACTAAATTTGACAAACTGCGAAAGTATGTCAATTTGAACTGTAACAGACATTCCGGAACATGACCATAAGTTAAACATACCACAAATATCCTTTACATAGCTTAGAAATAGGCTTTGAGGGGTTCGGTGTGCTAAAATGTACTTTTGGGACATTCAGGGACTAAAAGTGTCAAAAAGTGCACAAGTTTGCATTTTCGCGCATAACCTACGTTCTGAATACATCCGGACATCCAAGAATTTATGTAGGCACTATAATATTTTATTTTAGTGTTTGGCATGAGAAAAATCCATTCGTCGTGTCATTTGGATCGTTTTTCGCGCTTATGCGCATTCCGTCGTAATTAACCGAACATCGCAACCGTACGGCTAAACGAACCGACATCCGAGATATTTTTGAGCACATTTTAAGTTCCCTATACTTTAACTTCATTTTAGAGCTTTGAAATGGGGTTAACGGGCCTTAAACGTGTCGAAAATGGGCTGAATGCATGACAGGGACTAAAATGGTAATTCTGCCAAACTTGTGCCCTACGATGCCCATGCACTTTTGCCCTACGATGCGTAGGGGGTCTCCAGACCAGATGCAGAGTATTTAACAGCCTGTTTGCAGCTGATTGATCCACAACCACACATTCTCAATTGCTTAGTCAGATGATAAGGATCAATTTTAGCTACCATAAGGTTCCGACACTTGTACGATTACGATTAAAGCACGGTTTCCATGAAACGATCCTAACGGTTCAGGTATTCCTATAAATACCCATCCACCCCCATTGCTAAAATCACTAGAATCTTGATCTTAGGAACTCTAAGTTGAAACCATTGTTTCATACCTGAGATTCTTGGATCGAGATTAGCATTCGGGGACCCTTCGTAAGTATTCTTTCGTTCTTTTATTGCTTTTCGAGTCTTTCGAGTCTGAAAGTCAAACTTTGTTTGACTTTCTGCGTTGACCAGTTTATGGTCAATGCGAAGTTCGTTTGAACTTCGCAACGTGAGTGTAATCACGTTGGTTATAGTCCCTTGGGACTATGCCTACTGATTACCACGTTGTCTAGGGTCGTAGGGTAAGCGATCTGATAAATCGCTTATACCTTCGAACCTGACCCATTTGGTCGATCATTAGGATCCGACCAAATACATTAGGTGACCATAGTAGGTAGGGAATAACCTTCCGAGGTTATACCTTATGGTCGCTTCGTTTAAGTAGTTGTATGATAGGTAGTTTATATGCCTTAGGTAAATTACCAGAATACCCTTTTCATGTATAATTGGTAATTAAGCATATGTAACCTAAACTTTTGTCACATAACTGATTATGTAACATGTTTAGGCATATAACACTTGTCATAGGACTAGTTAGGCGGTCCGAACGCGTTTCACGCGAACGACGCGTTAAAGTAGCATAAAGCTTCCTAAACGGGTCGTAATGGGTCGAAAGCTATTAGGTTAGGTTTCATTTAGTATGTAGGCTTTGTTAAATCATATGACACGAGTCTCTATACTCGTTTGGTTTACAAACCCTCATTCTATCTAAATCCTCCGATTTAGGTCCGGTTTATTAACATAGTTACCTATATTAGGTGCCGTTTGATATCCGCGATCTCTAGCATTGTTTGGTTGTTACTCAAGGACTTCTGAGCAATCTCAAGTGAGTACATAGACCCCTCTTTTACTGTTTTCCAAACGTTTTGGGGTGGAACACATGTGCCTACTTGTTACTTTCATGCTTTCCTGTTTTCACATCATATACTTGCTATGTTCATTAGTACATTATAGTACATGATTTCATTACATTTCATACTAGGTGTGCCATTGTGTGCATTACTTAGTACATCGTTTTACATTACATTACATTTCATGCTATGTATGTCTATTGTTGCATACTTAGTACAATTCACATGCTATGTATGTTCAATCGTTGCATTGTTCTTCATACTTAGTACATTTGTTATTCATCACATGCTTACATTTTGGATGCATATTACATGATTTACATTGATCATGCATTTACTACACAAAACATAACTTTGATTTAAACCAAGTTTTACTTCAATACTATGTTCTTGTGCATATGGTTTAGTTGATACCTTTCACTAGCCATACATATCATTTTGGTTACACATTCCATGGTTTACATCTCGACATAAATATTTTGACATATTATTCAATACATTTGGCAATTGGTTTAAACATAGACATCTTACATTGTTGGTTTGGTTTGAGTAAGTGATTAAGTAATGAGGCGTGTGTAATATGATACAAGCATGGTGGATACGCCGCTGGTACTTCCTATATATAAGTGTTTGTATGGTATTACATGTCGTAGCGTTATTTGAATCATTTCAATTTGAGACATATAACATTTTATACAAATAACATACTTTTCATAAGACATTGTTTTACAAACAACTTATCTTATACAAACTCATTTTACATGGTTATTCATTTAACCATACATTATTCTCTTATTTATACATATCATCTGATCTTATCGTTTTTCAAATGATTTACAAGACAAAGCAAATTACAAGGTTCATGACTAAACATTTTCTCAAACATAAGTCATGAAACCTATTTTCACAAAACCTATGTATCTCACAGGCATTTTTATGCTGACGTACCTATTTTCACATGTGTTTTTTTTCAGGAGCTGTTGCATAAGATGATCAAGATACACATAGGCAGATTTGGGCTTTAGTGACAATAAAAGATGCAAGACTAGTTAATTATGTTGTATTTCTTTGTTTGTTAAGACATTGTAACACTTTTAATCAATAAAACGAAACTTCAATTGCCATGGATTTGAAACAATTAATTCTGTTACAACACTCCCCGACATTTCCGCCACGTTTTGTATGTTCTACGTGGTCGGGGTGTGACAGTTTGGGTATGTATTTTCATGGAGAGGTTGATTAACAATCAACCTCTGTTACATCAACATGAACAACCAAACGAAACCGCAATGCAAATGCGACACAAGCTCGCGATCAAATTCTATGATAGTATTTTGGAAGACAATTTTGATATGGCGTCTACTAGCCAAATGATAGTCGATGAGGCTAACAAAAATTTATTTCCGGATTAAGGTATTGTATTTATAGTCTTTTTGATTTAACATCTAGAAGCCGTTTATTAGGAGTTTTTTAATTATTTGTTTTAGTCATATGTTGTGCGTTTTTTTTAATTTTTTTTTTTGGTATAATCACCCCTCGGAAGCCACTTCGCAGTCCCGTTTCTGCCATCCCCGAGTGTTGATGGGCAAACGGACCGGGCCGAGATGAAAACCTCACATGTGACTTTCATTCCGATAAATGATACGGGGCGGGCTACACGGGAAGACCCGTTTTAGCAGTGTTAAAATAACTGTTAAAACTTATACCAAACCATTTGTTTTAAGGTTACAACTAAGAAACTAAAACATGCATTTCCATTAAATGTAAGAAGCAATATAAACGTAAACATAAACATAAATTTTATATATCGTAACCTCAAACATAAGCATTAACATAAACAATACATAAACATTAACATAAACAATTAGACATAAACATTAACATAAACATAAACGATAAATAAAACATGAAAACACAAATTTTAAAGTAAATTTCGTCTTCAGATTTGATCTTTGATAATTTCCCAAGCATCCACGTGTTCGAACACCTCATCATATTTCTCGGCGTAGTCAAAGCACGCCTCTTTGATAAATTCACTTTTAGAACGATCATTATCAGGATTTGGAACCTTGTTGTAAATCGAAGAAAACAAGGAACATCTTAAGTAGAGTAAAGTACCCCGCCTCTTAACTTCATCCAATTGACGGGTTGTCTGCACAATATTACGGCAAAAATGATGGTAAACCCGCTCCCAAAATGCCTCGTTCATGCTAGCATATAAAGCTAAATCAGCCACTTCTGCGTAAGACGTCGCCAATTCTACGTCTTCTTCTTTGGACCAATTTTCGGATGAGGTAGACATTTTTCTTGAATGAATTCGTTTTGGTATTCAACACTTGAAAGGGTTTGTTTGATATGAACAAAGTTGAATGGTTCTAGGCATGTATATATATATATATATATATATATATATATATGTGTGTGTGTGTGTGTGTGTGTGTGTGTGTGTGTGAATGTGAATGGTTTGTAGTAAATTAATTAATAAAAAATTTAATGTATTAAATAAACATTAAAAGTCACCAAGATTATATGACGGATAGGTATTTTGAAATACATATTCCTGAAACTCTTCTGGTTCAACTTAAACAACCTCAGGATTGGTAGACGATTTTTTCTTTGAACCTCGACGCGAAGATTTCTGGGAAGGCATGGGGAGTGTGCAACTGTCACGATGATGGTCATACGTTTTACACCTACTACAATATAAACAAGTGGGTTCCTCTCAGATAGATAAGATTCTTTTCCCCTCCTTTGGATGACCCGCTTGACGTTTAGTAATACGTGGTGGCAGAAGATTAATAAGGTCATCAGGTACTTCCCATTCAGATTTATGCGGCAGTGGATATACCGCTTCCTCATACGTTCTCTTGTAAACTTCAATGCTATAACAAGAAAACGCATATTGACTGCAACTCGTTTCACATAGAAATCTGGAAACGGCAATCACATGGCCACACGAAAACCCAGATACCTGCCACACCCGACAGCTGCATGTTTGGTTCGAGACGTCGACAAGGCCCTTTTTTTCCCGTCTTCAACGTCAAAAGTATTTTTTCCAATGCCATCAACCATCCACGTCCGAGACTTGCATATCTTTTTTTTCTATTTTTTTCGCAGCCCATTCTGTAAGCAATTGCTTACCATGGATACCCTGATTTCGGCGATCATAAAACCAACCTTGTACAGAGTGTCGAAAAAATTCGACCAGTTGGGTTATTGGCATTTTCCTCTGGTGTCTAGATAGAGCATTCATAGACTCCGCACTGTTAGATGTCATATAATGATATCTTTTTCCAGTACAGTGTGCTCTAGACCATTTATGAAAACCAATGCTTATAAGAGTCTGTCGAATTCTCGGTACAGCTGCACAAAGCGCGTTGAACGATTCTTCGAAATCGGACATCCTATAGGATTTACAAGTCTTCCACCAGAGGCTCTCGTGTTCCTTTTTCTTGTTGGACGGTAAACGAAGATTGACCATCAAATGCCGGCAACACAGGCCGTGAAAGGCTTCTGGAAAAACATCACGTACGGCTAAGTGAATGGAGTTTGCACGATCAGATATGATGGCCAAATCCGGATGACAACCGATACACTCTCTTAATTTGGACAAGAACCAGGTCCAGGACTGCCCGTCCTCAGATTTACCAATACCGTAGCCGATAGGCAAAATCTGATTGTTTCCATCCATGGCAACTGCCAAAAACATTCTGCCTTTAAACTCCCCTTTCAAATGAGCCGCGTCTATGATAACAACAGGTCTTAAGTTGTTAATAAAAGTCCGAACCTGAAAGATAAAAAAATATAAATATCTAGCAAAAATTATATCAAAAATTTTTTATGTACATTTAGGACAAAAATTACCGCAGCACCAATGGCGACAAATAACATTTCAAAACGACTCTCGTTGTCTATCAATATATGTGTCACTGTTCCTGGATTTGCCTTCTTCAAATTGTGACAATATAATGGAAGTTTGGCAAAAGAATTTTCCAATGTTCCTTGCAGATTTTTTAACGAGTTACATTTACCCCGCCAAGCTTGCATGTAAGATAAATTCACTTGAAAATTTTGTCTAAAATCTTTAACGATATCAGTAGCTCGGTAAACGCGACCGCCTTCCTTCAATTGTTATTTTACGTAACTTCCAACAACACTCAGGTTTGCTTGACGCAGATGTGGATGCGTCTGCGTCTTAGAACATGTATGTTTGTTGTTAAAATATTTAATATAAAATACATCACTAGATTGACGACTACAAGCTCTAAAAAGCCACTCGGAGTCGTCATTTACACATGATGCGACATAACTTGTTTTTGATGACCTTATTACTTTATATTCGAAACATTCTTCAAGACATAATCTTCGTAGTTCGATTTTCATCTCTTCTTTGTTTCTAAAAAGATACCCTTCTTTTAACCGACAATGTGACCCAACTTTTTCTATAACATTAAAAGAAACAGGTGATTGCTTTTCAGAATCAAAATTACCTTTATCACAATCATTAAACTCATTAGTTTCAAAAACATTATCGTTTAAATCGGGGCATTTGAAATTAGTGCGTTGACTTCCAGAAGACGAACCAACGCCAATTTCTTGAACTACATATAATTTAAAAAGCTCATGGGGATTTTTTTCAATAAGCTGGAAAAAAAAAAGATCATAATCATTAGTTAAATCAATGGGATCAGTAAAAGATGACATTTTGTATGATAAACGTGTGATATTTTGAACACCAAAAATCTCAAAAAGATATCTTACAAATTCAGTATACAAAATATTACTGTTCGGGATTTCTAAAAGACGTCTTACTGATTGACAATCAACAACATATTCCATGTTGTTATTAATAACTTTCCAGTTTCTACCAAGGTATACAACAAATCTAAAACCCATAATTGAGAGTAAAATCACACGTGATGTCTCTTGTTTAATTTTCTTACAAGAATACTTCCTGAGCCCCAATACTGCCTATTTAAAAGAGTCAAAGTTTATTAAATCCGTATACAATCTAAAGCGTCCACATGTGATTTATCCGTCCTTCGTACGATTTTAAAGCGTCCATCAGGTTGCGTCAGTCCGTACGGTACGTTGACTCCTTTTGCGTCGGCGAGACTTCCCTTCTGCGTCGGCGGGACTTCCCTTTCGCGTCGGCGAGACTTCCGCTTGCGGTGGTACTTTCCTTCTGCGTCGGCGGGACTTCCTTTTCCGTCGGCGGGCCTTCTCTATTGCGTCAGCGGGACTTCTCGATTGCGTCAGCTAGACCGTTCCGGTCTATAATAAAACAATTCCCTAAAATAAAATAATTATATAAGAAAATCATATTTTAATAATTAATCTGTTTCCGGTTAAACAACAAAATAATTTTACTTTTTTACGTTTACACCATTTTTATATTAACACACAAACATAAAACCTAAACATTAAATTAAAAAAATGAAAAAAAAAACCTAAAAACAGGGGGTCTACCCATTTTTCAAAGCGTCGTCCATACCCTTTTTAAAGCGTCGGTGGGCCTTCTCTATTGCGTCAACGGGACTTCTCGATTGCGTCAGCCAGACCCCTTGGCAAAAACTGAACCCCTTAAGCCCAAAACACTTAGACCCAAACCCCGAAAGCCCAAACCCCGTAAGCCTAAACCCTTGGCAAAAACTGAACCGCGTTAAGTTCATTATTATATAATTTTTTTTCATTGAATTTTACTGCAATTGAACTAAAATTTTTCAAACGTAAATCAGTAAACTTTATAACTTTATTATGATTGAATACAAAGTACATAAAAAACATAACACAAAAAAATACAAACAAAATCATTTGAACTAGAATACACCAATCCGCTACTTCCATAAATTTAAAACTTGAACTAGAATACACCAAACCGCTACTTCCATAAATTTAAAATGGGGTAGGAGATCCAGATTCTGATTCCGGAATTTGCATCGAAACACCTAGCAATGATAAAGATGGGTCGTGAACTGGTAAGTTCCATCAACCCACCTTTATATTGGCCTAGGTGATATGTAACCGGTTGTTAACATTTTCTTCAACAGTTCGCCGGCTTCGGTGATACTTGGAGACCTGGCAAACACATTGGTGAACAACCCGTTAGACCCTTCACGTGTCCGTTGTAGATGAGTTCTTGAACCCGGTCGACCCCGCAGAGCACGTGGAAAGGGAAATCCGATCACATCCGATGAAATCGGAGGAGATCTGTGTTCGTTGTAGATGATTTCTTAAACCCGTTTGTTGAATTCAAAAAAATAATTTTCAGGAGGTCTGCCCATTTTTTGAAGCTGTGAACTGTGAACACTAATGGGGGAGGATATGGTGAACAAAAGATTGTATATGGTGAACAAAAGATTGTGTGTATATAAACAGGGTTAAATTTTAAAAAATTTAAAGCGTCGGCCAAAGCTAAAGCGTCGGACAAAGCTAAAGCGTCCGTTCAGACTATTTAGAGCGTCGTCCAGAGCTTTTTTAAAGCGTCGGCGGGCCTTCTCTATTGCGTCAACGGGACTTCGCGATTGCGTCAGCCAGACCGTTCCCGTTTTTCAATGTTAATTAATGGAGATTCCCTCAGAATTTTGTCTATAATTTATAAAACAATTCCCTAAAATAAAATAATTATATAAGAAAATCATATTTTAATAATTAAAATAAAACCTAAACATTACATTAAAAAAAAGAAAAAATAAAAAAAATATAACCTAAAAACAGATATTTATTACAAGACGTGTTTGAAATCACGTGTTACAAACAAACATGAACTACGCGAAACTGCTATTTCCAACTGAATTAAATAGTCTTCAAATAACTTCGTCAAACTGTTAATTCCTTCTGGGTAGAAGATCCGGACAGAAATATTAAATTAAGAATGAATTTATTTCTGCTTCCGGAATTCGCATCAAAACACCGACCAAAGATAAACGATGTGTCTTGAAATGGTAAGTTCCATCAACACATTGTTTACACTTTGGCGGAAGTGATTTGGGACGGGTTGTTCGCAGTTTCTTCACCGTCATGTGCCGAACAACCCGTTTGATGCATCAAGTGTTCTTTGTAGATGAGCTCTTGAACACTTTGTAGTGATCAGAGGTAGAGGACAGGGAAATCGGCTGACACCCGTGCCATCAGACAAGTATTGTCGATTAAAAACAACGACAACTCTAAAGCTTAGGAAAACGTCATCTTCAATTAAAGCAACTTCACACAAATCAATTTCAGGGGGTCTGATCATATTTTCATTAGATGATCATTGCAGAATGAGGATTTTATGAAGAACTGGTGGTATATATAGGGGAAGAAATCTTGAAACGGTTTAAGAATAAATTGTTATATGTTAATAATTAAAGGGGGTGATCATAAATATGTCAAAACCAAACTGTTTAACAATAAATTGAACTTCAAAAAATTTAAAAATGGCTACCTTAAAAATTAAACACGTTCAGACTTTCTAAAGCGTCCGGCAGAAATTTTTAAAACGTCGGCCTAAGCTAAAGCGTCCGCCTGTCCGTTTTAAAGCGTCGGCCTAAGCTAAACGTCGGCCTAAGCTAAAGCGTCCGCCGGTCCGTTTTAAAGTGTCAGCAGGACGCTGGGGAAAGCGTCAGCTGGACCATTGCTCATCTTCAGACGGACCATTCCGGTGCGTCAGCCAAATAAAACCTCAGCCGCTTTAGAAACGATATGAAACCAGGGACGCACGCCGTGGAATCATTGCGTCCACCGATGCATGAACATTAATCAACAGACGCTTGAACATGCCGGACACGTGTGGGACACGTGTCAGCTCGAAGGAAATGGACGCTTCAACATGAAAGACGGACGCTTCCGAGGCTGTGAGGACCTTCCAAAGACGCAGGAACGTGACAATTTTGCAAATGCACTTGGTCAACAGACATTTTGGTAATTTTCCCTCTTGTTTCTAAGGCTAGAGGGTATGATGATGGTCCTTCAAGAGAGGATGATCCGTCACGTAGGTTGGCATCATAATCCTCCCAAGGATGGTTCATCCCACAAAACTAGAGGGTATGGAGGATGGTCCTAGATGATCCTACCCCACCACTTTTATATTTTATATTTTTTTAATCTTCTACTTTTTTTAACATTTAACAAATAAATTAACTAAATATTTTCATTAATATTAAAAACACATTACATAAACTTAAAAAAGAAAACATAAACTTAAAAAAATAAAAAAAGATAGACTTAAAAAAAAATAAACTTAATAAAAAAACATAAACTTAATAAAAAAAACATAGACTTGAATAATTTGATGCTTCTTCATGATGTCTGTTTGTAGTTTTTTCAACATCGAACGTTTTGGCTCGGGATACTCATTGATGTATTGTAAAATACATCTTTATTCGCGTCCGTTTTAGTCGCTTAGATATTCGTTTTTGTTCCATTTTTAGCGTAGAATGTACATACTTTTGATATTTTGTGTTTTCCAGGTCTTTGCAGCCAAAAGAAGCAGAAACGAGTTGAAATCTGGAAAGGCGAAAGGCTGGATCGGAAAATGAGAGCTCGGGAGCGAAAACATAGCGAAAAATCAATCCTGGAGTTCCAGGAGGGCCGCATCAACTTATAATGAACCCTTACGCGGGCCGCGAGAACTTAAAACATGTTGACTGAACTTTAGCCTTGATACGGGCCGCGTAAGCTTAGCCTTTTGCTTTACGCGGGCCGCGAGAAGAGTGAAAACGCAGCCGACTTAGAATCATGCAACGGCTAGAAGGGTTTGAAAGTTATAAATTCATCATCTTCACAAACAGCCGTAGACACTTACGAATTTAAGGATCTTGGAGACCATTGTAGGCTGTTTGAAGATCATAGGAGTGGTTGGAAGCTAGGAAATCATTCGGGTATACTTTGGAGCGTTCGGGAGTGAAGACTACGGGTTTTATTATCCTAATCTTTCGTTTTCGTTCGTTTTGATTTGTAACACGATGAATTCAGACCTTATTATGATTATGATTGATATTCTGATTATGTTTAGCGGCTAAAACTCTTATACTACCTAGGCATGACAATGGTTTAATTAAAGATTGGATTTTTATTCGGTTTTAATGTGGTTTATGGATTTTCTTGTATTGTAAACGGCTATGGAATTTTAACTTGGTGTATATGCATGCTTGATATTGTTTGATCGCTGTGTATTGCTTCGTATAATCCTTGGTGACGGTCTATATCACGTAATAGGGTTATGCTAGGGTTCTTGATTTAGGTGAGTGTCTATATCACGTAATAAGTCATTAATCCTTTAGGGTGAAAATCGAGTAAGTAACCTTAGAAGTAATATTCGGTAATTTCATAAAATCAAGTGTTCTACTAATCTTGTCGCTGTAAGGCTCGAGGTTGTTAATAGGTCTTGGTTTGGTTTATAGCTAGATTTAGGTTTTGTGAGAAATCGGTCTAGTTCCCTACCCATTCTCTTATCTATTAAACCAAGTTGAAACCCATAGTTGCCTTAGACTTCCGCGCTGTAAGGTAGATTGTCATATTAGGGCACTTTCAAGAAGTTAGAGGACTGTAAGGAAATCTAACAACCGGTAATCATAACAGCCTAGGTAGCACCACAAGAATCGTCTCGAGAAGGGTTGAGGGGCTTAGTGGTGTTTTAATAGGTTTAGTGTCCAAAGATCCCGGTTCCATAACACATTACCTTCAAATAGAAATCCACTCCAAGTTAAACTTGCGTCTAGCCTAGGTAGTCTTCATCACCACTGGTCAAAGTCTTCGTTCGAGTTCGTGTTAGTTAATCTAGTTAATATAGTTTAATCCTTATTTGCATTCTTAGGATTTTTAGAACCCCCCCCCCAATCAATAAACAAATAGTTGAGTCGTGTCAGTCCTAGTCTAAATAGAGTCTTAGCGTAATCCTTAGAGTCTCGTGGGTTCGATACTCGGACTTACTTTAGCTATACTACATTGATCGGTACACTTGCCGGTTGTGTGGTTTTAGTTTTAGATAGAGTCTAAGTTTATAAATTTAAAGCTTAGAGTGTCTAGATTAGGGTTAATTTTAGTTGTTTTTAGTTGACCACTTCGTGCACATCAAGTTTTTTGCGCCGTTGCCAGGGATTCTTTGGCGATTGCGTTGATTACTTTGTTTGGACTTAGTTGACATATACGTGCTATTTGTGTGTTCGTTGAGTCGTAGGAGTCTAAAAATTATTAAGAATAAAAAAAATACTTGTTTTAGTGTCTTTTCTAGTTTAGTGAGTCGTCGTTAGAGTCTTCTTACTTGTTCGTATTCGGTTTTGCAGTTGATGCCCCATACGCGCTCGCAGGGACCTCCGCCGACTCCGCTTACGATCAAGACTTCCACTTCGTCCGTTGCACCCGAGTTCAGATGGCCAATCGTACCGTTTACGAGTAGGCTACCATGGGTTTCACTGGCGCTAATTCGCCCATCACCATTCCTAACATTACGAATGATAGGTCCTGGCAGATTCCATCTTACATCATGACCGTCATTACCAATTCTTGCCAGTTCCATGGTCGTGACGACGAGGATGCACCCGCCCACATCAATAGCCTCACTCGCCTTTGCAGCACCTTTTCCATCGAGGGTGTGAACCTCGATGCTCGTTACCTTCAGGTCTTTCCATTCTCACTCGCAGGTCGTGCAGCGACCTGGCTCGATTCTCAGCCAGCTGGCACTTACACTACTTGGGCTGGTCTTCGCGATGCTTTCTTAGCCAAGTACTTCCCACCAGCCAAGGCGTCTCGCCTTCGTGATCAGATTCACTCCTTCCGCACGGAGCCTGATGAGCCGTACCACCTAGCATGGGAGCGTTTCCAGACGCTTCTCTCTCGTTGTTCGCAACATGGTTTGTCTGATTGGGCGTTAGTTGAAAAGTTCTACAATGGTCTTACTCCTGAGATAAAAGCTCGTTTCGATACTTCAGCAGGAGGGCAGCTTATGGGAAAGAAGACGGTGAATGAGTGCAATGATTTGTTTGAGAGTTTCGCACATTCTGATATGGACTACAGCTCTACCCGCAGGACTTCCATTCCTGTTCATACCACCTCGGCCGGTCGAGGGGTAAACCAAGTTAGCTTGGATCCATCGGTAGCTGCTGTAGTCGAGAGTTTGAGGCAAGGGTTGAATGAGATTAAGAAGAAAGTTAATAGATGTGAGGTTTGTAGGGGTGGTCACGATACGTTACATTGTCCCACACTTACTCTTGAGCAGGTAGAGTACATAGCCGGTCAGTCTAGGGGTCCCACGAATCCGTTCAATAATTCCAATTACAACTCCAACTGGCGCGGTAGTGGTAACAATAGTAGTTTTCGTTCTTCTGGTAATCCTCCTGGTTTTCCATCTGGTCAGTATCAAAATAGGGGGCCGGGTCTTAACACGAGTGGTAGTTCGGGTCAGAGTGGTCAGTTTAGTGGCTCAGGGGGTCAGTTTGCTAGTGGGGGTCGAATCAAGAGGGTCAAGGCAGTGGCAAGGCTTTCGAGGGTAGTTTAAGTAGGATAGAGGAGATGTTTGCTCAGATGATGACACAAAATCAAGCGACACAGAAATCTCTAACTGATTTCGCTAAAAATCAGGAGCAGATTAATAAAAGTCACGATCTTCAGCTCAAAAGTCAGCAATCCACACTTTTAGATCTTCAAAGAACAGTAGGCGGAATTGCTAAACAGTTGCAGGAGCATCTGCCTGGTCAGTTTTCGGGAAATACTTTCACGAATCCCGCAAATCAGTCAGCTAAAGCTATTACGACCCGCAGTGGAAAGAGTTTGGGAGAAGTAGTGAGAGAGAGAGTGGAGGAAGAGAAAGAAGATGAAGTCGATGAGGAGATCCAGATGGAGGCTCCCGGTAAGGTGCACATGAGGCTAGACCCAGCAAGTACCGCACACGCCGAGGAGTCGCCAGTAGAGAAGAAAGTTGAGAAGCAGCCGACGAAGGTTCGGCCATGATGTGGGGTAAAATACATATATTTGTCCCGTGTAGATTGTATAATTTTTGTATAGGTTTTATTTATTTTTATTTAGTTTTACTATTATATTATATTAATTTGTGTTTTGGCAAGTCCTGGTACAAATGGAGCAAAAACGGGTAATAAAGAAATAACCAGCCAGTTGAATAGTGTATGACGCCAGAGACCGAATTAAAATTGCAGCCATTTTCTATGATTGAGCTGAGTCCGCTATCTTTATGTTATCTAAAAAGGGTTGCCATCTTTAACATTATTTTTTATGGATTTGGGCCATTGAAGTATTATATTTAAAACAAATGTTTTAGTCATAAAAAAAAGCCCTAGTGAATTCTAATTCACCTTAGACGTGAAGTAACATGATGTGAACGAATTATTAGAAAGGAATAATATAAACAGCTGCCATCATTATCTAATAAAAAAAAACAAGGAGGGACCTTGGAATTGAGATACACATGCAGACTATGCATGGGCAAATACCGATCCCGGTACCATATCGTCCCGATACCGACAAATCCCGATCCCGATTTTTGTGAAAAATGGGTACCGATACCGATACCGAAATACGTCGGTTTGGTACGGTATCGGTATTTTGAGGGTAAAATGCGGTATTATACCGATACCATACCGTACCGATACCGACAAATACCTAAAAGTGGATACCGATACCGGTACCGAAACCCCTTCGGTATGGTATTCTCGGGATCGGGATGGTATTGGTATTGGATACCACTTGCTCATCCCTAATGCAGACAAGGGTTTTGGGAGGAACATCTATACTTTATAATAAAAGAAACCACTTTAGGGATACTTGTCATCATATTAGGCCATCTCTTATAGATAATTATTATTTTAGTTTAATTTATTCAAATTAATTATAGATAACCATCCTACTAAATATTATTTTATTTAATAATATATATTATTAATAATCCTTCTACTAAATATTATTAGTTTAATATCTTATGTATAATTATAATTTGAGTAAATTGCCATTTTGGTCCCTGAGTTTTGTTCACTTTTGTCACATTAATAAAAAAAACTCAAACTTTTTAAATCTGAGTCCCTGTGGTTTCACTTTTATTGCCATTGTGGTCCAAAAATGAAATCAACTGATATTTGGCTAATAAAATTCTGTTATTTTGTCCATTTCCTCAGGGACAAAACGGTTAATATAATTTTATTATAACACATTATTAATTAAATTAATGAAATCAGCTGATATTTGGCCATTTCCCCTGGGGAAAAGGACAAAATAAAAGGATTCTATTAGCCAAATATCAACTGATTTCATTTTTGGTCCAAAATTACAATAAAAGTGAAACCACAGGGACCCAGATTTAAAAAGTTTGAGTTTTGGACTAAAGTGGCAAAAGTGACCAAACCTTAGGGATCAAAATGGCAGTTTACTCTTATTATTTAGTTTAATCTCCTTCTCATTTATAATATTATTTATTTGAAGGTTTTGTTTAGTTTGGTATCAAATAAATTTGATGAAACTTAAAATAAAATTAACTAATATTATTTATCATTTATACATTTACAGAGCTTTAAAGAAAATGTTAAATTTATTGAGACATCGTTAACAAATGTTGCAACAACAGAATAATCTTTTTATATCACGAAAACCAAACTTTGTATTATTATATTAAATATTTTTATTTTCACTATACAAAATTACATTTACTCGTCCCATGTAACACATGAGGTTTTTTAAGATATAACTTTTTATTATTTGATATATAAAATTAGATTTATTCAATTCGTAAAATACACGGGGTTTTTTAAGGATATATATTTTTAATTATTTAGTACAGAAAATTACATTTATTCAAACCGTGTAATGAGCATATTTTTAAAGATGGAGTTTTTTTATTGTTTCATATATAAAATTACATTTATTCAACCATGTAATAAATGAGGTTTTTTAAAGATGTATTATTTTTTTATTTGGTAAACAATATTACATTTATTCAACCCGTGTAATACACGTGGTTTTAAAGATATAACTTTTTTATTTGGTATATAAAATTACATTTATTCAACCCGTACAATATGATTCTTATGGATATAACTTTTTATTATTTAATATATAAAATTATATTTATTCAACCCGTACAATAAATGAGAATTTTAAAGGTATATTGTTTTATTATTTAGTATATAAAATTTATTTATTCAACCCCGTGTAATACACGGGGTTATAACCTAGTCTATATTCTATATCTATCTATATACTAAAGCAAAATATTGTTTGACTATTTGACCATGATGTGGCAGCTCTCTTTGGCCAGATAATTGAGAATTTTGGGCGCCATTCTCCTTCTTCCTACCTACGCTTCTTCAATTTGGTAACCCAATCAATTATCTCAATCAATTAAAGCAAATTGATTACTCTTTAAATCTCAAAACCTAATCAAATTGATTTCTACAGGCTATCATCTTTCAACCACATTCAATTTTACAAACCCTAAAATCTCATATACGGCTTCATCTGTAGCGATTGTACCAGGCCATACCCACTTCAGAAATCCCTAAAACTCAATCATTCGAACTCTCATCTAGGTATGTTTTCTTTGATTTTTATGATGTAATCCGATTAGAGCATCGGCCGATTCTCATTTTCATTCGAAATCATCAATTGCATATTTTCTGATTACTTCAGTTCAGATGGCTTCTTTGTCCGATTCTGTTTTTTTGTAGCATCTGTTGCAAAAGGTATGTCCCTCTATCCTGTCAATCATAGTTTAACATTGTTATGTTTATATGTTTTGTAGCGCTTTCTGATTGATTTTTTTAGGATGGCTGGATTGGATAATGTAATGCAATTAAGAGTGAATAATGCTGATGGATTTTTGAAGAATATGGAAATTAGGATGGAACGTTTTGCTGGTCACAATAGGTATGTTCTAAAGGATTGGAAAAGTTCATGAAAAATAACGGTTTATCCAATTTTGAACTGTGTGTTTTCAAATATATCAAAAAAGTATGTTATTAGTTTCAAAGGCATAGACAAAACAATGATGGTACTGTTAAAATCTAAAACTTTTGGGAATTTAGCTTTTGGATTTTAGTCAGGATTTGTTGAATAATTTTAACCATGGATTTTAGAACTTCATATCATGGTGATGTTTGGTTTTGAATACAAATTTTGGTTTTATGTTCATGTTTGGTTTCGAATTATGCTTTTGGCCTTAGGTGTACAACCGTGTATTTCTCAGTAATTTACTTAATCGTTGTTATTCTTACAGTCGATATTCTTAAAAAAACTAAGAGAGCATTGTTCTCTTGATCCACTCAATGAAACGAAATGAAGAGTGGATTTAAGAGAACGGTTCAGTTGATTGAGGGGATAACAGAGAGGATTCTTGAAACAGGTTCTGATCACATATGTTTGGCCTAATCATGCGATCTAAGGAAAGTCCTAAGGTATCATTTCCATTTCCCCTCTTTTTGTTCGTCTCACATTCGTTGTTCAGTTGTTTATGATCGTTCATTTAGCCCAGCTGTGTTTATTCGTGTTGTTAATATATGTGGGTTTTTTTTTTTGCCTGTTGAATTTATCCACAAAAAATAAAAAACTTGACTTGGTCGACTTTTGTTTGTAATAGTGAAAGAATTTATTAAATATTATGTTGTGTTAGTGTTTTGATTTGCTTATGTTGTTGATAATCAGTTTAAAATTGTTTATGATTGTTATTTATCATCTTGGTTTTGATATTTGGTTCTTGAGAGCCACCTGTTCGATGAAATGATCCAATGTTATGAAGTTTCATTGACAAGTCAACACCATATCTAATGATGAGTTGACAACTTCTAACATAAAACTCTCTTTGTGTGGTACTGAATCAGATTCTAATAATCTTAGGAGTGATAATACCATTGGAATCAAGTCATCATTTGTTAGCATATAATAAGCATGGCCTTGAAAACTTATGGTTTCATATACTTTTCAGGTTTGCTCAATATGATGAACTCCCTTTGATGAGTACTTTTATGGTGCTTATGGTTTCATTATTTTGTGTTTTAAAATCGTTTTTGCGTATAACATTTAAAAATATTTAGATGCTATCTCTCCATCTTTACTTTGCATTCAGTTTGTAAAAATACGGATAACTGATCATGTCCAGCTAACCAACTTGATGAGCAGAAAAAAAAACTGCGGTTTCAGTTTGAAAAGTAGGTCATTGAGGGTGCCCCATTCCTGCTTCGTTCAGTATAATTTTTTTTGTTGTTGATGTGAATTTCAATGTTGTTTGCATTTTGAGTTTTACTTAGTTTTTTGTTCTTTGTTAAAATAATAATTCTATCAGGTTAACTGATTTTAATACTAAGTATAGTTATAAGAAGCAAACATTCCAGTTGCCATGGAACCATTTTTTAAACTTATGATATATATGTATTTTTATACATATGAGTTTGTTAACTCATATAGGCTGGTTTTGACCCTTCGGTGTCAGCGCATGATTTTTTTCTGTGCGTTAAAAATAAGTAGAGTTTTTACAATAACTGCCAAAATATGGCGTTTGTGTTCCTACAGGAACCATGATTAGGCTGTTTAAAGTAAAGGAAAAACAAAAAGAAGAGGCTGGAAATGCTAATGGAAGGGGACCCTTAAAGAAGCAAAGTGCAGGGGAATTACATCTTCATAAAGGTTAATCCTTCTATCTATATATATGTTGAACAACATATAGGTTTTAACTCTCATGTATTTTAGAATTGATAAAATATGTATTTTAAGGTATAAATATCATATTCGATGCATCTGACATTTTACATTTTGCTGACATAGGTGAACTGAACCTACCGAAAGCATGCACAATTTCGTTTCCAAATGGCAAGGATGATTTGATGACTTTTGAAGTCTCCATTAAACCTGATGAAGGGTATTACATGTAAGTTATCCTTTCAACTCATTTGTATGAAAACGTGTGAAATTTGGCTGTATATGATGAATAACGGGTCAAATGTGCAAAACACATTGACATATATAAAGTGGATCTCTATTGTGTATTCACGTGTTCACAAGGCCACATATAGTTTCTTTAGAAAAAAAATATTATGTCAATAGTATATCTTTCTAATCATATGAAAAACATTTATTATTTGTAAATGTTGCAGGGGAGGGAAATTTGTGTTCACCTTTAATGCACATTCAGAATGATTTTTTCAGCGAAGATGACGGTACCCTTTATCCTTTTGTAAGTGATGTATCTGAACTTTTTTTAGACGAGTTACGCACCTCACTTGACGACTGACACATCACCGTCGAGAAAAAGATTCCGGTAATCGTTGTACCCCTTCTTTTGTTTCTATGTATCTTCACGACTTTTAAATTTTACATTACAAAACTAAATCTTAGAAACAAGAAAACATCAGATTTATTCTTAATGACTGAAAAGGTAGATTATATTTGGCAAATGGGTGAACCTTCGGTTGTGGTTCAGGTCGTACTTTGTCACCAACCGGCCAATTGGGAATATTTATATTAGTTTTTTTCTTAAAAAACAATTGCTTTAAGTGGATACAAGCAAATGGGTCAATTTAGGTTGTATATTGTCACCGAGTCAAGTCAGTATGTACATTGTCACAAACGGGTCAAATGGGTGTTATTTATTTTTTAGTTTTTTTTCTTCTTAAAATACCCAATTACTTAAATGATTTTAGGCAAATGAGTAAACAGGTTGATTGAGGTGTACATTTTTTTTTACCCAAAATACCTGGTCCGGTATGATTCGGTGACCGAAAAAAGTATTGACGAGTAAGGTGAGGAGTATTATTTGTTATTTTTTGGCGAATGAGGTTTTGGCTCAGCATGATGGGGAGTATATGCATGCGGAAATGTATGAAGCGGTTTGCATCCGAACTTGATGCATTGGATGGACCAACCAAAGAGTTTTTAGTGCTACAGGGTGTTCGTTTTGCTTTTTCGTTTTCATCAGGTAGTCTTTATTTTTAGACGGGTCAAGCAAGTTTGGTTGTGGTTCACAAGTTTACACTGGGTTTGGGTCAAAATTGGTAGTTTTTTTAATATGGGCAGGGCCGGCCCTAGGGGTGGGCGAGCCGCACCCCCGGCCGAAGCCTACTTTTTCCGAGGGCACTAAATTAAAAAAATATATCTTTTATATATGAACATTTTGAACTGGGACTTTTTCAAAAACGAAGCTTGGCTAGGTGGTTAATCCGCTTTCCTCTTACGCAAGGGGCACAGGTTCAATTCATGTTTCCTTCATTTATTCAATTAAATTTTGCTAAGCTTCGAAACGTCTCATTTATTGTTATTTTTGTTTGTTAATAATATAAATAAACTTTCCATCCAAGCAGATTTTGAATACGAGTCACAAACACTTTTCTGTATTTGCTTTAATTGAATCTTATAAATATAGTTTTTTAATACAGGTCATAAACAATTTTGGTGTTTTTACTTATTTCATAGAATACCATGCCTGACAAACCTCATGTTTATGCCTTTTATAAGGTGGCAGTTTCAAGCCATTTATAAATGGGTCGATTTGGGTGGACAACAAGTTACTAGAGTGTGCTGATGGACAACAAGTTACGAGTTACCACCATTACTAGAAGATGGTGCCGTTCAAAAAAACACTAGAAGATGGGTAGAGAATGCCATTGTATCAGAGGTAAAATAGTAAAACATTAATTTATTCAACTTTTTGTTAGTTCATTTAGAATGGTTCTACAGGAATATTGAACATCTGATATGTCTCTATATGTTATTTTAATAAGTAACCAGTACTATAAGTTGGTTTAGAAAAAGCGCGCCTGATGTGCTAGGCCATAGTGTGGGTGCAGAAATTACAGATCATGTTGGCGTCTATACAGTTGGCTAGGAAATGTATGAAGCGGTTTGCATCCGAACTTGATGCATTGGATGGACCAACCAAAGAGTTTTTAGTGCTACAGGGTGTTCGTTTTGCTTTTTCGTTTTCGTCAGGTAGTCTTTATTTTTAGACGGGTCAAGCAAATTTGGTTGTGGTTCACAAGTTTACACTGGGTTTGGGTCAAAATTGGTAGTTTTTTAATATGGGCAGGGCCGGCCCTACCGAAGCCTATTTTTCCCGAGGGCACTAAATTAAAAAATATATCTTTTATATATGTACATTTTGAACTGGGACTTTTTCAAAAAACGAAGCTTGGCTAGGTGGTTAATTCGCTTTCCTCTTACGCAAGGGGCACAGGTTCAATTCACGTTTCCTTCATTTATTCAATTAAATTTTGCTAAGCTTCGAAACGTCTCATTTATTGTTATTTTTGTTTGTTAATAATATAAATAAACTTTCCATCCAAGCAGATTTTGAATACTGACACAAACACTTTTCTGTATTTGCTTTAATTGAATATTATAAATATAGTTTTTTTAATACGGGTCATAAAAAATTTTGGTGGTTTTACTTATTTCATAGAATACTATGCCTGATAAACCTCATGTTTATGCCTTTTATAAGGTGGCAGTTTCAAGCCATTTATAAATGGGTCGATTTGGGTGGACAACAAGTTACTAGAGTGTGCTGATGGACAACAAGTTACGAGTTACCACCATTACTAGAAGATGGGTTGCCGTTCAAAAAAAACACTAGAAGATGGGTAGAGAATGCCATTGTATCAGAGGTAAAATAGTAAAACATTAATTTATTCAACTTTTTGTTAGTTCATTTAGAATGGTTCTGCAGGAATATTGAACATCTGATATGTCTCTATATGTTATTTTAATATGTAACCAGTACTATAAGTTGGTTTAGAAAAAGCGCGCCTGATGTGCTAGGCCATAGTGTGGGTGTAGAAATTGCTTCACAACATCAGAAGCGTAGCAATCTCATAAAGTTTTAGTAGATGTTTGCGTACATAACTGGCAGTGGTATGTTTGCAGCTGGTGGGAGAATGGTGAAGAAGAGACTGATGATGCGACCTACACCCCATCAAACTCATATGTAGTTATTTTTACAGTTATACTATTAGGATTTGTTATGTTGTTTTGCCCTTCGTATGAACTTGAACCGATTGTGATGACAGGTTAACTTGAATCTCCACTACCCTGCTTCACACCATTAGTGAATATGAAAAAGCTTTATATGTTGGACACGTTTCTGATTTGTTTGAGATATCAAAAGACAAGAGTTTTTATGTGGTGATTTTAAACTAATGATATGTCTGAGATTGATATGGATAAGCCTATGCTATTGATTTTGCTAACTAGAATTTGTGTCAAGAATTTATGTAGTAAGCTTATTAATGTGGCAGTCCTATGGATAAGTGATGAAAGAGCCATTTATACTAAGACAGTCCTTAATTCATGGGTGAGAAATGAGAATCACATGCTATGCCTTTGCCGAGACAGTCCTTAATTCCGCTAAAAAGGAGAATTGCAAATTAATACCAGAATGTGAAAGCTTTACACTAGCAATTTCAAATCTTCTATTGTTTTTACCAAAAAAAAAAAACTTTTATTTTTGGTAGGTTGATTTTGGCTTAGTCCAGTGGGTAAATTTAAAAAATAGATGAAACTGAAGACAAGTTAAATATCCTACCCAAAATGTATTCGAAATACATAAGGGTGAGAGGGGTGCTCCCCTCCAGGTGAGTGGTAAACTCTCATCGGAGCCAATCAAATTCGTCCATGTCAACTCCCCTCTCGAACTCCCCTCAAGCACTTAATCACAAGCGGTGGTTTCACCCAAACCATTTTTTTTTAAAAAGATACTATGATCACTTTGTTTTAATGAGTTTGAATTTGTATATTAAAGTAGTTATTTTTCTTATTAGCCACCCGTGTATCACACGGGAACTTAGACTAGTATATTAATAAATGAGATTCTTTGGGCCATTTGTCTTTGAATGGTGGAGCCATTTTGCTTATGTGGCATCCTATGGTTGAGGAGATGGTGATTTTGGGAGGGAAGACACAATATTAGATGTTTTGAGAATTAGACACGGGATCCGAATTATAATCGGGTCAAACTTAATGGATCTTATATATCATCTTTTCCAAACAACAATTGTTCACAACCTCACTTTTTTCAAACACTAGATCCATTTTTCTCTAATCTGGTTCTTCCTTCTTCACCGATCGAGCATAGGTATGTTAATTTTCTTTTATGTCTTTGATTTTTCTTTGTTATTTTAAACACAATCTATCTCTTTCTTAAACCCTAGATATCATCTATCGATCATCGCCGCATCTTCTTCTTAAATAACCATGTACCAGGTTCGTTCTTGCAAATGAGGTTTATTTTTTCGCCATTAAATCTTCTTTTGATGTTATTTGTAATACAATCCATACAAACTTGGCTGAATCATTTGAATCGTCCATCGATTTGAGCAGATTCATGTTGTATCAATCATATTTTTCCTTTAATTAGGGCTTTTTTTTCTATCATTAGAGTTTTTATTGATATTTAACTTACCTGATCCATACATTTTTTTTATATTTGAATTGTCCAACGATTTGTCGAAAAAATCGAAATTCTAACGATTCAGTAACCAGGTTTGCGATTTTGTGTAGTATTTTGGTTTTTATAATATTCATTTTATGTATGTTCTTCGGATCTTCTACGTTCTTCTGATTTTGTTGTTCAATTTTTCAAGTTGCCATGGCTTAATGCTCATCTTATAAAGATCTGGCCTTTTGTTAACGAGGTTAGTTGATTGTATTCAATGGTTATTTGATGCTTTAGTTGAGTGGTGTATGTCTGTATTTTAGGTTTTTGATATTTATTATTGTAAATGTTAGTAGATATTTATTTATTGTAAATGATATGTCCACATAATTTGCAGGTATGTAATCTATAGTAGATATTTATTTATTGTAAATGTTTAATGTTAATTTTTGATGAATTTTCTTTTATTTTTATTTGTAGATCGAACATGTTATAGGTGTATTTAATCAATAATCTATAAAAAGATCTAACGTAAAACTACTTGATTAAGGTTAAATACTATTTCTTTATGTTGTTCGATCTTCAATTTATTCAAGAAAAGTTATGTTTTTGATGTTGAAAACTGTTTTGGCAGTTGCTAATGTTTGTTGTTCTTCTTATTTTTTTGTAGATCATTAGACATATAGTCAAGGTATGTAAACAATATAAGATTGTTTGTTTTTCATCATGATTCATATGAAATGATGTTTTGTTAAAAATTTATTTACTGTTTTTGAAATTCGGACTCGGAATGTTCGTCTACCAAAACAGGTTTGTTAAATGTTATTGGTATTGTTTATTTTTTGATATGTATATTCTTTCTTATTTCTTATTAAATTTTCTGTTTAGGCATAATTTTGAAACTTTATGTCATTATCTTTTGAAGTTTATATTGTTAGTTTTGTCAATTATGAGTTTTTCTATTTAGGTTTAAAGATACCTTTAATTTCTTTCTAAAGATGTTTTTGTTTCCATAAACACATTACTGTTTTTAAGGTTAATTTTTCTATTCTCAATTATAACTTGGTTTCTGTAATTAGACATTGTTTCTATAAATAAGTTACCGTTATATTTTTTTTTTAAATTCCTTTATTCCTTTGCAGTTATGGATCCTAAAAAAACGCTCCAAACGTTTTTAAAGTTGATTGATGACTATGATCCTATATAAAAACCGGACTCCGATAATTCCTCAAACAAAAGAGGTTAGTTAAATTTTATAGTTTTTTTTTATCTTTTTTAAGTTTGTAATATTTAATTTAATCCTTTCTGTTCAGTAATTTTTTTTAAATTAGTAATATATGTTCTGAATGATTTATGGTTTGTATTTTCCCATGGTTAACCGTCAATCTTTTGTGAAATTCGTACTCGAAATGTTCGTCTACCAAAACAGGTTAGTTAAATTTTGTTGGTATTGTTTGTTTTTTGATGTATAGTCTTTCTTATTTCTTATTAAATTTTGTGTCACTATTTTTTTTTTAAATTAGTAATATATGTTCTGAATGATTTATTGTTTGTATTTTCCCATGGTGAATCCTCAATCTTTTTTGAAATTCGGACTCGGAATGTTTGTCTACCAAAACAGGTTAGTTAAATGTTGTTGGTATTGTTTGTATTTTGATATGTATACTCTTTCTTATTTCTTATTAATTTTTTTATTTAGGCATAATTTTGAAACTTTATGTCATTATCTTTTGAAGTTTATATTGTTAGTTTTGTCAATTATGAGTTTTTCTATTTAGTTTTAAAGATGCCTTTAATTTCTTTCTAAAGATGTTTTTGTTTCCATAAATACATTACTGTTTTAAAGGTTGATTTTTCTATTCTCAATTATAACTCGGTTTCTGTAATTAGAAATTGTTTCTATAAATAAGTTACCGTTATACTTTTTTTTTTAAATTCCTTTATTCCTTTGCAGTTATGGATCCTAAAAACAACGCTCCAATTGTTTTTAAAGTTGACTTATGACTATGATCCTATATTTTTGGTATGTTTCTTTGGTTTTCATTTTATCAACAGACAATAAGTTATTTAAGCTTATATGTTTTTTGTTTCGATTCATAGGAAATACCGTATGATTTTGCAAGCTTATTGTGGGGAGGAAAAGTTTCATATGGTCAATGTCTTGAACTTATTGATGATGACTTATGCAATTGCAGGAGTCTGAATCTTCTTCGAACGCAAGAGGTAAGTTTAATTTCATCGTTTTTTGGTGTTTTGTTGATCCAGTATAATGATAGTTTTCATCGTTTATGCTAATCTCTATAATTTTTAAGTTATTTTGTTTATTTTTTTTTTTTTGGCAAATCTAACTATGATATTTTTTTGAAATTTGAAAATCTTTGTCTTTTTTACTAATAAATTTTGTATTGTATTAAGATGTATTAATGATTCTTTTGTTTTGATTTTTGATTTATGTTTTTCTTTTTTCATGATTAACTAATAAATTTTATATTGTGTTAATTTTTAATCCATTAAAGATTATGTAAATTTTTAATGTGTGATATGTTTTTACGGATTATTGATTGTGTTTCTAAAAATAAATAGGTTTTAAATTTTTTTGAAACCATTCTTTTTAATTATTTGTTTTAGAAGTTTCTCCCGATATTATAAGTTTGTTTCTATAACTAGTTTACCGTTTTAATTTTTAAAAAACCTTCATATTTAATTTCCAGATATGGATCAGAGTAACAATTGCCCTTCATTTTTAATGCTTATTGAGGAAGATGACCCATTATTTTTTGTATGTTTATTTGTTTTCTAATTATTATTTTTGTGTCATTGTTATTTTTCTTATTTTGTTAAATTAATTACTATTCGTATTAGATTGTTAAACATTTTTTTCCCTTATATGTAGTTCTAAGATAATTGGGATAAAAAAACTGAACCGAAAGGGAAAGCAAGTGTTCTTTGTGATGAAAATCAAAGTTCAAAGGTTTGTGTTCATTTACTAAATTATAGAAGTTTGTAATTAACTAAATTGTTTTACCTTTATTTTTTCATTTTCAAAGGTTAATGTTTTATGTTTCTTAGGATAATCTGAAGGGGAAATCAAATGTTGTTGTTGATGAAAATCTAACTTTAAAGGTTTTTGTTTACTTAGTTTAATTTTATCGTTTTTTTTTTTTTTTTGGTGTTTTTTGATCCGGTATAATGATAGTTTTCATCATTTATGCTAATCCCTATAATTTTTAAGTTATTTTATTTATTATTTTTTTTTGGCAAATCTAACTATGATATTTTTTGAAATTTGAAAATCTTTGTTTTTTTACTAATAAATTTTGTATTGTATTAATATGTATTAATGATTCTTTTGTTTTGGTTTTTTATTTCTGTTTTTCTTTTTTCATGATTAACTAATAAATTTTATATTGTGTTAATTTTGAATCCATAAAAGATTATGTAAATTTTTAGTGTGTGATATGTTTTTACAGAATATTGATTGTGTTTCTAAAAATAAATAGGTTTGAAATTTTTTGAAACCGTTCCTTTTTAATTATTTGTTTTAGAAGTTTCTCCCGATATTTTAAGTTTGTTTCTATAAATAGTTTACCGTTTTAATTTTTAAAAAGCCTTTATATTTAATTTCCAGATATGGATCAGAGTAACAACTGTCCTTCATTTTTAAAGCTTATTGAGGAAGATGACCCATTATTTTTTGTATGTTTATTTGTTTTCTAATTATTATTTTGTCATTGTTTTTTTTATTATTTTGTTAAATTTAATTACTATTCGTATTAGATTGTTAAACATTTTTTTCCCTTATATGTAGTTCAAAGATGATTGGGATAAAAAAAACTGAACTGGAAGGGAAAGCAAGTGTTCTTTGTGATGAAAATCAAAGTTCAAAGGTTTGTGTTTATTTACTAAATTATAAGAGTTTGTAATTAACTGAATTGTTTTACCTTTATTTTTTCATTTTTAAAGGTTAATGTTTTATGTTTCTTAGGATGATCCCAAGGGGAAATCAAATGTTGTTTTTGATGAAAATCTAACTTTAAAGGTTTTTGTTCACTTAGTTTAATTTTATCGTTTTTTTTATGTTTTTTGATCCGGTATAATAATAGTTTTCATCCTTTATGCTAATCTCTATAATTTTTAAGTTATTTTTTTTTTTTTTGGCAAATCTAACTATGATATTTTTTGAATTTTGAAAATCTTTGTTTTTTTACTAATAAATTTTGTATTGTATTAATATGTATTAATGATTCTTTTGTTTTGGTTTTTTATTTCTGTTTTTCTTTTTTCATGATTAGCTAATAAATTTTATATTGTGTTAATTTTGAATCCATTAAAGATTATGTAAATTTTTAGTGTGTGATATGTTTTTATGGAATATTGATTGTGTTTCTAAAAATAAATAGGTTTTAATTTTTTTTTGAAACCGTTCCTTTTTAATTATTTGTTTTAGAAGTTTCTCCGGATATTATTAGTTTGTTTCTATAAATAGTTAACCGTTTTAATTTTTAAAAAGACTTCATATTTAATTTTCAGATATGGATCAGAGTAACAACTATCCTTCATTTTTAAAGCTTATTGAGAAAGATGGACCATTATTTTTGGTTTGTTTATTTGTTTTCTAATTATTTTTTTTGTCATTTTTTTTTTCTTATTTTGTTAAATTTAATTATTATTCGTATTAGATTGTTAAACAATTTTTTCCCTTATATGTAGTTCAAAGATGATTGGTATAAAAAACTGAACCGAAAGGGAAAGCAAGTGTTCTTTTGTGATGAAAATCAAAGTTCAAAGGTTTGTGTTCATTTACTAAATTATAGGAGTTTGTAATCAACTGAATTGTTTTACCTTTATTTTTTCATTATCAAAGGTTAATGTTTTATGTTTCTTAGGATGATCCGAAGGGGAAATCAAATGTTGTTGTTGATGAAAATCTAACTTTAAAGGTTTTTGTTCACTTAGTTAATTATAATTTTATGAATTTAAATGGATTACTTTATATTTTTTTATTTATATGTTTACCTTTTTTCAGGTCAAAAGCAAGTTTGAGATGAATCTGGACAAATTTTTGATACCGAAGAATAAATCCCATGTATACCTGGTTACTTAAGTATTATATAATGCAATTCCATTAAATAAGTAGATCATTCCACTTATTCTGCAGGTATATAATCAAGATTTGATTGTTATGTATTTTAAATCTTTAATCGCAATATTTTTTGATCATTTATATATATTTTTTGTGTTGTTGATGATTATTTAAGTTTGTCCGATTATAATGTTTATGAATGGATCTATTCTTTGATGTGGAGGAGGTAGGGGTTCGGGTACTACAAGTTGTAAGGGGGTCTACGGTGAGGCAAAGTTTAGACACAGACAATCTTATAAAGTTGTTTCACGGTTTTGGATTCGTTGAAACTCGAGCTTAATCGATTGGAAATTAAAGTCACAGGTGATTAATGCAAAATGATTTGTTGGATTAATTGAATCTTTTTTGTTTTTGAATGTTGATATTGTTTGCTCTTCTGCAGATTATGATTGAGAACCGAGCGAATCACAATCTTAGATAGATTTTAAATTAAATGTCTACATAAGAAAAAAATGATTGAAAACTATAACTTTAATGTCATTGTGGGTTTTTACTGGTTAATGACCTTCGAAGTTGCTCAACTGCTCATTTAATTAGTTAATGGTTGCATAGGTGTTCACGTGTTGAATACATTATTTGATTTATATACTTCATATTATAGATGGAAGGGATTATATAGAATTTAGATCTTTAACTTATATAGCCACCAACTATCTTACCTCCACCAACAGATTTTCATGTATTTTCCATTGAGTAATGTATATTAATGTTTCACGGATTATTTTATTTTAACGAACTGACCCATCTGGGTTGGATTTGTAGTTTACTTTTTTCCATGTTTATATATTAGTGTTAGTTGGTTTTGTTTTTTGTTGTAGCTGATGTAGGTGTCATTATATCATATATATCAGTGGAGTGTCAGAATGAAGAAAAAAAGGGAGTTTTTTACTAACTATAAACAAATACACCGACTCCAGATGTTCCGTTATGCGCTTTTATAGTTTTCAGAGATCTGATGGAACTGTGCAGTTATTCTTTTAGATCTTTTTTATTTTTTAGATTTTTTTATTTTTAGAATTCTTTTAGATTTTTTAGATCTTTAGAATTTTTTTATGTTTTTAGATTTTTTGAATTTTTTTTATTGTACATTTGATCAAAATATATTTATTCCTTATTAGATTAGTTAGTAATTATTTGATGGACGTAATTATCCATATTATCTAATCAAGGGTTTCCATTTGGATGTATATAAGGAGAGATAACTAGAGAGATAAAGATCACACAATTACAATAACATCAAGAACTCACGAATTCGTTCATACTCTCTCTCTCTCTCTCAAACGTGTTCATCAAAAACCTTTGAAAGCATGTGTTTTTATTTTATTTAATGACAATTCGATTAATGCAAATTAAATTTTCCGATCCGCGAGTATTCGCGGGTTATAACCTAGTTATTATTATAAAACAATTACATCACAACATCGACAGGAAGAAGAGGCAGCCATAGTTGGATTTTATGGGGTCACGTGGTCTAGAGGAGGAGACTTTGGGATTTGTTTATGCACATGGGCCGACTTCTTTGATCGGGCCGCCATACAACTAAACATCACGCAGACTTGGGGACTTCTTTGACTTTTGGGGACTTGGAGCCATCATCATCACAATTATATAAATAGGGGGAGGTTCATTTGAGAAGAAAAATTAATTTAGAAGAAAAAGAACAAAGGGTAAAATTGTAAAACACCAAATGCTTTTTTTCATCTTATTTATTATTATCTTTGACTAATTAATTAGTCATAAAGACTATCATCCTCCACAATAAAAATTTTTGCCTACACACATCAAAATTTAGTCTACACATTTCAAAAAATTATCCTACACATATTGAAATATATCCTACACATATCGAAATTTATTATGCACAACTCGTAATTTATCCTAAACATCTCGTAACTTATCCTAAATTCTAAATTATTATTTTTTTAAATATTTTTTTTTTGAAAATAAGTTACAAATTTAATGTAATTAATTAAAGAGGAAGACTATAAATTAATGATCTATTTAAGTTTACCAATATACCCTTAGAATAATATTAAATACATATATTAAATGAAGCAAAATAAAGAATTCTTATTGGTTAAAAATTCTTCTTTCTTCTTCTTACAAAAAATTTCTTCTCATTTGAACTCTCCACTATATAAATATATCAATATATATCACGAAGAAAAAAGGGGGCCTGCACGTTTTCTTTGGATTGGGCCGATAGAAGGTTTTGGGGAAACTAATTCAAAAACATTAACACAACATCATCCATGACATATATATATGATCATGATTTTCGACGGCAGAAGGGGGAACAACATCAGACACGCACGGCTGGAACGAAAAAGAGGCACAAGAAGATTTATTTGCAAGCTTTCAAGGTTCAAGAATTATTAGAGATCAAAGATTAAACGGGTTCTAATTCTCTGGTTCTTCTTGTTTTCTAGTTTTTCTTATTTTAATTCAATGAACTCAGTTTTGAGACATTGTTTATTTGTTTTTAAAACCTTGATTGTTGGCTAAAACTCTTATACTACCTAGGCATTGACAATGGTTTAATAAAAGATTGGATTTTTATTCGGTTTTAATGTGGTTTATGGATTTTCTTGTATTGTAAACGGCTATGGAATATTAACTTGGTGTATATGCATGCTTGATATTGTTTGATCGCTGTTTATTGCTTCATATGATCCTTGGTGACGGTCTATATCACATAATAGGGTTGTGCTAGGATTCTTGATTTAGGTGAGTGTCTATATCACGTAAATAAATCTTTAATCCTTTAGGGTGAAAATTGAGTAAGTAACCTTAGAAGTAATATTCGGTAATCTCGTAAAATCAAGTGTTCTACTAATCTTGTCGCTGTAAGGCTCGAGGTTGTTAATAGGTCTTGGTTTGGTTTATAGCTAGATTTAGGTTTTGTGAGAAATCGGTCTAGTTCCCTACCCATTTTCTTGTCTATTAAACCAAGTTGAAACCCAAAGTTGCCTTAGACTTTCGCGCTGTAAGGTAGATTGTCACATTAGGGCACTTTCAAGAAGTTAGAGGACTGTAAGGAAATCTAACAACCGGTAATCGTAACAGCCTAGGTAGTGCCACAAGAATCGCCTCGAGAAGGGTTGAGGGGCTTAGTGGTGTCTTAATAGGTTTAGTATCCAAAGATCCCGGTTCCATACCACATTACCTTCGAATAGAAATCCATTCCAAATTAAGCTTGCGTCTAGCCTAGGTAGTCTTCATCGCCACTGGTCAAAGTCTTCGTTCAAGTTCGTGTTAGTTAATTTAGCTAATCTAGTTTAATCGTTATTTGCATTCTTTAGGGTTTTTAAACCCCCCCCCCCCCCCCCAATCAATAAACAAATAGTTAAGTCGTGTCAGTCGTAGTCTAAATAGAGTCTTAGCGTAATCAGTAGAGTCTCGTGGGTTCGATACTCGGACTTACTTTAGCTATACTACATTGATCGGTACACTTGCCGGTTGTGTGGTTTTAGTTTTAGATCGAGTCTTAGTTTATAAATTTAAAGCTTAGAGAGTCTAGATTAGGGTTAATTTTAGTTGTTTTTAGTTAACCACATCGTGCACATCAGCCATCATCAGTGATTGATCATTCTCGTATTCCATTTCCCGCTCGCCTTAAGCATCAGAAATATGCTAAGGAATATGGGCAATTCCTTGAGATGTTCAAACAGTTGAAAATCAATCTTCTGTTTATCGAGGCACTTCAGTCTATGCCTAAATATGCTAAATTTCTCAAAGATCTTTTGAAGCGCAAGGAGAGAATTGGTGAGCTTTCGAATATTCCATTGACAGGAGGTTGTTCCGTGGTAGTCTTAAATAAGCTGCCAGGGAAATTAACCGATCCTGGTACATTCACGATTCCATGTCTCTTTGGGGGAGCCGTTACCCCCGCTCACGCTCTAGCCGATTTAGGGGCTAGCATCAATCTGATGCCGTTTTCGTTGTACGAGAAGCTTGGTTTAGGAGAGTTGACACCCACACGTATGTCGTTGTCCTTGGCTGACCGATCAGTCAAGTATCCTCGTGGGATAGTAGAGAATTTGTTGGTGAAGATTGATAAGTTCGTGTTTCCTGTTGATTTGGTCGTTCTTGATATGGAGGCTGACGAGAGAGTTCCTATTATTCTGGGCCGTCCATTCCTTAGGACCGCAAAGGCGATCATCGACGTCTTTGACGGTAAGATTTATCTTCGTGCTGGTGACGAGATTGTCACGTTCGAGATTGATAGGGCGATGCAGCATCCTGGAGGTGGAGACGAAGATAGTGGACCGTGTCATTCTGTTTACTCTCTAAATTCTTTCATATCTTGTGTCGACACGTGTTTCGAGTACATTAGTGGAGCCGATTTAGTAGGCGAGGGAGTTGTTGATGAGCTTGATGATGAAGTTGTTGAGGATGAGCAGTTGGAGGAGAGTGATGAGTTGTGGGTTCCTGAGACGTTGGAACTAAACGAAATTAGTGATGAGAGTACTCCTGTGGAGATTCCACCGCCTTTAGAACTTAAGGTTCTTCCATCGCACCTTAAGTACGCATTTCTAGGAGAGAAGCCGAATATGCCTGTCATCATATCTTCGAAGTTGACAGAGGATGAGAAAGTGAGGTTGATTGAGGTACTGAAGCAGTACAGTGATGCGATTGCCTGGAGGCTATCTGATATCAAGGGCATCAGCCCTACTTTTTGCACACATCGCATTCTGATGGAGGATGTTTACAAGCCTGTAGTGCAGCCACAGCGTCGTTTGAATCCGAATATGTAGGATGTCGTTAGGAAGGAAGTGATGAAGGTGTTAGAGTCTGGTTTGATCTATCCTATTTCCGATTCAGCTTGGGTGAGTCCTACGCAGGTCGTCCCGAAGAAAGGGGGGATGACAGTTGTTCTGAATGCGAAAAATGAGCTTATTCCGTCTCGTACTGTTACGGGTTGGCGCGTGTGCATTGACTATCGAATGTTAAATGACGCCACTCGTAAGGATCATTTTCCGCTCCCATTCATTGATCAGATGCTTGAGCGCCTCGCGGGTCAGCAGTTCTATTGCTTTCTCGACGGGTTTTCGGGTTATTTCCAGATTCCTATTGCACCAGAGGATCAGGAAAAGACCACTTTTACATGTCCATATGGCACGTACGCGTACCGACGCATGCCGTTTGGTTTATGTAATGCTCCAACTACATTCCAGCGATGTATGATCGCGATTTTTCAGGATATGGTAGAGAGTTCGATGGAGGTGTTTATGGATGATTTTTCGGTCTAAGGTAGTTCTTTCGATCAGTGCTTAGTGAATTTGGAGAGGATGTTGAAGAGATGCGTTGAAACGAAGCTAATGTTGAATTGGGAGAAGTGTCACTTCATGGTGACTGAGGGTATTGTGCTAGGGCACAAGATTTCGTGAGCTGGTATTGAGGTTGATAGGGCAAAGATAGATATGATCAGTCGGCTTCCGCCGCCGACTAGTGTGAAGTCGATTCGTAGTTTTCTCGGTCATGCGGGGTTTTATCGGCGCTTTATTAAAGACTTTTCTAAAATCACACGCCCCATGATGCGACTGTTAGAAAGGGATGTTCCTTTTGTCTTTGACAAGGAATGCCTTAAAGCGTTTGAGTTTCTGAGGGAGAAGTTGGTGAGTGCACCAATTCTTGTATCACCCGACTGGAGCTTACCATTCGAGCTCATGTGCGATGCTAGCGATTACGCAGTCGGTGCGGTGTTAGGGCAGAGACGGGAGAATCACTTTCACCCGATTTACTATGCAAGTAAAACATTGAACGATGCCCAAGAGAATTACACCACTACGGAGAAGGAGCTATTAGCAGTGGTCTTTGCATTCGATAAATTCCGTTCGTACATTGTTCTGTCGAAAACCGTTGTGTTTACGGACCATTTTGCTTTGCGTTACCTTTTTCAGAAGAAGGACGCGAAGCGGCGCCTTATATGATGGATTCTGCTTCTGTCTGAATTTGATATTGAAATTATGGACAAGAAAGGGGCAGAGAATGTGGCGGCAGACCACTTGTCGCGTTTAGAGGACCCGAGCAGGGAGAAGATTCATGAGGAGGCGATAGGAGATAGATTCCCTCACGAGTCTATTGATTATGTTGAGGCTGAGACGGAGGGTTTGCCGTGGTTTAGCGATTTGGTGAACTACTTGGCTGAAGGATATGTGATGGATGGTATGAATCATCAACAAAGGAAGAAGCTATTGAATGATGCGCGAAAGTACATTTGGGACGAGCCTTATCTCTTCAGGATAGACGGTGATCGTATTTTGAGGAGATGTGTGAGTAGAGAGGATGGTTTGGATATTATTCGGCATGTGCATAAGGGTTTGACAGGAGGACATCATGGTCCGCATGTTACTGCGCAGAAAGTGTTCGATTGTGGATTTTATTGGCCGACGGTAGTGAATGATGCGGTCGAGTTTGTTAGAAAGTGTGATCGTTGCCAACGGACCGTCAACATCTCATCCAAGGATGAGATGCCCCAGAATCATATTCAAGTGTTGGAACTCTTCGACGTTTGGGCATTGATTTCATGGGACCGTTTCCATCTTCGAGTGGAAATCGGTACATCCTCGTTGCGATCGACTACCTTTCGAAGTGGGTGGAAGCTCAAGCTTTACCTACGAACGATGCACGAGTGGTGGTGAGATTCTTGAAGAAGTTGTTTACGCGATTTGGTACTCCAAAGGCAATCATTAGTGATCGCGGTACGCATTTTTGTAATTCCATCATGGAGAAGGCGTTGGAGAGATACGGAGTTACGCACCACTTGTCTACCGCGTATCATCCGCAAACGAGCGAACAAGTGGAGAACGCGAATCGAGGTGTTAAGCGAATCTTAGAGAAGACGGTAGGGAAGAGTCGAAAGGATTGGTCCGATAAGTTGGACGATGCGTTATGGGAATTCCGCACCGCCTATAAAACGCCACTAGGAACTACGCCGTTTATGATCGTTTATGGGAAGGCGTGCCATTTACCGGTCAAGTTAGAGCGTCGGGCTCTATGGGCACTCAAAACGGTGAATCTTGATTTAACCGAGGCTGCTAGGAAACAATTTTTCCAAATTCATGAGTTGGAGGCGCTTCGTGACGCCGCATATGATCGTTCGTGGAGCATTAAGGAAAAGTCGAAAGCTTTGCATGATAGAAGGTTACGGAAGTTTAAGGAGTTTAAAGTCGGCGATCAAGTGCTATTGTTCAATTCAAGATTGAAATTAATTGCCGGAAAGTTGAAATCGAGGTGGTCTGGTCCGTACGTCGTGAAAGAGGTTTTCCCGTACGGAACCATGGAGTTGCGCAATGAAGATAATTCGAATTCTTGGAAGGCTAACGGACATAGGTTGAAGCATTATTTAGGGGGTCCCATCGACACCGCCGAAGAGGAAACCGTTCCTCTTTTGGACCCGCCTAGCACCGCAGCGTAGTTTCTTGAGTGAAAACTCAAGTGTATAGTTTGTACATTGAGTCGTCGTTTGTGTCGGGTCTTTAGTTAGAGTTTTAGTATTTTTGCGTCGTTTTCTGTGTTTTTCGTAGTTTTTGCGTCTATTGTGTCTTGTCAAGAATTTTGCAGGCATACATTCCTTCACGAAGGCGAAATCAACAAACGAGCAGCATCACATGTACGTTTTATGCTAAAAATCGACACAAATGGGCAGGGGCACTTTGGGGATTAATAAAATTCATTCTTTCACAACCTGCTATTGCTGCAACAAAACTACAGCTGTTTTTACTGTCCACGCGGGCCGCGTAGACAGAAGCTTTAAGTTGTCTCGGCCTATATGGCCTTAAAAGAATTTTAAAACCTTAGGAGCGTCGCGGCCCGCCTCAACTAAACCATAACCTTACGCGGGCCGCGAGGACCCTTTGTGTCGATAACATTCAGAAAAGCTCCAAATTGATTCAAATTTGAAACCCTAATTATCAAGCCCTCCCACCTCCAGCGATTATACCCATCACCACCACCTTCCTCCGCCGCCTACCACCACCCACTACCACCCTCTTCACCATCCATTTCCACCGCCCCCATTTGCACCATCACCACTCTTGTCTTCTTCACCATCATCATTTTCACTCACCTCCTCCATTTACACCACCTGTACCACCGCCGGCCACCCACTGCTCCGACCATCACATCTGTTTTTTCGCAGTTGATTTCTGGTTTCGTCGAGTATAAGGTATGCCCCTGCGTATTATTGGGTCTGTTTTGTTTTGTGTCGGTTAGAGTCTGCAGATGTTCTTATTGTAGTGAGTCTGTGGTTTTGCAGTGTCGAGTTAGCAGATTCTGTTTGTCAAGTCATCGTTTGTTTTGTCAAAGTTATTCATGGCTGCAGGTCTGTGTCGAGTCATTTTGCTGTGAGTCTGTCGAGTCCGTTTTGTTTTGTTTCTGCAGGTCTGTTTCGTGTCTGTCGAGTCAGTGGTGTCTTTATGTTTAGGCTGTGTCCTTAGTGGTTTTGTCGAGTCTTTGTTTCAAGTCAGTAATCTGTTTTGGTCGTCTGTTAGTCGGGTTAGGTTTGACTGTTCTTATAGCAGATATGTTTAGAATAGGTACTAGTTGGTTGCTTTGCGTTGTTCGGATAACATCATAATAGGGGGTGGGTTGGTTTGATTTGTTGATAGCAGACATGAACTTGTTTGTTGAGGTAAAATCGGTGGTTTGCACTCAGACTATATGAAATACAGTAAGAGATTTGACATGGGTTGGTGGGTTGGTTTGATTTGTTTGCTTTGAATATTGCGGCCATAGTTGATATAGGCGTAGTAAAGCTCAAGTGTGGGGAAACGGGGCGCGTTTTTCACTTAAAAAGAGGATTTTTCACAAAATTTGCGGCCCGTATCCGTTGCATCCACACGTTGATATTTTTGGCACTCGGATTGCTCGAGGGCGAGCAAGGTGCCGGGAGGGGGTAAAAGTGTAAATTTTGTGTATTTGCGTCTTTTTAGGAAAAGTGTCTAGTTTTGCGTCGAAAGCATCGTTTGTGTCGTTTAGGGTCGTTTTAAGTGTTTCGAGTCGTGTTTGAGTCACGTTTAGTGTCGTTTTGCGTGTTTGTTGCAGCGCTTGATTATTAAACCGCTTTGCTCGTACTCAATCTCCATTCGGGCGAGGTTTGGTTTGTTTTCGAGTCGTTTTGCGATATATCACTTGTTTCGAACAACGGCCGCGAATGAAATGCTATACGACCATCATTCGACTGTATACTATTATATTATTAAAATATTATTAAAAAAATTAAAAAATTATAAAAAATAAAAAAAAATCATAAAAATTTAAAAAAAAATTCATAAAAAAAAATCAGAAAATTCTTAAAAAATCCAAAAAAATTAAAAAACTCAAAAATACCAAAAATAGTTTGTTTTTACTAACGGTTCACCTGTTTTGCGCGTTTATTGAATTGTTTGAACAGGATGTCAGGTGAAGGTTCTTCCTCGGGCGCCAAGCGCAAGAGGCGCGGGTCTGCTAGAGCTCAGGGAGCTGCTGAGGAGCAGCCGGCTGATACACCGCTTAGGGTAGTTACGTATAGGGATGAGGGGATCCCACATGGACAGAGCACGGTGCTGTGGGATAGCCCGTTGCTGCGGTTTGCTTATGAGTCGGCTGAGTATTTGAGGCTTCAAGTTATTAAGAAAGTGATGTTGCTGGAGTTTAGGAGAATAGATTGGGAGTTGGTTGGTCGATTAGGACAGGTTGAGAGGCTACAGGAGCTATTGGGGCCCAAGTTTAGGATGGCGTTAGAGTGTGATGCGCTACAGTACTACGAGCTTGCCTTGGAGTTCCATTCTACATTCCAGTATAGGCATCACGGAGGGTTTGATGAGCCAGATGTAGTATCGTTTGTTTTGGGGAAAAAGATTTTTAACTTGATATTACCGCAGTTCGCAGAGGCGACTGGGTTCTATACACGACAGGAGGTCGAGGCTGAGGAGTTTAGGGGTTTGCTTAGAGAGGTAGTGAAGACGAGGCAGGATTATTGTGTGTTAAAGGAGGATTTAGAGAGATTTTGGGCTTCTATTGCTATCTCACAGTTTTCAAACAACATGGTTGCTTCTGATATCAAAGATCCGTTGTATAGGTTTGTGCACAAGATCCTGGTAGCTACGTTGATAGGCATGCATGAGGGAGATAATAAAGTGAACCAACACAGTCTGTTTTGCTTGATGTGTATGGTTGAGCGTCGGCCAGCCAATCTGGCTAGTATTCTGGCATGGTCGTTGGTGAGGCCGAAGAAGGGTGGAGGAAAGTCTAGGTTGTATGGAGGGCCGTACATTACGGTGATAGCGGATAGATTGGGAGTATTTGCTGATTATCCTGCTGAGAGAATGCATACAGGAGCAGCTCCATCACTTATAGAGCTGAAGAGCTTTTAGCAGGCTGGGATAGTTACATACGATGATCCGCCGGCGTGGTCAGAGGTTATACAGGGGCAGCAGGTGCCACCTCCACCAGATTCAGCCGCCGCAGAGGCGATGCAGGCTGCGATCCTTCAGCATTATCAGGTGCCGCTTCAGAGGCATCAGTTGCCACCACGTGAGCACCCTATTAGGCAGCCGCGACCAGAGCCGGCCACGCTGGAGGTAGTTTATCACCGGGTGGATAGTTTATTTGAGTTTGTGGAGCAGGTGAGTCAGGAGAGTATAGTGGAGCAGAGACGTACTGAGGATGGTATGAGAGTGATTATGGATCACTTCCACTTGCAGCCGCCGTCTTGGCAGCCACAGCAGGAGGACCCTGCAAGCGGGCAGCAGGGTGGTGGAGGAGGAGGAGATTGAGGATATGCAGCAGCGTTTATGGAGCTTATATCTTTTATTTTTGTTTTATGATGTTTTTATCATATCCTGGTCTGTACTGATATTTTAAACAGGTTGGCAGGGTTTTGGAGGTTGGTTGATACACTGATGGATGATTGTTGAACTGATTTGATGGTATATATTATGCTTGTTTGGTTGATATGTTTGTTAGGTCGTTGTTTGTGTCGCTTCCGTTCGCGTGTCCGATTTACTACAGTTTGCTGAGCGCGTTTGGATTGGAGGGCGTATGTGGTATCGACTGGCACACTGACAGTCTCACATATATTCAGCTAAGTCGTTCCACTTGTACACTTTGTATTTTTATTTATTTTTCGTAATTCTTATTATTTTTTAGGTTTTAGGAGTCGTGTTTTCATCCTTGCATTAGGGACAATGCAATATTTAAGTGTGGGGATGGGACATTTGGGTCTTAGTCTTTAGTTAGTGAGCCTTGAGTCATAAAAAGTTAAAAAAATACAAAAAAATTCAAAAATTAAAAAAAATTGAAAAAAAATCATAAAATGTCTTTTTAAACAAGAAATTTGCAAAATAAAAGCGGAAAATGATAGAAAAATCGGGTTTTGTTCGGGTTCAAATAATAATAATATGAGAATAAAATAATCGTGCTTGTGTCTAGTTTGGGATGTGCGGGTAGGCTCGATTCGGTTCTGGGTTCCTTTGATCTTAAATATACCTAATTGTTGGTTTACTAGTGGGTTCTCATCTAGGGAGAGTGGAGAAATTGAAACCGCCAAAAATAGCATAAGGGATGCCGTTATAAGTTAAGATCGTTAGAGTTTCTTTTCATATCTCATTGAAAATAATAATAATAATAATAATAATAATAATAATAATAAAATAGTAAAAGAGCTAGAAACTAAAGAAAAGTAGCACAATTCTATGTAATCTGGGTTGGGGATAGCGACTGTACAGCCGGAATACCTCTAGATTGTGTGAAATCAAAATTGCGGAAAAAAAAAGTGCCGACGCCTATTGTAATCCGAGTTGGGGATAGCGACTCTATAGCCGGAATGCCTCGGGGTTAGGTACAAGCAAAGTCTAAGCTCGTAAAGAAAAAAAAAGAGAAAAAGTTAAGATTTGATTTTAAACTCTCTTGATCTTGGTATAAAACGGTTAGGAAATAACCCAGTGGTTGTTCCTTTTGTCCTGTAAGCTTGAGGCGGGATTAGGTGGATTTGCAATTCTTAGCGTGAGGCCCTAGGTAGATTGACCGCACTTGAACTAAATCGCATGATAAGGGCTTGGAACCGGGTTTGGGTTTAAAAGGATCAATATACTTGCAATCGCGGCTAATACGAGTTTCGGTTTTAATAAAATAACTTAAGCTTTTGTCTCGAACGACTATTCCGACTATGATTCCGTTTGCATAATTCTTTCTCAAGGACAAAAAAAGGTTAAGTGTGGGGATATTTGATGTATTGTAAAATAAATATTTATTCGTGTCCGTTTTAGTCGCTTAGATATTCGTTTTTGTTCCGTTTTTAGCGTAGAATGTACATACTTTTGATATTTTGTGTTTTCCAGGTCTTTGCAGCCAAAAGAAGTAGAAACGAGTTGAAATCTGGAAAGGCGAAAGGCTGGATCGGAAAACGAGAGCTCGGGAGCGAAAACATAGCGAAAAATCAATCCTGGAGTTCCAGGCGGGCCGCGTCAACTTATAATGAACCCTTACGCGGGCCGCGAGAACTCAAAACATGTTGACTGAACTTTAGCCTTGATACGGGCCGCGTAAGCTTAGCCTTTTGCTTTACGCGGGCCGCGAGAAGAGTGAAAACGCAGCTGACTTAGAATCAGGCAACGGCTAGAAGGGTTTGAAAGTTATAAATTCATCATCTTCACAAACAGCCGTAGACACTTACAAATTTGAGGATCTTTGAGACCATTGGAGGCTGTTTAAAGATCATAGGAGTGCTTGGAAGCTAGGAAATCATTCGGGTATACTTTGGAGCGTTCGGGAGTGAAGACTACGGGTTTTATTATCCTAATCTTTCGTTTTCGTTCGTTTTGATTTGTAACACGATGAATTCAGACCTTATTATGATTATGATTGATATTCTGATTATGTTTAGCGGCTAAAACTCTTATACTACCTAGGCATGACAATGGTTTAATTAAAGATTGGATTTGTATTCGGTTTTAATGTGGTTTATGGATTTTCTTGTATTGTAAACGGCTATGGAATTTTAACTTGGTGTATATGCATGCTTGATATTGTTTGATAGTTGTTTATTGCTTCGTATAATCCTTGGTGACGGTCTATATCACGTAATAGGGTTATGCTAGGGTTCTTGATTTAGGTGAGTGTCTATATCACGTAATAAGTCATTAATCCTTTAGGGTGAAAATCGAGTAAGTAACCTTAGAAGTAATATTCGGTAATTTTATAAAATCAAGTGTTCTACTAATCTTGTCGCTGTAAGGATCGAGGTTGTTAATAGGTCTTGGTTTGGTTTATAGCTAGATTTAGGTTTTGTTAGAAATCGGTCTAGTTCCCTACCCATTCTCTTGTCTATTAAACCAAGTTGAAACCCATAGTTGCCTTAGACTTTCACGCTGTAAGGTAGATTTTCATATTAGGGCACTTTCAAGAAGTTAGAGGACTGTAAGGAAATCTAACAACCGGTAATCATAACAGCCTAGGTAGCGCCACAAGAATCGTCTCGAGAAGGGTTGAGGGGCTTGGTGGTGTCTTAATAGGTTTAGTATCCTCCCGGTTCCATACCACATTACCTTCGAATAGAAATCCACTCCAAGTTAAACTTGCGTCTAGCCTAGGTAGTCTTCATCACCACTGGTCAAAGTCTTCGTTTGAGTTCGTGTTAGTTAATCTAGTTAATATAGTTTAATCATTATTTGCATTCTTAGGATTTTTAGAAACCCCCCCCCCCCCCAATCAATAAACAAATAGTTGAGTCGTGTCAGTCCAAGTCTAAATAGAGTCTTAGCGTAATCCTTAGAGTCTCGTGGGTTCGATACTCGGACTTACTTTAGCTATACTACATTGATCGGTACACTTGCCGGTTGTGTGGTTTTAGTTTGTAGATCGAGTCTAAGTTTATAAATTTAAAGCTTAGAGTGTCTAGATTAGGGTTACTTTTAGTTGTTTTTAGTTGACCACATCGTGCACATCACTCATCGACATCCATCGTTATTATTTCCCATTCCTTGAGCCGAATCTTTTCATCGGAAATTCGGATTTTCTCATTGGACAATCGGACCTTTTCGTGTAACTTTTCTTCCGCCACACGAGTCTTTTCTTCGATGGCCCGCTCCTTCACCTTCGTCTTTTGGGCTGACACGTCCGTGTACGTTTTAAAGTGTTCCATAAACTTTTCCATCTTCGGGTCCACCTTTTCCTTTTCTTTCCCCTTCGCCCGCTCCTTCTTTGATTTGTCCCGGCCCGGTGGATGCTCTACTTCATGTACGGCGTATTCCTCTTCGTCAAACTCGGCGTCATCGTTTAAGTTTATGTGACACCTCGCGTCCGATCCACCGGCGCTAAAACTACCTGATTCCGATGTCCTTTGCCGCTTCGCCATCTCCACCTCGTTGGGAATCGGTGCCCATTTTGTGTGCACTCGCAAAACTTCCCACGCGCGAACGTGTGCGAACGAGATATTACCATTGTTCTCTTTGTACTTCTCCAACGCCTTTTTAAAGACATCCTCTTCGCTCATGCCGCTACGACGCCCACTTGAATATATTTTATTATATTCTTCGCAAAACTTATTGACGAACCCGTTCATTTTTCGCCACTTTGATGACACCGAGTTGATATCTCGATACGGGCCTTGGTCCATTAGCTCAAGGAACTTCGTCAAAACCGCCTTCCAAATGTGACAACTGGCACAAAACCGGTAATATCCGTACACTTTAATTATTATTTAATGACTGCAATTATGTGCTTAAATGTCAACATTGTCTGAATACATACTATACAAGTGAATTCATGCACGTTTTATACTACAAATATTGCTTTATGCATTAACGAGAGCGTTGCGTCAGAAATACTAGTAAACTCACCGGTAAGACACAATATGCCAACAACTCTGCAGAAAGCAGTCAGACAATAGAATTGGGGCCTAGGTGTAGGTCCAACGTCAAGAATACATTAAAACCCAAGAGTACATACAAGGGATAACATATAGACTTTCCGGAAGCTAAAATACGCACTAAAAAGCACCCGAAATGCACTTTAAGTGCAGAATTTTACAGAATTCAGCTATAATCAGCCATAATTCAGCATTTTAACCTTGATAAATTATGCAGAATTCATGTTTTATCATCCAGAATACTTCCCTAAGTGTCGGGAATTAAAAGTGTCACAAAGGGATACATAAAGGACACTAAACGGTGCAATTTAGCACTTTAACGAACCGGTATTTAACCGAACAACCAGACATTACCCGAAACATCAAAATATTACTAGAAGCATTGTTTTAATGTTTCTGAACTAGTTATGGTCCCAGAACACCATAACACCCCTTATAACACAATAACACATTAAATCCTTAAACTTTATACTTGAAACTTAACTTATTTATGTAACTAGGGATTGGAATTTACACTCCCCCCCCCCCCCTTATTGTTTACGGTCAAGAAGGGGTGGCCCCCACCAAAATCTTGAAAAATCCAACAAGAATCTATCTTGATCTTTCTTGGATACATGTGGATATTGTAAGATCTCCATAGATATTCTATGATCTTTAAGATTCACTAGGAGATATGCCATTATAAGTATAACCACCATCAACATCTCACTTCACACAACACACTTTCCTTCTCCCCCTACACCTCTCGACCGACCCCTCTCCCTCATACACTCACCATTTTCATTTCAAGATCATACAATCCAAGGTCTTCTCAAGGTGCTAGAAGGTCACTAACGAGGCTCGGTGCTCACGGAACTTGAAGGACCTCATTTGCTTGCTTTTATCCACTCGATTTTCACCATTGTTCTTCCCTAGCTTGAAGCTAGTAGTAAGATTCTTATTAACCTTGTTACTTCAAATATTTAGTGGTTAAAAGATATATTATGTTGAAATAACAAGAACACTAAAAGACTTGTACATGAATCTTGAAACATAAAGCTTTGCATATGATGATATATGGATGAAATGATGTTGTTTAGTACATGAATGATGTTTGCTTACTAGAAATATTAATGTTGATCACTACATGAAGCTTACTAGAGTGTGACTGAACACTCGATCTAGTAAGTTAGAGGATGATTATATGTTAACACAAGAAGATCATCCTTATACATAGACATGAACTTGAAAACAAAATGACTTCTTGAAAAGTAATATACAAAATGAGCTAGTAAACTTATAAATCCAAGATTTATGAATGATTTTCCAAGAAAACCAAGTTTAAAATATGATTTTTAGAAAATCTTAGTTTTTACTTAAACTTACACTATTTTTGGTGATAAAATAAGTGTAAAGATACTAGAGAAACAAGAAGATGTTACAAATAAACATTTTTGTAAAATGTGATTACAAGTTGTAAAGGACCAAATCTTTTAATAATGTGATTTACAAACAAATAACCATGTTTTTAAGGGTATCTAAACCTACTAAATAACATGGTAAGATACTACAAATTTTTACAAAAACTTCAAGTTCATGATGTAGTGAAATTTACTTGATTTTAACACTTATTGGGTGTTGAATGTGTTGTTGATGTTCGATGACGATTTAAAAGAAAATAAACACATGTTTTGAAAACATGGGAAACCTCCATTTTTAGCGGAAACCATGTCAAAATTTTATAAAATTTTGACACTTAGAAAAATATAAGTTTTGTGAAACTTATTCCCTAAAAATGTACCAAAAAATATTTACCAAGGTTTCCTAATTTTTATGAAAACTTCAAGATAAGAAATGATGATTTCTTCAAGATAAAAATGGATATTAAGTATGTATATTTTTTAGAAGAATATATGTATTTATTGGTCACTAAATTTTGTGCTAAGTGTATGTAGTATGTATTATACGTGAATAGTGTATTAGGATTTGAAAATACACTAAATATTCCTAAAGAGTAAGAATATAAAAATACACATACAACATGCTTAGACACATACAAGAAGATATATTTATGAAAATATATTACTTGGACAAGTTATAAACATGAAATGAAGTTTTGGACAAGATAAATAATTCGGGTGAAAAATACAAGATACTTATATTTATTTGAGAAAAATAATATAAGTAAGATACGTAGTTAAAAATATAAATTATTTTTAACACAAGAACAAATACATAAAAGATGGTGACTTGTACTTGTGCGATACAAGTCTAGTGACTAACGTTAATAAAACACGTTTAGGTCACGACGCTAGATAAGCAAAAACCGGTGAAGTTTACGGCGCAAGGAACGCAAAGTTGTGAGTTCATGCTCCCCCTTTTCTTTTAACTGTTTTCAGTTTTACAACTTCGGGGGTTAAATACATGTTACTAAATGTTTACAAGAGAGTTCATGACCCCACTTTTAATCTTTTACATACTTTTTAAACTTGGGGCGAACACATAAGAATTGATACTTGATATAATGGATACAAGAACTGAGAATTTATACTGGATATGATGGATACAAGAACTGAGAAATGATACGAGAAATCGTGTCACGAATAGGTTACCATAAGCACCATTAATCAACAATATACCTAGACCGCAGAACAAAAGGTTAGATCTAACGGGTGTCTGGGCAGCCACACTCTTGGTAAAAACTAGTACCGAGTAGTGCTTTTGTGTCTCAGTCGTGAATCGACAACTAGAAAAATGCCTATGGTTTGGTTGCTTCCTTTGTCGTGTCACATGTTAATGGCCTTGCAACCCATTAATAACCTTGTTACATACAGAAATACTTGATCTATACATGATACATAAATACTTGATTTATACGAGATACATACAGAAATACTTGATCTATACAAGATACAGAAATACTTGATCTATACGAGATACATACAGAAATACTTGATCTATACAAGATACTAAAATACTTGATTTATACGAGATACATACAGAAATACTTGATTTATACAAGATACAGAAATACTGGATTTATACGAGATACATACCATGTTTTCATACAAAGTATACAAACGTTCATAACAAAAACTGTATGAATTCACACCAACATTATGTTGACATTTTTCAAAAAAAATCACATGTATTTCAGGTAACTAAAGTGGATGTGCGCGCGGGGTCTCACTCATGCTCTTGGATGTCGTTTATGTTTATCTTTGAATAAAGTTGTAAACCTATCAGACAAAATGCCGTCTTGTGATGTAAACACTTAAACCATGTTTTCAGTTATGTATTGTTTGGCATTTGAAGTTATTTTTACGAGCATGTAGTATGTTTACCATTCGTATGCAATGAGAACCTTTCATGATCACACCTCGTGCTTCCGCCGCAGAAAGGGGTGTGACAGATTGGTATCAGAGCTGCGATTGTAGTGAACCAGGATTCCTCTCGAGTCTAGTCTACAATCTTTAGGATCCTCTCACGAAAACAATTTTTCAAAGAGTTTTCATTGCATAAAACTTTCCGCGACATCCACTACCTGAAACTGTTTACAAAGAGTCAAGAAAAGACACTATGAGACTTAGGGTGCACAAGAGTAGCACTTGTCTATAATTGAGAATTTCTTGCAATTATGTGTGATAATTGATATATACATATACTAGAAGTAGAATGTCACAAGTATACGTGACTTTACCTGAAAGCAAGGGCCTATCTGATGGAAGTGATACAAGGATGAAACGAACTGTGCGGACTGTGCAAGGAGTTACGTCATTATGGATGCATATATAATTATGGAATTCAGTGCACAAAAACCACAGCAAGTCTTGTCACGTATATATTCCTTCAATGCAAGAAAAGGGTCAAACGCGAACACCCCTCCCCCAGCCTACTAAGTACTCTGCTGAAGAACTGAATGCCCTACTGGAAGAAAGGATCTCCACAGCTATCTCTCAATACGAGGCGAACCGCACCGAAGACAGTGGAGGACCAAGCAATGCTAGACGTAATGGGAATGAAGATTCATCTGGAGGAAATACAGCTCAAGGCTGTACTTTCAAGCAGTTTCTCGACTGCAAACCACTTAACTACGATGGCACTGGAGGTGCAGTGGCGTTTGTACGCTGGACAGAGAAGACTGAAGCCACTATCCGTATGAGCAAGTGTGCCGCGGATCAGAAAGTCACTTTTGATACTGGATTATTCGTTGATGAGGCTTTGACTTGGTGGAATTTGCAAGTCCAGACTCTGGGTGACGAAGCTGCGTATGGAATGACTTGGGATGAATTAAAGGAAAAGATGAGAGAGAAGTGTTATTGTCGTGCTGAACTCCAGAGGTTGGAGACTGAGTTCTGGAAACTATCCATGGAAGGTGCAGACATTACTGGTTATACCCGAAGGTTCCACGATTTGTCAAGAGTGATCCCTTACATGGTGACTCCCGAATTTAAACGCGATGAACGGTACATCTGGGGATTGGCTCCAGAATTTCACTGCATGGTAACTTTGGCCAAACCTGAAACAATCACACAGGCTGTAACTCTGGCTATCAGCCTTACTGAAGATTGTGTTCGTATGAAGAAGTTATCACTGAACCCCACTGAAAAGACCGAGACGCATGCTGAGTCGTCTGGTGACAAGAAAAGGAAGCATGTGAGACTGAGTCAAGCGACACGCAACAACAAAGGTTTCAACAACAAGAAACGTGACCCTAACCCGCCTCAGGAGGCGAAAACTCTTGCAACCATGAATGACGCTCCTGCCAAAGGATACCAAGGCACCCTGCCTAAATGCCAAAAATGTAGGTATCATCGTGAAGGGGCTTGTCGCATTCCAAGGTGCGACAAATGTGGAAGGTTGGGTCATCGAACAGAAGACTGTTGGGGAAAAAGAAACGGAAATGGTAATAGAAACGGTGGTGGAAATGGAAATGGTAAACGGAATGGTAATGGAGCTGGGCAGAATCAAGGATGCTTCGGTTGTGGAAGCAAGGATCATTTCATAAAGGATTGCCCAAAGGGGAACAATGCTTAGGCTCGAGCATTTGTGATTGGAGCAAGGAACGCACGCGAGGACCCTAATGAGGTCACCGGTACGTTTCTCGTTAACAATCACTTTGCATCCATATTATTTGACACTGGTGCCGATTATAGCTTCATGTCTGTGGAATTTAAACGTATGCTTGGAATATAATCTAGTAGATTAGATATTCCTTATTCCATAGACCTAGCCAATGGTAAACTTGTTGAATCGGGCGAAGTTGTTAGAGGCTGCACATTAGAGCTTGGTGAGCGAAGATTTAGCATTGACCTCTTACCTATTCAATTAGGTAGCTTCGATGTAGTGGTCGGAATGGACTGGTTGTCCAAGAACAAAGCTGAAGTTATTTGTCACAAGAAAATCATTCGCATCCCTTTGACGAATGATGAAACTCTCATCGTACATGGAGAAAAACAAGACGCGCCTTTGCGAATCATCAGTTGTATGAAGGCACAGAAGTGCTTAAGGAAGGGATGTGTTGCTTTCCTAGCACACGTTGTAGATAAGAAGGCTGTGGAGCCGAAACTCGAAGACATTCCTGTGGTAAAGGAATTCCCTTATGTTTTTTCCCGAAGATCTACCAGGACTACCTCCGCAATGACAAGTCGAATTCCATATAGACTTTGTTCCAGGAGCCGCTCCTGTAGCCAAGGTACCCTATCGGCTTGCACCATCCGAGATGCAAGAATTATCTACACAACTCCAGGAGTTGTTGAATAAAGGATTCATAAGGCCAAGCTTCTCGCCTTGGGGAGCTCCAGTACTGTTCGTAAAGAAGAAGGATGGAACTCTACGGATGTGTATCGATTACAGAGAACTGAACAAGCTCACAATCAAGAATCGGTACCCGCTACCGAGGATTGATGACCTATTTGATCAGTTGCAAGGATCAAGCTACTATTCCAAGATCGATCTTCGATCTGGATACCATCGGTTAAGGATTCAAGAGGAAAGCATGCCGAAGACTGCATTCAGAACACGTTATGGGCATTACGAATTCCTTGTGATGCCATTCGGACTGACAAACGCGCCAGCGGTATTTATGGATCTGATGAACCGCGTGTGCAAACTATATCTCGATAAATTCGTGATTGTATTTATCGATGATATCCTGATTTACTCACGAACAAGAGAAGAGCACGAGCAACATCTCAGAACTGTTTTAGAACTACTGAAGAAAGAGAAACTTTATGCAAAGTTCTCAAAGTGCGAATTCTGGATTCGCGAAGTACAGTTTCTTGTTCACGTTGTGAACGAAAAGGGCATTCATGTAGACCCATCCAAGATAGAAGCAATAAAGAATTGGGAAGCCCCCAAAACCCCAACTGAAGTTCGACCATTTTTGGGCTTAGCGGGCTATTACCGACGATTTATCGAAAATTTCTCCAAGATAGCTCAAACGCTGACTACCGTTACACAGAAAGACAAGAAGTACGACTGGGGTGACAAGCAGGAAGAAGCCTTCCAGCTACTTAAAAATAAGCTATGCGATGCACCGATACTATCCTTACCCGAAGGCACAGAAGACTTCGTGGTATACTGCGACGCTTCGCGTCAAGGTTTGGGCTGTGTGCTCATGCAACGCCAAAAGGTCATCGCTTACGCTTCAAGACAATTGAAGGTACATGAAAGAAATTATACCACGCACGACTTGGAACTAGGCGCGGTGGTATTTGCCTTGAAGATCTGGCGACACTACTTATATGGTACTCGATGTACAATCTTCACAGATCACAAAAGTCTACAACACATATTTGATCAGAAGGAATTAAACATGCGACAACGACGATGGGTCGAGCTACTGAATGATTATGACTGTGAGATTAAGTACCATCCTGGAAAGGCAAACATTGTAGCAGATGCGCTAAGTCGAAAAGAAAGGGTTAAGACCCTAAGGGTTCGAGCATTGGAGATGACTATTCGAACGAACCTCACTGCACGCATTCGTGACGCACAACAGGAAGCCCTTAAAATAGAAAATCATAGAGCTGAATACCTCAGGGGTATGTTGAAATATATGGTGCCAAATGAAGAGGGAACCTTATACTTTAAGAAGCGTATTTGGGTTCCGCTCTATGGCGGTATACGAGAAGTCATTCTTAATGAAGCTCATAAGTCGAAATACTCGATCCATCCAGGATCGGAAAAAATGTATCAAGACTTGAAAGACTACTACTGGTGGCCGAGACTTAAAGGCGATGTTGCTGTTTATGTTGGAAAATGCCTAACCTGTGCTAAGGTTAAGGCTGAATATCAGAAACCGTCTGGCCTACTGCAACAACCAGAGATACCCATGTGGAAGTGGGAGCAAATCTCTATGGACTTCATAACAAAATTACCCAAGACCCCTAGAGGGCACGATATGATATGGGTGATAGTCGATCGGTTAACAAAGTCTGCGCATTTCCTACCGATCCGAGAAAAGGATAGCACTGGAAAGCTTGCTGAGATATACTTAACAGAAATTGTGGCACGTCATGGAGTGCCAATCTCAATTATTTCAGACAGAGATGGACGTTTTGTCTCAAGGATCTGGCAATCCTTTCAGGAAGCCTTTGGATCTCAACCAGATCTGGGCACGGCCTTCCATCCGCAAACAGACGGCCAGAGCGAACGAACTATACAAACGCTAGAAGATATGCTTCGTGCATGTGTCATGGACTTAGGCGGCAGCTGGGATACTCATCTACCTTTAGTTGAGTTTTCCTACAATAACAGTTATCATACGAGCATAAAATCCACACCGTTCGAAGCTCTGTATGGCCGCAAGTGCCGCTCGCCATTATCTTGGGCAGACGCTGGAGACAAACGTATGGTTGGTCCTGAACTTGTGCAAGAGACAACCGACAAGATTATGCAGACCCGAGAGCGTATTAAGGCGGCTCGAGATCGACAAAAGAGCTACGCTGATCGAAGACGAAAACCATTAGAATTCGAGGTGGGAGACAAAGTTTTGTTAAAGGTCTCACCTTGGAAGGGCGTAGTAAGATTCAGAAAACGTGGAAAGCTGAATCCCCGATACATCGGACCATTCAAGATCTTGGAAAGAATTGGTACCGTGGCATACAAGTTGGAATTACCGGAAGAACTTAACGGAGTACATGATACGTTTCATGTATCCAACCTCAAGAAGAGTCCAACACAAGAAAACGTGATCATCCCTACGGATGAAGTGCATATTGATGACACCCTCCGATTTACAGAACAACCCGTTGAGGTTACCGACTGGAAAGTCAAAAAGACTCGAAGGAGTAGTGTCAAATAAGTCAAAGTGCGTTGGAACTCTAAGCACGGGCCCGAGTACACGTGGGAACGTGAAGACCAGTTCAAGGAAAAGTACCCCCACCTGTTCAAGAAAACTCCTGTGAGAGTTAGCTCAGCCTGAATTTCGGGACGAAATTCATTTAACGGGGGGAGACTGTGACAACTGGCACAAAACCGGTAATTTCCGTACAATTTAATTATTATTTAATGACTGCAATTATGTGCTTAAATGTCAACATTGTCTGAATACATACTATACTAGTGAATTCATGCACGTTTTATACTACAAATATTGCTTTATGCATTAACGAGAGCGTTGCGTCAGATATACTAGTAAACTCACCGGTAAGACACAATATGCCAACAACTCTGCAGAAAGCAGTCAGACAATAGAATTGGGGCCTAGGTGTAGGTCCAAAATCAAGAATACATTAAAACCCAAATACAAGGGTTAACATATAGAATTTCCAGAAGCTAAAATACGCACTAAAAAGCACCCGAAACGCACTTTAAGTGCAGAATTTTATAGAATTCAGCTATAATCAGCCATAATTCAGCATTTTAACCTTGATATATTATGCAGAATTCATGTTTCATCATCGAGAATACTTCCCTAAGTGTCGGGAATTAAAAGTGTCACAAAGGGATACATAAAGGACACTAAACGGTGCAATTTAGCACTTTAACGAACCGGTATTTAACCGAACAACCGGACATTACCCGAAACATCAAAATATTACTAGAAGCATTGTTTTAATGTTTCTGAACTAGTTATGGTCCCCGAACACCATAACACCCTTTATAACACAATAACACATTAAATCCTTAAACTTTATACTTGAAACTTAACTTATTTATGTAACTAGGGATTGGAATTTACACTCCCCCCCCCCCCCCTCCCTTTATTGTTTACGGTCAAGAAGGGGTAGCCCCCCACCAAAATCTTGATAAATCCTACAAGAGTCTATCTTGATCTTTCTTGGATACATTTGGATATTGTAAGATCTCCATAGATATTCTATGATCTTTAAGATTCAGTAGGAGATATGCCATTATAAGTATAACCACCATCAACATCTCACTTCACACAACACACTTTCCTTCTCCCCCTACACCTCTCGGCCGACCCCTCTCCCTCATACACTCACCATTTTCATTTCAAGATCATACAATCCAAGGTCTTCTCAAGGTGCTAGAAGGTCACTAACGAGGCTCGGTGCTCACGGAACTTGAAGGACCTCATTTGCTTGCTTTTATCCACTCGATTTTCACCATTGTTCTTCCCTAGCTTGAAGCTAGTAGTAAGATTCTTATTAACCTTGTTACTTCATATTTTTAGTGGTTAAAAGATATATTATGTTGAAATAACAAGAACACTAAAAGACTTGTACATGAATCTTGAAACATAAAGCTTTGCATATGATGATATATGGATGAAATGATGTTGTTTAGTACATGAATGATGTTTGCTTACTAGAAATATTAATGTTGATCACTACATGAAGCTTACTAGAGTGTGACTGAACACTCGATCTAGTAAGTTAGAGGATGATTATATGTTAACACAAGAAGATCATCCTTATACATAGACATGAACTTGAAAACAAAATGACTTCTTGAAAAGTAATATACAAAATGAGCTAGTAAACTTATAAATCCAAGATTTATGAATGATTTTACAAGAAAACCAAGTTTAAAATATGATTTTTAGAAAATCTTGGTTTTTACTTAAACTTACACTATTTTTGGTGATAAAATAAGTGTAAAGATACTAGAGAAACAAGAAGATGTTACAAATAAACATTTTTGTAAAATGTGATTACAAGTTGTAAAGGACCAAATCTTTTAATAATGTGATTTACAAACAAATAACCATGTTTTTAAGGGTATCTAAACCTACTAAATAACATGGTAAGATACTACAAATTTTTACAAAAACTTCAAGTTCATGATGTAGTGAAATTTACTTGATTTTAACACTTATTGGGTGTTGAATGTGTTGTTGATGTTCGATGATGATTTAAAAGAAAATAAACACATGTTTTGAAAACATGGGAAACCTCCATTTTTAGCGGAAACCATGTCAAAATTTTATAAAATTTTGACACTTAGAAAAATATAAGTTTTGTGAAACTTATTCCCTAAAAATGTACCTAAAAATATTTACCAAGGTTTCCTAATTTTTATGAAAACTTCAAGATAAGAAATGATGATTTCTTCAAGATAAAAATGGATATTAAGTATGTATATTTTTTAGAAGAATATATGTATTTATTGGTCACTAAATTTTGTGCTAAGTGTATGTAGTATGTATTATACGTGAATAGTGTATTAGGACTTGAAAATACACTAAATACTCCTAAAGAGTAATAATACAAAAATACACATACAACATGCTTAGACACATACAAGAAGATATATTTATGAAAATATATTTCTTGGACAAGTTATAAACATGAAATGAAGTTTTGGACAAGATACATAATTCGGGTGAAAAATACAAGATACTTATATTTATTTGAGAAAATAATATAAGTAAGATACGTAGTTAAAAATATAAATTATTTTTAACACAAGAACAAATACATAAAAGATGGTGACTTGTACTTGTGCGATACAAGTCTAGTGACTAACGTTAATAAAATACGTTTAGGTCACGACGCTAGATAAGCAAAAACCGGTGAAGTTTACGGCGCAAGGAACGCAAAGTTGTGAGTTCATGCTCCCCCTTTTCTTTTAACTGTTTTCAGTTTTACAACTTCGGGGGTGAAATACATGTTACTAAATGTTTACAAGAGAGTTCATGACCCCCACTTTTAATCTTTTACATACTTTTTAAACTTGGAGCGAACACATGAGAATTGATACTTGATATAATGGATACAAGAACTGAGAATTTATACTGGATATGATGGATACAAGAACTGAGAAATGATACGAGAAATCGTGTCACGAATAGGGTACCATAAGCACCATTAATCAACAATATACCTAGACCGCAGAACAAAAGGTTAGATCTAACGGGTGTCAGGGCAGCCACACTCATGGTGAAAACTAGTACCGAGTAGTGCTTTTGTGTCTCAGTCGTGAATCGACAACTAGAAAAATGCCTATGGTTTGGTTGCTTCCTATGTCGTGTCACATGTTAATGGCCTTGCAACCCATTAACAACCTTGTTACATATACAGAAATACTTGATTTATACATGATACAGAAATACTTGATTTATACGAGATACATACAGAAATACTTGATCTATACAAGATACAGAAATACTTGATTTATACGAGATACATACAGAAATACTTGATCTATACAAGATACAGAAATACTTGATTTATACGAGATACATACAGAAATACTTGATCTATACAAGATACAGAAATACTGGATTTATACGAGATACATACCATGTTTTCATACAAAGTATACAAACGTTCATTACAAAAACTGCATGAATTCACACCAACATTATGTTGACGTTTTTCCAAAAACTCACATGTATTTCAGGTAACTAAAGTGGATGTGCGCGCGGGGTCTCACTCATGCTCTTGGATGTCGTTTATGTTTATCTTTGAATAAAGTTGTAAACCTATCAGACAAAATGTCGTCTTGTGATGTAAACACTTAAACCATGTTTTCAGTTATGTAATGTTTGGCATTTGAAGTTATTTTTATGAGCATGTAGTATGTTTACCATTCGTATGCAATGAGAACCTTTCATGATCACACCTCGTGCTTCCGCCGCAGAAAGGGGTGTGACACCAAAACCCGTCACCCGTTTGATTATTACCTATAAAATGTGTTACAAAAAATATGTTACAAAAAAATATGTTACAAAAAATAAAAAACTAATTCAAAAAAATATAAACTTAAAAAAAAAAGTTAGTTTTACGAACCTTTTGTAGGGTGTGTAGACGTGCCTATGTAAGCCTTAGCTAAGGCTTCTTCTTCGATTGGCGTCCACGGTTTCGCCTTTGGTTTGGACGGTTGCTCACCCACCACTTGCTTGCCTTTTCTTCGTTTGCCTTTTTCTTTTTGCGGTTGGGTTTCGGGAACAACTTCCACATCGTCGTCGGGTTCGGATTGTTGAACGGGTTGCGTCGGGATCGGTTGGGGTTGAACGGGTGGCGTCGGGTTCGGTTGGAAATTAAAAGCACCCGCATCATCATTTGTTGAAGGGCTTGATTTTTAGAGAATTGAGTGAATTTGTTCAGTGAGTGTTGGAATGAGGTAAAGGCATTTAACGAATATTGAGAGAATTGGTTCGGTTCGAGCGTCGGATAATATCCCGGAACCGAGAAAACATTCGGTTGGGTCGGGTTGTTGGGATTGTTCGGGACGTTCGGGTTGTTCGGGTTGTTGAAGGGATCCATGGTAGAGTATAAGTTTATAAAAGTGGAAGATGATTTATAAAAAATAAACTGAGAGAGACGGGAAAATAGGATTAAAATGGTGAATGGTGGTGAAAATGGATTTGAAATTTATTAATGTGGGGGAATTGACCGTTGGTTTTTTTTGAAAAAGGGTAAATTTAATTTTTTTATTAACGGTCGAAATCATCAAAGGGCCCACCATTTTTGGACCATCGCCAACGTCTTGAGCTTGATGGAGAGGACAGGGACGGGTGGGGGTGAGATGGTGTTGGGTCGTCGCCGTTGCTCGACGGGGGTGGGGACGAACCTAATACCCTATAGCCTAATATCTAACGGGTAATTATTAAAAACGTTATCTAACGTTCTTTAACGTTACGTTTACTTTTACAAAGTATGGCTCTAAGTACAACCAATGTTTTAAAAATCGTATCGGGTTAGGCTCAGAAATGCTTCAACTGGTTGAACCGGTTGTACTGGGCGGTTCAGCCGTATTAACTAATTAACCCGATAGATCTATAAAACACAATTTCAACTCAAAAAAATAAAAAAATAAAACACTACTTCATTCCAAAAAATATTCCAAAAGTTCATCTATAATCAAAATATAACCCAATGATGATGTGGATTGTGGGCGCTAGGTTTTACTAAGAAGATAAATCGTCACCTTTTTAGACCCATAAAAGATTGGGTTATTGGATTTTAATAATCCTAAGTTTCACCAGTTAGCCAATGATAATCTCAACTTTAAAAATTCCCTCCAATAATCCCAACTTGTAAAAGTTTTGTCGCCATTGATCCTTTTCTAACATAGGTGCACTTAAATCAATTAAGGAGTCTCTAGGTGTAATTGAATCTATTGAGGAGACCAAATTCTTATATGTTTGAAAATGATCAATGGCGGCCAAACTTTTACAAGTTGGGATTATTGAAGGGAATTTTTTAAGTTGAGATTATTATCGGTCAACTGGTGAAACTTAGGATTATTAAAATCCAATAACCCTAAAAGATTGTAAGTCCAAATTTTAACATTGGCCCCGTACCGGTATACTGGTTTAAAACAGTATAACCCAATAAACTGATGGTACAACTTCTTTGTCATTTGCATAATTTATCATTATGATTCATGCCAGGCAAGCTTCCAGCATCCGGTTTAACCGGTTGATTTAAACCGGTTTCTAAAACCTTGAGTACAACTTTAACATGTTGGCATATAAAATTAAAAATTACACCTCGCTTTCAAAAAAATATATATCACCTTGTCATCATTTATAGTACAACTACTATAAAATGTATACTATATAAGTCTAACTAGTAATAAGACCCGCGCGTTGCGGCGCGAGTACTTCGCAAATATCGAACGGATTAGTCCAAGCGTTATGTGATGTGTTAACCATATGAAAACGCACGTTTTGACATATCTGATTGAACTCAATGTATCCTATAGTTGCATTGCGATCGGATCAAAACGTAACGTAAATCGAATTTATATTTGTCACACCCCAAATTTCCACGTGTCACCGGTGGGCCCGGTGGGGGAGTATCGTGACGTGGTTGGCAACATCATGGTCAAACAACACAATATATAAATGCACAGCGGAAGCAAAAGATAAATATATTACATTCCGAATATAAGTAATATCAAAGTATTACAACGGAAAGTAAAGGATCCACAGGCGGATCAAATAAAAGATGCTAGAACTGTTCAACAGACTTTAGGCATCTAGAACTTGCAAGATTCCCTAATGACACCCTGAGCTCCCAGCCAATTATGCGTAGTACCTGTCACTTAACCTTTTGGAAAATACGTCAGTTTACACTGGTAAATACAATTAACTGACTCATTTTGGAAAAAGAGTTTGAAAAGTGATTCAAGTGCAAACGGCACAAAATATCTTGACACATTGATTAACATGCACAGAGGCAAAATTAATCTTTTAATAACTTGGGACAATTTTATTAATAAAAATCTTGTATCCGATTTACATGGTTGTCCAACATTTAGGGCCGGTGATTATACAATACAAGCCGGACAAGATTAATCGACACACCACAAATATAATCTCACAAGAAGATACCCTTACGAGTGAGTATACGTTATACATATGCAACAGGAGGTGTTATGTCTACACCTTGTGCTTACGTCGTGGCCATTCACTTTTTAAAATGAGCCAAGGATATCCAGGACACGGTCATTAACCCCCAATGTTATTTGTTATCAATCAATACAGATTAAAACGGGATTATGCAATTTAATCATCTCCGATTAAAAGGTTTCTACACCCGACCAAGCGGTATTTTTATAATACCGTATCCCAAGCCCGTATAAGGGAAAATAAGTTAAAAGTATTTACCTGAGCTAGCAATGCAATTTATACTCAGCCGTATATTCTAATCAGCAAGCATAAGTACTTCTACTGGGGCTCTCAATCTGGAACGAAGGTTTTATTAACCTATTAGATTCCTAACGGGTCTTATTTAAGTCGTAACTTAGACCGGTTAGTTTTAAGGAAGTGTTACGGTTCAAACGCATGATTAAGCGAAAACCGGAATAGAATGTGATTTAGACCCGACAAGTTTGAAGACTTGTATAATGTGGGTAAACTAAACACATTCTGGATTTTGAGATTAAAACCGTTAAGGTTTGACCCGTTTCGGCTAATTTATATAAACTAGTTATATAAACCGAACCGGACGCGAATAATGCGTAACGGGCAACCGAATGAATCACGAACAGGTTTCCTAAGTTAATATGCTTTAAATATGTGGTGATATCATAATGATACCTTCCATAATGCCCAAAACGAGATAAATCATTAATTATGCCCCGTAGGGGTATTTTGGTCATTTTAGAGATTATAAAAGGGATTAATTTGACTTCTATGATTCGGGCCTGATCAAATCAGTAAAATAACTTATTTTAATAAGTTACATCAGTAGGTATTTAATCTTAGGTGTTTAAAAATAGTTTTAACGCATACTACGCGCTTAATACGCGTAAATGTCGGTTTAAAGCGATTTTCGGGTTTAAATGGGAATTCTGAGTTTCTAATCAGTTTATAAGGTTCAAAATACTTTATTTATTATTTAAAATCAGTAGCAATTGGATTCACGTCAAAAGGATTTATAAAACTCATTTTATGCGCGAAAAGGTATATTAGGTATTACCGAATTAAGGCACTAATCCTAGCTTATGATCAGTTTAAAAATAATTAAAAATCTTCAAAAATCCCCAAATATTATTTAACATCAGTGGGGAAAAGGTTTGGTACCGAAAGTCGGGTTTAGATAGGCTATGCGTTAATCGCGCCGTTTTATTAATAAAAAGCTTATTATTTACGCTAATGCGCATATCTCCTAATCTAGACTTCCGATTGACGTGAAAATTTACGTACATGTTTAATAATCAGTAACTAAGATTATTGTACTTCAACATTTTCAAAATTCTCGTTGTAGGGTCATAAGGGCATTACGGTCCATTTTAAGCATTTAACGGAAACGTGCGAACGAATCGGATAATCAACGAAACAAGTATCGAGACTTATACTATCATGTAATCCAACCCTAATGAAGCACTAAGGCAATACCGAATCAAATTAAAATGGGTCAGAACCGAAGTCAATGCAAAAGTCAAAGTTTTGCGTCTTTCGGTTCCGAACCGGGTTTAAACAGAAATTTGTCGAGTCGGACAAGCGTAGACAAGTTTTTATACTTATTACCAAGTTATATTAAGTTTAAAATAGGTTACACGCCTCGCGGATTGCTAATCGTGCATTAAATCGCATTTTGTAATTCTGTTGACTTTTTCGGTCAACGTTTGACCCGACAAACGACCTAGTTAGGTCTGGATTCGGTACGTGCCCTTATAAGGGTTTAATACCCATATAATTACCTATCTAACGGTACTTTTAATTCGGGTTACGACTGAGCCATCGTTACTTAATCACTAAGTCAACGTTAATTACGATAACATGACTTTTAAGCTAAATACCTAGCTAGAATCAAATTAGAAAGGTTAGGCAACTTACTAGATGATTAATGAATGATTAGGAAGACCTTTAATCTGCTTGCAAGCTCTCCAAATGATCAGAATGGTTGTAAGAATGAATGAGCACTTTGGTGGCTTTATATAGTGTTTGCATACACCACAATTCATTGACAACAAGCTCTATGATCATCCACAATCATCCAACACATGTCCCTAGTCTTCTAGGGGAGTCTAAGGGTCCTTCACATGCAAGAAAAACCGGCCAAGAGGGTTGAAATCGCGTAATACAGGCTGCTGCCTGTTTCTGGGTGCTGGTGCATGGCTAGCGCACCGTTACATGTTTTTGGTAGCGGTGCGCTAGGCCTCTTCAGAAGCCAAAATATGTTTGTTTAATTGCTGTTTGGTCCTTGGTCCCTTGAAACATCGTTTTCACTCGGATCTTGCAAGATTTATTGTACATTAGGCCCTTTAACTTATCTTTCAAGGGTTCCATGACATAACCAATTATTGTTAAGTCCTCGGTTTGCTTTGTGATTGCTCGTAAAGCCTTAATTTGCAATGTTGACGTTATTAACCCCTCGCGTACGAACATCATCATAACATGCCCATACTATATCGAATCCTTGTAATATTTTACAACATGATTCTAGTGAGCAATATTAATCGTTACAAAGCTTCGGGTTTGCTATAAGGTCACTCAGAGGTATATCTTTAACATGTTGACACTTTGAACCCCTGTATTTACATAGTTTCATTGTTTGTCAACTTTAGTCCTTCAAGAACATTCATTCACACGTTCAAAGGTTATGACACGTGTCAAGACATTATAGGACGTAAATTTTCGGGGTGTTACATCCTCACCCCCTTAAAAGAAATCTCGACCCGAGATTTACTGAAACAAGTAAGGGTACTTTTCTTTCATCGTGGATTCAACCTCCTACGTGAATTCGGGACCTCTTCGGGCATCCCATTTGACCTTTACAAAAGGTATATGCTTCCTTCGAAGCTTCGTAACCTGTCGATCCTCAATCGATATAGGATGTTGATCACCTTGTAAATCCATATACCACTTTGTGATAGTGCTCCTTGACTTATTGGCGGAACACCTCCTTCAGTCACTAGTGTGCAATGTATTTCGAACTCCGCAAAACTCCTTAAATAGGTTTTAGCTTACAAGCTACCTGATCTTGATACATTCGATTTCCTTCGAATGATTTCCAGACATTCAAAGCTTAACTAGCCTGAAAATTTCACAAATTTGGTACACCCTTCCTGGGTGATATCTTTTGTTAAACTATATTCCTTAACCAGAACTTAGGAAGTTGCTATTTTCATAACTCCTTGATTTCTTGCCGTATACTGGCAACCTACAACCAATTATGGATTTGTATGATCTTATTTGTTGTCCCCCTGGCAACTTTCAGATCTTGATAATTGGACTTACCAATTTTCTATCTAACAATAGATGTTTAACCTTCCATCTATACTAGGTCTCCAAAGGAGTAGCCTTAATACTTACTTATTAATTATTATAGAAAAGCTTATCTTAAGGTGAGATGGTTATTCTTAATCGTTGTTAAAATAGGGTTGCGGTAATTAGTGCATAAGCAAAATGAACCGTCTTTCTTATCAAACCATTTCAAACTCTTAGAATATCGAGTTAGGACATATGAATCTATATCTTAAAATTTTCTTAATCAGGTTTTTGGTTGTTCCATAATAAACATGAAGTTCTTACAACACTCTAACCCAAAGCGAGCTGTTAATCTTAAATCTACCTGCCTCTAGCGGGGTAAACAGAGTAAACTTAGAAGAAGATGATCAAGATATTAGGAGATTACAGAGATTTCCTTATCTCAGGCTCCAGTTCGCTCATCAACGCTTGTCTCTAATAAGTGACACATTCATGTTACAAGTCCACGAATTTCTTGATCTGCTACATTTTCTTGGATAATTCCATTCCGGATATCTCCTTTGAATACTACTAGTCGACGGAAGTATAATACGATCATTGGGATATCTTAGGGGTTCCATGTATTAAACCTCCATGCTGATCAGACATGGAAATAATCTATGGGACACACTAGGATACGCCAATCCTCATATGACACTTTTATCATACATAGTTTGGCATTCGCAGGCGATAGAAAACAATGAGAAAATAATTAAAATAATATACGTCGTCGTACTTTATGCAAAGAAAGAGTGCTCTCAGATTTTCGGAAAGATTCCTTGTCGATCTATAAGAATCGGTTACTATGGTCTCCTTGGTAGTTATACCTTGTGAATGAAAAAAATTTTTTTGCTAAGTTTATGGTTCATGAAGATTTATTATTGATAAATGATAAGGAAGTTTATTGCACAAGTGCTTATATTTAATTAGAATGGAGATTTTCACAAACTAGGCACCTAGCTCAGTTGGCTAGGCGCGCGAAAGGGTGCGGCCGGCCTAGACCCGGGTTCGATTCCGGGGACGGTCAGTCCCACCATTTTTTTTATGTTTAATATTAATTAATCGTACGGACACGTGTAATTACGAGGGTTGTCTCATAAGGAGTCTTGATAATTAATTGCTTCTTATCACTCACAATATGGACTTGATTTTTTTAAGGCAACCAATCGATTTTTTTTTATCACTATATTGGGTCCTTAAGTATGCAACCAAAAGTTTGCTTAAGGATATTAGAAAAAGTGATTTCTAATAGATATTAATATCAATATAGGATTCGTTGGAGCATTTTTGACGTAACATCGTCACTTTCTACCGGGCATTAAATGACCGGAGTCTTAATCAGGTGGAAACAACAGTTCTCAACCTTTATCATTCATAATATATTTATACGTGCCAGTATTAAATAAGTTTCGACATAAACTGCTTGATAATGAAAGGTACATATTATACTGTTATTATTCTGCATCATCTCTTGGGCGTTCCTCCTGATAACTCGTGCGTCTGTTCTCTTGGCCTACTCGGGCTTCCTCGCGTACTTAGGGCAGTTGGTCTTTATGTGCCCCTTCTCGTTGCAGTTGTAGCATGTAGCATCTTTCAACTTCTTGCAATCTATGGTTTTGTGACCCTTGGTCTTGCAAATTCCACACAATTTAGCGCGTGGGTCTATTGTACATTTTCCAAAATGCTGCTTTTTGCAGTTACTGCATTTGGGTTTGTTATCAAACTGACTCGAGTTCTCCCTAACCTCGGAATCCTTCCCACGCTCCGAGCTTCCCTTCTTCTTCTTGTTAGTTTGATGAGAGCTTTCCTCCTCTCTTTCTCTTCTTCCCTCGCCAGAAGCCTTAACAGACTTAATTCTGATTGCGTCTAAGGTGAGAGATAAGGATAAGTCCACCGCGGACCTATATGTGGTTGGCCTAGATGCTTTAACACTTCCTTTTATCTCTGGTGCTAGGCCTCCAATAAAACGCGCTATGCGTTTAGGTTCAGGGGTGACTAAATAAGGAACTAGGCGGGACATAGTGTTGAAACTTGTCACATATGCCTGGCAATTCAAATTTTCCATGACCAGAGTCAAGAAGTCTGATTCTATTTCTTCTACTTCATGCTGAGGGCAATAGTTTTCCTTGACTAATGCAACAAATTGCTCCCAAGATAAGTTGTAGAGTAGAACCTTTCCCGTGGCTTGGAGCAATGATCTCCACCATGCCAACGCTTCTCCTTTGAATGATTGTGAAACAAATTTCACAACATCTTGCTCCGCACAACCGCTGATGTCAACAACAGCGTCCATCTCATCGAGCCATGTCATGCAATCGATGGCCCCTTTTTCTCCTGTAAAGTCTCTGGGCTTGCAGGAGACAAAATATTTATATGAACAGGTCTTAACTGGTGCCTCTTGATGATACACAACCTGCCTAGGCGGAATACTCCTTTGATTTGACAAGTCATGAACATCGTCCTCCCTCAACTCATGTGTGTTAGAAGGGGGCTTACTACGAGCCACAGATAGAGCCTTAGAATGGGTATCATTCGACTCATCATACTGCCGATCCAGAGCTCGAGTAACAGCATAATCTATTATTGCCTGTAGTTCTGCTCCAGTTACATTAATTCTGGTAGTATCATTGTCCTCTTTCATGTGGCTGTTAACTTCCTCTAATCCAGCCATGTAGCTTGATGTCTACATAAACATTGACAATGATTTATTCAAAGGTTATTATGGAATCATCATCCTTGACGATTCATCAACCATGGTAATATAAACCATATTGGTTAATTTGTTAGTTATATTAAATTTGTATTTTCATTATAATTTATCCTAGTTATAAAACATTAAGGATATTAAAGTGGCGCATAAGGCCTAGTCACAAGGACAGTTCTAAATTTTGTAAGCCCTGATTTCAGAGAATCGAGGCATTAAGGTTTGAATCACGTTCATTACCCTCTCTTGACAGGGAGTTGTAGACTTCAACTGTCTTTTGTCTTTTAGGACAATAGATATAGCCCGTGGGCATTTCCCTTCTGAGGGATGGTTATAATATGTTCATCTTCTCAGATGTTATTAGTCGAGATTGTATGGATCCTACCGACTATTAAGCTTGGACCTGGTCCAAGGTTTTTAGATAGGAGGTCAAAGACCACCACTATCGTTGTCTTATCAGACAACAAGTTTAGCCCATAGGCACTTCATCACTATCGGATGTTTATAAAATGATCATCTTATAGGATGACACAAGCCATGATTTCTAATTCACTAGGCTAGATAAGAAGATTGGTAGAATCCAATATAAGGATGACTGTTGTGATTTTATCGAATCACATTTGTCAGGAGTGCTAACACGTTCTTAGGTGTTAACAAGGATTTGAATCTCTTGAGTAGGTTTCACCATCCTGGCCGCGTAGGCTAGGTTTCACCTTTAAGATTCTCTTTAAAATGCCTACTGGCAGGGAAAGAAGGATATTTATTTTATTCAGGATTTTTATCATAAATCCTAATTTATAAGTTAATAATAGCACAATGGCCTAGTCGCGTAGACAAGTTTTATTTATAAGCCATGATCGTCTGGGATCGAGGCATTTATTAATAGCACAAAAGGCTTAGTCACGTGGACAAGTTTAATTTATAAGCCATGATCGTCTGGGATCGAGGCATTTAGCAATAGCACAAAAGGCTTAGTCACGTGGACAAGTTTAATTTATCCATTATATGAAAATAAAAGTACAGAGTTGCCCTAAGCGGGTCTTTGAAGGGATAATGTGTCCTTAAAGGGACTGAAAGATAAATATGTCCTTATGAGGACTATTAAGGAAACGATCTTCAGCAAAAGAAGTTTCTTCTTCAAGTTATTTCTGAATGCTCTCGCCTTGGATGCTCGTTTCATTTCAGCCGCGCTACGAAGCTCAGCATTTCAGGGCTCCGGGTGTGGAGAACTCCTATTATGGCTTCTTCGCTTGGCGACGTATCCAAATAAAATTTTGGAAGTAAAATTTTCCAGATTAGGATTGAGAATATTCCTAAGTTAAGTCTAGACTCAGAAGTTTAGATATGTGCAATTGTGTAACTGAGATTAAACACAAAAGGCTAGTGTTTAATTCACTCAGTGTTGGCTCTGATACCAACCTGTCACACCCCAAATTTCCACGTGTCACCGGTGGGCCCGGTGGGGGAGTATCGTGACGTGGTTGGCAACATCATGGTCAAACAACACAATATATAAATGCACAGCGGAAGCAAAAGATAAATATATTACATTCCGAATATAAGTAATATCAAAGTATTACAACGGAAAGTAAAGGATCCACAGGCGGATCAAATAAAAGATGCTAGAACTGTTCAACAGACTTTAGGCATCTAGAACTTGCAAGATTCCCTAATGACACCCTGAGCTCCCAGCCAATTATGCGTAGTACCTGTCACTTAACCTTTTGGAAAATACGTCAGTTTACACTGGTAAATACAATTAACTGACTCATTTTGGAAAAAGAGTTTGAAAAGTGATTCAAGTGCAAACGGCACAAAATATCTTGACACATTGATTAACATGCACAGAGGCAAAATTAATCTTTTAATAACTTGGGACAATTTTATTAATAAAAATCTTGTATCCGATTTACATGGTTGTCCAACATTTAGGGCCGGTGATTATACAATACAAGCCGGACAAGATTAATCGACACACCACAAATATAATCTCACAAGAAGATACCCTTACGAGTGAGTATACGTTATACATATGCAACAGGAGGTGTTATGTCTACACCTTGTGCTTACGTCGTGGCCATTCACTTTTTAAAATGAGCCAAGGATATCCAGGACACGGTCATTAACCCCCAATGTTATTTGTTATCAATCAATACAGATTAAAACGGGATTATGCAATTTAATCATCTCCGATTAAAAGGTTTCTACACCCGACCAAGCGGTATTTTTATAATACCGTATCCCAAGCCCGTATAAGGGAAAATAAGTTAAAAGTATTTACCTGAGCTAGCAATGCAATTTATACTCAGCCGTATATTCTAATCAGCAAGCATAAGTACTTCTACTGGGGCTCTCAATCTGGAACGAAGGTTTTATTAACCTATTAGATTCCTAACGGGTCTTATTTAAGTCGTAACTTAGACCGGTTAGTTTTAAGGAAGTGTTACGGTTCAAACGCATGATTAAGCGAAAACCGGAATAGAATGTGATTTAGACCCGACAAGTTTGAAGACTTGTATAATGTGGGTAAACTAAACACATTCTGGATTTTGAGATTAAAACCGTTAAGGTTTGACCCGTTTCGGCTAATTTATATAAACTAGTTATATAAACCGAACCGGACGCGAATAATGCGTAACGGGCAACCGAATGAATCACGAACAGGTTTCCTAAGTTAATATGCTTTAAATATGTGGTGATATCATAATGATACCTTCCATAATGCCCAAAACGAGATAAATCATTAATTATGCCCCGTAGGGGTATTTTGGTCATTTTAGAGATTATAAAAGGGATTAATTTGACTTCTATGATTCGGGCCTGATCAAATCAGTAAAATAACTTATTTTAATAAGTTACATCAGTAGGTATTTAATCTTAGGTGTTTAAAAATAGTTTTAACGCATACTACGCGCTTAATACGCGTAAATGTCGGTTTAAAGCGATTTTCGGGTTTAAATGGGAATTCTGAGTTTCTAATCAGTTTATAAGGTTCAAAATACTTTATTTATTATTTAAAATCAGTAGCAATTGGATTCACGTCAAAAGGATTTATAAAACTCATTTTATGCGCGAAAAGGTATATTAGGTATTACCGAATTAAGGCACTAATCCTAGCTTATGATCAGTTTAAAAATAATTAAAAATCTTCAAAAATCCCCAAATATTATTTAACATCAGTGGGGAAAAGGTTTGGTACCGAAAGTCGGGTTTAGATAGGCTATGCGTTAATCGCGCCGTTTTATTAATAAAAAGCTTATTATTTACGCTAATGCGCATATCTCCTAATCTAGACTTCCGATTGACGTGAAAATTTACGTACATGTTTAATAATCAGTAACTAAGATTATTGTACTTCAACATTTTCAAAATTCTCGTTGTAGGGTCATAAGGGCATTACGGTCCATTTTAAGCATTTAACGGAAACGTGCGAACGAATCGGATAATCAACGAAACAAGTATCGAGACTTATACTATCATGTAATCCAACCCTAATGAAGCACTAAGGCAATACCGAATCAAATTAAAATGGGTCAGAACCGAAGTCAATGCAAAAGTCAAAGTTTTGCGTCTTTCGGTTCCGAACCGGGTTTAAACAGAAATTTGTCGAGTCGGACAAGCGTAGACAAGTTTTTATACTTATTACCAAGTTATATTAAGTTTAAAATAGGTTACACGCCTCGCGGATTGCTAATCGTGCATTAAATCGCATTTTGTAATTCTGTTGACTTTTTCGGTCAACGTTTGACCCGACAAACGACCTAGTTAGGTCTGGATTCGGTACGTGCCCTTATAAGGGTTTAATACCCATATAATTACCTATCTAACGGTACTTTTAATTCGGGTTACGACTGAGCCATCGTTACTTAATCACTAAGTCAACGTTAATTACGATAACATGACTTTTAAGCTAAATACCTAGCTAGAATCAAATTAGAAAGGTTAGGCAACTTACTAGATGATTAATGAATGATTAGGAAGACCTTTAATCTGCTTGCAAGCTCTCCAAATGATCAGAATGGTTGTAAGAATGAATGAGCACTTTGGTGGCTTTATATAGTGTTTGCATACACCACAATTCATTGACAACAAGCTCTATGATCATCCACAATCATCCAACACATGTCCCTAGTCTTCTAGGGGAGTCTAAGGGTCCTTCACATGCAAGAAAAACCGGCCAAGAGGGTTGAAATCGCGTAATACAGGCTGCTGCCTGTTTCTGGGTGCTGGTGCATGGCTAGCGCACCGTTACATGTTTTTGGTAGCGGTGCGCTAGGCCTCTTCAGAAGCCAAAATATGTTTGTTTAATTGCTGTTTGGTCCTTGGTCCCTTGAAACATCGTTTTCACTCGGATCTTGCAAGATTTATTGTACATTAGGCCCTTTAACTTATCTTTCAAGGGTTCCATGACATAACCAATTATTGTTAAGTCCTCGGTTTGCTTTGTGATTGCTCGTAAAGCCTTAATTTGCAATGTTGACGTTATTAACCCCTCGCGTACGAACATCATCATAACATGCCCATACTATATCGAATCCTTGTAATATTTTACAACATGATTCTAGTGAGCAATATTAATCGTTACAAAGCTTCGGGTTTGCTATAAGGTCACTCAGAGGTATATCTTTAACATGTTGACACTTTGAACCCCTGTATTTACATAGTTTCATTGTTTGTCAACTTTAGTCCTTCAAGAACATTCATTCACACGTTCAAAGGTTATGACACGTGTCAAGACATTATAGGACGTAAATTTTCGGGGTGTTACAATATTGTACAATCATAACGTATTATACGCAGTCCGACTAACTCGAATTTATATCGTCAAGGCAAAAACTCTCGAGGGGGGTCAAGATGGCATTTACAAAGTTCATAAAAAGTTAAGTGGTTAAAAATTCCAATTCGGAAACTTAAGGGCTAAGAAATAGTAAAGATAAAATTTGATAAAGTTTTGTGGTAAGAAGGAAACTATAACAAAGTTGGGGCTGAAAAGGAAACTACCACAAAGTTGGGGTGTCAAAAGAAAAGTATATGCAAAATTGGTGGTAGTTTAGGGACTAAATTTGCCATTTTATGAAACTTTGAAGATATCAAAGTCAAGGGACTAAAAATGCAACAGCGTGAAAGTATGGGGGAGGGGAGGCAAAGCCAGTGGGGTTTCCACCGACTTTGTCTTTTAAGAGTATACTAGATTTTTATCATATGTCGCGCGTTGCGGCGGCGACGTCTTAGTTGTTTATAGACGGCGGCACGTTATGTGATGTGTTCCTTGATAAAATGGACCAAATAATGTGAAACGAATAGATTTGTGTTCATTAGATTTATAAAGCGATGAGGATAATAGAATATGTAAAATATGAAACAAAATTAAACGCATCAAAATGTTGTTTACGATTAAATGAAGCATAATGACATACTTTATTAATCAAATAATACCCATCTCTTGCACCTTCAGCACGACAAGTATTGGCACAATTTATAGCATCTGTGGATCACATGTTCCTTTGTATGTCTTGCTAGTCCACGGATCACCACATGGAACAGGAGCATTAATTGTTTCTTTGCCAATACCAAACATATGGTGATGAGATATGGCCTTGCAAGGACCTGAATAAATCATAAGAAAATATTAAAATCTACTTATAAAACTACGAAGAGAATTAAAATAGATACCAGAAGTGATGATGACAAGGACCAGAATAGCTATCAAACGTAACAAAAGTAAACGTCTCATTACCATCATCATCTCAAGCAAAAATTTCTTTTCACAATGCTGTTGATTGGCTTTCTTAACTAATGTCATTACTTTTGGTTATTTATATTTAGAAGCTTGCATGAAAATTAAACGTTTTGGATAACCATAGCATGACATGCATAAATAATGACAAGCATCACGTAGTTTGCATGAGCCCAAAAAAATAGATAGCTAAGGTGATCGTATGTGATACATTAATTTGGAATTAAAAATTATAAACCATCACATATTTGATATAATCTGCAAGGTGATTGTGGGTCCAAATAAATGTTGTGTTACAAAAGATATATACTATACACAAACATGATAGTGGTGAGATCCGGTACAAAAAGAGTTTAATTAACATGCATTGTATAGAAGTATAGAAGCACTACGTCTACATAGGGAACAAATATATAGAAAACCCTCCTAAATTGAAGAAACTCAATCCTAGCTATCCATTCAAATTCAGTTGGATCAATGTAGTATTACTCTTTTTTTTAGTGAAAATAGTGATTTCTAGTTAAATAGCGGTTCTGGAACTTTCCAAATTACCCTGATTTCGTACATTTCATGTATATATACACATTAAGTTGGATTGATGTAGTTTTACTGATTTTTTAGCGAAAATAGTGATTTCTAGTTATATAGCGGTTTTGCAACGTTCAAGATTACCTTGATTTCATGTGTGCTTACTCTTTTGTGTGTACGGATTTTTTTAATCAATTAATATTAGCATATATCAAGTTTTTGTTTAAATACCATCTTTCGTATATACATACATACATATATGTGATGTGTGTATACATGCATAAAGAAGTTATGTTGCTAGTCTTGTTTGGTAAGTTTCGTGACAACAATTAGTTTCATGTGAACATAAACATTCAAAGACACATCCATTTGTATTTATGCTGCAAGCTTGCTTGTAACAAGGTTCATTGTATTGCTTACCTAATTTGTGTTTTACTTTCCGTGTACAACTCTCTCTCTCTCTCTCTCTCTCTCTCTCTCTCTCATGTATGGCAGCATGTTTATCACAAGACACCTGCCTCACAAAAATATTTTTGTTACAATCACTATCACTAGGATTTATCAAAACGTTCAAGAACAATGATTTACATGGCAAAATCTTATCTATGATCTTTTCTTTGTTCTTTTTTGCTTTACAAGCATACTTTAGTCAAAATGAAAACAAAAATGATTCGCTTAACAAAATCCAAATGATTGTAAATCAAAGAAAGATTTGCCAAATTTTTCTTCTTTCTTTTTCATCAAAACCTAATGCTAGCTAGCATAATGTTTCCTTTTTAATTATCTATTTATTATTTTTGAAATTGTATGTTTTTAACATTAGAAAGATAAGCTTTATAAAGGTCTTGTTACTTATATAATAGATTAAACAAATTTTTTTGTGTACATAAAAGATATACATCATGAATTACTTTAATTTATGTTGAATATATATGCATATATGCTTTGTAGCTATCTAAATTAAGCAAGAGGTGGGGTTGGAGCCACATGAGGTTCTAGAATGGTAACATTCAGGTTTAGTGACCACCAACATACATCTCACCTACCTAATATTCTATCTGGTAGGACACTAGACAACCTCACCTGTCGATCTCCCCCTATTTTGGTTTTTTTTTTTTTTTTTTTTTTGCTTACTTATCTCTTAAGATATAGAACTCTAAATTTTATTTATATACACAACTCTAAATTTTACCGAACTTTTAGAACCGCTAAAAAAGAATTATTTTATTTATATATTTTTATATTTAACATTATTTAAGGATATATTATATGTATTTTTATGATTACACATGAAAAACCAAATTATTTATGTGTAATAACTAATTTACATATGTGTAAAGGAACTAGTTTACATACTTGTAAATAAACCAAATTTATGTATATTTAATTATAAAATTACATATGAAAAAAATGATAAAACTACTCTTAACGCACATGGAATCATAATAAATGATAAAAAATACCATTAAACAATGTTAAATATAAAAAATATAGTAGTAGAATGATTGTTTATTAGGAGTTCTGTAAGTTCTGCAATTATTTAGAGTTTTGAAATAATCCTTACCCTATTTTATTTATTTATTTTTTTTTAACTGCAAACGTTATTTTTCTACATTACACCAATAAATCTAAACTATGCTTTTGCGCAGGTCATTTAAAAGGCTATTGTCTCTGCCAAGTGGGCAAGGCCCGAATTGGCACAAAGTTGTTTATTAGCATCTTCATTATTATTGTATAATAACATGTTATACCAATCTTAATTTATTCTTAATTAAGATATATGACTCTATTGTTTAATTATGGTTTGAAGAAACAATGGTGAAAAGACACTATAGAGGAGTAAGGCAAAGACCCTGGGGAAAATGGGCCGCAGAGATACGTGATCCTAGCAAAGGCGCTCGTGTTTGGTTGGGTACGTTTGAAACAGCCGAGGGTGCGGCCCTCGCTTATGTGCATGTGAGGGTATTACTATCATTTCCCGTTTCCCATGTGTATTTTATATTAATTTTACAAAACTAACTTAACATTAAAAGAAAAACATTAAAATTCAAATCACTATCAGAGCTTCAAACTAACTTCAAACTACACATGACAAACAAATTTTGTGGTGGAACTGCCGTTATCGTCTCAAAGCAAATTCCCTCTAGAAAACAGAATTTTCTCATGTGGAAATAAATTTAACATTTTTGGCCCATAATAGTCAGTTCCCTAAAGTTTGAAGTTTACACAGGTAATTTTGACTACCCCACCTTCTTTAATATCAAGTGTTTTCATCATCCCTCCTCGTCCCAACGTGATTCGGGGAGCTCCCGAACTCTTACGAATTTGACTTAAATATTTGAAAGCTCAGTTCAAATACACTTGACACACTTTGTATATCACTTCCCAAAATTGCAAAGTCTAAATGTTGGCGCAAAAGAATTATCCAGATAACAACAATCATTAGCCCATCACAGAATTTATAACTTCTAGATGTTATCAATCGTAGACTCACATGCACCAAACAATTATTCACCCAAAAAACACTTTATCTGCCATAAAAAATCTTTAATGATAATAGCCCAATCGAGATGCTAGGGGTAGTGGTGCACAAAAAACCCGAACCCGGACCCGGACCCGAAAAAAAAACCCGGAACCGGGTATTATAAAACCCAACCCTACCCGTAGGGTAGGGACCGGGTATGCATATTTGGTCTAAAACCCGAACCCGGAACCGGTTTTTTTATACCCGGTTTATACCCGAAACCCGGTTTTTATAATACCCGAAACCCGATTTTTATATTACCCGAAACCCGGTTTTTAAAGAGCAAACTAATACGTTTATGGGACTCTCCTTGTAATTTGTAGAAAGTGTTCACTGTTAAATTAAAATCTGAAAGTATTTTTTTTCTTGCAGGAAACTTTCCCTAGAGCCTTACACCAGAGTCCCATTTTTCTTCTATCCTTTTTGTTTTTGGTTTAAAAGCCAAAAGTCATTAGCCCATCACATTTGACCAACACCAACAATGGTAAGTGAACGAGTCTTTTAAAGACCGTTTTTTTTGTGTTTTTGCGTTTTTTTTAATAACTAAAAACAAATCTAGGGTTTAATAACTTGTTCCTGTGTGGCTCTATTTATCGACATTACAGTGTGAAACCCAAACATCCAGTACTGAAGAATCCCGAGTCGATTGAAATGTGTATTTGCTTGAAGGACTATTTGGATGCGGCTGAGCGGATTCAACATGTGGAGTCACTTGAAGATGAAAATGGCGTTGAAACGGATATACACGAGGAAGAGGTCGAAATGGGAATGTCAAGCCCACTAGAAGAAGACTAAACGAAGACGATCAAAAAACGAAGACGACCAAAAAGTATGCACTTTGATGTAATCTTGTTTAATTATTAGGTTTCAAGCATTAAGACTTCTAGTTCTTATGATTTAACAAAATTATGTATGCACTTTGATGTAATCTTGTTTAATTATTAGGTTTCTAATTATAAGCATTCCGCTCGGGTTTTTTTAATACCCGGTGCGGGTTTTTTCCCAACCCGATACATACCCGAACCGTACCCGATGAATACCCGAACCGGAACCGGACCCGAACCCAGAAATAGGGTATTATAATACCCGGGTTTTAAAAAACCCGACCCGAACCCTACCCGAACCCGGGTATATAGGGTATACATTTTTGGTCCCGGACCCGACCCGGTTTTTAAAAAAAACCCGATTTTGTAAAACCCGATCCTACCCGAAACCCGGTTTTTAAAAAAACCCGATTTGTGCACCACTAGCTAGGGGGCCCAAGCCTGCGAGACCAGATTTCATTTAACATCATCCCATACTTAATTATATACTATAATTTTTTAATTGTTGTTTGTACTATGTGTATTGAAGTTTGTATGATAATTTTAAGAAACCATAATAAATAATAAATAAGCAATACATAAATTTGCAATAATTTTTGGCATTGTTGTTTGTACTATATGTATTGAAGTTTGTATGATGGTTTTAAGAAACCATAGTAAATAATAAATAAGCAACACTTTTGTTTTTTATAGATCTGTGTCCTTAACAAGAAGAGTTTTTCAAAAAAAAAAAATGATTTTTCACTTTGATGCCCTATACTTTTCATTTTTTGCAAGTTAACACGCCGCAACGTACGTGTGGGGTTCAACGTTTTTTCATCAATTTTTTTTTCCCGTTTGACAGATCCATCGCAGCACGTCTATTTTTCTTTGTTTGGCAAGTTCGTCGCAACGCGCGGGTCCTAGACCATCTTAGTTATTTTTTCTATGTTTTACGTTTGGGTCTAATTTCTTCACATTAACACACCGCAACGGGCGTACGTGGTCAAAGATTTTACTTTGCTTTTCATTCGGTGTTACTTTTTTTCTTTTTAATTTATTTTGTTTTTACGAGCTTTTTTGTTGTTGGTGGTCACCGACAGTGATGTAGCATTGGTGCAACTTGGCATGGTTTTATGTCCCCCCGCAACGCGGGGATGGTTTAATACTAGTTTATTTGTAATTTGTAACATCAAGGGGCCCAACAAATTACGTGTTAGGCTATAGGGTGTGGTCATGACCCCTTATGACCACCATGACCCACCACGTCAGTGCCATGTAACTCATCTCAAATCCACCATCTAAAACCACTACCCTAAGGGTGTGGTCATGACCCAAACCACTAGCCCCTAATTTATTTTAATTTATCTTTGTCTAAAGAAAAAGGAAATGATTTGTTGAAAAATGGAAAAAGGAGAACCATGGTTGCCATGGTTTAATCCATGCAAACCATGGTGGATCAACCAAGGGGGTGGTGTAGCCTTCCATTTATGTTCCTAGGTGGCGAATCATGTTCCAACCATGACCCTCACACCCATTAGCCTTAGGATGAAAATGGCGCTTCAATTCGGGTGTTTAAATTTCTAATTAAAAAAATCAAGTCATTTGGAGCATCATTTCGAGGTAAGTTTTACATCAATGGACTTGTATCGGGGTTCTGATCAAAAGCCCTAAAAAATCTGTTTGTAATTTGGAAAAAAACTTATTTCTGTTAAATTTTTTTAACGGGGGACCGGTGTAGGAAAAATAGGTGAAATGTGGGACTGGTGGGGGGATATTCAAAGATGGGTCTGTCAATGGCCAATGACCTCAAACTCTTAAAGAAAAGAGTTAATTGTCAAAATTGCCCCTGAGGTTTGGACAGATTTGTCATTTTCGTCCAAAATAACACTTTTGTACCAAATTGTCCCCAACGTTTGTAACTTTTTGCCATTTTCATCCAAACCACTAACTTAGTTTATTTTTTCTGTTAAATTGAGGATATTTGGATGAAACTGGCAAATATAAAACCACAGGGATGATTTGGCAATTTACTCAAACTCTTTTAAATTTCTTTTATTTAATTAATTTTGTTACATATATAATAAAAAAGAATATACATGCAATTTTTATATGAAAAAAATAATAGCTTTGTCACATAATTTTTATAAATTTTCATCCAACCACTAACTAAGTTAATTTTTCTAGTAAGGCGAAGGATGTTTATAAACTAAGACAGAAATTAATTTCTAATTTTTTTATATAGATCGTTTTATAAAAATAAAATCTACTTAAACCTCTAAATTTTATAATTACCCACCAAATTGTAATTATAATGTAGTGAACCAAAATTTTCTTTACTTAAGTCACTCAGAATAAGTATTAGTTAGTTACTTTCATACTCTTAATTAAATAAATATTTTATTTCTACCAACATATTTCCTAGGTGCTCAACACATTTAAAAAATATGTAACATTTTACAATTTTTTTATCTTTACAACTGATAAATACTAAAAGTTGTAATCGATTGTTATGTGTTGCACACCAATGACGTTTTCTCTTTATAAAACTGATTTATATAAAGAAGCAGTAAATTAATTTCTGTCTTAATTTATAAAATTTAAAACATCCTTCACCTTAACAGAAAAAGAAAAATAAACTGAGTTAGTGATTTGGATGAAAATTTGTAAAAATTATGTGACAAAACTATTATTTTTTTTCTAAAAACTCCATGTATATTCTTTTCTATTATGTATGTAATAAAAATAATTAAATAAAAGAAATTAAAAAGGGTTTGAGTAAATTACCAAAATCATCCATGTGGTTTTATATTTGTCAGTTTCATCCAAATATCCTCAACTTAACAGAAAAAATAAACTAAGTTAGTGGTTTGGATGAAAATGGCAAAAAGTTACAAACGTTGGGGGCAATTTGGTACAAAAGTGTCATTTTGGACGAAAATGGCAAACGTACCCAAACCTCAGGGGCGATTTTGGCAATTAACTCTAAAGAAAATTACCATAAGGTTTCAAGTTAACCACATTAATTCCTATTATTAGCAGTATTGCAATTACTAAAACATTACACGTATTTTAATATGTAAGTCTACAACTATTCACGCAATATCATACTTTGTTAATCAAACAATACCCATCTCTTGCACCTTCAGCACGACAAGTATTGGCACAATTTATAGTATCTGGCTTTTTCTCACGTGGATCACATGTTCCTTTGTATGTCTTGCTAGTCAACGGATCACCACATGGAGCAGGAGCATTAATTGTTTCTTTGCCAATACTACTACTTTTTGTTATCATAACAATTTACAAATAACACTTATTAATATCACAAACCACTACCAAACATATGGTGATGAGATATGGCCTTGCAAGCAGGGCTGACCCTGAGAATTCATGTACTCTGTTCGACCTTGAAAAAATGTCTCCTTAGGCCTTAACGAAATTGGGTATTTGACTCACTAAAGGTCTAAACCTAATGCCAAAGGGGTTAACAACTAATCTAAACCATAAGAATAGTTTTGTAAGGGGGCCTATGTTGGTGTTTGTATGGATGTACCCGATTAAAAAATTATTTTACATATACATATCGGGTTTTTTCATAAAAAAACGTGTCCCTCGAAATATTGGGCCCTGGCCGGTGATCCTCCCCACCCACCCCCTGGGCCGGCCATGCTTGCAAGGACCTAGTAAAATCATAAGAAAATATTAAATAATGCAGTAAAATGATAGATATAGAAAATATTAAAATCTACTTAAAAAACTACGAAGAGAATTAAAATAGAGACCAAAAGTGATGATGACAAGGACCAGAATAGATATCAAACGTAACAAAAGTGAACGTTTCATCACCATCACATCTCAAGAAAAAAATTCTTTTCACAATGCTATTGATTGGCTTTCTTAATTAATGTCATTACTTTTGGTTATTTATATTTAGAAGATTGCATGAAAATTAAACGTTTTGGATAACCATAGCAAGACATGCATAAATAATGACAAGCATCACGTAGTTTACATGAGTGAGATAGCTAAGGTGATCACGCATGTGATACATTAATTTGGAATTAAAAAATATAAATCATCACAGATTTGATATAATCTGCAAGGTGATTGTGGGTCCAAATAAATGTTGGGTTACAAAAGATATAAACTATACACAAACATGATAGTGGTGAGATTCGGTATAGATAGATTTTAACATGCATTGTATAGATATATAGAAGCACACTACATCTACATAGGAAAAAAATATATAGAAAACCCTCCTAAATTGAAGAAACTCAATCCTAGCTATCCATTCAAATGATCCATGGCTGAGACTAAATGCAAAAATCTGAGTTTATGATGTCCATACTTTATTTTCCTGAAGTACATAAAGGGAAAAATAGTCAAAACGCTTCAAACCAAAAAGTACTGGATATATGTCACACATGACACACACCTAGGGCTGTAAACGAACCGAACGTTCAGCGAATAGTTCGTGAACCGTTCGGCGGGAAGTTCGTTTATGTTCGTTCGATTAGCTTAACGAACGAACATGAACAAAAAATTTCGTTCGATTAGTTTAGCGAACAAACACGAACACAGGTCTCGTTCGTTCGACTACGTTCGTGAACGTTCGGTAATATGTTCAGTTACGTTCGTTCGTGTTCGTTTGATTATATCAAAAAAAATAATAAATAATAAACTATTTATCTAAACATATTAAAAACTTGAAACCCTATTTGTTTCTTTGTTAGCTAAAATTTGGACATGCTAAAACATTTTTTGGGATAATTATGTGTAAGTTAGTTAAACTTGATTCATTGTTTAGTAGTGTAATAGACTTCTTCTGTTTTGATTTATCATTTGATGGTTGTATTTATTTAGTTATATCCAATGTTTAAGGGTAACAATGTTTTTATTTTTTTATTTTCTAGTTAAATGTTCGTTTGCGTTCGTTTTTATTTGCTTGTGTTCGTTTGTGTACGAGACCAGTGTTCACGAACTGTTCGTGAACAACTGAATTTCATTAACGAACGAACACGAAGATAAACCTATGTTCGGTATGCGTTCGTGAACAGTTCGCGAACATGTTAATTTCCTTAACGAACGAACACGAACATGAACATGGCCTTGTTCGTGTTCGTTTGGTTCGTTTACCCTAAGCTTTTTCGTGTTCGTTCGGTGCGTTCGTGAACAGTTCACGAACATGTGACACACCGGTCATGTAATCTTTTTCCTCCTATCAGTACATATTCAACACTAAGCTTGTTAGTTTATAACCATCACTACACATTCAACACTAGCATTTTAGTTCGTAACCACCCCTTATGTTGTAGGTTAGATTGCTTTAAAATAAAATTCTAAATACTACTAGAAATTAGGCCTAATGAAACCTTTTAAAAACAACATTTTTAAATAAGTTGCATTTCACTCTAATGTAAACTTTATAATAAAAGGTTGCGAAGTTACATTCAATTTGCAACCTTTTTAATTAAAGGTTGCAAAATTATATTGAATTGACAAAATTGCAGAAATCAACATTTTTGTTATACCCAAATTACACTTCGTACCTTTCACTATGAAATCGGCTAAAACCAACCTTTATGTTCATGTTTTGCTACAAAGTATAACCTTTAGCACAAACGATGTTAGTTTTCTTGGTTAACTGCCCTTACATGCATTGCATGTGAGGGTATTACTATAATTTCCCGTTTTCTGTGTGTATTTTATATTAATTATTAATGTTTATATAACTCACCTTACTTACCCCCACCCCACCCCACCCCACCTCACTCTCATCTCTCTCTAGACTCTGCAACCACCGCCATCACCACCATAGCTTCCGGTCAGCGATGGCGCTACACACACCACCGACAACCACCCCTACATAACTACCACTAACCAAGTCCAGCACCACTCCTCCTGACCAACCCCCACTTTCTCTTGTCTTGCATCTCAACTGGAGACGAGAAAACAAATCGCCGTACTTATGCGGCTCACTAAAGGTGTCTAAAGCTAGACGATTCATCTACATTATGAAGGTTCAATGAATTTGTAGATATGCTTTAGGATTGCATACCGAGCATGAACATGAAGTCAGACGATTCATCCTCATCATCGGATAATAACTCTCAACCGCTTGTCAGAGAACGAGTTAAGCTTTTATCCCATTCCGATGACTCACCAACTTGATCGGAGGAAGCGTTTAATACTCTGTTTAAGCTACATCATGGATGGAAATCCAAAGCATAGTGGAATACTCTATTCTATTGATTCGTCGGAGCCACTGATGGGTAACCTGAATATTATCAAGTTTCATACACCATCATGAGTTCCTCCACAGCTTCTACACGTTGTTTTCTTGCTGTACGAACTCTGGCTTTTTCTCCATTACTTTTTCCTCCACCGGAACAAACACATGACTGCTATCACCGTCGTCCACCATTACCGTTGTTTATGTTTTCCGTTACATACAACAACATCTCAAACATCACCATCTCACCGTTATTCCACCGTCACCAACGATTGCTATCACCGTCGTAACTCACAAACAGCATCTTCATCGTTAACGTTTCATCCTTCACCATCGTCACTACCGTCTACGAGTGGTTGGGTGAATTCAATAAAGAGAGGGAGAGAGAGATTAAAGAAATAGTGGTACTGTAGAGAGAGAATAGAACGGTAGAGAGATGGGGAGATTTTTGTTTTTATTATATATTTTCGTATTTAAATATAATGGTGAGAGAAAGGACAGTAGTTAACCAAGAAAACTAACATCGTTTGTGTTAAAGGTTATATTTTGTAGCAAATTATGAACATAAAGGTTGGTTTTTGCCGATTTCATAGTGGAAGGTACCAAGTGTAGTTTGGGTATAACATAAAGGTTGATTTATGCAATTTTATCAATTGAGTTTGCAACTTTTTTTATTTAAAGGTTACAATTTTTTTTTTTTTTTAACAGCATCTCGGTCAGGGCTATACATGGCCAAAGCTCGGTTGAAGAAGGATTCGAACTTGAGCACTCCAGGGTAGGAACCTAATAGGTAGTAAAGACTCTAACTTTTTTTTCCTTAAAATGTTACATTTGTGAAAATTTAAATGCACATTTCACACACACATATGTGTTTTCGTGCATAAAAAAGATTTATGTTTTAAAATATGTGCACAGAATCTGATACTAGAGACTTTTAACTTTTAATGTTAAAATCACATAAGCTAAATATGTTATAGCTCACAAGAATTATATAATTTAACCGAATACAATTAAGTATTTTCTTACATTCGATATAGTTTTAAAACATTTTCTATTATCTATTTTTAAAATCATTTGAATATGTTTTGATATAACATACTTTTCATATCATATCATATTATATTATATTATTATATTACAACTTTGAGCTATAATAAACGATAAAGTAACAGGTGAGCGAGTCACAACCTGACCAGCGGGATCTCAAAATGCAAACCAGCCACATGGCAGGTGGGTGAGTCACAGCCCAGCAACAACCTGCCACGTGCACAACATATTTGTATTTGTGTTCAAAAGAATGCATCCGCACATTCTCCAATTTTGATGAAATTTTATTTTTGTTTTGTTTGTTAGCTATTTAAACGCAAATACATCAATGCCCATTTTGTTAAGTTACATCTCTCCCTTTAATTACTTCCCAAATTTAGTTCAAAACTTATTATTTAAATTAATTTTTGAATTATTGTTCAATCTATAATGAGTTTTGCATGTATCAAAAATATTTTTTTCTTATGAAATATTTCGTTTTTCTTTCAACTCTATGTTTTTAAATAAATTCGGATTGGTTACAGTGGTGTTATTTGACCTTAAATTATGTTTTTTTTTTAAATCAGGACGTAACTTTTCCATATTTTATGAATATACCTTACACCATGTTTTCAATCTACGTTTCAATGTGCAAAAGAGCGTTTGATGTGTTTTTTTATTTACGTTGACATATAAATTTTAGCTTAAATCGGCCCACCACAACATACGGGTGATTCCCACTAAAGTTTAATTCATTTTCATATATTTAAAGCTTTTTTGTATATTTTCTTTTAAAAAAAATTATTTTAGGGGCTCGTATTCTTTATTCGGTCAGGGCCCACAGATTTTCGAGAACTTTCGGAGACAGCCCTGGGAAAATGCGTGTGTGAATGTGACTTTGGTGTTGAGATGTTTGCCATCCTGTTTTGAAACTGGTTATCACATTAGCGCGTTTCCAAGTTGCGAGCAATTAGTTTCTTAGTGTTTGTGGCTAGAAAGAAACTATTTCTCATTATATGCTTATTTAGGGGTCAAATTACCAGTTTTGGAACAAATTTGATATTTTACATGTAAATTTATAGCTGATTATAACATTGCTACTTGTTTTTATATATTATCTGAACCTAATTATCTTAAATCATATAATTGCCACATGTGAATCTGATTTATATTATGTAAAGATTGATTTTTTACATATAAAGTTATAGCTGAGTAACTAGTTTTATAATACCCGATTCTAGGTTTTTCTATCCACTACTTTCCGAACCACTCATTAGTAAGTAAAGGAGTTAAAAAAATCACATTCTTTATTGTTGTTAATATATTTTTGTGTTCATAAAGACGTTGCCATCAAACTAGTAAAGTTACTCATGATAAAGTCGAACATTCATGATGCATCCAATCGAACAAGAACATGTTAGCACAATCACACATGGGATTCCATAAAAGGTGCTTTATTCAAGTAAAGTTGCAAAAGCAACACTTAGCTTACTAACGTTTCCTCTTTATAATGTATGACTTGATTTCGATCTTGATAAAAAAAGCATAATATTTACAAAAACGACTTTGCCAATGCGACACTAGTGCGTACTTTATCACTAGACTCACAACAGCCAATCGAGATGCATATCAAAGTCATACTACTTATATCAACATACTGTCGCAGTTTGTTGCAGGTAGTAAGGTGACACCGAGTTTTGACTTGGTTAAGCATGGTCAATGGAGAAAGGCGACGAGCAAGCATTGTTGTGCCAAACAAAGATCTTCCAAAAGGATCTTGGTTTGCGCTCTCGACGATTGTTTGATGTTAACTCTGATTCCGTTCTGTGAAGCATCTCCCACATTACTTGAACATCCTTGTACCCGCATGTTTGTATATCATCATGTAGTTTTAAAAGCCCGCCACCTATCAAAAAAAGAAAAAAAAAACAGATATTCATGTTTAGGTATGATTTTTTGGAGAGTAATGATCCATATATGTAACTTGTGTATCTAAAAATCAACATAACAATAAGATTGTCAGGCGTGATGAAAAAAAGATAATAAATGTATTATTAATATTATTATTAATGTTACATATAGTGGAAGTGGATAGTATTAGAATATTACCTAAAAGGCCAAAGTACTAGTAGTTAATATATGGTTCAAATTAGTTTAAGATTTAAAAAAAATTATATTAATAAACCAAGCAAATCACAAACTCGGTTGAGCCTGACATATTTAGCTTTACCCGTGTGTGCAAGTACAAGATAATAGCACATAATTGTTTAGCCTAAATCCAAACCCACGAATATCTTGTTAGGTTCATGTCGAAATTTTCATGTTATATTATAAACTAGGGTGTTACACCCGCGCTTCGCGGCAGGGCGACCCGATTTTTGATCCGATACAAAAGTATGTCGACACGTGCGTTACATCGACCGGAAAACCCGATTACAAAAATATTTAGAAAGTAAAAGGGTTGTCAGTGTGAATACAGAAAGTTGAGAAAAGAAAAAAAAATTATGTCGAAATGTAAATCAACTTAAGTTTATATCGACACGTAAATAAAAATAAAGACGTAAAAGTTGATTAAAAAGTATTTAGAAAGTTAAGGGGTTAAGATAAAAGTTGATTAAAAAATATTTAGAAAGTTAAGGGGTTAAGAAAAAAAAAACAAAAGTTGAGGGGGTGGTGGTGGAAATAAAAAAAACAAAAGCTTAGGGGAAGGGAGTGGTGGTGGAAATAAAAGAAACAAAAGTTGAGGGGGTGGTGGTGGAAAACCCAAAAAACAAAAGCTTAGGGGAAGGGGGTGGTGGTGGAAATAAAAGAAACAAAAGTTGAGGGGGTGGTGGTGGAAAACCCACCGACATAGCCTTTTAATCTATATATGAATATGAATATGAACACTAGGAAAGCTTAGCTATTCTATACGCGTAAGAGTTTAGCATTGATAAAACAATTAAAAAAAAAGGAGGGGGAAGATAAGGGTAATAAGTTTTAATTTTTTAAGTACTATTTTTTTTTAACATTAGAAAGTAGGTAGTTAAGATCACTAGGATCAATGGATATGGTTGTTAGTTAAAAGAGTATAGTTACAAGTCATCAAATCATTAGTGGAAATCCTTGCAATATTCGTATGGATAAAGAAATGTTAAAAGTGTAGTATCTATGGGATTGGAGTGGAAGAGCAGGAAGCTCAAATCATGGCTTCATTATTGAATTGCAAACAAGGTACATTCCCGTTTAAACATCTCGGTCTATTAGTAGGTGCTAATATGAATCTTGCTCGAAATTGGAAATCGGTTGTTGAAATATTCAAGAATAGACTTTCGTTATGGAAAGCTAAAACCTTATATTATGGTGGGAGAATAACACTTATTAAATAGGTGTTGAACTCGCTTCCAACATACTACTTTTCATCGTTTAAGGCCCCGTTAAAAGTTATTAATTCGATGGATAAGATTAGAAGGGTTTTCTTTTGGGGAGGTTCGGAAGAAAAAACCAAAATAAAAGCCAAAATGAACTGGGTAGCGTGGGAAAAAACAATTGCTCCAGTGGAATACGGGGGGTTGGGGTCCGGTTCACTCAGAGATGCGAATTTAGCCATGTTAGCAAAGTGGTGGTGGAGGTTTAAAACGGAAAAAAAAGCTTTGTGGCGAAGAGTAATTTGGGCGATCCATCATAACTCAAGGGTATGGAATGATACTCTAGGTAAAGTTTCTATTGCAGGGCCTTGGAAAAATATTATTAGTATTTGACAGCCTTTATTAATAGCCGATATTTACCTGAAACAAGCGATGTCAGCGGTATTAGCGAGTGGAAAAAATGTCTCTTTTTGGCTGGATTGTTGGGCAGACTCAACACCCTTTTATCTCAAGTTCCCAGAATTGTTTAAAGTTGAAAAAGTTAAGGACTGTGTGGTAGCTAGAGGTGGGCAAAAAAACCGGTTAATTAACCGTAACCGGTTATTAACCGAAACCGTAACCGGTTAATAACCGATTTAGGAATAACCGGTCCAGCCGGTTATTTAACCGTAGGTTAGTAACCGGTTACAAGTTTTTAGTATAATAACCGGTTATTAACCGGTTTTTTTAAACCGGTTTTTTAACCGATAGACTGGTTAACCGAAAAAATAACCGAAAAATTTAAAAAAAAGGCAAAAAAACCGGTTTTTAACCGAAAATAACCGGTTAAAGTAATTAACCGGACCAGTTAAAAAAATAACCGGTTAAAGTAATAACCGGTTAAAGCATTAACCGGTTAAAGTCAAAAAGTCAAATTAACCGGTATAACCGGTTAACCGATCCGGTTATTAAAATTAACCGGTTTGTGCACCTCTAGTGGTAGCCGATCGAATCAGAGCTGGGCAATTTGGAGTTGAGTATAGCTGGGCCTGGGTTCGGCCCATATTTGATGGTGAGGAAACAAACCAGCTACAGCAACCTCGATTGGTGGTTTGGTTATGACAACAGGAAATGATGGATGGTCTTGGAAGTATGAACCGAATGGCATTTTTAATGTTGCTAGCATAAAGAAAATTCTTAGTTCAGTTAATCGTATATGTCCCGTGAGAGTATTTGAGTGGAACAATTGGATACCGATGAAAGTTGGTATTGTGGCTTGGCGGACAGAGATGGAACGGCTACCAACCAAACATGCGTTATCAGTTCGGAACGTGCCGGTATTGGATCAAACGTGTGCTATGCGGAGACTGTATTGAGACGAGCGAACATATCTTTGTGTCGTGTCAGTTTGCATAAATGATTTGGCAGAATTTAGCAGGTTGGTGTACGATTCTTCCAATTTTTGCTTTCGGTATAAACGACCTTCTTACTTTGCATGAAACAAGCTCGGGTTCAAGGAAAAAGAGGAAAACACTACATGCAGTTGTTTTGGTGACGTTTTGGAGCTTATGGAAGATTATGAATGAGACCGTTTTCGGACAATCAGTTCCAAACTCTACGAAGTTGCTGGATGAGATAAAAGCAATGGCGTACCTTTGGGTCAAGAATAGATCAAGAATGGCGACATTATCTTGGGAGGATTGGAGTCGGTTTAATCTTGGTAGTTAGTATTAATGTAACCGTTTATTGTATTTGGTGTTGAACTTTTTGTAAATTTGGTGGGTAGCGTCTTGCTACAATGAATAAAATTTTTGTCGGCCGTTCAAAAAAGAAGTAATCAAGTATTAATTGTTATTAATAAACACCAATCAGCAAACAAGATACAACTTTTTTTTTTCTTTTTATCCATTTGTAATGATTTGATTCTCACTATTTTATGAAAACTATGCATATCCATTTAGGTTCGTAATTACAACTTGACTGTTAGTAGAAGATTAAGAGAGAAATTAGGTAAATTAAGACATTAATTGTTTAAAAAAGTTTAGAAAATGTTTTTAGAATCAGACCGGACTTCCAGTTGGACTATAACTATGAACCAAACTGCATTAAACAAGATCTTTCACCTTGCGAAAAACCTTTCCGGTTGACGGGTTTTAAATACCTTGTTGAACCGGGTTAGAGTCTGAACTAAGACCAACCGTCATTTTTTTTTTATTTTTACAATTTTAAAACTCCAAACTAAAAAACAAGAATGGGTCTAGTCTCTACTTGTCTTGATTAAGTTAGAATAATTTGGCTTTGGAAAAAGGGTGACCTTTGTCCAATCAAATAAATCTTCAATTATTTATTTTCCTACCTAAATACGCACCATGAAATTTTGCCAAACACATAAAAACAAAAAATAATTATTTAAGAAAAATAGTTAGTTGATCCTAAAATGATTTGACGTGTGAAAATCATAATCATTTTACATACATAGTAACTAATTATACATATATTATTTAATTTAAATAATGCATATGACTGAAATGTAGACGGTGAAATATTTTATACTTTTGAATAAATTCTCGAAAGATATACTCCAAAATTCCATACCAATAAAAACGTAAAGAAAAAAGTAGATACATGAAATCTATAGATGGTAAAATAAAAATAAACAATTTATATTATACAATTTGTTACTTTTTAGATGTTTCAAAAAGATATTATCATATCTAATCATTTCAACAATAAAAAAAACAAGTAACTAATTAAATTCGGTGGAAGTTCCTTATCTATATAGTTCTAGATTTTTTCTTAAAAAGAAATTTTCATTAAAAAACACCTCCGACCCAAACGGGCAAAAGGCCAAACAACACACACATCCCCAACCCAAACAGGCAAAGCGTAAAAATTACATCATATACAGAGGGTATTTACCAATGTTGTAGAAGGCGCTAGACGCTAGTCGGGCGGTAAGATACAGCCTAGGGATTAATCGAGATTAATCGGTATGGGATTTTTATATGTATTTTTTCAAAATTATATATATATATATATATACCCAATAATATAAAAATAATACTTCAAAATTCACATAAATACTTCAAGTTTCAGATAGTATGGTTCGATTTTGACCAATTTTGACCGCCTAGGTCCGATTTTGATCGATTTTGACCGACTAATATTGTCCGATTAATCTGATTTTTGACCGCCTAGGACCGATTTTGACCGCCTAGGACCGATTTTTGACCATGACTGATTAATTGACCGCCTAGCTCAAAATTAGGCAGTAAAGGACCGCCTAGCGCCGATTAATTGGCCGCCTAGGCCGATTTCTGCAACCATGGTATTTACACCAATCACCCCAATTAATATAATTACAGGACGTTCTATTTTTAACCCAAGCGTAACCTCTAGATTTAATCTCCCGAGGACTTCGCCTGATTTGATTGAAAACCAACTCGTTCCTTCCATTCCATATGCACCAGCACGAAATTATCACCAAGCCTTCAATGATTTTTTTTTTTTTTTGCTTTCTTTGCAACTTGATAATAATTATGCATATCCAGAATGTCTTTGAAATCGAAAATAAATATCAGAAGGGATTTTACACCAGGCACTAATCTCTGCCCAAACCCTATTTGCCAATGAGCAAGCGGTAAAAAGATCCTCCACCGTTTCCTCAAAATCATTAAAAAAAATCTATATAGTTCTAGATGGGGCATTTCACCTTTAAGCAATGACAGTAGTATGACACATTCTAAAAATTATTATCATCATTGTCGCAATTTAATTTAATTCATTAAAATTTGGAAAAATATGACATTTTTGTTAACTTTTAAAACAAGTCTTCTACAGATAATACATGATTAATTGAAACAAAAAAAAAAGTTAGAACCGCAAAACACTCGTACACAATGATGACTATTTTGCTACGTAACAAACGTATGTACTATAAAGCAACATGCACAACTGTTAATGCGGTTTCAAAGTTTTGATCAAACTTTCGCATATATCATATGTACCATAATTAAAGCAAATATAAAACAAGTCAAATTCCAGCTGAATTTGACGAAAAGTTATCTTAAGTCACAAACGGTAAACTTAAAAATAACTGATGAGATTAACCTTGTATACTTCACTTTCAGGTTTAAATTGTAAATAAAGAGTTCTCAGGGGCTTAAGTTGGTGAGCAAGAAGACTTGAAGGGGTAAAGTGGAACTTTGGGAGTATATATACTGAACAGGCCCACACCTGAAATCTCACCTCCTCATCTCTCACAGGAACGGCCAGCCACCACCCTATGGGCCTATGGTGGCGGCGCACGGCGTCGGGAGGCAGAAAAAAAACTCAACACATAAATGAAATTCAATAACTCGTTAGAAGGCTCAAATATGAAATTAAACCGTCACATACGCAACATTCAATGCTTAATGATGCTCCTACAACTAACTCGATGAGTAAATTTATACGAAAAATGTAAACCGAAGATTACCGCATCAGACAAATAAGCACGATCAGGATCATCTACAATAGGCGAGAGTGTCCATCATAGTCCAGAAACATCACTTTTGAACTACGATGGAACACTATCACCTATAGTCGATAATCCAGTCGACTCAGGTCGCCGGAATTTCCTTTCTCCCTCCTGTGTCTCTGATTTCTCTCTCTCTTTCTCTCTCTCTCTCTCTCTTCTCTTTTTTTTTCTGCCTCCCGACGCCGTGCGCCGCCACCCTAGGGTGGTGGCTGGCCGTTCCTGTGAGAGATGAGGAGGTGAGATTTCGGGTGTGTGCCTGTTCAGTATATATACTCCCAAAGTTCCACTTTACCCCTTCAAGTCTTCTTGCTCACCAACTTAAGCCCCTCATAACTCTTTATTTACAATTTAAACCTTAAAGTGAAGTATATACAAGGTTAATCTCAGTTATTTTTAAGTTTACCGTTTGTGACTTAAGATAACTTTTCATCAAATTCAGCTGGAATTTGACTTGTTTTATATTTGCTTTAATTATGGTACATATGATATATGCGAAAGCTTTGAAACCGCATTAACAGTTGTGCATGTTGCTTTAATTATAGTACATACATTTGTTACGTAGCAGAATAGTCATCATTCTGTTTTTTGTATGGAAGATTTGCATCTGTTGAAAAGCATAAGAACAGAAGATCAGTAACAATACCAAATCAACTTTTTAAATACAAGTAAAAACGCCTCAATAGTTGTGTAAATGATTGATCGAATTAAACACAAAGCTATACAACAGAATTTCAACCAAAAACAGAATCATAACAAACAGGAGTGCAAGATCTAAACAAATCTCTGTTTAGATATCATAATATAAAACCACAAATCGTTATGTAATCATCAGATCGAATACCATATAAAAAACAGAATCATTCTCCACAAAACAGCAAGATTAACCGTTCAAAATCGTTGTGTACTCATCTAATCGGTTCAGACTAAGAATTATAAACATATTAAGACACCTACTATCAACTTTAGGTTTTAATCGATCAATAAACTAACAGATCCAAAACAAAAAACTAATAACCAGACGTAAAACTGTATATATCACCGATCTGAAGCAAAAACCAAACAATAACGCGAAATCAAAAGAAATTCAAGATCAAAACACATCAATCGTTGTCCTGAACATCAGATATAGTCAGAAGTAAACTGCAAACATATTTAGCCACCTACCGATCGAAAACCTAACAGATCAAACAATATAACAGAACTATAACGAAAAACTAGCAATCAGACGTGAAATTGTATATATTAATTTCAATCTAAATTAATCAAAAAGCTTACAAATCAAACAATATCACAGATCTATAACAAAACCTAACAATCAGACGATATACATATATATATATATACATATATATATATATATATATGTATATTTATTTATATATATGTGTGTATATATATATAGGTAAAGGATCAAATAAAAATAAAATAAACGTACGAACTGTACGAATAGAAAGAAAAGTCAAAAAGTGGCGGTGGCAATATGGTAATTATCAGCAATTTTAAAAGTACTGTACTGGGGAAAAGCAAAAAGTGGCGGTGGCAATCTGGTAATTATCAAAAACTTCAAAATTACTCTAGTAGGGTAATTTTGAGCATTTGTAGGGTAATTTTGAGCATCAATAGGGTAATTTTGAGCATCTGTAGAGTAATTTTGAGAAATGTAGGGTAATTATCAAATTACTCTAGTAGAGTAATTTTGACTTCTGTAGGGTAATTTTGGGAAATGTCTTGTAGAGTAATTTTGTTAGCATTTAGTTATGGGGTTTAGCTTTATGGTTTAGTTTTTAGCTTTTAGTTTGGGTGGGGGGGGGGGGGGGGGGGTTAGGTTTTTGGGGGTGGGGGGTTAGGTTTTTTTTTGGGGGGGGGGGGGGGGGTGGGGTTAGTGTAATTTTGATAATTACCCTACAATTTTGATAATTACCCTACACGACCAAAATTACTCTACTTGAACTTTTACAATGGTTTAGGTTTTTTTAGGTTTTTTTTTTTTTTTGGGGGGGGGGGGGGCGGTTTAGTGTAATTTTGATAATTACCCTACAATTTTGATAATTACCCTACACGACCAAAATTACTCTACTTGAACTTTTACAAAATTACCCTACAGAAGTTCAAAATTACTCTACTAGAGTAATTTTGAAGTTGCTGATAATTACCAAAATGCCACCGCCACTTTTTTTGACTTTCTTTCACTTCGTACGTTTCGTACGATAATTTTATTTTCACCGGAACTTTACTCTATATATATATATATATATATTAAAAGTCACCTACGATCAAATTTTAGGTCTAAATCAATCAAAAACCTTACAGATCACACGATACAACATACCTAAATAAATCGATGAAAATCCTAACCGATCAAACGATATAGCGTATCTAAATCTAAACAAATCGATCTAAAACCAAACAGATCAAACAATACATAACAGATCTATAAACAAAAACTCAAACATAAGACATAAATCGAAAGGAACATACCTTGAGAGGATTGAAGAGATCTGAGAAATTGAAGAAGATAAGAGAATTGGTTGATGAATGAAGGGGATAAATTGGGGGTGAATTTATAAAACAATAAGCATAGGGTGCACGTAAAGAAAGGTTAACGTGACGGTGTGGTTAGATAACAATCGGTGGAGAATGTGCCACGTGTATAAAGTATTGGTGACCAATACACCAAAGTTAAGAAAAGAGCCGTTGATGGATTTTGATTTTTAATTTAACTAGAAATATCATAGGATGGCAGGGTTGCCGGTTTCTTAGGTTCTGTTTTGTTTTTTGGCCAGAAGTACTTCTGGCCACTTATGTCTGTGCCGCGCAGACGTGGGCAAACGTTTGGACGTTGCAGATTGTTTGTTTTCTCGCAGACCTTTCATTAAAAAAGGTCTGCGAGACCTCTTCACCAAGCAGACATGTTCCATCATCTTCAAACCTCTTCCAACCTCTTCTCCTCCTCTTCTTCTTCTCCCTCTGCCACCACCACCTCCTCTGCCACCACCACCTCCACCTCCGACACTCCTCCGCCGCCACCACCTCCTCTGCCACCACCACCTCCACCTCCGACACTCCTCCGCCACAGAATCAACTCCCAACAAGTCAAAACCCACCACAGAATCAAGAGAGAGAGGGAGCGGCAGGAGAGAGGGAAAGAAGAGAGAGAGATCTATGATGGCGGTGGTGCTATGGCGGTGGTGGAACCCCCAAATCGAACGACGGCAGATGGTGGGTTTTGATGTTCTTCATCTTCAAACAAACCCCCAAATCGAAGATCATCCAAAAGCCCTAAATCGAACCCCAAATCGGAGATCGAGGGAGCGGTGGGTGGTTGTGGTGGTAGATGAAGGCAGATGAGAGAGAGGCCGAGGAGAGAGAGACGGTTGGTGGCGGTGGTTGTGGTTGTTCTTGGCAGTAGATGAGGCCGAGGAGAGAGAGGCCGAGGAGAGAGAGACGGTGGTGGCGGTGGTGTAGTGGTGACGGTGGTGTAGTGGTGACGGTGGTGGTGGGTTTGCGGTGGTGCTTGGTGGTGGTGATGAAGGCAGATCTGTGGAGGGTGTGTGTGAGAAGAGGAGGGTGTGTGTGAGAAGTGGTTGATATATAATAAAAAAAACAAACCCCCTTCTCCTTGCAGACTGCAGACCTTTGGTCCACCTCTTCTCCTGCAGATGCCTGCAGATGTGGTCCGCAGACTGCAGACCTTTTGCATCTGAAAAAACAAACACCACCTTATTGAAACTGTTTTGTAGTAGTCACTAGAAATATCATAGGATGGCAGGGTTGCCGGTTAGTAATTTTTTAGTGGCAAATTTAGATTAGTGACAGAGATTTTGGAGTATTAGGGTGTCCGGGGCGTACTCGGGGACTCCATGCGGTGACCCAAGTCCCCTAGAGGGAACACCGCCGCCATCCTTCATTTACCGCGAGGGGAGTTCCCAAATCGGTGTGTGTTCACCGAAAGAGAGGGAGGAGAGAGAGGAAGGCAGATGGTGGGCCAGCCCCTTTCCAACCAATCAAAAGATTTTTTTTTTTTTTTTTTTTTTTGAATAAAAAAACAAGGGGAGTTAAAAGGGGAGTGGTGCCATCAATTTAGGGTGTTAGGGGAGTTTAAGAGGGGAGTTGACGTGGCACACGAGGATTGGTTATGCGTAAGATAGGGGACTCCCCTCTTAGGGGAGTGCCCCCCCTCACCCTTAGGGGAGGGGGTGGTCACTAGTGAGCATTTTTCCATCACTCACAATATCCAATCATGTTCCGCCATGTCAGCAACCATTTTTCCAACACTCACAATCCTTTTTAGTTTAGTGGGGGGTGGTCATCACTCACCACCATACCTAACAATTTTCCCCCGAACCAACAATTACCCTCACAATAAAACTCATCACGGCGTGGAAAAAATATCGAAATCATCAAACCGTGGACTTTATCACGCGTTATACAAGAGGTGGGGGTGGGAATATGGAAAGTTCACGCGTTATACATCAAACCGTGATTGTATAACGGAACCGCCCCCTGGGCCCTTAGGGGAGGGGGGGGGGGGGGTGGTTACTAGTGATAGAATTCTATCACTCCCACTATCCAATCAAATCATGCCATGTCATCACCCAATATTCTATCACTAGTGATAGAAATGTAGTGGGGGTGGTCATCACTAGTGATGGATTCCAATGTACAAGTATTAATACACAATGTACAAGTCATACACATCCCTCCCTCAATATTCAACGCGTTATATATATATAACGAGTTATTCCTATCACTCGTTATAAAAGTGGAGGCGGCGGTGTTAGTGATACTATCACTCGTTATGGGGAGTCCATAACGGACCACCCCCTCCCCCCTTATTGTGTCATCAGCGGAATTACTCGATTATATCCATCTTCATTAGGCAATAATGTATATACATAAATTTTGGAGAAAACCTCATAAATCTGAGAAAAACCCTCTTATGAAAATCGAACCCAATACATAATGGTCCCTAAGTCTCCCACCTTAATATGCCACTAGCGTATAATGCCACGAAAAAAATATATAGGATAGAATAGTTATTTGACTACACATGCAAAGTCATTTAAAATGATTCGGTATGGAGATCACGGGAGGGTCATGAAAGCGCCATCTAGGACCATCAAGCTCAATCAAGCTAACTATGTGAAAATGATTATTTTAGCGACGGAGCTATAGTTTTCTTTCTCTAGTGTCAGTTTATTGATCTAATTTATAACAATTCAACATTATTTTTTTCGGAGCAGGTCGTGTATGATCACATAATAAAAAATATGTATTTTAAAGTTGTTAACTACGTGTTTTCATGTTTTAGAAACGATTAATAAGATCTTCAATCGCAACTTTCGCATATAACCATTTTCCAAAATACCAAATTCAAGCATATAATCATCACCCATACGATTACGGAAATTCGTCACGCAATGCCCTGGTCTATGCCAATTATCTTAATTGCTTATTCGACCCTCGACCCCGTTTATAACTTAATTGCCTAAGCATTATTCGACACTCGACCCCGTTTATAACATAAATGGGCTTTTAATTGATAAAGTGGCCTATATTTGAATTGGAAAATAGATTAGGCTTATTCAATAAATTATAACTTTTTTATCTGGGACAACGTTTATATAATCTTTTTATTTAGTAAAACATTCATAAAAACTATGAGTCAGTATATATAAAAAAAGAATCGGAGCCGTTCGAATTTTCGTTGTTGTACGTTCTAACTATGGGTAGCTTCGCGAACGTTTATCATCATATATTGTTCATCAAATGATGGATGCAACAATTTATTGTGCAACAATTTTTTTATGATACATCGAGCCAATGATTTTTTTAAGGGAATGTCAGTTTATGTTGTTAAAACGAGGGCTGGTCCTAAAAATTCAGGTGCTTTGGTTGATCCCAGAAAAATGGACCCCTTAGACTTTAACGAAATAGATACTGTAAACTATTTTTGTTGCCACTCATTGTTATTATTGTTAACTAAAATGAGTATTGAGCTAATACCTAATGAGCTTAAGTTAAAATTTTTAAGATTGATAGTTTTTAACAGGTATAACATATAATTTGCTGTTTTATATGAGTATTTTACTTTTAAAAAAACATGTCCCAAAAAACACATGCCCTGGCCGATGGTCCTCTCCACCCACCCCAGAGCCTCCCATGGTTAAAGTTGTCACTATACCATCTTCACTAATCTTGATTAAACCTTGCATGATGACATCACATGATGTTTTTCATTTTACTAGAAAAGTGACCCGCGCGCGTTGCGCCGCGGGCAACGAAACCCTTGTCTCTCATCTTTAGTTTTTAAGGAGCCCGAGTACGATGTCGGGTTCCTCAGAACCCAATCTTGTCACGTTTTATTACGTTGGAACCAAAAGGCGACACATTGCGTCTTGGCGTAGCGGCCGGGGGCTTACAATTTAAGGCGCAACGTATACAAACGCTAGCTGAAGGTTAAATAACATCAAACATTTAACCACGTAAAGCCTTTCACAACACAAAACTTAACCCGGTTTCACATATTAAAAATTCTAGGCCGTAAACCACATAGTTACAAGACACATATGTTAGCTCCCATCTCCTACGAGTATATAATCATTTACTACCATTCCAGGCCGTAAACCACATAGTTACAAGACACATATGTTAGCTCCCATCTCGTACGAGTATATAATCATTTACTACCACGTCAAGCAAACACTTATCGTTCGTTAAGTTGATATTTTTTTGCCACCGTTATGAAGAATTTTGTACTTAAAAAGTGTCTTACTTGATCATATCAGCCACTTTGGTGGTAGTTGATATTATCAGGCATTCACACTTTGTCATACTTTGTAATGACTTTGACTTCATTGACTTATCCTTTCTCAAAAATCAATGAGTAAACCATTTCGGACCTCACACACATTATTCAATAATACATTGGAATATTGTCTTCTATAACCGAAAGAGAAGAACAAACTGTTACCACATATCAATTCTGGATCAGATACATCATGCTTCCTCCTATTTGACACACCATGTTTTCGTTGTTTTCACTGGTGGAGATGATTGTAGAGTTTTCTTAAGTAGAATGAAAAAGATGATGGCATCGATGCAACTAATATATATGAATAATCAGTGAACCCAGTGTCCGTTAAATAAGCACTGTGAAAAAAATAAACGACCACATACATGATGTATATAAAACAATTTCGAACGTGTATATGATGTTTTCCTAATGCCACAAGTATATTGTTCCCTTAACCCAAGGTGGGTACACTGGCCAAGTGCTGCAGTGCATATGACACTTGGTGAATGTAAATTGACCACCACTTAGCCAATGAAACAGACTCAAAAGTGGTTCAACAGTTCCAATTTAAAGAGGAATATGACTCGCTCACATCCAGTTCTAGAACCCACTCCCATAAACATCACCTATCTGAATCATACACATTGCATCACAAGGAACTCTAAAGATGAATTTCAACCATGAACAAAACCTACATGATTGCGTACCTAAAAACAATGGTGGTCCAGACCGATTGATCCAAGATCTCCAGCAAACGCTTTTGTTTTTTTACTATCATCACAAATGGCTAGTGTCAGGCCTCAGGTGTGAGTTTGTTACAAACTTCAATCAGAAAATAATAAAAAAGGAAAGTTTATTCCAATTTCCAACTAATAAAATGGTCATCCTTTTGAATTTTCTTTATAGCTTTTACAAATTTCACTTTGCTTCATGTTGCGTTGCAAACGAATCATTCTAAACAACTAACAAAAAGAGGGATGAAGCAGAAAACCTGTATACCGGTTCTTTAAACTCCCTTCTTGTAGCTCAAAATAATTTCTGTGTCCATCTGAATAGATAAGAGATGATGAATAAGTGTAACAACAACGAATTTGTGCAGCTAGATAAACTTTTTTTTCCTGAGGTAGCAATTTAACCTATTTATAATTTATAAATGAGTAGGCAAGTCTGGATTAACTTTTATTTCTAATGGGCTAATCAAGTAAAAGAAAGGGTCAACTGGTACGAGGTGTTTTTATAATGCATAACTTTTAAATTAGTTTATTGAAGATATATAATTATCATGTAAATATTTCAATTATTGTAATCACATTTAGCATGCTAATTATTTACTAAAAATATATAAAACTTTGCATTCCACGTCAACCCCACCAAACAAAAAATTACCCCATTTTGCCACCTATTCATTATAGAAGTAACAACAATCGTCTTTAAACTTACGGTTTTAGCAAGCTCTTTAGCTTTATCATCATCGAAACCAGGTTTAGCCATTATTTTATGACCAGTTGATTCCTTCTGTGCCCATATTCCCAGAAGTAAATGCAATGTTGTCACTTCTCCTGTGTCCCCTATGAACAATACAAACGGGAAATCACACCTACTATTAGGAAGATGAGAAAAGTATTTCTCACACGCGAGTCAAAAGTATATGCAAGAATATTATTGCCCAGTACAAGATCTAAGAGCATACCTGACTTTAGTTTCTCATTGATTGCCCAATCAATGGCCTTCTGAGCTGCTTTGGTCAATGGAGGATGTTCAGGGCTGAAAATATACATGTCTGCTTTTCCAAGTAAATTTACAGTTTCTTCTCTTGCTTTGAAAAGCGTTACACCACTTTCTCTTAATAATTTTGCAGCCAAACTGGTTCCTACAGATGGAGTAAAGAGCAGCAGATGGTTAAAGTTAGACTTATTGTGTGGTTTCATGATGAAGGAAACTGACTGTATGCATAACATCTTCAACGTTCTAATTGAATGCGTACATATTTGATAGTAGAGAAAACGCCATCATCCCAAGGTTTACCTCCACATTGTATAAAATAGTAAAATCTATGCACTTTAACAGTATAAGTTGTTCAAATATTGTTTAAAATTGTTGAAAGAAAGCATACCGTATTAAATTCTTCATCAACACGGCTAGGCGTTTCCCAAGCAAGCATCATATCGAATGTAAAACGACTAAAATCTCCGACCTATGATCGGACTTTGATTCGCCGCTGTGGTCCGGTGCACAGCCGCCGTCATTCTTCTTGTGGTCCGGTGCACAACAGCCATCGTTCTTTTGGTCGTCGTGCTTTTGAGCGTCGTCATCGTCCCCGAGTTGAGTTACCCACTGCCCAAAGAAGCTAATACAGGCTGAAAGCCCCGAGTTGACATTCACCTCTCAAACACTCCTGATGTTAAGACCCCACGCATCGTGCATCTACTAAGAAATGACCTGTAATTTTGTGGTTGATCAAAACTCCTAATTAATGACCAAACTGAATAAAATAACAATTACAGAAACCATCAAAAGTAAATTAATGATTCTTCAATTTCCTAAAAATTCATTCAACTGCAATCATAACAGCAAAAATCGATTTCATGAGATGCAAATTACTAACGCACTTAAACCCAACTCATAATTAAACCCAAAAAATGCAAATTCACACCACACTCAAGACATGATCATCAAATCCACACAACACCAGGAGAAACTCATTCTGGGGTTTTGATTCAAATAACACATCAGGCGTTGAAAATGCTTACCGTATTACTTTCACTATCGATTGTGATTCCAATAACATAACCTTGAACATAAAACTTCAGAACCGTGAGTCTTCTGGGTTTACTCGAGTTCTTATTTCACCTAACTGAATGAGGGGGCGCCGCCACAACTCCGTTGACTCCATCATCGCCCCGTCGTGGATACACCACCGCCGTGGCCACTCTGCCTCTTGATTCTTCCCTGTATCTTTCTCAGACTCTCTAATTACACACATGTGTGTGCTTATTTGAGATTAAATGTGAACAAGTTCGACGTAAATCAGAAACAAATTGGAGTAAATCTGCTTGAAAGGGAAAAAAAGAAGAATGAGGGGAAAAGGGGAACCTGTGAAGGGGGAATGCATCTGAGTCACCAGAAACTGGTTGGAACCCTAGCTTCCTACCAAAACCGGCCAGAAGCACCGTCAACCCTTGGATTAGTCGAAAAACACCATCATCGCCATTGAATGTTGGGAGTGGTGACACACAGTAGGTAATCGCAGATATGATGGCCTATTGGCCTTGCCTGTACCCTGATTCACTCCAGATCAGAGCATCAACTTGCCATGAATATCATGCGATTGAATGGAGAATACAAATATTAGGTGGTAATGATCGGAAGTAGTCGTCGGCGATGGTTGCTGCGTTAATCGCCACCGTACTTACTGAAGTCATTTCTGACATTTTCTTTCTGGTTACGTTTGCCTTGGGCCTCTTCAGTCTTCAACAAAGGTCACGTATGGTGTTTTTGGCGAAAGTGTTAAAAGGAGTGTGGAGAGGTGGTGCCGGAGATGGATACATAGCACAATCCTAAATTCAAGTATTCTGTCTTGTAACCAACAGATAGTCAATACTATCATTTACAATCCCTCAAGCTACAACAATCATTTTCAAAATCCAAATCAATACAAAGTTACAAACCCTAAGTAAAAAGCTTAAACACCATTCCAAACCTATACTAACTAACTATCAAACACCAAATCAAAACATTATTTCATCAACCACAATAAAAATAACTATAAAATATTCACCTTAATATCCTCATTAGTAACCTCATAGTCCAAATTCGAGATGTAAAGCCTTGTCCCTGCTTCAGAACTGGACTCACCTCCAACCAACACATTTTGCACATGAAAAGCCTGCAATCAGAACCCGTTACCTAACTAATAACAATAATAACCGCCTCAACATTTACACTCGCACAGATATTAGACATATATACACACAGTAAGTAACAAAATACACAAATAAACCCTAAATCATCACCTGCGGAACGAAGTAGGGTTTCATACGAGTAAGAACTCGGTTGTCAACTCGTCTGGTAGGTCCGGGAGTTGGTTCTGGTTCGCGACCACGGCTCCGGCCGAGACCACGGCTGCGGCCGAGGCCACCGCCTCGGGAAGTGGCGTTAGTGTCAGATCCTGCTGATTTCTTGCTGTTCTTGATGATGTCATCGAGTGTCATGTGGAGTCGTTCGGCCATTTTGGGCAATGAAGTGGTGAATTTTGAGATGTTATGGTTAGGGTTTATGTGGAGAAGATGAAGTTTGGGGGGAATTTCAGAAAGAGTTTGGGTTTTAACTTAGGGTTTCTAAGATGAAATTGGGGTGGAGAGATATTATAAAGTGATGATTCTGTGTTATGAGGGCACTGTGGGTTAAAAAAAGGGAAGTGAAAAGCAGGGATCGAACACTTGCCTTTTGTGTTGAAAAGGTCTATACCAGCCACTTTACCAAATGATGAAATGTGTGAAGTTGTGAAACAAAACATGTATATATACAATAATATTAGCGAGTAGGTACTGTTCACGCGAGTAGTTACTGTTCACGAATACTATTCATTGGCTTCTCTTTTTAATATATATATAATGGAGTCGCTGATTTTTAGGTTTGGCGTCTTCTTTTTATTTTGGAATATCAAATCCCCTGTCGATAACACTTGAACTTTTGAAAGAAAAGAAGAGATGGAAATGGATTCGAAGACTTACCAGCACATAGCAGTTCACCGCCGCTCGATTCCGGTCTGCCTCCAGACGCCGTGCGCCGCCACCCTAGGGTGGTGGCTGGCCGTTCCTGTGAGAGATGAGAGCATTCACATCCACTCCATTATCTTTAACCCTATAATTTAACAAAAAAAATCACTACTTTTTAAAATTTACCTCCCATTTTAAAAAACCCTCTTTTATATTTATCTCTATATTCTTTTTTTATTAATTTTTTCTCTTTCTTACATTTACAATCTTAACTACCCACTATTCTTTTTTTATTAATTTTTTGAACATGCATAAGACCGTGGGGTATGGTGGGGCTTGGGTTGGACATTTGGTGACACGTGTAAAGGGAGCCCCCCACCGCCTGCTTACGTGTCCACGGGGTATGGCGGGGCGTGGGTTGGGCTTGGGTTGGGTGCACCGGTGGCATAAATTAAAAAAAAAAAAATTTACAAAAAAATTAAAAAAAATCACACAACATTTATAAAAAAAAAACCTACAACTTCATTAAAATTTAAAATTACATAATCCTAAAAATTACATAATTTATAAAAATTACAAAATAAACCTAGAGCGTTAAATAAATTTCAAAAAGGTCGATCTTGTCGAACGCCTTTCGCTCCGTGCCTCGAAACTCTATGTTCGCCACCGCCACCCGGTCCTCGTGGCTCAACTCGCCGCTCGGAACCGCTTCGTAGTAAGCCTTGAAACGGTCGAGCTTGGGCCGTAGCTCGCGCCATTTATGTTGGCACGCGTTGAGGTTGTGGCGGTCGTTACCGACGCTATGTTGGTAGGCCGCGAATGCTTCCGCCCAGTATTTTGTTTGGCCCGGTGGCCGTCCCTTCATAGCGTCGACGACGCTAGTGCCGAGTGCCATTTCTTCTTCATGGGTCCACGATGCCATAGCGGTGTTGGGTTCGTGAAATGGGGGGGACCAGTGGGGTAGCGGGTTCAAGAGAAGGGGTAGCCGGTGGGGTTTCGGTTCGTGGGATGGGGGGGACCAGTGGGTGGGGATTACAAATATATAGTGGGAACGGGAGACCGGGGTGGCGGTTTGGTGGTATTGGGGGGACCGTTTGAATTTTAAATTCAAAATTTGAAATTTTGACCGCCTGACGTGGCGGGGTGACAGCCTGACGTGGCGGGGTGAGCAAATGATAGTCCGCTAGCTCGCTTGGCCAAACCGCCCCACGCCCGGCTTGAAAGCCAAGCCCCAAGGGGCCATGCCCCAACCCAAGCCCACCCGGGTGGTGCCTTGGGCGTTTTACCCCAACCCACGCCCAAACCCCCGCCCCATACCCCACGGCCTAAGGTTTGATTTTTTCTAAGATAGAAGAGGAGACAAAACTTAACTGGTATTGATTGTTGCTTCGATTTAATCACTGGTGGGAGCCCAAATCTTCATTCCTGTTTGATAAAAGAAACAATAATACAAATTCCAGGTATATGAAGTTGCATTCCTCACTCACATCAAAATATTCTCTAGTTATGAATTGAAGACTCAAATAATAAGATGTGTGTATCATGATGATATATCCTTGCTACAGGTGGTAAAAGTGGCATGTTGACTCATGGGTCAAATGAGCATTTTTTTGGTAAGAAACTCAACAGGTTGAATTGGGGATGTATGCCTTAAAACAATTTCGACTTGCAACCGTTAAATAGTCGATGCGCCAAAATAGCCGACTCTAATCTAGTGATGGCTAATGGGTCTAAAATAACCAACTCGAATCCAGTAATCCTGTCCTTTTATTCATTTTCAAAAGTCTTAAAAACAACAATTTCAACCATATTATGTAAAAGTTGATCTCATGTTAAGATTTATTGTTAACAGGTTAAATATATACAGTTAAATAAACTTAGCGTGCAGTTCACTCATTTACATACGGGTCAATTTGGGTTATATTTTATCTTTTCTCAACATGTTAGATAGGTTAAAAGTTTAACTGAATAGGAAACGGGTCAAGGTCTGAACCAACCCAACCTAAACATTTCGCCTTGCATGTTTTGACCCGTTACATAACCAATATATATTTTCAGCTAATTTTATAGTAGAGTAAGTGGGATACCTGTAATAGCATGTTGAGTTCTTCCTGTGCATCTTCAAATCCAGTATTAGCAAACCTACTGGTAATCGCTCTTTCCTTCAGCCCATACAAGCGTGGTACAGATGACAGTGGTTGCCACTCACTCCTTCCTTCAGCCCATACAAGCGTATTTTCTGTAATATATCCACTAGTATAATGATCTGCAGATGTGAACACATTAAAAACTAATAGCTTCTATGAGCATCTGTATATGACATTATCTAAAACATCCCCAAACCATGGTTATCATTGCCTATTGCAATACCAGTACAATTGAAATTCAAGACGAAATAAAATGAAGTAATGAGATCAATATCAAATATCATACCATCCATACTAGTACCTATAGATAGAAAAGAACAGAAAAAAAAAAATATTGAAACAAGAAAAAGAGCACATTTACTTACAATAGGATACAGATAAAATTAGGCACCCAATGTTTTAAAGTTTTTTAATCTCTGTTTTCGTACTAAAACAAATGGGTCAAGTTTACACCACTTTTGTCATCATGTGCATCTTATGTATGTGATGTGTATATCGAATTTGTGTCATATTAAAGCAAACTTTTTATATTTCCTTTTGACGTCTTAAGAAGCCCCCAAAGTACCTGATGATAAATAAGTTAAGAATTACAAACATGGAACATCCAGAAGAAGAGTGTTTATTGTACAGCATATTTAACAACACAAGCCTTATAATTTGCTCTTCCCTTTTGACGCCAAACTCCCCATCGCCTTCGTCTTTTCCCGGAGAAGGAACTTCTGCGTTTTCCCCGTCGACGTCATCGGCAACTCCCCAAACACTACCGTTCGGGGCGCCATATAATGCGGCAACTTTTTCCTGCAGTAGGCTATCAACTCATCTCTGTTTACCTTATATCCTTCCTTAAGCTTCACAAAAGCACACGGAGTCTTCCCCCAATGGTCGTCTGGACGTCCCACAACAGCCGCCTCCAGAACCGCTGGATGCCCGAAGAGCACTGATTCCACCTCGATCGTACTTATATTCTCACCACCCGAAATTATAATGTCTTTTGATCGGGCTTTGAGTTCTATGTAACCATCCGAATGTCTCACGCCTAAATCCCCACTTCGAAACCACCCGCCTTTAAAAGCTTCTTCAGTCGCTTTTCGATCGATTAGATACCCGTTCATTACAGTGTTTCCACGGAACATGACCTCGCCTATTGTTTTAGCGTCCCACGGGACACTTTTCATCGTCACCGGATCTTTAACATCGACTTCCTCTATATATATCAGTTTTGGTTTTATTCTCTGGTAATTTGTTCAATGGTGGTGCTTTATTTAAACCATCAGATCAGCCATTAAAATAATTATCACCAGAACAATTTAACATGCATAGCAACCAGTAAAAAGTCAAAATTCCATGTATCTAAACACACATGATTCATTTACATAATTAAATCCACAAATTTCTAAATAAATGCATCTGTAATCCAAAAGATAAACATCATTAAGCTATTCAGTAACAAGGATTACCAAGCAACAATCACCAGAAACGAACTACAATAACTCCAAAATATATGCATCTACACACATGATTCAATCACATAACTCAATTTACAAAAATTTCTAACATAATGCATCTCTATACCGTAATTATATAAACAAACACAATATAAAACACTAATTAATAACAATAGTTCAACTAAATCATCAAAAAAATAACTCAAAAATCACTATATCCACACACACATGATTAAATTACATAAGTCAATCCACAAAACTCGAACATAACGCATCCGTAATCAATAATCAATAATCATATAAACAAATACACTATTAATTAAGACTCAAAACTTAAAATCCAAAAAAGATTGCGAAAAAAAAGCTTACATATAGCAGAGGGATGGAGATGTGAAGGATGAATCGGTTGATGATAGCAAAATCCTTTTTCAAATCGGAACCCTAGTTTCCAATAGAAGCCTCTGTTTACAAATCGGAACCATCCACGTTTACAATCCAAACCTGCGAAGTGGGAATTTGTTGATTTTGTTGCTGGTGATGTGTAGAAGGAGAGGGGCTGGCGGGAGAAGACAGGAAAAAGGTGTTTGTTGGAAATGGAGAGGTACAGTAGTTTTTAGAAGCTTTTTTTATTTTTTAAAGATAAAGGTTAATTTGATGGAGTGGATGGGAATGCTCTGAGGAGGTGAGATTTCGGGTGTGTGCCTGTTCAGAATATATACTCCCAAAGTTCCACTTTACCCCTTCAAGTCTTCTTGCTCACCAACTTAAGCCCCTCATAACTCTTTTTTTTACAATTTTAACCTGAAAGTGATGTATACAAGGTTAATCTCAGTTATTTTTTAAGTTTACCTTTTGTGACTTGAGATAACGTTTCGTCAATTAAAGAGGTAAACTCAAAAAATGAGTGCAAATTCAGCTGGAATTTGATTTGTTTTATATTTGTTTTAGTATTCTGAAGGAATATATTAGAATGTTGACAAGTTGTTTGCGTATTTACAAAACTCAAAATGAGAGAATTGCGTGTATCCTCTTAAAATTTATTACTTGCGTATTTACTTAACTCAAAACCAATGTTACATATATCCTATCCCATAACAAATACCCTTTTCAAAATAAAGAAACCCTTTTCAAAAATAAAAGAACCAATTCCATTATTTAGGTGGATTACCCAAGATGCGAGTGTTCACTCTGTCGATCTTTGTGAAAATCGATTAAAGAGATGATTCCATTATTTAGCTCGATTACTTCTTCCATTATAGATCGACTACATTCATTGTTCTGGACTTATGTGTGTATGAATACGTAAATAAAGGTGGGTCTCTAGATTCACGTATTCATTTTTATATAAACCTTTTTAATCAAAAGATAGTCAAAACTACTTTATTTTTTTAGAACGATGACAGTATTAGAAAAAAAAACTAGCAAGGTTATTACAAATTTCAAAAACATGAAGAAAATGAGGAATGGCATCTATCTTGCCACATCAAACTAATTATCTTAAGGGAAAATTACCAAACTAGCAGTTGACCCGATTTTTTTTCCAAAATTTCAACCTCATGTGTCGATGGAGAGGTGCCTCTGACCTGCGATCCTATTGATATAAATTCAAACTTTCTGTACGACTGCATCACAGGTCGGAGGCGCCTCTCCACCGACGCAGGAAGTTGACATTTAAAAAAAATCTAGTTAACTGCTAGTTTGGTAATTTTCCGTTATCTTAACCCTATACACTACGTACACTGTTACTTAACTGGAAAATTTTTCATGGTCCGCAACCTTAAAAATATTAATAGATTCTATAGTTATATACTTATATGTGCATATTTTGTAATAGTTATACACACCTGGGAAACTAGAGATGCCTATAGGTGATTATTTCCTTATTTTGCTTAGAGCCTTAAACCATGTCGTTTGGCAAACCACATGCATTCCATCACATCATCTGAGTTATTTCATATGGTGTAATGCTTCATCCGCCTCTTCAATGATTAGTTACTAGTTACCTAATGATAAATAGTTATATTTTTTATTTATAATTTATTTATAAATTACACAATAATCTTCAAAACAATATAAAAAATAAGTCATTTCATTATACTAGAATTAAAAAGATTACAACCAAAGTAAATTAAAAACAATACGTAAAAAGTTTATTAGTGTAAACGGTTTAATTGTTAAGTGTTCTTATGTATTTCGTACTCGGCACGTGCCGCCTCAATCGTTTGATCTCCAGTCATTCTGTCACACCTCCAAAATACCATATGCGGAACCCCCCCCCCCCCCGCGAGGTGTGTGACGTACCAGGATCTAGCCACCAATCATATTGAACTCATAACAAGATTTGAAATAAAAGCTTTCATTAACATAAAGTGTTACAAAAACATTAAACGTAATTCATCGTGTTCAGCGGAAGCATAATACATGTTTAACTAAAACCCAAGTGTATGAAATCATGTAGTCTCTTTTCAAGTTTCCATGCTCCTCGACCCATGATCACTCCAGCATCCCAGACAGCAAGTTCCACATACACATGCATCAATAACATGCGAGCATGCACACACGTATATCAGACAACGCTGGTGAGTTCATAGTTTTTACGAAAACGTTAGTTACCAAGTGTTTAGTTCAGTTCATTGATTATAATGTTGATAATAACTCGAGTACCGTACAAGATGGCTACCAGATTGTTTTCCCCGTCCCCAATGCCCCCTATCCAAGCATTGGTCATGATTTAAGGTCATTAGTTCACGCCCGTCCTCTCAGGTACGGAGTGAGGTTGCCAAGCCTAATAGCGCTATCAACTAATACCCTGTTACCTCTCAGGTAACTAATTCGGTATAAGATGGGACTTAAAGTGATAGGAATGAGTGTATTATCTAACATCCCAGTTTAACCCAAAAAGATGTATTCCTCTCAGGAATACCCATTGATTTACCCAAAAACCTATCCCTCTCAGGGCTACCCAATGACTGTCCCAACCACCGGGACACATGCTCTAGAGAAAAGAACTCACCTTTGGTTTGCTCGGTAAGATTAGTTACTTGTCTACCAGTTGGTCAAACACGTCCTAACATGGTTACCGGTAACAATCAGTTCCTTAATCTTTTAACGCAAATTGCACCACATATGACCCAAGTAACATACACACATACTCATACAATTGTAACAGTTGGTCATGCCATGCAATCAGTACATACATTATGGTATCACATAGTTGATGTTTAATTCTTCCAATATCCGTTTGTTTGTGTGATCACATTTAGAAATCACAAATCTTAATAGTGTGCAAATTACATGATATGCCTACAACCCAATCACTAAGTCACAGCCCAATAAAAATAAAAATAACACACAATGTTTACTGAAGTGCACGGCCCAAAACGAATGGTCCACTAACCGAGCGTGCAGCCCACTCGAGTATAACCCATTTTTTTGTAACATCAATCGTGATTAATAATATTCCAAAACAGGCCAAAGCAGTCTACTACCCTAGCTTTCATGGACTCTAGTTCCCAACTCATTCATTTATCACAAGTCAACAGCATAATTAATTACCATGTCAGATCAACCACCTACCCATGTCATGCAAGACTTACATATGTTCACATGCAAACATCATTTCATCGCACACACACCTCAGATTCTTGCATATCACATAATAAACCATCCAATTAATATGACCATCATGCATACTAAATTTTCTAAGTTACTGACAACTTTATTGGTATTTCCACTTTGTTTGATTAGAACATTGGGTATGGGGGAGGATAGTCTCCAAAGGACTACCCGCCACGTAGACGCCACGTAATCACGGGAGGAGGATAGTCTCTTTGGTGACTACCCAAGGGTGTGGGGGGACTACCCACTTAATAAAAAAATCAATATATTCTTAAAAGGAGAGAGAGGGAGAGGGCCACCTTCACACATGCAGCCAACCATAAAAGGAGAGAGAGGCCCACCTTCACACATGCAGCCAACCATAAAAGGAGAGAGAGGGAGAAGTCAGATGGGGGCCCACCACTTGCTCCGTCTTGCCCGTCTGATTTCCGACGCCAAAGCCGAGCCGGACCCCTTGGGGGCGGTGTAGGACGTTCCTAATGGGGGGGGGGGACGGGCCTTTCACGGAGCCCATACCCAATGGTCTTAGATCAATACTACAACACATGGGCCGCCATTTTTTTTATTCAAACAACAACATCAACCACTTGAATGAAACTAAATCAAATAATTATTGTTATAACCCTAGCATAATATTCATTAACCAAACCAATTCCTATGACCCTCAATCACAACCAGTTCTTGATCAAAGATTAACAGATATCCGTTAACAATCATGCAAAACCGTCGGACCCTAATTATCGTTTAACATCATTCAACCATCGAACCATAACAATTTCAAGTAATATTATTTCATGTTAATTCAGATTACAATTCATATGATTGGAATCATAAGCATTATCCATTCTAACAATCAAGGCACCACACACAGAATCTTATATCACTTTGTTCACTATCCATGCACATAAAGGAACCTTATATGTTACGAATCCAATGCAATTACAAAGAGAGCAATCATAGGCAGCCAATAAAAATCAGATTAACACATGGTAAACATACTAACCGAGTTACAAGAGGAAGAATAGTGTGCCAAAACTGAGAAGAAAACTTCGATGAGAGGGGCTGCCGTCGTTTAGAGAGAGAATAGAGCACTAGGGTTTTATTTCAATGTGATAATGAGATATGCATGAGAACCATATACAACTTGTGTATATTTGGAACAAGTGGGCCGAACCCACTTGAGTTCTATTTTTGTTTTGGGCTCAAAAGATTTGGACCGAGGGCAAACAAACAATACGAAGGAGGCTTTCAGCCTGAACACGAAATGCGCGGCCTAAGGATCATAAGCAACTAACCTTAACTATCAAAACAACTAAACACTATCGTCCACATAACTCTTGCACAAACAATAACTATCAAATATGATTCAATAAATTTAATATGACGTGCACTTGATTAAGCGTAACAACAATAGTTAAACGATCAAGGAATTAGGTAACGCTAACCTTAAAAGTTCGGATTGTCATATCATCCCCAACTTGAAAGGAATTTCGTCCCGAAATTCGATAAGCAAATCAGAGTAGCGAAATGATAGATCGGGATGACTGCGAATTCTCCGCGGTTGTCACATCATCCCAACTTGAAGTGGAATTTCGTCCCAAAATTTACCAGTGATATCAGAATTAGGTTGACCAGTAGGGAAGAGTTGAGGATATTTGAGCTTCATCTGATCCTCACGCTCCCACGTGAACTCCGGCCCACGTCTTGAGTTCCAACAGACCCTTACGATCGGGATTCGACTATGCTTACGAACCTTGACCTCCCGATCCATGATTTCGATAGGTTCTTCGGCAAACTGCACTTGTCGTCAATCTTCAGCTCTTGATACGGCACCACCAATGTTTCATCAGATAAACACTTCTTCAGTTGCGAAACATGGAAGACATCATGAACATTACCCAACTCAGCAGGTAGCTCTAGCTTGTAAGCCACTTTACCGATTCGCTCCAGGATTTTAAATGGCCCAATATAATGCGGATTAAGCTTGCCGCGCTTCCCAAAGCATACAACACCCTTCACGATGAAATTTTCAACATAACACGATCGCCTACAGTGAACTCCAACGGTTTCCTACGCTTGTCAGCGTAGCTTTCCTGACAGTCACGCGCTGCCGCCATTCGGTTTTTGATCTGGACAATCTTTTCTGAAGTTTCAAGTACAAGTTCAGGACCCGTGATCTGCCTGTTACCCACCTTAGCCCAACAGAGAGGAGAACGGCACTTTCGTCCGTACAGTGCTTCAAATGGAGCTGCTTGAATGCTAGTATGGTAGCTGTTGTTGTATGAGAACTCTACCAGCGGAAAATGCTTCTCCCAGCCTTTGCCAAAATCGATCACACATGCACGCAGCATGTCTTCAAGTGTCTGGATGGTTCGCTCGCTCTGACCATCCGTCTGTGGGTGATAAGCAGTACTCATATCGAGACGTGAACCGAATGACTTATGCATCGACTGCCATAAATCGGATATGAAACGTGGATCTCGATCTGAGATAATAAAGGTTGGCACCCCGTGCCTAGTGACCACTTCCCTAAGATAAACAGCTGCAAGCTGTGAGAACTTATATGTTTCCTTGATTGCTAGAAAATGTGCTGACTTTGTGAGACGATCAACGATTACCCAAATAGTATCGTTTCCGCTTTGAGTTCCCGGCAAACCTGTGACGAAATACATAGCGATTTGCTCCCATTTCCACATGGGTATCTTTGGTTGCTGAAGCAGGCCTGAGGGTTTCTGGTACTCCACTTTGACTTTAGCACAAGTCAAACACTTACTCACATATGTAGTGATATGAGCTTTCATCTTCGGCCACCAATACATGAATTTGAGATCCTAGTACATTTTATCAGAACCCGGGTGAACAGAATATCGAGACTTGTGTGCTTCGTCCATCACAAGCTCTCTAAGATTACCATACAGAGGAACCTATACCCGTTCCGTAAAATAATGAATGCCGTCAGATCTTTCCACAAGCCGTTTCTCCATGCCCCGCAAATATTCAGCCTGAAAATTCTCTTCCTTCAGTTTTTTAGTTTGAACAGAGCGAGTCTGATCAGGTAGGTTAGAGTTGATAGTGAGCTGCATGCTTACACGTGTTTAGGTTCCATGGTCGTAACCGCTCGAGAGTTCCATCCAGTGATGCCATCACATGTTTAGCTTTTTCGAAACAAGGGTACACGGGAGGCCCTTGTGATCGGTCTAAGTAGTGCATTTGGTACCGTCCAAGTAATGCCTCTAACTTAAATCCAAAGACCATGGCTTCCACCGCAGGTTGTGACTCATGCAATTCTCCTTTGTAAATCCACTACGTGCGTCATCATCTTCTCGTGTTGCATCGGCGTGTAACTGGGTCTCCGATTCGAACCATCATGGTATACCGCTAGATCACCCGTACCCTCGGGTAAAGACGTTGCTCAGTGCATTGTAGAGTCGGATTTCAAAAGCTGAAAAGACGTTCTCCTGTTTTGTCCCCCATGAATTCACAGCACCCCCTGCTGTGCTAAAGAGGTTAAAGCTGCGCAACCTTCGAAAGCCCCGCGATGAATCTACGTTAGTATCTAGCGAAACTAAGGAATTGTTGTATCCCCGAAGGGATCATTGGTGTCGATCAGTTCCTAACAAAATGGATCTTGGCGAGATTCACGTGTATTCCCACTTCGTTAATTACATAACCCAAAAATGTACCTCGCGAATCCAGAAGTTACATTTAACAAGGCTTCGTGCGGAGTGACTCTTCCCTCAGGAGCTCTAAAATAAGATACAAACGCCGTCCATGATGTTCCTTTCTCCTGGAAATGTTTCAAAACGTCATCAAATAACATGGTCGATTCATGTGATCCATAAAGCTGCTGGTGTGTTGATTAACCCAAAGGTCATGGAATATAAAGTTGCAATGGCCGCATGGCGTTTGATATGTCGTTATAGGAACATTATCCCCTTGGACTTCCATCTGATGATAGTTTGTTCGTTAGTCAATCCTTGAATGGAAGCTTGACCCTCGCAACTGTTCGACATGTTGTTAATACATGGTCGAGGTAAATGGTTCTTGACCAACACTTTGTTGAGTTCTTGATAATCAGTACACATACGAAAAGGCTTATCTTCACGGATATAACTGGGGCTCCCCGAGCGAAAAACTAGGTTCGACAAAACTCCTGTCCAACAGTTCCTATAGCTGACTAGATAGTTCTTGCAACCCTCCTGGTGCAAAATGGTAAAGAGTATGAGTAATCAGGGCTGCCTCTGGTGTGAGATCAAACTGAGATTCTTCCCTACAATTGTGGAAGTAAACCTGAAAGTTCATTTGATAGCACACCGAGAGAAATCACGAACAGTTGGTGGATCCTCGATCCTCTTTTTCTTAGTCTTAACATCGGTAATGGTTGCTAACATAGCGGGGTAATCCCTCCGTAGACACTTCTGGGCATTCACTGCCGAAATGATGCTACTCTTTACACCACTAGGGAGAGGGATACGCAACACTTTCTCCTAACCAGGTATATCTGCGTGGTTTCTGGATAACCAATCCACACTAATTACTGCATCGAAACCATCAAGGATAGTAGAAGGAAGGTCGATGTCGAACACTTGTCCTACAAGGTCTAGTTTGCATCCCAACGAACATATGAGGTTTCAATTGACTTGCCATCGGCCGATTCCACAACGAGTTCGGTTTCAAGAAGTATCAGTGTTGAACAGAACAGAGACGAGGTATTTGGTTACCAAGAACGTGCAGGCCACCACGTTGCTATAATCCTGGTGTCGCCCACGCCAATCCTAAATGCCCTTCCATGAGCATCATTTCCAGTGTTGTTGTTTTCGTTACGAGAATTCCCAGTACTGCCGTCGTTCCCTTGGTTGTTGTCGTCCTGCTTTCACAGCGGCCAATCCATGTCATAGGCACCTTCTTTTCCATACTGTAGGCTACGATTATGAGTCCCTTGATGTTGTTGTGACTGTTGCTTCTAATGTCGTTACCTGCCACGGAACCCTACGATCTTTGACCAACAAGATCCATCATCTTTTCACATTTCGTGTCACGTCCTAAGGCACTACTCACTGCGTGGGAAGTTACACATTCCACTCTATAGTCAATTGTCATCGTTCATATCCCGATTGGTTCGTAAGAGTTGACTCCCATAAGTTGCTGACTAGGGTTAAGGATTCAGTTGAAGTCAATTTGCTGGAGTTCGCTGCCGGTGATCAGGGTCGTTCTAATACTGAGGTTGGTAAGGCACTACACTCATCCTCTTGTCCATCGTTCTTGCAAGTTGACTGAGAAATACGCGGTATGTTGCGAGAGTGTTGTAGAAGTGATCGCACTTCAGGAGCTACAACGTCAATACATTGAGTTCTAGCCAATGAAGTGGAGTGAGAAAGGTATCGACCAATCATTCGACGCTGCGACATCCAACTCAGGGACGTTTGTACAAGCACCTAACATTCTACATAGAGAGGAGTGATAAGATCACGCTCAAGTAGGAGGCAATCACTGCTAGGACTCCTATAGACTTGTTACGTTTCTCACTGATTAAATAACGGAACAGAACCCCCCTTTTTCACTTGTTAAGGCTCACTGGGACTCGCATGCACCCCACATTATTATTATTATTATGTGTGCATCCACAATAATATTATGATTTGCATGCTCATCTCAGTTCCTCCTAACTCATGTCAAATGGTTCTTTAAACTCAGATGTCAAACGGAGGTTGTCAAAATAATAAGATCACAGAAATCCAAAGACTTATGGCATACTATCAACGCATCATAATGTAAGCAAGCAATTCATGTAATCATGCTATAGTGACGAGTGTGTGTTCGTATGTTACATCGTAAACAGATGTGTACTAGTTATGTATTGTATGCAACAAGTGAAAAAGACGAACCTTGCAATCCGGAGCTGAGTGTCATGGTCGTTTTCGATACTGTTTGGTTATAGTCTGGTTTTATGAAAACGTTTTAAAACCTAGTTCACTATAACCAGTGGCTCTGATACCAAACTGTCACACCCCCAAAATACCACATGCAGAACCCACTCCCCCCCCCCGCGAGGTGTGTGACGTACCAGGATCTAGCCACCAATCATATTGAACTCATAACAAGATTTGAAATAAAAGCTTCCATTAATATAAAGTGTTACAAAAACATTAAATGTAATTCATCGTGTTCAGCGGAAGCATAATACATGTTTAACTAAAACCCAAGTGTATGAAATAATCTAGTCTCTTTTCAAGTTTCCATGCTCCTCGACCCATGACCACTCCAGCATCCCAGACAGCAAGTTCCACATACACACGCATCAATAACCTGCGAGCATGCACACACGTATATCAGACAACGCTGGTGAGTTCATAGTTTTTGCGAAAACGTTAGTTACCAAGTGTTTAGTTCAGTTCATTGATTATAATGTGGATAATAACTCGAGTACCATACAAGATGGCTACCAGATTGTTTTGCCCATCCCCAATGCCCCCTATCTGAGCATTGGTCATGATTTAAGGTCATTAGTTCACGCCCGTCCTCTCAGGTACGGAGTGAGGTTGCCAAGCCTAATAGCGCTATCAACTAATACCCCGTTACCTCTCAGGTAACTAATTCGGTATAAGATGGGACTTAAAGTGATAGGAATGGGTTTATTATCGAACATCCCAGCTTAACCCAAAAAGATGTATTCCTCTCAGGAATACCCATTGATTTACCCCAAAACCTATCCCTCTCAGGGATACCCAATGACTGTCACAACCACCGGGACGCATGCTCTAGAGAAAAGAACTCACCTTTGGTTTGCTCAGTAAGATTAGTTACTTGTCTACCAGTTGGTCAAACACGTCCTAACATGGTTGTGAAAACTCGAGTTTTCAAGGTCTTTCCTCTGCGTGATACTTGTTTCATTCTAACTTGTATATGTTTAGTATGTGATTAATGTGTTTAGTGTGTTTAATTTTATAAATGTTTGAACTGTTAAAAAGTTGAAAACCATACTTAATGAAACAATAGTGTTTCACCACTAGCAAGCTCGACGAAACTTAGGGAGTTTCGCCATTCCCTCTACTCGACGAAACTAGGGAGTTTCGTCGCCCTCTTTGATGTTTCGTAGAAATTTTGGCCCAGGTGAGGCCCATATTAGAATCAGTTATATATCACCTATTCGCACAACTTCACGTAATATCACAACCAGCGAAACCCTAGACTTCCTTTTCTCTCCTTTGCACTCGACGACAATCACCATTCTCTCGAATTTCTTGTTCGTTCCATCTCGCATCCGGTTAGTTATGATAAACCGACTCGATCTAATTGCCATCCTATTTGTATTCTTGTCTGTTATCGTAATTGATTTCGTATGTTAATCGATTATACTGCGATTGCTTGTATTGAGTTAAAACAACAGGAAGTCAGTATTGGTATGATAGGGATCCTTATAATCTGTCTGGGTGATCAAACGTGATTAGGGTTTGATGTCTGTTGCTAATCTATTAGACTGGATCTGATGTTTGTGATCGCTCCAGTTATGTCCACTGCTCAGTATTGATGGTTGTGTTTGATGTTTACATTATGTGTTATCAGTTGTTTATGAATATTAAATGAATCGGTGATACAGATGAGTGCATGATGATGATCAGGTAGACTAGGGTTCATGTCTAGGGTTGTAGGCTTGATCAGTTTTGGAATTTGGGAAGTAATTACGGGAATTAAGGGAGTAGTTATGTATGAGCTGTTATCTTGGTCAACGAAACACTTGAGTTTCGCCATTTACCTGGTCGATGAAACACCTGAGGTTTCGTCACTCACATGGCCGACGAAACCTGTTAGCCTTTCGTCACTCCTCAAGTCGATGAAACACCTTGGTGTTTCGCCGATTGAAGTTTCGTCGCCCAATAGTTGGTTCACAACAGACTGTGTTTAACATGTGTATGAAACCTGAATGTTCATTACCTGACTATTTATGATGTTGATCATGATTGAGGAAATATGAATTTGCATGCGAAATATAAATATGAACTATGTACTTGATTGAGTAGTATAACTGCAATGTGTTAATCAATGATCATTACTTTGCATGCACTCCATGATTATAATTTACGCGAAAACTATGCGAACATAAACTGATTGTGTATACGTGAATACCATAGGCTTTGACTGAATAAGTTTGAACGAATAGCTAGTCATACCGAGCAAACCAAGGTGAGTTCACACTTTCCACAAGGCAAGGGATTCCCGGTGGTTTGGGAATGGGTTAAGAAACTAAAACAGAACCTGCATATTCTCCATGGGTAGAATATGTACCTCCATCTTCCATGGGAAGGATGACAACATTAAACCTGCGTATTCTCCTTGGGTAGATTACGTACCTCCAACCTTCGTAGGAAGGATGACAACATATAGCTTACTAGACAAAACTCTATCATGAAGTCCCTCATTTTTATATCGACTTAATCGTCGGGCCAATGGTGAGCGGGTCATTAGTTAAATAGCGCTATTAGGTTTGACAAGCCTCACATAGTGCCGCAGAGGACGGGAGTGGACTAATGGATCTGGGCACTTAGTCAATGATGATAGACATTGACTAAGGGCACATACATGACTCCAGTCAGTTGTCGATATGGTATTGGGTCTAGTGGTTAACATGGGGTAGCCCCCATTGGTTATGGTTTGGGAAACAAGGAATTGGGTAACTCATGGTTTACGAATGAACTCATGGTTTTTGGAACAACTTTAAAATGAACATCAACTGTGAACTCGCTCAACTTTGTTGTTGACTCGTTGTTACATGCCTTGCATGTCGTTAGATGTTTAGCTGGAGCTTGCATGGGAGCAGGAGTCGTTGTGGGACATGGACTGTCGAGTTCCATGTTAAACATTTGAACTTTTAAACTTATACTTTGGTTTTAAACTTTATGCTTCCGCTGATAACTTGAACTTGATTAACTTGTTTTGAACACCAATTATATTGTATGGTTGGACTTTTATTTATTTAATTACATTATTTAATATGATTGGTGGCTAGATCCTGGTCATGTCACGCCTCCTGCGGTGATACTCCGTTTGTGGATTTTGGGGGTGTGACAGATTGGTATCAGAGCCATTGGTTATAGTGAACTCGGTTTTAAAAAGGGGAAAAGCTTTTTGACAAACCAGACTATAACTTGTACAGTGCTCAACGATCCACAACGACGCTTCGCTCCACGTGCAAGACTCAACACTATAGGTGATATGGTTTATATTTATATTGCCTGTCTATTAGTTTGCATAGTGCAATGTTCATGGTATGCTTAGTCAATGTAACGACTATTGTTTGAAACCCTGTGTGCTTACTCTCTTCTGTCATCCTATACTTACGCACCTTCATGACACCTTTCTTACTTATGTTTGCTTCAATGTGAAGATCATGAGTGGACGTCTCAACTTGACTCAAGCCCAGCTGACGGCTCTAATCAATGAACGAGTTACTGAGGCACTCACGGCAGCCCAAGCAGGAGGTCAGCATGCTCAACCTCCAGTGTGTACATTCAAGACCTTCATGGACTGTCGACCTTGTACCTTCAGTGGTATAGAAGGAGCTGTAGGTCTTCTACACTGGTTCAAGAAGATCGAATCCGTTTTTGAGATGTGTGAATGCCCTGAAGCTCGTAGGGTGAAATTTGCTACTGGAACACTTAAAGGCGGTGCGTTAACTTGGTGGAACGCACAGGTTCAAATGCTAGGGTTGGCAGCTGCTAATGCCACCCCATGGAACGACTTCAGAGAACTGATCAAAGAGGAGTACTGTCATCGCGATGACATTCACAATCTAGAGGTGGAGTTTTATAACTTGAAGATGACGAGGTCTGAAATCGAGGCGTACACGAAGAGATCGAACAAATTGGCTGCGTTGTATCCTACTATGGTGGATCCTCCTATCAAACGTATCGAGCTGTACCTCAAGGGTTTAGTGCCAGAGATTCAGAGCCATGTGACTGCAGCTAACCTCCCTACGATCCAGCAAGTCATACGACTGTCTCATCGTCTCACCAATCAGGCAGTTGAGCAGAATAAGCTGCCTAAGCGTATTAGCGCCACTACTTCTGATGCTCCTAGCGACAACAAGTGCAAATGGGATGGGAATTCAAGCAAAGGTTCAACTTCTGTTCAGTCTCAGTCTCAGCAGCGAAGGACTGATGACTACAAGAGCCCTGGTCAGCAATCTTCAGGTAATCAGAGTCAAGGAGGGTATAGGGGAAATCAACCTAAGTGCAACCGTTGTAACTTGCACCACAGCGGGCCGTGTAGCAAGGGTCGCTGTCATAGATGCAACAAACCTGGTCACGCAGCAAAGGATTGCAGGAGCCCATATCCTGCAAATCAGAATCGTCAGCAACAGCAACAAGCTCCACAGAACCTACAGCAACAATAACAACAGGGTAATAAAGGATGTTTTCAGTGTGGTGCTGAAGGCCACTTCAAGAGGAACTGTCCCCAGCTGAACCAGAATCAGAACAACAGCAACAACAACCAGGGAAATGGAAACAATGGGGGTAACAATGATGGCAATGGTGCCAGGGGACGTGCTTTCGTGATTGGTCAGGGTGATGCGAGGAACGATCCCAACGTTGTGATGGGTAAGTTCCTACTGGATGACTTCTTTATTTCAGTTTTATTTGATTCGGGTGCCGATACCAGTTACGTGTCCTTAAAAGTTAGTCGGATGCTTAAGCGTACTCCAATTCTCTTGAACACCAAGCACATTGTAGAACTAGCAAACGGTAAAAATCTTGAAGCCACACACGTAGTTAAGGGTTGTAATCTCATTTTAGCTGGTCAGACCTTCTCTATCGACCTTATCCCAATTGTTCTTGGTAGCTTCAATGTCGTCATGGGGATGGATTGGTTATCTCAACATCGAGCAGAGATCCTCTGCAAGGAGAAAATCGTCCGCATCCCTCGTTCTGGTGAAGAACCCCTTGTGATCCATGGTGACAAGAGTGGTGCTGTGGTAGGCATCATCTGTTTCCTTAAGGCTCAGAAGTGCTTACGAAAGGGCCACACATCTATTCTAGCCCTTGTTAGTGACACCTCAACGAAAGAGAAGAAGATAAAAGACATTCCTATTGTACGCGAATTTCCTGAGGTATTTCCTGAGGAATTACCTGGTCTTCCGCCTCATCGCCAAGTCTAGTTTCAAATCAAGCTAGCTCCTGGAGCAGCACCAATAGCTCGTGCACCTTATCGCTTAGCCCCATCAGAACTAGAAGAACTGTCCACGCAACTACAAGAGCTCTTGGACAAGGGTTTCATTCGTCCTAGCTCTTCCCCCTGGGGAGCACCAATTTTGTTTGTGAAGAAGAAAGACGGTACCTTTCGAATGTGTATTGACTATCGCGAACTCAACAAGGTGACCGTGAAGAATCATTATCCTCTCCCGCGCATCGATGACTTGTTCGACCAGCTGCAAGGGTCGAGCTTCTACTCTAAAATTGACCTAAGATCGGTCTATCAACAGCTGAGAGTCCGAGACGAGGATATCTGTCACACCCCCAAAATCCACCATGCGGAGTATCACCGCTTGGAGGCGTGACATGACCAGGATCGAGCCACCAATCATATTGAACAACACAGTTAAGTAAATAAAACCAAACACAATACGATTAGTGACCAAAAGCCAGTAGACCAACTTTAGGTTAACCAAGTTCAGATTTAAACAGCGGAAGCATAAAACGTGAAACCAAATCATAAGTCCATAGTTCATAAGTTTAAGGTCCAAAACGTAGGTTTAATAAGTTCATAAGGTTTAGAAGTTTAGTACGGGACTTAACAGTCCGTATTCCACAACAACCTCCTCCTCGTGCAAGCTCCATCTAGCGACCTGTAAGGCATGTAACAACGAGTCAACAACAAAGTTGAGTGAGTTCACGGTTGGTTGATTAGTTTTAAGTTGTTTCTGAAAAACGTGGTTTGACTTTCGATGGCTTATATGCCGTGGGGGTTACCCCTTAGTTGAAAGTATGTTTAACCAGATTCTTTTTATTACCCAAATCATACCCATAAATAGTGGGGGTTTTCCCCATCTAAACCTCTAGATAGTCCTGATAGTTAACTTGTTCCAAAAATTCCCAACTTTTTACAAAACATCTTAAACGATCCAAATATTATTGTGTAAAAATATCGGGGTCCAGTTCATTACCAATATTTTATAAAAAATCATTTTCCGGACTGCACTCAGATTTATCTTTTTTTCTGATCACAGCCCACGGAATAATTTATTTAAAATTTATCATAAGTCCGATTTACGAAATTCCAATGAGAAAATTACAAATACATCGGTGGTCATCTACCGTACAAATTTCATGATCTAACCCTAGACAGAATTCAAGTTATGACAGAAAACAGAACGCATATTTTCAGCAGAAAAATTGCAGCTCTAGCTGCTGTTACGAAATGACACTTTAAAAATAGTAAACGAAGTCCAAAAATTATGATTCCGGTGCCATTAGAACCGTATTTCATAATACATAAACCTAGACTTTATAAAATACATTTTTCGTTAAGTTACGGTCTTGTTACAGTCAACTGAAGTTGGCTGTAATCACTAGACAGCTTTCTGTTTTCAGTCTTTAACCTTCTAAAGCGCGTTCGATTGATTCCGTTAACATGTTTAGTGATCACAACAACATCAAACATCAATATTAACCAGCAAAACATCGGATAATCAACCAAGAAACAAAACAACTTCATGTTAACATCATGTCATTGTATTTCAACAATATTTCATCACAAAGTTAGTTTATGTGCAAGACTTGTTCATGGTTCTTTAGTGTTCATGGATTCTCATCACCAAATAACTATTAACCACTCTAATAACATGAAAAATGAATGGATCTAAGTTCTTACCACTAGTTCAAGACTAGGGAAGTTCGAGTGTGGAAAAGTGGTGGTTAATAGCGAATAGAGAAGGTCCTTCCACTTCCGAACGTACCGAGCTTCGTTGTATGCCTTCTAACACCTATGGATGCTTGTGGAATGTATGAGAAATGAGTTGAAGGTGGTGGTATGGTGATGGTTGTTGGCTTCCGAGATGAAGAAGGAAGGGAGAGGAGGTTGTGTGTTGTTGATGTGAATGATAAAATGGATGGAGATCTAGTGGTTAAATAACCACTCTTCCAACATTTCTAAATCTAATGGGTAATGTGTTTCATGGTCCACCAACAAGATCCAATATTATATTAGCACAAAATCAATTGTGTAAGGCCTTGGTGGCCGTGAGGTAGATGGGGGGGGGGGTCTTAGGCTAGGGTGCTAACTAGTTAGTTCCATCCTAGTTCAAATCCAAGTGTTTAGTTACTATATATTTTTATGGTGTGTTATGATGTTCAGGAACCATAACTCGCTCAGAAAAAATAAAAACAATGCTTCTAGCATTATTTTGGTGTTCCGGGTAAAGTCCGGTTGTTCGGTTCGGTGTTGTTCCGTTAAAGTGCTTAATTATTCCGTGTAGTGTCCTACATAAATATTTTTGTAACATTTTTAATTTTCAACACTCAGGAAGGCATGCCGGACTATTTAGAATTTTTTTTGTATACTACTAGCATGTTAAGAAGTACATGTAAGTATAACACAATAATCAGAGAGCAGTTAAATGATTCAACACAGTCATCAAGTACTTTAATTAACATTAATAGATTGTACGGTTACATGTAAATTTGAGGGTTGTCACATTCTCCCCCTGTTAAGAGAATTTCGTCCCGAAATTTAGCGCGTGGTTACTGAGGAAGCTAGTTATGTTGCGTTGTTTTCCTGGGGTGTCACATCATCCCCCCGTTGCTTTGGAATTTCGTCCCGAAATTCGGCAGTAGCTTCAGCCTCAGTAGTGGTTGCCTTTTTCTCAAACAGCTGGGGATACTTGAGTTTCATTTGGTCTTCTCGTTCCCAGGTATACTCTGGGCCATGACGGGAATCCCAACGAACTCGGACAAGAGGTATTCTTGTGCGCTTGAGAATCTTAACATCTCGATCAGTAATCTCTACAGGTTCCTCGATGAATCGCAGTTGGTCGTCGATAGTGAGTTCCTTGAGAGGAACTATGAGGGTCTCATCTGACAGACACTTCTTCAGATTCGACACATGGAATACGTCGTGAACTCCGCTGAGTTCTTTGGGTAGATTCAACCTGTAGGCAACTTTGCCAATTTTCTCGATGATTTCGAACATAGCGCGGATTGAGTTTGCCACGTTTGCCAAAACAGACTACACCTTTCTAAGGTGAGACTTTGAGTAGCACTCGATCCCCAACCTGGAACTCGAGTGGTTTTCTTCCCTTATCAGCATAGCTTTTCTGACGGTTACGAGCTGCCACCATTCGCTGTCGTATCTGAGCAATTCTCTCGGTGGTATCTACCACAAGTTCTGGGCCAGTGATTTGGCTGTCACCAACTTCTGCCCAACAGAGAGGTGATCGGCATTTGCGTCCGTACAATGCCTCGAACGGAGCGGCCTGGATGCTGGTGTGGTAGCTGTTGTTATACGAAAACTCCACTAGCGGGAGGTGCTTTTCCCAGCCATTACCAAAATCGATTACACATGACCTAAGCATGTCTTCAAGGGTTTGGATGGTGCGTTCAGATTGCCCATCCGTCTGTGGGTGATAAGCGGTGCTCATATCTAAACGTAAGCCAAAAGACTTGTGCATTGCTTGCCACAGTTCAGAAGTAAAACGCGCGTCACGATTAGAAATGATAGAGGTTGGCACTCCGTGCCTTGACACTACTTCCTTTAGATAGATGTCTGCTAGGGTAGAAAACTTATCCGTTTCCTTGATGGCCAGAAAATGTGCAGACTTGGTCAGTCGATCCACGATCACCCAAATGGTATCATTTCCGCGCTGGGATCTAGACAGGCCATTAACGAAATCCATGGAAATTTGCTCCCATTTCCATTTCGGGATCTCTGGTTGCTGAAGTAGGCCTGATGGTTTCTGATATTCGGTCTTGACTCTAGCACAAGTCAAGCATTTACTGACGTAGGTTGCTATGTGGGTTTTCATGCCAGGCCACCAGTATGTAGTCTTTAGGTCGTGGTACATCTTATCCAAACCAGGGTGTACCGAATAACGAGACTTATGTGCTTCATCCATCACAAGCTCGCGTAAGTTTCCATAAAGTGGAACCCAGATGCGTCCGTTAACGTAGTAGGCGCCGTTTTCCTTTTGTTCTAGCCGTTGCCTCGATCCTCGTAGGGACTCAGCCCTGATGTTCTCTGCTTTCAATGCTTCAACCTGAGCATCGCGAATCTGAGCGGGAAGGTTAGATTGGATGGTAAGCTGTAAAGCACGTACACGCTTAGGTATAGTATCCTTTCGACTGAGGGCGTTGGCTACAACATTGGCTTTGCCCGGATGGTACTTGATCCCACATTCGTAGTCATTCAAGAGCTCAACCCATCGGCATTGTTTCATGTTTAACTCCTTTTGCTTAAAGATATGCTCGAGACTCCTGTGATCGGTGTAAATGGTGCACTTGGTACCGTACAGGTAATGTCTCCATATCTTAAGTGCGAAAACAACTGCTCCCAGTTCCAAGTCGTGTGTAGTGTAGTTCCTTTCGTGAACCTTTAGTTGGCGTGATGCGTAGGCAATGACCTTATCACGTTGCATCAACACGCAACCAAGTCCTTGGATGGAAGCATCGCAGTAAACCACAAAATCATCTGTGCCTTCAGGCAATGAGAGGATAGGCGTGCTACAAAGTCTATCCTTCAAGTGCTGAAATGCGGACTCCTGTGCATCACCCCCAACGATAGGTGACACCCTTCTGAGTCAGTGAAGTGAGAGGTTGCGCAATCTTGGAGAAATCTTTGATAAACCTTCTATAGTATCCTGCCAAACCCAAGAATTGGCGGATTTCTGTTGGTGTGTGGGGTGCAGGCCAGTTCTTGATCGAGTCAACCTTGGATGGATCCACATGAATTCCATCCTTGTTTACCACGTGGCCTAGAAAGTGAACTTCGCGAAGCCAGAAGTCATATTTCGAAAACTTGGCATACAGTTGCTCTGCTCGAAAAAGTTCCAGCATAAGTCGTAGATGCTGCTCATGTTCCTCCTGACTCTTCGAATAGATCAGAATATCGTCGATGAATACAATAACGAACTTATCCAGGTAAGGCTTGCACACTCGGTTCATGAGATCCATGAAGACTGCTGGTGCATTCATCAACCCGAAAGGCATGACCAGAAACTCGTAATGGCCGTAGCGAGTTCTGAACGCTGTTTTGGAGACGTCCTCATCTCAGACTCTCAGCTGATGGTATCCCGATCTCAAATCAATCTTAGAGTAATAGCTCGACCCTTGCAACTGGTCGAACAAGTCGTCAATACATGGAAGAGGATAACGATTCTTCACGGTCACCTTGTTAAGTTCGCGATAGTCAATACACATTCTGAAGGTACCGTCTTTCTTCTTTACGAATAACACTGGAGCTCCCCATGGCGAAGAGCTAGGACGTATGAAACCCTTTTCCTAGAGTTCTTGTAATTGCGTGGACAGTTCTTCAAGTTCTGATGGAGCTAGACGATAAGGTGCTCGAGCTACTGGTGCTGCTCCAGGAGCTAGCTCGATTTGGAACTCAACTTGGCGATGAGGCGGAAGACCAGGCAATTCCTCAGGAAATACCTCGGGAAAGTCACATACAATAGGAATGTCTTCAATTCTCTTCTCTTCCGTTGATGTGTCAGTAACGAGTGCCAGAATGGCAGTGTGGCCCTTTCGCAAACACTTCTGGGTCTTAAGGAAAGAGATAATGCCTACGACAGCACCACTCTTGTCGCCATGAATCACGAGGGGTTCTTTACCAGAACGAGGAATGCGGACGATCTTCTCCTTGCAAACAATCTCTGCTTGATGATGAGATAGCCAATCCATCCCAATAACGACGTCGAAACTACCCAGTGTGAGAGGAATAAGATCGATAGAGAAAGTCTGACCAGCTAAGGCGAGGTTACAACCTTTAACTATGTGTGTGGCTTCAAGACTTTTACCGTTGGCTAGTTCTACCGTGTGTTTGGTGTTCAAAAGTGTTGGAGTGCGCTTAAGCATTTGGCTAACTTTTAAGGACACATAACTAGTATCGGCACCCGAATCAAATAAAACAGTAACAAAGAAGTCGTCCAGAAGAAACTTACCCATCACCACGTTGGGATCGTTCCTTGCGTCACCCTGACCTAGCATAAAAACACGACCCCTTGCCCCATTACCATTGTTGTTTCCCCCATTGCCGCCTCCATTGTTGCCTCCACTGTTGTGCCCATTGTGGTTTCCGTTTCCTTGGTTGTTGTTGTTCTGATTCTGGTTCAGTTGGGGGTAGTTTCTCTTAAAGTGGCCTTCAGCGCCACACTGAAAGCATCCTTTATTGCCCTGCTGTTTCTGCTGCTGGTGGTTCTGTGGAGCTTGTTGTTGTTGTTGGCGATTCTGATTCGCAGGACGCGGGCTCCTGCAATCTTTTGCTTCGTGACAAAACTTGTTACACCTCAGGCAACGACCCTTGTTGCACTGCCCGCTGTGATGCTTGTTGCACCGGTTGCACTTGGGGTGGTTCCCTCGATATCCACCCTGTCCTTGACTACCAGAAGGTTGCTGACCAGGACTCTGGTAGTCATCAGTCTTTCGCTGCTGAGACTGAACTGAAGTTGAACCCTTACTGGAATTCCCATCCCATTTTCGCTTGTTTTCATTGGGAGCGTCAGTAGTAGTAGCACCAATACGCTTAGGCAGTCTGTTTTGTTCCACTGCATGGTCGGTGAGACGGTGAGCCAACTTGATGATTTGCTGAATGGTACCCAAGTTAGCTGAAGTCACGTGACTTTGAATCTCTGGTACCAGGCCCTTGAGGTACAGCTCAATACGTTTGATGGGAGGGTCCACCATAGTGGGACACAAGATGGCCAGCTCGTTTGACCTCTTAGTATACGCCTCGATCTCAGACCCCGTCATCTTCAGATTGAAAAATTCCACCTCTAGTTTGTGGATGTCATCCCGACTACAGTACTCCTCTTTGATCAGCTCTTTGAAACAATTCCAGGGGGTGGCATTAGCAACTGCCAGTCCTAGTAGTTGAACCTGTGCTTTCCACCAGGTTAACGCAGCGCCTTCAAGTGTTCCGGTAGCATATTTCACCCTACGATCTTCAGGGCATTCGCACATCTCGAAAAATGACTTAAGCTTCTCGAACCAGTGTAGGAGGCCTACCGCTCCTTCTGTGCCACTGAAAGTAGTAGGTCGGCAGTCCATGAACGTTTTGAACGTGCACACAGGAGGTTGAGCATGTTGACCTGTTTGCGCGAGAATAAAAGATAAGGTTAAGCACGAGGGTTGGTTTGCGAAGGTAGGGTCTAAACGTCCTAAGATAGGTTGATATGGCAGGTTATACCTCCTATAGGGACAGCGGCGAGTGCCTCAGTAACCCGTTCATTGATCAAAGCCATCAACTGGGCTTGAGTCAGGTTGATACGTCCTCCGCGTCCGCTCATGATCTTCAGAACGAAGCAACGTAAGTGAGAAAAGTGTCGCGAAAGTGCGTAAGTGTGGGGCGATAGTAGAGAGTAAGCACGCAAGGTTCAAATAGCAATTATCACGTTAATTATGCACAGTGTGAACTATCTAACTGACAATATAACATAAATCATACCACCTATTGTGTCGAGTCTTACACGTGGAGCGAAGTGTCGTTGTGGATCGTTGAGCACTGTACAAGTTATAGTCTGGTTTTATTAAAAGCTTTTCCTCTTTTTAAAACCAAGTTCACTATAACCAATGGCTCTGATACCAATCTGTCACACCCCCAAAATCCACCATGCGGAGTATCACCGCTTGGAGGCGTGACATGACCAGGATCGAGCCACCAATCATATTGAACAACACAGTTAAGTAAATAAAACCAAACACAATACGATTAGTGACCAAAAGGCAGTAGACCGACTTTAGGTTAACCAAGTTCAGATTTAAACAGCGGAAGCATAAAACGTGAAACCAAATCATAAGTCCATAGTTCATAAGTTTAAAGTCCAAAACGTAGGTTTAATAAGTTCATAAGGTTTAGAAGTTTAGTAGGGGACTTAACAGTCCGTATTCCACAACAACCTCCTCCTCGTGCAAGCTCCATCTAGCGACCTGTAAGGCATGTAACAACGAGTCAACAACAAAGTTGAGTGAGTTCACGATTGGTTGATTAGTTTTAAGTTGTTTCTGAAACACATGTCTAGTGTGAAAATAGGTACATCAGCATAAAAATGCCTGTGAGATACATAGGTTTTGTGAAAATACAATTCATTACTTATGTTTAAGAAAATGTTTAGTCTTGAACCTTGTAATTTGCTTTGTCTTGTAAATCATTTAAAAAGTGATAAATAAACCAAATGATATATATATATATATATATATATATATATATATATATATATATATAAAAGAATAATACATGGTTAAGTAAATAACCAAGTAAAAATGAGTTTATATCAGATAAGTTATTTGTAAAACAATGTATTGTGAAAAGTATGTTATTTGTATAAAATGTTATATGTCTAAATTGAAATGATTCAAATAACGTTACGATATGTAATACCATACAAGCACTTATATATAGGAAGTACCAGCGGCGTATCCACCATGCTTGTATCATATTACACACGCCTCGTTACTTAAATCACTTACTCAAACCAAACCACTAAAGTAAAATGTTTATGTATAATCAAATGTCAAAATGTTTGTGTGAAAACCATGTCAAATGTCTATGTCTAATGTAAATCATGAATTGTGTATATCAATGTCAAAATGTTTATGCCTAATGTAAATCATGAATTGTGTATATCAATGTCAAAATGTTTATGTCTATTGTAAATCATGAATTGTGTATATCAATGTCAAAATGTTTATGTCTAATGCAAATCATGTAATGTGTATCTAAAATATCATGTATGGTAAGTGAAATATATCAACTAAACCATATGTAAAATGCACAAAAACAAGGTATTGAAGTAAAACATGGTTTAAATCAAAGGTATGTTTTGTGGAACAAATGCATGCTATACTGATACAAACATCTATGCAGTATTGTTATAATGCATACATCCAAGCCTTGCGACTGTAGAATAAACCCTAGCACAAAGTCTAAGGTCCACCTAGTAATGTATTCGGATTCAGTCATTCCATCCACCAAAACAAACCCAGGGTTTCAGGAATGGGAGTTGTCAAGTCCTATGGTACCACTACCTACTACTAAGCGGCATGATCGGTGTTAATGAATGTATATTGTCTCATTTAAACAAACCAAATGTCATACCAAAATGTAAGCATGTGATGAATAACAAATGTACTAAGTATGCACACAATGGACATACATAGCATAAAATGTAATGTAAAACAATGTACTAAGTATGCACACAATGGACATACATAGCATAAAATGTAATGTAAAACGATGTACTAAGTATGCAACAAAGGACATACATAGCAAAAACACAATGAAATCATGTACTATAAGTGTACTATTGAACATAACAAGCATATGATATGAAAACATGAAAAGCACGAAAGTAACGAGTAGGCACATGTGTTTCACCCCAAAACAATTTGGAAAACAGTAAAAGAAGGGTCTATGTACTCACTTGAGATTGCTTAGAAGTCCTAGAATAACCACCAAGCAAAGATAGACGATCACGGAATCAAACGGTACCTAATATAAGTAACTACATTAATAACCGGACCTATATCAGAGGATTGGATAGAATGAGGTCTTGTAAACCAAATGAGTATGGGAACTCAGGTAATATGGTTTAACAAAGCCTACATACTAAAACGGAACCTATCCTAAGTGCTTCTGACCCATTACGACCCGTTTAGGTAGCTTATGCTACTTTAACGCGTCGTTCGCGTAAAACGCGTTCAGACCGCCTAACTAGTCCTATGACAAGTAAAATATGCCTTAACATGTCTAATATTGTTGCTAAATCAGTTTAGATACCAAAATTTATGTTACATATGCTTAAAATGAATTTTGGCGTAAAAAGGGCATTTTGGTAATTTACCTAAGGCATATAAACTACCTATCATACAACTACTTAAACGAAGCGATCATAAGGTATAACCTCGGAAGGTTATTCCCTATACACTATGGTCACCTAGTGTGTTTGGTCGGATCCTAATGATCGACCAAACGGGTCGGGTTCGAAAGGATAAGCGATTGATTAGATCGCTTACCTTTACGACCCTAGACAAGCACAAAACTAAAAGTGACGAGCTAAACATGTTAGAACATGTTTAACTAAGTTTAGAAAAACAGGTTTGGTATCAAAACAAACGGTTTTGATACCCAAAAGTAGTTTGGTTACAAAATACGCAAGAATACGCATTTTGGCCGAAACTACGACTCGTCACTGAGCCTAGATAACATGGTAATCAGTAGGTATAGTCACTAGGGACTATAACCATCGTCATTACGCTCACGTTATGAAGTTCAAATGAACTTCGCATTGACCATAAACTGGTCAATGCAGAAAGTCAAACATAGTTTGACTTTCGGACTCGAAAAGCGATAAAAGAACGAAAGAACACTTACAAAGGGTCCCCGCAAGCTAATCTTGATCCAAGTAGCTCAAGTATGAAGCAATGGCTTCAACTTAGAGCATTCTTAGATCAGATTTTTGTGGGTTTTGTAAGTGAGTGGGTTGGGTATTTATAGGATATGCAAGACCGTTAGGATCGTTTCTCGAATACCGTGCTTTGATCTTGTCCCTACACTTGTTGAAATTTCCATGGAACACCAGATTGGCCCCTCGTTATCATGAAGAGGCAAGTGCAAAAGGGATTACGAAGGGGTAACAGCTGTTAATAGACTGTTAACTGATTTTGATGATCTGGGGACCCCTTACGGACCGTAAGGGTGATGGCTTACGGTCCATAAGCCAGCAACTTTGGCAAATTGGCAGCTTTAGTCCCTGTTGGTGTTTTGAGCTATTTCTGACATGTTTAAGGCCCGTTAACCCCATTTCAAAGCTCTAAAATGAAGTTAAAGTATATAGAACTTAAAATGTGCTCAAAAATATCTCGGATGTCGGTTCGTTTGGCCATACGATTGCGTTGTTCGGTTAATTACGACGGAATGCGCATAAGCGCGAAAAACGATCCAAATTGCGCGACGAATGGTTTTTTCTTATGCCAAACACTAAAATAAAATATTTTAGTGCTTACATAAATTTTTGGATGTCCGGATGTATTCAGAACGTAAGTTATGCGCGAAAATGCAAACTTATGCACTTTTTGACGCTTTTAGTCCCTGAATGACCCAAAAGTTTATTTTAGCACACCGAACCCCTCAAAGCCTATTTCTAAGCTATGTAAAGGATTTTTAGGGTATGTTTAACTTATGGTCTTGTTCCGAAATGTCTGTTACATTTCAAATTGGCATACTTTCGTAGTTTGTCAAATTTAGTCCCTGTAAGCGAATTAACTTGATTTCGGCATACTAAACCATCCAAAACTTATTTCTAAGTTATGTAAGGGTTATTTAAGGTATTTTAAGCCTATTTCACTATTATGGAGTGTTCGTTGCATTAAAATGGTTATATTTACGCATGAGATCGCGTATAACCTTCCAGAAAGCGATTTAAAGCCCGAAATCGAACAAGAATGATATGTGCAAACGATACACATATTTTTTTACAAATCCCAAGTATGAAACACAATATCTCATTGATTTGGTATTTGTTTGATGGTCATGGAGGCACAGTTGTCACAGTCTCCCCTACTTTAGGAAATTTCGTCCTGAAATTTAATTTTAGGAGAAACTTGTGAGGACAACGGTGATGTTTTCGCTTTGAATGAATCCCTTGAACCCTAAGTAGAACTCTGGGCCATGATAGGGTTCTTAGAGAAATTGTCAATCCCTCAAAGTGAAGTCCTTGTAGTAGCAAAACATGGAGTTTCAAACTATGGATAGGAGAACGTTCCCCATGAAGACTTATCATAGGAAACTTGAATTCAGGATTGGGAAGTGGAAGATAAATTGACATCGGTCAAGTTCCAAGACTTCTCTCGTATCATTACTCTTGTTACTATAGGTCTTAACACATGACAAAACTTCCTGTGGTTTCTGTGCACTGAATTCCATAATTATGTAGGCCTCCATAATTACGTAATTCCTTGCACAGTCCGCACAGTTGATTTCATAATGCGTAGGGAAAAAAATCAAATGAAAAATCCTGTGGTGATTTAACTAGACTACAATAGAGTCTCTTTAACTAGATCACCAAAGGATCTATTAACTAGATCAACGGACAATCTCTTGAACTAGACCACCAGAGGGCCTCTTTAACTATATCAACACATAATATCTTTAACTAGATTGACGAATCAATCTCTTTAACTAGATCAACGAATGATCTCTTTAACTACATCAACGGGGGATGTCTTTAACTAGATTGACGAATCAATCTCTTTAACTAAACTGCCCAAGAGGAATCTTTAACTACATCAACGGAGGATGTCTTTAACTAGATTGACGAATCAATCTCTTTAACTAAACTATTCAAGAGGAATCTTTAACTATAACGTTGAAGCCCATTAAGAATTTAAGGTAGTACCTTTGGATATCCTACTATGAATCCCTTATACGAAGATATGGAAGATTCTACGAGGATTTGGATAACAAAAATTTGGATCACATAAAAAGGGAACACATAAGCACATAATCACATAATTGTTTAATTTGGCCTTAAATTTGTTATCTTTGGACGCGGATACTTAAAACACACCAGGAATCCAATCCGTGGATTTCATTTGGCACTTTAATCATTTTTCAAGAATCTATCTATGAAGATAAGATGATCTTCCAAAAATTCGATTTTGTTTTCCAAGAAACATCATATTCGAATTAAGGTACACAACAATTTTAGGATTTACGGAAATACCCTTAGGTACCCTATTAAGGATTTACAGTGGTACTTTGGGTATTCGTCCAGTGTTGTAACTTGCGCCTTGTACTTCGTTTCCTTGGAAGAAACGGGTACTTAGGATTTTCGTGGAAAACGCAAGAGATCATAGAATGGGAAAAAAAATTTGGGGGTAGTTTGCTTTTCAAGGAATACGATTCCTTGATTGTCGGTATTGTAAGGGATATGTTGTTTATACATACAACCTCATAAATACATTGCAATGTAAATAAAAGATTTATTTATAAACAATGATAACAACTGTTTCATGGACCTTGACAACAAAAGAAAATAATACATAAGACGTGATTATTTCTAAACGGTGTTGTCTTCTAGTCGGTCAGATGCTCATCCCTATGCTGGATTTGCGTTAGCAAGCTTTGGGCAATTTCTTCAGAAATGGCCCATCTCGCCACAGTTGAAGCAAGGACCTGGTGCTAAACGAGCTTGAGCAGGATTCACTTGAGGTTGGTTTGGACCACCTTGGTTTGGGGTAAATCGACAAGCATTTGCCAGGTGACCGAGTCGCCCACATGATGCACATAAACGACACTGTAGGTGAGCTAGGTGGTGTGCATTACATTTGTTGCATATCGGTGCAGTACCGGCATAAGGTTTCCTTGCAGGAGGTTGAGTTGGTTGGTTGTGGGTGTTTTGGTTGGGTTGAGCAGCAATCGCACAATTCTGCGAAGCCTTACGCTTCTTAGAAGGTTTGGTTTTGCTTTCCTTGGTTTCCTCCTGAACATTAGCTGCTTGTTTCTTGTCGCCTTTCCGAAAAAGTTTGCCCTTTTTTATCTGAGATTCGGTTAGGGTAGCAGATAGCTCAATGGCCTGCCTAACCGTAGTGGGGTTACTACCAGTAACAATGTCCTGAACTGAGTCAGGGAGACCATCAATGTATTTTTGGATCGCCTTATCCAAAGGCGTAACCATGGTAGGACACAATAGGCTCAGCTACTCATATCGATCAGTGTATGCTCAATGTTCACCGCTGTCTTGCTTAAGATCGTCGAATTCCCTTTCCAAGGCCCTGATCTCGTGACGAGGACAGAATTCCTTCATCATCAGTGCTCGAAGTTCTTCCCACGTTTGAGCCAGTGCCACTTCGGCACCCCTATCTCTCATCACACCGTTCCACCATGTCAAAGCTCGTTTCTCAAAGACACTAGATGCGAAATCTACCTTTCGCTCAATTGGACCTTGAACATGTCTGAAGGTGCTCTCTAAACTCTCGAACCATTGCAGAAGTGCAGTCGCTCCTTGAGACCCAGAAAACTTTGATGGCTTAGCCGAGTTGAACGTCTTGAAGTTGCACGGGGCATTATTGTTGTTGAGGGCTTGGTTACATTGAGCAACGATGTTCGGGATTGCAGCAGTCATTTGCTGTGTAATGACAGCTGCCAGCTCTTCAATAGATACCTGATTTCGCGTCGTGGAGGCATTCTAAAAGGGGAAACAAGAGAGAAAACAAATGAAATGGCATTGGGTAAGAATAGGATGTTACAATTACCGACCAAAATCATGGGTGATGGTCATTTGTTTGAACCACGAAGCAAACAAACGACACACAAAGGCTGAATCAAAGCAATTAGATCCTCATAATGTATCGCGAAGACATGCTTGCCTATAAGTGAACACTCACCCCAAGAGTTCCCAGGTAAGAGTGACTGGTCCAATTATGTGGATTTGTACGAACACTCTAGCCTTAGACAGAAAACCTAGGGTACAGGCATCCACTCTTCCAGTTTGCACGTGTTCACACTATTTAGGACCCAAAAACTTTAGACGAGATTTTGAAAACTCAAAGGGGTTCAAAACCTTATAACAGAGGGTTCAAAACCTAGTAATCAATCATCCAAAAGCAGATGATTAATTTTCAAAGCGGTTTTGAAATTTACGTTCTTGTTGAGGTCGTCGCCTAAGGATAGGTGACGGTATTGTTTTATGACTAAACGCAAGTAAACTCGCGTTAGGGTCCTAGGAAGGTTATAGACTAGGTCAAAGCATTACTAATAACCTAATTCCCTATAACCATGAGCTCTGATACAAACTTTTCTGTCACACCCCGACCACGTAAAACAACAAAACGTGGCGGAAACGTCGGGGAGTGTTGTAACAGAATCATTGTTTCATAACACATGGAAATTGAAATATTGTTTTATTGATTAAAAGAGTTACAATGTCTTGACAATCAAAGAAATATAACATAAATAACTTGTCTTGCATCTTTTATTGTCACTAAGGCCCAAGTCCGCCTAAGTGTATCTTGATAAATCCTATGCATCATATCCTGAAACACATGTGAAAATAGGCACGTCAGCATAAAAATGCCTGTGAGATACATAGGTTTTGTGAAAATAGAATTCATGACTTATGTTTAAGAAAATGTTTAGTCATGAACCTTGTAATTTGCTTTGTCTTGTAAATCATTTGAAAAGTGATAAATAAACCAAATGATATATATATATATATATATATATAAAAGAATAATACATGGTTAAGTAAATAACCAAGTAAAAATGAGTTTATATCAGATAAGTTATTTGTAAAACAATGTATTGTGAAAAGTATGTTATTTGTATAAAATGTTATATGTCTAAATTGAAATGATTCAAATAACGCTACGATATGTAATACCATACAAGCACTTATATATAGGAAGTACCAGCGGCGTATCCACCATGCTTGTATCATATTACACACGCCTCGTTACTTAAATCACTTACTCAAACCAAACCACCAAAGTAAAATGTTTATGTATAATCAAATTTCAAAATGTTTGTGTGAAAACCATGTCAAATGTCTATGTCTAATTGTAACACCTCGAAAATTCACGTCCTATAATGTGTAGACACGTGTCAAATGTTTAAACGTGTGAAAGAATATTATAGAAGGACTAAAGTTGACAATCATGGAAAGTATGTGGATATACGTATTCTAAATGTCAACAGTGAATAAACATGTTGTATATTAACCCTGCATGATGTTTATAACGTCAAACGAATAAATCATGGATCATGCGAAGCTAAAAGAGAGAGATTACAAACTACATGGGCTAAATGTGTCAACATGTTTAAGTTATACCTCTGAGTGACCTTTTGAAAAACCCGAAGCTTTGTAACGATTAATTATGCTCACTAGAATGCACGAATTAAATTTCGTAAAGTTTCGTTATGGTATGAGAAAGTTATGATCAAATTCGTGTGCGAAGGGTTAAAGCGTAAACGTTGAAAGTTAGGACTTTTTGGGTAACAATTAAGTTAACCGAGGACTTAACAAAGTGGGTATATGTTTTAAAGCCTTTATAGATCAATTATGAAGGTTCACAATGCAAGAAAACAAGTGCCTAATCGAATTTTGAAGAGCCAAGGATCAAATCGCAAAAATCAAAAATTCTGATCAGAGGAGGCCTAGCGCGACGCGAGGGGGGCCTAGCGTCACGCTAGGGGTGCCCAGCTCCGAAAACTTTGGGTTGTTTCCTGCTGAGTGCAATCTGCTCGATTTCAACCGATTTTCCACATTGCTCTTGACCCCTAGACACCCCCTAAGCACTAGGAACTTGTGTTGATCAGTTGTGGTGGGTTGTAGACACATGTGTCAAAGATTTGTGGTGATTAAAATGCTATATAAAGCCCATGAACTTGCAACAAGTCTTCACACCTTCATTCAAGCAATCTGATCATTTCTGGAGCTCAAGTCTGCTCTCAAGTGTTCACATTTTGTGCATAGGACCCTTGTAAGTTGGCTTAACCTTTCTTAATTAAGTTTTAGCTTAGTTTTAGCTTAAAAGTCAAACCGTCGTAATTAACGGTTGACTTTAAGATTAATCACTAATGGTCCGGTGATTAGTCGAATTAAAAGTACTTATAAGTTGGTAATTATGTGGGTAATAAACCCTCAAAAGGGTTCCCCCTGATTCCCACTCTAACTAGGTCTAATGTCGGGTCAAACGTGTAATTAAAAAGTCAACGGAATGTTTAAATTGAAATTTATGCATGATTAGCAATGTAGAACACATACAACCTGTTTGATCATTTATATAACTTGGTAATTAGTGTAAGAACATGTCTAAACATGTTCAACCCGACAATTTCCTGTTTAGACCCGGTTCGGAACCGAAAATCGCATAGTTTGACTTATACTTTGACTTTCAGTTCTGACCCGTTATGGCATGTTTTAGAAATGCCTAAGAGCTTTATTTGGACCAGGTTACATGCTAGTATAACCCTCTGTGATTATACACCTCGGATCATTAGTTATCCAATTAATTCGCATGATTCCGTTAATTGCTCATATGTTGACCATTATGCCCTTATTACCTTAAAACGTGATTTTTGGAAATGTAAAAGAGTAGAGACTTAAATTAATGATATATAAACTTGTATGCAAAGTTTGACATCAGTTTGAAGTGTAGATTAAGAGTTATGCTCGTTAGCGTAAAATGATAGCTTTATGTTAATAAAATGGCGTAATTAGCGTATAGCCTAGTTAACCCTACTTTTTGATATCAAAATCTTTACCCACTGATGTAATATATTATTTTGAGAATTTTAAAGATTTTTAATTAATTTTAGGCTGAGCATAACTCATAGTCGTAGGCTTAATCCGGTAAATGTCGGTTTTGCCCTTACGGGCCATAAAATGAGTTTTACGTATCTAAACGACTCCAAACCTTTTGCTACTGATTAGATATGTTAAATAAATTATTTTAAGCCTTCTGGAAGTATAAAAATATCAGCTTTATGTATCGAACCCGTAAACGGCTCTTAATCGCCCTATTAAGCGTTTTTAACGCATAGTATGTATTAAAACCATATTAAACATACCCGGGTTGATACCTACTGATATTTTAGGCAAATTAGAATATTTTAACAGTAAGAAAAGGTTGATAAACTCATACTTCAGTTTTGAGCTTTTCGGCTTATGTGAAATTACCAAAATACCCCTACGGGGCATAGTTTGGTTAAAATTGATAAATTTCACATATATACTCTAACCTACTGATATAACTTAGCAAATTGAGTATAATTGCTGATTACATCAGACCTGTAACTCAGGTTATCACTTAAACTCTTTTACAAACTTTTAAATGACCAAACTACCCCTACGGGGCCTAGTTTGTGTTTAAATACGTTTCGGGCATAATGAAAGACATCTTACTGATGTCACAACATATTTGAGGCATAATTAACTTAGGAGACCTGTATATAGCTCTCATGAATACCCGTCATGCTTATTACGCGTACGGTTCGGTTTATGTAACAAGTTTACATAAATTAGCCGAAACGGGTCAAACCTTAACGGTTTTATCTCAAAATCCAGAATGTGAATAATAAACCCATAATGCAAGTCTCTGAACTTGTCGGGTCTAAATCACATTCTATCTGGTCTTCACTTAATCGTGCGTACGAACCGTATCTTTGAAACTATCCGGTCTAAGCTTAAGCTTAATTAAAGACCCGTTAGGATTCTAATAGGTTATTATAAAACCTTCGTTCCAGATTAGGAGGACCAGTAAAAGCTACGTGCATTTTTCTTATTGTGAATTATACATTGCTCAGGTAAATACTTTTAACTTATTTTCCCTATACGGGCTTGGGTTACGGTATATAGAATACCGCTTGATCGGGCATCAAATCTCCACCGTTTGGTGGGTAGTTGAATAATTTGATCGGCTCGTTTAAACAGTCTTGTTACTTAAAGCCTTTGGGGGGTTAATGACCATGTCCCGGATATCCTTGGCATCATTTTACGAAATGGCCACGACTTAAGCGCGGGGTGTAGGCGTACACCCGTCAGTGCACAAAAGAACATTGTGGTGTGTCTATTGATCTTTAACCCGGACAAGATCCGGGCTACTGAACGCACAAGCAACATGTAATTCGTTCACAAGATTATAATATTAAATAATTCTCCCAAGTTAAATAAAATGTTTATGCCATGTGCATCCAAACCAATTTTCAATCATTTTCCAAAATGAGTCAGTTGATTGTATTTACCAGTGTAAACTGACGTATTTTCCCAAAAAGACTAAATGCAGGTACTAAACGTAATTGGCTGGATTGTCTCCTTAGCATCAATAAAGAGTCTCGCAAGCTTAAGATACCCGAAGTCTGTTGAACTATTGTTTCATGTTTTATTTCGATCCTTCTGTGGATAAACTTCCGAATATTGTGACATTTGATATTACAATATTAAATTCGGTTGTATTATATCTTTTAAAATTGCTTCCGCTGTGCATATTAAATATTGTGTTGTTTGACTATTATGTTGCCAACCACGTCACGATACTCCCCCACCGGGCCCACCGGTGACACGTGGAAATCAGGGTGTGACACTAATGTAAATCATGAATTGTGTATATCAATGTCAAAATGTTTATGTCTAATGTAAATCATGAATTGTGTATATTAATGTCAAAATGTTTATGTCAATTGTAAATCATGAATTGTGTATATCAATGTCAAAATGTTTATGTCTAATGCAAATCATGTAATGTGTATCCAAAATATCATGTATGGTAAGTGAAATATATCAACAAAACCATATGTAAAATGCACAAAAACAAGGTATTGAAGTAAAACATGGTTTAAATCAAAGTTATGTTTTGTGGAACAAATGCATGCTATACTGATACAAACATCTATGCGGTATTGTTATAATGCATACATCCAAGCCTTGCGACTGTAGAATAAACCCTAGCACAAAGTCTAAGGTCCACCTAGAAATGTATTCGGATTCGGTCATTCCTTCCACCCAAACAAACCTAGGGTTTCAGGAATGGGAGTTGTCAAGTCCTATGGTACCACTACCTACTACCGAGCAGCATGATCGGTGTTAATGAATGTATATTGTCCCATTTAAACAAACCAAATGTCATACCAAAATGTAAGCATGTGATGAATAATAAATGTACTAAGTATGCACACAATGGACATACATAGCATAAAATGTAATGTAAAACGATGTACTAAGTATGCACACAATGGACATACATAGCATAAAATGTAATGTAATGTAAAACGATGTACTAAGTATGCAACAAAGGACATACATAGCAAAAACACAATGAAATCATGTACTATAAGTGTACTATTGAACATAACAAGCATATGATATGAAAACATGAAAAGCACGAAAGTAACGAGTAGGCACATGTGTTTCACCCCAAAACAGTTTGGAAAACAGTAAAAGAGGGGTCTATGTACTCACTTGATATTGCTTAGAAGTCCTAGAATAACCACCAAGCAAAGCTAGAAGATCACGGAATCAAACGGTACCTAATATAGGTAACTACATTAATAACCGGACCTATATCGGAGGATTGGATAGAATGAGGGCTCGTAAACCAAATGAGTATGGGAACTCAGGTAATATGGTTTAACAAAGCCGACATACTAAAACGGAACCTATCCTAAGTGCTTCTGACCCATTACGACCCGTTTAGGTAGCTTATGCTACTTTAACCGTCGTTCGCGTAAAACGCGTTCAGACCGCCTAACTAGTCCTATGACAAGTAAAATATGCCTTAACATGTCTAATATTGTTGCTAAATCAGTTTAGATACCAAAAGTTATGTTACATATGCTTAAAATGAATTTTGGCGTAAAAAGGGCATTTTGGTAATTTACCTAAGGCATATAAACTACCTATCATACAACTACTTAAACGAAGCGATCATAAGGTATAACCTCGGAAGGTTATTCCCTATACACTATGGTCACCTAGTGTGTTTGGTCGGATCCTAATGATCGACCAAACGGGTCGGGTTCGAAAGTATAAGCGATTGATTAGATTGCTTACCTTTACGACCCTAGACAAGCACAAAACTAAAACTGACGAGCTAAACATGTTAGAACATGTTTAACTAAGTTTAGAAAAACAGGTTTGGTATCAAAACAAACGGTTTTGATACCCAAAAGTAGTTTGGTTACAAAATACGCAAGAATACGCATTTTGGCCGAAACTACGACTCTTCACTGAGCCTAGATAACGTGGTAATCAGTAGGTATAGTCACTAGGGACTATAACCATCATGATTACGCTCACGTTATGAAGTTCAAATGAACTTCGCATTGACCATAAACTGGTCAATGCAGAAAGTCAAACATAGTTTGACTTTCGGACTCAAAAAACGATAAAAGAACGAAAGAACACTTACAAAGGGTCCCCGCAAGCTAATCTTGATCCAAGTAGCTCAGGTATGAAGCAATGGCTTCAACTTAGAGCATTCTTAGATCAGATTTTTGTGGGTTTTGTAAGTGAGTGGGTTGGGTATTTATAGGATATGCAAGACCGTTAGGATCGTTTCTCGAATACCGTGCTTTGATCTTGTCCCTACACTTGTTGAAATTTCCATGGAACACCAGATTGGCCCCTCATTATCATGAAGAGGCAAGTGCAAAAGGGATTAAGAGGGGGTAACAGCTGTTAACAGGCTGTTAACTAATTTTGCTGATCTGGGGACCCCTTACGGACCGTAAGGGTGATAGCTTATGGTCCGTAAGCCAGCAACTTTGGCAAATCAGCAGCTTTAGTCCCTCTTGGTGTTTTGAGCTATTTCCGACATGTTTAAGGCCCGTTAACCCCATTTCAAAGCTCTAAAATGAAGTTAAAGTATAGGGAACTTAAATTGTGCTCAAAAATATCTCGGATGTCGGTTCGTTTGGCCGTACGATTGCGTTGTTCGGTTAATTACGACGGAATGCGCATAAGCGTGAAAAACGATCCAAATTGCGCGACGAATGGATTTTTCTTATGCCAAACACTAAAATAAAATATTTTAGTGCTTACATAAATTTTTGGATGTCCGGATCTATTCAAAACGTAAGTTATGCGCGAAAATGCAAACTTATGCACTTTTTGACGCTTTTAGTCCCTGAATGACCCAAAAGTTTATTTTAGCACACCGAACCTCTCAAAGCCTATTTCTAAGCTATGTAAAGGATATTTAGGGTATGTTTAACTTATGGTCATGTTCCAAAATATCTGTTACAGTTCAAATTGGCATACTTTCGCAGTTTGTCAAATTTAGTCCCTATAAGCGAATTAACTTGATTTCGGCATACTAAACCATCCAAAACTTATTTCTAAGTTATGTAAGGGTTATTTATGGTATGTTAAGCCTATTTCACTATTACGGAGTGTTCGTTGCATTAAACTAGTTAAATTTACGCATGAGATCGCGTATAACCTTCCAGAAAGCGATTTAAAGCCCGAAATCGAACAAGAATGATATGTGCAAACGATACACATATTTTTTACAAATCCCAAGTATGAAATACAATATCTCATTGATTTGGTATTTGTTTGATGGTCACAGAGGCACAGTTGTCACAGTGGGGGTTACCCCTTAGTTGAAAGTATATTTAACCAGATTCTTTTTATTACCCAAATCATACCCATAAATAGTGGGGGTTTTCCCCATGTAAACCACTAGACAGTCCTGATATCGACAACTGACGAATACGTGCCCTACATCAATGTTCTATCATCATTGACAGTTTGCCATAGTCCATTAGTACACGCCCGTTCGGACGACACGGTGTGAGGTTTGTTAAACTTAATAGCGCTATTAACTAATGACCCGCTCGCCATTGGCCTCGGCAATTAAGTCGATATATATTTGAGGGCTTAAGTGATAGAGTTTTGTCTAGTAAGTTTTAAGGTTGTTGTCCTACCTAAGGAGGACGAACGTACGTATTCTGCACAAGGAGAATTCGTAGGATTAATAATGGCATCCTACCTATGGAGGATGGCCGTACATATCCTACCCAAGGAGGATATGTAGATTTCATTTTAGTTTCTTAACCCATTCCCAAACCACCGGGAATCCCATGCCTTGTAGAAAGTGTGAACTCACCTCGGTTTGCTCGGTTAGATTCTCAAATATAGCTAACAGTCAAGGTCGGTCAATCACATCCTAATATGATTACCAGTTAGTCATTTAGTGATTTTCAAATAGAGCACAAAGTTCCTACACGTATCTATCACATAACATGCATTACTTTAACTGTTTATGCCCGTATAAACTTTCCATCTATTACCGCTCATAAATAAACATACGACGTTGCACATAACACTTTTATTGACATATAACATGTTAGATCATTCACAGATAACATACTCGACATTTAGACACGCAAATTACAACTTAGGTCATTTCAGCTTTAATATTCAAAACCGGGCTGTTTCGGACATTTTTATAAAATAGTTAACTTGTTCCAAAAATTCCCAACTTTTTAAAAAACATCTTAAACAATCCAAATATTATTGTGTAAAAATATCGGGGTCCAGTTCATTAACAATATTTTATAAAAAAAATCATTTTCCGGACTGCACTCAGATTTATCTTTTTTTCTGACCACAGTCCACGGAATAATTTATTTAAAATTTATCGTAAGTCCGATTTAGGAAATTCCAATGAGAAAATTACAAATACATCGGTGGTCATCTACCGTACAAATTTCATGATCTAACCCTAGACAGAACTCGAGTTATGACAGAAAACAGAACACATATTTTCAGCAGAAAAATTGCAGCTCTAGCTGCTGTTACGAAATGACACTTTAAAAATAGTAAACAAAGTCCAAAAATTATTATTCTGGTGCCATTAGAACCGTACTTCATAATACATAAACCTAGACTTCAGAAAATACATTTTTCGTTAAGTTACGGTCCTGTTACAGTCAATTGAAGTTGGCTGTAATCACTAGACAACTTTCTGTTTTCAGTCTTTAACCTTCTAAAGCGCCTTCGATTGATTCCGTTAACATGTTTAGTGATCACAACAACATCAAACATCAATATTAACCAGAAAAACATCAGATAATCAACCAGGAATCAAAACAACTTCATGTTAACATCATGTCATTGTATTTCAACAATATTTCATCACAAAGTTAGTTTATGTGCAAGACTTGTTCATGGTTCTTTAGTGTTCGTGGATTCTCATCACCAAATAACTATTAACCACTCTAATAACATGAAAAATGAACGGATCTAAGTTCTTACCACTAGTTCAAGACTAGGGAAGTTCGAGTGTGGAAAAGTGGTGGTTAATAGCGAATAGAGAAGGTCATTCCACTTCCGAACGCACCGAGCTTCGTTGTATGCCTTCTAACACCTATGGATGCTTGTGGAATGTATGAGAAATGAGTTGAAGGTGGTGGTATGGTGATGGTTGTTGGCTGCCGAGATGAAGAAGGAAGGGAGAGGAGGTTGTGTGTTGTTGATGTGAATGATAAAATGGATGGAGATCTAGTGGTTAAATAACCACTCTTCCAACATTTCTAAATCTAATGGGTAATGTGTTTCATGGTCCACCAACAAGATCCAATATTATATTAGCACAAAATCAATTGTATAAGGCCTTGGTGGCCGTGAGGTAGATGGGGGGGGGTCTTAGGCTAGGGTGCTAACTAGTTAGTTCCATCCTAGTTCAAATCCAAGTGTTTAGTTAGGATGTTTAGTTACTAGATATTTTTATGGTGTGTTATGATGTTCAGGAACCATAACTCGCTCAGAAAAATAAAAACAATGCTTCTAGCATTATTTTGGTGTTCCGGGTAAAGTCCGGTTGTTCGGTTCGGTGTTGTTCCGTTAAAGTGCTTAATTATTCCGTTTAGTGTCCTACATAAATATTTCTGTAACGTTTTTAATTTTCAACACTCAGGAAGGCATACCGGACTATTTAGAAATTTTTCTGCATACTACTAGCATGTTAACAAGTACATGTAAGTATAACACAGTGAGCAGTTAAATGATTCAGCACAGTCATCAAGTACTTTAATTAACATTAATAGATTGTACGGTTACATGTAAATTTGAGGGTTGTCACATTCTCCCCCTTTTAAGAGAATTTTATCCCGAAATTTAGCGTGTGGTTACTGAGGAAGCTAGTTATGTTGCGTTGTTTTCCTGGTTTTCCTGGGGTGTCACAATATCTCCAAGACAGCATTCAGGACTCGTTACGGCCATTACGAGTTTCTGGTCATGCCTTTTGGGTTGACGAACGCACCTGCGATCTTCATGGATCTCATGAACCGAGTGTGCAAACCTTACTTGGATAAGTTTGTTATCGTATTTATCGACAACATCCTGATCTATTCTAAGAGTCAGGAGGAACACGAGCATTATCTGTGACTGATTCTGGAACTTCTTCGAACAGAACAGCTTTATGCTAAGTTTTCGAAATGCGACTTTTGGATTCGTGAAGTCCACTTCCTAGGTCACGTGGTAAACGAGGATGGGATTCATGTGGATCCATCCAAGGTTGACTCGATTAAGAACTGGCCTGCACCCCGTACACCAACCGAACTCTATCAATTCTTGGGTTTGGCGGGTTACTACAGAAGGTTTATCAAGGATTTCTCAAAGATTGCGCAACCTCTCACTTCGCTAACTCAGAAGGGTGTCACCTATCGTTGGGGTGATGCACAGGAATCCACGTTTCAGCAATTAAAGAGGAGACTTTGTAGCGCACCTATCCTCTCGTTACCTGAAGGCACAGACGATTTCGTGGTTTATTGCGACGCGTCAATCCAAGGACTTGGCTGTGTGTTGATGCAACGTGAGAAAGTCATTGCTTACGCATCACGCCAACTTAAGGTTCATGAAAGGAACTACACTACCCATGATCTGGAGCTGGGAGCTGTTGTTTTCGCACTCAAGATATGGAGACATTACCTGTATGGTACCAAGTGCACCATTTACACCGATCACAGGAGTCTCCAGCATATCTTCGATCAGAAGGAGTTGAACATGCGACAGCGTCGATGGGTCGAACTTCTGAATGATTATGAGTGCGCGATGAAGTACCATCCAGGCAAAGCCAATGTTGTGGCCGATACCCTCAGTCGAAAAGAGACTAAACCTAAGCGCGTGCGTGCGTTACAGCTTACCATCCACTCTAGTCTTCCTACTCAGATACGAGAAGCTCAGATTGAAGCATTGAAAGCAGAAAAGATCAGGGCTTACTATGTGACAGGGCGCATCTGGGTTCCATTTTATGGTAATCTACGTGAACTTGTGATGGATGAAGCACACAAGTCTCGTTACTCTGTTCTGATAAGATGTACCACGATCTAAAAGCTACGTATTGGTGGCCTAGTATGAAAGCCAACATAGCGACCTATGTTAGTAAATGTTTGACTTTGTGCTAGGGTCAAGGTTGAATACCAGAAACCATCAGGCCTACTTCAACAACCAGAGATCCCGACATGGAAATGGGAGAAAGTTTCCATGGACTTTGTTACTGGCCTACCTAGATCTCAACGAGGAAACGATACCATTTGGGTGGTAGTGGATCGATTGACTAAGTCTGCACAGTTCCTGGCTATCAAGGAAACGGAAAATTTTTCTACACTTGCAGACATCTACCTGAAAGAAGTGGTTGCTAGGCACGGGGTGCCAACCTCCATCATATCTGATCGTGACGCGCGTTTTACCTCTGAGTTGTGGCAAGCGATGCACAAATCATTTGGCTCACGCTTAGACATGAGCACAACTTATCATCCACAGACGGATGGGCAGTCTGAACGCACCATCCAAACTCTTGAAGACATGCTTCAAGCATGTGTTATCGACTTTGGTAACGGCTGGGAAAGGCATCTACCTTTGGTGGAGTTTTCGTATAACAACAGTTACCACACCAGCATCCAGGCTGCTCCATTTGAGGCATTGTACGGATGAAAATGTCGATCACCCGTATGCTGGGCAGAAGTTAGTGACAGCCAAATCACTGGCCCAGAACTCGTCGTCGATACGACAGAAAAGATTGCCCAAATACGACAACGAATGGCGGCAGCTCGTGTCCATCAGAAAAGTTGCACTGATAAGCGCAGGAAACCACTCGAGTTCCAGGTTGGGGATCGAGTGCTACTTAAAGTCTCACCTTGGAAAGGTGTAGTTCGTTTTTCTAAATGAGGCAAACTCAACCCGCGATATGTTGGACCTTTCAAAATCATTGAGAAAATAGGCAAGGTGGTTTACAAACTGAACCTACCTGAAGAACTCAGCGGAGTTCACAACGTATTCCATGTGCTGAATCTGAAGAAGTGTCTGTCAGATGAGACCCTCATAGTTCCTCTCAATGAACTTACCATCGACGATCAGCTGCGATTCGTAGAGGAACCAGTAGAGATTACAGACCGAGACATTAAGGTTCTCAAACGTACCAGGATACCCCTTGTTCGAGTTTGTTGGAACTCCCGTCGTGGCCCAGAGTTTACCTGGGAACGAGAAGACCAAATGAAGCACAAATATCCCCAGTTGTTCGAGAAAAGTGAAACCACTACTGAGGCTGAAGCTACTGCGGAATTTCAGGAAGAAATTCCAAACCAACGGGGGAATGATGTGACACCCCAGGAAAACCAGGAAACCACGCAACCTAACTAGCTTCCTCAGTAACTACGTGCTAAATTTCGGGATGAAATTTCTTTCAAGTTGAGGATGATGTGACAACTCGAGTTTTCAAGGACTTTCCTCTGCGTGATACTTGTTTCATTCTAACTTGTATATGTTTAGTATGTGATTTATGTGTTTAGTGTGTTTAATTTTATAAATGTTTGAACTGTTAAAAATTTGAAAACCATACTTAATGAAACTATAGTGTTTCGCCACTAGCAAGCTCGACGAAACTTAGGGAGTTTCGCCATTCCCTCTACTCGACGAAACTAGGGAGTTTCGTCTCCCTCTTTGATGTTTCGTAGAAATTTTAGCCCAGGTGAGGCCCATATTAGAATCAGTTATATATCACCTATTCGCACAACTTCACGTAATATCACAACCAGCGAAACCCTAGACTTCCTTTTCTCTCCTTTGCACTCGACGACAATCACCATTCTCTCGAAGTTCTTGTTCGTTCCATCTCGCATCTGGTTAGTTATGATAAACCGACTCGATCTAATTGCCATCCTATTTGTATGCTTGTCTGTTATCGTAATTGATTTCGTATGTTAATCGATTATATTGCGATTGCTTGTATTGAGTTGAAACAACAGGAAGTCAGTATTGGTATGATAGGGATCCTTATAATCTGTCTGGGTGATCAAACGTGATTAGGGTTTGATGTCTGTTGCTAATCTATTAGACTGGATCTGATGTTTGTGATCGCTCCAATTATGTCCACTGCTTAGTATTGATGGTTGTGTTTGATGTTTACATTATGTGTTATCAGTTGTTTATGAATATTAAATGAATCGGTGATACATATGAGTGCATGATGATGATCAGGTAGACTAGGGTTCATGTCTAGGGTTGTAGGCTTGATCAGTTTTGGAATTTGGGAAGTAATTACGGGAATTAAGGGAGTAGTTATGTATGAGCCGTTATCTTGGTCAACGAAACACTTGAGTTTCACCATTTACCTGGTCGACGAAACACCTGAGGTTTCATCACTCACATGGCCGACGAAACCTGTTAGCCTTTCGTCACTCCTCAAGTCGATGAAACACCTTGGTGTTTCGCCGATTGAAGTTTCGTCGCCCAATAGTTGGTTCACAACAGACTGTGTTTAACATGTGTATGAAACTTAAATGTTCATTACCTGACTGTTTATGATGTTGATCATGATTGAGGAAATATGAATTTGCATGCGAAACATAAATATGAACTGTGTACTTGATTGAGTAGTATAACTGCAATGTGTTAATCAATGATCATTACTTTGCATGCACTCCATGATTATAATTTACGCAAAAACTATGCGAACATAAACTGATTGTGTATACGTGAATACCATAGGCTTTGACTGAATAAGTTTGAACGAATAGCTAGTCATACCGAGCAAACCAAGGTGAGTTCACACTTTCCACAAGGCATGGGATTCCTGGTGGTTTGGGAATGGGTTAAGAAACTAAAACAGAACCTGCATATTCTCCTTGGGTAGAATATGTACCTCCATCTTCCATGGGAAGGATGACAACATTAAACCTGCGTATTCTCCTTGGGTAGATTACGTACCTCCATCCTTCGTAGGAAGGATGACAACATACAGCTTACTAGACAAAACTCTATCATGAAGTCCCTCATTTTTATATCGACTTAATCGTCAGGCCAATGGCGAGCGGGTCATTAGTTAAATAGCGCTATTAGGTTTGACAAGCCTCACACAGTGCCGCAGAGGACGGGAGTGGACTAATGGATCTGGGCACTTAATCAATGATGATAGATATTGACTTAGGGCACATACATGACTCCTGTAAGTTGTCGATATGGTATTGGGTCTAGTGGTTAACATGGGGTAGCCCCCACTGGTTATGGTTTGGGAAACAAGGAATTGGGTAACTCGTGGTTTACGAATGAACTCATGGTTTTTGGAACAACTTTAAAATGAACATCAACTGTGAACTCACTCAACTTTGTTGTTGACTCGTTGTTACATGCCTTGTAGGTCGTTAGATGTTTAGCTGGAGCTTGCATGGGAGCAGGAGTCGTTGTGGGACATGGACTGTTGAGTTCCATGTTAAACATTTAAACTTTTAAACTTATACTTTGCTTTTAAACTTTATGCTTCCGCTGATAACTTGAACTTGATTAACTTGTTTTGAACACCAATTATATTGTGTGGTTGGACTTTTATTTATTTAATTACATTGTTCAATATGATTGGTGGCTGGATCCTGGTCATGTCACGCCGCCTGTGGTGATACTCCGTTTGTGGATTTTGGGGGTGTGACAGATTGGTATCAGAGCCAATGGTTATAGTGAACTCGGTTTTAAAAAGGGGAAAAGCTTTTTGACAAACCAGACTATAACCTACACAGTGCTCAACGATCCACAACGACGCTTCGCTCCACGTGCAAGACTCAACACTATAGGTGATATGGTTTATATTTATATTGCCTGTCTGTTAGTTTGCATAGTGCAATGTTCATGGTTATATTGTGATTTCTTGTATTGAGTTGAAACAACAGGAAGTCAGTATTGGTATGATAGGGATCCTTATAATCTGTCTGGGTGATCAAACTTGATTAGGGTTTTATGTCTGTTGCTAATCTATTAGATTGGATCTGATGTTTGTGATCATTCCTGTTATGTCCACTGCTCAGTATTGATGGTTGTGTTTGATGTTTACAATATGTGTTATCAGTTGTTTATGTATATTAAATGAATCGGTGATACAGATGAGTGCATGATGATGATCGGGTAGACTAGGGTTCATGTCTAGGGTTGTAGGGTTGATCAGTTTTGGAATTTGGGAAGTAATTACGGGAATTAAGGGGGTAGTTATGTATGAGTTGTTATCTTGGTCAACGAAACACTTGAGTTTCGCCATTTACCTGGTCGACGAAACACCTGAGGTTTCGTCACTCACATGGCCGACGAAACCTTTAAGCCTTTCGTCACTCCTCAAGTCGACGAAACACCTTGGTGTTTCACTGATTGAAGTTTCGTCGCCCAATAGTTGGTTCACAACAGACTGTGTTTAACATGTGTATGAAACCTGAATGTTCACTACCTGACTGTTTATGATGTTGATCATGATTGAGGAAATATGAATTTGCATGCGAAACATAAATATGAATTGTGTACTTGATTGAGTAGTATAACTGCAATGTGTTAATCAATGATCATTACTTTGCATGCACTCCATGATTATAGTTTACGCGAAAACAATGTGAACATAAACTGATTGTGTATACGTGAATACCGTAGGCTTTGACTGAATAAGTTTGAACGAATAGCTAGTCATACCGTGCAAACCAAGGTGAGTTCACACTTTCCACAAGGCATGGGATTCCCGGTGGTTTGGGAATGGGTTAAGAAACTAAAACGGAACCTGCATATTCTCCTTGGGTAGAATATGTACCTCCATCCTCCATGGGAAAGATGACAACATTAAACCTGCGTATTCTCCTTGGGTAGATTACGTACCTCCATCCTCTGTAGGAAGGATGGCAACATATAGCTTACTAGACAAAACTCTATCATGAAGTCCCTCATTTTTATATCGACTTAATCGCCAGGCCAATGGCGAGTGGGTCATTAGTTAAATAGCGCTATTAGGTTTGACAAGCCTCACACCGTGCCGCAGAGGACAGGAGTGGACTAATGGATCTGGGCACTTAGTCAATGATGATAGACATTGACGTAGGGCACATACATGACTCAAGTAAGTTGTCAATATGGTATTGGGTCTAGTGGTTAACATGGGGTAGCCCCCACTGGTTATGGTTTGGGAAACAAGGAATTGGGTAACTCATGGTTTACGAATGAACTCTTGTTTTTGGAACAACTTTAAAATGAACATCAACTGTGAACTCGCTCAACTTTGTTGTTGACTCGTTGTTACATGCCTTGCAAGTCGTTAGATGTTTAGCTGGAGCTTGCATGGGAGCAGGAGTCGTTGTGGGACATGGACTGTTGAGTTCCATGTTAAACATTTGAACCTTTAAACTTATACTTTGGTTTTAAACTTTATGCTTCCGCTGATAACTTGAACTTGATTAACTTGTTTTGAACACCAATTATATTGTGTGGTTGGACTTTTATTTATTTAATTACATTGTTCAATATGATTGGTGGCTGGATCCTGGTCATGTCATGCCTCCTGCGGTGATACTCCATTTGTGGATTTTGGGGGTGTGACAATGGTTACCGGTAACAATCAGTTCCTTAATCTTTTAACGCAAATTGCACCACATATGACCCAAGTAACATACACACATACTCATACAATTGTAACAGTTGGTCATGCCATGCAATCAGTACATACATTATGGTATCACATAGTTGATGTTTAATTCTTCCAATATCCGTTTGTTTGTGTGATCACATTTAGAAATCACAAATCTTAACAATGTGCAAATTACATGATATGCCTACGGCCCAATCACTAAGTCACAGCCAATAAAAATAATAATAACACAAAATGTTTACTGAAGTGCACGGCCCAAAACGAATGGTCCACTAACAGAGTGTGCAGCCCACTCGTGTATAACCCATTTTTTTGTAACATCAATCTTGATTAATAATATTCCAAAACAGGCCAAAGCAGTCTACTACCCTAGCTTTCATGGACTCTAGTTCCCAACTCATTCATTTATCACAAGTCAACACCATAATTAATTACCATGTCAGATCAACCACCTACCATGTCATGCAAGACTTACATATGTTCACATGCAAACATCATTCCATCGCACACGCACCTCAGATTCTTGCATATCACATAATAAACCATCCAATTAATATGACCATCATGCATACTAAATTTTCTAAGTTACTGACAACTTTATTGGTATTTCCACTTTGTTTGATTAGATCAATACTACAATACATGGGCCGCCATTTTTTTATTCAAACAACATCAACCACTTGAATGAAACTAAATCAAATAATTATTGTTATAACCCTAGCATAATATTCATTAACCAACCCAATTCCTATGACCCTCAATCACAACCAGTACTTGATCAAAGATTAACACATATCCGTTAACAATCATGCAAAACCGTCGGACCCTAATTATCGTTTAACATCATGCAACCATCGAGCCATAACAATTTCAAGTAATATTATTTCATGTTAATTCAGATTACAATTCATATGATTGGAATCATAAGCATTAATCCATTCTAACAATCAAGGCACCACACACAGAATCTTATATCACTTTGTTGACTATCCATGCACATAAAGGAACCTTATATGTTACGAATCCAAGGCAATTACAAAGAGAGCAATCATAGGCAACCAATAAAAATCAGATTAACACATGGTAAACATACTAACCGAGTTACAAGAGGAAGAATAGTGTGCCAAAACCGAGAAGAAAACTTCGATGAGAGGGGCTGCCGTTGTTTAGAGAGAGAATAGAGCACTAGGGTTTTGTTTCAATGTGATAATGAGAGATGCATGATAACCATATACAACTTATGTAAATTCGGAACAAGTGGGCACAACCCACTTGAGTTCTATTTTTGTTTTAGGCTCAAAAGATTTGGACCGAGGGCTGACGTGTGCGCGTATATACATGTTTTTACAATGAATTTTACACACGATTCGGTTTTAAATTTATAAAAATGATTTATACTTCAACATTAAAACACACACGAAAGGGCAAGTGTACCCCGTCATATTTGTAGTAAAGTATCGGTAAGAACCAAATGTCGATCCAAGGATGTGGGCGGAGAAACAATACTAAACCTTTGTCATTAAATCACCGGTAGAAGGATAAGTGTGTGATTTTCTAAAAACTAAAATAAGCATAAACAAATATTTATAAAACATAATAGACTCCACATAAGAAAATAAATATATAGCCTTGCTTTATGCACAACCAAAGCATGTGAACTAAGTCGGTTTTCTCACTTAAAACATTTGGTCAATTTTCCATTTTCAAGACAATTAGTATCCCTTTTCGGGAATCCTAACATGACAATCCTTCGGAAAGTTAAAACGATAAACACACTTTAACCACCTAAAATTGTTCTTTAATGCTCAAATGACAAATGTCTATGAAAATCCCCTAAATAAAAGTTAGTCATCCGTTATGAGTTTTCTAACTTCACTTAATCAAGGAAAGTGACACCGATAAACACAATGTAACCACCAAGACAAGTATAAACTAGATTAAATCACAACCGAGTTCATTTTACAAATCTTGCACATAAATTCACCAAGATAGCAATTTTGTCCTAAACTAATAACTAAGCTAACAATTTATGTCAAGAATTTATAACAATATCATCTAACCCGTTATGGTCCTTACGTGAGGGAAAGCTTTCTTGATTAACATTAATTACCCCTTATTAAACCACTAACCATTTCTAGTATCATGGTGCACACATTTGAAACAAGTTAAACTAGTTAAACAAGTTCAAAGTCTACTAATATATGATTAATTAAGCTTCTTCTTGCAAATATCTCAACTAACCACATACTAATCATCCAAGATAATTAACTATAATCAAGAAATCAACATCAATAAATAAGGTTGCAAACTAATCATCAAGGATTAACATAGAACATGCTTCAAAATGTCATTACAAACATAATTAACATACTAATGGTTGTTATTAAGCAAGGGATACTAGTGTTTTTGCCCTTAGACTTACAATAATACATAATCATCAATCTAAATGCTTGAAACATGAACAAAAACATGGAAAGATTCAAGAATCAAATCATAAACAAGCACAAGATTGAGAATCCGGATAGTAACGGAGCTCAACGGCACGATGTGGCTTGATTCCGGGTGAAAGCAAGTGCCTCCGGAGCCTGAATAATCGCCTGTGGAGCTCCCAAAAGTCCTGAATTTTGAAATGAAAGCTGCTGTCTGTTTTTTATAACATTTTCAGATCGCACGGTCGTGCAATTAAAGTGCACGGCCGTGCGATTAAAGTGCACGGTCGTGCACTTTATTGGACTGTTCACCATACCATGTGACATCAGCAGATCTTGACCGGTTCTTTGTATTGGCACGGTCGTTCCATTTATTGCACGAGCGTGCATCTCCGAGTTTAAAATGGCATGACCAACTGCATTGGTGGTGCATTGCCGGGCTGGGGCTTGGTGTCGGAAGTGCACGGGAGTGCCTCCAGATGCACGGTCATTCGGTTCCGAGATGGGCTTGCACTCCTGATCGCACTGGCTGTGCAACACCGAGCTAAGCCTTGATGTCGGATCCGCACGGGAGTGCCATGAGTCGCACGACCGTGCAACTCGCCCAGGTCAGATTTCTTCACAGAATCTTCGCAGCTCAGCCGTGTCGCCCGAAAAATCCTCGTTTTCATCATCTTCTTGTTTGGCACGCTGTTTTAGGCATGTAAACAAAAATATACCTGATTAAGTATCCGATTCACGGTTTTACGGCCAAAACGCGTAAAATGGGGGTTGAATAGGGGAATAAAGTATGGGTAATTTAATGAATATCAAACCTCCCCACACTTGAACCTTGCTTATACTCAAGCAAGCTAAAATTAAAATGCAATAAAAGCTAGTTTCTAATGAAAACGAGTATTTACAAATTACCTACTAATACACATACAAACGGTTAGCCGGTTTTTCAAAAGACAACACCAAATGATTCAAACCAAACAAGCACTTGCAAATATATGTAGAGATAACCAAAAAGCCATGATTTCACTCTGATTGACTTAGCATGCTAATCTTCACACACCTCACTATGTTCACATACACTCGGTTATATTTGTGAATCATACATAAAATGTGTATGTGTAAACACTCAATACTTCACACACCTCACTATGTTCTGATTTTATTTATTTATTTATTTATTTTCATATATATAATCTAATAGCTTTGTACAATGAACAACTAACAACTAACTACAAGAAACGCTAGTTAAACGATTTTTAACCGAGTTTTAACACAAAAGGTTTAAAAATAAAAAGGCTAAATTTGGCTAAGTGGGTGATTTTGTTGGGTAAACGAAAGAAAAACATGGAAAAGGCTCAACATGGTTAATCCTAATGGGTAACGTAGGGTTTAGGGAAACATAACACAAAGGAAAAGGCTAACAACAAAGGGTTTTCTAAGTGCCTCTATCACTTCTACACAATTTCACACGTTTATGGTCTTAACAAGCATGCTAGTGACAAGTTCTAAACTACACGTGACATCCGGCTCACTCCTACTCCGGAATGAACAAACATATAACAATTTATGGCTCAAACATGCTCACATAACGGAAGGAATGGGTAAAAGTGTGAAAATTATCATGCAAGTCTTTCTTTGTTTGTCACGTTTTCCAGTTATCTCTTTCAAAATTTATTTGGCTTGTCGGGTTTTTATCATATCTGAAGCTTTCTAAAACACAACTAACCGGTTTATTTACTTAAAACATATTCAATTTACTGATATTTGTTTAGGACAAACAAAGTCAAAATGTTAGACCCCCTCCCCACACTTGAACTTCGCATTGTCCCCAATGCGAAACCTGAAATATAGAGAAAAAGGAGAATAACACTCCCCTGAAGATGATTTAGATGAAACGAGGCTCCAAAGCTGGCTCCTAAGCTGATCCTGCCGTGTCTTTTCGGTCCAAATTTGCTTCAAAGATCTGTAAGGATGTCACAAGGCAAAGCAAAAAAAAAAAAAAAAAAAAAAAACAGAAGGCAGAGACAATTTAAACGCAATCAAACCATAATCTACATAAATACAAGGTGTATTAAATATACATACATAAAACAAAGCTAATAAACCATAATGTCTGAAAAATAAAATACATAACCGCGGGTGTTTGAAATGAAAACTAAAATGAACACCCAAAAACATACTACTGGAATACGACCATAACCACCAATTCACAACTCCACTACTACTCATCATCGGCACCTCCACCTGTGCCAGATGGGCCAGCCCCGCCATAATCGCCTGGGTTCCTGAATGGGAACTGTGGGGGCTCGCCAAAGTAGTTGGGGTACGCGTTCTGAAGACCCCCAAATATGTACGAAAACCCAGCATGCACCTCTTGGCGCATGAAGTCTTGGTTCGCCCGCATCGCCTCTTGGTTGGCTCTTAACTGCTCTTGATTAGCTCTCAGCTGCTCTATATTGACTCCCTGCTGCTCTTGGCTAATCTGCATCTGCTGGAACTGGCCATAAACTCGGGATATGAAGGGATGCCTGGAGGCCAGTGCTGGAACTGCTGGGGCTCCTGATGTGGTGGTGTGTGTGGTGGTTGTTCATGCTGCTCCTCCTCGTCCTCGTCATGCATAACCTCATCATCATCCTCCGGCTCTAGTGGCAACGGGTCCTAGACCTCATTATCCAACCCCTTCAACCTATCTCCGTGGTCGGTCTTCGCAATAATCCCCATGGCCTTCAAAGAATGAATATCCACGTACGTACCTTCAGTAACCAAAGTAAGACCCTGAACCACTTCGTCAGTCATAATACCCATGGCGTAGGCAATTTGGGTAACGTATTGACCGCCATGTATCTGACTGTTAGCTGTTCTGCCTGAGTTATGCATGAAGTATTCGGCCATTCGCGCGGCGAGGTTGATATGGACCCCCTCCGTGAGCGCATACAAAAATATGATATCCGGTGTGGACAGTTTCCCAAACTGTCCATGCGCCCTGTGATGGTGTGACTGAAGATGTGGTGCATAACCCTGTGCAAAGGGTCTCGCAATCTCGAAGCTTTTGATACCCGAGGATCATATAGCCCGCCAACAGCAACCCGCGCCCAAAAATCACCTCGCTCGTCTTCGATGGGGAAGGTGGATTGATTGGTGAAGAACTCGGAATCCATTTCTTCGTCAGTGTAAATGCTGAGTCTTCGACCCAACCTTCCGACGGTCCAATTGTGCCAACGACCGCCTAACCTGAAATTGATGCATTTCTTGTGGCGGAAGTCTGGATTTCTACTCGCTTTTGGCTTGTCATATGAGTAGGTAGCGAAGAACTCCAACGTGAGCTCCAGATAAATTGGCCGGTCAATGTTGACCAAACATGAAAACGGAAGTGTTAACATATTTTTAAGCCGTTCGCGTTGGTTCAACTCCGTCATCACATCCCAATCCAATCTTCTAGGGATGTCGAATTGGTCCCGTCTTTGCCAGAGCGCATTGAGTTTCGCAATGCAAAGTTCATCACGCGCGTTGTTTGGGTTGAATTGGAGAAAAGTATGGTCCATCTGCATGAGGGATTACTGTTAGAACAAGAGAACCAGAAAAAATATCATTCGGAACAGCCTAACACACAGTTATGAAGGTTCTGTCAAGCTGATCTGGGTAAATCGCACGGGCGTGCGACCAGACGCACGGTCGCGCATCACCGAGATTAAGGGTGGTAGTCGGAGCCTGCCACAAATGCACGGACTGGGCTAAGATGGAACGACCGTGCGACCCCGACATGACAGCAAAATTCGTAAACAGCCGCAACTACAAGGACCATGCGACTACGGAACGACCGTGCGACCCGGTTTTCTGCAGATTTTCAACCCCCGTTTCAGAACAGCCAGATTTTTCTGAAAATCAACAAATTTTGGGCAAATGGGGGTTAGAAAATCGACCGGTTGTTCACGAATTACATGAATCTTGCAAGGGTTAGGGTTTCAATTATGTTTATGAAGGGAACCCTAAAAAGCCTTGAAGAAATCTGAGAATCTAAGCCTAGAACAAGATTAAAACCGAAAATCAACAAGAAATACATACCGTGCATGAAGGATCTGAGAAACCGTGCGAAAAATGGTGCGATTTTGGGTGAGAAGTCGGTCTGGAACGAGGGTTCTGCTAGGTTTCGCGAATGTGAGAATGGGGGCTGCAGATAAGGGCTTTTATATAACACAAAGACAAAAATGCCCCTGGCCTGTCGCACGGTCGTGCGTCTTCGACATTGACTGACCTTGGCACGCTGATCTTGGTAATGCACGGTGAATGCGACTCAGGGTGTTGGCCCGAAATCGCACGATCGTGCGATCTGTGGCACGACCGTGCCACATCTGAAGATCAGTCAATTCACTTCAGAAACCATTTTCAGCAGCTTTTTCGCCCATTTTTCACCATTTTCGCCATCCGCAAACTATTTTAACATTATTCCAAAATAGATCCTTAGCTCGGCATGATTAAAAACTGTACACGACTACGAAATCTACCAAACACGCCAAAAATACGTAAAAACGACAAAAACACAAATATGGACAATTTTACCCCTAAAGAGCCAAAGACGCTCTTGCTACATTTTTGATCCTCGAGTCAGTAGCGTAGACTCTCTTCCCCACACTTAAGATATAAGCGGGGTGTGGAGTTCGATAACCTCCACCGCCGACTCGATCGGCCTGGCAACGTAAAGCTTTAAGCGATGACCATTTACTTCAAAATTACGCCGTCCGCGTTCTCAATTGCGACAGTACCATATGGAAATACCTCCTTTACCGTGTATGGACCCGTCCAACGCGAATGTAACTTTCCTGGAAATGGACGTAACCTCGAGTTGTAGAGTAAGACAAGATCTCCCACTTGGAATTGTTTATGGTCCTTCAAGCGTTTGTCATGCAATCTCTTGGTGCGCTCTTTGTATAACACGTAGTTTTCATAAGCGTGTTGTCGTAGCTCTTCCAATTCATGAATCTGAAGGAACCGGGCTTCACCTCCGGTTTTTAGGTCCAGATTTGCAGTTTTTAGAGCCCACATCGCCTTGTGCTCCAACTCCACAGGTAAATGACATGTTTTTCCGTAAACAAGTCTAAAGGGAGTAGTCCCAATAGGCGTCTTGTAAGCCATACGGAAAGCCCAAAGTGCATCGTCCAGTTTGTCTGACCAATCCTTGCGGCTTGCACCCACCGACCGCTCAAGGATTCTTTTCAACCCCCGGTTCGTGACCTCCACTTGCCCGCTTGTTTATGGATGATAGGGCGTGGATAAACAGTGATGCACACCATAATGGGACAGAGCTCTCTCAAGCTGAGTATTGCAAAAGTGGGTCCCTCTATCACTGATAAGCGCCTTTGGTGCACCAAACCGGGCAAACAAACTCTTTAAAATTCTCACGACTACCCTGGCATCATTGGTGGGTAAGGCCTGTGCCTCCGCCCACTTCGATACATACTCAACAGCAACCATAATATATTTGTTTCCTCGTGAGGGGGGAAATGGTCCCATGAAGTCTATCCCCCAGATATCAAATACTTCACATACTTGTATCCAATTTTGAGGCATTTCATCACGTGCCGATATGTTTGCTGCCCTCTGGCAGGAATCGCACGCACTGACCCACTTCTGCGCATCACGAAATATTGTCGGCCAATAAAACCCCGAATCGAGCACCTTCTTAGCGGTGAAATTGGCTCCATGGTGACCTCCTGTAGGTCCCACGTGATAGTGGCGTAGAATGTCAGTCGCCTCCTTTCCCGAAACGCATCTTCTAATCACCTGATCAACACCAATCCTAAATAAGAAAGGGTCATCCCAAATGTAGTGCTTGACGTCCGTAAAGAATTTCCTCTTTTGTTGGTGAGTCAATCCCTTAATCAGAATGCCGCAAGCAAGATAGTTCGCAAAATCGGCTAACCATGGCGACTCATTGCATATCTCAACACTCATCAACGACTCGTGTGGGAAATTGACATTGATTGAATCCCAACGCGTGTCCTTGATATCTCCATGCTCCAACCGAGATAGATGGTCAGCCGCTACAATCAACACACCCTTTTTGTCTTGAATTTCGATATCAAACTCCTGCAGCAATAAGATCCATCTGATGAGACGCGGTTTCTCGTCCTGTTTGCTGAACAAGTATCTGATGCCTGCATGATCAGTGTACACAATTGTTTTCGAAAGCACCAAATACGATCTAAATTTGTCAAATGCGAAGACAACCGCCAAGAGCTCTTTTTCTGTCGTGGTATAATTCTCCTGAGCGTCGTGAAGAGTCTTGCTCGCATAATAGATCGGGTGAAAGTGCTTTTCTTTCTTTAGTCCTAGAACGGCCCCTATAGCGAAATCGCTTGCGTCGCACATAATTTCAAATGGCAAACTCCAGTCAGGCGCGACCAAAATAGGGGCCTCAATCAACTTCTGCTTGAGAAGGTCAAAAGCGTTCAAGCAATCATCTCCAAAGATAAACGGAGTGTCTTTCTCCAACAGAAGGGTCATGGGCCTAGCGATTTTTGAAAAATCCTTGATGAATCGCTTGTAAAACCCCGCATGACCAAGAAAGCTCCGAATCGCTCTCACAGAGGTGGGTGGTGGAAGTCGTGAAATTATGTCAACTTTGGCTGGATCGACCTCGATACCAGCACGCGAAATCTTATGTCCCAGAACTATGCCCTCTCTTACCATGAAGTGGCACTTTTCCCAGTTTAGGACAAGATTTGTTTCTTCGCACCTCTTCAACATTTTCTTCAAATTTTCCAGACAATGATCAAAGGAATCTCTAAATACCGAAAAGTCATCCATGAAAACCTCCATAGAATCCTCGATCATGTCATGAAAAATCGCAACCATGCATCTCTGGAAGGTCGCTGGTGCATTGCACAACCCAAAAGGCATACGCCGGTAGGTGAATTGCCAAAAGGGCAGGTAAAGGTAGAATTCTCCTGATCCTCAGGAGCAATAGGAATTTGAAAGTACCCAGAAAACCCGTCCAGGAAACAGTAGTACGACTTCCCCGACAGACGTTCCAACATCTGGTCGATGAATGGAAGCGGGAAGTGATCCTTACGAGTAGCATCGTTGAGTTTGCGGTAGTCGATGCAAACTCGCCACCCAGTGACGGTACGGGTATGAATAAGTTCATTCCTATCATTTGGGACTACAGTAATACCACCTTTCTTGGGTACTACTTGCACTGGACTCACCCACACAGAATCAGATATAGGATAAATCAACCCAGCATCCAACAACTTAATCACTTCTTTTTTCACCACGTCTTGCATATTCAGATTCAACCGCCTCTGAGGCTGGGCACATGGCTTGTACTCGTCTTCCATCAGAATCTTGTGAGTACAAAAAGAAGGATCGATGCCTTTGATATCCATAATCTTCCACGCCATTGCTTTCTTATGAAGTCTAAGAACCCCGAGAAGTTGTTTCTTCTCCTCTTTCGCCAATGATGCTGAAATGATGACCGGTAAGCAACACTCCTTATCCAGAAATGCATACTCAAGATGTGGTGGGAGTTCTTTTAACTCCAAAGACGGTGGATCTTCAATCGAAGGCTTTGATTTCTCATCATCTACATGGCCAATTTCCACAAATTGATCTGGACTTTGGGAACCATCATCACCGACTTGGAAAGTCGGCTGCTCAACCTCGTGGCCCTCCTGCGTAATGCCAGTCAGGTCCCCACATGACAGACGTGTGTCCGAATCAATCTCTTCAATAGTGCCTTAGAAATGAGAGCACACACATGCGTCGACAATGTCGACATAATAAAGCATGTCATCATGACTTTGCGGATGTTGCATTGATCTTTTAATATCAAATGTCACGTGCTCGTCATTTACTCGGAGCGTGATTTGGCCAGCTGCGACATCAACAATCATCCTCGCAGTATTTAGGAACGGGCATCCAAGTATCAATGGCACTTTTGAATCTTCCTCCATGTCAAGAATAACAAAATCCACGAGGAAAACAAATTTATCGATTTTAACAAGCATGTTTTCAACAAATCCACGCGGATACTTGATCGAACGGTCTGCCAGTCGAATGCTCATTCTAGTGGGTGAAGGCTCACCCAGATCCAGCTTAGTAAAAACCTTATAAGGAATAAGGTTGATACTCGCTCCCAAATCAACCAATGCTTGGCTAACAGACATGTTTCCAATCAAGCAAGGGAGCGTGAAACTGCCCGGATCTCCCATCTTTGTGGGCGGACGGTTTTGCAGAATGGCAGAACAACTTTCATTCATCACCACACAGGATATATCCTCGAGCTTCTACTTATTTGAGAGGATGCCCTTTAAGAATTTCACATACTTTGGCATCTGGGCCAGGGCTTCAATAAACGATATATTTATGTGCAATTGTTTAAACAATTCAAGGAACTTACCGTATTGTTCTTCATTTTTCTGTTTCTTCAGCCGGCCCGGGTATGGAACTGGAGGAGTGTACTCTTTGACTGGCTCCTGGACTTGTGCTGTACTTGCTGGGCCTCGCCTGGCTTACACCTCTTCCGGTGTATCAGTCGGGACTGTTTCAGTGATCGGTGGTGAGTCCGATATGTTGGGTCTGGTAGTCTTGCCACTCCTGGTCATAACCGCATTTACATGCCCTCACGGGTTTGGCTCTGTGTTGCCTGGAAGACCACCTAGGGGTCTCTCCGACATCATCTTTGCCAGCTGACCAACCTGGTTCTCGATATTCTGAATCGAGGCTTTTTGACTCCTCATTTCTCCTTCGTGAGCTAGAAAACGATCTTCGCTTTGTTGATAACGTTTTTCAGCTAGCTGATTTGCACTCGTGGAGCTACTAAGAAGCTGAGCCATCATATCCTCTAGCTTAGAACTTGACTGAGGGGCCTGCTGCTGGGAGCTACTCCCGACGCCCTGATTCTGATATGAGTATGGACGTGGCTAGAAAGGTTGGTTGTAAGGCTGAAATTGCTTACCGTGAGCCTGCTGCGGCGCTGGAGCGCGCTGGGCAAATCCTAGTAGGTTCTGATTACCCACATTCGCTCGCCACCAAAAATTTGGGTGATTCCTCCAACCGGGGTTATATGTATTGCTGTACGGGTTGTTCTGTGGCCTCACCTGGTTGCTCACAAAATCCACTTCTTCTTGGCCCTCATACACAACTCCCTGAAAGCATGCACCAAGCTCGTGTGACACTCCACACTGGTCACACCCTGAACTAGCCTGTGCAGCCATCTAGGACTTATCAAACTTCGCCGAAAGAGCTGAGATTTGTGCAGTGATGGCTTTGTAGTCGTCCACAGCGTGAACTCCTGGGCGAGATGATGATGATGATGTCCGGCCTCTCTCTCCATCTCGACGTGAGCTAGACTTTAACGCAGCATTTTCTATGATAGCATAGGCTTCATTTGGCGTCTTCGTTCCTAGATCGCCTCCTGCATTTACATCTAATCTCTCATGCGTGTCGTAATTAAGCCCTTGATAAAACATCAAGACCAGCTGTCTTTTGGAGAAGCCATGGTGTGGAACATCAAGTAACAAATCCTTAAACCGCTCCCAGGCCACGTGCAATGACTCTCCCTCATCTTTGCGAAAAGTAACAATCCGGTTCCTCAACTTGGTTGTTTTCTCAGGCGGAAAGTATTTTTGCATGAATAACTCCGCCAGCTCATTCCAGGTCCTAATGGACCCAGCTGGAAGTGACATAAGCCAAGCTCTAGCTTTGTCACGCAATGAGAATGGAAAAAACTTCAATCGAACAGCGTCCTCCGACACATCCCTAATCTTGAATGTTGAACATACTTCGAGAAAAGCAGCGATATGTCGTCCGGGATCCTCATGCTCACGCCCGTCAAACTGCACCGAATTCTGCACCATATTTATAATACTAGATTTAATTTCAAAAGTAGGTGCATCTATAGTAGGTCGAATAATACTTGGCTCCAGGCCTGTTCCTCCGGGCTGATTCGATTCATTCAATGGTCGTTCGTCGTCCGCCATGATTGCGTTTCCTCCGTCCCCTGAGCCCTCGGCTTCAGCGGGTACCACCTGCTCCGGCTCACCAGCTGTGAGTTGCAGCGCAACCGCGCGAGATCTCTCACGAAGACGTCTCCTCAGATCACGTTCGGGTTCGTCTGAAGGCTCAACAGCGTAGGGAGCGGGGGTTGAGGACATCAACTTGCAAACGAAAAATTGACACAATGAATATTTTATTATTATAATATGGCTGTTTTTTTTTTTTTTTGCTGAAATGAAACAGAATTTTTGTTTAAATGGGCTGAAAATTTTATAAAATTCAAGAATGGGCCCGAAATTTTATAAAAATTAAAACAACTAAAATAATCAAATTGGCTATTGTGAAAATAATTTTTCGGAGCCGAAAATTCAAAGAATAAATGAATAATGAGTTCGAATTCGAGCAAAAAAATGGAATAGAAATTCACAAGTGTTTAAAACAATCTTAAAAACAAACGAATTAAATCAAAAACAAGAAATATTAACAAATGAATAAACGAATAAATAATCAAGAAAATATTTACGAATATTCACAAGTATGTACACCGATAAAATAATGACTCGGGTCGTTCCTAAAGCTCGGCACGTCCCCGGCAACGGCGCCAAAAACTTGACGTGTGCGCATATATACATGTTTTTACAATGAATTTTACACACGATTCGGTTTTAAATTTATAAAAATGATTTATACTTCAACATTAAAACACACACGAAAGGGAAAGTGTACCCCATCATATTTGTAGTAAAGTATCGGTAAGAACCAAATGTCGATCCAAGGATGTGGGCGGAGAAATAATACTAAACCTTTGTCATTAAATCACCGGTAGAAGGATAAGTGTGTGATTTTCTAAAAACTAAAATAAGCAAAAACAAATATTTATAAAACATAATAGACTCCAAATAAGAAAATAAATATATAGCCTTGCTTTATGCACAACCAAAGCATGTGAACTAAGTCGGTTTTGTCACTTAAAACATTTGGTCAATTTTCCATTTTCAAGACAATTAGTATCCCTTTTCGGGAATCCTAACATGACAATCTTTCGGAAAGCTAAAATGATAAACACACTTTAACCACCTAAAATTGTTCTTTAATGCTCAAATGACAAATGTCTATGAAAATCCCCTAAATAAAAGTTAGTCATCCGTTAGGAGTTTTCTAACTTCACTTAATCAAGGAAAGTGACACCGATAAACACAATGTAACCACCAAGACAAGCATAAACTAGATTAAATCACAACCGAGTTCATTTTACAAATCTTGTACATAAATTCACTAAGATAGCAATTTTGGCCTATACTACTAACTAAGCTAACAATTTATGTCAAGAATTTATAACAACACCATCTAACCCGTTAAGGTCCTTACTTGAGGGAAAGCTTTCTTGATTAACATTAATTACCCCTTATTAAACCACTAACCATTTCTAGTATCATGGTGCACACATTTGAAACAAGTTAAACTAGTTAAATAAGTTCAAAAGTAAACTACCATTTTGGTCCCTGTGGTTTGGCCAGTTTTGCCACTTTACTCCAAATCTCAAACTTATTACATCTGGGTCCCTGTGGTTTGCATTTTGTTGCCATTTTAGTCCAAAATTCAAAAACCCCATTTTTTGACTGTTACAACCTCCTATTTTGTCCTTTAGTGCAGGGGCATTTTTGTCCATGTTAATTTATTATAACATTTCAATAATTAATAACATCATCTTCAAGAACATCATCAAACTTCATCATCAAAACCCAGAAAATCCAGAAAATCAAGAACATCATCTTCAAGAAAATCAAGAACCCAGAACAAAACCAGAAACCATTACAAAAATCAAAATACAGACAACAACAAATCAAAACAAAAACTGATTTGTAAAAAGAAACGAGGCTCAGATCTGTATCTTCAAGAACATCATCATCAAAACCCAGAAAATCCAGAAAATCAAGAACATCATCTTCAAGAAAATCAAAAACCGATTTGTAAAAAGAAACGAGGCTCAGATCTGTATCTTCAAGAACATCATCAAACATCATCATCAAAACCCAGAAAATCCAGAAAATCAAGAATATCATCTTCAAGAAAATCAAAAAACCGATTTGTAAAAAGAAACGAGGCTCCAACAACAAATCAAAACCGCCATGGCTGCAAACAGAGGTTGCAAGCGCACTTGCCCTCCTCCGATTCTGCCACGCCAAGCTGCGGAAAATCTCAAATGTTAACCCAATTTTGACTCGGATTAGGTGAAATCATCACAGCCTCGTGGTGAATAAAAGGACTGGGTTCAAGTTTTGATCATCCTGTTTGTTACAAAATCACCCTCAACCACCTAAAACATTAACAAAATCACATATCATCATCCATCATCTCGATCCCTTAAAACTAACAAAATCACAGATCATCATCCATCACAAAATCACAGATCATCATCCGTCTCCCCTCCACCACCGTAGACCCTCCACCACCGTCTCCCCTCCACCACCGTACACCCTCTACCACCACCCTCCACCACCACCGTCTCTGACCACACTGTAAAAGCAGATTATTTACCTGGTTTTCAACAATATTTTTGCTACACCATCGTAGATCGAACATAGAAGGTTCCAGATCTGCTAAACTTCTGGCGGTTTAGGGTTTCAGTATCGGCTTTGATGGTGACAGCGGTGGTGGCGCTTTAGGGTTTTAGTGGTGGCGGTGGTGGGAAGGGTTTCAGTGGTGGTGGTGGTGGGAAGGGGGAGGAGGTGGCGGTGGTGGTGGTGCTATAGAGAGAGAGAATAGAGAGAGAGGGAGGAGGTGGCGGTTGTGGTGCTATAGAGAGAGAAAGAAGAGAGAGAGAGAGAGAACTGATTATGATCATCATCATCCCCAACATCATCATCCTCAATATATTATTGCTAAAAAAAACTAAAACAAATGAAATTTAAAAAAAGACCAAAATGCCCTTGCACTAAAGGACAAAATAGGAGGTTGTAACAGTCAAAAAAATGGGTTTTTGAATTTTGGACTAAAATGGCAACAAAATGCAAACCATATGGACCCAGATGTAATAAGTTTGAGATTTGGACTAAAGTGGCAAAACTGGCCAAACCACAGGGACCAAAATGGCAGTTTACTCTAAGTTCAAAGTCTACTAATACATGATTAATTAAGCTTCTTCTTGCAAATATCTCAACTAACCACATACTAATCATCCAAGACAATTAACTATAATCAAGAAATCAACATCAATAAACAAGGTTGCAAACTAATCATCATGGATTAACATAGAAAATGCTTCAAAGTGTCATTACAAACATAATTAACATACTAATGGTTGTTATTAAGCAAGGGATACTAGTGTTTTTGCCCTTAGGCTTACAATAATACATAATCATCAATCTAAATGCTTGAAACATGAACAAAAACATGGAAAGATTCAAGAATCAAACCATAAACAAGCACAAGATTGAGAATCCGGATAGTAACGGAGCTAAACGGCACGATGTGGGTTGATTCTGGGTGAAAGCAAGTGCCTCCGGAGCCTGAATAAACGCTTGTGGAGCTCCCAAAAGTCCAGAATTTCGAAATGAAAGTTGTTGTCTGTTTTTTATATCTTTTTCAGATCGCACGGTCGTGCGATTAAAATGAACGGTCGTGCACTTTATTGGACTGTTCACCATACCGTGTGACATTAGTAGATCTTGACCGGTTCTTCCTATTGGCACGGTTGTTCCATTTATTGCACGAGCGTGCATCTCCGAGTTTAAAATGGCACGACCAACTGCACTGGTGGTGCATTGCCGGGCTGGGGCTTGGTGTCGGAAGTGCACGAGAGTGCCTCCAGATGCACGGTCGTTCGGTTCCGAGATGGGCTTGCACTCCTGATTGCACTGGCTGTGCAACACCGAGCTAAGCCTTGATGTCGGATCCGCACGGGAGTGCCATGAGTCGCACGACCGTGTAACTCGCCCAGGTCAGATTTCTTCACAGAATCTTCGCAGCTCAGCCGTGTCGCCCGGAAAATCCTCGTTTTCATCATCTTCTTGTTTGGCACGCTTTTTTACGCCTATAAACAAAAATATACCTGATTATGTATCCGATTCACGGTTTTACGGCCAAAAACGCGTAAAATGGGGGTAGAATAGGGGAATAAAGTATAGGTAATTTAACGAATATCAAGGGAAACAAACAATACGAAGGAGGCTTTCAGCCCGAAAACGAAATGTGCGGCCTAAGGATCATAAGCAACTAACCTTAACTATCAAAACAACTAAACACTATCGTCCACATAACTCTTGCACAAACAATAACTATCAAATATGGTTCAATAAATTTAATATGACGTGCACTTGATTAAGCGTAACAACAATAGTTAAACGATCAAGGAATTAGGTAACGCTAACCTTAAAAGTTCGGATTGTCACATATTCCCTCTTCGCGAAGGCATTGATAAACAGCCTTTCAAAAAACACACAACTTGCTCGCATCATAATAAACATTCCAGTAATGTTATCCAAAGTAATGTTATCCAAATTACGATTGTTTGCCCCCATTTGATGGCCAAAGTACGTCAAAATCGCGTTCCATCTAGTAGCATTATTTAGAGGGTGCTTTAACTTCGAAACATGCGTTTAACTCATTGCCAAAATGATATCCTCTTTCTTAGTCCATTAGTTCGCCATGAAATTGGAACGAAATAGTGAGTAAGAATGATGGAAAGGGTAGGTAATAGTATTAAAAATAAAAGAAATTGATTTTTTTTATTTATTTAAAGGTAGGTTATGTACCTTTTTTATCAAGCATACGGTGATAAAAATTGACGAAGTGAGCATATTACTATATCTACCGTGTAATTCAACAAAAACTACAACTAATACTTTTGAAAGAAAAGAAGCTAAATATTTAGCAACAAAATCAATCAGAGGCAGAGGCGGCTGACAGTATTTTTAAGCTCTTTTATCGAAAAGAAATTTCAACAATTAAACTATACGGATTGGGGCATGAAAGAGTAATGTTATTTAGAGGATGTCTTAACTTTGCAACATGCACCTAACTCGTTTCTAAAGCGACATCCTCTTTCTCAATCCATCCATTCGCCATGAAATTGTATAAAGAAATGAAAGAGATAGTGAGAATGGTGGAAATGCTAGGTAGTAGCATTAAAAATTAAAGAAATTGTTTTTTTTTTATTTAAAGGTTTTATTTCCTTATTTTGTTAAGCATCTAGTGTGGTAGATATTATTAGCTACACCCATAGTGGGCGTCTTCTCCCCCCAAACACACCAGACCGCGCCACCACCTCCGCCCCCGTGGGCGTGTTTTTGCTCCAAATCAGTTCCGTCGTGCTATATTCCACGCCCAGCTCTTTTTCTTGTGTCCAATCACCTTCATTTTCCTTTTTGTAAAACCAATCAGATTTTTTTGATTTTTTTATTTAATTTTATTACAAACATAATGCCACACAATGCCCACATCCCCACTACACCCATTTTAGAAAACGCCCCATAGTGCCCCATTGCTGACTGGGCTGCCAAATTACGCAAAACACCCAATGGTGAGGTGTTAATCACTACACATGGTCTAAGCATCTTGTATGATAGATATTATTAGCTACTATCACTTTTTCTTTCTTTTCTATTTTTCTTTAATAAAAACAAATAATATGGTATCGTATAGATCTACCGACATGTCTTCCACTATACAACCCTCACTACTTTCATAAAGGAACTTTTTATATTCGAATTTACTAGAATAAACAAAAGGGGTTTTGGATGAATGTTTTCGAGTGGATATCTTGAACTTTAAAAATTTATATAATTAGTCTTAACATAAGTAATTAAATAAATTTATATAATTAGTCTTAACATAAGTAATTAAATAAATATATTTGTTTGATGGATTTTGAATAAAAGAAATGAGATTACAAAGTTTAAAAACTTTTTATTTTCAAGAAATGAGTATTTTTGTTGGTTTTTGACCGAAACAATTAAACAAATGTTAAGAAAAAGTGAGGGAAGATGAAAGAAATGAATGTGTGAGGGAAAACTATGTAAAAATAAAAGTAAAAGTATTAATTAATAATTTAAAGTGAAAAATAAAAGTAAAAGTATCAACTAACTGTAAGTTAAGTTGAAAAGGATCATGTAATTGAAATCCATTGAAACACAAAGTGATTATGCATGAGCTATACATGCTACAGTTGAATTATTTATGTATCATCCAATCTAAAATCTGTTGACTCAGCAAAATCTATTATCTATCTATACTTTCTATAAAAGGAGAAATCTGAGTGACATAAGAAAAGCTGATGTGTCAGCTGGAGAGGCTGTCCAACAAGCCTTTTCTTATGTCACCATTACATCATAAAGCCTAATATATAAATCACTTTAAAATTCAAAGTTGGCCCACATTCAAAATCCAAACGTCTGCTGAGGAAAGGTCTGCCCATATAAAGCCTAATATAAAATAACATTTAAACTTTTGTTTAAACATCTGCCCTCAACATTTTATAATCAAATATCAGTTCCCACTAAACATCTGTCGAGATTCAAAATTCTGGCTCCACATTCAAAATTCAAACTATATATTCTAATCCTATAAATAAGGGTTAATAATCTGGCTCCACATTCAAATCTTTATCGCTCATATCTGTGAGCGTATCTCTCTCTCTCAAATGCATCTTTCTCGTGATTCAGCCGCTAATCTCCGATTACACTTCTTTGTTCGAATGTTTGTCGATTATGTTTACATGTTATCGTTCCAGTATCATTGTTCCAACATCGTCGTTTCAATGAAACTTCCCATCACACATCAACCTTTCAATATCGATGTTGCAGTATCATTGTTGCAACATCGTGAAAAGTTGCATGTGCTACCTTCTTTGATGGGAGAGTTGCATTGTTCTATTTTTGTTAAATCGAAAGTCAGGTTTTCTTGCGTCAGGAAGATTTTCTCCTTTTATAGAAAGTATAGATTCGTGCAATATCGTGAAAAGTCAGATGTGCTACAACAGTTGAGAAGAGACCTTTGCATTTTAGGTTTGTTTCTTATTTTGATTAACTGTTGATAATGTTGAGAGTTTTTATTTATACTGACATTTAAAAATATGTTAAGATGCATGTTTTTATTATTAAAATGAACTACTACATAGAAAAATAGAAATTTAATGAAATATTTATAAAGTATTACACGCTAGAGTTAACACTTGCTAGGATTTCGTAGACTCTGGCCTTTCTCCATGTGATTTCATGCTCTCTTTTGAATTTCAGGTCAGTTAGCATGTTGCAGATTTTCTGATCCTGTTTTAGAAGTTGTGTGAGAAACTCTTCTGCATTCTTCTGGAACTCTGATGGAGGAGAGTGGAGGACTTCATCGAGCAATGCTATGCTGTTCCAGGTTTTGTTGTAATTAGTGTCATTTATTATGTCGACTTTCCTGTTTAGTTCTTCGTCTGTTCTTTGTTCTTTGAGTGACCACGTGGAGAACTGTGTTTTAACATTGCTGGTGTCTGACCAGTGGTAGAAGCTGAAGTTTGCCATGTAGTTTTTTTGTTGGTTTTCTGATTTGGAACAATTTTTGACAGAAAGTGATTTGTAGGACAATTTGTTGATGTTTTGAATCAAAAGTAATCATCGGTATTTTTATAGAGTTTAAAAACGCGTCTACATGGTAAATGAAGAGGTTAATTGTAATTGTGATAATCTGCTTTTGTTCTTTGAACTCCGAAATTTTGTCCCTTGGGTTTCCTGAATTTTAAAGTTTTCCCATAAAAGTTGGGGTTTGAAAAGGTTTTTGCATTAAAAGACTGTTGTTTTGAAATATACATTAATATGTTTATATTAAATGTACACGTTTTCACAATTACAAATTTCAGTATATAAACTCATAGTCACTTCACCTGTTTTTCAGAAAATCTTCCTACGAAGATATCATACTTTCAGGAAAGTCGAGTAATATAGTTTATTCAAATGGAGTCATTCACAAATGCAAAATCAGATGATTTAAAGAAGCGTTTTGTCAGGCAAATCGAGGAACAGGTGTATGAAGATAGGGCTACTCTTCAAGAGTTGAAGAGATGTTTTGATGGATTGCAAGTTGGCCTGTTTACTAGAGAGCAGGTTTCCAGAGATCTTATGCGGATGCCTTCAACCTCCGTTCATGAGCTTTGTGTTGTCAGTAATATAGAGTGCAGTGATAGAGACGTGGAGTTCATGGCGATGCTGAAGGACATACATCGAGAGGTTCAGCAGTCGATGGAGTTGAAGCTAAAGTTTCTTAATTCTTGCTGTTATTGTTAGATTTGAACTTTAATGTTGTTCAGTATGTGATGTAATTATTGGAGTTTTAGTTTTAATGTCATGAATAAATGAATAAATTTTAATTTTATGAATCTATGTTGTGTTTTAGTTTTACTTATTTAGTGTTTGAGTAAGATTTAGATTATGTTGATGTTGAATTGTGTCTGAATATCTGTTTGGTAAGTCAACAGAGGTTTAATGGTGTCAAGGGTTGGTTTGATGGTGAACATATTATGTTGATGTTGAATTGTGTTTGAACATCTGTTTGGTAAGTCAACAGAGGTTTAATGGTATCAAGGGTTGGTTTGATGGTGAACAGATGAGTGCAAAGATAAAACAAATGTTTAGAATTTGATCATTGATAGCAGTTTTTTGAAGAATCTCTGCTCCTACAAATTACAGAGAGTCAATATTTGAAGTTGTAAAAGGTCTGTTGTAGTTAAAGTTTGGCAAAAGAGAACATCTGCTGATGATGAAACAACTGTGTATTCTAACGACTTTTGATTTACCATTGTTGACTAAAGTATTATTATAACAACTGTGTATTCTAACGACTGCTATGGGTCAACAGATGTTAACGAACAACAGATGATATTTAATCTTAAAATGCTTAACAGAGGATTTGATACTAACAGTGGTTGGGCTAATGATGAATAAGTATTATTATATAACGTCTAATATAAGTATTATTATATAATTTTGTTTATCAACAACAGTTTTTTGGAAGAATTTACGGTATATTTTTGTGTTATAAAAGGTGTGTTGTAGCTAAAGTCTGACAAAAGAGAGCATCTGCTGATGAATAAATGTCTGAAGATGCAAAGGTCTGCTATGGGTCAACAGATGTTAACGAACAACAGATGATATTCAATCTTAAAATGCTTAACAGAGGATTTGATACTAACAGTGGTTGGGCTAATGATGAATAAGTATTATTATATAACGTCTGCTATAAGTATTATTATATAATTTTGTTTATCAACAACAGTTTTTTGGAAGAATTTACGGTATATTTTTGTGTTATAAAAGGTGTGTTATAGCTAAAGTCTGACAAAAGAGAGCATCTGCTGATGAATAAATGTCTGAAGATGCAAAGGTCTGCTATGGGTCAACAGATGTTAACGAACAATAGATGATATTCAATCTTAAAATTCTTAACAGAGGATTTGATACTAACAGTGGTTGGGCTAATGATGAATAAGTATTATTATATAACGTCTGCTATAAGTATTATTATATAATTTTGTTTATCAACAACAGTTTTTTGGAAGAATTTACGGTATATTTTTGTGTTATAAAAGGTGTGTTGTAGCTAAAGTCTGACAAAAGAGAGCATCTGCTGAGGAATAAATGTATGAAGATACAAAGGTCTGCTATGGGTCAACAGATGTTAACGAACAACAGATGATATTCAATCTTAAAATGCTTAACAGAGGATTTGATAGTAATAGTGGTTGGGCTAGTAACAGATGTTAGACTTACGACTGTTGAGTTACACCGATTGAAAAAAACTATTTTTGAAACTTCTGCTTGCCTAAAAATACATCCACTATTAAAGGCTACCGTCTGTTGTCATAATTTCTGTTTATCCTAATGACTGTTGATTTACTATACTGCTGACTGTCATCCATTATGACAACAGAGGTTTTGACGTTGACAGATGTTAGCTAAAAATAAAACAACTGCTGAAAGTTATCATCTGTTCTCATAACTTCTGTTTATCTAACGACTGTTTGACTCACACTGTTCCCAACGACCAACAGAGGTTTTCAAACAACTGTCATCGGTTGTCGTAAGAGAGGTTCTGACGTGGACAAATCTTAGCCATCAAATATTTGTAACTACTGCCACGTCAGCATTCACTTATTCTCTCTATATAAAAGCTGATTCATCCCTAAATCGAGGTTCTACCACTGCAGTCTCGAATTCAAAATTCTCAAAAACAGTTTCCAACATATTAAAAACCCTCCAACTTAAACCCTGTTTCATCCCCAAATCACCTTCTTTTCCGATCATGTCTCTGAACATCAAAAACCCTCACAACTACCTCCCCATCTTCGAGAAAACCAACAAAAATACCAGCTATCACTCAATAATTGACCTTTTTACGTCATCGAAATACAAATCAATTCTTACTGCTGATGCTCCGGTTCATACAGAAACACTCCGACAATTTTGGTTTAATGCTGAAATAGAGGCTGAAGATAATAATCCAGTTGCTATCACATCTAAGGTCGGGGAAAGTGTGGTACGAATTTCTCCCTTTACAATTTCCACTACATTTGCATTGGACGACTTGGGAGGTAAGAACAACTTTGATAAACTTGAACTTCATACAGAGTTCATTGAAAGAGGGTATGATGCACAACTAAAGGAAGTTACTATCTACAAACCAAACTTCCCTCCGCCAATGAAATTTTTGTTTCATACTCTTTTAACTTGTCTCTCAGCCAAGACCACCGCATTTAATGAGATACCTTTGAACATTCAGTATTTGGGTTATGCTATTTTAACAAAATCTGATTACAATTTATCACAAGCACTGTTTTCTGATTTGTTGAATAATGTGAAAAATGTGAAAAAATTGAAAAAAGGTGTTCGTAGTAATGCTTTTTTGTTGTATCCAAGACTTCTAAGTTACTACCTATGAAAACAAGTGTCACAAATAGATTTTGAACAAGGTGTAGTTTTTCCAAATAAATAGTCTTACAAGTAAAACTTTTACTAAACGTATGGATAAAGAGTCAAAAGTTTCAACAACTGAAACAAAGGGGGATGAGCCTGTTTTAGATGCGTCCGCATCAGTTGCTCAAACTTCTGTTGTTGAGCAAACAGCTCCTGGTGATCATGACACCACAACCGGTGTTGTGAAACACACACCAGGAAAACGCAAAAAGAAAGCTGTCACATCCAAAAAGCCCATCAAAACCAAACAAAATAAAAAGGTTCCTCTAGAAGATGAGATCCCAGAGGTTAATGCAGTGACAACACAAATGTCACTTGAAACCACTGCTGCTACTTCTTCACAGTTGTTGGAAAGATCTCAACCCATCCAAACTCCTCATGTGTCATCACAAAAGGATCATGTTGTAAGTACAGGGACACCACAACATGAAGTAGACCTTTCATACGAAAGTATGTTTAAAAGTACCTCTCCCAGGGCAATCACTCTTTCTACACCACAACCCTCTGCTCAAGTTCCATCAACAATATTACCTCTGTTTGAAGCAACTGGATTTCAGAAAGAAAACAGTTCCTCTAATGCACACATTACTGAGAGTAGATCGCAACAAATGACTGTGTCTGAACCAATTCAATCTCCTATCCTACAAACAGTTGAGGAGGTTATCCCCGTTGAGTATTACGAAACTCTTGGTGGTAGTTTAAGTGGAGCAGCCACTACAACTGTTGAACCCATTGGTGATCAGTTGGACAGTGGTTACATCATTAAGACTCCCTTGAAGGTAACTACTGATGAGGTTACAACTGTAATCTTTGCTTCAGTGGGAAGTCCCCAGAACAAAGAAAAAGGGGCATCTGTTTCTGATGATATGGAGACTTCTCCTATTATCAAAACAAATACAACCACTACAGGTGGGAATTCAGATGATCCTATTAAAGTAGGTGATGAATTAACTTATAAGGATTTGACGGTTAGAGTGTCTGCCGTTGAAACAAATGTTGCTAAAATGAAAGAATTGATTAAGCAGATGATAGAGTTTTTTAAAAGTCAACCTACCAGACAGGAAATTGCCAATGAGCTTTGGAATTCTATGCAACCCATCCTTCAAGCTCAGAGGAATTTGGCTGAAAGTAACCGCAATTTCAGTTTGGAATTTATCAGAAATTTGGTTTATGCCAGATATAAAGACACACAAGCAGACATTATGAACATTAAGGAACATCCGTTGGAACTTACCGGCTCCACCTCTACATCAATCTTTGAGAAAGATGATGATGATGATAATGATGCCAAAAAGGGGGAGAAAGATTCACTGAGAAAATTGCCACCAGATTCAAAAGCTACTCCTACAGAAATTGTATCCCCTGCTCAACCTAAATCCCAACCTTCTCCAAAAAAACCACCACAAAAGAAGGATAAAACACATTCCACACCATCATCACCCATTTTGTCAATAGATGCTGGGAACACAAAAGTATCAGCAGAAGTTTCTCAAACATCTGCCATAATCATTTTCACTACACCAACCACAATCCAACCATCTCCAACGTTACAAAGATTTCCCATACATTCACCTTCACTACTAAAACATTCTCCTTCACAAGAAATCATGTCCACACGTAAGAGAAAAACTCATATCGATAGAATCACAAAAATGAACAATGGTCCTCTGGTAAAGCCAACTCAACCTAACTGGAAGAAAGTCAAAACAGTGGATTCAGATGAGATATTGAAGTTTAAAAGAATGAGAGCAGAGCTTGTGGCTGCTGATTATGGTCCAGTTAGATCCATTGCCAGATGGTCTAAACTGAAGATAGTTGAGACCTACAAAAAGCTGGAAGAAGTTAGAGTTGAACATTCAAATGTTCTTCAAAACTCAGTCTATCCTACAACTGTTGCTCTGTCTCCAAAAATCGGTACTCTGAAAAATCTTCTCTCATCATCTGATTTGTCTGAATCAATTGCAAATTTAGTTAGCAGACCACAATCACCAAACTTATCTTCAATAATTCTTTGCCTAAGAAAACCAACTGATCTAAAAATAGTAAAGTGAAAGTCATGCTAAAAAACCCAAGTATTGACTTTGATCAGATCAGATGGTAGTGTTGAAGAGATTAAAAAGGATAGTGCATGTAATCTGAATGCATACGATCTCCAAGATTTGTTGGACCTTCAACTTGAGAGGGATGATGAAGAAGACATGTTCTCCCTGGACTTTGAACTACAATTCAAAGGATAAATTAGGGAGATGTTGATGAGAAATAAAAATCAGTAATAAAGAAGGGTTTTCGTATCATCTGTTGTATAGGGAGATTGTTGGATCAGCAGCCGTTACATTGTTTGCAGTAGCATATTTAACTAGATCACAACATGTAGCGAAGGACATGTTGCTGCGTAACAAATTCTTGAGTGAGGTTTGATGTGTGTTGTTTAGGCAGGTGATCGTATGTTCTTAGTTAATGTTTGTTAAAGTTAAGTTATATTTGAATTTTATTAAGTTTGTTAGACATCTTTCATATGTACTTATGTTTATAACAATTTATATTGTCAATGGGTGGATACTCTCTTTTATGAATAAGAGAATGGAAATAATCATATGTAACTGATGAATTTTATTAAGTTTGTTAGACATCTTTTAGACATCTTTTATTAACTTTGTTAAATATCTTTTATATTTACTTATAATTGTCTTTTAGCTATAGTAGATAACACGTTTTGGTACAATATCTATACACATATCTATATGTTCTATCAATATGTGTTATGCATGGTTTTCTAAGAAACGACCCGTATTTGCACACGGATCTTACCGCTAGTTATATATAATAAATGAATAGAATTTGGGCCATATGTCAGCCTAATATTGCATCTCAGATTGTATTTGGGCGGGAAAATTTTGGGTCAGAAATATGGGTTACACGCGGTGCAAAATATGACCCGGCCTATATTTGTACGCATCTAATTTTCTTTTCCAAAACCCTAGAGAGCCTTCTTCTCCATTTTCCTTCATCTCTGTTCTCCATTTTGGTTCGTTTTTTTCATTAGTGATGCTGATTTCTAATTAGGTTTCTAGATCTCATCACAATTCTCGCCCCCGTCTGCTTTCTCTCTTTTTTGCCGATTCTAGAAGATGAAGGCGATGGTGATTCAAGCCGATTGGATCATGTGGTACCGACGCTGATGTGTATTGTTCTCATTCAATCGTATTCCATTCAACGACATCAGAAGCATCAATCAATCAAATTTCATTCAATCGGTACCGTCTCTCATTCAATCTACATCATTCAGTCTGTAATTATTTACGATTTTGAAGTGTTTGTGATGAAATCCTTTTTCTCTGACCGAATCATCTACAATCCATTCTTATAATCATCAGGTATTTACTTTTCTATCTCTACATATTAATGGTGTTTTTAGTTAGCTCTTTGTTAGTTGTTCTTTCATATTTCTATTAATCATGTGTATTTGATTGTTGGTGTTCTTTCGGGTGTTGCAGATGAGGGACTTTTGGCCGAAGGGCTCTTCTGGATACCGTCTTTTGCAAGTCCTACAACGATTGTTGGTTGCTAGAGTGGATTGCGATAGATTGATGTTCTATAAGTTTAATTTTACATATCCTTTTTTTCTACGTAACTATGTTCACTTATTTTGGCCAAATATTTCCTACAAGTTAAGGATTTGTTTTTGTAGTGTTTTCTATGATTTTATATTGTTGATGGTAGGTAATTGTTTTATCTAAGAGGACTTGACTTTGTATTACTTTTTGTTTGAATTAATAGATAAATTCATCACAAAATATTTAGTTGAAATAATCACTTCACTACATTATTTCTAATATATAAACTCAAATCCGAGTGTTATTATTTTACATACTTTTTGTGATGTTGATATGAAATATTGATGCATATAATTAAAAAATAACATTTTTAATAACGTAACACTATAAAAAAATAACATTTTAACAGCGTAACACCATGTTTCTTAGATAATAGCCATTATTTTGTTCTCAAACTTGATTTACGCAAAACAGATAAAGTAAACTAAACCATATGCTTATCCATTTTAAGAAATAATAAAATCATAGGTTTTAAAATTATAGATAATTTATATATTCTTTAATCATAAATTAGAATTAGATATTAATTAATAATATCATTAATATTAATGAATTGATGGAGAAATGTCATGTGTGATTACGCTTATCCATTTTAAGAAGTAATAAAATCAAAGGTTTTAAAATTATAAATAATTTATACATTTTTAATTATAAATTAGAATTAGATATTAATTAATTAATAATATCATTAATATTAATGAATTGATGAAGAAAATACCATCTGATATTATTGAGAGTCTTTTATCAGAATTACAGTAGAAACTCTATAAAATAATACACTTGGGACCACCAAAATTTATTAATTAAACGAGTTATTAATTAATCGATAAATTAATAATTATTAATTTATATATTAATTAATATTTTATTAATTTATTGTAGAATACTTAGTTTGCAAACACCTTTCAAGCTTCCACTTAATTATTGTATACAATGCATGTATATCAAATGAACGACCCAATTTGAAAGAAACCTTCAATCTCCCACCTTATTATGCTTCTTGTGTTCAATGTATCACTTTATGGACATTAAAAATATTTTCTATATAAATACAAGATCAAAATAGGTTAACACAAACAAATCATACACACAACATGGCTTCCCATCTTAAAGGTGTGAAAAAAACAACAATGACAGACGAGATTCGAAGAGCATTATGCAAGCACAACAAGGATAATCCAAGTCTCACTCAAAAGCAATGGTTTAGTAACTATGGTTTGCAGGTGAGTCAAGTGACAATATCGAATACAGTTAAGCGGTCTTTAGAGTATCTCTCACTTGCTCCCGAAAGAGGCGATGTTAAGCGACACAAACCGGCAAAATTTCCTGACCTAGAAAAATCTCTCTATGAATGGATTCTTCAATATCAAGAACATGTGAATATGACAGGTGAACTAATCATCGAGAAGGCGAAAAAGTTCATGAAAGATATGTATCCAGTGGATACTCCAGACTTTACTTTTTCTATTGGTTGGCTTGGAAAGTTCAAAGCGGCAATCACATTGAACAATTTCTTGTTGAGCTATGAGAAAACAACACCAGAAGTTCTTACCATGCTAAGAAAAATTAGAGACGAGATTCAAGGGGAAATTGATTTCAACAAAAAACAAAAGACGATTGAGTCATTTTTTCAAAAAACCTTCATAAATCATTCATGTAATATGCTATATATAAGGAATTATTAATTTATATTTTATATGGGTCTAAAGAAATTATCAAAAATGTATTATCTTATAATTTTAGCGAATTATTAATTTAGCACCCTATCCCCGAGTCGGGACCGGCAAAAAATATTATCTTAGAGAGTTTATTAAATAATCGAGTATTAATTTATCGAGTTTCTATTGTAGATAACTAGATAGTTATAGATGCGTTTGAAACTAAAACATTGTTTAAACAAACTTGTTTCCTAAAAAATGTTAATTTAAACATTTTATGTTGCAAGTTGTTTCCTAGAAAAATGTTATTTGAAACATTTTATGTTTCGAAGCAACAACTTGATTAAAATATGTTGATAAGACGTAACAAAATAGAATTTTAATATCTTGTTTTGGAAGATTTTTCATAAACTACCATTTGATCGACTAGTAACTATTTTTAATTCACGATACCGATTTTTCTTAATAGAAAACGTTCTTTAAAATATCGAAACGCCTGATACCCGGAGTCTCCTAGTTGGATCACATAAACTGATAAAATTCATAACACGTCACAATCGAAAACATCGCAGACAACAACTACATCATTGGGGATGCTAGTCTTTAGCGGGCGACTAAGAGTAGCTGCCGAGTGCTCATCGATGTTGAACCATGAATCTACACTAAACTGATGTGCATGCTAAAGCCAATTAAATTAAGTGAGTTCTAGTTTAATAAACAAAATTTATATATAACCTAGACATAACCTCCACATCCGTAGGTAAATGGTTAAAAATTTGAAAACATATGAAAATTTAGCTTGATGGTATTTTTTATGTACATAAATATACTCATTGTATGTAATAATCTTCCTATACTAATAAATGAAAATCTTTTTTGAACACGTGTCGCTTTCTAGTGCTTTCTCACCTTATTTTCTTATTTATCTCTCATATTAAATAATAATTTTAAACAAAATATTAGATAAGAATAAATATTTAGATAATGATAAAAGTTTGTTTTATGATGATCATATTAAATAATAATAATAATTCTAAACCAAAAATTTGATAAGAAATAATAACAATAATTTTAAACAACAAATTAGGTAAGAATAAATATTTGTTTTTCTATAAATAATTCTAAACAAATATTTAGATAAGAATAAACGTTTGTTTTTATTATGAGTAGATATATGTACTTTGGAGTTTGGTGATTGAAATTATGGTAAATTGGGAATCAAATGTTCCCGTTTGATATATACTTAATAATTGTATTATTTTTTTCAATAGAATTAAAGAATTATTCTAGGTCGGGCATATGCTTCTATCAAATTGTAAGTGTTTTTAGACGCATCGCTATAACAATGTAAAATGTTATAACAAGTAAATAGTACATCAATGTTTATTTTTAAAAGATAAATCTTGATAACTATTTGTGTTAACATATGATATTATATTTTATTGGGTAAATTACTTTTTGAGTCCCTGTGTTTTATGGGTTTTAACTAGTTGAGTACAAAATCAAAAAGTTTAACGACCTGAGTCCCTATAAGCATTTTCTTTAACCATTTGAGTCCAAATTTCAACCTCAGTTAGATAATCTCAGTTAACTTTTTTTAAAATGACCAAAACACCCTTTTATATTAAAAAAACCATTTTATTATATATATATATATATATATATATATATATATATATATATATATATATATATATATATATATATGTCCAGATCATAAACAATCTTCATCTTCACCATTACCTCCAGAACTTTCTCTCTCTCTCTACCAAAACCACCTCCAACCCACCACCACACCTCCACCAGCTACACCACCGTCGCCACACCATCAATACCACCGTCACCACCACCACTACACCGTCACCACCACAACACCCACCACCGATCTTCACCATCAAAGCCCCACCTTCGACACCATCATCACCATCAAAACCCTCATGTCCAAGCTCCATCTCCGGCTGCGAAATACTCCTCTGGAGCTACGATTCCCAGCAGTTAGGGTATCCACAAGCAATCGAGAGCAGAGAAAGAAAGAAGCCCCCTCTCTAATTTGAGCATCAACACAGCAATTCCAGATGTGGCGAACCCTAACTCTGTGGAGAAGTCAATTTATGGTGATTCAGAGGTCTCACAAGAAAGAAAGAAAGAAGCCCCCCTCCAACGTTCAGGCAGGTATCGCTCTCTGGGTGTGTGTGCAGTGTATCACCACTACACCGTCACCACCACAACACCCACCACCGTTGTATCTCCACCGTCACCACCATTCAGCGATGGAGAATTGGATAAAGTGGAGAAGACGGTACGCCTGATTGCTGCCATTTACATTTAGTCATCCACCGATGTAAATTAGTGTTTATGTTTTAGGGGTTTTGGATACAAAGTTGATTCTCTTGCTGGGTCGGATCCATTTCAGGTGTTGGGTTAGGCTGGTAATGGTACGGTTCGAACCGGGTATTATTCTGCAGGACTTTCCTTGTTCTAAGTCTGCTATTAGACCGGATCTTCTTAGCTGTGATTCATGTGGAGAACACCTATGTCTTGTGGCTCAGGTTAATGTTAAAATGTTACTAGAATGGTGTTGAGATTTTGAGTGTTGGATCTTTGTTTGATATTAGAGTGGGTAGAACTGTGTTTTGTTTATTGTCACGCTTATTTTATTGCGTTATTTTCAGATTTATGCCCCTATTTCCAGCAAGATGTTAACGGTAGAAGAGCGTGTAATTTATATATTTGCTTGTGTAGACCAGTTTGTGAGGCGTTGAGGTAGGTAATTCTTATATATTCTATCGTTTTTGGCAGCAATCAGGCGTACCGTCTTCTCTGCTTTTCGAAATCTCATTCAGCGATGTCTGTTAGCGATGGTTCAGTGGTGGGAATGGTGGTGGTGCGGTGGCGGAGATGGTGGTGGTGCGGTGGCGGGGATGGTGGTGGTGCGGTGATGGAGGGTGGTGGTGGTGGTTGGATCTCCAGAGAGAGAGAATGTGCAGAATAATATATAATATTTTACTCCTGTGCATTAAAGACTTGTTCATTATACTCTTATGCATATTAGAGTTGTACTTTGTGTGTAAATGACTAAATTCCCCTTGTAGTTAACAGACTTGATGGATGGAGTTAGAAATTTGGACTCAAATGGTTAAAGAAATTGCTTATAGGGACTCAGGTCGTTAAACTTTTTGCTTTTGGACTCAACTAGTTAAAACACATATAACACAGGGACTCAAAAAGTAATTTACCCTATTTTATTTAATACGTGCAATATACGAGTTTTTTCTAAATATATTTTTTATTATTTATCATATAAAATTACATTTATACAACCTGAGTAAAATACGGGATTCTAAACTAGTATACAATATTTAAAAAAAAATACAAACCACTAGCATAAATTTAACGATTTAGATTTGCTTTTTTTTTCTTCTCGCAATAATTTGACGTTTTGTGATTAGAATGAATCTCACGCGTAATAATGTGTATGTAAAAAGTTTCCACCAATTGATGCTTTATCAAAGAATGGATTTGGAATTTTTGCAACAATCCATTGCATCATGCTTGTGATAGATTTAGTAAATGCATAAATAATAGATTTAGTAAATGAATAAATGAATGTTGCTGACCTTTAGCTTAAGTGGTAGGAGGACTTGAGTTCTTTGAAGACTCAAGCTCAATTCGCATTTGGTGCGAAAAAGGAGTGAGGCACTAGTGGGCAATGATAGGAGACCCAGGGAAACTTGGGTTCGATCCTTGAGCCAAACGAGTTTTACCGGTAATTTTACCGTCGTGCCTACGGGCGGGTGGGTTACCAGGTTTTCCCCGGAATTGGTGGTGGGTGACTTGGGTTACTATCGGAGTACTCCGTTTGTCCAGTGGGTACCCCGAGAGTGCTCAGGATTGATTTGTTGGTCGTGCAAAAAAAAAATAAAAATAAATGAATGTTGCTGATTATATTACATATACTATTAAAGATCAAACACTTCTATAGTGGTTTACGTGTGTTTTAGCCTTATGCACAAGTCTTAATTAAAAAAAAAAAAAAACCGATGAGGTTGATGTCCACCTCGCTACGCGTCTCGACCAGAAATCCTAATCAACATTTAAGCCTAGGCGTGATTCGCTTTCTCTTTCCTCTCACGTCACATCCACATCTTGTTCCAGCTTTCCCATCGCTATCGCTGTACTGATCATCTCTAATGATTAGAGGTGGAATAGACTAATCACTAATGATTAGAGGTGAGGAACTCATTGTAGGTTTTCTTTTAATTTTGTTGGAATAGACTAATCACTAATGATTAGAGGTGGTAGTGACTAATGAGGGGAACAAAGAATCTAATAAAGTTACCTTGATGCCACTAAAAATAACAAAATCTTGATGGAATGTGAATATTGCTAATTTCCTTGTAAATTATTTTATCTGCCCAGTCAGTTATAGCATCAAAATTTTTATTTGCTTATTCCAAATTCCTTGTAAATCAATTTTATGCTTCATGTCGATTTCTTTAATGCTCTTTATGTAACACCCTTTTTTGCTTTTAAAATATTTTTTAAGTTCATCAATGGAAATTAAGTATGAAAAGTCTTAAAGTGTAGTACTTTTATATATAGGAAAGTTTTGCATTCACTTTCATTGACTTACATAAGATATGAAAGAATTAGATTCGGATATAAAATATTTAACATAAAAAATTCAGAGTTATTATGTAAATGAGGTTTAAAGTTGATACGTAACTAGAAGATTGACCCGCGTGCGTTGCGTCGTGGCCAATGAAATTGACATGTTGTTGATCAGATTCACATTTACAATGTGTTAAAGATGTTTTTATCAGTTAAGTCTGTATTACTATCTTATACAAATAAGTAATTCACCAAATAAGCTCAATACAATTAATGGTATCATAATTACTATGTTACATGACTTGTATCCATACAAATAACGTATCGTATTAAGCTCCCTGCGTTGAGGCGGGGGCGTAAAACCGTGACAAATAGCACCAATGCCACACTATAGCCAACGACCACCAACATTGAAGTTGCGGCGTCTTAACGTGGAAAAATTAGACCGACATATAAAACACAAAAAATAATAACTAACTCGATTTAGGACTAGCGTGTTGTGACGAACTTATTAAACGGGAAAAAAATAGACGACGTAAACACACTGAACCACACACGTACGTTGCCCCATGTTAACTCGCAAAATTTAGAACGAAGCGTATAACAAAACGTAAAATCGTTGAACCACACACATACATTGTCCCGTGTTAAGTCACAAAATTTAGATCTAAACGTAAAACAAAATTTTTTGCAAAATATGAAAATTTTAGGGGATCAAAGTTGAAAGTAAAAAGCTTGTGAGGTTAAATTGGAAAAACTAAAAACTTTTGGGTTAAAACCACAAAATCAAGTAGTTTTGGCTTTAAAGTGAAACATCAATTTTTTTTTGAAAAACCCCTAAAACATGAGGTACAACACCCCAATGCCTAAACTTGTTGTAAATTTATATTATGTAAATAATAATAAAAACGTCTTGGTATGTCTGTAAAAAATCGAAAATATAAGGAATCATTATTATTTTGACACAAGAAATTGGAACCCCTTTCACACTAGAAATTGGAACAGAGTTGGTCATACTAAATAGTCCCACCATTTAGTGTAAACATTAAAAACATTTTTTTTGTAAACTTTTATAAATTATAAAGCATTTGTTACCTCTCTCATTTAATTCAAAATTTGAAAACGAAATGAAAGCAATTGAAAAAGTGAAAATTTGTTGGAAATGTAATGTGGTGATCACTTCTCATAATGTATCATAAAATAATAAAATATCCGTATGGATTGCAAGGATTTGGGGATAAAAGAGATACCAACGAAATGAAAGTCAAACGGTCAAACCGCCCAGTAACTAAAGGCAGGATATCCTCACTAGTCCTTGCATTGCTACATTATTACCTTTTAAACTCCAACTTTAAGAAATTGCTAACTAAAACCCATAAACTTAGTCCATGGCATCATAACCTAGTGACATCTTAGGGGTGTGATAAGGTTTAGACTTAGAGACCATTAGGTCCTCGGTTCGATTCTCACAAAGGGAGGTTTTTCCCTGATTTATTGAGTTTCGTTCTGAATCGGTGTATATGCATTATTGCCTAGTGGAGATGAATATGATTGGGTGGTTCCGCTGGTGACATAATGATACTCCAGTGATCCAAATTTTCCGTTAAAAAAATCCCCATAAACTTATAGTATAATCTTCTTGGAATTTTCCTCTCATGAGAGGTAGAACTAGAGACGTTTCATTATCTATTGCATAGTTTAAGTGCTCAACCAAGTATACTCAAGGGCGGATCCAAGCTTTGCCTTGGGTGGGCGGGCAGCCCCTTGAAAAAAAAATAGTGTATTTTTGAGGTAAAAATCCCGACTGCACCCCTTGAAAATTTGGTTGAACCCTTCGTTCGCACCCCTAGAAAATAATTGTTGGGTTCGCCACTGAGTATACTGTAAATCAAGTTCGAGTATACATATGATCTTCAAATAGATAAAGAGACAATCAACTCATATAACTAAATTGGATTTCTTGTTGTGGCCAATATATATTTTTGCATTTATCTTGCTTGAGCTTAGAAAGATTTCTAACCCTTCAAACTTTACGAGATAATGGTATAAAGGTTAATGTTTCAAGCTTGTTACGAGATAATGGTATAAATAACGTTATGTTGAGCTTGTTGTTAAAAAAAGCTAGACTTCTAGATGGGTTTTGAAATTGGCTTTTGGTCTTGGGTGTCCCATACTCCACGTATCGCACCATGCCCCCAACCCACGTCCCATCATACCCCACGATCGAAGAGACAAATAATTCTTTGAATATGAGGTACAAATAAGTGCTACAAATGCCCCTAAAGTTCGGTAACACTAGTTAGTGGGGGTGTACTCATCAGCTTTTAATCTTTCTTTCCAATGTTTGTTTGCACCTTGTCAAATTTTGAGTGCTTCGTACCATTTTAGCTCCTGTACATAATAAAATGAAAAGACCAGTCTTCTTTGTAAAGATTCTTTTTCTTTTTTCCTTTGCTTTTACTGTTAACAATCATTGATCATTTGTCTTCACTAAATAAATTGCTTCATTTCAACACAAATGATCAAATACTTAGACTGAGTGTAGTGGGGCAACCTGTTGAGTGGGCGTCTTGCGACACGTGGCGCCACGTCACATAAGAGGATTTTGACCAAAAAAGGGGTAGTGGGGCAACCTTGCTGGGTGGGGCGTCTTGCGACACGTGGCACCCATTTATTTTGTCTTTTTTTATGTAAAAGATATAAAAAAAATCCTATTTTTTATAAAAGTATTGATCAAAGTAAATAAAAACTAATACTTCAATAAAAAAAAATTACTTCAACCAAAATAAAAAAATACATCAACTAAAAAAAAAATTACTTCAACCAAAATAAAAAAATACATCAACTAAAAAAACATACATCAATACACATCTACTACTCATCGTCACTAACGTACTCGTTTAGGTCGAGGTCGACTACATTGTTATTATCTTCATCCTCGTTATCTCCTTCATCCTCGTTAACGAGTTCCGCCTCGTATCCTGGTTGTTTGTTGTCCCATAGGTGATCGATCAAGTCATACATAAGCATGGTGTGTTTCTGTCTATTCTTTATATCCATTATGTTCTCGAGTCGTGTCTCCGATGATACTTCTTGTGTCCAATACTCCGGGAACAATGAAGGGTCATTCTCATTGTAATCTTGGCAAATGGCTTTGTCTTCGTCTTCCAATATCATGTTATGCAAAATAATGCATGTGTAAATGACGTTATGCATTTTTTCCTTTGTCCAGTATCTTGCTGGATAATTGATGACGTGCCATCGCTTTCGAAGAACTCCAAACGCTCGCTCGATATCTTTTCTTGCTGATTCTTGTTTTCTCGTGAAATATTTTCTTTTAAGATCAATAGGCTCGGTGAACGTCTTTACGAACATTGCGTACTCCGGATAGATACCGTCAGTTAAATAATATCCGCGTTTGTAGTAATTATCGCTCGCATAAAACGCTGAAGTTGGTGCCAACCCGTTTATAATCTCTTCGAGAACCGGCGAAGACTCAAACACGTTGATGTCGTTGTGAGAACCTTGTTGACCAAAATATGCATTCCATATCCAAAGATCATAAGATGCAACCGCCTGCAATATTAACGACGGTTTGCGAATGTCGCCTCTAGTATGTGTACCACGCCAAGCGGTAGGGCATTGTTCCCACTTCCAGTGCATGCAGTCCATGCTACCGATCATACCGGGGAAACCGTGAACGTGCTCATGCACTTCGTACATCCTTTGGAGATCACTCCAAGTCGGACGTCGTAAATAAGCCGACCCATACAACTCAATCACACCTATATAAATTTAATTTAAATATGTATACGAACATTGACAGTAATATATAAAACAATTGACGCTAAAGTTAAATATATAAAAAATTTGAAAACAAAATTTACTAAATATACCTTTACAAAAGTGTATGAGTGTGTCTCGCGCAGTCTTGGAAGACATTCTCAGGTACTCGTCAAATGAATCAACGCTTGTGCCATATGCAAGTTGTCGGATGGCCGCAGTACACTTTTGTAACGAAGTAAAGCCAAGATACCCACGAGCGTCATACTTTTGTTTGAAATAATCATAATCTTCCTCCATGTCGTTTGTAATACGGGTAAATAGACGTTTACTCATGCGAAAGCGACGTCTAAATATCTTCGCGTCATATACCGGCTCCTCCCCGAAATAGTCTTGCATCAGCCGTTGTTGTCCTGCGGCACGATCCCGCATAATATAATTTCTTCTTCTAATCAGTGGGTCATCCGTTTCATTGTCCTCGCTAGCAACGTGAACCATTAAATTGATCGTTGTCATTACCGCCTCGTTGATGGCTTCTTCAAATTCGTAAGAACTAGATGAAGTTGTATCGTCGTCGGACGAGGATGACGAAGGGACGTTGAACTCCATTTGTGGTTCCAAAAAAACAAAATGGTTATGTTGAAAGAATGTAGTTTTAGAGTGTGTTGTGTTGTATATTTTTAGAGTGTGTTGTGTTGTATGGTAGATGTATATATATATATAGTAATTTGGTTAAAAAAAAAAAACATAAAATGTCAATATATCCGTTGGAATACAACGGCTACATGTTTCAAATTTTGTGTTGAGTGGGCGACGAGAAGAGGTTGGGCAAGGGGGGGTCGCCACCCAAGTCGCCCCCGGGGGCGGTGTTCCAGGCGATATGGGGCGACTCCCACCCCCAGGTCGCCCCACTACACTTAGTCTTATATGTATTATTTACATGTATGAATTGTTGGCAGCTGAGGATTGCGAATCAAAGTGTATACAAACAATACACAAGAATCAAACACACATGTGATGTGAATTACACAAAATATGCACAATTAAAGATTCGTACACAAAACATGATAATAAATGCATATAGATTACTAATTATTTATTTCACAAATGATATATTATGAAGAAAATATTTTTTTACAATAATAATAATACGAGAGGAGAGAGTCAACGGCCGGTTTGGAGTTAATTTTGACTTAAGAAGGGGGTAATTTTGCACTAACCGTCTCTCTCTCTCTGTAATAATCAGGTAAAAACTTTTTATTTATAAAAAGTTAATATAAATCTAGGTTTTTTTTATACCACCCTTTATCTTTCCTTTTAATATAGTTTCATATTCGCTATCATCTCTAGCACGATACGTCATTTAATAATATTAAAATATGCCCATGACATTATGGCCTAGTGTCATCTCAGTGGTGAGATAAAGCTTAGAGACCATTAGTTCTGGGTTCGATTCTCACAAGAGGGGTTTTCCAGATTTATTGGGTTTCTCATGAATTTGTGTATAAACATAGGTGCTGTTTGTTTTTGAAGAGGTAAAAGGTCTGCAGTCTGCGGACCACATTTGCAAACATCTGCAGGAGAAGAGGTGGACCAAAGGTCTGCAGTCTGCAAGGAGAAGACTGTTTGTTTTTTTATCAAAAAAAAAAAATTAATTTATCAAAAAAAAAATTTAATTTCTAACCACCACTCTCCTCGGACCCGACCCACATAACATAAACCAACATCACTTTAGGTCAGAATCTCATCATAATCCTCGTATGAACATCATCTCCTTCTCTTCAATCCTTCATCCACCCTAACCATCTCTAACCTTCATCTACCCCGAATCTTCACCAAATCAAGCTGTTCAAGAGTCCATCTTGAATGATTTTTCACGAGGAACAAGATTCTAGTATCTGTTTGGTCCGATTCGCTTCTGTTTGCAAGAAATCAGCACATTGTGTGAAGAACCCTAATTTCCAAATTTGGGGATTTTCGTTTTGGAGATGGGCGGCGAAGGAGGTGGTGTCGGAGTGGAGGTGGGCGGAGGAGGTGGTGGCGGAGTGGAGGTGGGCGGCGGAGGAGGTGGTGTCGGAGGTGGAGGTGGTGGCAGAGGAGGTGGTGTCGGCTGGAGGGAGAAGAGGAGAAGATGAGAAGAGGGAGAAGAGGTTTGAAGACTTGGGTTGATGTCTGCGTGGGGAAGAGGTGGGAAAGAGGTTTTTAGTGATAAGCTCTTCAAGAAAACAAACAAGCTGCAGGACCCAAAGGTCTGCGCGCGTCTGCGCGACACAGACATAAGTGCTCAGAAGAGCTTTTGCCCAAAAAACAAACACAACCATATTGTCTAGTGGAGATGGATATGATCGGGTGGTTCCGCTGATAACACGATAATACTCCAGTGGTCCGTCAGTGATCCAAATTTATCGTTAAAAAAAATAATAACATTAAAATCCCTTGAACAAAACACAATACTAAAAAACTTCCCTTTCAATAACAACCTCTTGGCATTCTATCTAAAACTTATTTATGAAACTTTTAGCCATAAGGAGAAACTAGAAGATAGATGTTACAAGAAAACTTTAATGTTATAAGAGCATTCACATCCATTTCATCATATTTTCACCCTAAATTACACTAAAAAACACTACATGTTCTCTTTCATTTTCAATTAAATAATATTTTTATACCTTTATTATTACCCTTTCTCTCTCCTTCTCTCACAACCACTTTCAAAATATATTAAAAAATTATAGGAGGTAAACAGTGTCCCCCAAATATACAGATGAACAGTAACATTTTCTCTCTTCTCCACTCACAACCACTTTTTTATACTCTTTATATTATAAAAACTTTACACACATAATTTGATAGCATGGATGTGAATGCTCTAACTGATAAATTATTTGAAATAGAATAGAAAGTGTAAATTAAGATAAATTCAGGGTTCTATTCCAAACATCCATCCTGACCTCAAAAATTAATATAACAACCCTAAAATAAACCGACACCCTCCTAAATATTTTGACGCCCTAAAATATATTAAATAATCCCAATATGTCCTAAAATACACCCCGTATGTGAAAACCGAGCCCAAAATACGATATAACATTAAAAATAAAATAAAAATCAAATTTTTATGTCGCTCGCGGGCCGCGTAGACCCCTTAGGGATCTTACGCGGGGCGTGACAGCTAAGAGATCAGGCGATCCCCGGTGCTGCCACGTGTCATCATCGTGGCGAGTCTAGGGTTGATGACCAATCAGAGCTAAGGCCTACACCCCTACTACGCGGGCCGCGTAGACCTTAGTCTCACCTTACGCGGGCCGCGACAAAACCCAAATCAGGCCCTATATATAGCAGACTTCGGCAGAACAATCGAATTCGCTCACACACACTTCTTAATCTCGAATTTCTTAATAGTAGAAGCTATACTCGGGCATAATACCCCCTAAATAACGAAGTTCTGCTCCGTTGTAAGTATCATAACCCCTGGATACGTATTAGATACTCTGCCCGATTGATCTAGGGTTCCGTAACAGCTGTCGTGGTTCAGCCCGACAAAGTCGTTGGAATGCCGTCTCGGGGAGGGTATTACTAATGTTAAAATGGGTTATTATACTAACACGTGTGCATTTGTGTAATTTATAGATAATTCCCAGGAAACCCTTACAGAAAACCTAAAACAACAATGTGAGTAATCTCCTTTTTGCAAACAGTTTTTACAAATCCTTAAATATTTTACAATGCAATTTAGCAGTGATTGAGTCTTTGTAATTCTACAATTACTGCCGGTATGTTGGGGTTTTGTATTCAAAATGTGGAACACGTTGCCATTGAACAAAGAGTTAGCCAATGTGTAATATGACCCACCAGTCAGGATTGACAGTACTGAATGAGTAATTGGGTAGATATAAACATTGTAATCGCTCTCAATACTGTTTAAATTAATAAAACTTTTCTTGATTGAACTGGGATTCACTCACCAGTATTTCCCACTGACAAAATGTTTTTAAACGCGTTTCAGGTAACACAATGTGAAAGCCAACTAGAAGCCAGCTGGACAGCACTGAAGGCTTGGAAAAGTGGCTATAAAAGTTACCTAAATAAAGAAGGCGTTTTATTTCAATAAAATGGGATTTATCCCTATAAACCAGTTTGTAATGAAAACTTGGGTTTTATCCCAATGTGTTTATTTATATAAAAATGTGGTATTTTACTCTGATAAAATATTTCCTAACTACGGTCCTGATGTAATTTCCGCTTCCAAATTAATAACACCGATACCACCGACACTGAGTTCGCGGCCGCCCGTTCCCGGGACAGATAGGGGGCGGGGGTTGCGACAGAAGGTGGTATCAGAGCCAAGCCACTGATTCAGCCACAGAAGTGTTCTGCTGACACCCAAAATTTATCTAAAGTGTTAGGAAATAAATTACGGAAATACGTGCATAATTGTATTCTATTGTTATGTGTTATTTGACTATTTGTTAGTTTACAGTATGAGCGACCAACGACCATCCGACACGTATCGTCAGTTGTCTGGTTCGCCTAGAAGCGAAGGTGCCTCTTCACAGCCTGCCCTCTCAGGGTACTCTGCTGATACTGAAGAAGGAATATTCGTATTTAAGGCTCAGTCTGAAGAGCCATTCCCTCAGAAAAAGAGAGGATGGTTCAGTCGGGGAGCACATGAGCGTAGAAAGTGTTTGAAAAAGTTACAAGAACATAGAGCACTAGCCGCAGCCAAAAGAGAAACCGATGCCCAGGACATGATTAATAGGAGTTTAGCTAATTTCTATATCCTAGCAACCACTGCAGCTGACCATAACCTGGAGCAAATGATAGCACCCCAACCACAACCACCATTTCCTGACCAACCAATGGAAATAGAGAACCCTGAAAATCAAGTAGAAATGCATGGTTTTAACCCGGATGAGATACCTAGGGTACCAGCACCTAACCCCTTAGACCCAAATTATGACCCACGGTGGGACGACAATAGGGACTATGTGCAACGTTACCCGATACACGAAGACATGCCCATGCCGAACCTAGGAGCCTACCCAGGGTTGGACCCTCTAGATCCCTACTACGATAACGATGTATACATTAGGAAGATTTTAGAGAATCCTTACCCATTTCAGGCACCTACACCCCCATACCAGGAACCCGCACCCCAGATTTCGAACCCAGTCCTAGAACCTGCACCCCCAATAAGTGCAGAAAATGTTCAAGAACTCAGGACATTCGGTGAGGAAATTTTAGAGAGTAGTGAGAGAATGAGACAGGTGGGAGAGCGACTCGTCTGAAAGTATGACGAGCGCAATATGGATTTCTGGATGAATCCATATCCATGAATGTGATGGTAGAGATGGTGATAATAATAGTAATAATAATAATAAAATAATAAAATATGTGTGTATGTGTATGAAAAAAAAACTACGGATGCTGTTACACCCCGGCCGCGTCAAAACAACGAAACCGTGGCGGAAACGCCGGAGAGTGATGGTGACAGAATTATTGTTTCAACAACCATGGTAATTAAAGTTTTGTATTATTAAATAAGACTTTACATTGTCTTTGAGTTCAAACTAAAATAACATAATTAACAGTCTTTTAAGTCACTATGGCCCGAGTCCGCCTAAGTGTAGCACAAACATCATCATGCATTAGCACCTGAAACACATGTAAAAATAGGTACGTCAGCATAAAAATGCCTGTGAGATACATGGGTTTTGTTTATGCAGATTCATGACTTGTAGTTGAAAGAAGTGTTTAACAAAAATAGTCATGAACCTTGTAAAATGTTTTCCTTTATGAAATCATATGAAAATCGATATGAAAATCAAATGATATAAAAGAAATATGCATGGTTAAATAAATAACCAAGTAGAAATGAATTTGTGTAAAATATGCAATTTGTAAAACAATGTCGTATCTTTGTGTAAAATGTTTCATGTTTCTGTCAAGTGGCTTAAGTAACACAACGATGTATAATATAATAAAAGCACTTATATATAGGAAGTACCAGCGGCGTATCCACCATGCTTTTATCATATAACACATAGCCCCGTTACATAAATCACTTATCAATAACCAACCAAAGTGATTTGTTCAATGTCAAGATGTTTATGTATAAACCATGTTCTATGTCATGTGTAAAGTATATCATGTATAACCAAATGCATAGCAAGTAGAAAGTATCTACTAAAACTATGTGATAATGTAAATGTGACAACAATGTCATGTACGGTGAATAAAAGCATTTACACAACCCCGCAGAAAATGTACAAAACAAAGTTTTTGAATAAACCTAAGTTTAAATCAAATGTCATGTTTTGCAGAAAAACAATGCTTTATGATTACAAACATTTATGCAGTAATGTTAATCGCATACATTCAAGCCTTGCGACTGTGGCGACAAACCTTTAAACAAATTAAAGGTTCATCTAAGTTATGTATATCGGATTCTGTCATTCCCAACTTCCAAACAAACCTAGGAAGTCGGAAACGAGAGTTGTCAATTCCTATGGTACCATTACATACTACCGAGCGGCGTGATCAATGTTTATGAATGTATTATTGTCCCGATTGAACATACCAAATGTCATAACCAATGTAAGCATGCTATAAAAACCATGTACTAGGTATGCTAAGTAAACATGCCTAGTAGAAATGTTCATGTAAAACAATGTGCTAGCATGCCCAGTAAACATACATAGCAGAAATGTCACGTAAAACAATGTGTACATATGCTAAGTAAACATATGTAACAAATGTGTAATAAATCAATGTGCTAGCATGCTTAACATACATAGCAAATCATAGTGAAAACATGTACTAGATATGTACTAGGTGAAAACTAGCATGTTTATGTCATAAAAAGCATGAAAAGCACGAAAGTAACACGTATGTACATGTGTATCACCCAAAAGTATTTGAAAGCGGTAAAAGAGGGGAACTATGTACTCACTTGGGATTGCTTATTAGTCTTGAGAATAAGACCAATAAAAGCTCCAAGTATCACGGAATCAACCGGCTCCTAGTATAGGTAACTATGTTAATAAACGGATCCTAATTCGGGAGATAGGATAGAATGAGGTTCTATAAATCAAATGAGTATTTGAACTCATATGGTATGATTTAATAGTCCCTACATTCTGATTGGAAAGTCTACCTAAGTGCTTTTGACCCGTTTCGACACATTATGGTAACGTAAGCTACTAGAATGCGTCGTTTGCGCAAAACTATGTTCGGATAGTTAACTATGTGCTATGCCAAGTCTTACATGCCCAATTATACCCTAATATGTTACTAAATCAGATTAGATGTCAAAAATATGTTCACATAAGCACATTACGGATTTATGCTTCAAAAGGGCATTTTGGTCATTTCCTATGGGCACATAAGCTAACTAACAAATGGTTAACCCATCCTAAGTGATCATAAGGTATAACCTCAGAGGTTATTCCCTATACAACTATGATCACTAAGCAAGCTTGGTCGAATCCTAATGATCGACCAAACGGGTCGGGTTCGAAAGTCTAAGCGGTTGTTTAGACCGCTTAACTAACGACCCTAAACAAGCACCAAACTAATAGTGACGAGTTAAACATGTCAAAACATGTTTAACCTACTGATTTGGTATCAAAACAAAATGTTTTGATACCTAAAAGTAGTTCCGTTGCAAAATGCATGCTAAAATGCATTTTGACCGAAACTTTGACTCGTCACTAAGCCTAGTTAACGTGGTAATCAGCAGGTATAATTCACTAAGGATTATAACCATCGTGATTACAATCACGTTGTAAAGTTCAACCGAACTTTGCGTTGACCATTGACTAGTCAAACTGAAAGTCAAACACTGTTTGACTTTTTAAACTAGTAAGCAATAAAAGAATGAACGAATGCTCACTAAGAGTCCTTGCTATCTTTTCTACAAAGAATAAGTTCCCAAATCAGATAAGAAAGCTCCCAAATCAGATGTAGAGAAGAGAAGAAAGGAATGAGCAAATGAAACAATGGAAGGCTTGGCTATTTATACTTGAGGGAAGTTCATAGGATTACAACAAGTGTTTGTCTAGTCCCCAAGCATAAAATCCTAGCCACACAAGTGTAACAAGCAGGTACAAAGCCTTGGAGAGGTGTTAACTTGCTCATCACACCAAGAAGATTCATAAACAGCCCCTGAATTAGCAACAGATTGCTGAAAGTACATTTTCTGTCGCTGGGCACTTCAGGCGGCCTGCATAAGTAATGGGGAGGGGGTTACACGCCCCTCCTGGGCTCCCCAGTTCAGCATAAGTTTGAAAATTTACAGTTCAGGTCCTTGTTCATGTATTAAGCTCATTTCAGGCCCTTTTGACCCTCGTTAAGCCATTTTCAAGGCTATACAAGGTCAATAAAGTTTAGAGGATTCAAAATGTGCTCGGAATACTCTCGGATGTCGGCTTGTTTGGTCGTACGGTCGCGTTATTCGTTAAATTACGACGAAACTCAAACGGACGCGAAAACGAACCAAATTAAGCGACGAGTGGTATTTTTGCATGCCGATCACTAAAATAAAAATATTTTAGTGTGTACAAAAATTTTAGATGTCCGGATGTGGTGAGAACGTAAGATATGCGCGAAAATGCAAACTTACGCTGTTTTTGACACTTTTAGTCCCTGTAAGATCATGTAAGCATGTTTTCGCACACCGAACCTATCAGAGCTTATTTCTAAGCCATGTTTAGGTCATATATGGTATGTTTAACTTATGATCAAGTTCCGGACTGTACGTTGCCTTACGAAAAGGCAGACTTTTGCAAATTGACGCAAATAGTCCCTGTGAGCGAATAAACTTGTTTTTGCCATAAAAAAGCCTTCAAAACTTATTTATAAGTTATATAAAGGTTATTTAAGGTATGTTAAGTTTATGTTGCTGTTCTGGAGTGCTTGACGCGTTAAAATGATTACGTTTATGCATCAGTTTGCGTATAACTTCCCAGAAAGCGATATAGAGTTCAAAATCGATCAAAAATCAACATGTGCATAAAATCAAACATAAATAACAAACATTGGGATCAAAACACACCGTTTTATTAATATTGTATTGTTCAGAGTCTGTAAAATGATTACATAAGCACAGATGTCACAGTCTCCCCTACTTTAGGAAATTTCGTCCCGAAATTTATTTAGAGGAAACTTGTGAGAACAAATGCGGATATTTCGTCTTCATCTGGTCCTCACATTCCCAAGTAAACTCTGGGCCATGTTTGGATTCCCAGCGAACCTTGACTAAACGAATCCGTTTGTTCTTCAACTGTTTGAATGTACGATCCACTAATTCCACAGGTTTCTCGACAAAGTGCATCGTTTCATCGATTTGGATCTCGTTGAGAGGAATGTGAAGATCAGCGTCAGTTAAACACTTTCGCAAATTGGACACGTGAAAAGTCGGATGAATATTTCCAAGTTCAGGAGGTAGCTCAAGTCTGTAGGCTACTTTTCCGATTCTTTTAACGATCTTGAATGGTCCAACATAGCGTGGTGCAAGTTTTCCTTTCTTTCCAAATCTAATCACACCTTTCCAAGGGGATACCTTGAGTAGGACGTGATCACCGACTTGAAATTCCAAGGGCTTGCGTCGTCGATCCGCATAACACTTTTGACGGCTTCTAGCTGTCTGAAGGTTATCACGAATCTTCTTAACCTTATCTGTAGTCTCTAGAATGAGTTCAGGTCCAGTAAGCTGTGCTTCACCTATCTCATTCCAGCAGACCGGTGAATGACATTTTCAACCGTATAAAGCTTCGAAAGGAACCATGTTAATGCTCGTGTGATAACTATTATTGTAGGAGAATTCGATCAACGGTAGATGCGAATCCCAACTACCACCAAAATCAATCACACATGCTCTAAGCATATCCTCCAGTGTCTGGATTGTTCTCTCAGATTGACCATCTGTCTGCAGACGGTACGCTGAGCTCAAATGAAGTTGGGTTCCCATGGCAGATTGCATGGTCCTCCAAAAGCGAGACGAGAATCGAGCATCTCTGTCTAATATAGTGTTCAAAGGAACACCATGTCGAGCTACAATCTCATCAACATATATCTTGGCAAGCTTGTCAGCAGATAGATCCTCACGGATCGGCAAGAAATGTGCTGACTTTGTAAGACGATCAACAACTACCCAAATGGCGTCATGACCTCTCTTAGTGCGTGGCAGCTTGGTAATGAGATCCATAGAAATGTTTTCCCATTTCCAAACCGGAATCTCTGGTTGCTCCAATAATCCAGAGGGATGTTGATGTTCTGCCTTAACCTTAAGATAAGTAAGGCATTTAGAAACATATAAGGCAATGTCCTTCTTCATATCCGGCCACCAATACTGGGTTCGAAGATCCTTATACATTTTGTCTGCCCCAGGATGAATAGAATACCGAGACTTATGAGCTTCATCCATAAGCAAGGTGCGAAGATCATCTATACTTGGGACCCACAAACGACCCATAAAATAGAATATCCCAAAGTCTCTCAGTTCAAGCTCAGGCTTAGTGTGACATGGTAATTCTTTACTCCTCAAGTCTTGTGTAACACAAGTATGTTGAGCCTGAATTATGCGGGTTTGAATGTTAGATCGAACCTGAACACAGTGAAGCTTGACACGTTCCTTACGACTCAATGCGTCAGCCACGACATTCGCCTTACTAGGATGGTAGCGAATTTCACAATCGTAGTCGTTTAGGAGTTCAACCCAACGTCGTTGCCTCATGTTAAGTTCTTTCTGATTGAAGATGTGCTGGAGACTTTTGTGGTCAGTAAACACTACGCACTTTGTACCATAAAGGTAGTGTCTCCAAATTTTGAGAGCAAAGACTACTGCACCTAACTCAAGATCATGAGTGGTGTAGTTCTTCTCGTGTACCTTCAGCTGTCTTGACGCATAAGCTATGACTTTGTTTCTTTGCATAAGAACGCAGCCAAGGCCTAAGTTGGATGCATCACAGTACACGACAAAATCGTCGTTACCCTCGGGTAAAGATAGAATAGGTGCATCGCAGAGTTTCTGTTTCAAGGTCTGAAAAGCTTCTTCCTGTTTGGGTCCCCACTCAAAAGGTTTGCTCTTCTGAGTTAAAGCAGTGAGAGAAACCGCAATTTTGGAGAAGTTCTCAATGAAACGACGATAATAACCCGCTAGACCAAGAAATGAACGAACCTCGGTAGGAGTAGTAGGTGTATCCCAATCCTTAATCGCACTGATTTTGGCGGGATCTACATGAATACCTTGTTCGTTAACGATGTGCCCCAAAAATTGAACTTCCTTAAGCCAGAATTCGCACTTAGAGAATTTGGCGAAAAGCTGTTCTTTCTTTAGAAGCTCCATTGTAAGATGAAGATGCTGTTCATGATCAGCTCGAGTCTTAGAATAGATCAAGATATCATCAATGAAAACGATGATGAACTTGTCCAAATAAGGCTTACAAACCCTATTCATCAAGTCCATGAAAACAGCAGGAGCATTCGTTAAACCGAAAGGCATAACAGTAAACTCATAATGACCATATCGAGTACGAAAAGCTGTCTTGGGAATATCTTCTTCGAGAACTCGAAGTTAATGATACCCAGAACGCATATCTATCTTTGAAAAGCAAGTAGCGCCTTGTAGCTGATCAAAGAGATCATCAATGCGAGGTAGGGGATATCGATTCTTGATGGTAAGCTTGTTAAGCTCACGGTAATCGATACACATCCTGAAAGATCCATCTTTCTTTTTCACGAATAGGACAGGAGCGCCCCAAGGGGAAAAGCTCGGACGGATGAATCCTTTGTCAGATAGCTCCTGAAGCTGCTTAGATAACTCTTGCATCTCAGACGGTGCAAGACGGTAAGGTGATTTAGCAATAGGATTTGCACCAGGTACAAGATCAATGCGAAACTCAACTTGGCGTACAGGGGGTAAACCAGGTAATTCTTCAGGAAATACCTCTGGATAATCCCGAACAACAGGGATATCTTGAATTGTCTTACCCTTGCCTTTATCCTCTGCTACATGTGCCAAGAAAGCAACATATTTCTTTCGTAGGTATTTGCGGGCTTGGGTACAAGACATGAGTTTAACAGGTTTCTCCCCACGAACTTCTAAGATCTCACCAGTTGAAAGCGGAATACGGACAACCTTCTCAAAACAAACCACCTCAGCATGGTACTTGGCTAACCAATCCATTCCCACTATAACATCAAAGCTCCCGAGTTGCATCGGTGTGAGGTCGATAGGGAAAAGATGGTTGTTGAGGTTCAACTGGCAATTTCGGAGAACAGAGTCGAGTATAACGGGTTCACCACTAGCTACTTCTACTGTCAAGGGCTTTCCTAGTTTTGTTCTAGTCATCGCAAGTAAAGGCTCAAATGCTAAGGACACAAAACTCTTATCGGCACCCGAATCAAATAGAACAGAAGCAGGATGGTTGTTAACAAGGAACGTACCGTTCACCACTTCGTTATCTGCACGAGCCTCATTTGCATTCATATTAAAAACTCTACCACGAGCCGGTGCCTGATTTGCATTTGCCAACCTCGGGCAATTGTTCCTGTAGTGGGTCAGATCGCCACAATTGTAACACGAACCAGGAGGAAAGTGAGGTCGTGCAGGATTCTGGGTAAGGTTTTGCACAGCTTGGTATTGAGCTGCCTGATTTTGGTTAGAAGCAAAACGGCAGGTGTTCGCAAGATGACCAGACTTGCCACAATTCGTGCAGATGTGGCATTGCAACTGTGGCTGGTGGTGGCTGTTACATCTATTGCACAGAGGTGCATTTCCCGCATACTGTTTCTTGGAAGCAGGTTGTGCAGCCTGATTTGTCTGAGCAGTGACAACGAAATTCTTGGAAGCCTTACGCTTCCTTGATTTCTTGGAAGACTCAGCAGCCTTCTTGCCCTTTTTCTCCATGGTGCTATCAGACTGTTTCTGCTTTTTATCCCCTTTTCTGTGGAGTTTACCCTTCTTGACTTGTGATTCAGTAAGGGTTGCAGCTAGCTCAATGGCCTGTCGGACGGTTGTAGGGTTGTTGCCAGTCACAATATCCTGAACAGGATCTGGCAAACCGTCTATGTATTTCTCAATAGCCTTATCCAAAGGCGTGACCATAGTAGGACAGAGCAAGCTTAACTCCTCATATCTGTCTGTATAAGCCCGGTGTTCACCACTGTCTTGCTTCAGATCATGGAACTCATTTTCGAGTGCCCTCTGCTCATGACGAGGACAAAATTCTCTCATCATGAGAGCTCTAAGTTCCTCCCATGTCTGACCCAAAGCAACATCAGCACCTCTATCTCTCATTACCCCATTCCACCAGGTAAGAGCCCTCTTTTGGAATACACTCGAAGCAAACTCGACCTTACGGTTGTTCGAACACTGAACATGGTGAAAGGTGCTCTCAAGACTCTCAAAACACTGTAGGAGCCCAGTTGCTCCTTCAGAACCACTAAACTTGAGCGGTTTAGCCGAGTTAAAACTTTTAAAGTTGCACGGAGCAGGTGCATTAACATTGTTACTGGTGGCTTGGTTTATTTGAGTTATGAGACCAGGTAGCATAGCAGCCATCTGCTGTGCTATAATAGCTGCCAGCTCAGCGTCAGGTTGTTGAACGTTACGTCGAGGAGGCATTCTAAAAGAGGAAACATGAGAGAAAATGAGTGAGATGATGGGATGGAAGAAAATGTGATATCAATAAAGTCGACAAAATGCAAGGATGGTGGTCATTTGTTTGTTACCACAAAGCAAACAAACGACACACGGTGACAAATCAAAGTAAATAGGTCATAATAATGTATCGCTGAAGACATGTCCGCCTATAAGTGAATACTCACCCCAAGAGTTCCCAGGTAAGAGTGACTGGTCCGATACTGCGGATTTGTACGAACACTCTAGCCTTAGACAGAAAACTCAGGGTACAGGTATTCACCCTTCCAGTTTGCATGTGTTCACATTATTTAGACCCAAACTTTGACGAGATTTTGAAAAATTTGGAAGGCATAAAGCCAAAAGAAATCATCTAAGGATAGATGATTGATTTCAAAATCATTTAGGAAAGTTGTGTTCATGTTTTGGTAACCACCTAAGGATAGGTGACGTGTATTGTTTTAAAATCTAAACACAAGTAAACTTGTGTTAAGGTCCTAGAAAGTTATAGTCTAGGTCAAAGCATTACTAATAACCTAATTCCCTATAACCATTGGCTCTGATACCAACTCTTCTGTCACACCCCGTGTAACACCCCAACCCAGAAGGGCTGACGTGTCACAATAACAGTATCATAAACAAAAGTCATAATTTCATTTATTTATTTGACAAGGATACAACCACACGAAAACTAAACTTAAGTTTAATATATAAGCGGACACATTCGATTTGATTAATTAACGTCTTCAGATTTAGTCCTAGGCTTTACTCTTCTCTCTTTACCCGCCCGAAGTAACCTGCGAACCTGTACATACAAAAATTATACGGAATGAGCCAAATGCTCAGTACGGAATAATAGGCTCAAATAACAAGTAACGCTTTATAGGAAATGTTATTCGGATGAAACTTTATGTTAAAATGATATGATGCAAGTAACGTAATTTCATAATCATATCATATGGATGTACCCATGAGCCAAACTTAAAACATGACAATACACAGGTAGCTACTCCTGCATAATTATCACACGAGATGGCGAGTTGGCATACCCGATATCCACCTCCTTAACTTAAATCCTAGGATCGATCCATACGCCTCCTAGTAGCTTTGTACCTCACTTGTACCTAGGGACGCCGTGAACTGATCTCTCCGTCACGGATGGAGCACATGATGTCGATGCCGCAACAACATGCCTGTGGGACACTCCACGAGAAGCGACACTCAGGGTATCAGAGTACAGATGGTCTTATTCACATAACTTATCAAAAATATTTTCATAACAAGATGTAACATATATTGGAACATGCGATAATGAGTACAACTAACATAATAATATCGCATGACATGAAAGCTAAATCCAAGGTTATGATTAGAATAGGAATCCAACGGACTGTCAAATGAATCGATAATCAAAGACGTGAGGAGTTTTAAAAGATATAGTAATTTAATGGTTTTACAACAATTTGAATATGAAGCAATAAGGAGTGGGGGTAAGGATCCGTACCTTAATAATTCCAAAGTGATGCTACCTTGTGATAATATTTCAGATTTATACGGGCAGAGTTTAGACTACTGATTAGCCTTTTAACCTAATTTAAATAACATGCACACATAAACTAGGTCAGTAACTTAATACAGCTTTTACGATAACTCACGAGATCAAACCCTCACAACGAATGACAAAGTGCGATACTTAAACATCCAGCGGATTCACAACTAAGGAAAGAGTATAGTTCGATTTCGGACAGCACTCAAACATCCTGTCGAAATCACGACGAATGACAAAGTATAACCCAAATTTGAGCTGCACTTAAACATCCATTGGATTGATTTCAATCAATCGGACATTCAATCGTAGTAGCGATCGAGTTATTACCCTGTTTGTGTAACACCTGTGCATCTACGACCATCAAACAAATTCCAAACCAATGAAATATTGTATTTCATACTTGGGATTTGTAAAAATATGTGTATCATTTACACATATCAACTATTGTTCGATTTCAAACTCTAAATCGCTTTCTGGAAGGTTATACGCGCACCAATGCGTAAATATAACCAGTTTAATGCAAAAAACACTCCGGAATAGTGACATTGGCTTAACATACCTTAAATAACCCTTACAGAACTTAGGAATAAGTTTTGAAGGCTTTGGTATGGCAAAAACAAGTTAAATCGCTTACAGGGACTAAAGTTGACAAACTGCGAAAGTATGCCAATTTGAACTGTAACATACATTCCGGAACATGACCATAAGTTAAACATACCATAAATATCCTTTACATAGCTTAGAAATAGGCTTTGAGGGGTTCGGTATGCTAAAATAAACTTTTGGGTCATTCAGGGACTAAAAGTGTCAAAAAGTGCACAAGTTTGCATTTTCGAGCATAACTTACGTTCTGAATACATCCGGACATCCAAAAATTTATATAAGCATGACTATATTATGCTTTAGTGTTTGGCTTGCCAAAAATCCATTCGTCGCGTCATTTGGATCGTTTTTCGCGCTTGTGCGCATTCCGTCGTAATTAAGCGAACATCGCGTTCGTACGACTAAACGAACCAACATCCGGCATATTTTTGAGCATGTTTCATGTCCACAATGTTTAGGCATCATTTTAGGGCCTTAAAGTTGGCTTTACGGGCCTTAGAAGTGCCGGAAATGGGCTTAAACACGTGCAGGGACTGAAACTGTCATTTCTGAAACTTTGTTCTGATCTGTGACTGCTAGGCGGCCCGCCTCAGGATCTTAACATCCTCACGCGGCCCGCGTCAGTCCTTCTGACCAGATTAAATGCATTTAACCACAAGTTGCAGCTGTTTGATCCTCCACCACATGTTCTAACTTGCTTAGTCAGATGATAAGCATCAATTTTAGCTTCCATAACCTTCCAACAAGTGTACGGATGGGATCGAATCACGGTTTCCATGAAACGATCTCAACGGTGCACCGAATACTATAAATACCCCATGCCCCCCATTGCATAACTTACAAGAATTCTGATTTGAGAAACTCTAAGTTGAAACCATTGTTTCATACCTGAGATTCTTGGATCGGGATTAGCATTCGGGGACCCTGGGTAAGTATTCTTTCGTTCTTTTCCTTATTTTATTGCTTTTCGAGTCCGAAAGTCAAACTTTGTTTGACTTTCAGCGTTGACCAGTAATGGTCAATGCGAAGTTCGTTTGAACTTCGCAACGTGAGTGTAATCACGTTGGTCATAGTCCCTTGGGACTATGCCCACTGATTACCACGTTGTCTAGAGTCATAGGGTAGGCGATCTAATAAATCGCCTATACCTTCGAACTCGACCCATTTGGTCGATCATTAGGATCCGACCAAATACATTAGGTGACCATAGTATATAGGGAATAACCTTCCGAGGTTATACCCTATGGTCGCTTCGTTTAAGTATCTGTATGATAGGTAGTTTATATGCCTTAGGTAAATTACCAGAATACCCTTTTCATACATAATTGGTAATTTAGCATATTTAACCTAAACTTTTGCCACATAACTGATTATGTAACATGTTTAGGCATGTAACACTTGTCATAGGACTAGTTAGGCGGTCCGAACGCATTTCACGCGCACGACGCGTTAAAGTGGCATAAGCTACCTTAATGGGTCGCGATGGGTCGATAATACTTAGGTTAAGTTTCATTTAGTATGTAGGCTTTGTTAAACCATATCACATGAGTTCCTACACTCATTTGGTTTACAAACCCTCCTGCTACTCAGTCTTCCGATTTAGGTCCGGGTTATTTATGTAGATACCTATATTAGGTACCGTTTGATTTCCGGGACTCCTCTAGCTTACTTGGTAGTTGTTCAAGACTCCTAAGCACTCTCAGGCGAGTACATTATTCCCCTCTTTTACTGTTTTCAAACTGTTTTGGGGTGACTCATATGTGCTAAATGCTTTAACAATTACAAAGTGGTTTCAAGAACGATTACAATGATTTCAATAACAATTGCAATGTGGTTTCAAGAACGATTAGTTTTAAGAACGATTTCAAAAACTAATTACAATTTCAAAAAGTGAACAAACTTGTTGGTTATAGTTACATAACCAAATGACATTCATTAGCAATGATCAAGCCGACCAGTATTAGGTTATGGTACCATAGGATCTGACAAATCCCGTTATTCTCTATACCCATGGTTATGTGTGGATATTTTGGGTAGCGACTGAATCTGTAATTATTAACTTACTCTTTGGTAAGGGTTTGTTAAGAACGAGAGCGAGAGCGATGTTGGAACGATGAACGCGTCAAGAAGGTTTGAATGTTATTAGAGAATCGACCATAAAGTAGTTTCACAATTAAAACAAGAACGATTTGAACGATTAAAACAAGAACAATTTGAACGATTAAAACAAGATGTTTTTGGACATGATTTACATTTGATCATGCATTTCCACAAAACATAATATTGATTTAAACCAAGTTTTACTTCAATACTTTGTTTTGTGCGTTTCATCTATGGTTTAGTTGATGCGTTTCACTAGCCATACATATCATTTTGATTACACATTACATGATTTATATCTTGACATGAACATTTTGACATATTATTTCAATACATTTGGCAGTTGGTTTAAACATAGACATCTTACATTGTTGGTTTGGTTTGAGTAAGTGATTAAGTAACGAAGCGTGTGTAATATGATACAAGCATGGTGGATACGCCGCTGGTACTTCCTATATATAAGTGTTTGTATGGTATTACATATCGTAGCGTTATTTGAATTATTTCAGTTTGAGACATAGAACATTTTATACAAATAACATACTTTTCACAAGACATTGATTTACAAACAACTTAACTTATACAAACTCATTTTACATGGTTATTCATTTAATCATGCATTATTCTTTTATTTATACATATCATCTGAACTTATTATTTTTTTCAAATGATTTACAAGACAAAGCAAATTACAAGGTTCATGACTAAACATTTTTCAAAAACAGAAGTCATGAATCTTATTTTCACAAAACCTATGTATCTCGCCAGCATTTCTTTGCTGACCTCGTTTTTACATATGTTTCAGGTATTGTTGAAAGATATCGATTGATAGGATGCATGCTCACATAGGACTGGACAAGGCCTTAGTGACTCAATAACAATGATAGACTATGTTTAATTTGTGTATTTAGATTTCCAGACGATGTAATCATTCAATGTTTAATAAAAAAAAAACACTTTTTGGTATCCATGGTTATGAAACATTAATTCTGTTACAACACTCCCCGATGTTTCCGCCACGTTTTGTTGTTTTACGTGGTCGGGGTGTGACAGAAAAGATGGTATCAGAGCCAATGGTTATAGGGAATTAGGTTATTAGTAATGCTTTGACCTAGTCTATAACCTTCTTAGGACCCTAACGCGAGTTTACTTGCGTTTAGTCATAAAACAATACCGTCACCTATCCTTAGGCGACGACCACAACAAGAACATAAATTTCAAAACCGCTTTGAAAAACTAATCATATGTTCTAGGATGATTGATTACAAGGTTTTAAACCCTCTATTGTAAGGTTTTGAACCCTCTGTTATATGGTTTTGAACCCCCTTTGAATTTTCAAAATCTCGACAAGGTTTTGGGTTTTAAATAATGTGAACACGTGCAAACTAGAAGGGTGAATGCCTGTATTCTGGGTTTTCTGTATAGGCAAGCACTTCGTATACATCTCATCAGACGCGAGACCAGTTGTGCTTACCTGGGAATTCTTGGGATGAGTGTTCACTTATAGGCGAGCATGTCTTCGCGATACATTATTTTTGACTCATTTACTTTGATTAGTCACTGTGTGTCGGTTGTTACTTTGTAGTAACAAACAAATGACCACTATCCTTGCTTTCATCAGATTTGTTTCATCTCATTCATTTCGTCTAAACCTCTCACTCTTTTCCTTTCATGTTTCCTCTTTTAGAATGCCTCCTCGACGCGAGAACCAGATAGCGACTACCGAGCTGGCAGAAATCATTGCACAGCAAATGGCTGCTCAATTCCCAAATCTCTTTGCTCAATGGAACCAAGCCAACAACAACAACAATGTTACATGCAAATACAAGGATTTTAACCAGGCTAAACCACTCAAGTTTAGTGGTTCTGAAGGAGCGACTGGGCTTCTTCAATGGTTCGAGAGCATTGAGAATACTTTCCGCCACGTGCAGTGTCCTGACAATCGCAAAGTCGAGTTTTCTTCGAGTGTGTTTCAGAAGAGGGCTCTCACATGGTGGAACGGGGTTATGAGGGATCGTGGTGCAGAAGTTGCTCTAGCACAGACATGGGCTAAACTTAGGGCTCTTATGATGAGGGAATTCTGTCCTCATCATGAGCAGCGAGCTTTGGAGAAGGAATTTGATGAATTGAAGCAAGATAGCGGTGAGCACAGGGCGTATACTGATAGGTTTGAGGAGTTGAGTCTGCTTTGCCCGACAATGGTTACTCCACTCGACAAGGCTATCGAAAGGTACATCGACGGCCTACCTGACTCGGTACAAGATATCCTTACTGGTAGTAACCCTGCCACACTCCGTCAGGCGATTGAGTTAGCTGCGACATTGACTGAGTCGCAGATTCGGAAGAATAAGTTATACAGAAAGGGTGACAAGGGTAAGAAGCAGGGATCTGACGAGGAGGATAACAAGAAAGGTCAAAACAAGAAGGGTAAGGAAGGTGAGACGTCAAAGAAATCAAGAAAGCGCAAGGGTGCTCAGAACTTTGCTGTTACAGCACAGACTGCTCAGAACCCGCGGAACCCACCAGCTCAGCCACCTGCAAAGAAAGCATATGCCGGTACTGCACCTTATTGTGCACGCTGCAACGGTCATCACGCGTTACAACAAGTTTGCTGGCAATGCACGACGTGTGGTAAACTTGGGCATTTGGCCAAAGTTTGTCGTTTGGGACAAAATCAGGCTGCTCAGGTTCAAGCTCCGGTTCAAGGGAATGCTGCAAGATTCCCACTGGGGTCATGTTTCAATTGCGGAGAGTTTGGTCACTTCCGCCACAACTGCCCAAGGCTGGTGAATGCAAATGCTAACGCAAACCCGAATGCGAATGTCAACGTCAATGTGAATCCAGCACGCGGTCGAGTGTTTAACATCAATGAGGCACTCAATGATGAAGGAGTGAACTTTTAGTATTTTGTGATTCCTCTGGTTGTTATCTTGTAACATTTAAAGACAATGCGGTTGTTATATAAATAAAAATTTGTGGTTTTTATTTTTAACTAATGCAATTGTATGAATGTTTGATCCAACCTTATGATGTCAACACAAAGACAAAACTACTCGTGTGGTTCTGTCATTTTTATGATCACTTGTGATCTCCCTAAGAACCTCAAACGCTTGTTTCTTTTAAATCTAGAGCATCTTATCGTCTTGCACCGTTCGAGATGCAAGAATTATCAAAACAGCTTCAAGAGTTGTCTGATAAAGGATTCATCCGTCCGAACTTTTCACCTTTGGGAACTCCTGTCCTCTTTGTGAAAAGAAAGATGGATCTTTTCGGATGTATATCGATTAACGTAAGCCTAGTAAGCTTACCATCAAGAATCGATATCCCCTACCTTAAATCAACGATTTCTCTGATCAACTGCAGAGCGCTTCATGCTTTTCCAAGACCAATTTGCGTTCTGGGTATCATCAACTTCGTATTCTCAAAGAAGATATTCCCAAAACGGCTTTCTGCACGAAGTATGGCCATTACGAGTTTACAGTCATGCCTTTTGGGTTGACAAATGCTCCAGCCATCTTCATGGACTTAATAAATAGAGTCTGCAAGCCTTATTTGGATCAGTTCGTCATTGTTATTAATGACATCTTGATCTATTCATATCACGAGCCGATCACGATCAACACCTTCGTTGACATTGGAACCCCTAAAAAAGGAACAAACTTTTCGCTAAATCCTCCAAGTGAAGATTTTGGCTTAAAGAATTCCAGTTTTTTTTGGGTCATGTAGTCAACAAGCAGGGTATTCATGTGGATCAATCCAAATTGCTGCAATTAAGGATTGGATTCCTAGTATGCTTTAAATACCCGTGTCCAAAGATAACAAATTGAACGATTATATGATTATGCAATTGAACGATTATGCGATTATGCAATTATGTGTTAATGTGTCCTCCTCTATGTTTTTGTGTGATCCGATTTTCAAATCCTCATAGAATCTTTCATAACTTCATAAGAGGGATTCATAGTAGGATATTCAAAAGGTACTACCTTAAATCCTTATGGGCTTCTACATGGTAGTTAAGACCCTTGGGTTATATACTACCACTCCATGATTCATGAGAGACCCTTTTGGTGGTCTAGTCAAAAGATTGATTCACAATCTGGTTAAAGAACGACATCTAGTGAGGTAGCTGAACAGACTCCTTGAGAGTCTATTTAGATCATTCATTGATTTAAGTAAAAGGACTCAATGGCGGTCTAGTTACACTCATCACAGGATTGTTCATTTGGTTTTACCCTACACATTATAAAGTAGGTTGTGTAAACTGTGCAAGGAATTGTCTAATTATGGACGCGTACATAATTATGAAATTTAGTGCACAGAAACCCAGTAAGATTTATTATGTGTAAGAACCGATAGTGACAACAATAACAAAATGAGAACGATGTAGTGGAGGTACGGTGGACGCACCAATGACGCTTTATATACTTGTATATAAGTGTCCCTCTTACATTGCGAGCATGATGTTATTAAGGTTACTAGAAGTTCAGAACCCTAACCAATGTTGTTCGATCTTTTCAACTTTATGTTTTAAACTCTCTCAAGTTTCCTCTAAATAAATTTCGGGACGAAATTTCCTAAAGTAGGGGAGACTGTAACACCTGTGCATCTACGGCCATCAAACAAATGCCAAACCAATGAAATATTGTATTTCATACTTGGGATTTGTAAAAATATGTGTATCATTTACACATATCAACTCTTCTTCGATTTCAAACTCTAAATCGCTTTCTGGAAGGTTATACGCGCACCAATGCGTAAATATAACCAGTTTAATGCAACAAACACTCCGGAATAGTGACATTGGCTTAACATACCTTAAATAACCCTTACATAACTTAGGAATAAGTTTTGAAGGCTTTGGTATGGCAAAAACAAGTTAAATCGCTTACAGGGACTAAAGTTGACAAACTGCGAACGTATGCCAATTTGAACTGTAACATACATTCCGGAACATGACCATAAGTTAAACATACCATAAATATCCTTTACATAGCTTAGAAATAGGCTTTGAGGGGTTCGGTATGCTAAAATAAACTTTTGGGTCATTCAGGGACTAAAAGTGTCAAAAAGTGCACAAGTTTGCATTTTCGAGCATAACTTACGTTCTGAATACATCCGGACATCCAAAAATTTATATAAGCATGACTATATTATGCTTTAGTGTTTGGCTTGCCAAAAATCCATTCGTCGCGTCATTTGGATCGTTTTTCGCGCTTATGCGCATTCCGTCGTAATTAAGCGAACATCGCGTTCGTACGACTAAACGAACCAACATCCGGCATATTTTTGAGCATGTTTCATGTCCACAATGTTTAGGCATCATTTTAGGGCCTTAAAGTTGGCTTTACGGGCCTTAGAAGTGCCGAAAATGGGCTTAAACACGTGCAGGGACTGAAACTGTCATTTCTGAAACTTTGTTCTGATCTGTGACTGCTAGGCGGCCCGCCTCAGGATCTTAACATCCTCACGCGGCCCGCGTCAGTCCTTCTAACCAGATTAAATGCATTTAACCACAAGTTGCAGCTGTTTGATCCTCCACCACATGTTCTAACTTGCTTAGTCAGATGATAAGCATCAATTTTAGCTTCCATAACCTTCCAACAAGTGTACGGATGGGATCGAATCACGGTTTCCATGAAACGATCTCAACGGTGCACCGAATACTATAAATACCCCATGCCCCCCATTGCATAACTTACAAGAATTCTGATTTGAGAAACTCTAAGTTGAAACCATTGTTTCATACCTGAGATTCTTGGATCGGGATTAGCATTCGGGGACCCTGGGTAAGTATTCTTTCGTTCTTTTCCTTATTTTATTGCTTTTCGAGTCCGAAAGTCAAACTTTGTTTGACTTTCAGCGTTGACCAGTAATGGTCAATGCGAAGTTCGTTTGAACTTCGCAACGTGAGTGTAATCACGTTGGTCATAGTCCCTTGGGACTATGCCCACTGATTACCACGTTGTCTAGAGTCGTAGGGTAGGCGATCTAATAAATCGCCTATACCTTCGAACTCGACCCATTTGGTCGATCATTAGGATCCGACCAAATACATTAGGTGACCATAGTATATAGGGAATAACCTTCCGAGGTTATACCCTATGGTCGGTTCGTTTAAGTAGTTGTATGATAGGTAGTTTATATGCCTTAGGTAAATTACTAGAATACCCTTTTCATACATAATTGGTAATTTAGCATATGTAACCTAAACTTTTGCCACATAACTGATTATGTAACATGTTTAGGCATATAACACTTGTCATAGGACTAGTTAGGCGGTCCGAACGCATTTCACGCGCATGACGCGTTAAAGTGGCATAAGCTACCTTAATGGGTCGCGATGGGTCGATAATACTTAGGTTAAGTTTCATTTAGTATGTAGGCTTTGTTAAACCATATCACATGAGTTCCTACACTCATTTGGTTTACAAACCCTCCTGCTACTCAGTCTTCCGATTTAGGTCCGGGTTATTTATGTAGATACCTATATTAGGTACCGTTTGATTTCCGGGACTCCTCTAGCTTACTTGGTAGTTGTTCAAGACTCCTAAGCACTCTCAGGCGAGTACATTATTCCCCTCTTTTACTGTTTTCAAACTGTTTTGGGGTGACTCATATGTGCTAAATGCTTTAACAATTACAAAGTGGTTTCAAGAACGATTACAATGATTTCAATAACAATTGCAATGTGGTTTCAAGAACGATTAGTTTTAAGAACGATTTCAAAAAACTAATTACAATTTCAAAAAGTGAACAAACTTGTTGGTTATAGTTACATAACCAAATGACATTCATTAGCAATGATCAAGCCGACCAGTATTAGGTTATGGTACCATAGGATCTGACAAATCCCGTTATTCTCTATACCCATGGTTATGTGTGGATATTTTGGGTAGCGACTGAATCTGTAATTATTAACTTACTCTTTGGTAAGGGTTTGTTAAGAACGAGAGCGAGAGCGATGTTGGAACGATGAACGCGTCAAGAAGGTTTGAATGTTATTAGAGAATCGACCATAAAGTAGTTTCACAATTAAAACAAGAACGATTTGAACGATTAAAACAAGAACAATTTGAACGATTAAAACAAGATGTTTTTGGACATGATTTACATTTGATCATGCATTTCCACAAAACATAATATTGATTTAAACCAAGTTTTACTTCAATACTTTGTTTTGTGCGTTTCATCTATGGTTTAGTTGATGCATTTCACTAGCCATACATATCATTTTGATTACACATTACATGATTTATATCTTGACATGAACATTTTGACATATTATTTCAATACATTTGGCAGTTGGTTTAAACATAGACATCTTACATTGTTGGTTTGGTTTGAGTAAGTGATTAAGTAACGAAGCGTGTGTAATATGATACAAGCATGGTGGATACGCCGCTGGTACTTCCTATATATAAGTGTTTGTATGGTATTACATATCGTAGCGTTATTTGAATTATTTCAGTTTGAGACATAGAACATTTTATACAAATAACATATTTTTCACAAGACATTGATTTACAAACAATTTCACTTATACAAACTCATTTTACATGGTTATTCATTTAATCATGCATTATTCTTTTATTTATACATATCATCTGAACTTATTATTTTTTTCAAATGATTTACAAGACAAAGCAAATTACAAGGTTCATGACTAAACATTTTTCAAAAACAGAAGTCATGAATCTTATTTTCACAAAACCTATGTATCTCGCCAGCATTTCTTTGCTGACCTCGTTTTCACATATGTTTCAGGTATTGTTGAAAGATATCGATTGATAGGATGCATGCTCACATAGGACTGGACAAGGCCTTAGTGACTCAATAACAATGATAGACTATGTTTAATTTGTGTATTTAGATTTCCAGACGATGTAATTATTCAATGTTTAATAAAAAAAAACACTTTTTGGTATCCATGGTTATGAAACATTAATTCTGTTACAACACTCCCCGATGTTTCCGCCACGTTTTGTTGTTTTACGTGGTCGGGGTGTGACAGTTTGCGGCAGCAATTAGTGAATCATGTGTGTTAATTGTGGTAAACAGACGATAACTCGAAGTATTTTACGAATTCTTTCGTCGTTTCAGTGCCCAGAATCAAGTGCCAACGTCTGCTATTTATAGCCCGATTTTGACTTAGCTTGCGCACCGTAACATCAAAACTCTTACGGTCCGTAAGCAACTCTTGCGCACCGTAACACCGATTCTCTTGCGGTGCGTAAGGGATACCTATGCACTATAGGGTAGCCACGTTTGGGACTAGCCTAGCTGAGTCAGTAGTTTCTTAAAATTTTATTTCGACAACGAGATATTAGGATAATCGTCAATAGAAAATACCCCCCTGAGTTTTAGGGGCCCTAATCTTGATTCTGATTGTTCTGAAAATCTTAGGGTTTCTACAGAATCACTTGAGTTTCTCAATTAGGGTTTCCTATTAGACTAATTTAAATAATAAATAGGACTTTTGGTTGATATACAGAAGGATGGATCATAAGATAAATGTTAGTTTATTATAAATTATTATTATTCTTTTATTTCTAGAATAATGATTTTAAATTTATGGTCATTACAACTATTACCCCCTTAAAAGAAATTTCGTCCTCGAAAATTTTCAAATAAGAATATAACATATCGCATAAGTAACGGAAACGGAACTTTCATAGCAGAGTTACTAACCTATATAACAAGAATCTCATAAACACACATGTGTATCTGAAATTCATAATTACGTTCATGACCATAATTGTCAATTACCTTACCACCATGCCCTAATGGTTCTTCTACTACGTATCTTAATAACATATTTAATCATACAGAAAATCAACATAGACTTACGGATAACAAGAGTGACTATTGGTACTGATATCTCCTACATAAACATGCTTAATCATAACTAAGATATATTCACATAAGGCAAAGCATGAATGACCACAAATAGAAACAAATAAACATAGATCAAAGAGCAAGGTTCACCGTTACCTCGACTAAAATTCTATTGCTCGAATAGATTAGGGTATAGAGAGCGAATTGATTCTTCAGATTCCCATGTTGCTTCGCGTTCAGAGTGATTTTTCCAGAGGACTTTAACAAATGGAATTACTTTCCTACGCATAACCCTTTCTTGTCGATCTAAGATGGCTTCTGGTTCCTCTTTGTAGGACAAATCTTCGTGAATTGTAAGTAACGGATAACTAATGACATGGAGTGGATGATAATTATATCCTCTTAACGAGGAGACATGAAAAATGTTACGAACGTGCGAGAGCTGAGGCGGTAGAGCTAGTCGATATGATACTTCTCCAATTCTTTCAAGGATTTCAAACGGACCTATGAAACGGGGACTAAGCTTTCCTTTAATTCCAAATCTACGAACGCCACGCCAAGGTGATACCTTTAAAAATACGTGGTCACCAATTTTAAATTCGAGTGGTCGTTTATGTTGATCTGCATAGCTCTTTTGTCTGCTCTGAGCTTCTTTCAGTTTTTCTCGTGCCATAGTGACTTTTTTGTTTGTAATCTGAACTATTTTTGGCCCTTCAATAATCTTTTCTCCAACTTCATCCCAGCAGATCGGTGCGCGACATTTCCGACCGTATAAAAGCTCAAAAGGTGCCATGCCAATACTTGCTTGCCAACTATTATTGTAAGCGAATTCAACAAGGCATAAATATTCATCCCAGTTTCCAGACCATTCAAGTGCACATGCTCGGAGCATGTCTTCCAAGGTCTGTATCGTACGTTCTGACTGCCCATCTGTTTGTGGGTGGAAAGCCGTACTAAACTTCAGGCGTGTACCCCAAGCTGCCTGAAAACCTTTCCAAAATCGTGAGGTGAAACGTGGGTCTCTATCGGAAACAATGGAAGATGGTGTGCCATGGAGTCGAATAATCTCTTGAAGAAATATTTCGGATAACTTTTTAACCGAAATTCCTTGCTGAATTGGTAGAAAATGTGCTGACTTTGACAATCTATCGACAACAACCCATACAACATCATTCTTCTTGAATGTCTTAGGCAAACCGGTAACAAAATCCATTGTGATCTCATCCCACTTCCATATGGGAATATCCAATGGCTGCAACAGACCGCTTGCTCGTTTGTGTTCAATTTTCACTTGTTGGCAAGTGAGGCATTTACTTACGTATCGACCAACGTCTTCCTTCATGCCATTCCACCAGAAATTCTGTCGTAAGTCTCGATACATCTTTGTAGATCCTGGGTGAATTGAAAATGGTGAGCTGTGAGCTTCGGCTAATAATGACTCACGAAGGGTGGAGTCATCGGGTACACAAAGTCTTTTACCGCACCAAATCACCCCATGATGATCTATACGAAATTCATATTGCTTACCCACCTCAAGATTTTGCACAATTGCCCAAAGTTCGCCATCTTGCTTCTGTGCATCTTTGATCCGTGATATGAGGTTGGGTTCAATCTGCATTCTAGCTAGATATCCATCAGATTTACTAACCTGAAGCCAAATGTTCATCCTTTCGAGATCCCTCCTAATACGAGGCTGAATTTGTAAGCAAGATATAGTCCCGGAATTCTTTCGGCTCAACGCGTTAGCTACAACATTGGCTTTGCCTGGATGGTATTGAATATTTGCGTCGTAATCTTTTAAAAGTTCTAACCACCTTCTTTGCCTCATATTTAGCTCCTTCTGAGTGAATATGTACTTGAGGCTCTTGTGGTCGGTAAAGATGTCACAACTCTCACCATACAGATAGTGTCGCCAAATCTTAAGTGCAAAGACGACTGCGGCTAGTTCTAAATCATGTGTAGGGTAGTTAACTTCATAAGGCTTCAACTGACGGGAGGCATAAGCGATAACCTTCCCATGTTGCATTAGCACACAACCTAATCCTTTCTTTGAGGCATCACTATAGACTTGGTAACCTCCTGATCCAGAAGGGAGAGCGAGTATCGGAGAGGATACAAGTCGTTTCTTCAATTCTTCAAAGCTTTTATATTGTTCCTCATTCCATAAATGCTTCACCCCTTTCCTTAGGAGTTTTGTGAGTGGTAAAGCAATTACCGAGAATCTTTCAACAAATCTTCGGTAATAGCCAGCAAGACCCAAGAAACTTCGTATTTCGGTAACAGAAGTGGGTCTTGGCCATTTTTTAATAGCTTCAACCTTTGTTGGGTCTACCATAATTCCCTCTGCTGATATGACATGACCTAGAAATGCCACTTGGCTAAGCCAAAAGTCACATTTGGAAAACTTAGCGTACAACTTCTCATGCCTCAAGGTTCCAAGTACTGCATGTAGATGTGCTTCATACTCTTCATGACTCTTAGAATACACAAGAATGTCATCTATAAAAACAATAACGAATTTATCTAGGAATTTGTGAAATACGCGATTCATCAAATCCATGAAGACTGCGGGTGCATTAGTTAGCCCAAAGGGCATAACCAAGAATTCGTAATGACCATAACGAGTACGAAAGGCGGTCTTGGGAACATCATCATTCTTGATCTTTAGCTGATGGTACCCGGACCTCAGGTCTATTTTTGAGAAGAACTGAGCCCCCTGAAGTTGATCAAAGAGATCATCAATGCGAGGCAGAGGATACTGATTACGAATAGTAATCTTGTTCAGCTCTCGGTAGTCAATACATAAATGCATACTATCGTCTTTCTTCTTCACAAATAAGACCGGAGCACCCCAAGGTGAAACACTGGGTCTTATGAATCCCAGATCTAACAATTCTTGCAATTGTTCCTTCAACTCCTTCAGTTCCATCGGGGCCATACGGTACGGAGCTTTAGAAATAGGTTCGGCACCAGGGATTAAGTCGATGGTGAATTCTACCTGACGGTCGGGTGGTAATCCCGGTAGTTCACCCGGAAATACATCAGGATATTCACGAACAACGGAGTGGCTATCGATACTATTAACACTAGCAGAAGTATCCTTAATCGATGCTAGGAATCCAGCACAGCCGTTTGATATGAATTTTCGAGCTTTGAACGCAGAGATGATTTTAAGGGATTTATGAGCTTGAGCTCCCTGATATATAATATCAGGATGATGAAGATCACCAAAAATAACACGGCGGAAATGACAATCTATAGTTACACGATGTCGAGACAACCAATCTATCCCGAGAATAACATCAAAGTCACACATATGTATTGGAAATAACTTTGCCTTACACACAATAGATTCAATACAGATAGGACAGCCTTTATATACGTGAGTGATTACGGATGAATTTTTCATGGGAGTGGAAATAGTTAAAGTATGATTTAAGAGAGTTGGTCTTATCGGAAGGTACTTAGTAAATGAGTGGGATACTAAAGAATGGGTCGCTCCTGTATCGAATAACACATAGATACTACGTTCACCAAGCTGAAGGGTTCCAGATACAGTACCTGGGGCATTAGCAGCGTCAGTAGCAGAAAGTGCGAAAACTCTTCCTCCAACATTGGGTGGTGCAGCATTTGGTCGGTTATTCTTCTTAGTGTCTTTCTTGGTACACTCCTTGATCATGTGTCCAGTTTGGCCACATCTAAAGCATGCTCATGTACCCCGGTGACATACGCCTTGATGTCTCTTACCACAAGTATTGCATAGAGGGTATGTAGTTTGATTCGAGTTTAGATGTTGATTAAATGGTTGTGTTCTAATAGGTTCTGTATACAACTGGATCTGGTTTTGAGCAGGCCTCGGGTTTTGCGGTTTAGGTTGCCATGGACGTGCCTAATTTCCAGAATTTTGATTTCCTTGCACTTTGCGATCTTGATGCTGTGGCGTAGTGGATGAATGGCCGATTGCCTGCTTAATTTGTCCTTCTCTGTTTCTCTTCTTATTATCCCCAGTTCGAGATAAAAATTCTTTCCTCTCGAACTCAAAAGTTTTGATTGCATTGGCAACTTCGGTGATATCCTTAAATTTCATGTACATGATCGAGTTCCGAATTCGATCATTGACTGCCTACTTGCATTTTCCTGCCTGGGCTTCTGCTGATCCTGCAACGTCTCCTACAATATTAGCCAACCTTGAAAATTTAGTAATGAACTCAGAGGCTGGTTCATCGCTCCCCTGTCGAATCACTGCATACTCCCTGATATAAGCTTCTTTATCAGCGGTAGAAAAATACTTGTCGTAAAAGATGGTACGAAAGTCGACCCATGAAAGATTAGCGTCAAAATCATCCCCTCCTTTGACTTGCTTATATCCTTCCCACCAAGTTTGTGCGTCATCTTCAAGTTTGTAGGTAGCCAATCTAACTTTGTATTGCTCCGGAACTCCAAGAACTCCGAAGATCTTTTCAACATGAGCTATCCAGTTTCTTGCTTCGACTGGATTAGTAGCGTGACTAAAGGACTTCGGCTTTTGTTTTTGGAATTTAGCGATCCAGATGTCTATACTATAGGTAGTATGGTTCGTGGTATTCTCACGAGTTTCTTCACCAGAGATTGGATTCGTGTTATTAGGTTCTGGATGACGAGTTTGTTGAATAACGGCCTCAGCTGTTTGAGCAACAAGGTTTGCAAGCAACCCGGCAACAGCCTGGTTGATAGCATTAATTACGTTTGGATCAACTGGACTTTCGTTCGAAGAAGTGTTGTTACGTACATGGTTAGTACGAGTACTCCTACGTGGCGGACGACGAGGAGGCATCTATAAGAATAGATATAGGAGTTAAACAAAATAAGAGACCAAGTTGAATCCTATCATAGATATCTACCCATTCCTCACAGGTTTTAATTACTATCTTCAAGTTTTCTACAGGAAAGAGCCTTTGCTCTGATACCATAGCTGTAACACCCCAACCCAGAAGGGCTGACGTGTCACAATAACAGTATCATAAACAAAAGTCATAATTTCATTTATTTATTTGATAAGGATACAACCACACGACAACTAAACTTAAGTTTAATATATAAGCGGACACATTCGATTTGATTAATTAACATCTTCAGATTTAGTCCTAGGCTTTACGCTTCTCTCTTTACCCGCCCGAAGTAACCTGCGAACCTGTACATACAAAAATTATACGGAATGAGCCAAATGCTCAGTACGGAATAATAGGCTCAAATAACAAGTAACGCTTTATAGGAAATGTTATTCGGATGAAACTTTATGTTAAAATGATATGATGCAAGTAACGTAATTTCATAATCATATCATATGGATGTACCCATGAGCCAAACTTAAAACGTGACAATACACAGGTAGCTACTCCTGCATAATTATCACACGAGATGGCGAGTTGGCATACCCTATATCCACCTCCTTAAGTTAAATCCTAGGATCGATCCATACGCCTCCTAGTAGCTTTGTACCTCACTTGTACCTAGGGACGCCGTGAACTGATCTCTCCGTCACGGATGGAGCACATGATGTCGATGCCGCAACAACATGCCCGTGGGACACTCCACGAGAAGCGACACTCAGGGTATCAGAGTACAGATGGTCTTATTCACATAACTTATCAAAAATATTTTCATAACAAGACGTAACATATATTGGAACATGCGATAATGAGTACAACTAACATAATAATATCGCATGACATGAAAGCTAAATCCAAGGTTATGATTAGAATAGGAATCCAACGGACTGTCAAATGAATCGATAATCAAAGACGTGAGGAGTTTTAAAAGATATAGTAATTTAATGGTTTTACAACAATTTGAATATGAAGCAATAAGGAGTGGGGGTAAGGATCCGTACCTTAATAATTCCAAAGTGATGCTACCTTGTGATAATATTTCAGATTTATACGGGCAGAGTTTAGACTACTGATTAGCCTTTTAACCTAATTTAAATAACATGCACACATAAACTAGGTCAGTAACTTAATACAGCTTTTACGATAACTCACGAGATCAAACCCTCACAACGAATGACAAAGTGCGATACTTAAACATCCAGCGGATTCACAACTAAGGACAGAGTATAGTCCGATTTCGGACAGCACTCAAACATCCTGTCGAAATCACGACGAATGACAAAGTATAACCCAAATTTGAGCAGCACTTAAACATCCATTGGATTGATTTCAATCAATCGGACATTGAATCGTAGTAGCGATCGAGTTATTACCCTGTTTGCGGCAGCAATTAGTGAATCGTGTGTGTTAATTGTGGTAAACAGACGATAACTCGAAGTATTTTACGAATTCTTTCATTGTTTCAGTGCCCAGAATCAAGTGCCAACGTCTGCTATTTATAGCCCGATTTTGACTTAGCTTGCGCACCGTAACATCAAAACTCTTACGGTCCGTAAGCAACTCTTGCGCACCGTAACACCGATTCTCTTGCGGTGCGTAAGGGATACCTATGCACTATAGGGTAGCCACGTTTGGGACTAGCCTAGCTGAGTCAGTAGTTTCTTAAAATTCTATTTCGACAACGAGATATTAGGATAATCGTCAATAGAAAATACCCCCCCTGAGTTTTAGGGGCCCTAATCCTGATTCTGATTGTTCTGAAAATCTTAGGGTTTCTGCAGAATCACTTGAGTTTCTCAATTAGGGTTTCCTATTAGACTAATTTAAATAATAAATAGGACTTTTGGTTGATATACAGAAGGATGGATCATAAGATAAATGTTAGTTTATTATAAATTATTATTATTCTTTTATTTCTAGAATAATGATTTTAAATTTATGGTCATTACACCCCGGCCGCGTCAAAACAACGAAACCGCGGTGGAAACGCCGGGGAGTGATGGTGACAGAATTATTGTTTCAACAACCATAGTAATTAAAGTTTTGTATTATTAAATAAGACTTTACATTGTCTTTGAGTTCAAACTAAAATAACATAATTAACAGTCTTTTAAGTCACTAAGGCCCGAGTCCGCTTAAGTGTAGCACAAACATCATCATGCATCAGCACCTGAAACACATGTAAAAATAGGTACGTCATCATAAAAATGCCTGTGAGATACATAGGTTTTGTTTATGCAGATTCATGACTTGTAGTTGAAAGAAGTGTTTAACAAAAATAGTCATGAACCTTGTAAAATGTTTTCCTTTATGAAATCATATGAAAATCAAATGATATAAAAGAAATATGCATGGTTAAATAAATAACCAAGTAGAAATGAATTTGTGTAAAATATGCAATTTGTAAAACAATGTGGTATCTTTGTGTAAAATGTTTCATGTTTCTGTCAAGTGGCTTAAGTAACGCAACAATGTATAATACAATAAAAGCACTTATATATAGGAAGTACCAGCGGCATATCCACCATGCTTTTATCATATAACACATAGCCCCGTTACATAAATCACTTATCAATAACCAACCAAAGTGATTTGTTCAATGTCAAGATGTTTATGTATAAACCATGTTCTATGTCATGTGTAAAGTGTATCATGTATAACCAAATGCATAGCAAGTAGAAAGTATCTACTAAAACTATGTGATAATGTAAATGTGACAACAATGTCATGTACGGTGAATAAAAGCATTTACTCAACCCCGCAGAAAATGTACAAAACAAAGTTTTTGAATAAACCTAAGTTTAAATCAAATGTCATGTTTTGCAGAAAAACAATGCTTTATGATTACAAACATTTATGCAGTAATGTTAATCGCATACATTCAAGCCTTACGACTGTGGCGACAAACCTTTAAACAAATTAAAGGTTCATCTAAGTTATTTATATCGGATTCTATTATTCCCAACTTCCAAACAAACCTAGGAAGTCGGAAACGGGAGTTGTCAATTCCTATGGTACCATTACATACTACCGAGCGGCATGATCAATGTTAATGAATGTATTATTGTCCCGATTGAACATACCAAATGTCATAACCAATGTAAGCATGCTATAAAAACCATGTACTAGGTATGCTAAGTAAACATGCCTAGTAGAAATGTTCATGTAAAACAATGTGCTAGCATGCTCAGTAAACATACATAGCAAAAATGTCATGTAAAACAATGTGTACATATGCTAAGTAAACATATGTAACAAATTTGTAATAAATCAATGTGCTAGCATGCTTAACATACATAGGAAATCATAGTCAAAACATGTACTAGATATGTACAAGGTGAAAACTAGCATGTTTATGTCATAAAAAGCATGAAAAGCACGAAAGTAACACGTATGTACATGTGTATCACCCTAAAGTATTTGAAAGCGGTAAAAGAGGGGAACTATGTACTCACTTGGGATTGCTTATTAGTCTTGAGAATAAGACCAATAAAAGCTCCAAATATCACGGAATCAACCGGCACCTAGTATAGGTAACTATGTTAATAAACGGATCCTAATTCGGGAGATAGGATAGAATGAGGTTCTATAAATCAAATGAGTATTTGAACCCATATGGTATAATTTAATAGTCCCTACATTCTGATTGGAAAGTCTACCTAAGTGCTTTTGACCCGTTTCGACACATTATGGTAACGTAAGCTACTAGAATGCGTCGTTTGCGCAAAACTATGTTCGGATGGTTAACTATGTGCTATGCCAAGTCTTACATGCCCAATTATACCCTAATATGTTACTAAATCAGATTAGATGTAAAAAATATGTTCACATATGCACATAACGGATTTATGCTTCAAAAGGGCATTTTGGTCATTTCCTATGGGCACATAAGCTAACTAACAAATGGTTAACCCATCCTAAGTGATCATAAGGTATAACCTCAGAGGTTATTCCCTATACAACTATGATCACTAAGCAAGCTTGGTTGGATCCTAATGATCGACCAAATGGGTCAGGTTCGAAAGTCTAAGCGGTTGTTTAGACCGCTTAACTAACGACCCTAAACAAGAACCAAACTAATAGTGACGAGTTAAACATGTCAAAACATGTTTAACCTACTGATTTGGTATCAAAACAAAATGTTTTGATACCTAAAAGTAGTTCCGTTGCAAAATGTGTGCTAAAATGCATTTTGACTGAAACTTTGACTCGTCACTAAGTCTAGTTAACGTGGTAATCAGCAGGTATAATTCACTAAGGATTATAACCATCCTGATTACAATCACGTTGTAAAGTTCAACCGAACTTTGCGTTGACCATTGACTGGTCAAACTGAAAGTCAAACACTGTTTGACTTTTTAAACTAGTAAGCAATAAAAGAATGAAAGAATGCTCACTAAGGGTCCTTGCTATCTTTTCTACAAAGAATAAGTTCCCAAATCAGATAAGAAAGCTCCCAAATCAGATGTAGAGAAGAGAAGAGAGGAATGAGCAAATGAAACAATGGAAGGCTTGGCTATTTATACTTGAGGGAAGTTCATAGGATTACAACAAGTGTTTGTGTAGTCCCCAAGCATAAAATCCTAGCCACACAAGTGTAACAAGCTGGTACAAAGCCTTAGAGAGGAGTTAACTTGCTCATCACACCAAGAAGATGCATAAACAGCCCCTGAATTAGCAACAGATTACTAAAAATACATTTTCTATTGCTGGGCACTTCAGGCGGCCCGTGTAAATAATGGGGAGGGGGTTACGCGCCCCGCCTGGGCTCCCCAGTTCAGCATAAGTTTGAAAATTTCCAGTTCAGATCCCTGTTCATGTATTAAGCTTATTTCAGGCCCTTTTGACCCCTGTTAATCCATTTTCAAGGCTCTACAAGGTCAATAAAGTTTAGAGGATTCAAAATGTGCTCAGAATACTCTCGGATGTCAGCTCGTTTGGTCGTATGGTCGCGTTATTCGTTAAATTACGACGAAACTCAAACGGACGCGAAAACGAACC